>OX458976.1:2500000-5000000 GCA_949774945.1 Hoplodrina ambigua
GACTTGTTTCATTTATGAAATTCTATTTACTTTAAAATATAATTACACTCTTTTTTTCAATCGGTAAATGAAGTAAATACCGATTTCAATGATTTCAGTTGCACTATGCACCTAGATACCTTGCATCGTAAGGTTGATTTTTGAATAACTAACGTTTATGATTAAGTAACACGCTTACAAGGCACTTTTCTTCATTGTATAATTATTGTCTACGTTGCAGTTCATTGGCCTTAGCATGGAGACACTAATGCTTAGATGACATGTAATTAATTATTACACGGTATTTAATTATTTTGCAATCATTAACGAAATATTATTCATCGCGAACACCTGTTTCATATATTTTTTTAACCTTCAGCAAAAGTAATCATGTCGGTGAGTATAATTTTTTTTTTTGTAACTAACAATTGTGACCGCGGTAGTGTTAATAATCAATATAATAAAGGAATATAGTGAACTCCATGGAAAACCCAATTATAACGCTTTAGAGCGCTATACTAAAGGAATAGTGGTATAATTGTTTTATATTTTGTTTCAGATGTCTGAATCCGAGATCATGTTCAGCCAGTACGCCCAGGATCCTTACGAAGGATTCTCTGAGATGTTTTGCAGCGAACCCGAGCACAGCAAACCAGTCACAAAAGATAAAAAACCGAAACAACGATGCAGGGAAAAGTCGAAAAAACTAAAACCAACCAAATCCTACGTGATGAGTCGACTACAGCGAAGAGGGATTAAATTAATAAAAATTTCAGTCATAGATCTATGTAATAACAATCCTCAAACCATAGACAGTGATAGTGACAGTGAGAACGTTATTATAAACGCACAATATATTGTTCAAGATGCTATCGACAGTGTTATGGACGAAACTGAGTCTTTAGTTAAGAAAATATCGAAATCTTTAATAGATACTGACTTTTAATAATCGTTTGTGTAAATTAATGTCTATAATTTTATTAAGATATTTCTATTCAATTGCGTGTAGTGTTCAGTTATTTGGAGAAGTGTGGGGAGTGTTTAGCAAAATAAAAGCATGTATAACTTATTTTGATTTTTATTTAACAAACCTAAAAACTAATAATCTACATTACACACATTAGTGCATACATTTTATGCCCATTCTAAATACTTCCTTAAACAAAGCACATTTTTAAGCGCACAATGCTTCAGATGTTTATTACAATTTAAATTAGATCTTCCTTCACAGTATGTTTTATGCAAAACAGAGAAATTAGGACATTGTTCTTTACCAAGGTCTAATACTTTACAATTCATACAAAGATCCTTTATCCAATTCACCTTCTCCAAACCATTTACAATGATTTCCTTATTTTCTAGATATGGAACGATTATACGTCGAAATTCTCTGTAGTCAATATAACCTTCATTCCAATAAATTCCCCTATTTCTTTCCAACCATTTAACCTGCTTCTTTTCATCACTTGTTAAGTATTTAAACAAGTATGGTGGTTTTATTAAAAATGTTTGAGTATAATCACGACTAGCAAAAGCTAATTCTTTTATTATAAAATTATTGTACAGGTCTTTAAACCCTTGAACATCTAATATGATAGTATTCGGATTCATGATATTTTTCTCACAGTATTACTTAGAGGCTTATACTCAATTATGCAGTCGTTCAATAAAAGACAATATGCAGAAGTTTGATCTGGTATGTCCGAATCACTCTCTATTTCCACTCGTACATCCACAATAGGACCTGTCTTTACATTATCGGCTTGTCTAGAGCAATCTATGATAAAGAGCGGCGCCAAATCTTTAAATTGTTTTTCACTTAATAAGGGTTCCGGGCGACGTCCGTAATAAGACTGTTGAAATCGAATGTATTGCTCGTATAATAAAGCGATTCTGTTATTCGCGAAACTGACATTTAGGTTTTCATAGGGGAAGTAAGTTGAATTTAGGTATACTCTAACGTCACGAACATGGCAGTGATCGAACTGAGACATATCAGAACTTGAATTGTTTTTTCTATTTGTTTGTAGGCCCATAATTATGTATCTAGGTTTCTCTATTTGCGAGGAAGTTTTGATGGACCAGGTATGTTTTGTAGTTTTAGGTAAAGCTGGATATTCGTAGAGATCCCAATTTCTGAATATCATCTGGAGTGGTCGATCTTTTTCTAACAGTTTGAGTAAACTTATTTTCTCTTTGTCGGACACTTTAACATGCGGTACACGCCAGATGATTTTATTTATTTGAACGTCTTCTACAAATTCACCGGTGTTAAGTTTGACCGCATTCAGGTTAGTATTACTTCGTAGCAATATCAGTTCGTGCCTACAATTTATCACGACTTTCTTGAAATCTTCAGCGAAACCGATGATGTTACTGAGTGGTATAGACGCGGAAAAACTACCCCCATTTATATTTTTTATGCCATCGATATTCCAGCCCCATGCATTAGATATCTTTGACTCACTTTCACTCATTGATATTAACGATTTCATGGTGGTAGTTATGCCAGCATTTTTTATTCTATCAATTTCCACTCCATTTAGCTCGTATCTTATATCTTGGAACAGGTAAAGTAGAGCATTATTCGTAAAATTAACACTAGTGGCTTTCTCTTTCATATCCTTTTTGCTTACGATAACAGTCCCTTCCAAATACAAGGTACTAGCTGACGGAAGTATATACAAGTCTTGTTGGTTAATGGGTATACGAATTTCATCGTTCCTATTGAAACTAGTTACGTAGGGCTTGTAAGAGTGAAATTCGATTCCTTCAACCGTGTTGTCGTAAGTCGGAGCGGATAAAACGTCTAAGATATTCATTTTAGTAAACCGATCGCTTTGAGAAATGCCTTGTTGTCTTTAGTTAATTTTATTTTCTTCTTAGGGCGAGCTCTTATATGGTTGGAAGCTTGAGTGGAACTGATATTTTTGATTTGCTGATGCACATATTTATTGTAGTCGATCATTTTTTTCTTCTGAGATGCAAATACAGCTGCACTTCTTCACCGCGCAAGTTTATTAAGCGGTTATTTATATCTAACAGCCTGATATGTATGCAGCTAATGTTGTTTTGGTTGATTGGAAAGTATATCGCGTTTTTCGGAATTTCTATAATCCTATATCCGGGAGGAACGTTGAGTGCAAATTCGTGGATAATGTGACTCGGTTCTCCGTTTGTGTACGAGCCGCTTACAATATCACATTCGATCCTGATCACAGTTGTAGGTAAAATGTTGACCGGCAACTGTGACTCATGCCATTTATTTGCTTTCAAGATTTGTTTATTAAACCCTAATAAATTCCTGAAAGTACCTTCTTTATTAAAATTTATGTCCTTTGTACAATATACAGCAGCTTTTAAAGTATTGTTATTGCACTGTAGTTTGATTGAGGCATCTTTCATTTCAGATTTTAAATAATCATTAATATCTTGCAATTCATAGGTGCCCTCCGGTATTTCAATAACTTCGTTAGAACCATAATAGAATTTATTATTCGTTTTGTCAATGTTTGGAATCGAATTAAATGTTGCGAAATGCAATAAGGCACACTCATACTGTCCATATAGTTGTAACGTGTTGGGATAGTAAGTAGATAAAGTTGACGAGTTTCCAGTTATCGATAATGTGAGTGACATCTTGCAAATGATTGAAATAAAAGAAAATCATAGATTTTATATGTTTTTATTCCAAAAAGTCCACAGATATTCTAAACATAAGTGTCCACAATTTACAGTGTTGAATTTCTGATATCTTGTATAATTATAAAAAACATTACAATTCTTAAAATATCGTATTAATTCCATTGGAGGCTTCAAATTTCCAAAGCTATCAAAATATTCACAATAATTGCCTACTTTTACATAAGCTACCCAATGCGTCCCTTCGTTCTTATAATCGTCCAAGTTAACGATACCACATTCAATCGGATTTGGCGTTCTTGGTAATTGATCCCTCATGTACACTCCCCGAAAGTGAGGGATGTCGCGTGCGTACCTTTGGATGTCTACATTAGTTAGAGGACGATTAGGTAGCTTATTTTTCAGTTTTTTGAAGATTTCACGAATAAACCTTTTCCATTTTTATGTGGCTTAATGTATAAACCCTGCCCTAACTTTAGACTAGACTCCATAGCCCTATTATGTCGTTGTGTTTCTAGTAAATTTTGCTGACCAGCTTTGTAATCGTTAACAGTTTTTGCAATACCAGCCGCACCACCAGCTAAAGTTCCTAATGCTGATAAGCCCGCAAAAATCGGGATTAAGGGTAGAATACCTCCAGTCTTTGGTAAGGGTATCACTCGTGGTACTCGAATTTTCTGAATGTTAGGAAATATTTTTATTGCTGCTGAGTAAGCAGCGTTAATTAAAGTTTTACTGTCCTTTGGTTTCAGTTTCTTTATCTTCGCTCTTATTTTTGAAACGAAACTTTTAAACGTTTTAACGCCGGCACCAGATTTCAGTTTGGCTTTCATAACTTTGCTCACTAACCACGAACTAAGTTTTTCACCTTTCCCTGCATCGTTCGATTTAAGTCTTTGTTTAGCCATATTAAGTAGTTGTAAATCAGCTTTGTGACGATTGGGTAAGTCTGTATGGTTTGCATATGCAATGTCGTGATGCATGCAAGCTTCGTCTAGCTTATTTACACCTCGGTCACCTCGTAGTAAACGTTTCTGGAGTTTTGTTCCCGGGCCGCAATAATTGTAGCCTGGTAAATGAAGTTCGAACGGCAGATTATTAATTAGGGTATTAACAAGTTCACCTCCTTGCATTGTCTAAAGTGTAATGAAAGAAATAATGCAAAATTAACTGTTATATAATTGTTTTATTCCACTATTGCAGTTTTGTTGATCCAACTGTTTTCTTCGTTGTTTAGACCCAACCATTTCACAAACATTTTTGTTCCTTTCCTTTTTAAAACCTTTTCTACCAAATAAATACCCGGATAGTAAGATTTTTGAAGTTCTTGCTCGTAAAAAGTTCCCAATATGGCTTGCTTTCGCTGATCTTGTATATGATATGTTACTGGTATGGTATGATTTATTTTTTTTATAGTAAATATTTCAGTTGACCAATTAGGTGTGTAACCTTTCTCAAAATTGTGTTTGTATTTACTGATACGAACAAAGTCACCTACTTTGAACTTAGGTTTTCTACGAATGGTTACATGATTTAAGGTTTTTTTAATATTTTCTTTTATAACTGACTCACTAGATTTATTAACTTCAATTGGCTTAAATTTAATAGTACGATGTTTTGTGTTGTTATAAGTCTTTAACGTAACTTCTAATGGTATACCTAACCATTTATAGTTCCCATTCAAACTAAAATATTTATATAATTTATTTTTAAGTGTTTTAATCAGTCGCTCCACGATCGAAGCTTTTTTGCTAGAAAACGTTGAGTAATGGTTAATATTATACGTCTTCATAAGCGTTTGAAATGAGTTGTTATAAAATTCTGTTCCCTTATCAGTTTGTAAATTAACAGGTTTGCGATTGCTGTTAATCAGTATTCGTTTAAATGCCTGAGTAACATCGAGTTTATTTTTTGATTTTAATGACTCTGCCCAAGCGTACTTTGAGAAGCAGTCAATCACCACTAGAATGTAATTATGACCTTTATTATATTTTCTCAGGTTTTGCATGTCCATTAGATCAGCTTGCCACAAGTCATCGACCCCTTTTAGAATGACGGAACGTCGAAGGAAATTTCTTCTTGCTGCTTTGTGTAGTTCATTAACAATTTGCTGTTTTGCCATTATGGAGATTTATTTTGAAGTAATTTATCTACCTCTGCTTTAGTATAAAACTTATCTTGCAAATGAGTTAAAACCTCAGGTATCTTTGCTTTTAAAGTAGCCTGTACTGTACCCTTTGTGTCTTTTATGATTTGAGAACGCAATGATCCAATCATATTATTAAATTCTTTTAACATATTAGCATTCAAACGATCTACATAATCCTTATCCACAGTCAAATTATTTAATTCTTTTAATGTGTTAGCATTCAATCGATCTACATAATCCTTGTTCACAGCATCGTCTGCTTCTACTGGAGATCTAATTCCTCTCAGTCTTGAAGTTTTTAAATCAAAATCTCCGTTTTCTAATTTTAACAGAGCATTCTCATTAAACTCAAATAACTCAGCAAAACGCATTCTTTTGTGAATGTAGTGTCCGAATTTGTCTACGTTCATGTTTAAGGTGTATTGTATCGAGAGGCTAATAATAAAATAAACACATTTTAAAATATTTATTAATTTATAACTTTACTTTCACGCAATTCTTCAATGATAGATATAATTTCATTATCTAATCCTGTGTTACCAGCATCTCGAGATGCAATCAATAATTTTAATCTATCCACCAGTTCATTGGGATCGTCCCAATATACAAAATCTACGTTTTTCTTCCACGTTTTTGTTAAAGGTAGTAGTCCTTTTCCCTTCGATTGGTGTTCCTGAATTGTACTTCGTAGTTGGAACAGAGGCTTTATAATTTGCAAATATTTTTGTCCTTTATTACTTTTTATTGGTTTACTGGGTTCATAGTCTCGTCGATGTGCATTTGTATCAAGTAACATCGACTTATAATGTTTCATATCACTCTCTGTAACCATGCTTAAATCTACGTTCTTTTTCAGCAGCAATTGTTTTAAACCAGGCGTATTTCGGTATTTGCGTCCAGCCACGATGATATACTCGTCGCTGATCGTTATACGCGCAGAACCTAACATCAATTTGCCGCTCTCTACTCGGACACCAAACGGAATATCTTTCAGTGCTTCTGAGGACACTGACCAGGATGACATATCACATCTCTGGTTGTTTTCAGTTAATGACTTATACGAAGAATCACTTTCGATATCAGATTCATATTCGTCTTCATTGTCGTTGTTATCATTGCTTTCTGAACTAATAGGGTCTTCTTTTTGCAGAGTTTTATCGATAAACGGAACATTGGTTTCTTCATTTTCTATATTATGCAGGAGAGAAGCCTTCTTACTGACATTAGCAATTTGGATGAGTGGTTCTGTTACCGGCTTGAACACTGATTCCAGCACTTGCTGATTGTTATTCTCAACATCTCTCATCTTTCGCACTTTCTTTTTAACAGCCTCTGCAGCTTCAACTATTTGTCTTTTCAGTGATTTCTCCATAATAATAAAAAAAAAAAGTTCGTGACTGATTAAGCGTTGCCTGAAGAATAATATTATCGCGAGGGTACCGGTCTTAAATATTAGTATTTTTAATCAAAGACAACAAAAGTGTCAAATTTATTTCTGTAACATCCTTTATTTTTGGAGCAATCCTTATTAATTACTACATAATTGAAAGGCTCACTCCATATTTTCGAACACATTTCACGAAATTCAATCCATGACATATCAGTGTTGACATGTTCTTCATAAATATGCCGTAAATTTATTTCATCTTGTTTAAAAAGTATGATTAAGTTCGCATTGTCTCTTACTAACTGCTTAGGGATTTTACTATACGTTTGGTTTAGATAGAAACAATCAATGCACTTGTGTCTTCCCATCGCAAAATAATCACGCATGTTACTCTGATTTTCACAAGCAACATCATCAAAAATAATCACAGAGTTGGATTTCGCGTCCTGAACGCTTAGTACTTCCTCATTTCCCTGATATTTCTGGAGGGAAACACCAGGCACCCGTTGCAAAACACTTTCTAAAAAAATGTACTTAGGTTGGTGCAGAGTTTTTGAATAAACATAAACATTTTCAAATCTTAATCCGTTTTCGTGTATTAGAAGACCAATTAATAAATTCGTTTTTCCACAATTGGACGGACCGCAAATAATACACCGTACTGAGTTAGGCAATAATTCTCCGTGACGAAAACTTGTCTTGCAAATATCATCGCAGACTGTATTAACATGCAGCGATTGCGGTTGTTTTACAAATTTCATGATTACTGTCGGAAATGAACCAATTGAAAATGAGTGAATGTATTTAGAACGCTATCATTTATAAACTTACCACAACCTCTTTTGCGTTACTGGTCAGTGATCGAGTCGATTGTTCATTATTGAGCATTCTGTACCACCTTTCAGAGCGATAGCGAGCTCGCATGATCATTGGTCGTGTACAGTATACACTACAGTCGAGTTGATAGTTGATTGTTCATACTGACCCGCCATAATATGGAAGTTACTAGTCGTTGGTTGAGTAAATCGTTCCTAATCAAGTACACGGTGCAACAAACTGTCTCGTTCGAGTTTATTGGTCGAGTGGAGAGTCGAGTCGAGTGTCGATTATTGGGCATTCTATACCACTATCGGCAGCGAGGCGCACTCGCCGAGCTACTTGCCGATAGTGGTATAGAATGCCCAATAATACACTACTAACTTCCATTATGATTCAGGAAAATCTGAATGAAAAAAAATCATTTTTTTACTATTGCGTAATGTCTGGTGTTGCGTACAATGACAGCGGCTGTCATTGACGTATGATATAAGTACCGATGTATTGAAAAAGCGACTATCTACTTTACATTTTGGTATAAGTCACCTCTTAACTAATATGGCTTACATCTGCATTATGTTTCTTTTTTTTGTTTTTCATTCATCTATATCTTTAACAAAATATAGAAGCAATAAGAATACCAGGATTTTGTAAAACCTAATTGAAAAGAGAATCTGTGGAGTTTCTTGCTCGATCTTCTCATATAGGCCTACTTACGTTTTGGAACAAGGACAATAAATCCTTGACAATTCAATAGTGCCTGTTAATTGTCTTATTGAAATAAATGCTTTGTCTTGACAAATAAATAGAATAAAAACTCACCCAGTGACTGCTTTTCAAATCATCGCCAATCGCCGAACTTAATTAAGTACTGGTGTCAAATCATTAAAACTAAATTACATTAGTTAAACTGCCTACATTTAAATTCGTGGTTTGTTACATACAGGGTGGCTCAAATTACGTCATGCAATAAAAGAAGAAGCCTCTTTCTACATGCTTCTTCTATTTGAACGTGTTTTTTTTTTTTTTTTTCGGAAATCATCAGTCTGAGTGATAAAGAAAAAGTTTAACAATCCGTTTCACGTTTTCAATAACCGAAAACAAAAGAAGTGCGACAATGACTCCTAAGTAGGATAGGAATTTCCCAAAAGATTATTAAAACAAAATTAATGTCCTAAACGATTAAAAAAAAAACGTGCGTGCGTTTCTTTTGGACGTCATTATAGGAGATTAACTTTTTTATCTAAATTATAAAAAAGGTAGAATCGACATGGAACGGCCATGGCGCAGATAATTACGTCCACAGAGTGGGCTCCCATACTTTTCTTTTGGACGTTATTATCTGCGCCACCCTGTATTATGTAAATCCGTCATACATGCATTATTTACACATTCGAATAAACTTATGTGTTACTGTTAAACATATAATTTAATTTCGTTAATTCTTCATTACTTATTTAAAATTGTTTTTGTAAAGTTTCCGGTATTTGTTAACTACGTTCAAAATATATTGATATTATAATGACTTACAATAGCAGATAATGAAGTAAGGTTTTTATTAATCAAATTAATAGAGTTGTTAGTTACATAAAATCACGCTTGTAATCCCCGAAGGGTTAGGCAGAGGAGTACACATTAGTACACCCACATTGTTGTTAGTTTTAAATTAATTATTATTATAATTAGCTCATAATGTCCCACTGCTGGGCAAAAGACGTACCGTAAAGTTACGACTGCTGGAAGGATCCAGCAGTCGTAACTTTACGGTACGTCTTTTCAATTTTTAAGGAAGCTGTACAAAGTAGTCTCGTCATCTCCTTTGTGGTCTACCGCGGTCCCGTCTTGGGACACCAATAGCCCATAGGTGGGGCCCATAGGTAATAACAATTGTATTATAGAATAATTGTGTAATAATACAAATTATATAGTTAATATAGTAGTATATTAGAAATTAAAACAATACAAATTAATAACAGATAAAACATACATACATAAACTCACGCCTTTTTCCCATGGGGGTAGGCATAAACAACAGAACGCCACCTGCTACGATCCTTACATACTCCTTTCGCCTCATCAACTCTAATAACAGATATAATAATTTGTAATTCCGTTTGGCTTTTACATTTTGCTTCTAATTATTTTCAACTCTTTTTTATAGCATTTTAGTTTATTTTCAATTAATCTAGTCGAAGATATTGCTATAACTCTAACTGTGCTACCCCGTAGTTATTCTAGAATAACACTGACACCTGACGTAGTAAAAGAGGCAACTAAATTGAATAAACAATTAACGACAATGGTGCCGATTCTCTTGGTCACAAACTAAACTAAAATTAGACTATTTCCATCTTTTTCTGTCCAATAAAACAAGAAAGAGACTAATGGTAAATAAGAGCTGTCAAATTTAGTCAATCTGACACATCCATACAATTATAGTTGACATCTTAAAACGTGTGTATTAAAAATACGGTTCTTTAATGTCACGGAATATCACCGTCCTTTCCTTTTGCTGTATGTTAGTAAGAGATGTCAATTCTCTAAATTTAGTCTAGTTTGTGAACAAGGGAATCGGCACCATTGACGTGTATTATTATAGATCTACTTTCTTTTCATTCATTTAAAATTATTAGTTTACTATGACGACGTAAATAAAGACAAAGCATAGTACAAAATTATGAACAGACTATAAAAATATAAAGGCATTAAAATATAGGTTAAAAATTTTAATACTGTTGCTCTTTTTCGTGCATACACTGTACTTGTTAGTCCATCTTTAAGAATATATTTTCTTAAACCAATACACCATGTGACCAAAAATTCGGTCCAGTCAATATTTTTTACGTCAAAGTTAAAAATCACTCGGTCCTCTTTTGAAAGACTATTGTATAGTTCTGCTGTATTTTGATTATGAAATTTCCACTGTTGGCAAGTATAAGTAGATAATGCTGATGTCATCTTGTATACTTTTTTGGCTAGTTTAACGAATCTGAAAAGTATAAAAAATCAATATTTATAAATGTTGTTCTTTTTGGCATTGATATTAGAGTCTATTTTTGTATTCAGACATGGTGCAAATTATATTTCTTATAATAAAGGTGACAGCCGACGGCAGAAGTAGTGCCGCCAGTTTTTATCTCTGCCGTCTTTAACTACCAGCACCGACACTGCATTTTGTTTGAACACTTATATGTAACATTTATTATATTATTTCTATTATCGTCGATTGTCATTGTCGCCATTTATAATGATTTTTTAATCTCTGAGACTGATTTGGCGACTTTATATGTCAAATTTGAAAAATGTGTGCTTTATGTTAATGTGCCGAAAGCACACTATTTTTATATTTGATGTAATTTAGTCTCTAAGATTAAAAAAACACACTATAGAAAATATCTATTTTTATAGAAATATTTACAGAGCACAAATAAAGTCGCTGCTTTCAACCATTGCTGTTGCACGGCACTATCGCTGCCGTCTACGGTCAGCAGTCGCCTGTGGAAATTGTACATTAATTTTCATACCTTCTCTGTTTTCCAAAAATGAAGCATATCCCGTCTATGATGTATGCAGGAATCAGATGCAACAACCAGGAGTATATCCAAAATAGTATTGCATTTTTAGTAGCCCACGCAAAACCGTGTCCTACCATCATAGGTGATGGGTACTTCATGCAATCCGTGGTTAAAATGTTATAGAATGGCCCTGTGTGAAACAGACGTTAGTTTATAAAATCATTGTTTTGGAGAAAACAATGTGAAAAAGCAAATATTCCTAGCAGACAAACCCAATATCACTTTTTGCTCGATCCAGGAATTGAACCCAGGCAGACGCGCGGCAGACGTGCTTGCGACCACGATCATTTGAACAAGTAAGCAGGCAGGCAGGTAAGCAGTTTATATAATTTTTATGAGTTTTTTCACCCCAAATAATAAAACGGGGTTCAATTGGCATTAAGAGTGACTTTGATTCACAATGTGGGCAAGTAAAAGATATACTGTTTTCAAAATTCTTACCCCAATATAAATGATTACTAGATGAAGGTGAAACGACGTAGATTTTAGTTTTATCTTCACCAGCGGTTTGTCTCCTGGCCGTTTCCCATCCAGCAGCTATTATAGCATTATTGACATAGTCTAATGGTACAAATTCGTATCGAAATTCTACATATGTTTTTAATGCGTGCATAATTCCTAACCCTGCTGCAGTTATTAGCTGGAAAGGTAAAAAAATTAATTAATTACGGTTTTACGACCTTCGTTTTTGACAGTACCTTTGCTTTTGCAAAATCGATCATCCCTAGAGTGAAATACGAGATATGAATACTTTATCGTCGTCACGTCGTAACGTCAATACTAATTAACATAAAGATTTAGTTTCATCAGCCATTTATGCTTATTACGTCAGTAAATAATAACGAAATCTGTATTTAAAAAAAAACACACACACACACAAAAAAAAACTGGTATTCAGCTGCATCTGGTTAGACTGGAAGCCGACCCCAAAATAGTTGGGAAAAGGCTAGGCAGATGATGATGAACGAAATCTTTATTTTAAATTAATGAACCAAGATCAATTATTCGTAATTAAGAAGATAAATCTATAATTATCGCACTCACATCTCAGCGAGAATCAATATACACTTACACCACTGGCTCCGTATACACAGGACATATCAACCCAGCCTGGAACCGGCTCTAGTTTAGTACAAGCCACTGAAACCAAATGAATAATTATTACTTTAACAACGTAATATAATTATTTTTTCGACGGAATTTCAATTACGGCGGTCAATGAAAATGGAGATTAGCTAACATAAAATAATTATGTGCACAAGTGTGTGAGAACACTGGCGCATTCCTTCTGCCCTTATTCTCATAGATGGATCTGATCGGTGCCGTCCAGCAAACCGACGCGAACGCGGAGAAATCAGCGGCTGAGACCAAGGGTTTTACATGCTTTCCCAGTCACATGAGTGTCATACCAACAACTCACAACTCAACAATCAAACTACGAGCGGCTACTGAGAAATTCCTAATAGATACACCCGATTCAGCTCTGCCTGATCTGAGAATGGAACTCAGGACCCGAAGCTCAGCATTTGCGCTTGTGACCAAGATTACTACAAGTATTTTTATGATGTCAGCATCTCTTTAGTATGAAAGACAGCATTTCTATTGGTTTTCGTATCCGATATTCATAACATCTGTATCTGTCAGCATCATTGTGTAATTCAGAGTCTTTAGCTGTAAAGTTTATTTGATGTGGTACGTACTTACCGATAGCTGGTCTGACAACACATATAGGCAGGTCATTTCCAATGGTATTCACCAACTCTTCAGCGATTGACTTTGAGAATGAGTACGTATTTGGCCAATTATTTATCAAACTGTAATAAGAAAAATAAGTGTTATTGGGTTTTTCCAACAGGAATTTCTCAGTAGCAGCCTCGGAGTCTGGATTTGTGCCCGGTTATGGCAATAGGCTCGCTCCCTATTGCATGGGACTAAAAACATGATTGGCGAAATGTGGGTGTACTAATAAGTACAACTCTGCCTAACCCTTCGGGGATTACAGGCATGATGTTATGTTATCTGTAATAAAAAAACACAGAAGAGAAACTAATCATAACAGTTCTTCAAATCATTTCATCTACCAGAATAAATATGTCCCAAAAAACGAAAGCCAAGCTTTTCACGAATTTATGGTTAAGTATCTATTTCAAGTATCTGTATTCTAGGTTTTCATGTAATTGCTTTGTTTCAAAATGATCAGAATCACTTTTAAAAATTTTGTTGTCCTATTGCATGGACGATTTTATACCATATCATTGTCGTTCTTTTTATTAAAGATTGCAATTACAAATTGTCGACGGGAAAATTTACGGAAACAATATACCTCGTACATATATTGAAGAGAGTAACTTCTTATCAATGGCGGACTTGTACGTAATCCCTCGGGTTTATTTAAACAACACACTCTAGGTCTATTTGTGGATAATAAACAGTAACCCTTTTTATCACAAGAACTCATCATAAACTTGGAATCACTCACCTCGGTGTTATATCATTTATTCTTGCTTCTTCGACAGTCTCTACTAATTCGATCATAGCATTAGGACTCATAGGACTTTTGTAGAACATTTCCAAAATGTCAGTATCTATACGATCCAAGCAAGCATGTGAGTATGCTGTTGAAACATAGACGAAACATCTGAAGAAGAAATCATATTTTTATCAGTAGAGTAGTGGATGGTCAAAGGTAATATATGGAGGCGCCATGTACCATCTATTATGCGAGCAATGCGACCTGCCCTCATAGCTATTTGACTTAGCAAATACAAGTTACCTAATTCTTCTGCGGACTTCTCAAAACCATGGAAATGACCGTTAATATATTGATATTAACGGTCATTTCCATGGTTTTGGAAATGACCGTTTCAATGGTCATGGTTTTGAGAAGTCCGCAGAAGAATTAGGTAACTTGTATTTGCTAACTCAAATAGCTATGAGGGCAGGTCGCATTGCTCGCATAATAGATGGTACATGGCGCCTCCTACTAAGGCGCAGTGAAATAAGACCTTGTGAAGGTTGGCGGGATTCGCTGGATGCAAGAAGCACTGTTATGTAGCGATCGATTTGGAGACCATTCGTGTTGAGGGAGGCATACCTCCACCAATCAGCATTGAAGTTGATGAATTGAATAATGTTGGCTCAAATATTTTCTAACCTCAGATTCTTGCAAGTCTTGCCGAGCATAAGAGCCTCCCTGGTCCCTCGTACATTGATCAAGGTCGCTACACGGAGGGTCTCATCAAACCTTGTTGTGGCTGCCAAATGGAATACTATGTCCACCTGTATACAAGGATTCAACTGATCATGATCACTTCGATGTTGATTTCCGAAAGCTGTTTGAAATTTAGGAATTCTTTGTCGACCCTAATGTCAAACTACTAACTATGCAATCTATAACTCAAAAAAAAAAACGATGTTGATAGATTAAAGCTAATAATAATTAAATATTTGATATACTAGAAATAAGAGTGCATATGTTTCTCCAGTTCGTTTTTAACTCCTGTATAATATTCTTGGTCTTTGTGATAAATAAAAAATACTCTATGTCTGTATACAAGCTAGGCTGTATAACATTCAACACTTTGACGGATGGGTATTTACCAACGATTCTCGTTCCAAAATATAATAACACAACATAACATCACGCCTGTAATCCTCGAAGGGTTAAGCAGAGGTGTACCCATCAGTACACCCACATTTCGCCAGTTATGTTTTTAGTCCCATGTAATAGAGGGCGAGCCTATTGCCATCAACCAGGCACAAATCCAGACTCCGAGGCTGGTACTGAGAAATTCCTGATGGAAAAACCCAATAACACTTTGCCCGACCTGGGAATCGAACCCAAGACCTCATGCACAGCAGTCGCGCTTACGGCCACTAGACCAACGAGGCAGTCCAAAATATAATGTTATTCAATAACATGACTTTCACATTTTTGTTTTGCTATAAACAAAATCCACAAGTTATTCTATTGTGCGGATCATCCTTCCTATTGCCCCTGCCTTGTCAAACAACGTTTCCGGGTATTTGATCTAATAGTAACCAGTGGCGTCGCTCATGAAAGTGTCGAGACACTTTGCAAATGTATATTTTAGATTCCCACCCAGGACAAACTTTGTGTGATGAGCATGATTGTTAGTTCTGTGTCTGGGTGTGATTTATCTATAATATGTATGTATTTATAAATTATATAAGTATGTTTATCAGTTGTCTGGTTACCATAACACAAGCTCTGCTTAGCTTGAGATCAGATAGTTGTCCCAAGATATTTATTTATATTATTTATTTATTTAATTTCACTGACAAAGTTTATTCATTGTTAGTGATTGCTTAATTTACTTGTAAATAAAAAATCTCTCTGTAAGTTTATTCAAGATACATTTTTGATAATTTAATTCTATTTTATTTATTACATGCGAGCATATTTATCATGTTATTTAGTATGTATATTGTTGAAGCCTATTTAGTCGCTCATGCAAGTGTTGTGACAATACGAATGCTTAAACAGAAAGGTTAATTATATTCTTCTAGGTTTTCCTTGCCATTAATTACACAAATGTATTTTTGTTACACAATTATGGGCATAAATTAGCATCTCCTTCAGTATTGCTGCAGTCGAGTAACGAATAATTTTATGTAAATTATTAAGTTCTTTATAAATGTCTGTCGTTCAATAGGTCATACAAAACGAAGAACTAAACTTATAACTTCGGATTTGATTAGTTAAATTATTCTGTGTATGATGACTTGCAATGATTGAAATGTATACCCGGTCCCAATGTCATACCTGTTCTGTTACAGTGTTCCAGTCTTTTTCACTCAAGCCAAGTCTAAGCTCTGCCACATCACCTGATACAGGCACAAGTTTTTCTGCAAAGTTTGGTTGTTGTTCTCTCAGCACATCGTACAGCTGGAAACAATTAGTTGTTAATATTCGTAACTATTCGTGGGAGTGCGCACTGCATTTTCTGATTTTGTTCTATGTGAGGGTCTGTTGTATTAATAAAAATTGTTTAGTGGTTCATTTACCTATGTAAAGATTTTTATCTTTAATTATTTTTTTATGGATAATGTAAGTAAGGGTCTGATTACAAATTGCTTTTTCTGATTTAAAGCTGTACTATTAAAAGGCGTTATATGCTAAGTTTTATGGTATACCTTCTTGACTACCTCGTAAAAGAAGTTGCGTACAGCAGTTAGTAAAATATAAAAAAGAATTTGAGAAACACAGAATAACTTACAGGATCTTGTAACATTTCAATCAGCCTCTTTTGCATGGATTTACCTTTCTTGCTTCTTATTAAGAGAAACAGTTTTGAGACTTTAGTCGCTCTGAAAAAAATATTCGATAAATAGTTTATTATAATAATTGCAATAGGTTTTAAAGTGGTAAGGATCGTAGCAGGTGGCGTTTTATGATTTCTGCCTATCACCATTGGAAAAAAGCGTGAGTTTTTGTATGTATATGGAATAGATGTTCTGTTTTAGATTTACCTTAAAAGTTTTTCAATGAGCTGCTTGCCGAGGTAGCCAGTGCCGCCTGTTACAAACACAGTGGCGCCGCTGTAGAACTGTTGCACGGCAGAGGTTCCACGTGCTGTCAATTCATTCAGCGGCTTCGTACGGGCAAGCAACTTTGCCTCGAACTCTTGAGCTGGATCCATTGTGTTAACTTCCATCATAAGTAAGGAAAATCTGGAAGAGCAAGTTACATATCTTTTTAGTAATTTTGAAAGGTTGCTTTGCTAAACAATTTCATCGTCTATTATACCAGGGGTTGCATACAGTGAGTAACAGCGGCCATCCTGAGCTTAGCATGGCCTTTTGATTCTAGTCAATCACAATAATATTACGCTATTATGGTCCTACTGCAGGGCAAAGGCCTCTTCCTAAATATGCGATTTTAGACTTAAATCTAAATATAAAAAAGCAAAAGGTCACTCACTCACTCATCACGAAATATCGATAACCACTTCACATATAAATATGAAATTTGGCAGAAAGCTTGTCTTTAGTTAGTACACGTCCGCTAAGAAAGGATTCCAAAATTCACCCCCTAATGGGATTAACCGGGGGTCCAAAGTTTGTATGGCGAAATCAATTTTGACGCGGACGAAGTCGTGGGCAGTATCTAGTTTCTTATATAAGTCCAGTAGGCTTACTCTTAAACAAAATCGAGAATGAGATTGGAATCGACATTACATGTACATCCGATCCAGTTTCAATTCCAATAAATATAAGAAGACATTTATTTATAGAATTAACGAGTTATTTAATATTTTAAAATTTGGTAATTTACGTTTTCATTTGTATGGCAACCTCATGTCAATCGCTGTAGTCAAACATGCAGTCGATTCCAATCTCATTCTCGATTTTGTTCAAGAGTAAGCCTACAGGTTTCCTCGCGATGATTTGCTTTACCGATATTAGTGGTATTCAAGAAAAACTTCAAAAGTACAATTGAAAATAAAAAGTCACATTGATAATTACTCGTTGCCGGTTGCGAATCCGCAGCCTCGTGCGTGAAAGGCGGGCGCTTTAATCACTGGGCCTTTCCGACAAAGATGACTATGGGTAACTAGCTAGGACTATAGGACAGTTCTTAAGATGTGTAACGTCACAGTGGTATATAGGTATTATTTATTTCCCTCAGGCAATTAAGCGGTTAATCCATAGATGATTATCATATTGAAAATACGACTCTAACTTCTTTGCATTTTGGTTTAATTTTATACGACAAGCACAACAAAATTAGTATCCCAAGCTATTTTTTTTTTGTTTAGAATGAAAATTGTTTCTTAATTAAATGTGTCTACTATTGAGTATAGCTTAATATAAACCTTTATTTATAAAAATAAATTTTACTAAAGTTTTATAATAATTTACTTCAATTACTTCTGCCATACAAAAATCTGTCACATATCAATTTTATTCCACGGAGAAAAAAATATACTTGGAGTAAAGATTTGGTGAAATCCGCCCAAATACAATTAATATTAATATTCTGGTGATTGAGATTGTCCTGACAAATACTGTTTGAGTTTACTAGTAGGTTCTACAGATAAGTAGACAAACAACTTACCCAATGACAAGTTCCAAAAATAATATTTCGATTTATAAAACACCACTAAAGCAGCACTTGGTTCAAGTACTGGCATCAAATCATTGAAAGCAATCATTATAGTACTTATATTTATATACTAAGTATTTTAATGTTATGTATATCATATACGTGCATTATTAAAGCATACTAACAAAGTTAAACTTATAATTAAGACTAACTAATACTTCATTACTTAAATATACAAAATTTTAAATGTTAATCGCTAACATTTAAAATTTTGTATATTTAAGTGTGATCATAAAGTCGCTTCCAGACAGACGTTAGCGGGCTGCCGCGAGCTGCGTCTCCAGCCGCTGCAACAAATATCACTGCGGTCACAGTAATAATCTGAAGCGTCATTAGCTGTGGTGTTTGTGCTACAATCGGATGTTAGTCAATATGGCTAACTGTAACGAAGTCTTTTAACTCTAATTTTCCTTTACAGATGAAAAAAAAAACTAAAGAGAAACATGGTTTTGATAAAACATTTGAGGTGTGAGATACGTATATTATCAATGGTATCGCATATTACTTTTAGGAACAGAGAATCGTGGATTAAATTTTAATTTAACTATTTCTATTATAATTTTCGTAGTTGGCGTGAATTTTTAACGCGGTTCACGCGGCCTCAGTTCTTTTCCATAGAGGCCTACCTCGTTTTGAAACAAACAACAGTTGTTGTTGTTGTCTGACCGATTCCTGGACAGTTCAAAAGTGCCTGTGAATGGTCTAATTGCAATAAATGTATTGACTTTTTGACTTTACCAACAGGTAAAGTCAACAGGTAAAGTTTACCAACAGGTAAAGTTGCAAATTTTTACAACAGTAAAAATTTGCAACTGACCGCTCTTTAGCCGCGTCACGGAAGAAGCTAGACATGTGGCCGCGGCCAGCCGCTTGCTGGCCGCGTCATGATCACACGTATGTGAAGACTCACTTACATTGCCATCGAATACAACTGGCTGCCACTGCGACCGGGCTGCATCTGTCTGGAAGTCACTTAATGTGTTGAAATAGTGGATTGTAAAGAGAAGTTAATAAAGAGGTCTGTAAAAAATATATAATACCTGATTTTGTGTAGTCTTATATCCTACTTTGTCTAACCTGTCTCACATTATCATTACGCTCTAGGCTTCATTACGGCCTTGCCTTCGACTCGAGAAGCAATTCAGCCTCCGCCGCGATGATATACTTATCTCACTTGTATCACAATGACAATTGATACTATTATCATATTTCATTGATTAGCATAGTTTATACATACATGCATACATACATAAACACACGCCTTTTTCCCATGGGGGTAGGCAGAAACCACAGAACGCCGCTACGATCCTTACATACTCCTTTCGCCTCATCTATGTTCATACATCTCGTCATACAAGTGCGCCGGTTACGAGTACTCCACACCTGACTTTTTGAAGAACCTTACCAATACCTAAGGTTAGTGTAAGTCTTCCTAGGGCGACCCTCCCTGCGTTGCCACTCACATCTGCCATATAAATTTTGTTTTTGTACTCGCCTAACTTGGAAGCACAAAAATATGTTCAAAATTCTTTCAAATACATACCTACAATTTAATTTTGGGTACTGGAGTAAATAAAAACTACATACAGTATTGTATGAATATCTGATTTTATTTTAGACCATCACCATGCTATATTTTGTCCGACTTTGACCATACAAAATGTCAACCTAAAAATGGTAAATTTTCCAAAAAGGTATTGATC
Organism: Hoplodrina ambigua; assembly: GCA_949774945.1. Taxonomy (NCBI): domain Eukaryota; kingdom Metazoa; phylum Arthropoda; class Insecta; order Lepidoptera; family Noctuidae; genus Hoplodrina; species Hoplodrina ambigua. The sequence continues at coordinate 2,520,381 of OX458976.1, forward strand.
AGATTAATCGACTTGATAGTGGTATATTAATATAACAGTATAATTACTCAATAATACAAATTGTATAATTATAATAATAGGATAATAACACAACAACATAGATTGTGTTTATACCCTTGTACTGCAATACTTAAAATTACATAACATAACATAACATAACATCACGCCTGTAATCCCCGAAGGGTTAGGCAGAGGTGTATCCATTAGTACACCCACATTTCGCCAGTTATGTTTTCCAATTGTGTTTGTTTGTTTTGTTGTTGTGTTTTTGTTTTTGTTTACTTAAAATTATCAATAAAGATTTATTATTATTCCTACTTACAAAAGTATAATATAATTTAAATTGAATGAAAACAAAAAATTCTGCTCGGCGTTTATCTTGCACGAATTTATAATGTGTTGAGCTATTCATTCAATAGCAATAAAATTAACCTGAATATGCTGTCATAACGGAATGACAGAACAATAGAAAATCTATTGTGTCTCATTACGTGGGACTTGAGTAATTAAACATTTTACAAGTGTTACTGCCCTGACCCTTACTTAATTTAGAATAACACTGGCACCTGGTGAATAAAAAAGCAACTAAATTAAATCACTGAGCCTTTGTATAACAACGACACTGACGTGTATCATTGTATTATTCATTATAGACCTCATACCTGTTTTCTTTTCCATGACTACGTAAATAAAGTCAAAGCGAGATACAAAATTTTGTACAAACTATAAAAATACAAAGGCATTAAAATATACGTTAAAATTTTTAACACTACTACTTTTTTTGTACTTGCATATACTGTACCCGTTAGTCCATCTTTCAAAATATACTTCCTTATACCATTACACCATGTGATGATATATTCTGTCCAGTCAATATTTTTTATATCAAAGTTAAAAATCACTTGGTCCTCTTTTGAAAGACTGTCGTATAGTTCTGCCGTGTTTTGATCATCAAATTTCCACTGGTAGCAGGTGTAAGGAGACAACGCTGACATCATCTTGTACATTTTCTTGGCGAGTTTAACGAATCTGAAAAGTAGAAAAGCCCATTACCTATTTATGAATGCTGTTTTATTGGTATTGTTATTAGAGTTTATTTTTGTATGTCTGCTTCACGTAATTTATATTTATTAAAATTTGGTGGAATTCCACAGGCGACAAAGGACAGCAGACGGCAAAGGTAGTGCCGTCAAACAGCAATTAAATGGCATCGACACGCTAAAAAGAAGGTTACTTCTTTTTGCGTTTCGATTCCTTGAGGTGCATTAAAGGAGCTTCTAAATGTGGCCAGATGTCGTTCTGATTAACTAATCTTTTCTTCACATTAGTAATCCACTGTTCATTTATAAAACCATAAAGTATTTTTGTAGATATCGATAATGATAGCAGTATGATTACTGACATCATTGCCGGTATCTACAAAAATACTATTTATATAAAAATACCTAAAAAGCAACCAGTGGAGTCGCTGAGGTCTGTTTAACGGCACTGCCGCTGCCGTCCACAGTATTTTGTTGCCCTAGATATCTCTGCGAATTTTTACTTACAAGTCCACAGTTTGCGATTACCTATATTTATAAATGGACTGAATCGGATCTGGTTTAAGATTATATATTTATTATCGTTTTGTTTTAGTATTTCACACAAACAAAACAATAACGTTCTGAAATCAAAATTTGGTTAATTAAGGAATATACCTACTTATTATTTCTTTCTTTACTTCCCGGTTTTTGTAGTGAATAAATTAAACATTTAAAAAACCTCAGCCAATTTTCCGAAACATACAGTGTTGGCATAAAATTATTCGAAACCATTCTAGATCAGTGAATTATCATACCTTCTCTGTTTCCCAAAAATAGCGCATATCCCATCTATGACGTATGCAGGAATCAGATGCAACAACCAGGAGTATATCCAAAATAATACAGGATTCTTAGTGAACCACACGAAAGCAGGTCCTACTATCATCGGTGAAAGGTAGTTCTGGCATTCTGTAGTCGTAATGTTGTATAATTCCCCTGTGTGTAACAAATCACAATAAATCAGATCTTGCTTTGTTTTGGAAAAAACAGTATCGAATTTTGTGACGGAAGATAAAATGCGCTTTAGGTACTCAGGTAATTAATTGCGGAATCGGCAATATGAAGTATCTTAACCACGAAACTATTTACGTCATTTTAACCGCTAAGGCATAGCTGTCATACCGGCATGACAGAATAATATAAAATTAATTGTGTCTCATTAATCGTGGGACTTGAGTAAAGAAATATAAATATTGATAAATATTTGACTTGACTTGACTTGACTTATTGATGGCTGGAAATTATGTGTATATTGAAGTTAAAATTATCTAAGTGAGTACTGCTGAACATAGGCCTCCCCTACAGATTTCCAGTAGGACCGGTTGGCGGCTTGCATCCAGCACGATCCCGCGGTCCTCATCAGAGAACCTATATATTTATAGGTTCTCTGATGAGGACCGCGGGATCGCGAATATATTAATTAAACTCTAAAAAAAATTTATGAACAAAAAAGTAACTGTTTCTTTCAAAATACATTACAACGTGATCAAAATGTATAGATATAAAATAAATAATAATTTGGATAAAAAACGATTTTTTATCCAGTTCTTCTTTTTTTATCGGCAGTAAGGTCTTACGACCCCACACACCCTAGCGTCAGAGTTTCTAAACTGCCTCAAGGGCCTCTGACATGGTTTGAGTGGAACAGTAAATCCCAGGTTTCCTCACGATGTTTTTTGTACATAATATGAGAGTTGATTCCCAGATAAATTAAATAAACTTAAAAACAAATCTTACTCCAAAGGAAAGGATTTCTAGAAGATGGAGAAACGACGTAGATCTTAGTTTTCTCTTCACCAGCGGTTCGTCTCCTGGCCGTTTCCCATCCAGCAGCTATTATAGCATTATTGACATAGTCTACTGGTACTAATTCGAGTGGATAATCTATATTTGACTTTAATATGTGCATTACACCCAACCCCGCTGCAAGAAGTACCTGAAAGAAAAAAAAAGTTGTAGGCTTTTAACTTTTTCTCGCACATGATACCCAAGGTTTTTTAATTATTTTTTATTACTACTATTTTACGAAAAATAAATGTTCATTTTTGAACTATTGTGTTGGTTAAATTTTAATACAAAATTAAATATAGTCAAAATATTATCTCGAAATATTGCAAAACTATAGATAATAAATACAGTAGTAGTCTTTATGTACCCAAATTATGTACAGTGGAGAACAATTGAGAATGAGACAAATCTATAATTAGGTATATAATTAAAATAAATACAAGGTCTAAAAAAGGTCAATTAAGTTGTCATAACTAAAAAATAAATCTGATGAGATAGCCTCGACTGCCTCGTTGGTCTAGTGGTCACAAAGCACGACTGCTGAACATGAGGTCTTGGGTTCGATTCCCAAGTCAGGTAAAGTGTTAATGGGTTTTACCATCAGGAATTTCTCGGTAGCAGCCTCGGAGTCTGGATTAGTGCCCGGTTGATGGCAATAGGCTCGCCCCCATGTAATAACATGGGACTTAAACATAACTGGCGAAATGTGGGTGTACTAATAATGGGTACGCCTCTGCCTAACCCTTCGGGGATTACAGGCGTAATGTTATGTTATGATGAGATAGCGGCCCGCGATCACATCTCATGTCAGCGACAGTCAATATATACTTACACCACTGGCACCGTATATGCAGGATACATCCAGCCAGCCTGGATTCGGTTCAAGTTTAGTACTGACCACTGAAACCAAATGAATGTCACAGTAAATAACATAATAATAATGGATCTGTCAACCGTATTTACGTCACGGCAGATAATCTTAATCGATATTAGCTAAGTACGCAAAAACTAATTATAATGGTGCACAAACACAGGTGTACTCCCTCTTTCCTTTGTTGTGTCGTATCTCTATATCAGTAGCGGAGAGACCAACGGCTTCACGTGCTCTCCGAAGGACGAGGTTGTCATACCACCGACTTCCTCACTCCGGGCTGCTGCTGAGGAATTTATGTAAACCCCAATAGCATTTTGCTCCATCTGGAAATCGTACTCAAGACCCCGCGCTCACAGTAGTGCCATAATGACGATATCTTTAGTAGAAAAAACGCTTTTAATTAGATTTCGCATGCGTTATTTATAATGCCTCCGGATTCAATATTTATTCAGCTGTGAAGTTTAATATATTTACTATTAATATTTATTTACCGACAGCTGGTCTGACAACACATATAGGCAGGTCACTTCCGATGGTATTAACCAACTCTTCGGCTACTGACTTCGAGAATGAATACGTGTTCGGCCAATTATTTATCAAACTGGAATATAAAAAAGTAATTAGAAATAAAATAAAAATAGTTCTATAAATCATTCCATTTACCACAAGTAAACATGTTCCAAAAAACTTGGAACCACTCACCTCGGTGTAATATCATTTATTCTCGCGTCTTCTGCAGTCTCGACTAACTGGATCATAGCATTAGGACTAACAGGACTTTTGTAGAAGTTTTCCAAAATTTCAGTATCTGTATTGTTCAAGCAAGCATGAGAATATGCTGTTGAAACATAGACGAAAGACCTAAAAGCAAAAAAAAAAAAACAAAAATGTAGTGGATGCTACTACGCAGGTCTTTGAAAGTTTTGAGTGTAAAAATATGAATGATACTTTTGATGGGTGACGGCGGCGCCCGCAGCTGAGAGGCAGCGTCGATGGTAGATCTTCCACAAGGTGTGAAGATTATCTGATGAAGTTGACGGGAATCCGATGGATGCAAGAAGCAAAGTAATGATTGATTTGGAGACCCTTGTAGAAGGCCTACGTCCACCAATCAGCTGAAATGATTATGTTGGTAATGAAAAAAAATTAAATTTTCTAACCTCAGATTCTTGCAAGTCTTGCCGAGTAAAAGAGCCTCCCTGGTCCCTCGTACATTGATCAAGGTCGCTACACGGAGGGTCTCATCAAACCTTGTTGTGGCTGCCAAATGAAATACTATGTCCACCTGGATAATAACAATCATTCAACCGTTCCATCCACTTTGGTGTCGATAAACTAATCATATCGCATATTTGCCTGCTTAAAGCCTAGATTGAAGTGCCGCTCCAGGTTATTAATTGCCTCTGCCTTAACAAACATAGTTTAAGTACATTCGAACTAATAGGTAGTAACCAGCGGAGTCGTTTATGCAAGGGTCGTGACACTTTGCAAATGTATATCTATAAATAACAAATAGTTATATTCTTCTAGGCTTTTTTTTTGCGATTGAAACTTTCATGTGTGATAATTTATTTGTATTGAATTCATTATCATTGACAGTACAAAGGAAAATATTACCAAGCAAAAATTTGGTCGTGTTGCGAATTCAACCTTAGTTTGGCTGTACAACACAACTAAATGGTCGTTTTATAGTCGATATAATTATCATGTTACGTAATATATTTTTATTCAAGGCTATCTATTTAGGCGGCTAATGCTGTGCCACTACGAATACATAAATAGAATATTAAATTATCTTTGAGGTTTTCTTTGTGATTCATTTTTCGGTTATGTTTAATAATTTAAAAGTGACCCGCCCCGGCTCTGCACTTGAAATGTAAATACATAAACCTTGCTCTTGAATCACTCTATCTATTGATAAAAACATAACATAACATTACGCCTGTAATCCCCGAAGGGTTAGGCAGAGGTGTACTCATTACTACACCCACATTTCGCCAGTTATGTTTAAGTCCCATGTAATAGCGAGCCTATTGCCATCAACCGAGCACAAATCCAGACTCTGAGGCTGATAAAAACCGCATTAAAATTCGATGCGATTATAAAAGATCTACGTCGGAAAGTGACTTTGTTTCATACTATGTACACATTTGTAAATAATAATATTTGGTACAATTATGTGCATAAATTACTATGCCGTAGTTTTAAGTACATAATGACCAGAACAGTAGTGTTACAAATTATGTGTAAATTATTATATTTCTCAGTACGTTCGGTGTTGAATCAGTCATACATAACAAAGAACATTTAACTGCGAGGATACTTTTGGTTAAATTTTTCTGTTTATTATGAATTTCTACTAGTGAATTGTATTTCCTGTCATACCTGTTCTGTTACAGTGTTCCAGTCTTTGTCACTCAAGCCAAGTCTAAGTTCTGCCGCATCTCCTGATATAGGCACAAGTTTTTCTGCAAAATTTGGTTGTTGTTTTCTCAGCAAATCGTACAACTGGAAACGATAAGTTAATATTCGCTTTACTGGAATCACCGGTGAAGTGTGGGTTTGGCTTGCACCGTTCAAAATTTAATCAATAAAGACCACTTCAGTTGCATCCTTATTTATTTATTTTTGTTGCTATAGCGGCATTAGAAATATACACTATGATTTCAACTCTTGATCTATTACGTTCAAGAGATACAGCCTTCTGACAGACCGGCAGACGGACAGTGGAGGTTTAGGCGCTTTGAACACGAAGCAACTGAAGTAGAGGCCACTATCAACTCTTTAAAAGTTTCCTATTAAAGTTGATAGTTGCTATAACATCTACGGTTGCCGCAACTTTATGGCAATCTGTGAGCAACTTTCACAGCCGAGTTGCCGTATGCCGTTGCCGTAGCGACACTGGCATTGCCGAGCACACGGAGAGGAAGGGAGGGTGTGAAATCGCCCGACGCGTTGCGATTGACGGTTGAGGAAACCAGTATCTTTAAAAACCGGTATAATATTTAACAGTTGCTAGTTGCGGCAACTAGTAACTAACTTAGTCATCGATTGCAGCAACTGAAAACTGTTAACGATTGCCGCAACTCGAAACTCGAGTTGCTATGTGTGCGCAGTCCAATTGAAATATATGTAAACAGCTAGTGGCCAGCTAGTTGCCAGTTGCTGCAATAGTTGCTCTGTGTGCAAAGCGCCTTAGTAATGGGGTCCTCTTGGCACTTTTCGGATACGGAATCCAAACAATAGTTCGAGCGAGGGCGCATTGCAGTAATGGTTGAAATTATTTTTTGGCGTTGCGAATTAGCTAGCTGACTCGACCACGCGTTGCTGTGGCTTAAAGTAAGTAAAGATATTGAGGTCAATTATAATCGAGTTTAAAACGACCCTTTCTTATAAGTTCGACCGAATTACTCACAGTAAGCCATATTTCATAAAAAATGGTTGAATGGTTTAAGAGTTCGTCCCGGACAAACAACGTGACGCGAAATTTTATAGAAAGATATATCGCCTAGGTGCCTAAAAATTACTTGTGGCTTGGTGAATAAATGTAAAAAAAAATGCTTTAATGACAAAGAAATGCAACATAGAAGTATTATATTTAAATAATATTTATAACTTACAGGATCTTGTAACATTTCAGTCAGCCTCTCTTTTATGGTTTTGCCTTTTTTGCTTCTTAGTAAGAGAAATATTTTTGATACTTTAGTCGCTCTGAAAAGACCAAAACTATTTTAGTAATGCTTCACGATATTATATTTTTGTCTTACAAAAAACATTTATACTGACTTCAATTATTATTATTTAGCTAGGCTAGGCAGATGACGAGGTACATATATGAATAGAGTACATAATTATGTCAAAAAAATCGGCCAAGTGCAATATAACACACTCCAGCAATGTTTAAAACCAACGAACGTCATTTAACAGTCGTGCAACAGTAACAGTCAATCGACCTAGCCTTTTTTTAACTATGTTAGGATCGGCTTCCAGTATAACCAGATGCTGCTGAATACCATTATTTTGCATGGACCGACTGCCTATCTGACCTCCGCAACCCATTAACTGGGTACCTGATACGATAGTGAACTCGCTTCTATTTTGTTGACAGTAACTATATTTTTGTTCTTTTTTATTTTCTTCTACCCGCACTTATGTAACATAATAAAATTATTAATAAGATTTGTTATTCTTATGTAAGTGACGATTGTTTTGATGAGCAATAAAGTACTTTAAACCAATACCTCTTGGTAAGACTGGTAGTCAGACTTTCAACCTTCCGACGACCCGTCACGTCTCGTTTTCGAGGCACTTAGGAGTCTAGGTGTGTAAAAATGTTTACCCATCCACAGACTAACCCCGGCAAGCGTAGCTTAACCTGGTTGATCGATCCGTGCGTCTGTTATTACTAAAACACAAGCTCCCTCCTCCCTCCAAGCTGATTTTCGGTATGTTTGTACCTTAAAAGTTTTTCAATGAGCTGCTTGCCGAGGTGACCAGAGCCGCCTGTTACAAACACAGTGGCGCCGCTGTAGAACTGTTGCACGGCAGAAGTTCCACGTGCTGTCAATTCATTCAGCGGCTTCATACGGGTGAGCAACTTGGCTTCAAACTCCTGGGCGGGATCCATTGTTTCCACTTCCATCGTGAGTTAGGAAAATCTGAAATATATATTTTTTTTCATTAGGATTGCTAAAGGTCAAGTAGTAAGTTGTTTACAGTAAAGTTTGATTCGCACGTTTTTTTATTTTATTTAATTTTTCTATTTTCACGGATAATGGAACGGTGCCGGAACTGTGAACGGGACTTCACTGATATGTGTGAATCAATCTTAACGGTTTGGATTTCACTGACGTATGACTTACGAATTGATATTTTCGAAATACAACTACCTATTTATTTTGCTTTTCGGTTTAATTTTTTACAATTAGCATAATTGGATTCTTCCATTCAAAAGTTTTTTTGGCGTATTTTATAAAAATGAATTGCATTAAACTGTTATAGCTTATAATTATGAATACTTGTACGGTATACTTAGCACTTGGGATATTTTTTTTTTCATATTTCAATACAAAAATAATAGCCAAAAAAATCTGGGGCTTTTAGTAATGAAGTACTTTCACAAGGAATAAAGATTTGGTGTAATTCGCCCTAAGTTAGTTAGATATTCACCATGAAATAAACACTTTTAAACACTTTTTAAGTTTACTACGTCGTATTCTAAGTAAATAACACAAAAAAATACCCAACGGCTATCGTGTTCCAGATGTTTCGATTTATTTTTAAATCACCGCTAATTGCCGAACTTCATTCAAGTTTACTGATGTCAAATCATTGAAACTAAATTACAGTAGAACTTATACTTCAATTTATAGTTTGTAACATACAGGATGGTCTAAATAACGACATTCAAAAGAAAATTTAAGAAGCCTCTATTCTTAGATTTTTAAAGCATATCCACGTATGTTCTGCGATATTTTGTAGTTTAAGAGTAAAACGTTTAATTTTATTTATTTTTGTAAAATTCGTGTCTCAAGTAGATATAGATGCAAATTTATTCTTCATAATAAATAATCTTCTAATAATCAATGTTGAATGGTCTGGTCTGCGATCAATAAAAAGTTCGAACATAATAACATCACGCCTGTAATCCCCGAAGGGTTAAGCAGAGGTGTACCCATAGTACACCCACATTTCGCCAGTTATGTTTTTAGTCCCATGTAATAGGGGGCGAGCCTATTGCCATCAACCGGGCACAAATCCAGACTCCGAGGCTGCTACTGAGAAATTCCTGATGGAAAAACCCAATAACACTTTGCCCGACCTGGGAATCGAACCCAAGACCTCATGCACAGCAGTCGCGCTTGCGACCACTAGACCAACGAGGCAGTCTCTCAGTTCGAACATAATATGGCTAAAATATCAATATTTTAGAACCAATAGAGCCCCACTAGACAAGCACTGACCTTTTTGGTGAGTTTTTTCAGAAAGGTTAGGTGCAGTACCTATTCGTAACCAGTGAGCTTGTAGGACGAGATGTATGAACGTGGACGAGGCGAAAATAGTGTACAAGGATCTTAGCAGGACGGTACGTTCTGTAGTTTCTGCCCACGTGGGAAAAAGGCGTGAGTTTATGTATGTATGTGTTTAGTATAGAGTGAATGCTAATGAAAATTGTTTAAAACGATTTTTTATCAATTTTTATTGCAATACAAACTTTATTAAATATACTATTACGATAATAGAGTAATAAAACAATTTTTTTTAAAAATTTGAAGTCAAATAGGGAGTTTCTTCAGGAAGAAGATTATTAAAACAACATTTAGCTCATCAACTACAAACAATCAAACACACAGAAGGAGGTATTTTGGAAAACTCAAGAAAAGGGGATTTCTTTTTTTTTTTTCTTTTAGACGTTATTATCGGAGCCACCCTTTATTATGTAGGCATAATAAATAACGCACACCCGAATTATGTACACCTACGCACATTGTTAAACTTATAATTTAAACTAATTAATTATTCATTACTCATTTAAAATTAACCCATTTTTTATTTATATATGTCCGTTTCTATGACCACTTGTAACTACTTAACGTCTCAACCGGTATTGATAAATGATTTGGTTTTATTGGCGAACAAATCTTTCATAATATCACTTAGGTAGTAGGTACGAGTATTTTCTGCATGAGACAACAATACCATCTCCTGTTATTTTTACCCGACTACAAGTAAAGGGTTATGTTTTTCGCTCATCTTTTTTATTCAAAAGTAAGTACATCTCAATGACTCACCCTTGCTGACCAGCCACCAATCGATGGCTGATAACCCATTGACATACGCCAAGCAGAGAGTATTTTGTCTATGTAAGACATTTTTAGTCAAGTGGAAAGACAGTATGTAGGCGAGTCCATAGATAGAAGTCAATGGATGAGCGTTGTGATTTAATGTTTACAATTCGCAATATACTTGGCTCTAACGATTTGGAAACGGAATCATCGTCTTCTTATCTCCTTCCCGTGACATCGCTTGGTAGCACTAACTATGTGACGTTCTAGGTTGCCGATATAAAGGTTCACACGAGCGCATGGAATAATTAACAAAGTTTTTTTACTCATGTAGGTAACAAATATATCAAAAATAAAAAAGGGTTTATAATAAAACTGCCGTGTTGGTCTAGAGCTCGCAAAGCGCGACTGATGAGGTCTTGCGTTCGATTTCTAGGTCGGGCAAAGAGTTCTTGGGTTTCCTCTTCAGAAATTTCTCAGTAGCAGCCTCGCAGTCTGGATTTGTGCATGGCAATAGGATCGCCTCCTATTACATGGGCCTTAAACACAACTGGTGAAATGTGGGTGTAAATACTAATGGGTACACGTTTGCCCAACCCTTTGGGGATTCAAGGCATGATGTTATATTGTTATAAAAAAAACCACTACGGCACTAATACTATATAAAAAAACTATACTAGCATTTTGAACCTAAAACCGGTGCATTAGAAGGCACAATATTGCAAGTTGAAAAAAAAATATTAATTTACCGTACCTAATAAATAAGATTAATTTTGGGAACTGGGTTAAATAAATACTGCAACTACTGTATTGTGCAAATAAATATCTCATTTTAATTTTAGAATATCATCTATTACGGTTTACTGGTCTATCCATGATATTTAATGAGAAGGCACGAGCATTGATCACATTTTTGCTCACTGGCGATTCAGACTCGTATTCATTACAAATTCGGGTTTCCTAACCACGTTTTCCTTTACCACATTCATTGATATCCAAGACAAACTTAGAAAGTAAAATTAAATATGAATTAGTTAACCACTCGGCCATTACGATATTAGGAAATTTCCATGGTTAATTTTTCAAAAGGTAGGTATTGATCGAATAAATAGAGTTGATTAATTCATAATGGTATATTCATAATTCAAATTAATTTATTGTTTGTTACAGGTGTGAAAATAGTTATTATCTAATAATCATTCTCGTTATTATCATGTCAAAATACATTTTTGTTGATAAAATTAATATGTTAAAATTCATGTCAAAATTAAATTATAATTCATTAATACTCGTATTTTTTACAAATGTCAAACATACATTACATATCAACTATATTCTTCTTTTTTATATACTTTATAATAGTCCACAGTCAAATAAATATACAACAAAACAATTTTAAAAATATATACAAAGAATAATTCCGCTTGGCGTAAATCTTGCACAAAAGCATAGTTTGAGCTGGTTTGATTTTTTAAATTATTAATCTGTTGTAATAACTTGCAATTCTGACAGCGCTGACAACTAACTAATCTAGAATGACACTGACACCAGGTAAAGAAAATAGGCAACTAAATTAAATCAACGCACTTTTGTATAGCAACGACAATGACGAATTACGTACTATTATAAATCCACTTTTATTCATGTATGTTAAAATTTTAGTTTACCATGACGACAAGCCTAATTAAAGTCAAAGAAAAATATAAAATTTTGTATAAGCTATAAAAATATAGAGGCATTATAATATAAGTTGAAATTTGCAAGAATATTGCTTTTTTACGTGCATACAGTGTGTCTGTTAGTCCATCTTTAACAATATACTTTCTTAAACCAATACACCATGTGATCAAATATTCTGTCCAGTCAATATCTTTTATAACAAAGTTAAAAATCATTTGGTCCTCTTTAGAAAGACTTTCGTATAGTAATGCCGTGTTCTGATTATCAAATTTCCACTGATTACAAATAAAAGGAGATACTGCCGACGTCATCTTGTACACTTTTCTGGCTAGTTTTACAAATCTGAAAAGTAGAAAAGCCCATTATTTATGAATGGTGTTTTGTAGAAGTAGAAAAGATCATTTGTGTTCACGAGTCTTTTTGTTAAATTTTACACGACTGCCCCAAAAAAAGGAGTGTTGTGATGTGTCCAGGGTTAATGTATGTATGTGAGATTCTTTATTCCACCATAATTTTGAACGCCTGAACCGATTTAGATGTACGGGGTATCGTTACAATCCTTGCATCGTTCTGAGTAAAATGGGCTAGTTAAAAAAGAAAAGAATCCTGTGTGGTCACATTAAAACGTAAATTAATACCAGCCTCAATTTTTTTTTTATGAATCTGGCCGTGTCTATCTTTATCGTCTAGAATTTGACAAGTAGATTTAAAAGATATATAACACTGTAAATAAAAAACGTCGTAAAAAAAACTGTCGAGTAAACAAAGTACAAATATGTAAAATTTTGGCAGTCGTGTTTTTTAATTTTTTTAATTATAGTAGCTTGTTTGTCGTTGTGTTCTCTTTGGCACTAATATTAGAGAGTATTTATGTATTCCAACTTTGTACAAAATATATTTTTTTAGAACAAAGGTGGAGTTCCATAGGCGGCGACGGACAGCAGACGGCAGCGGTAATGCCGAGAAACAGTCGTTACCGGTGCCGTGTTGAGCTGTTGACACCGACACTGCTTTTCTTTGTGCATCAATGGCAGTAACATTCTTGCCGGCACGCAGCATTGTAGTTTTCGCGCTGATACACTAATCTTTTAAATCTTTTGATTTTAAATCTGAATATCGTGATGGCCCAGTGGTTAAGGCGCCCGCCTCACATGCATGAGGTTGTGGGTTCAAATCCGGGCAAGTACCAATGTGAATTTTTAAATTCATAATTATGTACTTTTTAAAGTTTATTTTGGACATCATTGGCATCGGTGAAAGAAAACATAGTGAGGAAACCTGGACTTACTGTTCAACTCAAAGCATGGCCCTTGATGCGGTTTAGAAACTCTGACACTAGGGTGTGTAGGGTCGTAAGGCATTACTACCACCCACACGATAAGAAGTAGAGACTAATCTTTTCACCACAATGGTGATCCAAAGTCCACTTATAAAACCGACACAACTGATTTTTGTGATTTTTATTTCTATTAAACGAAATTGATCGCAAGAGTAAAGGTGTCATTGACGCCATCTACAAAAGTAAAATTTTATAGGAATATCTACAAATCAATAAGTAGTACTGCTGGCACTGTCGCTGCCGTTCATGAACAGCAGCCGCCTGTGGAATTGTACCTTTAATTTTATCATACCTTCTCTGTTTCCTAAACATAGCGCATATCCCATCTCTGTCCTTTCATTTTCACCATGAAAGCACATTTGTTTTCATAAAAATAATTATGAAGAAACTAACAGTATTGTAGGCTGTTGAACGGCAATGTCTCTGCCGTCCAAGGTCAGCCACCGCTTCCACAGGGGATAGTGGACCATACAATACACGTATCATTAATTTTCATACCTTCTCTGTTTCCCAAGAATGGCGCATATCCCATCAATTATATAAGCAGGAATCAGATGCAACAACCAGGAGTACATCCAAAATAATATAGGACTCTTAGTGGACCACACGAAACCGTGTCCTGCCATCATAGGTGATGGGTACTTTACGCATTCTGTAGCCATAGTGTTCATAAACTACCCTGTGTGAAACAGTATTATCAAAATCATTGTTTTAGAAAAAGTAATACGGAGAATCAAATCTTAGGTATTCTTGTCAATACGGCGTAACGTAATTCTAAAATTTTAAGCAATTCAGAACATTGCGAAACGAAGCTGTACACTGTAATGCAGTATTGAATATTTATATTTATATTTTTTTAAGTAACACAATTTGTTATAATAATTAACACAGTAAAAAAAAACATTACCCCAGTGAAAAGAATTTCTAGTAGAAGGGGTAACAACGTAGATCTTTGGTTTAGTGTCACCAGCGGTTCGTCTCCTAGCCGTTTCCCATCCAGCAGCTATTATAGCATTATTAACGTAATCTAACGGTGCTAATTCATTTCGAACTTCTGCATCAGTCTGTACTGTATGCACAATTCCCAACCCCGTTGCAGCCACTACCTGAAAAGGTAAAAAAAGTAATAAATTTAAAAAAAAATGATTTGAACTATTAAAACCGTTTACTTTTAAAGGGAAGTTTACTTTGGTGAACAATTTTATGGCCGGTCTACTACCTAATATTCTGTAACATCGACGTTCATTAGCTCAGCAAATAATTAAAACAATAAAACGAAAATTTTATTTTGAATTTGTAACTCAAAAATAATTATTAATAAATACACTTACACCACTGGCTCCGTACATACAGGACATATCAACCCAGCCTGGAATCGGCTCAAGTTTAGTACAAGCCACTGAAACCAAATGAAATATTTCAATAACATACCTTAACATATATTATTTTTAATTCGACCGAGTTTCAGTCATGGCGGTTAATTTACATGCAGATTAACCAAGTCCGCATGAAATAATTATGTACACATGTATGTTCGAAAATTCAGGTGCACTCCCTCTTACTCTCATACTACCATGCCACCGCAATCCGGAGGAGAGACCAACGGCTTCATGTGCTTTCCGGGTCACCTACCCAACTGCGGTCGGCTACCGAGAAATAGTAATGGATAAACCCGACAAAGCTTAGCGTAATCTGAGAATCGAAACCATGACCCCAACAGCAGCGCTTGCGACCAAATAGCATTACAACTGATGTTATAATATCTCTCTTCAGTGTCATTTAATAGCATCTCTTTAGTATGAAAGACAGGTTTTCTATTAGATTTTGCATCCGATATTCATTACGTCTGTAAATTCAGCATCAATGAAACACTCTTTAAATATAAATATAAATATCTTGGGACAACTTCACACACGGCTATCTGATTCCAAGCTAAGCAGAGCTTGTGTTATGGTAACCAGACAACTGATATACATACTTATATAATTTATTAATACATACATATTATAGATAAATCACACCCAGACACAGAACTAACAATCATGCTCAGCACACAAAGTTTGTCCTGGGTGGGAATCGAACCCACGACCTCCGGCTTAGCAGTCAGGGCCGCTAACCACTAGACCAACAGGCCCGTCAAATGACTACGAAACTCACGAGCTCTCGGCTGTGAAGTTCATTTTATTTGGTACTTACCAATGGGTGGTCTGACAACACATATAGGCAAGTCACTTCCGATGGTATTCACCAAGTCTTCGGCTACTGACTTTGAGAATGTGTACGTGTTCGGCCAATTATTTATCAAACTGGAATGTAAAACCATAAATGAGATAAATAACAAAATAGTTTTTTTCAATAATTTCTCTTACCAGATTCAATATTAACAAATCTCTTTCAAGAATATGACCCTTTGCATGGCACGATATTTTACTATTTTACTGTTGTTCTTCTTATAAAAATTGCTATTCGAAACGGTTTAGGAAAAAAATTATAGAAGCTCTGAACTGATCTTCTTATCATTAGCGGAATTAAATGTAATCCCTCGGTTCTCATAAACCACACACAATAGTCATGATCAATTTCTTTCTTGATAATTGATAATAATTAGGAACTGATTTTATCACAAAAACACTTTAAACTTGGGACCACTCACCTCGGTGTAATATCATTTATTCTTGCTTCTTCGACTGTTTCGACTAACTGGATCATTGCACTAGGACTTATAGGACTTTTGTAGAATTTTTCCAAAATGTCAGTATCTATACGGTCAAAAGTAGCATGTGAGTATGCTGTTGAAACATAAACGAAAGTTCTGAAAAAGAAATCATATTTTGGAAATATGTAAGGATCGTAGCATCATTGATCGTTTCTACCTACCCCCATGAGAAAAGGCGTAAGTTTTTGTATGTACTTTTGAATGAGTGTAAATTATATTTTACTAGTATATATATACTAGTATATAATAATTTAAAAAAAGTAATTGTCATTTTCATGGTTTTATGTGTTCCGCAGAAAAACCAAGGTAGCCCGAAGACTTGGCTAACTTAAATGGCGGTTAGGGTAGGGAACATTGTTCACATTATGGATGGTTGACGGCAATCTCCGCTAAAGCGTAGCGTGGGTTGATGTCCCACAAGGTAGAACGAGGATCTGATGAAGGTCACGGAAAACCATTGTATGCAAAAAGCACATTAACGATCGATTTGGAGACCCTTGAAGGAGGCTACGGAGGACTACGGAGGACGTCCAGTAATCAGCTGAAATGGTTATGTTGGTGTTGAAAAATTATGAAGTTTTCTAACCTCAGATTCTTGCAAGTCTTGCCGAGTATAAGAGCCTCCCTGGTCCCTCGTACATTGATCAAGGTCGCTACACGGAGGGTCTCATCAAACCTTGTCGTGGCTGCCAAATGGAATACTAGGTCCACCTGTATAATAACAAACATTTAATCGTCAATACTATCTACTTTGATATCGATTATAAAACTATGTGAACAAGCTAATAATTATGAAAACTAGGGTCCCAAATTACATGAAGCATGTTTATAGAATAATTTATTTAATTTCTCAGACCAAGCCCATTCGTTGTCAATGATTGCTTTATTTCTATATTTACACGACTGCCCTAAAAAAAGGAGTGTTATTTGTTCAGGGTTAATTAAATGTATGTATTGTATGTATGTGAGTTTCTTTATTCCACCATAACTTTTAAATGCCTGAACCGATCAACACGATTTTAACGTGCAACAGTTATATGTATGGGGTATCGTTACAATCCTTGCATCGTTCCGAGTAACATAGGCTAGTAAAAAATAAAAAGAGCCGGTGTGGTCACTTTAAAACGTAAATTAATACCAGCCTCAATTTACTTTTTTAATGAATCTTGTTGTGTCTATGTTTATCGTCTAGAATTTCACAACTAGATTTAAAAAATATATAACACTGTAAATAAAAAAACGTCGTAAAAAAACTGACGAGTAAACAAAGTACAAATAGGTGCAGTTTTTGCAGTCTTATTTTTTATTTTTTTAAATTAAAGTAGCTTGTTTCTGTATAATAATATGATAATAATAATGATTTCCTGAAGTCCTAACGCGCGCTTTGGTAAGATAATCCAGTCTAGAACTGTCTGAGAATATAATGTGTGTATATTAAAAAGTCATGTTTGATAATGTTATTTTTTGTATACGAGCATATTTATATGTCATGTCGTTTTACTAAACGACATGACATATAAATATGCTCGTCTGTTGCATAATTTGCATGCAAATGTTGTGACAATGCGAATGCATTAAAAAGTTAATTATATTCTACTAGGTTTTCTTCAAGATTAACTGTTTTTTCTGTTACATATGAACATAAATTACCAACTCCGTCAATATTACAGCAGTCGTGTAATTAAATGTAAATTATTATGTTCTGTCGTTCAATTATGTCTTCAAAACGAAAAACTTTTAACAGTGAGGATTTGATAAGTCAAATTATTCTGTGTGTAATGAATGAAATGTATTTCCTGTCATACCTGTTCTGTTACAATGTTCCAGTCTTTTTCACTCAAGCCAAGTCTAAGTTCTGCCGCATCTCCTGATACAGGCATAAATTTTTCAGCGAAATTTGGTTGTTGTTCTCTCAGCAAATCGTACAGCTGGAAATTAATCAGTTAATATTTGAGACAGTTCGATTTCTGATTTATTATTTATCAGTCTGTTGTATTTATAAGTGTTACTATTATAAATTTTCATATCTTTTTGTATCTTATGGTACTTTTTTTTTAAGTTTGTTTTTATTTTGTAAGATATAAGTACCGGTCTGATTACAAAAATTCTTTTACTGATTATAAAAAAATAAATAAATATAAAACAAATCCTAAAACGGGTCGGCCGGTTGGTCGGAGAAAACAATTAAAAATAACATTTATTGTATAAATAATATTTCTAACTTACAGGATCTTGTAAGATTTCAGTCAGCCTCTCTTGCATGGGTTTACCTTTTTTGCTTCTTAGTAAGAGAAATATTTTTGATACTTTAGTCGCTCTGAAAAAATATGAACAGTTTAGTCAAATCATGTGTGTATTAGCCTGAGAAAATATTTTACTTTTGGATTATTTTATTTCACTACTGCTTTTGTTAATAAGATCTGAGAAGGATCTGCAGTTTATTACAATATTTGGAATGGATTTTCTGTATACTTGTATTTACCTTAAGAGTTTTTCAATGAGCTGCTTGCCGAGGAAGCCAGAGCCGCCTGTTACAAACACAGTGGCGCCGCTGTAGAACTGTTGCACGGCAGAAGTTCCACGTACTGTCAATTCATTCAGCGGCTTCATACGGGCAAGCAACTTTGCCTCGAACTCCTGAGCTGGATCCATTGTTTTAACTTCCACCATGACTCAGCAAATTCTAGAAGAAACAATAACATATTTTAAGATTGCTTTACTAATAAAATTTTCCGACTATTTAATTTTAGTCAATTATTTACTTTGTATTTTGGTTAAATTTTATACGACAATAATTTGTAGATACCCTTACATAAAATTTATTTTTGGTATAGAATAAAAAGTTACGTCGTTACTTAATAATAGGTTCATATTAACCTTTATTTATAAGTGCAACTTTCACACTTCTATAACATAATACTTCTGTAACATAATATATTAAGTGATTTTTTTTTTCAGTTTTCCTGTACAAGTACTGACAAAAGACAGAGAAACTCTAACGTCAATTTTATTTTATTTTAAGGAGTTGCACTAGGTGTAGAGATTTCCGGCCATGGTTGCGGATTTTGTTTGAAAGGGTTACGGTTACGGCCCTAGAAAGCGAAGGGCATTTAGGATAAAAAAACGGATGGGCTTCAGTCAGTAAGAGTCTGACACTTACTTACACTAAAATCCATAGTCCATCCAAGTCATTTAATGAATTAAGAGCTATGGATTTTACGAATGAATAAGTCAATTCCGATCATTAAAAAAAAAGTTTTGATATTTGATGAAAATCGCTCTAAGATTTTTACCATCCAATAAACGATTTTTGATTAAGATAAATAGAATAAAAACTTACCCAATGACCACTGAATTCCAAAAAAAATGTTTCGATTTATTTTTTAATCACCACCAAGAACCTGATTCAACTACTGGTGACAAATCATTAAAAGTAAACTACACTAGTACTTATGTTTAAATAGACAGTATTTTTAATTTTATGTATATCACACACGTGCATTATTTAAACATAGTAACATTGTTACACTCATTATTTAAAGTAATTAATTCTGCATTACTTTTTAGAATTGCCCCATAGGGTGATGTGTGCATCAGCCTAATGTGTATGTGTGTGTTTGATTTACAACCATTAATAGGCAAGCTCCACAGATCCTCGGTAACCTTGACTTGGGCTATTTAAAAGAATTTATAACGACCACAGGGTTTAATATGTTTAAATTTAAATTCCTTAGGGCAAGCAGAAATATTTGTCCTTAGTAGATCAAAGCAAGCGAGGGTGAGGAAACTAAAGTTTCAGTGGTTGTAATAATTGGAATATTGACAAAGAATGTTACAAAGTCTTGAGTAACAGCGATATTAGTGCTTATGATACCTCGGGAAGTCTCCAGGGTGTTATCAGAACTATGTCTTTTGTATATATTTGTTTCGTTACTGATAATTTAATAAACCATTTTTATTTTATAATCTGCTCTTATTTCTTTCTTCTTCTTCTTTATCGTGTGGGCAGTAAGGTCTTACGACCCTAAATACCCTAGTGTCAGAGTTTCTAAACCGCCTCAAGGGCCTCTGACATAGTTTTAGTTGACCAGAAAGTCCAGGTTTCCTCACGATGTTTTCCTTCACCGATGCCGGTGATGTCCATGATAAACTTTAGAAAGTACATATGAATGGAAAAACTCACATCAAAATACAACACGCAAATTCACATCAATTCGTCATATGCTGATTTAACCTTGTTGCTATAATATAAAGCTTTAAGTGAAAAAATATGGCCATAGTGATCTAAAGTATTTTTCTACTTTACCTGATATAAAAATTCTTACTAAATTTTAAATACTCCCACAATCACTGTACGGGCAATAATTAGATAAAACAGATTGTGATTTTTTAACATAACACATAGCATCACGCCTGTAATCCCCGAAGGGTTAGGCAGAGGTGTACCCATTAGTACACCCACATTTCGCCTGTTACGTTTTTAGTCCCATGTAATAGGGGGCGAGCCTATTGCCATCAACCGGGCACAAATCCAGACTCCGAGGCTGCTACTTAGAAATTCCTGATGGAAAAACCCAATAACACTTTGCCCGACCTGGGAATCTAACCTAAGACCTAATGCACAGCATTCGCGCTTGCGACCACTAGACCAACGAGGCAGTCAATTATCAATTAAAAGTCAGTGATTATTTACACTATAAATAAATGAATATCTAATAGTTGAAAAAGTAAAATTTGGTTAAAAACCAAGATTTTTTTGCAACAATAAGATATTAGTATAATAGTTTTTAATTAAAATTGGGCATCATATGTCTTGCAAGCGATTACATTCAACTCTATAACCGTCCCATTTTAGTTCAGAATCAATAAATCTGTCGACGCTAACCCTTACTTTCTCTAGATTTATACAGACACCTGGTGAAGAAAGAGAGGCAGCTAAATGAAATTCTTCTTTTATTTTTTCTTTTTTAATTATTAGCTATCAACGATGTCGTAAATAATGACAAAGCAAAATACAAAATTTTGTACAAACTATAAAAATACAAAGGCATTAGAATATACGTTAAAATTTGAAAAACGATTGCTTTTTTACGTGCATACAGTGTGCCTGTTAGTCCATCTTTAACAATATACTTTCTTAAACCAATGCACCATGTGACCAAATACTCTGTCCAGACAATATCCCTTATATCAAAATTAAATATCACTCGGTCTTCTACTGAAAGACTGTCGTATAGTTCTGCCGTGTTCTGATCATCAAAATTCCACTGATAGCATATATAAGGAGACAAAGCCGATGACATCTTGTACAATTTGGTGGCTAGTTTCACGAATCTGAAAGAGGGAACAAGAAATTTTTTTTTTTTTATTCTTGACTAATAATTTATTTTGACATTGTCCTTGTGTTGTGTGTCTGTGTTAAGTATGCCTGCATTTGTATTTGTTAAACTGTTTTGCATGCCTTAGTGATGGCCGAAAGTATAAGGATCACTCAAACTGTTACATCTCAATAATCTACCTACTTTCTGTGCAAATAAACAATTATTATATTCTATTCTTTAATTAATTTAAATGGTACTTTTGGCTTGCTGTCTCTCCAGTGTCCTGTTCCTTGTACTAGTATTTCGTATTCAGTTTTTCTTATTGAAAAGTAGTTTTGCCCACACAGAGCTGGTTATATACAATTTTGAGTAACTGATTATGTCAATAATAGTTTTGTAAAATAATAAATAAAATACACGGGCGGTGAAAAATAAGGCACTATTAAACAATTATTTTCAGACAAAATTACTTTACAACCAGTTCAGTCAAAATTAATATTGCCTGTTTTATTTTTAGTTTAAAGTTCAAAATTAGATTTGATTGCCATTTGCATTAATCCAAAAAATATCCGATGCACCATTGTCACCATGAAAGCACATTTGTTTTAATAAAAATATGAAGAAACTAGCAGTATTGCTGTTGAACGGCAATGTCTCTGCCGTCCAAGGTCAGCCACCGTTTCCACAAGGGATAGTGGACCATACAATACACGTATCATTAATAAATTATCATACCTTCTCGGTTTCCCAAAAATGGCGCTTATCCCATCTATGATGTATGCAGGAATCAGATGCAACAACCAGGAGTATATCCAAAATAATATAGGATTTTTAGTGACCCACAAGAATCCGTATCCTACCATCATCGGTGATGGGTACTTTCGGCTTTCTTTGTTCATAATATCATAAAGTTTACCTGAGTAAAACAGATCACACTAAATCAAAATACTGTTTAGTTTGGAAAGCCTCAAGGCATATTATGCGCATAAACAAGATCAAAGAGTGTATCTAGTATGACTGGTAATTAATGAATGATACTTCTAACACACGATTTTAGTCATTATAACAAACAACTTTCTCAAAGAAAGGTTTATTTTTTATTTGCGGGCACGCGCACGTTTCGTACAGTTAACCGAATAGAAAAAAATGTGCATGGTAAAAGTTAAAAAGTTTTGTTTTTAAAATGGGATATGTAACTAAATTCAATAACAGCTAAAATTATGTGTTATTTATTGGGAAAGTTTTTTGCTATCGTAATACAATCATGTTTAAGTATCGGTCATTAATTACCACATAACAAAAGTACGAGTACTTTAAGCTGGATGGTTGCTAATGAATCAAAAGTCAGCCGGTAAAATTACATAAATACCTCGTTTTCAAAAAATCTTACCCCAAAGTACAGGATTTCTAGAAGATGGAGAAACGACGTAGATTTTTGTTTTATTTTCTACAGCAGCTCGTCTCCTAGCTGTTTCCCATCCAGCAGCTATTATAGCATTATTGACATAGTCTACAGGTGCTAGTTCGAGTCGAACTTTTGTATTTGTTTTTAATGCGTGTATAACTCCCAACCCCATTGCAGTGAGGAGCTGAAAAAGGTTCAAAAGATTCACTATTTTCCATTAGCTGTTAATTTATTTTGTGCCGCATCAATGTAGGTGTACTTACACCACTGCCCCCGTACATACAGGACATATCAACCCAGCCTGGATTCGGTTCAAGTTTAGTACACACCACTGAAACCAAAGTAACACAACAGAATAATAATAATTCTCTCAATCCAATTCGGTCACGGTGGTAAATCACAAGGGAGACTAGCCAAGTACGCATGTGCGTAAAGACAGAGGTGCATTCCCTCTTGTCTGACCCTCATAGTCCGTTGGGACGGCAATCCGATACGACTGAGTAGAGATCAGCGGCGAAAAGACCATCAGCTTCACGTGCTTTCCCAGAGACGAAGTTGTCATACCATCAACTTCCACACTCCGAGCTGCTACTGAGATTCCTCTGATAAAGAAACCCAATAGCAGTTTGCCCGATCTGGGAAATGTACTCAGGTCCCGTACGCATAGCTGTTGCGCTGGCGACCAGCTTTTTTATTATATTTTGCATAAAGTCATGACAACATTCATCAACATTAAAAAAATCAGAGTACTTAGCTGTTTAGTTTATATTATTTGGTACTTACCAATAGCTGGTCTGACAACACATATAGGCAGGTCATTTCCCATGGTATTAACCAACTCTTCAGCTATTGACTTTGAGAATGTGTACGTGTTCGGCCAATTACTTATCAAACTGAAATTTAAAAAAAAAATCTTGAAATACAATTGAACATGATTCCTTCATTCAAGCTATTTACTAGACATAGACATGTTCCAAAAAAGAGAGACTTTTGGTGAATTTAGTTTTAGGAAACGGTTAAAGGGAAATTAACAGAATTTCTGAGCCTTGCAGATTAATTGAAGACAGTCTGTAGTTTTTTCTCAGTAGTGAACTTAGACGTATTCTCTCGGTTTTCTACCATAACCACGCATATTAGTTGTGATAGATCTTCTTGTAATAAGGCACCGTTTTTAAAACAACAATACTGAAAATTATGTTGGAACCTCTCACCTCGGTGTAATATCATTTATTCTCGCTTCTTCTGCAGTCTCGACTAACTGGATCATAGCATTAGGACTAACAGGACTTTTGTAGAAGTTTTCCAAAATGTCAGTATCTATGCGGTCGAAGCAAGCATGTGAGTATGCTGTTGAAACATAGACGAAAGATCTGAAGAAGAAATCATTTTTATCATTTTTACTATTAAAGTAGTGGTTGCTACTACGGAGGTCACGTTTCGTAATATGAGTCATCATCATCTGCCTAGCCTTTTCCCAACTATGTTGGGGTCGGCTTCCAGTCTCACCGGATGCAGCTGAGTACCAGTATTTTACATGGAGCGACTGCCTATCTGACCTCCACAACCCAGTAACTGGGTAACACGATAGCCCTAGGTAAGACTGGTTGTCAGACTCTCAAGCTTCTGACGATTCGTAACGACTGTCAAAGATCCACGAATGACAGCCGGGACCAACAGCTTAACATGCTTTCCGAGGCACGGAATGTCAGTAATGTCTAAGATAAACTTTAGAAAGTACATATGAATCGAAAAAGTCACATTGGTACTAAGGTGGCATTGGTGGCTAGGTTTCGTAATATTATATGAGTATGATTAAAAATTTTAACGATCAATTTGATGGCTGACGGTACCCGTGGCTAAGACGCAGCGAACAAGGCGTAACGATCATCTGACGAAGGTCACGGAAATACTCTGGATGAAAGAAGGACAGTAACTGATACAGAGACCCTAAGAGGAGGCCTACGTCCACCAATCAGGTGAAATGATGATGTTGGTGATGAAAAGTTATCAAGTTTTCAAACCTCAGATTCTTGCAAGCCTTGCCGAGTTTAAGAGCCTCCCGGGTCCCTCGTATATTGATCAAGGTCGCTACACGGAGGGTCTCATCAAACCTTGTTGTGGCTGCCAAATGGAATACTATGTCCACCTGTATAATAAAAACCATTCAACCAACCATGCCATCCACTTTGGTGTCGATTTTTGAAAGTTGTTTGAACTTTGAGATATTGTTGTTAACTCTAAAGCCAAACTAATAATTTTGAATGCTAAAGTAAACTCAAAACTAAACCATAGTGACTAATGAAAGCTAAAATGGTTAAAGGCTAAGCATTGTCACCCAACGTGGCAATGCCATCAGTCTTTTGGCACAGTTCTAGTTGACGGCGATACAGAAGATTTTTCGATGCCTTGTAATTTTAGTTTTTCATTTTAGTATGTCTATTGTTTAAGCCTTTTTACATTTGCAGTCACTCATGCAAGTGGTATGACAATGCGAATACATAATTAGAAAGTTAATTATATTTTTCTAGGTTTTCTTTGAAATAAATTATTCATGATTTCTTTTAACATAATTATGAGCATAAATTACCACTTCCTTCCGCATTGCTGTTGTCGTGTAACGAATAATTAAATTATGTGTAAATTATTATGTTCTTCAGTGTATCTGCTTTTCAATAACTCATAAATAACGAAGAACTTTTAACTGCGAGAATTTGACATGTTAATTTGTCCTGTGTGTGATGAGTTGCAATTATTGAAATGTATTCTATCAGTTTAAAACCAGCATCAGGCACAAGTGGTCTGGCATTCTATGCTGAACTGGGCCTATCTGGCGCAGCTGTGGGGCATACAATAATGTTTGTTTTTTTGCCTTATATGGCCTGTGTCAAATAAACATTTTTTCTTTCTTTTCTGTCCTTGTATCATACCTGTTCTGTTACAATGTTCCAGTATTTTTCACTCAAGCCAAGTCTAAGTTCTGCCACATCACCTGATACAGGCACAAGCTTTTCTGAGAAATTTTGTTGTTGTTCTCTCAGCACATCGTACAGCTGGAAACAATTAGTTAATATTCAAAACAGATCGAGGGAGCGCGCAATGTAATTTTTAATTTATTTTCTCTGACTTTATTTATGACTGCCTCGTTGGTCTGGTGGTCGCAAGCACGACTGCTGTGCATGAGGTCTTGGGTTCGATTCCCAAATCGGGCAAAGCGTTATTGGGTTTTTCCATCAGGAATTTCTCAGTAGCAGCCTCGGAGTCTGGATTTGTGCCCGGTTGATGACAATAGGTTCGCCCCCTATTACATAGGACTAAAAACATAACTGGTGAAATGTGGGTGTATTAATGGGTACACCTCTACCTAACCCTTCGGGGATTACAGGCGTGATGTTATGTTACGTTATGTTTATTTATGAGTCTAATTATTATAAATTAATTTTTGTTTTAATCGCTTAAAAACAATAGTGCAACAAAAATAACTTACAGGATCTTGTAACATTTCAGTCAGCCTCTCTTGTATGGATTTTCCTTTTTTGCTTCTCAGTAAGAGCAATATTTTTGATACTTTAGTCGCTCTGAAAAATTATGATGAACAGTTTAGTCAAATCACACACAGATCAGCCTGGGAAAATACTTTAATTTTCGATAATTTTATTACCGTATAATTTTGATCAATAAAATAAAAGTCGTAGATTTTCTGCATGTTTATGTTTACCTTAAAAATTTTTCAATGAGCTGCTTGCCGAGGTAGCCAGAGCCGCCTGTAACAAACACAGTGGCGCCGCTGTAGAACTGTTGCACGGCAGAAGTTCCACGTGCTGTCAATTCATTCAGCGGCTTCATACGGGTAAGCAACTTGGCCTCAAACTCTTGAGCTGGATCCATTGCGTTAACTTTCATAGTCAATCAGGAAAATCTGGAAGAGAAAGTTACATTTTTTTTTACGATAGCGATAGGTTGCTTTATTAAAGATTTTTACCAACTATTATAACAGGAGTTTCGTACAGTGACAGTGGCCCTCACTGAGCCTAGGCTTCGTGAAGCTCTCGTGGATTGTTTCTAAACAATTCACTATCTAGTAAAGTGCAGAGTAGCATCTGTCTATAGCAAGCTGGCTAAATTGTGCGTTGATGGACCACTGCTGCATGGTTTTAGCTGGGCCTATCCCCTTGCGGCAATATGGTCATAAACTGTTTTTCTTCGTTTAAGTTTGCCAGTTATGTTTAAGTCCCATGTAATAGGGGGCGAGCCTATTGCTATCATCCGGGCAGACTTCGAGACTGCTACTGAGAAATTCCTGATGGAAAAAACAAATAACACTTTGTCCTACCAGAAATCGAATCCAAGACTTCATGCTCTGCGATCATTATGTTAACGAAAACTATTAATATGGCGTATTCACAATATTGTTTTTGGTTTAGAATAATAATTGCGTCTTAATATAATAATATGTGTCTACTACCTTATATTAAGGTTTATTTAAAGAAGGAATTTCAAAAAACCTTATAACTTTCAATTTATTTGCAAGTTAAAATTAAACTAATAAGTTTACTCGTTAAATAGTAGTTCTTCCACATAAAAACTATCAGATCTCATTTTTATTCCATGGATAAAAGATTGAAATGAACATTTGGTGAAAGTCGCCTTAATACGAATGAATATTCTGGTGTATCAGATGATGCTGATACTTTTTTGTGTTTATTAGTACTACAGATAAATAGAATAAAGACTCACCCAACGGCAACCGAGTTCTATAAATAATATTTCGAATTATTTTAAATCACCGCTAATTGCTGAACTTGATTCAAGTACTGGTGACAAATCATTGAAGGCAAATTATATAAGTTGTTATGTTTAAATACGCAGTTTTTTAATTTTATGTATATCACACAATATGTGCATTATTTATTGACGATGCTAAACTCATAATTTAAATCAATTAATTCTGCACTGCTTTTTAAAATTTATCCTTATTCCCCGACTACGGTGAAGCCCAAAAGGAGGTAATGTGTTTGACCTGCTTATGTCCGCTCTTAACTAGGTATTAAACGGCTCAACTGATTGATAAATGACGAGTAATTAGATTCGTTTTGATGAAGACTGTAGGTAGGTACTAAATGGCGGATTTTTTTAATAATAAGGGTACCTACATAAAATAAAATAAAAAGTAAAATAAACCATCAAAGCCGCGTATGCATAAAAAATAATGCAAACAGCTGAACATAGAACCTCCTCTTTTTTTTAAACTGAACTTTATTCAAAAATTAAAGAGACAAGGTGTAGGTACAGTCACGAGCAAAAACAAGCACTTAGCAAGATTCAAAACTGATTTTCTTGTGAAATAATGGCTGTAACTTTGATATAAGACCAATTCCATAGTAGTATTGTATTCAAAATACTATATTCCTAAAAACATCACATTTCAATCAATATAATCGAGGAAAATAGCTCCGTAATGTTGCTAAGACAGTGCTTACTTGATATTGCTCGTGACTGTACTATAAAATAAAATTGAAGAGTCTATTCTAGTCTACTATTAAGTCAAAATTAACAGCTTTAAAAAAATCAACGAGCCTTAAACCAGTGCAATAAGAGCCACTTTACGAACAAATGTGTTTTAATAAAATATCCGCTCACATGAGACTAGCACTTGCCCTCTGCGAATTCGTTTGCGTGATTTTTCTTACAGATTCAAATTTTTTGATAATAAAATATAGCCTTTAGCACTCAGTAATAACGTAGCTTTCAATTTGCCAAAAAATTTCCAAAATCGTTTCAGTAAATCCAGAGATTACCCCCTAAAACTTCTCAAACTCATAAAACTTTACCTCTTTATAATATTAGTATAGAAAAAAATAAAGCGGATGAAGCGGTGGCGGTCAGTGCGGTCACTCACATAAGTTTGACACTAATACTGATCAAACATAATATTCACATAATGATATGTACATACAATTCAACTTTGAGTTCAGGGGTAAATAAATAAAGCCCTGGTCGACGGGCCGAGCTGTCAGCACAGGGACGGGGCCCCCAACGGGGCCAACGCCTGCCGGGGTTGCAGGATGTCTTAACAGGATACCGTGGCCCCAGAACGTATAGGACAACAGCATGAACAAGGTGGTTTTTTAGTCAGTAAAAGTCTGACAGTCCCTTCCGCCCCACTCAGGTTGGAAAGAGTCATTTGATTTTTTTTACCACCTAAAAAAAGAGGGTAAATAAATAAAAATGCAGCTACTGTATTGTACAAATATCTCAATTTATTATTTTTATTTTAGACCATCACCTACTACGTTTCGCCAGTCTGTCTACGTTATTATCCGCGGTTCATTCACTACCAGCATTTGGCAAAGCGAATGATATGAGTTTTGTTTTCTTCTCTTTTAACAATAAATTATTCACAGTAAACTTATTAATATGAACCTGAAGTATGGCAAGTATTCTCGTCGGCTAGGTGCTGTGGCCGTACTTTAAAAATTAGTAAAGTAACAACAGTACATTTTGTGGTAGGTTTTTTAGTAAATAAGGTAAATCATTTATGTATACCAAAAAAAGCACCGGACCCAGTATTGAACCATGCGGAACCCTTATTACTTTTAAGCCTAATTTATGATATTTTGATAAGTATGTTTGGTGATTCACGCAATCAAATGCTTTAGAGAAGTTTCAAAACATGTTATTGGTATTCTATTTGTCTTCCCATTCATTAAATAATAATTATATACTCATATAAAGAGACACCACCGTCAGCAGTACAACGCCCTCTGTGAAAATATACTGTTGTTCATGTAGGACGTTGTTATAGTTAAAATGATTGGTTCTATTTGTCATTATAATTATGTCTTGCACGTAATTACACAACTTGCAACTCTATTACTGTTTCAATTACACTTTTAAGATTATCATTATTAATTAATCTTCTCAAACATTTTGTTACTCTATCTGCTCTGACTTAGTGTATCTAGAATAAAAATTAACAGTGGTGAAGAAAGAGAAGCAACTAAAGATCATCTTTATATAACAACGACACAGACGTGTCTAATTATGGATCTACTTTTTTCTTTTTTTTACATTATTGGTTTACTATAACGATGTGAATAAAGACAAAGTAACATACAAAATTTTGCACAAACTATATAGATACAATGGTATAAAAATAAACGTTAAAATTTGTAAGACTATTCCTTTTTTATATGCATATAGTGTGCCTGTTAGTCCATCTTTAAGAATATACTTTCTTATACCAATGCACCATGTGACCATATATTCTGTCCAGTCAATATCCCTTATATCAAAGTTAAATATCACTCTGTCCTCTTCTGAAAGACTGTCGTATAGTTCTGCCGTATTTTGATCGTCAAATTTCCACTGGCAGCAACTATACGGAGATAAAACAGTTGACATCCTGTAGAATTTGGTAGCTAGTTTCACAAATCTGAAAAGGGTAACAAAAACATTATTTATAAATGGTACATTATGTCTTTGATACTACAGTATTTTTAATGACTCTCCTGTACGCTACTCTTTATGTTTCTTAGGACAGTGGCTAAAATCGACACTACTGATTTATTTATTTTCATCAAACGGAATCTGAGTTCAGCCATTGCTGTTGAACGGCAATGTCTCTGCCGTCCAAGGCCACCCGCCACCTCTCCAGGCGATAGAGCTCATATACGTATCTTAAATGATCATACCTTCTCTGTTTCCCAAAAATGGCGCTTATCCCATCTATAATGTATGCAGGAATCAGATGCCACAACCAGGAGTGTATCCAATATAATATAGGATTTTTAGTGCACCACGCGAATGCGTATCCTACCATCATCGGAGTTTGGTACTTTCGGCATTCTTTACTTGTAATATCATAAAGTTTTCCTGAGTAAAAAAGATAGCATAAAATAAAATTACGCTTTGTTTTGGAAAAAGCGACAAGGCTTAACATAAAATGCACATAATCAGGCAATTAACCAAAATATCAAACGATCAAAGATTGTAAGGATATAGAAATTGTTAAAATCCTTAATTGACCTTGTAAACGCAACAGTAGAAGTTCGATTCATTGTGAATAACAACAGATTATTTTAATGTTATAAATAAGTGACTTTTAAATCAATTATTATTTTTCAGGAATATGCAGCGTGGAAAAAGAAACAATGAGCCCATTGATTTTTTCCACCCTTTATACAGCAAACAGTATCAGTTTATCTTATACATCAGCATCAGCACTCTCGATGTTCGATCTCTTGATCTCTCTAATGCTTTCCATTGAAATAAAAGTCAACTGGTATAGTTACATGCTTCATATTCAAAAAGTCTTACTCCACGTTCCAGGATTTCTACAAGACAGGGAAACGGCGTAGATCTTTGTTTTAGTATCACCAGCGGCTCTTCTCCTAGCCGTTTCCCATCCAGCAGCTATTGTAGCATTATTGACATAGTCTACTGGTGCAAATTCGAGGCGATTTTCTGCATCTGCTTTTAATGAGTGTATCACTCCCAACCCCATTGCAAGCATTAGCTGAAAAGTTAAATAGTTCAAAAGACTCACAATTTTTCACGTATAAACAAAATTCGAAGTATGGCGTAAATATTTTTAAATTGCTGTTAATTTATTTTGTATTGAATTGTTTTTGCAAAAATGCTGTTTTAAACTAGTTACTACAACTCGTTAACTTTTATGTTTACAAATACAGTCAAAACACAAAATGCATGCATGTTATTCTTGCATAATACATGCAAGTGTGTTTTATTCGTGAATTAGTCTGAGAACAGTTTTACAGTTTTTGTTATGTGCCCGAACACTGTAATAGCCGGCTAACAGCTTATACATGCAAGAATAACGGTAAGCGACCCCTTTTTATAAAAATTAAAGGGGGTATGTGCACAGTAGCCGCCTGATTGTACAAGATTATTGCCGGCTTATGATTATGTTGACTCCTAATGACTCGCGATGAGATGCTGGTGCTATAGGAGACGATATATTCCAAGCACGGAGTCTGTCCTTTGCTTGACGATCAATTACAATTTATACGGAATTTTCAAATTGCATCATGATCAGCCATATTACAAACGCCACAAAGCTCATAAGCTTGTGCAAAAAATTAGATTACAAAATAAGAACTGTTTCCATTATTCCAGGTTACTCTCACAAGGCCAACGCATCTCTCGTAATCCACTACTACCCATCTCAGTGGCAATCAAGGTATACTTACACCACTGACACCGTATACACAGGACATATCCAGCCAGCCTGGAGTCGGTTCAAGTTTAGTACTAGTCACTGAAACCAATTTTAAAAAGTAACAAAACTTAATTTTATAACTCTCCCTACTGAATTTTGATCTTGGTGGCGAATCTTAATATTGTACAAGCAAGATAGGAACTAGCCAAGTACCTACGTATAAGATCATTATGATAATGCACTTTGTGCAAAAAACAGGTGTATTTCTCTCATAGTTCATTAGGACGGCATTAACCCTGCACGACGGGGATTAGAGATCGCCATTGGGGAGACCAACAGCTTCACGTACTTTCCGAGGCATGAAGGTGTTATATACCACCAACTTCTAAACTAAGGATTTTCTGATGAAAAACCCAATGTCACTTTGCTCGATCTGGAAATCGAGTACAGGACCCCCCTCAGCAGTCGCGCTTGCGACCACGGCAATATAACAAATAATGCCATAATAATCTCAAATAATAATCTAATCTCTTAAGTAGGTAAGACAGCTTTACTACTAGTTTACGCAATTACGCATTCAATATTCATTACGTCTGTAGAATCACCATCAACATTTATAAAATTCAAAGTCCTTAGCTGTAAGGTTTATTTTATGTGGTACTTACCTACAGCTGGTCTAACAACACATATAGGTAGGTCACTTCCGATGGTATTAACCAAGTCTTCGGCTACTGACTTTGAGAACGAGTATGTGTTCGGCCAATTATTAATCAAACTGGAATGTAAAAAAGTAAATGAAATAAATACCAAAATAGATTTTCATAATTATAATACCATCTATCTAACCCAAACAAATTCCAATATACGACAGCCAAACTTGGGGCTTGGGCGTAATCCCTCGGTTTCTTTAACCACACCCACTGGTTATATGATTCTATCTTTGTTGGATATAATGAGAAACCGCTTCATTCCGAAGTCATTGCTTTCAAATAGTCATCTAGAAACCACACTCACCTCGGTGTAATATCAATTAATCTTGCTTCTTCGACTGTCTCGACTAACTGGATCATAGCACTAGGACTTATAGGACTTTTGTAGAAGTTTTCCAAAATATCAGTATCTGTATTGTTCAAGCGAGCATGTGAGAATGCTGTTGAAACATAGACGAAAGATCTGGAATCAGAAATCATATTTTCAGCGTTACCAAATTTCACTAGTGTAGTATTGGATATTTTGATGGTTTTATGAGGTCCACACTATATCTAACGTAGCCCGAAGAATTGGCAAGCTCAAATGGGAGTCGGAGCAAGGAACATTGCTTACCTACCGCTAAAGCTCGGGAACGATGACTAGATGAAGGTTGCGGGAATCCATTGAATGCGAGAAGCACACACAAGATCGATAAGAAGATCCTTGTCTAAGGCTTATGTCTAGCAATCGACTTCGGCTGAAATGATGTTGAAGCTGATGATGAAAAGGCATAAAGTTTTCTAACCTCAGATTCTTACAAGCCTTGCCGAGTGAAAGCGCCTCTCTGGTCCCTCGTACATTGATCAAGGTCACTACACGGAGGGTATCATCAAACCTTGTGGTAGCTGCCAAATGGAATACTATGTCCACCTGTATAATAACAACCATTACTCGACCACGCCAACCATTTTAGTGGTCATTTTCAAAAGCTGTTTGAAATTTCGGTTTATTTTATAAACTCTTAAGTCAAACTAATAAGTATGCAAACTAAATGCACGAATTGCGTACTGCATGTAAATGTATGACCTTCATAAAATAGGCAGTCAGTCCAACTCATGCAAGTCAGTGTTGTGACGCTTGGGAATGTATAAATAGAAAAAAAAAATACATTTTTCTAGGTTTTCTTCGTGATTATTCATACGGTCATTTATAATTTATTTATATTTATTCATGTGAGTTGTGACGCAGTGATACAGCAAATAATATAATAATAGCAAGTTTTTATTTTTTATATAAATATTTAAAAATGTACTAATTATGTATTGGAAAATAAATAAATGGAATAATAATATAAAAATAGTAATTATATTTTATTTATTCTCCGTTCACATTATGTGGTCTTATAAAGAATGTAAACTTAGAACTGTATAACTTTTCCACCTTTGTGAAAGACTGGTGCCTAAAGAAGGCTTTATTAATAAAACCTGTGTTACAGATCACCAGAGAAAATAAACAAATACATAATTATCCTGTTGTTTCATTAAAGATTTATACAATCATCTTCTGCAATGTGGGGAGTGCAAGACCGGTCATTGTGGCTATCTTTAGGGGAGGCCTATGCCCAGCAGTGGACGCCCACCGGCTAATATGATGATTAAACTATTTACTTAAATAAAATCAGATATACCAAACAAAGAACCTATAGCTACGAGATTATTATGTTTGGTTAAAATGTTTTGAAATGTATTTCCTGTCATACCTGTTCTGTTACAGTGTTCCAGTCTTTCTCACTCAAGCCAAGTCTAAGTTCTGCCACATCTCCTGATACAGGCACAAGCTTTTCTGCGAAGTTTGGTTGTTGTTCTCTGAGCAAATCGTACAGCTGAAAACGATAAATTAATATTTAGCTCATCTCAAAATAAATATAAATATACATACGTACATATTCATAATACATAATTATATATACATATCTACTCCCGAAAAATATAACCCACTTTCTGCCGCAGTCCGATAAAAAGCACTAAATGATGCTGTTGCGTCTTTTTTGATTCTCTGCTTATATCCCTGGTTTCAGAAATCTCGTCTAGATTTTAAAGATTAAGTTACTAGGTATTTAAGCGAATTTCTTTATTTAAAAGGTGTTCAAAAATAAGATAGCCGAAGTCAAAATTATGTAAACAAACAAATCAAATTGTGTGTTTGTAATGATTAAATCACTGCTTTTTTACTAAATTATTGTTTACAAAGAATATAATTACACCAAAAATACTATTATATTTTTTTTTAGCCTTCCTCGCTTCCTGTCTGTCTATCTGTTTGTACCGACTGATCTCCAAAACGACGGGACCAATTTGACAGATGTGTGACAGAAACATTAAAGTTAATTTTAAAACAAGATTTAATGACAAACACAGAAATAAGGACAGCAATAAAACCTTGTAAAATAGGGTCCCGTATAAAAATAACAAAATTCCGTAGTGAAGTCGCGGGCATTAGCTAGTTTTACAATACCTATATACGTATTTTATTACGTATCTACACAAAATATTACTAAAATGATTATAATTTATGACGAGAAATTTGTTCGCGCCGCTGCTGACTGAAGTTTTGTTGACAGTTCGATGGTGATATTGGCCTCTGGCCGAGGTAGAAACCAGCTCTGTACTAACAGGAAGTTTTAACCAACCGAAACTAAGTATAGATTAAATATAGTTATGTAAAAAGGGTACTCTGAATTTAAATTACAAAGCAGCTTAAACGTCAAGGGCGGTTAAGGTCATAGCTAATTAGAGACACCCGACCAGCACCGTCATGCCTCGAGCGGTTAGTATTTTTTGTTTGAAGTACATAGGTATGGTATACGCTTACTACATCAACTGCGGAGCGCATCGCCCGCGGGCTGACCACCGCGGGTAGACCGTGGATGGCGAGCGGCCCACTCGGTAACCGCCAACGGGCGGAGGCAAGTGTGTGAGCAACGGCTCACACACTTGCCTTAGGTAGGTCCCTAATGGATGCAAAATGATGATCCCTGATATACTACTCATTCATTCGCGGACCAAACAATGTTCATTCCTTCGACACGCGGCATTCCATTCACCGAGCAACAAGGTAGTGCTGTTCGGATGTTGGGTGGGTCTAATAAGCTCATCATCTGCCTAGCCTTTTCCCAACTATGTTGGGGTCGGCTCCCAATCTAACCAATTGCAGCTGGATACCGGTATTTTACATGGAGCGACTGCCTATCTGGGTCTTATAAGCTATTGATCTAAAAATACAAACACAACAAAACAACAAATAACATCACGCTGTAATCCCAAAAGGGTTAGGTAGAGGTGTACCTATTAGTATAGCCACATTTCGCCAGTTATGTTTAAGTCCCATATAAAGGGGGCGAGCCTATTGCCATCAACTGGGCACATTATCCAAACCCCGAGGCTTCTGCTGAGAAATTCCTGATAGAAAAACCTAATAACACTGTGCCCGACCCGGCAATCGAACCCAAGACCTCATACTCAGCAGTCCCACCTTGCTACCAGTAGACCAACGAAGCAGTCTAAAAACACCATTGCCAAACAATAATTCCTACTTACAGGTTCTTTTAAGATTTCAGTCAATCTCGATTGTATGGATTTGCCGCTTTTGCTTCTTAGTAAGAGAAATATTTTCGATACTGTAGTCGCTCTGAAAAGATCAAAACTATTTTTAGTAATGCTTCTTAACAATGTGCAGGTGTAAAAAGGCAAGTGACAAACCTCTTACTACGCTTACTGTCCACCAAAGTAAGTAACTTTTAGCAAAAAATATTGCAGGGTTTTTTTTTTGTAAAAATCACTATTTATTAGTATTAAATGTTTCAAATGTCCCAAACTACTTCAAACACTTCCACGACCCCTGTACTGTTGCAAGACTTCGTGAGCGCAATGTTATGCGTGCATTACATTGCGCGGTACCATGAACAGTATTTTTTCACACCAAAAATAAAAGTCGTTTCCCAGATTTTTTTTCTTCAATATTACTAGTTTGTGCAGCGTTATGCGTAGCAGGTAAATGGCTACGTGATATGTTTTTTTTTTACACCACATATTTTATAGGTAAGAAACTCACACAGACTTCAAATACTTTCTTTTTGTGTATACCTACAAGTTTAAAAAGAAAATAAAAAATGTTTACACATTCTAAAGAAAAAGTGCTTTTTTAAAGTCATTAAACACTGTTCAAACATAATGATTGTTACAATCGTTAATAAATTGATTAGCTGATGTCAGAATCGTCTTTCGATAATTTTATTATTTTATGAATTTTGAAATCGCCAATCCGCTTTGAGCAAGCCTGGTGATCAATGCGTGCCTTCTCACTGTTATTATTATTTACATGGATTTTCTGTATGTTTGTATTTACCTTAAAAGTTTTTCAATGAGCTGCTTGCCGAGGAAGCCAGAGCCGCCTGTTACAAACACAGTGGCGCCGCTGTAGAACTGTTGCACGGCAGAAGTTCCACGTGCTGTCAATTCATTCAGCGGCTTCATACGAGTAAGCAACTTTGCTTCGAACTCCTGAGCGGGATCCATTGTTTTCACTTCCATCGTGAATCAGGAATATCTGCAAGAGAAATTTACTTACCTTTTTAAGAATTCACAAAATGAAGTACTTCCTAGAAAAATATGAATTTTGTACTTAAATACTAACATAAGAGTAAGCTAATATTGTTGCTAATAGACCACGACGTGTCCCAAAATTCAACGATAAGCGGGCACCTGAGGTTGGATCTGCTCATGCAAACTAAAAAAAACTCACTAAATTACAAAAAAAAAAAATTGAAAAATCTGTGATTATAAAGGTTTATGTAATTATAAATATTGAAAAAATGTGGCTGTGGTAGTTAAAAATAGCATAAGGGGTGTCAATTTTCAAGGCATTTCTTTTATTTTTGTTTTTTAAAAAAGGAAGTGAGATTTCTTGTACCTTTTTTTTTCTCGAGTACTCATGAGCAGGTTCAGTCCCTGGTGGCTGTGTATTGTTGAATTTTGGAACACGTTGTATAAAATAAACAGTTTTAATAAAAATAATAATTTATTTCAGATTTTAATTATCTCAAATAAAT
Source organism: Hoplodrina ambigua (assembly GCA_949774945.1). Classification (NCBI taxonomy): domain Eukaryota; kingdom Metazoa; phylum Arthropoda; class Insecta; order Lepidoptera; family Noctuidae; genus Hoplodrina; species Hoplodrina ambigua. The sequence goes on from OX458976.1 coordinate 2,558,346, forward strand.
TATTCTATTCAATTCTAAATAATAATAACTAATGGTTAGTTAAGCATTTAACACTAGAAACGCTGCTGTCCCATTCTTGTCCCATCCGCAAGTTTGAACGTCTCTAACTTTTTCATTTTTGATATCCGTCCGTGAAATTTATTTGGCGAAATTGATTGTATTCTTTTTTCATTGTGAATTATTTTTGGTTTTTCAATGAATAATTGGTTTTAAATAACAAAATAAACATTTTTAAAGTATCTTAACGTAATACAAATAATAGCTTTGTTATATAGTTAATATAAACATTAATAAATATAATGGGACAAACTTATCCCACCAGCGGTTTAAGAGGGTTGGTAACGTGCGGCGTTTCTAGTGCTAAAAACAAAAAAAAAAACATTATCTAGCATAGAAAAGAAAAATATATTTGTAAGATAGTTACAAAAAAAAAAACACTATCTGATAAACATTTTTATAGTTAAAAGTAATTCAGTAAATGAAAAGAAACTCACCTAAATAAAAACGGAAACCTAGTTTTAAAAATATTTTTGATATTTAATTTTACTTCATCGCCAAACGGGGAACTTGATTCAAGTAATTGTGTCAAATCATTGTCAAGAAACTAAACTAGCACTGACATTTAAATACATTATTAGACAATGTCTGTATTATTTATATATGTAGATATAAATTACTAAAAACATCGTTTAATACGGTATTTAAATGTAATATGACATGTATACACGTAAAATTTGTCATTAATAATTTAAATTAGGTAGTTTTGTCTACAAAGTTTAGGTAAGTCTTCATTAAAAATGTGTTAAGAATCTGTAAGTTTCTTATAACCAGTGTAATAAGAGCCACTTTGCAAGCAAATGTTTATTTGTTTGTGTTCTGCATCCTCGTCAAAGGAAATGGATAAAAAGTCCCCCAGTTTTATACAGAAATCAAATGATTGCAATTAAATTATTAAAATGAATAAAGAATCAAAGTCAAATCATTTATTTCAACTAGGCCATTAAAGGGCATTTTTGAACGTCATACAAGAAAAAACAGAATTGAATCTAGTTGCCCCTTTCAAAAGGTAGTTTTGTATGTAGAAGAAAGGAAAAAACTCCTGTATGTACTCTTTTTAAAAATAAATGTCTTACAATATTTGCATACAGAATCATACATAATTATTATACGCGTGAATACAATGTAGGTTACGTAAAATACTATTTTATCATATTACGTAAAAAGTATTCAGTACTCATTAGAAATTGTCCGTTAAAATAAAGTAAAAGATACATAGTGTTTCCATATTCACAAATATTGGAACTATAAACGACCACTAAAATAACTATTTACATCTCAAAGAAGAAGTAAAAAAAATAAATAATTGAAAGTGTTTAACTCTTTAAACGTTAAAGAAAATGACCAGAAAATAATAGATTAAATAATACTAACTTGTTTTTGTTTTGATTTTGTGTTAATTTTTTCTTTTATGTTAATGTGCATCATTTTCGCGTGAATAAATAGTTTTTCTTTCTTTCTTTATATGGGCCTGAACTCCAAATTGTACAGATGTAAAAAAGGGTTTCATTTAATTATGTAACAACTAAATGAAATACAAAGTATTGTACAAAGAAAAACCAATCACAAGTTGGTTAAAAGTAATGGATTTTCTTTACTTTAAACGGAACAACCGTTTAAAATGAGTATGTACATACATAAAGCGTTAAAAGCAGTAGTTGTCACTGGTTAGTTTAACATTATTGTACTAATCTGACATATTCACATACATACAATTTAACTTCAGGTACAGGGGTAAATAAAATAAAAAATGCAGCTACCATGCAGCTATTGTATAAAAATCTCATTTTTATTTTAGACCATCACCTTCACAATGTTATTGTAATCAATAAATAATTTCAATAATAATTTTGGTCCTTTTTTATATTTATTTTCGATTTGATATTAATAAAGATATTGTCTTTTAAAATGAAGAACATAATTTAGGACCGCGAAAATAAATGAATTACTTAGCATTTATTTCAATTAGACCCATTACAGGTACTTTTGAATTGTCAAGGATTCGTTCGGTTAGTCAGAAAGTTAAAGCTAGTAAGTTGCTCGTTCTAAAATAGGTAGGCCTCAAAGAGAAAGAACGAGCAAGAAACTCCACAGACATTTTTATCAATTGGGTTTTATAAAAATCCTGGTGACGTTAATCTTCTTACTTCTACATATATATGAAAACAATGTAGGTGAATAGTATTATAGTGCAATGAAAAAGTTATTAAGTTGGGATTGGTCATCTCATAAATGCCATCATTTCAGAGTTGATCAATCCCTACTGAATGAGCCCGTTCACAAACATGACGAGCACCAAAGCTTAACTATCTTGTCCAACGCGCGCGCCACCATCAGCAAAACTTTTGAGTGAGCATGATAAGCTCCAGTATAAGTTATTCAGATGACTAAAAAAGGGGGTAAAAAACATTTTCCGAATGCATTTTTATCTCTCATATAATCTTCTTACTTATAATAATTATGCATAAGACACACATCGTGTAGTGAACTACATGATGTATGTATTTTGCATGTTATAAACTTCTCTTAATCAGTTATAGGAAATCGAGTGGTATTTTATAACGAAATTTTATATAATACCCATAAGAGATTTGACAATCTGAAACTTGGCTGATCTAATTTGTTGCCATTTCTAGTATTAAAATTATGTCTGTAGCTATTTTTTTTTAAGAAGAAGATAATTATTGAACTTGCTTAATGATTTCATAATAGAAATGTTGTCTTGGGAATGTTATAGATGGCTCTGACAACCCTCTTTTGCAAATCAAAGATATAATCTATATCTGCAGCCCATCCTCAAACCAAAATACAGTCAGACATGATGCTATGAATCAATCTAGTTACTAAAATAGATGGGTCTCACGGTATCCACTGGCTGTTAATTTTCTGATCTTTCTGACAACGTAACCAGCTGATCCTAACCGCTCTGCAAGAGATGTTAAAGGAGGATCCCACTCCAGCTTAGTGTCAAGCGTAATCTCCAGAAAACCTTTAACTAATTCAAGAATGTGCCTATAAAAAAAACATTTACTACTTTTAACATTCGGTCAAGCGAATCTTAAGCGTTTTTTTTTCTCACTTAAAATTAAAATATTTACGGTACACTTATTATTATCTAGCTATGCTCGCAGCTTCGCTCACGTGCTTTACGTCACGGCATTATTTACGTCGTCAAGGTACTGTAGTCACTTGGCGTGACCTGGTACCGGGATATTAATTATTATTGAAAGACTTGTTATTAATTTATATTCTTGTAATTCACTTTCAAATAAAATATATTTATTACTTCTAGTTAATAGCTAAAGCTTGACAGACGCTGACACCCGGTCTGTCTCTATTCTAAAATCAAAATTATATTTATCTCTTAGTAAATAGTTTGTATATGGCTCAACCAGCCAGGGTCTCTACATCAGCTACGCCTCCAAAGGATTAGTTTGAACGTAGTGATAGAACTAATCAACTATGAGATAAATATCAAAACCCTACCTAAACCTATTGCGAGGTCCCTACCTCATAGGAAGAATTGTAAGGGAATGTCTCTGGAGAGATAGCTTAACACATGACGTAATGCGTTATCTTTTCATAAATTAACATTTAATTTTATTATTAATGTGCCATCATGCACTCAATTAAAACGCAATAACGCTTCCATGCCCAAGCTTCGTAACGTCAAAACTTCCTAAAAGTCCGCTACGCATTCCCATAACCTATGATATGGCAAGTCCACATCTACCTTAGGGGTTATAACAATTATAAGCTTAAATATAAAAAAGAACATGCACAGACGCATGCTACATAAACTCAACATCCATGGTTTTAACGTCATTGTATGTTATTGAGTAAGAAGAAGAAAAAGTCATGGTAGTCTGAAATAAACAATTTACATCACAATATTATGAACTCGATCCAAAACGAAATCTAAAAAAAATCCTAAAGAAAATCAATGTTAACTCTTGATCACAAAATAAACCAGCAGTGTCAACCAAACACTCTTTGCAAAGGCTATGCCCCATTAGCAAAGTCGGTTTTATCAGTGAACAAAAGGAACAACTCTTCTCTCCCCCTCTTTTTAAAAATTTCGTTATCTATGGAGCGTGTTCGTACTAACAGACTACATATAAAAATACAATATACGCAATCGTCGTTGTTGCCGACGATCTTCTGTCCTTCTTCCTCTCAATTGAAGTGGTTATGAAACAAAAACAATATTATTAATATGACATGTCCTGCTGTTTGTACAAAAATAATGCAGTGACATGAAAAATAAAAAATGGTAATAAAATTTTATTTATAAAATTCTCCTAATAAAAAGTTTCCAATCATTTACTTTTAAAAATTTATCTTTAGATTTCTTTCTATTATACGTGTTATAATAATAATATGTCTTTTGAAAATTAAAACTATTTGTTATAAAATTACTAAAATATTTTTTACAATTTCTTTGTAAATTAAAACCTCCTTTGGTTTTATGGACTGATGCATGTTTATCTGGAAATCGTTTGGGGACAAAACTTTTTATGTTAACCTTTTTCTTAATTTGTGTTGTTTTAAAATGTCGAGATAATTTATTACAAACTTTTGCATAGTTCTTTTGGACAGCATTAAAGACTTCACGGTCTTTAACAAAATCAGACTTTAAGAAACCAGTATTTATTTCCTTTGACAACAAAATGTCATGACTGTTCTGTTGTACTTCTGTCAAAGTGCCATTCACCTCAATTGAAGACAAATTGACTTCACAATTCTCCTGAACTCCAATCAATGTGACAACAACTTCTTCTTTTTTATTTTCAATAACTCCGATGTTATTTTTATATATTTCATTATGACAACTATTGTCTTCTTTTGATGAAAACTCATCATCATGTTCTGAAAAATCATTATTAATTAAAATAAATGGACCGGACTGACCCGATTTATCATATTCTTCTTTGTGTTCTCCCTGGAAAACGACTGCCATCTCCTCCTCTTTAGCGCCAGCGCTGCAGTCTAGGCAGCTGGCCTCAATAACTTCATCATCAACGTCATCAACGTCTGCTTGGCAGCTTTGCTCATCTTTTTCATTATTACTAAAAATTAAATCGGTATTATTATCGACCAACAAAACTTTTTCATGTATGCATTCCTTCGATTCAATTGTGGCTTCCTGCTGCACGCTTTTTACATTATTTGCTGAGCGGTAGCGACCAGGAAACTCTATTCTCATCTCATCACACAGTGTGGAAAAACTCATATCCTCATGATAGGTATATCTATAAAAATAATAGGCGTGTCCTTTTAAGAAGGCACCTAATATTAAAGCGTAGTCGCTTTCTCGCCATTCCTTGTGGGCGGCTATCTCTAAATATTTTGGCAAAAAATCATCGAAACTTATGCCTTCGCTTCCCGTGAAATAAAAAGGAATAGTATATAGCGAAGAAGACTCCATTTCGCTATTCTAGAATAATAATATTGACACATAATACTTAGCTTTTTTGTTTTTTTCAGGCGACTTCCTTACGCCTAAATTTTTCAATGCGCTTTTCCATGCGCTCGCTCCTTATATGCGTATATGCGCTCAAATATTAACGAGACATGGGGGACTCGCTTTACATACAATAGGTACTTTTTTCTGGTAAGAAAAATTCCAGACCGGCGCCCGACACCACTTGTAGTCACTTGGCGTGACCTGGTACCGGGATATTAATTATTATTGAAAGACTTGTTATTAATTTATATTCTTGTAATTCACTTTCAAATAAAATATATTTATTACTTCTAGTTAATAGCTAAAGCTTGACAGACGCTGACACCCGGTCTGTCTCTATTCTAAAATCAAAATTATATTTATCTCTTAGTAAATAGTTTGTATATGGCTCAACCAGCCAGGGTCTCTACAGTACTGTGCCTTTCAATTTACTTTAAAAATAAGTAAAGTATAATCGGCAAATAACAACAGTTTGACAGTAAATGAGATAAATTATTATGTACAGCAAAAAGAGCAACGGACGCAGTATTGAACCCTGTGGAACCCCCGTCTTTACTTTCAAGCCTAAAGAATTTACACTGTTTATTTTAACTTGCTGCAGTGTATCATTCAAATACGACTACTATGCTACGCGGTAGTTTACCATTCAAATCGTTTTTATTTTATTATCTGCTTATTTAACCTTATTGCTAATGTAAATGAATTTAGAGCTAATAGCAACATAAAAAAGTTTCAGTGTTTAAATAAGGCTCAAATACATTCTACATACAAGTATTTCCCTACTTTTCCTAATGTTATTATACAATGTTCTTATCACACTTTTAATACTCCCACGGCCTCTGTACATGCATATGAACGTATAAGCACAATCAATTGATACCATAGACATTGATTTATGGTACCGAAAAAAAACTCATCTCAGTAAAAAAAAAAATTGCTTTATGTTATTTAATTAAGTTAACGGTTAACGTTATCTTAGTTAACGAGTATGTGACGTGTATTTTTGAACACCCCGTTCAATGAATATGCACCTATAAGCACAATCAACTGGTACCATAGGCACTGATTTATCATACCAAAAATAAACTCATCTCAGTAAAAAAAAATGCTCAATGTTACTTAATTAAGTTAACAGTTAGTTAACGGGTATGCGACGTTTATTTTTGAACACCCCGTTTAACAGTACACTTTTAAAACAATACAAATTGTATGAATAAAATAATAGTTAAATTATACAACAGTCTAATTTGAAATTTAAATATTTGTATAATAGCTCAATTAAAATTGTATTAAAAGGTATAGCTCCTCATGACATCATAATATATGTCTTGCACGTAATTACGCAACGTTCAACTGTATTTTATGTCACGTTTTAGTTTATTATCAACTAGTTTTTACCTGCGAGTTCGTCCACGTAAATTTTGGAACCCCGTTTCATCCCCTTAGGGGGTGAATTTTGGAAAATCCTTTGTTAACTCATGCCTACCTCATAATAATTATCTGCGTGCCAAATTTCAGCGCTATCAGTTCAGTGGTTTGAACTTAAAGGTACAAGTTGGCAGCCGACTGCACGCAGCAGCAGCAGACGACATGTCGCAGCGACACTACTGGTTTCTACGTATTTCTATGAAATTCCCTCCGTAGTTAGCCACATGAAGCTAGCGACGCGTCGTCGAGCCGCAGACGGCAGTGTCGTCCGAGCGCAGATCAGTAGTGCCGCTGACGCCAGTATTTCTTTTCAAAATGATCTGATTCTGAACAAGATGCGATCACTATTCTCGAACACGTCAGACATTTTGTCGGAACTAACTGGATGCCATCTGCTGTTGCCGTCTGCAGTCGGGTTCGAAATCATGACTGCAGCGACATGACGCAACGACGTGTCGTGACGACATGAAGCGACGACATGTCTTCTGCTGCTGCTGCTTGCAGTCGGCTACCAACTTGTACCTTTATAGATCAGTTAATCAGTAACGATTACCTCTTATAGTACAATAATTATAGATAAATTGCTTAAATATATAATTGCTAGTCTGAATGCACTGGCTCTCAGTTAATCTAGACTGAAAATGTAGCAAATTTAATCATGACACCTTTGTTTAACGACTCAACATATGCTCGTATTATTATGGATCTACTTATTTCTTTCTTTTCAAATTGTTAGTCAAATTGTTTCTTTTTAAATTGTGTATTAAGACGGTATAAATAAAGTCAAAGCAAAATACAAAATGTTGCACAAGCTATAAAAATACAAAGGCAATAAAATAAATGTTAAAATTTGTAAGACAATTGACTTTTTACGTGCATACAGTGTGCCTGTTAGTCCATCTTTAACAATATACTTTCTCAAACCAATGCACCATGTGATCAAAAATTCTGTCCAGTCAATATCTTTTATGTTAAAGTTGAAAATCACTTGGTCCTCTTTTGAAAGACTGTCGTATAGTTCTGCCGTGTTTTGATCATCAAATTTCCACTGATGGCAAGAATAAGGTGACAATGCTGACGACATCTTGTACATTTTGGTGGCTAGTTTCACGAATCTGAAAAAAGGAAAAAAAAATGTTTTACAATTACGAATTTTGGCTTTGATATTATTAGAGTTTTTTTGCTGTGTCTCCTAATCCTGCTCTTTATATTCCTTAAGATAGTGGTAAAGGAGAACAGCAGACAAGAGTCAGTCAATGCTGTTAGACGGCAATGTCTCTGCCGACCATGGTCAGCTGTCGCCTGTGAAGAAATATACTCGTATCTTTAATTCATACCTTCTCTGTTTTCCAAAAATGAAGCTAATCCCATCTATGATATATGCAGGTATCAGATGCAACAACCAGGAGTATATCCAAAATAATATAGGATTTTTAGTGCACCACATGAAGCCGTATCCTACCATCTTTGGCGTTGGGTACTTTCGGCATTCTGTACTCGTAATATTATGAAGTACCCCTGTGTAAAACAGATTACAAAAAATTAAATTGCTTAACATAAAATGCGCTTATACAGGCAATTAATTGTAACACCGAACGATCAAGTATTGTGTATAGAAATTGCAATAAAAGCATAATTAATGACTATGTAAACGATACAGTTGAAGTTTATTTCTTTATAAATGAGTCCACATTATTTTAATGATATAGCTATAAATACGTGACTTTTAAATCATTGATAACTTTTCGAGAGTGATACAGTATACAGATAACAGTTGATTTCATAGCAAAACTGCGAGTACTTTCAGGTTGTAGGGTATGTTATAAATGATACGTGTGGGTATATGGAAATACACCAGTTGTCATTTGGAATCTCAGTTTTACTTAGTCGCTTCCCGCAATTATCCTAACTAATATTATAAATGTGAAAGTAAGTTTGTTTGTTTGTTTGCTACCATTTTACGCCTAAACCACTGAACCGATCATCCTGAAATTTTGCATATACGTTGCCAGGTGTACAGGGACGGACATAGGGTACCTTTAATCCCGAAAAAAAGTACTGTTCCCGAGGGAAATCACAAAAACGTCCTTATGACAGTAGATGGCGCCACGTGTCTATCGGATCATGATTAAATTTAAAATTATGAGTCTAGACTGTCGATAAACCAGTTTCAAGTAAACAACCTAGGAGTACGAAAGTTGTTTGCTTAATAATTTTTCATGCCCAAAACCGCTGAAGAGTATCCTGACATTTTGCATAAAGTGGCTTCCAGACGGACGGACTTGCGGTTACGGCAAACCGCAGGCCGCGGCTCCTAACGCTCCAAAAACACACCACCGCGGTCACAGTGGCGGCCTGAAGTGTCATTAGCGTGGTGATTGTGCTACAATCGGACAATCGGACGTCGCAATCGGACGTCAGTCAATATGGCTAACCGTAACGTTGTCTTATTACTCTCATGACTCATTAGTCCTCTCAGAAGATAAGAAAAAAGGTAGGAAAACCGTTTATTTAAACACTTGAGGTGTGAGGTAGAGATAAACTACAGTAACATGACGCGCCCTTCCACAATTCAAAACGTTTGAAAGTGTTTTTAATAGTATTAAAAATACTCACAACGCATGTGTGCGTATTGAGACGGCTCTCGAGACAAAAACAAATCAGCGATTTGTTGTCCGACTAGCGGCGTCAAAAATTACTCATTATTATTAGTATGGCGCTGCACTGAAATTCTCTATGAAAATGAGAGGTACGTTGTCTTGCGCGGTCGGCTATTTATGATTAGTTGACAAAAAATATCCTAGCCTGCTACTGAAGACGATTACTCACAAAGTCTTTCATACGAATGTGACTACACACATTGAAATGGTTATATGGAGGGAAGCGTCAAGGTATAATAGTTTATCTCTACCTATATTATCATTAGCATCGCATATTACTCTTAGGAATAGAGAAGTGTGAGTTAAATTTAAATTATTATTTAAATTAAACTATTTCTATTACAATTTCCATATTTGGCGTCATTTTACAAAGCAGTACACGCGGCCGGTTGTTAAAATTTGCAATTGACGCGGCCGCCACAACATTTTGCGTTTGTCTGTGACCCACTTTATATACGTTGTCAGGGATACAGAAAAACTGCGTAACTGACACTGTCATCACTGACACTGACAGGTGTAAACGCATTCATAGAGGATGCATGGAAGAATAAAGGTGAACCTACGCTCTGTCAATGAAGCATACTCTGCGATTACTCCGCTAATTGTAAATTGATTTGGATGATTCTTTTTTTGTTTATTTTTTCGAATTGGTCCCAAATAAATACTGTCATGATCTGATGATGAACTTCGGAGATATGGAAAGGAAACTCCTCATAAGATCACAGCGCAGAACTGTCTTAACAGTAAAATTGCTTTGTTTAATGCGTGTAGTCGATGATTGACTGAAGGAAGAGGTTAGTTGCTAAACTAACCTTGACCTATGTCGATGTATGTAGACAACAGTTTTTCAACGGCAAAGTTAAGTTTGTCCCTCAGTATTGTTTATTTTTTCGTTAGAGGTATTTCCGGTGTGTTTTAATGAGGGTAGGTAGGTTACGTTTTTCAATTTTAGAATATCTCGCAGGTCCAACACACAACCAAAAGCTCATTGCGAGCCCGAGCAAAAATTACTGCTCAATCCTCGGAATCTTCCGTTCATGCCGCATTAAGAAGGCAAGCACAACCGGAGCGACAAGTAAATTTGAGAGCTGATGAGACATTTTCTTAAAGCCAGGAAAGACTAGAGAGCCAAGCCGTTCGCCCTCCAAGCTACTCAGAGATTGACTGAAACGCCCTTTTAAACGCAATTGCTTTTGGAGGAACAAGCCGAAAGCCAGAGAGCTGTAAGAGCAACTGAGACGCCTTTTCAATCAAACACAACTTCGTCTCAGAGAACAAGCTCAGCCATTACAGCGACAGAAACTCTAAAATAGTCGCAGGCGAGAAGGACCTCTCTTGCAGAAATGCAAACTGAACGCCGACGGACTTTTATGAGTCACAGTCTGTTGGTCTGTAGGTATTTAATAATTCTGGATCTGGCCGAACAACAAGCCGAGTACAGCCCGAATTGATTGTCAAATTCTAAACAAACGCGGGCGAAGCCGCGGGTAAAAGCTAGTATTTCATAAATAGAACTCAGGTCTTTAGATAATGAACAATAAGCCAACGAATTAGAAGTCAACTAGTATGATAATATACCTCATTTAAAAAAAGTCTTACCCCAAGTTGCAGGATTTCTAGTAGAAGGGGAAACAACGTAGATCTTTGGTTTAGTATCACCAGCGGCTCGTCTCCTAGCCGTTTCCCATCCAGCAGCTATTATAGTATTATTAACAAAGTCTACAGGTGCTAATTCAAGTCGTGCTTCTTCATTTGAAATTAATGTATGTATAGCTCCCAATCCCGTTGCCAAGAGTAGCTGTAAAGTTGAAAAAGTTCAAAAGATAAACTATTTTTGAAGAAACAAATCTAACAAAAAAAAAAAAAACAAAAACACAAAAACACTAAAAAAAAAAACAAACAAAAAAAAAAAAAAACATAGAAAAAAATCTATAGCGTCAATATTTTAATGGATTGTGTTTAAACCAAAATTAAAGCTATTAATGTACGCCATTAAGCTCATTAGTTTGGCAGAAAAATTCAAAATATCAACTGAAGACTATTTGTTAAGTCCATTACTCTTTAGGCAAGTCACACAAAATAAATCCATCCATAATCTCTTAACAGTGAAAATCAATGTATACTTACACCGCTGGCTCCGTATATGCATGACTTATCTAGCCAGCCTGGAGACGGTTCAAGTTTGGTACAAACCACTGAAATCAATCACCAAATTAGTAACATAATTTTAACAACTCTTCCGATTGAATTTCGGTCACGGCAGCCATCTCAATAGAGACTAGCCAAGTATGGCAATGCAATGTGACACAATGGCAATGCAATACGACGGAGGAGAGATCAACAGAGGGGAGACTAACAGCTATACATGCTTTCCGAAACACGAGGTTGTTAAACCACCAACTTCCAAACTCAGAGCTTCTACGGAGAATTTTCTGATGAAAAACCCAATGTCACTTTGCTCGTTCTGGGAATCGAGCCCACGCTCAGCAGTCAATCAGGGCAATATAACAAATGATATCATAATGACAACATCTCTTTAGTAGGTAAGACAGCTTTACTATTACGTGTCGCATCCGAATCAGCATCAAAATTTATGAAAATCAGAGTCCTTAACCTTGAACTTTATTTTATTGTACTTACCGATAGCTGGCCTGACTACACATATCGGCAGGTCATTTCCCACGGTATTAACTAACTCTTCAGCGATTGACTTTGTGAATGAGTATGTGTTCGGCCAATTCTTTATCAAACTGGAATGCAAAAAAAAAAAGAAAGACATTAAAATCATTCCTTAGTTTCAATTTTAACTAAACCCACTACTTAAGATTGATATTTTTGTTGGAAATGATTAGAAACTGCTTTAGACATCATCGCTGTAAACCCATGTCTAGAAAGCAAACTCACCTCGGTGTAATATCATTTATTCTTTCATCTTCGGCTGTCTCGACTAACTCGATTGCAGCAATAGGACTCATAGGACTTTTGTAGAAGTTTTCCAAAATGTTAGTATCTATATTGTTCAAGCGAGCATGTGAGTATGCTGTTGAAATATAGACGAAAGATCTGGAAGAAGAAGAAATCATATTTTAAGCGTTACCAAATTTCCAGTTTAGTATTGGATATATTTATGGTTTTAAGAGGTCTGCAGAAGAACCAAGTTAGTCCAAATAATTGAAAAGCTGAAATAGAAGTATGAGCAGGGAATATTGCTGATATAATGGATGGTTGACATCACCTTCCGTTAAGGCGCAGCGTGAGTAGGAACCCAACAAAGTGAAACAATAAATTGATGAAGGTTGCGGGAATTCACTGAATGCGAGAAGCACAGGACAAGCGATCCTTAGCTAAGGCCGATGCTAGCAATCAACGTCTTTCAGCCAAAATTATGTTAATGATGATAAAAAATCACAAAGTTTTCTAACCTCAAATTCTTGCAAGCCTTGCCCAGTATAATAGCCTCCCTGGTCCCTCGTACATTGATCAAGGTCGCTACACGGAGGGTCTCATCAAACCTTGTCGTGGCTGCCAAATGAACTACTATGTCCACCTGTGTAATAACAACCATTTAATTGTTCATGCCATCAAATTCATTAGTGATATTTTGAAGGTGTTTGAACGTTGAAATGTTTTTTAAAATCTGATCCTAAACAAACAATTATGCAAACGAACGTGTTCAATTAAATATGTATAAATACGACCTTCATAACCAGGGCAGTAGCACGTGCAAGTCAGTGTTGTGCCACTTAGCGAACGTATAATTATATATACACATAATATAAATACACAAACCATTGATTCAGTTCAGTATCAGATCTCAGGCATTAAAATTTTCTTTAAGACCTTAATTAATATTATTGTGTAACCATCTATGGCAGTAAATTAGAAAAAAGACATTCAAACACCGAGTGCAAAACTATAACTAAATAAAACTATTGACTTAAATTAAATCAAGTATATTAAACAAGAAACCGATAGCTACGAAAATATGATTTGTTAAAATTGTTCTGTGTATGATGAATTTCAATAAGAGTAATGTATTCCATATCATACCTGTTCTGTTACAGTGTTCCAGTCTTTTTCACTCAAGCCAAGTCTAAGTTCTGCCACATCTCCAGATACAGGCACAAGTTTTTCTGCGAAATTTGGTTGTTGTTCTCTTAGCATATTGTACAACTGGAAACAATCAGTTGATAAGTATAAGCTTATCTACAAAAAGCATCAAGAGGTGCATTTATGCATCATTGAACTTTAAAAGCTACCCTGCCTTCTGAGGTCTCATAATATCATATACTTTAAATAGTAATTAATTCTATTAATTCGCTATTTTAGTGAATTCATACATAACATAACGCCTGCAGTCCCCGAAGGGCATGGCAGATGTGTACCCATTAATACACCCACATTTCGCGATGCGACATTTTGCATTTTGCGATTTTATGGATTTTAGTAAATTCCTTCGTCAAATTATGTTATGTCTTTATTTCGTACACATTAAAATATAATGATAAATGGCATCGAAAAATTACTTTGCGTCGCTGATGACTGTTTTGAAAGACTGTCGGCATTATAACGTTGGATGGTTATTCTTAGTAGTCACTGGCCGAGGGGGAAACCGACTCTGGGGTAACAGGAAGTATTAACCAACCGAAATTAATTATTGATCAGATAAGGTGAGTTTAAAGGGGTTTTCTTAAGTATACGAAACTAAAAAATAGCTATAACGCTAAGGACACTTAAAAATACTATTTCTAACTTACAGGGTCTTGTAAGATTTCGATCATCCTCTGTTGTATGGATTTGCCTTTTTTGCTTCTTAGTAAGAGAAATATTTTTGATACTTTTGTCGCTCTGAAAAGACCAAAATAACATTTAATAATACTTCTGTGCGTGGTGCAGTTTTGCTTTATTGTATTTCAGGGGACTGACAAAAAATAGTAGACTAATAAAATTACGATATCCGATACATAATTAATAAAAATTTTTTTTTTTGTTTTTTTTTTACCGCCTCGTTGGTCTAGTGGCCGCAAGCGCGACTGCTGTGCATGAGGTCTTGGGTTCGATTCCCAGGTCGGGCAAAGTGTTATTGGGTTTTTCCATCAGGAATTTCTCAGTAGCAGCCTCGGAGTTTGGATTTGTGCCCGGTTGATGGCAATAGGCTCGCCCCCTATTACATGGGACTAAAAACATAACTGGCGAAATGTGGGTGTACTAATTGGTACACCGCTGCCTAACCCTTTGGGGATTACAGGCGTGATGTTATGTTTATGTTTATGTTTTTTTTTTTTAAATATTTTGGAAAACACTTTTTTCAAATAACAGAATCGAGCCACTGTCGAGCCACTGTCACGCGACTATTTCACTGTGTGTTTGCGAGTTCATCGCCCCGCCTGAGTAAACCCAACGGCAAGATGGCTGGTTCGAAATCAAAAATCATACAAAAAAAAAACTATTTGTTTTACTATTGACTCTTGCTATGAATCACTAGTATTGCGACCTACTTTTTACAAAAATGTGAACACTAAACGAAGCCATAAGTAACAAAATAATGTTCTTATGGCATTTTAACACTGTTAAAACACACTAACTGTCGCAACAATAAATGAGAAATTAAATGTCAGAATGTAGATATGATTTTTCTGATTTATTTTTAATTAAAGTAACCAACAGCTGTAAAATTTACTTGAACAGTTATTCAAATCATAGAAGGACGAGCCTGGAAAATTATTTTACTTTTCGATAATTTTATTATTATAAGACTTTTATTAATAAGATGATAATGCACTTTGCATTATAATGATTAGAATGGATTTTCTGTATGTCTGTATTTACCTTAAAAGTTTTTCAATGAGCTGCTTGCCGAGGAAGCCAGAGCCTCCTGTTACAAACACAGTGGCGCCGCTGTAGAACTGTTGCACGGCAGAAGTTCCACGTGTTGTCAATTCATTCAGCGGCTTCATACCCCTATGAATCAATTTTGCTTCGAACACCTGAGCTGGATCCATTAATTTAACTTCCATCTTGAATCGGGAATCTCTGGAAAAGAAAATAACATACCTCATTTTACGACATAAATATTTTTATAATATAATGTAATAATATCCTATTATTTACAAACCATAAAAATTTTGTAATTTAATTAAACCACACAAAGATTTTTATTTTTAATTTCCTAGTATAGAAAAGAAAAATATATTTGTAAGATAATTAAAAATTCCCCATCAGATATATTTAAAGTTAAAATTAAATTAATAAAATGGAAAGGTTAACAAAAACTCACCCAAACACGAGTAGATATGACAGCCAAGTATGAGAAATAAAATTTAGATTAAATTTTAGTTCAACGCCAAATGCGGAACCTGATTCAAGTAATTGTGTGAAATCATTGAATGGAATTGTAATAGCACTTACATTTAAATAGAAACTTCAGCAGTGTTTTTATAATATGTATATCACACTCATGCATAATTTACACATTCATAATATAGGTATACCTACAATTTCAAATTCATAATTTTATTTAAACTAGTTTTTTCTGCAAAGTTTAAGTAAGTCTCCAATTAAAATGTAAAAATTACTCAATTTTAATTTGCGTTGTATTGAACTGTTGCATAAAAACGGTTAGTGAAACGCTACAGAACAGAAGGTCAATTTCAAAACGGCATTCGAGAAATATTTTTATATATATTTATTGACTGCCTCGTTGGTCTAGTGGTCGCAAAGCGCGACTGCTGAGCTCGACTGCTGCTGGCTGCTGTCTTGGGCTCGATTGTTTGACTCTGGTCAGGCAAAGTGTTATTGGGTTCACTCCTGGGAAAAGGGCTCTCCAATCCCTTCCACTTCCCTCTGTGTAGTGCCTCCTCACGCCAATTTCTGAGGAAACTATCTACATTATACAAAACGATATTTTTTTTCAATCTGACTGATAGTTCCGGATATTAAACAAACAAAAAACCTCTTCAGCTTTATTATAGTATGGATATTATAAATACAATACGTCATTACATTATAAATAAACAAAAAAAAAACACATAACTTCGCGCCTATAACCTCTAAAAGGTTTCGCAGAGGTGTACTCATTAATACACCCAAATTTCGCATGTTATGATTACGTCTCATGTAATAGGGGGCAAGCCATTTGCCTTCAACCGAGCACAAATCCAGACTCCGAGGCTGCTACTGAGAAATTCTTGATGAAAAAACCCAATAACAGTTTGCCCGACCTCATGCTCAGCAGTCGTGCTTTGCGACCGCTAGAACAACGAGGCAGTCAATAAATAAATAAATTACCGTAATATGACGCTAATTATTAACATGTATTAATGACTTGCAATATGTAGGTATTTTTTTCATAGGTCGAAGTAGACGACAATGTCATATTCTATTGTCATAATGTAGAAACATTGGTTGCTAATCTATTATTCACAATAATTATCATTTTTTTTTTGGTCCAAAATTGAATTGTGTACCTTGTAATTTCGTGTAGTTTCCTGATTGTGCGTCATATGCAGCAAATCTGATACCGATGTGACTGCACATTCCAGAGTTTGAGTGGCAGTCGAGTGCGTCAGAATGGCGTCATCAAATTACAGTTTTTAATTTGTTTGTGGTCTACAAACCTACTCACCTCTTGAATTTTGCTGACCCCTTGTAAAGGTGCTATATTTGACACCTTGACAGATAAAAGATTGAGTGAACATCACGCACTATTTTTATTTATTTATTCTTTATGTGATTATTCTTTACTTTATGTGCATGTAAAAAAAATACATTATACAAAAGCAGACTTAATGATTAGGGCAAAAAATAACTCATATTAAATAGGTACTACCTTTTTTTTTTAGTTGTTAAAAATCATCATTTGAGGACTCATTTGACATCCAGGGCGGAAGGGCCTGTCAGACTTTTAGTGACTAAAAAACCACCCTGTCCCTTCTGTTGCCCTTTACATTCCGGGGTCACGCTATCCTGTTAAGACGTCCCGCAACCGCAGATTACATACTAGCTTAAGCTCACGACTATGCTCGCGTGAATATTGTTTTATTTTTTGTACGGTGGTCATTTCTTTTTCTATAATAAAATTAGCCTAGGTCACTCCTCATATTATCAGCTGTCAGCTAGAGAAAGTCCTGTCAAAATAGATCTAGCTGTTTAGGAGGTTAGGCAGAACCAACAGACAGACAGATGGATTTGTATCATGTGTGCCTTAATCAACCTTTAAGTAAATATGTTTCCATCATAAATTAAACATTTGTTTATCAAGTTTGAGGAATAATAGCTGACAGGTTTTTTGAATAAATGTATATATCATGGCCCAGCTGTCATACCGGTACGACAGAACAATAGATAATTAATTGTGTCTCATTACGCGGGACTTGAGTAATTAAATAATTGAACACAATTCATTGCAAAAATATTAGTCTTTATTAGTTTTACACTGAAGTTATGCTTATAATAGTAAATATCTAATTTCTAAATATAAGTCACAATTATATTATACTAGCTTTTACCCGCGGCTTCGCCCGCGTTTGTTTAGAATTTGACAATCAATTCGGGCTGTACTCGGCTTGTTGTTCGGCCAGATCCAGAATTATTAAATACCTACAGACCAACAGACTGTGACTCATAAAAGTCCGTCGGCGTTCAGTTTGCATTTCTGCAAGAGAGGTCCTTCTCGCCTGCGACTATTTTAGAGTTTCTGTCGCTGTAATGGCTGAGCTTGTTCTCTGAGACGAAGTTGTGTTTGATTGAAAAGGCGTCTCAGTTGCTCTTACAGCTCTCTGGCTTTCGGCTTGTTCCTCCAAAAGCAATTGCGTTTAAAAGGGCGTTTCAGTCAATCTCTGAGTAGCTTGGAGGGCGAACGGCTTGGCTCTCTAGTCTTTCCTGGCTTTAAGAAAATGTCTCATCAGCTCTCAAATTTACTTGTCGCTCCGGTTGTGCTTGCCTTCTTAATGCGGCATGAACGGAAGATTCCGAGGATTGAGCAGTAATTTTTGCTCGGGCTCGCAATGAGCTTTTGGTTGTGTGTTGGACCTGCGAGATATTCTAAAATTGAAAAACGTAACCTACCTACCCTCATTAAAACACACCGGAAATACCTCTAACGAAAAAATAAACAATACTGAGGGACAAACTTAACTTTGCCGTTGAAAAACTGTTGTCTACATACATCGACATAGGTCAAGGTTAGTTTAGCAACTAACCTCTTCCTTCAGTCAATCATCGACTACACGCATTAAACAAAGCAATTTTACTGTTAAGACAGTTCTGCGCTGTGATCTTATGAGGAGTTTCCTTTCCATATCTCCGAAGTTCATCATCAGATCATGACAGTATTTATTTGGGACCAATTCGAAAAAATAAACAAAAAAAGAATCATCCAAATCAATTTACAATTAGCGGAGTAATCGCAGAGTATGCTTCATTGACAGAGCGTAGGTTCACCTTTATTCTTCCATGCATCCTCTATGAATGCGTTTACACCTGTCAGTGTCAGTGATGACAGTGTCAGTTACGCAGTTTTTCTGTATCCCTGACAACGTATATAAAGTGGGTCACAGACAAACGCAAAATGTTGTGGCGGCCGCGTCAATTGCAAATTTTAACAACCGGCCGCGTGTACTGCTTTGTAAAATGACGCCAAATATGGAAATTGTAATAGAAATAGTTTAATTTAAATAATAATTTAAATTTAACTCACACTTCTCTATTCCTAAGAGTAATATGCGATGCTAATGATAATATAGGTAGAGATAAACTATTATACCTTGACGCTTCCCTCCATATAACCATTTCAATGTGTGTAGTCACATTCGTATGAAAGACTTTGTGAGTAATCGTCTTCAGTAGCAGGCTAGGATATTTTTTGTCAACTAATCATAAATAGCCGACCGCGCAAGACAACGTACCTCTCATTTTCATAGAGAATTTCAGTGCAGCGCCATACTAATAATAATGAGTAATTTTTGACGCCGCTAGTCGGACAACAAATCGCTGATTTGTTTTTGTCTCGAGAGCCGTCTCAATACGCACACATGCGTTGTGAGTATTTTTAATACTATTAAAAACACTTTCAAACGTTTTGAATTGTGGAAGGGCGCGTCATGTTACTGTAGTTTATCTCTACCTCACACCTCAAGTGTTTAAATAAACGGTTTTCCTACCTTTTTTCTTATCTTCTGAGAGGACTAATGAGTCATGAGAGTAATAAGACAACGTTACGGTTAGCCATATTGACTGACGTCCGATTGCGACGTCCGATTGTCCGATTGTAGCACAATCACCACGCTAATGACACTTCAGGCCGCCACTGTGACCGCGGTGGTGTGTTTTTGGAGCGTTAGGAGCCGCGGCCTGCGGTTTGCCGTAACCGCAAGTCCGTCCGTCTGGAAGCCACTTTATGCAAAATGTCAGGATACTCTTCAGCGGTTTTGGGCATGAAAAATTATTAAGCAAACAACTTTCGTACTCCTAGGTTGTTTACTTGAAACTGGTTTATCGACAGTCTAGACTCATAATTTTAAATTTAATCATGATCCGATAGACACGTGGCGCCATCTACTGTCATAAGGACGTTTTTGTGATTTCCCTCGGGAACAGTACTTTTTTTCGGGATTAAAGGTACCCTATGTCCGTCCCTGTACACCTGGCAACGTATATGCAAAATTTCAGGATGATCGGTTCAGTGGTTTAGGCGTAAAATGGTAGCAAACAAACAAACAAACTTACTTTCACATTTATAATATTAGTTAGGATACATAAAACCTTAATTTAAATGTAAAATATGTACAATTTAAAAAAAAAGGGCAGAGAGGAAAAATCTCATCGGGCATCAAAAAATTCGTCCGCGTCGCTGTCAATGGGGCAAGTGCCCAAAAGGCTGACAGCATTGCCACGTTGTATGGCAATGCTGATTCTTTGACCTAAGAAAAGGCCAGCCCTCTGGTCGTGTGAAGAGTCGACCAGTCGCTTGGCGATGTCCCGAAAAACAAGGTGAGCGCTCGGACCCCATGGCTCCAGTGTTTCAACCCCAAACGGCTCAAACACATAACTTCCAAGAAGGTTGTTATATTTGCGCCGTTTGAGGTTTTCGGCACCAGCAGCGGCGGCCCCAGCACAGCACGTCGTGCTGGGAAGGTGGGATGGCGCAAGGGTGTCGACACATGTTGCATCCCACACCAAAGGCCTGCCCAACTTCCAAGGCATTATGGTCATCCCATCTGGTCTCTTCCCATCGTTTTAATATTACCATGAATTCTTTTATTTCTCAATCACTATTGCTGGTGATTTACAATATACGAGATCTCAGTACATACTTTTCAAGAAAGGAGTCAACCTTGCATGTTCTTCAAAAATAAATTAACGCAGTGGTTTGAATTTTAAAACAAAAACTTAATTTTAAGATGATAACTTTTATAAATCCGATTTTTTCCTCATCATAAAATAAATTTAACTATCTCATAACAGCAACAATGTATCTGTACTTACACCACTGGCTCCGTACATGCAGGACATATCAACCCAGCCTGGATTCGGTTCTAATTTAGTACAAGTTACTGAAACCAAATGAATATTACAATAAAATAACATGACATTAAGCAGGCATTAGGCATTAAGTCCGGCTTTGTTGTTGCATAAAGTTTAAATAAATAAATTGACATTTACAATTCTTTCGACCGAATTTCGGTCATTGCGGTCAATCTCAATGGAGACTTGAACGAGGTGCACTTGTGTCTAATGAGACTGCAATCCAACTCTACTCGTCTAGTTGTGTGAAAAGCAAGGCGTTGGTCCTATAGGACCAACGCCTTGCTTTTCGAAACTAGACTAGACGAGAGAATCACTCCATCAACCTCCAAACTCCCGGGTGCTACTGAGGAATTTTTGATTAAAATTTTTATAAGCATTTCGCTCGATATCGGATTAAATCCAGGAGTTCATCAATCGTGCTTAACAGGAGTTAAGTACGGTCAAAAACAAAAGTCGATTAACAATATTACTTTTTTATATCATATAAACAGACACTAAACACATAATGTATTGGCTTTCAGAATTTCAGGCTATAGCTAAGGGTTTATTATATCTTAATTTTAAGCTACGCTTGCCGGGGTTGGTCCGTGGATGGGTGACCATCTTTACACACCGAGACTCCTCCGTGCCTCGGAAAGCACGTTAAGCCGTTGGTCCCGGCTGTCATACGTGGATCTTTGACAGTCGAAAGTTTAGAAAGTCTGACAATCAGTCTTACCTAGGGGTATCATATTACCCAGTTACTGGGTTGTGGAGGTCAGATAGGCAGTCGCTCCATGTAAAATACTGGTATTCAGCTGCATCCGGTTAGACTGGAAGCCGACCCCAAACATAGTTGGGAAAAGGCTAGGCAGATAATGATGACATCTTAATTTTATATTAGTATAATTTTATATTAGTATTTTAATATTGTACTTAATAATTATGATTTAAAAATCATAAATGTTAATCGACTTTTATTACTGATAAACTCCTGTGTGTTCTATTGACGGCATAGCTATCGTTCGTAAAGCTAACTTTGATATTGGATTTCGCATCCGCTATTAATTGTGGAACGTCAACATTAACTAGTGGGAAATTCAGAGTACTTAGCTATGAAGTTTATTTTATGTGGTACTTACCGATAGCTGGTCTGACAACACATATAGGCAGGTCACTTCCGATGGTATTAACCAACTCTTCGGCTACTGACTTTGAGAATGAGTAAGTGTTGGGCCAATTATTTGTTAAGCTGGAATTTAAAAAATAAATTAAAAACTAACTTAAATAGTTCTTTAAATCATAATGGCTAAGAACGCAGAAGATGATAGTGCGCAAATGTGAGCGCAAACCGACCATTTAAATAAGGTGGCAGTCAGCGGATGGATGCGGGCTCCCCAAGATCGGGTTGGTTGGCGCTCTTTGGGGGAGGCCTACATTCAGCAGTGGACGGCCATAGGCAGATATGATCATTGATTGATGATTGTAAGCGCAAACACAGGTGCTCTGCCTCTTCCCTCACTCATAGTCCGACACGTCTGGGTAGAGATTGAGCGATTGAACCGGCTTTACGACACAAGACCAATTATCAAACATTGGAAAAATCTAATACCTAACTCTTTGGTCAACCTGGGAAATTAACCCAAGACCCCCCACACTTAGAATCATCGCTCCTGAACACAAGACTAGCACAGCAGACGCCAAACCCGCTGGCTATGATTGATGCTTTGTTGAGATTAATCAAGAATTGGTTTTATTACTCACCTAGGCGTCATATTAGTTATTCTTGTTTCTTCGACTGTCTCTACTAACTGGATCATAGCATTAGGGCTTATAGGACTTTTGTAGAAGTTATCCGAAATGTCAGTATCTATACGGTCGCAGGTAGCATGTGAGTATGCTGTTGAAACATAGACGAAAGATCTGAAGAAAAAAAATATTTTTTGTATTAGTAGATTTGACTAGTTTAGGGGCGAAAAAAAGGTCTGCAGTAGCATCAAGATGGCCTGAAGTACTGCCAAGCTAAAGTGGCAAAGGGAGGGATAATGGCATATTGCTTGCAGAATAATGAGATCGACAATGTGGAAGAATGTCCTGATGAAGGTCAAGGGTATCCGCTGGATGAAACAAGCACAGCAATGATCAGTTTGGAGACACTTGGAATAGGCCTATAATCTATCGTACAGCAATGTTTTATGACAGAAATAATAATGTTGATGATAATGAAGAGTAAAAAGTTTTCTAACCTCAAATTCTTGCAAGTCTTGCCGAGTATAAGAGCCTCCCTGGTCCCTCGTACATTGATCAAGGTCGCTACACGGAGGGTCTCATCAAACCTTGTTGTGGCTGCCAAATGGAATACTATGTCCACCTGTATAATAACAACCATTCAACCGATTTCCGAAAATTGTTTGTATTTGGAATACGTTTGTAAACCAAAATAATTATTACGCAATTTAAGGTAAAACTCAAAACTAGACCACGGTAATAAAATATAAAAATGTAATATAAAAATTATATTCTTTATTTTTTATTCAGTCTGTTAAAAGCAGACTGTCTAGGCAGTATTTTCAGACATGGCCCAATTAAGGAGGTTTCTTTCTCTTAAACCGGAATTGGTTGATTACTACCTACTTGTTTTGTACTTTAAATAATTGTATTAAAAAGCATTTAAAAATAATTCTTCCTAATAAGTACTTCTTGCAAAAGTATAATTTAATAATAAATTGTATAATTTAATAATAATTTTTGATATCATTTTGTTTTAGATTGTTATAAGATTTCTTATCATTTTAATATGTAATATTTTGAACTAATTATGTAAACATGTTTTTTCATGTTTTTTCCTGATCATTATTTTAATAATTTATATCATAATAATTATTTCTGCAAGAACATAATTCCTTAAAAATTGTTCTGTGTATGATGAATTTCAAAGAGTGTAATGTAATATATTTCACATCATACCTGTTCTGTTACAGTGTTCCAGTCTTTTTCACTCAAGCCAAGTCTAAGTTCTGCCGCATCTCCAGATACAGGCACAAGTTTTTCTGCGAAATCTGGTTGTTGTTCTCTTAGCATATCGTACAGCTGGAAATAATCAGTTAATATTTAATAGCTTAAGCTTAAGTGTGCTTACACAGGTAATACAATCACTGTCATTTTTTTGCCGGAATTAATGGAGCTTTGAATTCCAGTATACCCAACGCGGTCCTACAAAAAGTCGGCCTGTTCGGGTACCCACGCCTTTACTACTATCCCACTGAACCGATTTTAATGAAATTTGATACAGGGTACCTACATTTTGACCCCAAGAAAGGACAGACTACTTTTTATTTCGCGACTTCGTCCACAAAATCTGGTATTTAATAAGTTTAGTACCTTTTTTGTATTCCAATTAACAGAATAACCCCATTATGTATGCGGTAGGCAGTGTCGCACGACTTTGTCATTGTTCGCGTGCGGGTTCATTGCCCCGACTGCCTAAACCCAGAAACCAGATGGCTAATTTAAATGCAAAGGTCAAATACCAAAAAACAAAAAAAAAATCTATTATTTTACTTTCATGTCGAGAATGACTAACATAGTAACCTCCTTTAATTTGACTTGAATTGTCAGTTTACGTCCATAAAAAATAAAATAAATGACATACATAAAATTTACGCCTTTTTCTCATGAGGGTAGGCAGAACCCACAGAACGCCACCTGCTACGATCCTCACACACGCCTTTCTCCTCATCTACGTTTATACATTTCGTCATACAAGCATTCCAGATACGAGTACTGCGCACCTCGTACTCGTAAAATAAATGTATTGGTAAAATAATATACGATTTCGTATCGATTTCTTGTATTGTCACGTTGGATGACAATGCTTAGCCTCTGGCCCAGGTAATAACCAAATCAAAGACAACAGTATTTGAAAATTTTAAACTGAATTGTTAATTTTAAGTTTGTATTTTTAATACATTTAATTTTATGCGCTAATTTATGAAAATACTAATCGGTTTGGATAAAATATGTTTGTATAATTATTATGAGATTCCTGAGGTACTTTTTTTTTTTGTTAGCCTGTTCTGTCCCACTCCTGGGCAAAGGCCTCCCTCAAGGCTATATAAATTTACGCTAAGAGTCTAAGATGTCTTAAAAAATGACTTATGGACTGATGAATTCCTGATCGAAAAACTTATTTTTCGATCAGGAATTCCTCAATAGCAGCCTTGGATTCTGGATTTGTGCCCGGTTGATGGCAATAGGCTCTGGATTTGTGCCCCCTAATTACATGGGACTTAAACTTAACTGGCGGACTGTGGGTTTACTAATGGGTACATGTCTAACCTATCCCTTTGGATTGGGGATTATAGGCGTGATGTTATGTATGTATGTGTCAAAAAATGCTACAACGGCGAAGAAAATATACTCAAAACATACCACATAGAAGTAATATCAATAACTTACAGGATCTTGTAACATTTCAGTCAGCCTCTCTTGTATGGATTTGCCTTTTTTGCTTCTTAGTAAGAGAAATATTTTTGATACTTTCGTCGCTCTGAAAAGGCCATTTATACATAATATTACTTTATTACTGTAGTAGGTATAATGGACATCAGTAACTTTTTATTTATGTTTAATACAGAGTGTTAGTGTAAACACCGTTATCCTTGAAACCAGTGGTTTGGTTTCACTAATAGAACGTAATTTCAATGAAAAAAAAATAATCTTTTTTTTAAAGTAAAATCTCCACTTTTCCTCAAAATTATTTTACCCTATATTACAATGATGTAATAGTTAAAACTTATGTAGGTAGTTATAACGGACGGCCAGTGCAGCAGGTCAATGCCCTTTGCGGTGATTACGTAACTCGGGCGCATAGTATCCATGAATTTACGGACGGTGTCGGACAGATTTTCTTTTAATTTTTGAAAGAATACTTTGTTCATTTTAAATTCAGATAAACATTTTTTATAATAAATCAAGTACCTATGGTTTTAGTGACAACGGTGTTTACACTAAAAGGCTGTATTTAGAGTCTTAAATTAAAAAAAAAAAAGAAAACAAAAGAAAAAAGAAATAATTTCATTTTTTTTTCTGTATCGCCGTCATCGGGAAAGGTGCCCAGAAGACTTGCGGCATAGCCATGGTTTTTTATTCTTTACTAGTTTATAGGGGCTTTTACGCACAGCGTATGTCAGTCCCATCGTATCCTAAACAATTGTACTTTCACAAGAATTGCCACCTTGGATAGTAGTTAGTAGTATTGTGTATGTTAATAAAATAAAGCAATGTAATAATTCACATCATCACTTTTAAAATTCCTTTCTGTATGTTTATGTTTACCTTAAAAGTTTTTCAATGAGCTGCTTGCCGAGGTAACCAGAGCCGCCTGTTACAAACACAGTGGCGCCGCTGTAGAACTGTTGCACGGCAGAAGTTCCACGTGCTGTCAATTCATTCAGCGGCTTCATACGGGCAAGCAACTTTGCCTCGAACTCTTGAGCTGGATCCAGTGTTTCAACTTCCATGATTGTGAATCGGGAATGTCTGGAAGATAATTTGTTTTTTTAACCTACTTTTAACAGTTTCATCTGTAAAACTACATAATACCTATCACGATCCCACTGTAGACACCTCTTTTCACCGACTGCCTCTTCTCACACAAACAAGGCACGAGCATTGATCACCACGGTTGCTTAAGGCCGATACGCGATTCCACACTTATATTTATAATAAAAGTCGAGGTTTTTTCAGGATGTTTTCCTTCGCCGATATTAGTGATGTCCAAGATAAACTTACAAAGTACATGTGAATTGAAAAGTCAGACAAGCAGAGCTAGTCTTTTAAGTTTTTCCGTATATTATAGATAATCCTGTTACTGCTTGCCTGTGTTCTGACAGTGAGATTTGTAGATGGAAAAAAAACAAAAGCATATCTACCGCTTTATAAAATCATAACTGTACTCTTACAATAATCTCATATAATATTTGGAGAACTTTTCACATAATAATAATTCTTATTATTATACCTAAACATTATTATTATGCCACAAGATTAATTTTTGATTTAGAAAAAAGTTTTGTCTTTTAAACGTACCTATATAATATCTCTTGTTTAATAGGTTAGGTTATAATTATTAATCGTCGTCTATAAAACACTTGAAAATTCATAATAATTCTTGTAATATTTGGGAACGGTTGCATTCTGATCTCAATCAAAATATCTTTCTCACTCTTCTTTCTTTCTACTCTTTAGTCTTTATTTTCCTATTTATTATTTTTAACAAGTTTTTGACTTTGATTGTCGCTGAGATGAGATTAAAACTAGACTTTGAACTTTTTAATTACGATAATTTTATTGGCCTTTTGATAAATATTTTTATATTAACCAATATAACGGATAGGTGAAAAAATTGAAACTCACCCCAAAATCGAATCCCAAAAATAAAAATTACGATTTATTTTTTTATTCACTACAAAATGCGGAACTTGATTCAAGGACCGCTATCAAATCATTGAAATCAAATTAGAATAGTACTTTTATTTAAATATATATTAAACGGTAGTACTTATATATGTATTGTGTACACACGTGTAATATACATTGACGTACAATTAAAAATTTACAATTTAAACTAGTTCATTCTAAAATGTTTAGATTCCGTTACTAATTTAAACTGTCTAACAATTTAGGAGAAAGTCCGAATGTGGCAAAACTTTAACAAAAATAATGGGCTGACAGAATGACGGGTCGTTAGAAGCCCGAAAGTCTGGCAGCCAGTCTTACCAAGGGGTATCGTATTACCCAGTTATTGGGTTGTGGAGGTCAGATAGGCAGTCGCTCTATTGAAAATTCTGGTTTAGCTGCATCCAGTTAGACTGGAAACCGACCCTTGCGTAGTCGGGAAAAGGCTAGGCAGATTGATACTCGTATATAACATTATAAAGAGGTTTGTAGGTTCATTTTCAGAAGAGCCTATATTATTAGGAATCCGCGCAAAAAAAAGAAATTCCGTGATAAGCAACATTTACGCAAACGAAGTCGCGAGCTTAAGATAGTAGTTAGGTTAGGTTAGGTTAGGTTAGCTGGGCTGTTTCCGCACTTAGCCTCTTTATTGGGCCATTGTACGTATGAAAAGGATATCCTTGAGGAGTTACTCCAACCATCCCAGATCCTCCCAGAATGCCAGCAGTCTTTTCAGACTATTGCAGGCTTCGGGGAGCGATGCCGGCGATTGGAGAGTCCGTGCCCGTTGATCTGCCACGCTTCTGCACTCCAAGAGCACGTGCTGTGGTGTTTCTTCCGCCTCCATGCATCCTCTGCACACAGGGCTGTCTGTCACACCTATGGTGAATAGGTGTTTGTTTAGGGGACAGTGGCCGGTTATGATGCCTATGATCTTCCGAATTTCGTCCCGTTTCAATCTAATAAGGCTGCGGGCAAGTCTTTTTGATGCTTCCGGAACTGCATTCTTTGTTTGCCTGCAGGTTACACTGTTTCTCCATTCCGTATGGTGTGTTTCCTCGGTTTTCTTACGTAGCCATGATTTTATTTGGGCTTGAGGTATGGGAAGCAGCGGTTCCGGGCCGTATACTGTTGTCTTCATACCTCTTTTAGCCAATTCATCGGCTGCATCGTTACCCAGTGAGTTACTGTGCCCTTTTATCCATTGCAGGGTTACCTTGTTTGTATTCGCAATGTGTTGGAGTGTATTATGACATTCCAAAACGAGGGCAGAGTTTATAGTGTTGTTTTGTAGCGCTTGAAGCACCGATGCACTGTCTGAGATAATTTTAATGTTGAGATCTCTGACGTCTCTGGCTGCAACTGCTTGAGCCGCTCTGGTGATGCCAATGCATTCTGCTTGGAAGATCGTGTTAAGTTTACCTAAAGTTGTTGACATTTTGATGTTTAGGTCGTTTGAGAAGACGCCAGCTCCAGTACCATATTTGGTTTTGGACCCGTCTGTGTATATCCGAACTTCATTGATGCCAGAGTAGTCTTCGGCTTCCGCCTTAAGTTGGATATCATATCTTCGATCAAAGATGTGGTGACATGAAGTTCTGTCCATGGGTGCCTCAAGGAGTGGTATTTCCTTTTGGACCCCTTGCAGAACTTTGGAGTGTGTTGTGTCTGCGTTTAATTTCCACAGTCCGTGCGACCTTAGTCTTAAGGCGGCTATCTTGGCCTCTTCCTGTATGATGAGATCTAGAGGTCTCAAGTTTAGGAGGTACTCTAAGGCGGCTGATGGAGTGGTTTTCATACATCCGGTGGCTGCTACGCTCGCTAAGCGTTGCAGACTTTGGAGTTTTGTTTTTACTGTGGTCAGTTGTGTTCTGGGCCACCACACAACTGATCCGTAGGTCAGAGAGGGTCTGATAACTGATGTGTACAGCCAAAGAGTAATCTTTGGGTTAAGACCCCATTTTTTACCAACAAGTCTTCTGCACTGACCAAAAGCTATACAGGCCCTCTTTGTTTTTGCGTCGATATGACTCGCCCAGTTCAACTTACTGTCAAGTATGACACCCAGATACTTTACTTGCGTCGATAGGGAGAGTTTGGTGTTGAATAATTTTGGTAACTGTAGTTCTGGTAACTTCCTTTTGTTGGTGAAAAGGATGAGTTCTGTCTTTTTCGGGTTTACTGACAGTTGTTGTTCGTCACACCATTCTTCTACAATCTGAAGGGCAGAACGCATTACTTTGCATAACACATTTTCTGCATTCCCGTTTATCAGAATTGTTAGGTCATCTGCATAACCAATAGTAGTGTATCCTCTTTCATTTAGCCGTTTTAAGAGGCTGTCTGCTACTATGTTCCATAATAGAGGTGATAGGACTCCCCCTTGTGGGCATCCTCTGACTACCTCCGCTCTTGTGGTAGTGTTCACCTCTATCTGGACCGCCCTTTTACTTATTAGTTCAGTGATCCAGTTTCTCACAACTGGTTCCACTCTGAATTTTTTAAGAGCGTGGTTGATGCTGTTGTGCATAGTTTTGTCAAAAGCTCCTTCTATGTCTATGAAGGCCGCAAGTGTTGATATTTTATTTGAGATGGCCGACTCTATTTTATACACTACCGCGTGTAGAGCCGACTCTGTTGATCTGCCCTTTCTGTAGGCATGCTGTTGAGGGTGTAGCGGGTTGTCCTTTAAAGCTCCATCCCTGAGATGTCTATCTACAAGTCTTTCCAACGTTTTCAGAAGGAAGGATGTTAGACTTATGGGCCTGAAGGATTTGGCGTGGGTGTAATCATCTTTACCTGGTTTTGGTAGAAATATTACTTTCGCTTCCCTCCATGCTTTGGGTACGTATTTAAACGCTAAGCAGGCCCTGTAGATTGGTAGTAAAAATTTGATTATTTGGTGAGAGTGCCATTGTAGTAGTGCTGGAAATATTCCATCCAGTCCTGGGGATTTGAACGGATTGAAGCTTTTTAGGGCCCATTCGATCCTTTCCGCAGTTACTATCTTTTCGGCAGTTTCCCATTCTTGGATTGTTGGTGTGGTGTAGTACTCGTCATGCCATCGCTGGTCTGGCGTTACCCGACACCCAGGGAAGTGGGTTTCCAGTAGTACTGCACTGGTTTCTTCGTCTGAGACTGTGTAAGTGCCGTCTTCCTTCTTGAGTGACCCCATTAGGTTGAGGTCTCCCTTTGCCAGAATTTTCTTTATTTTTGCGGCTTGGTTAGTAGAATTTATGCTGCTACAGAAATTGTGCCAGGCTTCCATTCTTCGGAATCTGATTCTTTTCTTGTAGTGTTTTTGTGCTGTTTTGTATTTATCCCAGTCCTCAACATTCCGGGTATTTTTTGCTCGGTTAAAAAGTGTCCTTAGTCTCTTCCGCAGTCGTTCAAGTTCTGGTCCCCACCAGGAACTTTTCTCCAGACGTTTGGGAGTTACAAGAGGACACGCCAATTCATAGCTTTTTACAAGCGTTGAGGTGAGGAATTGTGTGTTTGATTCGATGTTGTCTGTGCTAAGTGTCGCGTCAGTTGGTTGTACGTCACCTAGTGTTTTGGTTAAGTAGTTTTTGTACCTTGTTATATCTGTTTTGCGGGGATTACGATATGGAACAGGGTCTGTTGGCTTGTAATTAATTTGGAAGCACACGCGACGGTGATCGGCAAAAGATGGCTCGTTTGATACATGCCATCCCTCTATGAGGTTGGCCGCCGCGTGGGTTGCCAAAGTGATGTCAATTATAGTTTGATACCTGGAGCTTACAAAGGTCGGTTCCGTGCCTCTGTTTATGATGTTCAGGTTTGTTTGAAATAGATATTCGGTAAGTAACTCACCCCTTTTGTTTGTGTCCTTACTTCCCCACAGCGGGTGATGCGCATTGCAGTCTGCGGAGATGATCAGTTCCCAGTTTAGTGTCTCGCAGTGTTGCACCAGGTCGGCTAGTTCTTTGGGAGGAACTTCACCTTCACTCGGCATGTACACCGAGGCTAGAACTAGGGTAGTTTTATTTTCCGTGAGTATTTTCACTGCAGTGAGGTCTCTAGAACAGAATTGGTTAAGCGTGGTGGTTGAGATGGTATTTGGCATGAAGATACATGTCCTTGGTTTATCAACGGTAGTGTTTAAAAGTAACTTACCGCCGATGTTATTCAGACCGCAAATTCTGTTGTTTCTGATCCAGGGTTCTTGGATCAGGGCGACCGTCTTGGTGTCTACCTCCAGCACTCTGCGTAGAGTGGCCGCCGCTGTTTGTTTGTGCTGGAGGTTTGTTTGTATGACGCTGATGTTGTGGGAGTTACGGGCTACGCAGGACGTCATCTTCGTCGCTGGTAACTCCCTCAATCTTCGCCGGCATGCTTGCCTCCTTTGCACACAGACCCAGTCCAGTAGCTGGGCTGGACTGCTGTGGGATGGAGGCTGCTGTACCGTGCGCCACACATGGTTGGTCGGCTACCGTCGGTTCCTCAGGTGTGAAGAAGCGGATGTATCCGCTTCCGGACATATGGGCTACCCGGCGGTCGCGGTCCAGTATGGTCTGCTTTTGGTCCTCAGGGATCCCCAGGAGTAGGTGAACCACCTTCTCACTGCAACCGGGTTCCTGTGGTTTGTCGTTCACCGACATGTCGTAGCACTGCCAAGAGTCCACCTTGTACCACGGGTTCTGGGCACACAGGACTCTCTGCAGCGTGGCGGCTTCGGTGATCCGGGTGTGTATGAGGAGCCCTGCCTTGATCCTCTTTTTTAGCTCTGACTGTTTTACAACAGCCAGGGTGGTGTCTGGGATTGGTGATGGCATGTTTTTGACCGCCCTCTCCAACCAGCCAACTGCGTACGCGTTCTCACACCACATCGCAAGGACACCATCCAAAAGGAAAGGACGTCCGCGGAAAGATGGAGCTTGCGCACCTGGAGACGGTGGAGACAGCACAGCCTTCAGGATACTATCGTCGATAGTCTCCCGCAGCTGCTCTGCCTGCGCCAATGTTAGGTCCCTCGGCGGGACGGTGATGACCGCTACTTTCAGATGCGACAAGGTCGCGTCTGCGTAGCTCACCGCCCGCTTTGGCTTCGCGTCAGTTTTCGCGCGTTTGGTATCCCCCCTGGGAGACTGGGTCTCGTTCATACGAGAGCGCTTCGAGGAAGCGCGCCCTTTCGGGCCAATCCCAGTGCCAGGCTGCTCCTTTTCAGGAGGAGTGGGAACCTCCGCAGCAGTCCGCTGACCACGATTTCCCCGCGGCTTCCGTCTCTGCCTTGGCCGGTTGGGTTTAGGAGGAGGTGGTGGTGGTGGTATGGGTTTTACCGACAGTACCTTCGTCGCGTCCTTCTCCGTAGAGGTGGACGGCTCGGGCTCGCGCTGCGTTTCCGCTGCTGCGGTGCCTGTCGTGCTGGAACAGGGCCGGAGAGCTTCCCTTCTCGCGCGCCGGTTAAGGCGACTGCGTTCCGGTTTGCCTTTCGGCCCCGAAGTGGGTTCCGCAGCGGATTCCCTTTTGCAAGGGCGCTTGTGAGCGACTACGGTCCAGTTTGAGGTTTTGTTTATGTTAACTACCTCGAAGTTAACAGTGGGTATGGCCTCCACTAAGCCGGACAGGTCCAAGCTGGAGCCTGGTCTAGGGCACAAGTTGCCCCCCCCAGAATACGAGGGGCAGACCGAGCTAGGCTCGGTGAGGGATTCTCCACTACTGGTGGTAGTGGTACCCTCCTGGGGTAGTAAATTTTTACCCTGTGCTGACATGTTTTTTATTCGGGCTGAGGATGAATACCACACACTATTCGCCCTTGAGAGGTGTGGTGCAATCTTTTTGGGGGGATTTAGTGCCTCAAGGCTATGCGGGCCTGGGTGTGGTTATGCGCCGCCACGGTTCGGCTATGCGGGATTGGTGAGGAGAATAAAGGATAGGATTGTGGGTGGGAGTTTGGGGGGAGACGGCCAGAGGTTTTGGTTGTACCAATTGCATAGGGCACTTGGTCAAGAAACGGGCAGCAACCTCGTGAAGGATAGTCCACTGGCCTTGTTTTAGGGGATCATCGCGACCTGCGCTACCCCCTAGAACCATTTGCCAAACCCAGCAGCGGACAGCTGCTGGGAGTGGAGAGATTGCCATTCAAAAAGTGTGTGTTGAAGATGTTTTGAATGGCACGCCCTCCGCCCAAGAAGATGAAAGATAGTAGTTAATCAAAATAAGAACGGTACATTAATTTCTTTTTAAATAAAAGCCGGGTTATGCAAGGCGTTTATGTATTCTTTTCTATGAATATAAATTAGGTCTAGTGTCTATTCTTTTTTCGAAGGGTCACATGACCCTTCGAAAAAAGAAAAAAAAAAAAAAAAAAAAAAAATGTGGTTGTACTAATGGGTACATCTCTACATAGAGATGTACCCATTAGTACAACCACATTTCGCTAGTTATGTTTAAGTCCCATGTCAGAGGGGGCGTGCCTATTGCCATCAATAGGGCACAAATATAAACTAACAGGCTGCTATTGAGAAATTCTTACAAATACAAATATTTCAATTTTGCAGACTAGACTATTTAATGGGATGTATTATGGTTTTATAATTTGAAAATAAAATAATAATTCTGTACCTACAAGGAGCTAAGCAGTTAATGCATGATGACGTCATGTATAAAAACGGCTATTTTTTTTAGGAAATATGTCTAATTAGTGCATGACCTCGCCGGTTTGACGACCGCCCTTGCATAATTTGGTTCTACATACGATTGTCATCTTTTGTGTTTGTTTTCATACCTAATTATTTTAATTCTCTGATACAACATAAATTAGTCCCAAATGCAAGGAAATGGCTTTATACTTTTTAACAAACTGTTGAAAACTTTTTTTTTATATTAAACAATAAATCGTAAAACGCGCCTGTAATCTCCGAAAGGGTTAGGCAGAGGTATACCTACATTTCGCCAGTTATGTTTAAGTCCCATGTAATAGGGGGCGAGCCTATTGCCATCTAGCGGGAACAACGCAAGATTCCGAGGCTGGTACTGAGAAATTCCCGAAAAACCCAATGACACTTTGCACGAGTTGGGAATCGGACCCAAGACCTCATACTGCATGCACTAGAAAGAGGCAGTCAAAAAAGTCATCGGTTTCAAAGTTTCAATTTGTCCTTTATATACACGAGGCTTTTCCAAGCAATTATTTAAACACGAACGTCTAAAATGGGCCATGAATTATAGCGAGAGCATAGGGCTTTTGAATGCTGAGCAGAAAAACCTTTTACAAGATATATTTATTACAAATTACAAAATTCTCACATCTGCCTTTACGACTCGCCCGCGGTTTCGCTCGCAAATCTAAATTATCATGATTTGAAAGACATGTGGCGCCATCTATCATCATAAGAAAGTTATTGTGATTTCTTTTGGAAACAGTATTTTTACACTACTGCCCCAAAAAAAGGAGTGTTATGTGTGGAGAGTTAATGTATGTATGCATGTGAGTTTCTTTATTCCACCATAACTTTAAAACACCTAAACCGATTTAGATGTATCGTAAAAAATAAAAAGAAACCGGTGTGGACACTTTAAAACGTAAATGAATACCAGACTCAATTTTTTTTTTTAAGAATCTGGTCGTTTCTATGTTTATTGTCTAGAATTTGACAAGTAGATTTAAAAAATATAAAACACTGTAAATAAAAAACGTCGTAAAAAAACTGTCGAGTAAACAAAGTACAAATATGTGCAATTTTTCCAGCCGTGTTTTTTATTTTTTTAATTATAGTAGCTTGTTTCGTTTCTTTACACCTAACAACGTATATGCAAAATTTCAAGATCGGTTTAGTGGTTTAGGCGTGGCAAGGTAATAAACAAACATACTTAGTTTCGCATTACGGGTTGAAAGAACGTAGTAACAAAAACTCTCACTATGGTTTTAGTACATTCTAAACCACCAACAACAAAAAAAAAATCGAATTATAAAAAGAATCTGATATTTGCTCCTTTTTTTTGCATTTTGATCATATAAGTGTTCTATTTTAAATGAAACAGCTGACTACTTACCCTTAATGCCAGGTAGGTATTCCAAAAGTGACCACCAACAAATAATACAGTGTGTTAAGTCAAAAAAAAAAGAACAAAAGTACCCACACATTATATATTGCTCTAATGAAAATTGCATATATGCAGGGTTGCAACGATTAAAAATTATTTAACTGTAGGTAAGTATTTTTCATTACAAGCAATAACACAAGCATGCTAATTTCGCCAGGAACTGACGGTAAGCATAAAAAACTCGCGACTACAAACTACGGGGGATATCGTTTGTCATACAATTACCTCCGAGCCCGCAACCTTGTTAGTCAAGTTACATAGATCTAAAGAAAATTGAAGGAACTATAAGACCTTTAGAGAAGAAAGAAAGAAAGAAAGAAAGAATTGAAATATTTACTGTTTTGGTCACAGCCTATACCTATTATTATGGCACACTAAAAACTAAACAAAAACGAAAGTTAATTATGAAAAGACAAAAAGTTGCTGACACCTCATTAAAATAGAGAGAGACAGTGAGAGAAAGAAAGAGAGGGTAGGTCGATTGGAGCGGGCATAACGCTATCTTCTTAGTGATGATTTTTTCCAGTTAACTCCTACTGCAAGCCGTGTTAAGAAACTTCGTTCTAAAAATAAAATATAATTATTGTGCCCAATATCTTCACCAAGAAGGCCCAAATAATGGCAGACCACCGGTGCCTGACGATGGTTTTGAACTGGACCTTGAGATGTGACGTGTTATGAATGTAAATCAGCCTTATAGTGAAACATAGGTATATAAATAAAAATCGTTAATAATAATATTGTAATCAGAATAATTTTTATGCCGTTATGTGCCAACATAATGAAAAACTAAACAGAAATAAAGAATAATAATATTGCGAGTCAGATACCGATGTATTAAACTAGTCTACTCATATTTTGGTCAATAAAGTATTTAAACACTATGTTTTGTATGTCAATTAAGGGTGCCTGTCAAATAATTTTATTTCAAAATTATTCAAAATTCAAAATATCTTAGGTAGGTACGATATTTCAAAATAACAGTTCAGATTCTCTAAATCTAAATTGAATTTCCTCATCAACACAATAACATCGCCAATAAAATGCCTCTTCCAGGATAAACAACGCTATCTTTGTAAGTCTGCACTCATAAAACTAGCCTGTTTAGTTCCAACGCTAAAAAAGAAGTGGTAAAATATTTTTACACGCTGCAAATTAAGTTTAAAATTGTTTGCGTAAAGTACGTAGTTTGTGCCAATTTGCAGATTTATTATGAAGTTCGTTTTTTATGCACTACTAGTTTGTGCCCGCGACTTCGTTCGCGTGAAAGTTGATATTATTATCCTACAGGTACCGTACATTTTTTTTTCGTATCTATACCTAATAATAATCAACAAGAATAATGCAACCAGGATTTTGTAAAAACCTAATTTAAAAGAGTGCCGCGGAGTTTCTTGCTCGTTCTTCTCCTTAGAGGTCTACCTCCATTTTGGAACGAGCAACAAGCTTCAACTTTCGGACTAACTGACCGACTCCTTGACAATTCAAAAGTGCCTGTAAATTGTTTAATTTAAATAAATGTTTTGACTTTGACTTTGAATACAACTTGAAATCGGTTTAGAGTATTCTCCAAACAACATAAAAAAAATATATATGTCACCGGAAAATAACAAGATCCGTAAGTTTATCAATTTACTAGGAAGTTTATAAACTTTCGTAAGATTCTAAACGGGAGAAAAATTGTAATATTTTACGTCCACATTTTCGTAAATTTATCAATTTCCGACGTCATACGGTAAATTTATAAACTAACGAATATCTATTCGTAAGATTTTATATGGTTCGACTAATCACAGAAACTCTTTTAAATATACGATCTTTGAAATTCGTAAAATAACACACTGCTCTCTGATTGGTCAATGTTCATAGTGGCAATGCTTTTGGGTGTCCGCAGCTTGTAGGTCACTCATTATGGGTACTGCTAGATAATCTTAACAAAATAAAGCTATTTTTCACAGTTGCAACACATTTCAACATTCAAAACTAATAAAAACGCACGAGCAAACCGGTTTGTTTATGTTCCGTGGCCAGCAATGGCGGCCGCGAGGAAGGAGCAGTGACACGTGACAGCCAACCAATCAGATCGCGCGTAGCGTTTGGTTACTGCTTACTTATTATTTTATGAGTGAGTTCAGTAAGTTTATCAATTTACGAAAATGTGGACGTAAAATATTACAATTTATCTCCCGTTTAGAATCTTACGAAAGTTTATAAACTTCCTAGTAAATTGATAAACTTACGGATCTTGTTATTTTCCGGTGACATATAAATATTGATTAACTAATGTAGGTACAGTGGTAAATAACCATTAATGTGCGAGTCCAACTCGCACTTAGCCAGTTTTTTTTATATATTTTTACCAATGTTGCTGTTGTTAATGACTAAGATATTTATTATTTCAATTTATTTTAACAAGCAAATAAATCTTCATAACGTTTACTTGGAAACGGGATTATTTTAAAAAGCACTCACGTTTAATACCCTTTGTCCTACCTACCACTTACAACTTTAATCAATTGCATTAATTGCATCCTGCTGTTCTGTACGAGCAATTCTTGTATTCATCGAGTGCTTTTGCGGAAATGGAATCTCGACTTTAGTAACACAGATATAAAGTTACAAATTGTTTATTGGTACACAATATACAAAAGACAATTTTATTTTAATCACTCGTATCGAACAATCGGACAACGGCACCACAGACAATGAGTTGTAATTACGCTATTCTCTTTGACAAAATTCTGTTTTCTATTTTTATTATAAGTTGGAAAAATAGAAAAGTCTTCAAGATTTTTCTCGTACTATTGTCTTCTTACTGTTTGATCTTGATCTAGAAATGTTTCTTTATCTGTATCAGTGTATATTTTCTTTAGAATGTGAAAACCCTTGTACACCAGAGACCTACTAAGATAGAGAAACTATCTTGTAGCATTCTCAAAAATTATGTTAATATGCGCAAAACTCGAGAACCGCTCGACCGATTTGGCTAATTCTTTTTTTATTGTATTTTTAATTTTCCAGACAAGGTTTTCACAATAGATTTTTTTTTTGATAAATACACGAAAAAAGGCATAGCCTTTTGTACCCGTGCGAAACCGGGGCGGTTCACTAGTTGAAGAATATAAAAACATTGATATGTTAATACAGCATTAGTATTTAAAAATAAACATGAATGCTCTAGCTTTTATTCATAAGTGTATGTTTATCATTACTGGTGAATGATTAAATTCTTGAAGTTGTATGGTACAATAATAGCTGCTGGCCACGGTTTTACTCGCATACTAGAGCAATTGGGTAGCTCACACACTTTACTAAGAATTTCAAAACACAATTTCACAAAAAAAATGTAACTGATCCCTAAAAAGTGATTGTAAAATTGGATTTTTAATTGCTTTGAAATCAATAAAATATTAGTAAATTGATTTAGAAAAGAACATGATGGTTTGCTATTGTCTTACAAATTATAATATTAGTGGACGTACAGTCACGAGCAAAAACAAGTATACACTTCGGTTTAAAGACATTTATTTTCTCAAAGAACAAATTACAGTTCACTTACAGAGAAACTTAACTAAATTAACAATAAGTTTTAGTTTACATTATATTATACATTACAAAACAAGTATACACTTAACAAAATTCAAAAGCGATTTTTTTGTGAGAAAATGCGTGTAACTGTGATAAAGGACCTATTTCATAGTAGTATTTAATACTCAATAACAAGACATTTCAATCTTTACACATTATATTCGGATAAAATCATTTCGTGTAGTTGCTAAGCGTATACTTTTTTTGCTCGTGACTGTACACGTCATGACGATATACAAGCGCATGGCGAGCCTGAGGCCGCGGGAGAGGCACGGGGATCATCAAGCAGCGCGCGTATATGTTTTTGTTTTTATTGCTTCATTCGCGATAAACATAATTATTCTATCTGTCAGGCAAAACGCTTAAATTCTATTCCTTATACCATGACCCGCTGTTACGATATATTCAAATGAAATCCGCGGCATCGCGACTCTGCAATGCTTGGTAGTTTCACAAAGAAGAATACAAACTTTAGTTTTTAAAATAATGTTACTTACTTAAGAACGGGGACACAGATATAACTTGAATGTCTTGACATTAGAGGGACCGTCTAGAAATGCAAGATTCAGTTTTGCGTTATTTGTTATAGTATTCTTTGAGAAGGTTTGTATTTTATTATTTAGCCTGTTTTATAGGGTTTCGCACCCGAAGGGTGCTAATGGTCCAAATTATCAAGCCTCCGCTGTCCGTCTGTCTTGTATAGAATGAACCGTAATAGCTTGAGAGTTGAAATTTTCACAGAATGTGTATTTCTATATTGCTGCTAAAACAACAAAAAAATATATATTACTCGTAATATGAAAGGGTCCCCATACAAGAGATCACTTTTTGTTAACATTATTGTAGTGCCGCTCTTGTTTCTTTTTTTACAAAAGTATTTTAAAAGTACATACCTACTGTTATATCTTCTGCGATGGTACGGAACCCTTCATGTGAGTCCGACTCGACTTGGCCGGTTTTATAACTTAGCTTAGACTTAGACTTTTTAGATTGAATTGTAATAAGATTTCATGATATTGTTGTGGTAAATTTTTTTATTCAAATGAATAATTATAAAATATGTACAATTTATAAACAATACAGAAAGGGGAAACCTCATAGGGCATCAAACATATTATATAATTAATTATTTTATAATTAATTAGTTTAGTTGTATAATTAAATATAAATAAATATATGTTATATTAAAAAAAAAACTGCTGATAAAAAAAGAATAATTAAGGTCGTGATAGCCCAGTGAAAAATAAACATACAAAATTATGCTGAAAATATAATTTCTTATGCTGACACCTTCTATGCCAGATACGACCAAAGGTTAGACGGTATCGGAGCCGTAAAGACAAGTTACGGCCTAGCTTATATTGAAATATAGCCTTAGGTATTATATATTCGACATTTATTCTATCACGTAGGTAAAAGATATCGTAGGTATTGTATGTTATAATGAATATCGGAGTAAAAACGTAAGTACCTACGGACGACATCGCTTTAATGTATATACTGCACTCATAATAAATAGTCAAAGACAAAAATTAGACCATTTATAAGCACTTTTGAATTGTCAAGGAGTCAGTTAGTCTGAAAGCTGGAGCTAGTTACTATTGCTCGTTCCAAAACAGAGATTGGCCTCTATGGAGAAGAACGAGCAAGAAACTGCGCGGCACTCTTTTCAATTAGATATTTACAAAATACTAGTTACATTATTCTTGTTACTTCTACATGTGCATATTCATACACATAAATAAGGTTGAATATATTAAAAAACCAAATTATTGCTTACTAAATTTTTTCTTTCACCCTTCGAATCATGAAAACCCAATTAGCTTACGGCTTCTTTTTAAATACAAATACATCCCTAAAAAGTAGAAATCTAATGAGTAAACAAAATTCATCTTTATTACCATAACGATAGTGGTAGCTTCTCATTGCAAAGGACCCATTAAATAAACTGTTAAAGTAAATTAGACTTCCTAACCTCTAGTATTTTGTTTGCAATACTTGGCATTTTAGAACTTCGATATCGTTCAAGATTTCACCGAGGAAATCTAACTTTTCCACTTCAATAAGACCAGATGAACTATAACCTTAAAATATTTAAGACCTATCCTAAAAATGTTGCAAAAATATTTCATACAAAGTTATATCGACGTCCAAAATACGAAAGCTTATGAGAATAAAGGTGAAGTTAGAAAGATTCTTCTTAAAAATAAAGAAAAGTGCGATTCAAGCTTTTGTCTTCGATTTCGAAAGCATTGTCTTAGTTTGTGTGATAGGAATAATTTTATTTTTACCTATTGCTTTCTGTGTAGATAACGTCTTTGTTTATATGCTGACCATATTAATAGACCGCCTTGTTGGTCTGGTGGTTGCGAAGCCGCGACTGCTGAGCATGAGGTCTTGGGTTCGATTCCCAGGTCGGGCAAAGTGTTATTGGTTTTTGCATCAGGACTTTTTTAGTAGCAGTCTCGGAATCTAGATTTGTCGGTTGATCGCAATAGGCTTGCCTACTAATACATTGGCGTTTAACTTAATTATGCAGCTGGCTAAATGTGGGTGTACTAATGGGTACACCTCTGCCTAACCCTTCGGGGATTATAGCCGTCTTACGACTTACTACTGATAAAAATACTACTTTAAATCAAAAGTATAACTTATCTAATCACAACTGCCGAGTTCTACCATATCCATCGAAAACGCAATGCCAAAATCGCAAAATGCAAATCTAAACTAAAGCCCAATAATGGGACATTCACGAGTGCATTAGCCTGTAATTTGGGACAGAACGCAGGGATTGTAGGCATTTGTGAACGGATAATGTAAACGACTTCCACAGTCCACTACGAATTGTGTTGACAGCTGGAACTAGTGTTGATGACCTCGCGTAATGTTGTCGAACATGTGTAGCAAAATGATTGGTCTATATACTAAGTGTACATAGAGTAACTTTTGTCTGTTTCGTTCGTATAAACCTATTGTATTGTTACTGACTTCCCTTTGGTCCCCTGGGCTGCTGACTGTGGGGTCTTAATTTCGATTCCCAGGTCGTGAAAAAAGTGGTGGTGAAGGTTTCCCATTAAGAATTTCTTAGTAACAGCACGGAGTTTGCAACTTGGTGGTGTGACACTCCCGCGACTCGGAAAGCACGTAAGCCGTAGGTCCATCAAAAAAAGAAAAGAAAAAACTAAATTGTAAATTGCTAAAATTAAAAGAACGGCTCGCCAGCACACAGATAAACCTTGGGAGGTTTTCGTTGTGTGGCAAAGATCATTGAAATGTAAATTTTGGTATTTTAGAAATAATTATTTTATTAATAATCAGTATGTAAGAGAGATAGGGACGAGTGATGGTCCGATGATTAACTATATCATGTCTCATGCATGAGGTTACTAGTACGATAGGTACTGTGTGTGTGCCTATGTAACTTTTTCAATTCCTTATCTATTTAATTTCATAGTTTATCTTGAATATGACTGACACCGTTGAAGGAAAACGTCTTAAGGAAACTTATGATAAAAATATATAAGTCTGAAATCACTAATCCGCCTTAAGCAAGCACGGTAACTAATACTTTTGTTTAAGAAGAGGCCATTGCCCTCCAGTGGGACAATATTAGGCAGGTATATGGCACGTGCCAATAATTCAAAAGCATCAAATTAAAAATGGAAATATTCCATGTTTATTGTATGAATACAAATACCTTTATCCTCTTTGAGGTCGCGTCGGGCGCGGCACATGTCATGTTTAAAAATGATAAATATACGAACGTGACACTTACGGTACGCATGTAAGTGGGGTTCGCCAAACCTTGCGTGATGTGATAGTGATCTTTAAATTGTATTAAGGCACTTTTTTTGAGAGTATCAAAACGTAATCACTTTGTAGTTGGTGTAAAAAAATATTACTTGAACATTGCCGTTAGTTGCGCGTCGTGCCTTGCTAAGTTGAGTTATATTGAGCAAAAATTGTTGCTGGGGAGTGAATCATTGCTTACAATACCGTAGCGCGTTACGTAAAGCATGCATATTATATTTACAGGTCGTGGGTACATTCAAAGTTTAGTTTAAATATTTATAACTTGTTTCGTCAAAAAAAAAAAGGTTAAATTTTATACCTTTAATATTTTCGTAACCAGTAATTTTTCAAGTACTGTCCAAAACAAGAAAGTAATCGCAAAGATAGAAAGAACATGATTGTAACTTATAACTTTGTTAAGTGTATTTTTACACCCGTTATGGCAGAATATCATCATCGCCATTATCAGCTTCACTGCACAACATAGGCCTCTCCATCACACGCCACATAGCTCGACTGTCGGCAACTCTCATCCAGTTGCTACCAGCTACCCTGCGTAGATCGTCGGTCCACCGAGCCTGAGGGCGTCCCACCTTACGTTTGCCAATTATAATTCGCGGACTCCACTCACGAACACCATTACCCCAACGATCATCGGTTCTATGGCTAATATGGCCGGCCCATTGCCACTTCAGCTTACTTATTCTCAGGCACGCCGCTGATGATCGCCTTATTGCGGAACACGAGTCATGGGTAGCTCGCCGTCCGATCAAGGACCAGGCCCGGGTCGACGGCGCGTTCTGTTTCACGCGCCCCTCTAAGACGGCACACGGACGGGACCCCAACAGGGCCAAACGCCTACCGAGGTTGCGGGACGTCTCAGGATACCGTGACCCCGGAACGTAAAGGGCAACAGAAGGAACAGGGTTGTTTTTTAGTCAGTAAAACTCTGACAGTCTCTTCCGGGCGACCCAGGGCGGAAGGACTCATTTGATGAATTATTACACACACCTTAAAAAAAAGCTTACCTACTTATTCAATGAGCTATGTCGACAACACTAATCCTCTGTCAGAACATTATTCCATAAATTATAATTCTCCCTGTCGACGCGCTTTAATTCTAGCTTTGTCTGAAATAGTAATTTATTTATTTACAAAAAAATACCGTAATGCATGTATAAGTGGCTTAATTTAATTTAGTTTGTATAATAAATCACTATATTTTTGTATTCACTTAGTTACATGTATTGTGAATGATATGGTCTCCTGTAATCGAAGGAGCAAACGTAACACAAATATAAATGTAATGTGTCTGTGTATCTTTGTTACAGATCCTAAATAAATACATAAACATGGATACTGCCTCGTTGGTCTAGTAGTCGCAAAGCGCGACTGCTAAGCATGAGGTCTTAGGTTCGATTCCCAGGTCGGGCAAATGTTATTTGGTTTTTCCATCAGGAATTTCTCAGTAGTAGTCTCGGATGCAATAGGCTCGCCCCCTATTACATGGGATTTAAGCATAAATGTGGGTGTACTAATGAGTACGCCTCTGCCTAATCCTTCGGGGATTACAGGCGTGATGTTATATTTATGGATACTAAACCAATCGGAAGCTTACTGCTACTTGCTTTCGCGACTAAAAGATATTCACTCGTCTTTCATTTTGTATTTCACATAATTTATATCAAAGATTAAGTGAACAATTCCTTGTTATAAATTACGTGCGTCCCCCTCTGAAACAAGGTAATAAA
This sequence comes from Hoplodrina ambigua, assembly GCA_949774945.1. Lineage (NCBI taxonomy): Eukaryota > Metazoa > Arthropoda > Insecta > Lepidoptera > Noctuidae > Hoplodrina > Hoplodrina ambigua. The sequence continues at coordinate 2,603,120 of OX458976.1, forward strand.
AACGCAAACTTAAAAGACATTTTCACTTCACCCACTTGAATATGATTGACAGAATTGATGGATGTCTTATTGCGGTGTCAAGAAAATTAATGAAGAATCAAGTTTGGAAGAAATACGTGAACTTTGTCAGCCGCCACGAGTTATGTCGGAGACAGAAAGTATTACGTCATATTTTTAATTGAGTTTGTTGACTTAGGACCGATTTCTCAATCATCGAATAACTTTTAATGGCGGAATAAAAATACCGGTTTGACATTTGGCTTTTGTTTTAATGTCAAAATGGTTTATTTATTGTTTGAATTAAAGTTTTCTGAAAAACTGTTTTAGAAAAGAAAGTTTGTATGAATAGATAGATGTTTGTTAGCACACATATATAGATATTGATCAAGCTTAACACATAGGCAAATTCTTATGTCGTCATCCTAACTCTTCGCAGATGAAGTCGTAGACGGAAGCTAGTATAGGTACAGTCAACAAAAGAGACAGGTATGCAGATTCCTCAGATATTGTTGAATTTTTCTTTGAAACAAATAGATGTCTTCTGTTGAAACTTAATTAATGAACTGTTTATTATTTACTTTTCAAATTTAATTACATTTGAAAATATCCATCAGTTTCTAAGAAAACTTCAACTATATCTGACGAACCTGCATACCCCTGCATACCTATCTGTTTAGTTGACTGTGCCTACTATATTGTACGATTTTAATTTTTGAGTCATTTCCTCATCATATCATATCAGCCTATGGCCGTCCACTGCTAAACATAGCCCTCCCCTAAAGAGCGCCAACCAAAGAGAGTTATTTTCTGAACACGTGAAAACATGCAAGTTAATATTTACATCAAAGAAAAATGAGTTACAAACAAAATGCAAGATAAATAAACATGATAAGGAAAGTTAAACAAATTGCGTAACTTTCATTTCCCCTTAATATAACAGAAACATGTTGTAACTAAATATGTCATTATCGCAAGAAGAAAAGTTAATCTAACTTCATTTATTACTTTATTACTGAACTCTGCTCTGTAACGTGATAAAGCGTACGTCATGGTGAAAGTAGGCCATTTCCAGTATACCTTAAAATAAATTAAAATAATTATTATAACATACAACTCAATTGGTTTGCCAAATTATCTTTACAGGCTAGGCTCGCCCCCTATTACATGGGACTAAAAACATAACTGGCGAAATGTGGGTGTGCTAATGGGAACACCTCTGCCTAACCCTTCGGGGATTACAGGTGTGATGTTATGTTATGTTATTATAACATATTTAAACATAACATCACACCTGTAATACCAAAGAGTTAGAGAGATGCGTACCCATTAATAGGGTTATGATGATTAGCGTTTTTGAGTTAAAAACACAAAAGTCTTTAAACTAAAATTAATTGATTATTTTTTGTATGACATTTTTTACTCTTGATTCTTGTATAAGTCAGAGGTGACAGACACAAAGTCTACGATGGAGTGAGCTTACCTGGAAGAAGCCTGTTCACTATAACTTTAAAGAGATTTTTAGTAGTTCGAATGCTTTTGGAAATACAAACGCTCGTAGAGTGTTCCACTCCATTGCTGTGCACATTATAAAAGGCGTTTGGAAACGCTAAGTATGAATTGGTGGAAAAGCAACATGGTGGGTGCTGAGGGTATTTCTAAGTAATTATTAGAATCAACATTTATGTTAAAGTACCGTCGGTTATAATAAATCAGTTGTTTGCTAGACTACGGTGTTTCTATACATTACATGGTGACAGCGGTTAAAATAAACCTAAAAATACGTAATACTCGAAAGTTGTTGCGAACATTATCAACGTACTATGTGTAACCATCAGTAGGTATGGTAATTAGCATCTAGATGTCTGATGGTAGAAGAGGGCTGGTGGGATGAGGTCGTGGAGTTCTTGGACACACTCACTGAAGTGCGACACTGTCATAGTCAGTTAGCAAGCTTGTACTCGTCTCACTGGTGAAGAGCTATTAGACTGTTACCATCTACACAGTAGCATTATTGAAAGAAAGAAAAACCAGAAAGAATGACAAACTGTTTATTCACTTGAAAGTGACGCTCATACATACAATCATTTTCTTGTATCCAAAAGCCCTTAACAAAAACAAGTTTGTATTAAATCTAAAAAAAAATATTTGTTTTCTTAGGCGAAAAATTAGCGCCCTGCCGCGCGAGATGGCTGACGCTCAGCATAATGCCGTGGCTCGTGGTTTCATTGAAACTTTCACACGACTTCATCAAAATATTGTCTCAAAAAAAACCAATGATCAAAAGTATACATTTTCATACCACACTCAAAACATAATTACGTCTTCAAGTATCTCTTATCAACCTGTATTTGCAACTGAACAAGAAAAAACGTCGAGACAAGCAAAAAATATAATAATATTTTACTTATTTGGCTGTCAAGTAAACGGAATTAATAAATCACTCTCGTTTCGAGCCCCTCGGAATGAAAGTTGTAAGGAAAGATGAGACAAAGGGGGCTATTTCCGATGATCTATCAAAACACTCAAGCACAGGTACAGAGGTTGACAGTGAGGTTGAAGTGTTACGAATATTGAATTGTTTTAAGGATTATTTATTTATGTTAATGGTTTGAGTTATTGTCGCGTCTTAGGGTAAAGTTTACCCCATGATTTGGGATTGAAAGGTGAGGTATTAAGTTAGGTTGGTATATACACTGTGGATGGTAAATAAGATCAAAGATTTTAACATGGATTCATGGTTCATGATTAAACATTCATGCAAAGGAGGAAAATTTTTGTCAGTTATTTTTATAATAGTTGTTGTTCCATGTACTTGTACCTATTTAATATACCACAAAAATATCTACCTAAATTTTGTGACAGAACGAATTTTTGTAATCGGTCCAATAAAGTCAAAGTCAACGTTCTAGAAATTACATCTTACAAGCAAAAAAACAAACAAACTTTTTTTTTTATATTAGCATCAAGTAAGCCTTGAGTTGTTATCTCAAGCGTAGTCATAATAAATCTATGTTTCTATATTAAGTTGTATCTTTGACTATAATTATAACCCAATAAACATGTTATTTTTTAAGCATTTATCATTTACTAGCTTTTGCCAGCGGTTTCGCTCGCAAATTAAATTTAAAATTCGATCATGATTCGAAAAACATGTGGCGCCATCTATTATCATAAGAACGTTATCTCTTCTCATACAGAGAAAGCACGAGTATTGATCACTATGCCTGCTCATGACGAATTTTTTTTATGGTTTTTGAAGGTAGTTCGATTTTTTGGATAATACTTTTATGTAAATTTTTCGTGATGTTTCAAATGATTAAAATCTATTCCAATTCATTTTCTTAGTCATCATAATTATTGATTTAAATAAAATACAGTAAAAACATAAAAAAAAAATCTTAGACTACATTAAACTTACATTTCACCTCTAATATAAGTACTCCAAAAACGAATTAGCACAAAAACATTCTTCTAGCCTTACTCTGACGTGTGTATGGCTTTTTTAAACCTTTCTCCGGCCACCTTATTTATAGCTTCCACGCTCTCTCACTAGATGGCGGTAGTCGTTAGGCTGATAAGAATATAAAGTATACTAAGGCACTGATACCGCGAATAAATGAGGCTGAACGATTTGCGATAGCAATCTTTTTTCAACGATATCCTTGTAGCTACCTAGTTTACGAAAAAAGTATGTTTAAAAAACAAAAATAATCGGAATATGGATAATAGTTTTTATTATTTTATTTTTATTTATTAATTAGGATTTCCAACGACAGATATACACAAATCAAGACGTCAACAAAAGGTAAATAAATATTTAGGTCACTATTTTTTGTGTATTAATTATTTTAACAGATTAATTTACTAAACAAAAAACCTTTAGGACTTAGTTTTCAAACGATGTCATCTCAAATTTTTAAACTGTTCGAAAATAATTAATTACGAAACTTGATGTCACTTTTATAATTAAAAAACTTGACTAAATCGCAGAGAAAATAGTCTTAAACTAAACCTTTATACTCGCACTTTAGTTTCACTAAATTAGATTGCTGCTAATGTATTTACAAAGATCTCGAACAACAAAATGCTTGAAATAACAACTAAAATAAATTTCGTTTTAGACTGTTTAAAATACAATTTACTAAGAATAGAACACAAAAATACAAAATACCGCGAATCATGAATAAAATATAATTTTGCGCCTATTATTGTCGGACTGGGCAAAAGTCTCTCTTCACCACCTTTGGTTGACTGGTAGAGAATGGCCTAAGGCATTAAGTCCGCCTTTGTACTTTTTTGTTGCAAAAAGTTTACATAAATAATAAATAAAGCCTGCCTAACCCTTCGGGGATTAAAGGATTGATGTTAAGTAAAAATCTAGAATGCCAAAACATGAAAATATTTCATTCTGTTAACACTTGCGCCCCCGACAGTATCTACCTATCTATCAGTGAGAGCCAAGCCTCTAATAATGGCCCTTCTATTTTTTGTGACGTAATATCAGCAAGCCAGCGGTACGGACCGATGACGTAATTATATTAAAATTGCCTGTGAACATAAGCGAGCGAGTGTTTCTGTTGTGTCGTGACGATACATTGTCGTTGTGTTCACAGTCATTGTCCTCGTGCCTTTTATTTAATATCTTTTGATGTTTCAGTGACCTTATTGGTGAGGTTTTTTAGAAAGGTCTGGTACGCAGTACTCGTATACGGCGTGCTTGTATGAACGTGGACGAGGCGAAAGGAATATGTAAGGATCGTAGCAGGTCGTTCTGTGGTTTCTGCCTTCCCCCATGAGAAAAAGGCGTGAGTTTATGTATGATGTCCCACTACTGGGCAAAAGCTTACACAAAATCTTTTTATCCCTTATTGGGTACATCACATCTTTGTTTCTATATATATTTTTAGGCGCTATTTTAGAATGTTTTATTAAAATTAGCCCGCACTGTTCCACTGCAGTCTCCATCCATTCCTTCTTCATTCATCTTGCCAATCCTCAAGAAAACGGACCAAGTCGACCCGTCATCTCCTTCGTGGTCTACCGCGTAGGTATATTGTTGTTGCTGTCGATATTCTACGGTCCCATGGGTCGTTCGACATGAGGCAGACATGACACCATCTTAGTTCCATTTAAGAAGAAGAAGAGTTCCATTTAAGCTGGGTAGTCTTTTAAGCCACGTCAATGATCTGTTTTGAAGTGCAGTATGGTGTTAGAATGTGTACGTACAATAATATTTCCATGTTGTAGTTTTTAATTAAATCGTTCAGTATTCACGTCGACTGCGAAACGATTAGCTGTCAAAGTCTAAGCGTTTATTGCGAAACGAGTATACAATGCGGGTGTTAAGTTGGTACTTTGTCACTTTAATTGCATGGTGCATTTTTTTAAACAGTCGTAGAACAAATACGTCTTTTACAGTAAAAGCATATAACATAGCCGTATATAAATGTAAGTAAATCTTAAGACTTACAAACATACATTCAAACTTAACATCACGTCCATAATCTCAAAAGGGTTAGGCAGAGTAATACCCAATAGTACACCTACATTTCGCCAAATAATATTTAAGTCCCATACGAGTCTATTACCATCAACCGGGCACAAATCAAGAAGACTCCGAGGCTGTTACTGAGCAATTCCTGATGGAAAAACTGAATAACACTGCCTGACATGGGAATCAAACTCAAGATCTTATGCTCTGCGCACTTTGCGACCACTAGACCAACGAGGCAGTCTTCATTAACCACAAGAAATTAATTAATTAATTTATTTAATACACAATGTTCACAACATAGTTTACACGCTAGGCTTAAAACTAACATTTATCATTTAAATGTTAGGTATTACTGGTGCCGGGGTTGCGGGACGTCTTAACAGGATACCGTGGCCCCGGAACGTAAAGGGCAACAGAAGTAACAGGGTGGTTTTTTAGTCAGTAAAAGTCTGACAGTCCCTTCCTCCCCCCCCTGGGCGGAAGGACTTATTTGATGATTTTACCGCCTAAAAAAAAGGTATTACTGGTAAATCTTAGGATTTACCGTAATACTAAGTAGTTCAAGCTTTTACAGTAACAAACTCTCTTACTGTATTGTAGGTATGTATAGATTGCTTTTGTATCTTCAGAGAGAAAGAAAATGTCGGATGCTTGTCATTCTTGTATTGTGGGGAATAAGTGTCGGTGTATTGTAGCTCTTAAGTAATTGGATAGCAATTTGTCACCCTTTAATGGTCGTATTGTCATGTTACGCAGTTTATTTACCCGTTATTAATTGACATCCTGCTTGGAAATAAATAAACAGTTCAGAATCAATTCTTAAGTGTTTAATGTTGATCAGTTTTGTTTAGATTTTTTTTTTCAATAAAATTACTACTTCTTTATTTATTTTGACTACATGTAGTGGGATATGTGTAGTGGCACAGATTTAGGGCGAATCTTTCGATGTAGACCACGACCGAAAATTCTTTACGATTTTTCGATACTACATCATGTCGACTGAGCCGTTAATGACACGGCTGCAAGAATGACTGTCGTGCGTGAGATCATGTGTTAGATTCCCAGGAAACGTTAGTACGTATCCTGGGAATCTAGCCTAGTGGCTAGTCTACTAAATTCAGTCAGGAGATTATTATCGTAAGTTTAATTTGCCTAGCCTTTTCCCAGCTATGTTGGGGTCGGCTTTCAGTCGAACCTGATGCAGCTGAATACTAGTATTTTACATGAAGCGACTGCTTAACTGACCTCCTCCTCCTCTTTTTTTAATTTTCTATGTAAAACACAAATATATAAGAATAAAATGCCTTTAAAATAAAAAAAGAATAAAGAGAGAAGGTCAAATTAAGTTTTGACGTTAACTTGTCTCTAGTACTATTATATTTTTATCTTGAACAAAATACTTTTCTGAGCTGTCACTTAGAGGGATGACAGATTAGTCACCTTAGGCTTTTCGTTAGGGCCCTTTAACTGTTTGGACAATGGCCCCTCTTCGTTAAGATTTCTTTAGCCAGTTTCAGATAATATTTTATTCACGGGTTTTTGTAGATTCATATTATTTTTTAAAGAATTGTTTTTCGACGCCTTAGGTCTTGGTTTTTTTTTTGTTTAACTTTGCCCTCTATATTTCTCCTGTCTCGTAGGTGCATTTAAAAACATAAACTGACTGACAACGAAACAACTATGTGAATGTCATATAATACAAGACGTCATGGTTCACTGGTCTATAAGCGTTAATGTACACATGTTGACTGCCTCGTTAGTCTAGTGGTCGCAAGCGCGACTGCTGTGCATGAGGTCTTGGGTTCGATTCCCAGGTCGGGCAAAGTGTTATTCGGTTTTTTCATCAGGAATTTCTCAGTAGCTGCCTCGGAGTCTGGATTTGTGCCCGGTTGATGGCAATAGGCTCGCCCCTTATTACATGGGGCTAAAAACATAATTGGCGAAATGTGGGTGTACTAATGGGTACACCTCTGCCTAATCCTTCGGGGATTACAGGCGTGATGTTATGTATACAAACTAGTTTCTCTCTACGACTCCATCTGTGTCAAAATTGTTATATAATCCCACGGGAACCGTATTATAATATATTTCCAGGATAAAAAGCAGCCTATGTCCCATTCCAGACTATAATCTATCTGCGTGCGTAATTCTATCCAGATCCGTTCAGCCGTTTTGGTGTGATTGGGTAACAAATATCCATCAACCCAAACTTTCGCATTAATAACCAACCACATTAAGAATTTAAGTTACAAATATTTACATCACGTCAGAGTTAAACACGTGACAAAATTACGAACATAATACTAACACACTAATATCTAGGCTTCTAGTAATTCAGTTTCCTGTGAAATCCTAACTAATATTATAAATGCGAAAGTAAGTTTGTTTGTTACCATTTTACGCCTAAGCCACTGAACCGATCATCCTGAAATTTTGCATATACGTTGCCAGGTGTACAGGAACGAACATAGGGTAATTTAATCCCGAAAAAAAGTACTGTTTCCGAGGGAAATCACAATAACGTTCTTATGATCATAGATGGCGCCACGTGTCGTTTCGAATCATGATTTTAACTAAATAATTGAAATGACAGGACATGGGTAAAAAATCTGTGTCCGCGATAACTGAAATTTACGCGGACGAAGTCGCGGGCAAAAGCTAATAAATAATATTAAAATGATACGTAACCTAACATCGTGAGTTTTTGAGGCCTAGATATTACTGGTATCCTGAACAAAATTTCATAAAGTTTAATTAGTTTTTGCCCCAAATATGACTAGACTAGTTTTGTATGAAGCTCGCTGTTGGGTAGACCCCTCAAGGTGACCCTAACCACTGTAGCGTAACAGTTGTGACACGCATCACGTCTTCTTAATAATAATGTCACTCTTAGTCTCCTAGCGGACACATATTACACTGATTTTAGATTTTAAGCTGTCCTTTGAGGTAATAAGGTTTAATATTCAATATCTGTCTAGCTTTTAGAGTGTATAGTGGAAGTAGATATGTAGGATTTAAGGTTTATATAGGTCGTTATTAAACAATATTGATATTGGGTAATGTTGGTACCTTTTCCAATAGGTACATTATCTGTATAAATAAATTATAATGCAGACCCGACAGTTGTTGTCTAGCCTAAACGTTGGTTGGCAGTGCCCAACTTAAGGAATGTATCAAACACACAAAAATTGAAACAATGAAAAAAAAATATTATGGCAGAGTTTAATATATAATATTTTTTTATTTTCGCCTGTTTACTTTTAAAGTATCGAAAAGAGAAAAAAAGAAACGTGGTTCTTTCCACAATTATAGTCTTTCAGAAATAATTAAAAGATATCAGAGTTATTTTAATATAGACACTTTAATTGAAACAAAACTGAATTCATATTAATTTTGGGTAGGTTAATTGTAGTTGAATGGAATTTACAGTTTAGGTAATTAAACTTTTTCAGAGATCGGACCATCATTATTTTCTATTTGATTTTTACTATGGGATTGCGCAGGCTCACACGCTGTTTCATTGTTGGTTGAGATGTTGAGAGTGGTTGTCTACAGTTCCAATATTTGTTAACATGTGAACACGATGTAACTTTTAATATATTTTTACCATGAATTCCTAATTTGTAATATAAATTATTATTGTGTGTTATTATACAGTAGTTTTTTATATAAGGTACATTGTATTCACATGTAATTACGTATCACTATGTATACAAATAATAACATTGTAAAACGTTGATTTTAAAAGAGTACGTATGGAGTTTCTTGCCCATTCTTCTCCATACAAAACTACCTTTTGGAAGGGGCAACTAGATTCAATTTTTTTTTTCTTGTAATGACGTTCAAAAGTGCCTTAAAGTGGCCTAATTGAAATAAATGATTTGACTTTGACTTCGACTTTGTACCCTGGTGAGATTTTGTTTTGTGTTTTAGAAAAGGAATGTCTCATTGTGCTATCATATAAATACATGCATCAACGTGCGCCTTTTACCACGAAGATAGGCTATCGAACGCCATCTACAACGAGACTTACACTCTTTTTGCTCCATAAATTCCAAAGTCTGTCCCTGGTTCAAACTTCGCTAAACCTTTGGGGTATTGCTTGATATGATACATTCATTTATCTCTACAGTTCGTCCCTAGGGCGCTATATCATTTGGTACCAGTCCGAACTCTGGACAAAATGTCAAGGACAATATCTAGACTATAATATCGAGTGTAAAGAGATGCTTAACGCGGCTGAAAATTAGATGTTCTTCTAATTATTGTGATATATTTTTTTTTACTATATCTGGGAACGTTCTGGTTGCGAAGATATTGAAGGTCAATATTCCAACTTTAAGTAACATTTTTTTACTACTCTTTTTAAAACTAACTAAACTATGAAAAAGAAGGAGGGGAAAGAAGTATGTAAGGATCGTAGCAGGTGGCTTTCTGTACTTTCTGCCTACCCCCATGGGAAAAGGCATGAGTTTATGTATGTATGTATATAAACTATGAAAACCTCCACGATCTCTGTACTATTGTATGCACCCACCATAATATAATAATTTTCGTGGTACATTGTATATTTGTATGTTACCACAAACAGTTTTTTGAATGCTAATTGTTACTTAGTTTGATGTGTCTGTCAATTTAAAGTTAGGTTAGGTTAGGTTACCCATAACCCGTTAGCATATCTTGAGCTTGGACTTATGGATGTTAGTCAAAGACGAAGTCTGTACACAATAAGTCAATTTGCTAAAATCTTCTGCCGATCTATTATGTTATAATCTTCATCGGTGAGTTAAGGTTAACTGAATCTGGAACCTGCCAATCCCTTACATTTATTTGGAATGATATTTTTTTTTTTTCAATTCTATCAATTAATCATTTATTTTGTAAAACATAGGTATAATTACAGACTGTATTTTGACAAAATATGTTCTCTATGTTCTGCCAAATGGCGAACAAAATCAACATAATTTAAATTAACTGAGAGAGATTTTTCCAAAATAAACCTGCGGTAGTTTTATCCGGTAATAACGCCCTGTAAAAACCATAAGACCTTCCGTAACAAGAACGATTCGTTTTCCAATATGGGTATCGAGTAAAAACGTCACGTCCCCAAATTGATTACGTCAAACGCTGCTTCAGCAAAATCTGTCTCATTACGCGTTGTCCCAAGCCTGGCTCAGACAATGTCTTATTAATTAAGTGATATTAGATATTACAAGTGTGCCGTGTACTCTTGGAATACGAATATCAGTTCCCGAGAGTAAAATAAAGAAGACGTAGGTTCTAAGAAATTAATGTTATTATATTAGACAGAATACGTATAATTATATTTTGAAACTAGTCTGATCATTCATCATCTGCCTAGCCTTTTCCCAACTATGTTGGGGTCGGCTTCCAGTCTAACCGGATGCAGCTGAATACCAGTATTTTACATGGAGCGACTGCCTATCTGACCTCCACAGCCCAGTAACTGGGTAATATGATACCCCTAGGTAAGACTGGTTGTCAGACTTTCGGGCTTCTGGCGACCCGTAACGACTGTCAAAGATCCACGTATGACAGCCGGAACCAACGGCTTAACGTACTTTCCGAGGCACGGAGGAGTCTCGGTGTGTAAAGATGGTCACCCATCCACGGACCAACCCCGGCAAGCGTAGCTTAATCTGACGGAGCGACACGTGCGGCTGTTATTACTTAGCCACGAGCTCCTCAGCTTAGTCTATCATTATACTATGAAAGTAAAAAAACTAGTCGAGACCAGAACAATACTAGTTGATAATATTTCAAAACTAGTCGATGCTGGCCGGAGTAAGAGCCGTCAAAGTCAATTCATCATTAGTCAAAACTAGTTCAATGCCTACAATAGTTATAGTTTAGTTTCACACTAGTACGTACCTAAACGACAACTATTAGTGATTTGATATAGGAATAAAAAAATAAAAAAACCGTATAACCACAATATTCCTATAATTTACCGATCTTTTAAATAAACGGCTGTACGAAAACTAAGTCTTTCAAACGAACATCTCGAAGCACAGCTAATCTTTATTTTTCCTACGTGTCTGTAACATTTTCATGAATAGCCCGATTAAAGATTTCTTCGTTTTCTTTTCAATGGTGTACTTAAACTACTGAAACGGTAACTACACTGTAAAAACTTTCTCACGCTGTATACATCGTACCCGAGATTACTTCGTTCTATGTCGGGAGCCTAATCTAGCTATTGAAAGACGGTAGTCGAAGCTACATTTAAAGCCTTTATACCTGAGGATTTATTTTCTGTTTTGTATATTTTTTTTCTCGAATAAAAATGCGTTTTTTTTTTGTTGTTTAATACTTCCCTAAAATGTTTTAATGCCGATTATTATCCGACTGCAAACAAAATGTAACCTAAATTCAATACAAACAAGATCAAAATTATTATTCAACTCGCCTACTTTATAGTATGATAAAAAAAAATGTCCTGCCCATCGGCGTAATTAAATAAACGCGTTTATCATAATTTATGAGCGTCGTAGCGCCAACGCTACGGCGTAGCGCTACGGGCTATGCGAGTCATTTGGGAGCTGGTACGGGCATGATTCGGAGACTGCGCGTCTCCCAGTGCTACGCGGGCAACTATTCCGTTCAGACGTACTTGCCGTGTGTTGTGCGTACAAATCGGCGCGCGTTACCCGAACTACAGTTACCTACAAAGTTAAACCGTTATTTCCTTAACCTAGTTCTACGTGCTGCAAATGTGATTTAATAAAAAAACGGTGAGTGAAGTGTGATTTTTTTATAATATATTCTAGTGTAAAATTGTTTGAAGTGCCGATATCATATTCATATGATAAAGTATTCCCCGTTATTGTTGTAATAATCGTGCATTTGCATGGAAGATAAATTATTGGAGATGATTTTACGATTCGTTTAATCGTATTCTTTTGGTCGGTAAGCTTTGGATATTGCAAGTGACATTTTTATGTGACTTTGTTTTGTGGATTTTCGGAGTTTTATCTACTGGAATATAAAAAGGTACCAAAACAAAATTAAGCATCTTCTACAGTTGACAGAACACGTTTTTCTGATTAGAGGCGTTGAGGTGTTTAAAATTTCAGTGACCCATGAAATCCGCTTATAGATAATTAGTGTTGGACCCTAAGTTATAAATATCTAATATGATTATAGGATATTTTTTCACGGCAAAATACTTTTAGCCTAAACAAGTTCTATGTTCTAGAATGAGTTCCCGGTTCTAACATACATATTGCTTACTTAGGTAAATTGATGTTCGTGAATTATGGGCTTTTTTTGAGACGGAAAAATCTTCAATAAAGTTTCGAGTTTGTCACCGAAGAAGCCTGAATTTATGACCCTAATTTTGGAAGGTTTTTGTCGTGAAATATGAACAATGGTTTTTCTTTTTTTAAGGCTTGAGTTTGAGCAGGTGTACTGATTTTCTTACAGGATTAGAGTGGACTGTTTCAAACATATTATATTTAAAAGTTCCATCATTTTATTAGCTCGAAAACTTTATAGGATTACTTTTATCTTTACTAATATTATAAAGAGATAAAGTTTGTTGGTTTTTTTTTTTTGTTTGTCAAAGGTAATCTTTGGTATTACTAGTCCGATTCCAAAAAATATTTTACTGAAAGTAAGCTCCTTATCGCCGAGTGCCATGGGCTATGTTTATTTGACTATCACGTAGAGTAAATCGTGGGTAGAAGCTAGTTTTAGGACAATTGGGACAGCGACTAATAAAATATTATAGTTAATACCTTATAAATGTTTTTTTATAAATAGTTTTTTTTATATATTTAAAAAATTCAGATCGCTTATGTTTGTGTTCATAAAATTTGGAAACTCGTCGATGGATTTAGTTCCAATATTGGCCTAAGAGCCTATTACTGGCAACTATGAAGTTTACTTAATATATTTTCTTGAACTGTGAGATTGTCATTAATATTTCTTACCTAGCTTTTGCCCGTGACTTCGTCAACGTGGAAGTCTGTTATATCGCGGATGCAGACGAAGTCGCGGAATAAAGAGTAGCCTATGTATTTCGGTTACGGTTCAAACTTACCCCGAACCAAATCTTCGAAATCGTTCAGTGGTTTATTTGTGGTAGCTTAACAAACGGACGTACAGTTTAACTTTTGCATTTATTATATTGGTAGGGATACCTGAATTGCCACTCACAATTTCGTAACATTCAATAAATATTAATAATAAATAAATATCTTGGGACAACTCACACACGGCTATCTGATCCCAAGCTAAGCAGAGCTTGTGTTATGGTAACCAGACAACTGATATACATACTTATATAATTTATAAATACATACATATTATAGATAAATCACACCCAGACACAGAACTAACAATCATGCTCATCACACAAAGTTTGTCCTGGGTGGGAATCGAACCCACGACATCCGGCTTAGCAGTAAGGGCCGCTAACCACTAGACCAACAGGCCCGTCAAACAACAAAGGATGACAGGCAAGATATATTATAGTTATGTATATAGGTACCAAATTAAAGAATATATTTCCTAAACATAATTATATTCTACTAATGGCAGGTGATAATGATAGTTACTGCAAGATTAAATATTATACACAAAATAACATAATTATAGTACTTCTAAAATATACATAAAGTGTCATCTGACATAAAATGACTGAATGGACTGTCAAACGGTGAATGATCGCAAAAAAGCACTTTTACGCCTTACTGCAAATAGTAGATTCATCAATTTTGAGTGTTGTTGATAGTACTTGCATCAAAATAGTATATTTTGGAACAAAATATAGGTATGTTTTGTTTTTCAACTATAAAAACAAGTTAAAACTATTTCCTGTAATCAAAAACCTTTAAAATCAAGTCACAATCTCATCTCAGTGACAATCGGTGTCAAAAACTTGAAAATAGAATGCGTACATTAAAAAAAAATACAAGAATTGCTTCTGAGCACAAAACGTAATCTAATTTCAAAATCGAATGGACAGGCTAATCGAGAAATGTTTCAGATTACAAAGGACATTATTTCTTACTAATTATACTATTGTACATTCAAATATCTGCTTTGCGCAATCCAGGAATTTTGCTATTAATTGAACGGTTTCAGATTGCATTTATGACATTCTAATCAAATAATTCAGCGTATAATTTCCTACGCTACGTAGATATTTGCATACGTAAATATGGTTCTATTATTTTACACGTGCTTTTTTAACGTAACGTACGTTCTGTGTGTAAAAATATGGTTTTTAAATCCCTACATGTGTGAAACAAAGTCGCTTCCCGCCGCCTGTACGCTTAGATCTTTTAAACTACGCAACGGATTTGAACGCAGTTTTCATCAATAGACAGATTATTTCAAGAGGAAGGTTTGTACGTGTAGTTAATATCACGGGTGCTATACCCGTGCGAAACTAGGGCGGGTCGCTAGTTCAAAACAAAATGTTTTTTATTCTTATCATAATAACCATTAGACAGATTAATGTGTTACAAATAACGTTATCAAACATACAACAAAAAAATTGAATGAGATACTAAACGTATCAAAAATACAGTAAAAAAGAAAAAAATGTACATTTTTTATATTTCGGTTATCCGTCCGACACACAAGTTTCGCTCACAAAAATTATTGCGGCATAACCCTACCCGAAACATTCAGAATGTCAGTGAAAACCCTAATAAAATCCACTCTCATACACGCTCATATCAATCAGCTTTTATCTTTATCAATCTTGTAAAGATCAAGGAATTGATATAGGAATAATCTTTAGTGATATAAATTGTGAAGAAATCGGGTTTTAAGGGCGAAGGTTGAAATACTGTACTAGGGGATTGGTAATGTCACTGTCGTTTTATATAAGACTAACTTATGGCCGCGAATTTGTTTGTGTCATTTTCAGTTATCACGCGGTTTTTTTTAGCACAGTTATTGTTCTTTGCCGCGGTGTAGTGATTAACCGGTCAGCTTGGTTGCTAGTGTAATGCCTAAGTAAATAATAATAAATAATTTTGTAAATAAGTAATTTTGAGCAAAAGATATTGCTGAGAAAAGGCTTTATTTCTGTGTTATATCAATCTTTATGGATGTAATGCACGCTAAACATTATACTTTTGGCGTGTATTATAATAGTGCGTCGTCGTAGGGGCGTTTAAAATTCAGTTTAAACATTTAAATCTTTTCTTCAAAAAAAAATATCTAAATATTGGAACTTTAACCATCAATATCTTCGCAACCAGAAGGTTTCCAGGCAAGGTTCAGGACATAAAAATTATCGCAATGATCAGAAGAACTAGTAGTAACTTAATAAGACATAATATATAAACGATTGGTTGTTTTCCCTAACAAAATAAAATTAAGCTTATAGCACACTTCTGACACTCACAACATTGTTACAAGGTACCTGTACACCAAATTGCTTGTTCGACTTTACTTAAGACCTGTTCTTGGCTTTGTTTAATCTGCTTTTACTAAAGCTTTATGAGTTTTATAACGAGTCTCCAGATAATAAGCTTTAATATTACAACGTTGTTGACATTTGTTTAGGGTTAAGTGTATTACTGCGCTGATAGAGAAGGGATATCTATAAAGGCCTACGCAGACCGGGACGGCATGTCACGGGATTTATTTTTTACTAATGCACATTCAAACGTATTGTTATAGAAATACGACATATATTGCTATGCTTTAAAGTGATGCCGTTAGGAAAAGGATGCCGATCTTTTTTAGAGCATAGCAATTTATGTCGTATTTTTATAGCAATACGTTTCAAATCCCTTGCCGTGCTGTCCTGTCTGCGCTGTCTGGCCTTAATCGAGTAGTTGACAACATTTACCAATAATTCCAAGACGTAACTTCTCTAAAGAAACAGTTTATTTTAGCCCTGAAAACCCGATTAAATTTTAAATTAACTGTAGAATTTGATTTAAAATTAATTAATTGTTAATCAATTGAGTCGGCATAAAACTGACGTCACTGTTGTTGTTATCATATAAAATCTATGGGAGAATTTTATTTTGACAGGTTATATTGATTACGACAGTAAATTGATTGGTAGTATCATCTACCTTATTTTTTGGACAATATTTAGTACATTGAACGCTCTGCCGTGGAGTTTCTTGCTCGTTCTTCTCCATAGAGACTTATAATACGCGCTATCAAAGATGAGACTTGACAAGGGTCAGTAATGAGGAACTGGCGCAGGTATGGATGTACGAAATAGTTATCCATAATTTGTGTATCCATTCTGGGAATTTACGATGACATTTAGATTTAAATTCTTAACATTATAATAATATTTATCTTGAAATATTAAAGTTTGTGTGGTGTGTCAAGTCTCATCTTTCATGGCGCGTATTGTGCTTACGTTTTTGAACAAGCAACTAGCTTCAACTTTTTGATAACTGATCGACTTCTTGATAATACAAAAGTGTAAATGAATTAATTGAAATAAATGCTTTGACTTGACTTTGAGTGGGTATCTACTTTTCAAGTAAATATAATGAATATTAACTTTCGAAAAATAAGGTACATAGTCGTATGAAACTCTAACTACTTAGTGGAAGTAAAATCTAAGTATGCTTTATTTAATAAGATACCCGACTTTAACTCTTATAAACGCGAAAGTTTTGTATAATGGATGTATGGATTGAAAGATGTTTGTTACTTTTTCACGGTTGAAATACAGATATTAATCTAGCATAACACATAGTTTTATTCCGTTTATGTATTCCCGAGGGTAGTAATTTAGTACTTTTGCTTAATTTTCAAGTTTAACAGACGAAGTCAAAGGCAGAAGCTAGTTGAGTTTATTTTACTTAAATATTTGTTACAATTTCCTTAAACATAAAACAAAACAAAGTTCTGGTTTCCTACAATGAAAACTTGGCTCTGTCTGCTATTTAAATCAAATTGTGAGAAGCATGATCATGAAGTTAGCGGTCTCTTTGTAAGGCAGGTTTGTACAGAACATTAAATTCACTGACTTTAATTAGCCAAATTAATTATCAAGACATTGTGAGGCAAGTATCAAGACTGTCTATTAGGCAGACTTTTGTTTTAACAAACCAAGATGGATGTCGATACTTGTATCAAAATTCACTGGTCCGTGTTCAATTCAATTTACTTTCTGAGTTTATCTTGAACATTACTGATATCGGTAAAAGAAAACATTGGGAGAAAACCTAGGCATATAATTTATATTAGTCAAAAATCACAAAACTGCCTTGAACAAGGTGAGATGAGAAGAGGCTTTTGTCCAGCAGTGGGACAGTAATAGGCTGATATAATTTTTATTATGATGAATCTGCTAGATTGACGCGAAAGGACACTCGTACAATTTTCCTTTGCGCAAGTATCTTTCTTGGTAATGTCTTTCACGTAAGACAGTGTTCTTTTGTGTAAGTAGATTTGTGCATGTGTCTTTTGCGTAAGATGGTATCCTTTTGTGTAAGTGGATTTGTGCAAGTGTCTTTCGCGTATGGCAGTATCCTTTTGTGTAAGTGGATTTGTGCAAGTGGATTTGTGCAAGTGTCTTTCGCGTAAGACAGTAACGTGTCCTTTTGTGCAAGTTGATCAGTGTTATAAAAGTGTTAACGGTCGGCTTCCTTCAGCCATGACACTTATGGCTAGAAGTGGCATAAGATATACCGTGTAATAGCCATATTCTCCGGATCAGCACCAAGACCTGTAAATTCAACACTAAAATAAGATTAAGGCGGCATTTAGGTGTCGCCTAGTATTAGTGAAAATGGAAATTACAGGATAAGTACCGGCCCTCAAAATACAATGGAAAATGGGCTTTACGAGTAGGCTTAGTTAGATAGAATACAAAAATGGGCGCGATCAAAAATTCAAGACCAATAAGGCTTAGTTCTAACTCAAATAAATAGGGTCCATCTGATATTTTATTTACAATTTAGGTAGTTTTGAACGGGAATCTTTGCATGTTAAAGTAGTAGATCTGATACAGTTCATAAAGAATAGTTTTATTATTATCTTTAAAAGTATTGAATGCCTTGTTGGTCTAGTGGTCGCTCAGCGCGACTGCTGAGCATGAGTTTTTGGGCTAGTACATGGGACTTAAACATAGCTGACCAAATGTGGGTGTACTGTATTTTGTATGTTATGTTATAAGCAGTATAGTTTTACTAGCTTCTGCCCGCGGTTTTTATCTTGTCAAAGATAATATATTCTTCCACCTTATTCATTCATTCTTCAAGACTATAATCTATCTGTGTGCCAAATTTCATTTTGATCCGTACAGCTGTTCTGGCGTGATTGTGCAACAAACTTTGCCATTTACAATAGCAGAAAGATGTTAAAAGTTGACGACCACTCTGTTGTTACCTGTGTAGGTGTACATTAACTCAATGTTTTGTGTTCATTTACATTGCGCACTATCAAACATAAAGTTTTGCTCAAAGTTACTGAGTTTGCTGGGCAGTATGCGTAGTTAACGCTTATGTGAAGTGTCTTGTAACATCCCGTATACATAAGTATTAAGTGAGTAATAGATATATATTAAATACTACCTTCAACCCGCGACTTCGTCCGCGTCAAAGTTGATTCCTCCATGCAAATATTGAAACCTCATTTCAACCCCTTAGGGGGTGAATTTTGGAAAATCCTTTTCTCGCGGGCGTCTACTAACTATAAACTACCTCACTGCCAAATTTCATTTTTTTATGTCAAGCGGTTTTCGATATGTCGTGAGTAGTAAAGTGAGTGACCTGTCACTCTTATTTATATTTAGAAGAAGATTAGAGAAACCCAATTACATTTTGTCAGATCTAGGAATTAAACCCAAGATCACATAAGACCAAACGGCTAAAAAGTTCTTCCTTTATAAAACTCAATGTGCAGTGAAAAATTCTTTTGACATTACCTCCTTTTAAAAACTAATATTTCATTACGAAGCACGACTTCGCTAAAGGCGAGTTCAGGCGCGTCCCCTCGGTTCAGATTACCGCGATAGATAGCTTGAATGGTGACGTCACACCGGATTATAATGACCGATGGATCTATCTTTATCCCCGTAATTTATTTCGGTCAGGATTATTAGGAATTCGCCTTCCGGAATGTTGGGAGAATTCGACGTTTTCTATTTAGAGATTTAGAATTACTGATTACGGAGATGTGTTTGCTAAGGTCGCTTTTTGAATGGATAGGATTGTGATTGGGTCGTGTGCTTTCCATTTAAGAGTGAACTTGTATTGTAATTTTGGGTAATTCAATAATAGACCATCTTGTTCCATTTTGAATGTTTTGTTAAGGTACAACCAAGTCTTATGTTATTATCACGAGGAAGATAAAATTCCTGGTTATGTACGTCACCTATGTGTGAAGAGTCGTGCAAAATTTCATAAAAATTGTTCTACGGAAATTTCTAAATATTTTTCCTGTGATATTCATATTCATTGAATTTACATCCTAATTATAATGTGGATAAAAGATGTTATTTAAACTTAAAGTGTTCGTAGAGTCATGGACCCTGTTAGTAACTTAGTATTTTAAGGATATAGAAAATGTTTTATTCTTCTTTTTTGTATGTTATGTGCGTCATTTACGCTTGAATAAACATTTTTTCTTTCTATCTTTCTTTCGTTTAAGACAAGTTTTACGTAATGTAAAATAGCCTTTCCGTGGTCCACTTACAGACTAAATCAGAGCTCATCGATATCCGTCCCCAGCATTTCTAAAGCACGAGCATCAATTCACTTCCATTAGAATAGCAAAAGTGCATCGGCTAATAGCCTGAAACCTCGCTTAGCAAATGTTTTTAAAAATATTTGATTAGATCAAAGGCCATTTGACTTAGGAGATACAACAACTGCTCTCGTGGTTGCAAACGCGTCTGCTAAGAGTGAGGTCCTGTTTTCGATGCTCAACTCCGGCAAAAAATATTAGATTTTTCCATTACAAACTTCTCAGTCTGAAAGCGCGTAAAGCCGTTAGTAGCCGTTAGCCTCATCTCTTCCCAATCGTATCGGATTGTCGTTTCATCGGACTATGAGAGTGAGAGAAGAAGGAGTGCCCTATGTTTACTCACACACTTGTTCACAATAATATCTCCTGCATACTTGGCTAGTCTTATTAACATAACATCATAACATCACGCCTGTAATCCCCGAAGGGCTAGGCAGAGGTGTACCCATTAGTACACCCACATTTCGCCAGTTATGTTTTTAGTCCCATGTAATAGGGGGCGAGCCTATTGCCATCAACCGGGCACAAATCCAGACTCCGAGGCTGCTACTGAGAAATTCCTGATGGAAAAACCCAATAACATTTTGCCCGACCTGGTTATCGAACCCAAGACCTCATGCACCGCAGTCGCGCTTGCGACCATTAGACCTTTAAATAACGTAATCTACCCACACACAATACATTTTCCTGATTTCTGGCGCATACTACAGATTTATGATTACTACCCAGGAACTGGCCCGGAACGTTTTGATTATTAAACTTAAGATCTACATCTTCGCCGGTGCAGCAATTTCAACTATTACTTGCCAAGTTCAAAACTTTCTTATACGTCAAGACTTTTGTAAACTCTCTCTTTTTGGTTGAGAGATAAATGTTTAAATTGAGTTAGTGTTTTGGACATCTTTGGTATTTATCTTTGGTAGTCTTTTTAATGTTTGAAATATTACATTAGCTTTCTTTATACTATTTTACTAGTGACTAAACTGCCTTTTAAATTCATGTGTATTATCAAATTTGACACATACATACACTCACGCCTTTTTCCCATGGGGGTAGGCAGAAACTACAGAACGCCACCTGTTACGATCCTTACATACTCCTTTCGCCTCATCTACGTTCATACATCTCGTCATACAAGCACGCCGGTTACGAGTACTCCGCACCTGACCTTCCTGAAGGACCTAAAATTTGAATTCTTTGAAATTAATAATGACGTTTGACTTAATGCGTCGATTCAAAAGTTGATATGATTAGATTAACATAAGCAATTATTTGTTCATGTATATTAATTAAATCTGTGTTACGTAATGTTTTACGTTAAAAAAAAAAAACAATACAAACAAAGTCGAAAATACTGATATTTTTCGTCCATTACGAAAAAACTTGAGTAAACACATCCTGTTGCGTCTCATTGAATGCAATTTGTAAGTAAATTGAGGAAAACGAACTTCTATTGCGATCTTGGACGTAAGATGGCCGTTCGTTATTGCATGTATCCATTGTTGTGTTCACTCCCATTATCCTTGGGGACTTGATAAGCTGACATGTAGGGAACCAATATTGACTTAGAAAAAATTATAGTTTATTTCATACTAGCTTCTACGCGCAACTTCGTCTCCATAAATTTTGATCATCGAGGACTTAATGTTAAACGATTGGATATAATGTTTACGTAATCCAATTTGCAACTTTGTAACGCGTTTGGCAATTAACTGAAGCTGTTTTTAAATTGACTCTCAGTTTCACGTAATCACTTACAGCAAAGTCCACTAAAAAAAAACCAGCCAAGTGCGAGTCGGGCTCGCGCACTGAGGGTTCCGTATCATTATCTATAAAAAAAGTTTATTTTATTCTGATTTTTAGTTTTGATGTTATAGCGGCAACAGAAATACATCCTGTAAAATTTTTAACTGTCTAACTGCCAAGGTTCTTGAGATACAGCCTGGTGACAGACGGACAGCGGAGTCTTAGTAATAAGGTTTCTTTTTACATTTGGGTACGTATGTAATCGTAAAAATAAAATACCAAAATAATATCTTGAGAAGTACCACGTAGCGAAAACTAATAAACAAAATAAAAACGGAAGAATATCGTTCTAAATACGAAATAAACAAATGAAAGACACGAGTAACATACCATTTAATTTCGGCAGTTGACTTGACAAATATCAGTATTGCAAATGGCTGACGTCAAAGCGGGCTAAAGGTTTACCTCCAGGAAAATGAACATACACTTAGAATTTCATCTTTCAGTATTTCCCTATTTCTTTTTCCTCAACAATTTTAATACAATATTTTTCCTTTTGGAGATATATCGTTAGGTATCGGAATCGGTTCGGCAGTTTACGAGATATGAAGGTTTTATATTATGTAAGCAGGAACTTTGGGAGAAAAAAATTCAGGGAAAATCGCTAAGTATCTATCATTATAATTTTATTATTATTGGCAGTAAATGTTATCGTTACTCTACTTTTACAGTTTATAATAATATGATGTTATTATTTAATTTAGGTAACTATTCCAAAGTGATTCTTGATGAAAAATCCCAAAAACATTTTGCCCGACCTGAGAATCGCATCCAAGACCATGAGGTTGGGATGACCTTGGATTCGATTCGATTGGCTAAGCAGTTGCGCTTTGCGACCACTAGACCAACAAGGCAGTATTAATAGTATTTCGAATTCTACATAATATTATTAAAAAATAAAAATGAATAGTTTCAGTAAAACATTTTTCACAATAATTTAATGCCTTTCAGAAGGTATAAAAACACGAATGCCTCCCTAGCGAGTCCTGTCACTTTTTATCACGAAATAAACAAGCCGTTCATGTGATGTACACGGGTGTCCCATAATTTATGACCCGCGTAAAATAATGGTGTCTTTTACCATCACTGGAGGGCTGTAAAAATAAATTTACTTTTCCCGCTGACACTCATTTTCCCTGTAAGTTTTTTGACGGTTTTATACGGTATTATTTGTAAAACATTGAATTTTAATTTCATATTTCTTGAGACCTTGGGATTTCGGGCTTTTGGAGGTTGCACGAGGGGCCGAAGTGAATTCACAGAAGCTTTTAGATAACTTTAGATGAAAAGTCAGCAATCGGCGATTATCTCAGTGTGTGAATCACATAAGGACTATTGCAAGATATGGAAACAAAGTATGATTGTGTGTTTGGGTGGCTGAAGTGGTTATCAGATCGAAGAACTACGGCCCCTGCCTGATCAAACGTTGAATTAGTTAATTGATTTAAGAGACAAAAATATCAGTATTTAATAGCATAGCAATGGTAATAAGTTCGCCCCTATTACATCGGACTTAAATGTATGTAGCGAAATGTGAGCGTACTAATGGGTACGCCCCTGCCTAACCCTTCGGGGATTACAGGCGTGATGTTATGTTATTTGCCATCAATATAGATTACTTTAAAAGAAATCCTAATGACTACGTGACCGAGCTATTTAATACACTAAAGCTTAATCAAAAATACATAGACCGTGCATACAGCGATTTTGCGATTCAGAAACTGAATTCCTCAAACTAATTTGACTTGACCTACAGTAACCTAGTTTTGGTAAGCAACGATCACATCTGGTACTTCCAAAGGGTCAGAGGTGTGCTATCGAACTGTCGGTACGGGTCACCGAAGACGGATTGTGATGATTATAAATCGGATACTGCAACTGAGTGCTCGAATAGAACAATAAATGGAGTAATATCGTGCCCAAATCTAATAGCTGTTGGTAAATTAAAATTTTTATCGTTTGTTGTTTGAAATTTTATTGTTATAACAGACTTTGGCCAAGTTTTAAAACAGCGGCTTTGGGAATAAAAAGTCCTTGAGAACTTACTCCAGTTACCAATTTGGCGACCCATGTCAAAAAATATAAAGTCTTTACCCCCAATGGGCTGACGAAGTTTTTTTATTTTTTTTAAAGTCAGATGGTTTTTATGACCGCCATTTTACTACACTTGTGAGGTACTTGTATCTATTAATAACATTATATGGTTGAGGAGTTTGTTTGTTTTTGTTTGATCGTGCTTAACTCATATAGGAAGCTACGCTATATTTGAGTGTTATAGCAAACAAACAGTTGTTTTTTTACGGATCACTAATAAAAAAAAATACAAGAAAAAAATATTTTTTCGTTACTCGCTGATAATGTAGCTTTCAAAATGTGACAGAATCATTGAATTCAGCTTAGTATTTTTTGAGTTTGTTCGTTACAAACAATAATACAAATAATTTCTCTTTCTTGTCTTAGTTTAGAAAAAGTTGAGGTCCTTTGAGTTGAGGTCCTCCTTCGGTTGAGGAAAATTCACGCAGCCAAAGTCGCGGGTAAAAGCTAGGTTTTCATAATATACGTAGACATTGTCGAGCTTTTAAACAGATCTTGAAGAATATGAAGACCTCATAAAAAATAAAGTGTTTCGCATCATAAAAAAGAAAAATGTTTTAACGCTTCACGCACACGTAAGTACATTTTAGATGCATTATAAATAATGTCATACTGTTAATGTTCAGAGTGCTTAATGTGAGTTTTTCACTCGCGTTCGATTGCGAGCGCGTTAGTATTTTGTATGGGAAATAAGGTTTTCCTAGTGACCACCAGATGGCGCTATAACTTTTTTCCATATAAAATTCTAACGCGCTCCCAATCGAATGTGAGTGAAAATACTCACACTAGCACTCAGATTATCACAGATCGTCAGTCTTTTCGCCATATGAATTACTCGCTACTGCCCGTGACTTCGTCCGCGTCGAACTTGAATTCTCTGATCCCCTTGCGAGGAGAATTATTATTTTGGAAGATTCATTCTTAACGGACATTGGTGCCGATTACCTTGTTCACAAACTAGACTAAATTTGGAAAATTGACATCTCTTACTAACATACAGCGAAAGGAAAGGACGGTGACATTAAAGAACTAAGTTAGCGCTGTCAAATTAGTTTTGCCTTGAACTTCTCCGTAATTTTTAATCCATACGTTTTAAGATGTCAACTATAACTGTATGGATGTGTCAGATTGACTAAATTTGACAGCTCTTATTTACATTAGTCTCTTTCTTGTTTTATTGGACAGAAAAAGATGGAAGTAGTCTAACTTTAGTTTGTGACCAAGAGAATCGGCACCATTTACCATTTATATACTACCTCATTGCCAATTTTCATCATTATAATTAGTCAAATACCTAATCCAATCCGACTGGTAGTTCCTGAGATTAGGGCTTTTATACAAACAAACATTCAAAAATTCCTTTAGCTTTATAATATTACCGGTTGTAAATATGTTATTTTTGTCTTGCAAAACTAACTGCTGTAAATCAATTTAACAACGTAGTCATGTAAATTCAACCAAATATATCGGGTGTCCGGTAAAGAATGGATTATCTTGAAATGGGTGATAGTAGAACTAATGGCGATTCAGAAAAAAAATACATTAAAAAATAAAAACAAGTAGTTCCAAAGATATGATTAATTTAATAATATTCATTGTTTTTTGTTACCTTATTTTACATTCTTGTACACCACGACCACAAATTAATGAATTCTGTCGGTTTTTTATTGTTAACGTAATTTACGTTAACTAAGCTGATAGATAAGTAATCAAAAGTAGGACTGCTATTACACGGTTTTGAAAAAAAGCAACTTAAACTATGTTCTTTTGGAAAAAATTGTGAAAAAAAATCTTTTTGAAAAAGTTTAAGCGTCCGTAGTTTAAAAAAAATGTATCGAAACACAAGTGGCCAATAATTTTAAAAACTTATGTGTTTATAGCCGATTTTAAAATGGTATGATTCAGTTTTGTACCTAATGTAAATAGTGAATTATTGCTATTCGTTTGCAAAAGGAGCGGAATTTGGTTAAACAACAAAGTTTGCAATATTGTAACAAATTTGAACATTAGTCGAACCTGACCATCAAGGTTTAAATAAAAAGATTTGTAGACGTTAGTAATTAATAGGAAAGCTTGGTTAACCTGTAATGCGACTTGTGGGATTTGATATGATGAAAATATGGTGTGACCGTGTTTTTTTTTTTTATTTGGGCTGTCTTAAGGAAAATTATTACGCGAAGTCGATCCTTGAAAGACTTAGGTAGCCGTGTCCGGTCAACCACATCAAAAATAAGCGATCGACGTGATATACGACTACTTAGGAGAGCATTTATTCTAAAATGTAAGGTCTGAATCAGAGTGGGTGGCAGACAATTTACAACGAATGTAATTTACAACGAATACAGTCTTAACATCACGCCTGTAATCCCCGAAGGGCAGAGGTGGGGCCACATTTCATCAGTTTTAACACTTTACCCAATAACACTGCTCGACCTGGCAATCGAACCCAAAACCTCATGCTTAGCAGTCAAAAACAGTGTCATTAATATCAAATGCTGTTTTTTATTAAACCCCAATGACCAGACACATTTAATGTAAATAAAGATTCTAATATCTCAAACTTTGTTGTTTACCCAAATTTCGCTCCTTTTGAAAACGAATAGCAATAATTCACTATTTATATTAGGTACAAAACTGAATCATACCATTTTGAAATCGGCTATAAACACATAATCTTATAAAATTATTGGCCACTTGTCTTTCGATACATCTTTTTTAAGCTACGGACGTTTAAACTTGCTCAAAAAGAAAATTGTTCACGATTTTTTTCAAAAGAACATAGTTCAAGTTGTTTTTTTTCAAAACCGTATAATAGCAGTCCTATTTTTGATTACTTATCTATCAGCTTAGTTAACGTAAATTACGTTAACAATAAAAAACCGACAGAATTCATTAATTCGTGGTCGTGGTGTACAAGAATGTAAAAAAAGGTCACAAAAAACAACGAATCTTATTAAATGAATCATATCTTTGGTACTACTTGTTTTTTTTTTATTTGTATTTTTACCCAGATTAGTCATTAGTTCTACCATGACCCATTTCAAGATAATCCATTGAAAACCGGACACCCTGTATATGTGCTTGGACGAAACATACAGTTGCATATCTATTATACCATCCTCTTGAAGTACTGCAAACATTCTTACAAGATCACTTTCTATTCATCCTTCAACACATCATAGTCCGGACTACCCAAGACAGCATCGGGCGAATGAAAATACGAATTGTGTCTCGAAAAACATGCAGGCTTTTTAAAGCTGGCACAAATAGCTGAGCGTCGTCACAAAAGCTGCAAGATGCGTCAGTGCAAAGTTCACTACAGACACGCGTATGGATGGATGAATGTAAAAGGAACGGGAGGTATGACATGTATTTGTATAAGAATGAACTGAAAGCTCTTAACGTGAGCTAGTGTACCGAATTCAATCTACGTGAATTGAAACTTTTTTTTTTCAAGGTACAGTTTGCAATCTTGTCTAGGAGGTTAACATAATAGAAATACTAGTAGAGGAGACCGTGGAAGATCGATCATTGCATATCAGATATAACTTAGGCATATTCTGAGTATTAAAAACTATCATTGAGATGAAATTCATTTGATTATGAAAACAGTAAAGGTGATAAAAGAAAATTGATTAAAATTATTTCAATTTAAATAGCTATGAAAACTTTGCTCGATGGGCAAGTTATTATAGGCATTTTTGTTAATAATTTATATTTAATAAAAATTTGTCTCATTCAGTTATATGATGAGTAAAGGTCAATGATCTTCCACGGCCTTTAGGCTATAAATAACATACATAACATAACATCACGCCTGTAATCCCCGAAGGGTTAGGCAGAGGTGTACCCATTAGTACACCCACATTTCGCCAGTTATGTTTTTAGTCCCATGTAATAGGGGGCGAGCCTATTGCCATCAACCGGGCACAAATCCAGACTCCGAGTCTGCTACTGAGAAATTCCTGATGGAAAAACCCAATAACACTTTGCCCGACCTGGGAATCGAACCCAAGACCTCGTGCACAGCAGTCGCGCTTGCGACCACTAGACCAACGAGGCAGTCCAGGTAGGCTATAAATAATTGATCAAATAAAATGAATATTCTTGATAATATTTAGTTATGTTTGGCAGAATTTCAGTTACAGTAACGTTTTTACTTTCTGGTGGCAACCCCATGGCTGCCTATATTTTTTAGCTTAAGTGACCTTGATTGAGTGAGTGAGTGGTTAAGGTGACCTCCATGATACTAGCTATAGGATTAACAGCTCACCTCAAGATCTGTTCACCTAAATTCAACGACACAGAAACTCGTATTTACAGAATACCACCGCAAAACTACATTCAAGAATCATTCGCACATAATACGCAATTGTTTCACTCGGTACAATTTCATAACAGTCGACAGAGAGCGTTAAAGTCCACAGCTGTAGTTGCTAGTCGGTACTTGGTTTAGTTCGTAGTTTCATAGTTGCTATGTTTGTCGTGTTTAGATGTGTACCTACTAAGTATAATATGGATGTG
Source organism: Hoplodrina ambigua (assembly GCA_949774945.1). Taxonomy (NCBI): domain Eukaryota; kingdom Metazoa; phylum Arthropoda; class Insecta; order Lepidoptera; family Noctuidae; genus Hoplodrina; species Hoplodrina ambigua. The sequence continues at coordinate 2,631,747 of OX458976.1, forward strand.
GGTTTAACAAAGTATAGAGTGGAGTGAGTTTTAAGATGGATATTGGTGCCGATTCCCTTGGTCACAAACTATACTAACATTAGACTATTTCCATCTTTTCCTATCCAATAAAACAAGAAAGAGGTGTCAAATTTAGTCAATCTGACACATCCATACAGTTATAGTTGACATCTTGAAACGAATGGATTAAAAATACGAAGAAGTTCAAGGCAAAATTAATTTGACATCGCTAACTTAGTTCTTTAATGTCACCGTCCTTTTCTTTCGCTTTGGCACCATTGTCAATATGTTAATGAGATTTACAGAACTGCAACTAGGTAGGGCAATTATCAGTGAAAATAATCACATTTTTTAACTAAATTTTGTGTCCGCATAAACGTCAGTTATCGCAAACATAGTCGAAGTCGCGGAGTAGTAAAAGTAACCGATGTCCTTCTTTGGGTTTCAAACATAACCCGTACCAAATTTCATGAAAAACGATTCAGTAATTTAGTCATGAAAGCATAGTAGACAGAGTTACTTTCCATCAATGTGGGTGTACTAATGGGTACACCTCTGCCTAATCCTTCGGGGATTACAGGCGTGATGTTATGTTATGTTACTTTCCATCCTGACCCATCAGATCTCTTAAACTTAATAATTGTTTGACATCCCACGTGTTTTATCCATCACATATAACTTATTGACTATATAGTAATTCAATTTCATGAAATAATAATCATTTAGTAAAAGGTGTGATTCAGGAAACAAAAATTTAATCTCCATTTTTCTTATCTTACTCTCTGGCACTACTTCCAGTCATATATATTTACTGTATGTTGTTTTAAGTGAAACATACACACTTAGTTTTGGCACAGTTTAGAATGTTTGCCTATATTCGACGAAAATACATGACAATTATTATGACTAAGGCTGAGTGCACACCGAGTGTAACGTTCGCTGACAGTCACCCGTCACAATCAGTCAGTCGACGGTTGGCTGTGATTGTTATTACATTTCGAACTTTACGCTCACCGTCGGCGAATGATTATACGTTTGATGTGAACACGGCCGAAATGTCTGCTTCGTGGAAAACAATAATGTTCAATTTCCTTATTTAATAACTCGTTTGGTATTATGGAAGACTATGTCATTAATTGACAAAAGAATTCTCTTAACAACAAACAGATGTAACAGTATTTTTATCTTAATCGATATTGCAGCTTGTGGTAGGAATGAATTGGCGGTAATCGTCACGTAAGGAAAAGACGTTACACCCCTCCCCCCTTTAAGTGATCTTCCCTCTCATTCTATTTCTTTCTGTCTCTCTAGTATATATTGTGGTTATCACGAGGACCGCACAATATTTTATATTTAAAAGTTTTAGTAGTACAGATAAAAAAATATACTCACGAGATGAAATAGTCAAATGTTAAAATAACGACAAACAAAGACATCATAAATTATTTAATTCCCGAGGTTTCGTTCACGTTAAATTCAGGTTCCTCCTGAGTTTTTCCAAATAAGCTTTGGACCCCCGTTTCATTATTTTATTAGGAGGTGAATTAAAAAAACCTTTCCTCATTAATTAGTAACTATAAACTACCTCCCCACCAAAAATCTTTATACATCAAGCGGTTTTCGATAAATTGTGATGAGAGAGTGAGTCGAGAGTGGTCGTGTGTGTGAGTGAGTATGAATCGTTTGTGACCTTTCGCTTTTATATATTTAAATTTCATAAATGAGATACAATACAGTATGAAAGCAATGTTTCACTACTCAACAGCTTGTGCATAGCGAATCATTTAGAATTTTATGAGCACTTTACTAACCCTAGTACGTTTCATTGACGTTTAAGACCTCGTCTAGACCTGTCCTTAGTCTAGACAAGTTTAAAGAAGGACATAATACCGTAGGACAAACTTAAGCTCCACACAACCCTTTAAGGCTGTCTGTCCATTAGAAGAACAGAGAAGGGCAGAGTACCAAAAACATTGACCTCTGGAATTTGACTAAATTCATATCAACATTGTGAGTTCTCAGTAGCAGCCTCGCAGTCTGGATTTGTTCCCGGTCGATGGCGATTGGCTCGTCCCTTATTACATGGGACTTAAAACATAACTGGCGAAATGTGGGTTTTCTAATGGGTACACCTCTGCCTACAAACCAACACCGTGGTTTTAGTGTCTCCGTTGCACTGGGCACGGCATTATGTTGAGCGTAAGTCCTTCCGCGACGTAGTGGCGCATATTTATTTTTGAATTTTTTTTTTTTTAGATTTAAACAAACAAGCTTTTGTGTACACTTTTCATTTTTTATTTTGTGATAGTGCTTCGTTTTAGCGTAAATAAACAGTTTTTCTTTTTTTTTTCTTTCTTTCTTTAACACTTCAGCGATTACAGACGTGTTTTGCAATAACTGTAAGAATCATACAGGATTACACGACCTTTTATTTTAGTCACAACGGTTTCCGAATTCAGAAAATCTTTATAAGCTTCACTTCAATGGATAGACAGCCTAAAGCCTTAAAGGTCGGTACCACAAAAAAGACCTACCTACTTATTACAAATAGATTTCTATCTCGGTCAGTTTTAGCTACCACCTTGACATTGACTGATGTGTCTTTAAAGGTTCGATAGTGGAAGGTCACTTTTTGCTACGTAGACTACTTTTTATGACCTCATGTGAGAGTGTGTGTGTTTATTATCTACCTCCTAATAATGCTAGTGCTTTTTAGGGTTGGGTTTTGAAAACTTATTCATTTTCAACTTATGTATTTGGGCTGGATATTGTTACTTTGTATAATATGATAGTAACATTAGATAGTACGTCCAAGATAATATAAACTTATAAATGAAAAATCAGAACCTTAACCTTACTAATTTCATATTGATATTATTACCTACTGTTAAAGTTAAGAAAAGAGCTACTCGAGTTGTCGCAGTAAAATTATTCATACTTCTTGTATTTTGGTACAGTTAATTGTTTATTTTAAATTGTTTTATCGAATAATGTAATTGCATCCTTCAATGTTATCACGTAATAACACTAAAATAAATGTTATTATGCAGTTCGCTCTCGCGTAACATGTTATAATATTCACCCATCAGTAATTAAATTTTATACCTGAAATGAAACAGTACTACAACTAAAATTGGGTCATAGTGGTACTTATAATATATGGGCAATTTACGTGTCAGTGTTATAACTAAAAACGTAATTGCTACCACTTCAAGTACAATCGTTACAATACTATTATAATTTAGCAAGGTCCGGTTTCACCACCTCCGATTAAGCGCTAATCTTTCGACATATTTAAAAATAGAACAGAATTATATGAAATTATCTACCAAGTAATTTAATCAGAACTTTACTAAAGGTGGTGAAATAGGCCTTTACTGTTATTTATTTACTGGCAAGTTACTGAGTATGTAATGTGCTTGTGTGCATAAATCGTCTACATAGTAATTTTTTAACACTATTTTATGAACGCTGCTAGAACAAGTTTTATTTAAAAATAATTTTATTAAATAAGCTTTTTTAATGCGTTATCGTCCAATGTACTTACGTATGTATTCGAAATTCCAGCTCAATCAAACACCGGGATCTGTGTGAAATTTAACTTATAAGACTTGATCTTTGACCCGGCAGAGTCCATATTAATCTTTTTTAGTTAGTAGGTATACTATATAATGTAATATGTATATGTATATAGAATGCAATAAATATTAAGTATTGAGTAGGTGAATAAGTTCAGGTAAGTGGTGATTAAGTTCCTATGGCCACCTTCTGGCTCCATCATTAGACCACTTATGTGACATTTTTAATTACATTGTTATGCAAATTGCATATTTACGAGTGAACTGAGTTTGACGGGCCTGTTGGTCTAGTGGTTAGCGGCCCTGACTGCTAAGCCGGAGGTCGTGGGTTCGATTCCCACCCAGGACAAACTTTGTGTGATGAGCATGATTGTTAGTTCTGTGTCTGGGTGTGATTTATCTATAATATGTATGTATTTATAAATTATATAAGTATGTATATCAGTTGTCTGGTTACCATAACACAAGCTCTACTTAGATTGGGATCAGATAGCCGTGTCTGAGTTGTCCCAAGATATTTATTTATATTTATTTATTTATAAAACTTCGTTACCCCGAATTTAAAGCAAGCAATGCCCGCGCAAAAACAATTTATACTACACATAAAGACGATTCTAAATTATCAAATAACCAACATCGACTTCACTCAAATTTTGAACGAGACTTGATTATTTAATTAAATTGGTTATTCCAGACATAAGTCCTATTCAATTCTGTCAGCTTGTGTTTGTTGTGATTTCAACAGATTCAAGTTAGTAAGATATATAGATATAAGATATATACATATCTTCTTAACTTAGTATCAATATATTGCTTTTCTTTATCTATTCTCAAATTCAGCCTTTAAAAGCTATTTTAGCTTGTCAAGAGTGTTTGATTAGCTGATCTAAGATATCAATTTATCTTAATTGCTAACTAATTGCCCACGTAATGAGACATAATAGATTTTTTATTGTTCTGACTTACCGGTAAGTCAGCCAGGGTTTGATTTTTCGTATTTTATAAGCTTTTGCTTGCGACCTCATCCTTGTGAAAGTCAAGTATAAGTGCCATGAATCATTTAATAATGGCACTGGGTAGTGTTACTTTGAATCAGTGAAAAAAAAAAAATTCACAAAATTCGATAAATTCAATAAATATTTAAAAAATAACATAACATCATCACGCCAGTAATCCCCGAAGGGTTAGGCAGAGGTGTACCCATTAGTACACCCACATTTCGCCAGTTATGTTTAAGTCCCATGTAATAGGGGGCAAGCCTATTGCCATCAACCGGGCACAAATCCAGACTCCGAGGCTGCTACTGAGAAATTACTGATGGAAAAACCCAATAACACTTTGCCCGACCTGGGAATCGAACCCAAGACCTCATGCACAGTAGTCGCGCTTGCGACTACTAGACCAATTAGGCAGTCAAAAAAAAAAAACTTAAAAATGGGTAAAATGGTGGTGGGGTACCTAATTTAAAAATGTAAAACTTTTAAAATTCCATATTTAAAAAAATCTCGGGAGTCATGAAAAAAAATTCTCGGTAGAGTAATTTTTAAAACAAAAAAAAAACGGTACAAGACCAGATACAATATTGTCAATACAAACATTTTTCGGTAATATTACGCAAAGTATTTCCTCATATTATTTCCTTACATCCTACGGCCGTTCCGATATAATATCAAAAGGCATTGTTGTTACAATTAATTTTGTCGCAGTAATATTGTCCACATTCTTACAAGCTGTGTGTGTAATTAGGGATTCTGTTATGGTAGAATATTCCTACTTCCTCCTATTCTTATTCCTACACAATTTTATATCCCCGAAGGGTTAGGCAGAGAAGTACCCATTAGTATACCTGCATTTTGCTAGTTAAATTTAAGTCTCATGTAATAGGGAGCGAGCTTATTACCATCAACCGGATACAAATCGAAACTCCAACGCTGCTACTGAGAAATTCCTAACGGCAATCTTACTACTAATCCTAACTAATATTATAAATGTGAAAGTAAGTTTGTTTGTTTGTTTGCTACCATTTTACGCCTAAACCACTGAACCGATCATCCTGAAATTTTGCATATACGTTGCCAGGTGTACAGGGACGAACATAGGGTACCTTTAATCCCGAAAAAAAGTACTGTTCCCGAGGGAAATCACAAAAACGTCCTTATGACAGTAGATGGCGCCACGTGTCTATCGGATCATGATTAAATTTTAAGTTTAAGCATGTAATACATTATGAGTCTAGACTGTCGATAGACCAGTTTCAAGTAAACAACCTAGGAGTACGAAAGTTGTTTGCTTAATAATTTTTCATGCCCAAAACCGCTGAAGAGTATCCTGACATTTTGCATAAAGTGGCTTCCAGACGGACGGACTTGCGGTTACGGCAAACCGCAGGCCGCGGCTCCTAACGCTCCAAAAACACACCACCGCGGTCACAGTGGCGGCCTGAAGTGTCATTAGCGTGGTGATTGTGCTACAATCGGACAATCGGACGTCAGTCAATATGGCTAACCGTAACGTTGTCTTATTACTCTCATGACTCATTAGTCCTCTCAGAAGATAAGAAAAAAGGTAGGAAAACCGTTTATTTAAACACTTGAGGTGTGAGGTAGAGATAAACTACAGTAACATGACGCGCCCTTCCACAATTCAAAACGTTTGAAAGTGTTTTTAATAGTATTAAAAATACTCACAACGCATGTGTGCGTATTGAGACGGCTCTCGAGACAAAAACAAATCAGCGATTTGTTGTCCGACTAGCGGCGTCAAAAATTACTCATTATTATTAGTATGGCGCTGCACTGAAATTCTCTATGAAAATGAGAGGTACGTCGTCTTGCGCGGTCGGCTATTTATGATTAGTTGACAAAAAATATCCTAGCCTGCCACTGAAGACGATTACTCACAAAGTCTTTCATACGAATGTGACTACACACATTGAAATGGTAATATGGAGGGAAGCGCCAAGGTATAATAGTTTATCTCTACCTATATTATCATTAGCATCGCTTATTACTCTTAGGAATAGAGAAGTGTGAGTTAAATTTAAATTATTATTTAAATTCAACTATTTCTATTACAATTTCCATATTTGGCGTCATTTTACAAAGCAGTACACGCGGCCGGTTGTTAAAATTTGCAATTGACCGCGGCCGCCACAACATTTCGCGTTTGTCTGTGACCCACTTTATATACGTTGTCAGGGATACAGAAAAACTTCGTAACTGACACTGTCATCACTGACACTGACAGGTGTAAACGCATTCATAGAGGATGCATGGAAGAATAAAGGTGAACTTATAACTACGCTCTGTCAATGAAGCATACTCTGCGATTACTCCGCTAATTGTAAATTGATTTGGATGATTCTTTTTTTGTTTATTTTTTCGAATTGGTCCCAAATAAATACTGTCATGATCTGATGATGAACTTCGGAGATATGGAAAGGAAACTCCTCATAAAATCACAGCGCAGAACTGTCTTAACAGTAAAATTGCTTTGTTTAATGCGTGTAGTCGATGATTGACTGAAGGAAGAGGTTAGTTGCTAAACTAACCGTGACCTATGTCGATGTATGTAGACAACAGTTTTTCAACGGCAAAGTTAAGTTTGTCCCTCAGTACTGTTTATTTTTTCGTTAGAGGTATTTCCGGTGTGTTTTAATGAGGGTAGGTAGGTTACGTTTTTCAATTTTAGAATATCTCGCAGGTCCAACACACAACCAAAAGCTCATTGCGAGCCCGAGCAAAAATTACTGCTCAATCCTCGGAATCTTCCGTTCATGCCGCATTAAGAAGGCAAGCACAACCGGAGCGACAAGTAAATTTGAGAGCTGATGAGACATTTTCTTAAAGCCCGGAAAGACTAGAGAGCCAAGCCGTTCGCCCTCCAAGCTTCTTAGAGAATGACTGAAACGCCCTTTTAAACGCAATTGCTTTGGAGGAACAAGCGGAAAACCAGAGAGCTGTAAGAGCAACTGAGACGCCTTTTCAATCAAACACAACTTCGTCTCAGAGAACAAGCTCAGCCATTACAGCGACAGAAACTCTAAAATAGTCGCAGGTGAGAAGGACCTCTCTTGCAGAAATGCAAACTGAACGCCGACGGACTTTTATGAGTCACAGTCTGTTGGTCTGTAGGTATTTAATAATTCTGGATCTGGCCGAACAACAAGCCGAGTACAGCCCGAATTGATTGTCAAATTCTAAACAAACGCGGGCGAAGCCGCGGGTAAAAGCTAGTAATATTATAAATGAGAAATTTTGGATGGATGTTTGTTACTTAATCACGTCAGAAGGGCTGAACAAATCAGGATGAAATTTGGCACAGGGCCTTTTGTCCCCGAAAAATGAAAGACTCCCGTAGAATAATATATTAACTTTGACCCGAACAAAGTCGCGCACAGAAACTAGTTATAAATGAACTACTTAATTATTGCTAAAACCACAATATCCATCGACCCACGCTAGGCTAACATACTAAAACAATAATCTCCATTCAGAGTCGGGTAACTAGCCGAGAATATGATACCACCTTTCACTACATAACAAACAAGTGGACATCGAACTAATGTGACGTCAAATCGTTGACCTTTCTCGCTGAAGACGATATACGATCTCGGATTACTATAGAGGTTCTAGATGCTATCAGAACAATTGACAAGCGGATCAGTGACAGTTATTCAGGACACTTTATTCGTGTAAATGGAGTGGCATTATTGTGATAACATAAAAACAAAAAATTACTTCATTACATAACATAACTTCACTCCTGTAATCCATACGGTTAGGCAGAGGTGTATCCATTAGTACACCCACATTTCGCCAGTTATGTTTAAGTCCCATGTAATAGGGGGCGAGTCTATAGCCATACACAAGGCACAAATCCAGACTCCGAGGCTGCTACTGAGAAATTCCTGATGGAAAAACCCAATAACACTTTGCCCGACCTGGGAATCGAACCCAAAACCTTATGCTCAGCAATCGTGCTTTGCGACCACTAGACCAACGAGAAAGATAACGGAGAAGATCAAAATATACCCAAAAAGCGATTAAAGCTAACATTACCAAGTTTCGTACTCATCGTTTCATAATCCCCTCAAGAATCAAACTAAAAATATCATCATTACGCTGTACGAATCTAAGTGCTACCTCGTAATACGCCCCACCGTTCAGCAGCTACAGCGCTTTTTATTAACTCTGCAGCCAACTTTAATTGCTTACACAGAACTCGTAGGAACACGTAAAACTAGCGATTTGGCGCACCGCGTGCAATTTTCAGCGCTACATTTGCTGGAAAGTACTAATGCGGGGGCGATATCAAAAATTCTTTTTTGTACAAGGAATGGCTTTATTAAGCGTGAGTATGATAAGGTCGAGAATTGACTGCGCTTGTATAGAACAAGTAATTTTAGCATAGATGATTTGATCTTTCAAAGTCAAAGTCAAAGTCCAAACATTTATATCAATTAGACCATTTACAGGCACTTTTGAATTGTCAAAGAGTCGGTGAGTTAGTCCGAAAGTTGAAGCTAGTTCCTCGTTCCAAAACGGAGGTAGGCCTCTATGTAGAAGAACGAGCAAGAAACTCCACGGCACTCTTATAAATTAGGTTTTTACAAAATCCTGGTTACCTTTGTTTTCCCTACATTATTATTATTTAATGGCGCTACTTGCCTTGTTGATCTTGTAGTCGCATGTGCAACAGTTAGGCGTAGGATTCTATTTTCGATTCCCAGGGCGGGTCAAAGTGTAAAAATGCATGTTTTATATTTACATAATATCCGGTCATGCCCCGGCTGACTTACCAGTAAGTCAGACCAATAGAAAATCAATAGTGTCTCATTACGTGGGACTTGAGTAATTAAAAATTTCTCTGTGACAGCCCTGAGTTTAGAAGTTGGTGGTGTGATACCCCCGTGCCTTAGAAAGCACTTAAAGTCGTTAGTCCTGCACCTTATCTTTTCTCGGTAATTTCGGATTATCGTCCTATCGGACTATAAGAGTGCTTCTTAGAATTTCCTGCGTAGGTACTTTCCATTGAGAATGCCGGCCATGACCGAAATACAGTTCAGAAAATGTCGGTTATATCTCGCGGATGCAGACAAAGTCGCGAGATAAAAAGTAGTCTATGACTTTTCTTGGGATTCAAACATATGATTTACCAAATTTCATCGAAATCGGTTTAGTAGTTTAGTCGTTTAGTGTCGTGATGGCCCAGTGGTTAAGGCGCCCGCCTCTCATGCTTGCAAATTCGGGCAAGTACCAATGTGAATTTTTCAATTCATATGTACTTTCTAAAGATTATCTTGGACATCACTGGCATCGGTGAAGGAAAACATCGTGAGGAAACCTGAACTTACTGTTCCACTCAAACCATGTCAGAGGCCCTTGAGGCGGTTTAGAAACTCTGACACTAGGATTTGTAGGGTCGTAAGGCCTTACTACCCACACGATAAGAAGAAGAAGTTTAGTCGTAAAACCGCAACTGACAGACAGACAGAGTTACTTTAGTATTTATAATATTAATATATAGATATGGTGCGAATTAGTATGTAGTCGGTACAAGAACCTAAACTTGGGCACATTGACATTGTTCATTTTAACGAGGCCATAATAACAATAGGTCGTTCTATTTTCAGTCATTCAGGTGGGGCCTAAGGATCTGAGAATAGGTCTTGTAAGGTCGTCATCTAGGTTCGACAAGCCCGCCACACTGTTCCCACCCACTGCAACTCCTGAAAGCCAGAATCAACAGTGGAGGCCACCAGAAAAGCCTCGAAGCAATGAAGCTCGTCGAGTCCCAGAGAAACTATTAACTGTCTTGGGTCCCGCAACGAAATTAATGAAAAAAGAATAGCGGAGGAGTAATAAAAAAAAAAAATTCCACTTCCCTCCATACAAGCAGGAGACAGAACAGAACTAGGCCAATAGGCACAAAGGAACGTTTGCAACTGGGAAAAGCCCAGATTGCCAAGCACCACGGATTGTAATTATTACTAAATTAATGGGTCCTAATGGTTTGACAAATTGACCTGATAGATCGCCCCGTGCAACTAAAATTACTTAGCCAGGAGCTCCTCCTTCCTGAAACCAAAATAGAAATCAGAATTAATTTCCCAAACGTTTCTGGACTTCTGAATAGAAACTTACTCCGCATTTGTAATAATATTCACTTTGTAATATTCTACCAACGTAGTATTCCAGTTCGTGGTGAAATTAAATTCATTGAAGTTGATACAACGCACAAAACACTCATTGGATGTCGGCTTTATGAACCAACACACGCATAGGGCGAGCCACGCAAATAGCTCGACACACGACTGTCGCTCGAATCGAGTACGAATATTGGTTATTTCGTACGTATCGATATTAGATTAAATAAAAGACATTTTTCCTTATTCATATTCATATATTTATATGCATTCAATAATGTTGAAAGTTCTTATAATGGCTTGAGGTTAAGGTACAATTTCAGACCTTGTAGGGCACAGCAAAAAGTAAAAAAAATATTCAAAAATTATAACTTCTAACATTCCTATTTTTTTTTACTTAATGTTGCTTAGATTGTTGGGCAGTATCCGCTGATCGTAGAGACCTAAACCTTGGAGGGTGTGTTCTTTGTATGACGAAGGCATCTGGTAAGAAAGGATATTCCAAAATTCACCCCCTGAGCGGATGAAACAGGGGTCCAAAGAAACCTACTTTGACGCATATGAAGTCGCGGGCAGAAGCTAGTAATCATATAAGATTCAACCACAAGATATTCCAAAACGTATATTTTTCAAATACATTAGGTTTCATGCGCAGGGGATCTGTCTAGTTTACTTGTTCAGGGTTAATGTATGTACTTATGTATGTGAGTTTCTTTATTCCACCATAACTTTTAAACGCGTGCACCGATTTAGATGTATGGGGTATCGTTAAAATCCTTGCATCGTTTTGAGTATCATTGTCTAGTACAAAATAGAAAGAAACCGGTGTGGTCACTTTAAAACGTAAATTAATACCAGCCTTATTTTTTTTATGAATCTTGTCGTGTCTGAATTTATCGTCTATAATTTGACAAGTAAAACACGTCGTAAAAAAAATAACGAGTAAACAAAGTACAAAGATGTGCAATTATTGCAGTCGTGTTTTTTAATTAAGTATTTTAATTATAAAAGCTTGTTAGTCTAAAATAAACATAAGTAAGGACCTTTACTGAAATAATGTCAGCTTCTACTAAATATTTATTATTATATCAAGCAAGATCACAAAGGTTTTTATTATCTTTTCCTGCAGGACGAAACACAGATTTAATCTTTGTGAAAGGACTTTACCTTAAAGGATTTGACGGGCACCAAATGTAGCCTAAAATTGGTCCAGTCTAGTAAATAATTATACTTTTATATGTACAGTATAGTAACTCCTCATGAAATTAAATAATTTTAACTACGGAACCTCCGTATCTTTGTTTTCGGGATTTCAAAATTGGGCTAGTTAATGCCCGCCATAGACGCTGAAATCCGGAAATCTTTAAAAACCGATAAAATATTTAACAGTTGCTAGTTGCGGCAACTAGCAACTAACTTGGTCATCGATTACAGCAACTGAAAACTGTTGACAATTGTCGCAACTCGAAACTCGAATTGCTATGTGTGCGCAGTCCAATTGAAATATATGTAAACAGCTAGTTGCCAGTTGCTGCAATAGTTGCTCTGTGTGCAAAGCGCCTTATAATTCGTTCATTCATGCAATACAAACCCCACCTTACCAACCAACTTTTTTATTCTCACACAAACTTGTCAAACCGTCGACCAACAGTCAATAGTTTCTTGCCAACTTGCAACCATCAAACATGATCATATCCTAGTTGTACTTGTTCAAGCTCTAGTCAGATTTACATCGCGGAATCGCTCGAACTAGTTTGTGTTGCTAGCAAGTTTTCGTAAGTTAGGAGTCAGCTAGATGTATGTGCACTCGGCAAATACTCGCACATGTGAATATGACACAATGTGCACTCGTGTTGGATTTTTATAAACTACGGACTGTTGTTAGTAAAAGTAGAACTGTTAGTCCCAAGTTATTGGTTTGTCTCTGTGAACTCACACAGATTTTTTATCCATCTTTTATAAACGGCTAGCGACCCGTCCCGGCTTTACATGGATGTAATGTAGAAACTTAAATCTTTCTCTTAAATCGCTCTATCTATTGATGAAAACTACGCGTTAAAATCCGTAGCGTAGTTTAAAAGATCTAATCGTACGAACGGCTGGAATCGACTTAGTTTTATACAGCAATAATAATAATAAATTACATACTATGTTAAAATATCAATAAAAATATTCAATCAATTTAATTATGCATTTTTTTTATGTGTCTTAACTAACGTGTGTGGTACTTTGCATGTGGGGACTTTAATTGAGATACATTTATTATACTATTATTTTTCTTTTCAACCGACTTCAAAAAGGAGGAGGTTCTCAATTCGACGCGTATGTTTTTTTTATTTTATTTTTTTGTGTGTTTGTTCAACGATTACTCCGCCAATTATGAATCGATTTGGATGATTCTTTTTATGTTTGAAAGAATATAATCCCGAATAGGTCCCATAGGAATATTGTCATGTTCTGATGATAACTTTGGAGATATGGAACGGAACTCCTTATAAAATCACAGCAGAACCGCCGTAACAAGAAAAGTTGCTTTGTTTATACGTGTAGTCGATGACTGACTGAAGGAAGTGGGGAGAGGGTACGTCAACCCCCCTCTTACCACTTTCCAAAATTAAATATATCGTGTGAGGTATTGTTTGAAAGGGCTTTATGTAAGGATTTCAAACATTAACACACAAGCACTAAAAAGTGAAAAATAAAAAGTTTTTTTACGAAAAAAGATCACCGCCTTCAAAAACCACAAAATAAAAAATAACTTTAGCTTGGAAGTCGGTGGCAATACCTACATGGCGGTCATCTTTTTTTGTAAAAAAGCTTTTTTTCACACAATATCAGAAACAACACTAATCATTTTGTCTTCTCTTTCTGTAATCACTAGAGTCTATGAATATTTGCACACATTCCTGCACCGAACCCAATTTCCTTATAAAACTTCGACCTACTGGTAGGAACTTGCAAATACTATCACTGATTGGATTCACTTTTAGATACAGGGACCGAGCATCAAATGACCACATACTCACACATTTATGTATTTTCTCCACACACACTGAAACAAGCATGTACGTATCAAACAAATATAAGAACTACGTCGGTACTTCAAAGTTAGTTTTCGCTCGTGTCCGTATCTGGATTACAATATTGTGTCCAGTTCTTTCCAAAAGAACAATGTTTTGGCTTCCTTGCTTTGATACGATTTTTATGACTGAACCTTGTGCCAATTTTGACGTCGATATTGGGCCAACATTTCTTTTCGAGAACCTTACTCAACCTCTTTTTGTTTTGAAAGTTGTTAGTTCGTACTACTGTTTTGTATTTTGGTCCAGTACTATTTTCTCTCGTGTTATATTACGTCTTTGGTTACTGCTTCGCTCCCGTTGTATGTAGCGAGATGTTTCGTGGCCTATACTAGTTCTCACGAATCTGGCTATTATCTACATAAAGATTTTATCAATCCGATTAGAAGCTCCTGAGATTTGCACGTTTGAACAAACAAACAAACAAACATTTTTTCAACTTTTATACTATAGAGAATAGATTCGTCATTTTCTTACAGCGGTAAATATTCCACGACCCGTTATGTTGTCAAGTGAGTAGGGTAGGGTCAGGTCATAGGGCCGCACGCAAGAGTATCAGGGTTAATAAAAAAAGAAATATTAAAGTACTCGTAGTACTTACATTACACAACATCGTAGGTCCAGTCTGACTTTTAGTTTTCATGTTTGTTTGAGCCCATGCACATGAAACTACATAACATCACGCCTGTAATCCCCGAAGTGTTTGGCAGAGGTGTACCCATTACTATACCTACATTTTGCCAGTTAAATTTAAGTCGCATGTAATAGGAGGCGAGTCTATTTCCATCAATCGGGCACAAATAAAGACTCTGAGGCTGCTACGGAGAAATTCCTGATGGAAAAACCAATAACACTGCAAATACCTCATGCTCAGCAGTCTGGCTTTGCTTTGGTAACTTTAGTAACACTAAACAATCAAATATCTTGAACAACAACACCCCCCCCCCCACCTCTGTTTTTCAATCACATCGTTTTCTGCGCATGCTCAACGAAATTGCCGACTATTACACCTTATAGTTTCCTTATAGCTCGTGATTTCGTCCGAGTGAATATCGTATGGAGCCTTTATAGATTTTTTTGTCAATAAAAAGAATATCATTAAGGGCCAAGTGCTAGTTGTAACTAAATGTACCTACATTTCTTTATTGTTGACCGTACATGCAGTTGAAATTCAAATTGTTTTGATAGCCCTTTCAAGAGTCAAAACGCTCACGTCTTTGGAATTTTATAACAATAGAAGTGGAGTCTAAGAAATCTTGTAGCAGATGCATAAATAAATCTTTTCAAGTTGCCTGTTCTCACAAAAAAACTTTCTCTTATAACAAACATGACTGCGGAATTATGAGTAGTTACTAGCCATATTAAACGTAGTATTTCCCATCAAAATCGGATAATGGTACTTTTTATAGTCTGTCTTGTGTACCATATGCACGAAACGACTTGCTTGAACATACCATGAAACTGTGAATATGGTTTATTAAAGGCAAATATATCTGTGAATATATTTCTTGTATGGCTTGCTATTTTATTTTATACCTATATCAATAAAACGTTCAAACAAAATGAGTGCGCAGTTTATAAATCTTGTTACCTACTTGACTAGCTTGAGTACGCTCAAGTTATTTTTTATTATCATTTTATATTTCATCGTTTTATATTTTATATAAATCTATACTTGAAATAAGAATACGAATAAGAATAGAATATTTTTTCATAGTTATAAAACAAAATATAACATAACTTAATATAAGAACTTAAATTATAGAATGCTACTTTAGTTGGTAACTATAAATGCTCGTAGCGTGCGCATGAAATGCACAGTTTGCGCGTGCAATGCGTCCAGAGTATGAAAATTTATAACAATTAAATTATGATACATTGCGCTAATGTGGGCGGCAAGTTCTTTCATTTCCAATCTGTACGCACAATTAGCATTAGGTAGAATGACAGCTCACCTCAACTAAATTCACCGTGAAAGATTTTTAGAGAATCGACCAGCTAGTAGAATAATTACTCGCTTCAAGCTAACTTTACAGGCCACTTTAGGCGCGGGCTTGCGGACGGCGAGTGATGGGTAGATCGTCGTCCGATCAAGGACCAGGCTCGGATCGACCGTGCATTTTGTTCCGCGCGTGCCTCGAAAGAGCTGTCAGCACAGGGACGGAGCCCCAACAGGGCTAAACGCCTGCCGGGGTCGCGGGACGTCCTAACAGGATACCTCGGCCCCGAAACACAAAGGGCAACAGAAGGAACAGGGTAGTTTTTTTTAGTCAGTAAAAGTCTGACATTCCTTCTTCCAGCCCGCCCAGGGCGGAAGGAATCAGTTGATGAGTTTTACTAACCCAAAAAAAAAAGCTAAGTTTACCTAAATTCACAAAGGGATTTTTTTACATAGAAATATCTGTAGCTCTAACACAAAAGCGACACACACCTCACATTGCCTACCACTCAGCCACACAACGAGAAGAAAACATAAACTAACAAAAAAACAGTACAGAAACACAGAATGTTTTGCTTCCATCCCGTGTCCCGAAACCACATTAACACACTCGCCTAAAAAAACATATTCAATACTTGAGCATTGGCATAAAACTACTTTACATCTGCGACCATACATTGGCGTTCCCCCAGGGAAATCTGCCCGTATAGTTATGAAAGTTGGGAATATTATTCATGTAATTTATAATATGGATCACTGGCAACTGGCTGAAGTCGGGCACTTGTTTATAGCTAGTTAGGAGTATAGTTAAACTACTTGATGTTCGAGAGTTGTACTAATTACGTTCGCAGTATTTTGTGCTATAAGTGTGAAATGCAAACTCTCTAGAAGCCAGGTTATATGATCTGGGGGGAGTCGTTTAATAGACGAACAGCAGCACAAAAAAGCAAACTTTGCATTAATATTACTTTGGAGCTTATAAACTTCTCTAAGTTTATTATTCCTGAAGGAATATTTTATGCGAAGTTGTTTTTTTTTTTTTGGTTAAACTCTTTCTGTTTGGCGTAATGCAGTTGAAGTTGTAAATTGGCTGTACAATAGCTGTTTATAATGCATTTAAAGTAAGGACTTGCTTTTGATAGTGTGATACGGTAATGATAGTTCACTGATATATTGCAGGTAGATGCTCATTAGTTTTATGTCATAAAAGTAGTAACAAAAATTTTGGCTCATGGAAAGTGTTTGAAATAATATTTTTTTTTTTTATATTTAATAATAATAATTATTTATAACAATATGTTGTAATATACAGTGTATATATGAGTCTGAAATCACCAACCCATACTAAGCAAGCATAATGATCAATGCTTGTGCCTTCTGTACATGAAAAGAGGCCTAAACCCAGCTGTGATACAGTAATAGGCTGATAGTATTATTTATTATCAACAAAATCCTATAAAACATAATACAAAAAGCAACCGTCACACTTGAACCGAAGCGTGACGCAAGCAATAGTAAGCATAATATTAAGATCGAAGTAGAAACAGGTCGTAACACAAAGAGGTATTACCGTAACTATAGTACTGATGTTTAGAATGCTATTGCGGGTACAATTAAACAGCGCTCTTGTTAACGTTCACTAAAACGATAGCTTTTAGACAATAAACGCCTACGCATTTTCATTACACTTTACTTACCTCATTAGTTTTATTACTAGCCATTTTACTAGGTGCTGTTACGTCACCAAGTAGGGATAATGGCCGACCCTCTTTAGGCGTTTGGCAATTTTTACGTGAAAATATTTGTTTGAAAGTCATCGCCACTTAACCTGGTAAGTTTGGAATTTTCAAAGGCTTTTGAGATGCCCCACAATCAGGATGTTCAAACAATTGTCCAGAAACTTTTGTTTTTTGTACGTGGGACGAATTTTAAGTTTTATAATAAAAGACACGTTTTCAAAGACATGAACTGTTTATTATGATATTTTAATAGGAATACTACTAATTATTACTGGGTTGTATCATCCATAATTTGTGTTTTTTTTTTGCTTTATTAATTAACACGTGAAACGATATTTAATATTCATTTATTTCATGAAGGCACTCCAACGACATGTTCACTAATTCATTTTTTGGGGTACTGTACAATTACACTTTAAACCTAGACTGAAATATCACTTACATTATTACAAGTACAATATGTACTTCAAGTTTTATAATATTAGAGTACAGAAATAAGCTAAGAAAAAACAAAAGTACATGAAAACAAAATTGACAATTACAAACAAAAAAAGAAAAGAAATAAATAACTCTATTTTGTTGAATAACACAATCAATGACAAATAATACATGAAGAAGTGATGATATAAAATAAAGATCATATTTAAGTATTTTCTATTAAACTTATTTTTGGTGTGACAATGATACAAACATTTCAAATCCGAACAATACGGGTACAATAACACATAACAATATAGGTAAAATCCGAGACCACAACAGTATTTATTCAACTTATTCACCATGGCAACAGCCTGCCAATTTACTTTTTGACAACAAAAGTACTTTATTGCCTTTCTCACAATTTTCCTCTCAACCCAAAATAAGATCATCAACTCGTTTCAAAATATCAAATGTCAGATTTATTTGAGGAAAATAAATAGAAATGGAAAACTGTAGACAAGAAATAATACTGTCGTAAAATTAACAAATCCCCAATTATTTACTCTGTTTCTTGCAAAAAACAGGGTCCGAAGCGTTAATGAAGTCGTTTTACGAGTCCCGATTAATTTTCGCTTGTCACCGTTGGGCGAGAATGTGACGTCACTGGTGTTAAAAAAAACAAACACCCTGAAAAGATAGAACGTGAGTGTGCAATCATAATGAACGTTTTGTTTCAAGCTTTTTCTCGCTATTCTTTTGTTTGACTGCCTCGCTGGTCTAGTTGTGGCAAAACGCGACTGCTGAGCATGGGGTCTCGAGTTTGATTTCCAGGTCGGGTTGGGTTTTTCCATCAGGAATTTCTCAGTATTGAGACATCAGGTTCTTCTGCTTATCGTGTGGGTAGTGAGGCCTTACGACCCCACACGCCCTAGTGTCAGAGACCCTTGAGTCCACGTTTCCTCACGATGTTTTCCTTCACCGATGCCAATGATGTCCAAGATAAACTTAAGAAAGTACATATAAATTAAAAAATTCACATTGGAACTTGCCCGGATTTGAATCCACAACCTCATGCATGAGAGGCGGGCGCCTTAACCACTGGGCCATCACGACACAAGACACACAGATATCAGGTTAATGGCAATAGGCTTACCCCCTAACACATGGAACTTAAACATAACTGGCAAAATGTGGGTGTTCTAATGGGTACACCTCTGCCTAACTCTACTGGAATTACCGGCGTGATGTTACGTTTGTGTCAAAAGTTTTATTCAAAGAACAATGGGCACATAGACTTTTGTTCAGAATTTAGTAAAATATTCAATTATTGAGTTTGAAAAGAGAACACTCCTAGTATTGCCATCGCAAAATATGCCTTTACAAGAAAAGGCTGTATACAAATGGTTGTTATTGCTACGGTACGAACGTTTGGGTATCTATAAACGTTTTATTTATTTTTATTTATCGCTCGTGACAAAATACCGACGTATTTTTCATGTTATGTTAGATTTTAGAGTTTTCACCTTATGTAATGTTAGATAGGTACCTTGACATATACTCAGAATGTTATTTATAAATTATGTACACATCTTTCTGCCAGGGACCGTCAGGGGACTGAACTGGGGATAATAATTTTTCGTCAGCCTTAAAAGCATCAGCAGGTTAAGTAAGTGCTTAAGGCAGCGAGCCAGGACAAATAAGTTACGTAAGGCATTTAAAGGCGCCTTAGGGAGGTGAGGACTAGTGATGTGCGGTGAGAAATAGTGAGTTTTATCGATACGTAAAATAAAAGGAAATTTTGAATTTAAAATGTAAAACATTTTCATCGGATATTTTTTTTTCAATTCATTGTTTTTTATTTGTGAAACATGGTGTATTTAAATGCTAGTGCGTCTAGTTTGATTTTGTTTAAATAAATACAGAGCAGTGAAAATTCGAAATACAAATTGAAATCAAACACTGTTCAGTCACGTGCGTTTGATGATAAAAATAATAAAAAGTAATGGTTCAATATGCAGATAATATGAAAACATAAAAACTATTCTACTGTAACATAAATATTTACAACGCAAATCTAAAAATAATTAAAAAAATCATGGGCCAATCGACTGTTGGCGAAACGTTTCAAACTCAAAAATATATCTAATATTTATTGTTGTTTTGCAATTTAGTAGGTAATACAATTACAATACTGACCGTGTTATTGCAAATTTTGCTTCATTGACGTATTGCGTTTAAATTTTAAACAGGCGTATTAATATTTGGTAAATCATTATTATAATAATGATTTACCAAAAATATGGCTAACATGAAAATTATATTATTTCAAATTTTCTACTATAAAAGGCGACCGTTACTGACTGACTGACAACACACAGCTCGAACCAATTAACAGACTGCGCGCACACAGATAGTTATTAAGAATATAAGTATACGCTAAGAAAGGGTTTTTAAAACTCACCCATAAGGGGATGACACGTGTGTCCATAGTTTATGTAAAGAAACAAGATTAGATCGCCAATAACTGACATTTGCGCGGACAAAGTCGTGAGCAGATGTTAGTTTTAGTATAATTATTATACATACATACATAACATCACGCCTGTAATCCCCGAAGGGTTAGGCAGAGGTGTACCCATTAGTACACCCACATTTCGCCAGTTATGTTTTTAGTCCCATGTAATAGATTTTTTCCATCAGGAATTTCTCAGTAGCAGCCTCGGAGTCTGGATTTGTGCCCGGTTGATGGCAATAGGCTCGCCCCCTATTACATGGGACTAAAAACATAACTGGCGAAATGTGGGTGTACTATAATTATTATTTTTATTTAATCTCAAACAAACTTAGTTTTCTGCTGTACCTATATTATGACGTTTACAGTCTGAGATTTCGGACCGAACGTCATTTTAGCGTTAGTTAAAATTTAGTTAAAGTTATGGCCCGCGGAAAATAAGTACCCTTTTTTAATCTTGGCCTATTTGTGTAATTCAACGTTATTCCATAGTCCTTTCAAAAGAAGTTTGAATAACATTGGTATCGATTAAAATTAGCATTCTGAACATCGATAAAATTTCTCTTATCGATACCCAACTCATCCCTACACCACTAAAGATCCCAACTTATCGGTCGAGTGTGTAACGGGAAAAGGCCAAGTAAGTAGCTCATTTAAAATTAAATTACGCGATGAAAACATAAATTAGGCACCTAATCAATTTGTAATCATGTTGATCGATATTCGATATAAGGAAATGAGAAATTTAGTACGGAACCCATTAATTTATATGAGGTTTAAATATTACGTTACAGTATGTTCTCTTATGAAAAACTTAATTTATTGTATATAAAATTTGTCATGCTTAATTATTATTAGCTTCGCCCGTTCAATTAAGTATTTGGTTATTATTTTTTAGTATTTTTACTACTGTTTTATATTAATCTTCATTGTTTTCATCTATAAAATCAACAAGAATATTGAAACCAGGATTTTGTAAAAACCTAATTTAAAAAGAGTGCCGTAGTGTTTCTTGCTTGTTCTTCTCCATTGAGGCCTACCTCCGTTTTGGAACGAGCAACTAGCTTCATTTTTCGGACTAACTGACCGACTCCTTGACAATTCAAAAGTGCATGTATATGGTCTAATTGAAATAAATGTTTTGACTTTAACTTTGACTTTGGTTACTGCTTCGCTCCGGCGGGTCGTAGCGTGATGTCTCTAGTACTCATAAGTACTATAGAACAAGTAATAATATTATTATTATGTTTGTATACCTCGATATTAAACCTAGATGCTTAAACACGATCAAACAGTTTATTGACGATGTCGAATATCAACGTAAAAAAGTACGCACACTGGGAGTTCATAAACCGATTTTCGTAGTAATTTTATTACCAATATACAGGGTGTTGTTCGCCAATATTTATAGTGGTTACCCTCTGTCCATTTAACAGACCCTTTGGAATTCTCGCCAACATTTTCATTTTCCCAGTAACGGCACCATTTAAACTCCAGCCTTTGAACGAAAAAGAGCAGAAATGTATGTAAACATTTCTGGATAAAAGCCTGAATCATGCAGAGAATATGCTCGCTCCACATTTGAGGAATCCACTCGAAAACTAAAAGTAATAAAAGTACTGTCATGCACAGGTTGCTCGTTCTCCCAGAAAACACATAAGTTAAATTTTATATGAATAAAACTGAAATATTATGCAGGTGATATTTCACAAGCTTTTACCTCGACATCGTTTGACTAAGTATTCTAAAGTAATGCTATCTTGGTATAGCTGGTAGTAAAGACTGAGAAATTACTCGGTTTTGTGTGTGAGTGCTGTAATAATATTCTCCAGATAGAATTTTGGTCACCGCGATTAATCCCAATGGAGACTATAGCTATGTACACAAGAGATATTTTAGTTTCCTTCATTCTCATACTCCGATGGGACGGCAATTCGACACGACCGGAAAAAGATCAGGCTCAGGACCAAAGATTTTACGTGCCTTCCGAGGCACGAGGGCTGCTGCTGAGAAATTCCTAATAATGGAAACACCCAATAACATTCAGCAGCCGCGGTGACACCAAAAGACCAACAGAGCAGTCTAAAAGTGTCTAAGTGCTATATTAGATAGCTAACGAACATGATAGTTGAATTACTATCGTTTGCCAAATTACGACACGCTTTTATTGGTACTTAAAGGCTCAGCTTTAAGAACTAATTTGTCGCTGATAATAAAAACACGATAGTCTCTCTATTACATTCTTCGAGATATACGAGACTCCATACTAATAATATAAATGCGAAAATTGTTCTATCTGTGTCTTAAGCTTTCACATCTGAACCACTGAAACGATTCTAATGAAAGTTACGGGGTAAGTTTGAATCCCAAGAAAAGACATAGGCTTCTTTTTATTTCGCGACTTCGTCTGCGTCTGCTATAATCGCCAGACACACACAGAGAGCGGGAGCGGGACATAAGCGTGACGTGAGCGTTGAGTGTGTGGACATCCATATAGGTAAATACAAGGAATGCAACCCGGCGACACGCTGCCGTCCCGTTCCCGTGTGTGTTGGGCTTTACGCGTGCGAAGTCTTGGGTAAAAGCTAGTACTTTGTATTCATTCATGCTGTAATTCGTAACGTGGTTGAATGACCAGTGTATGATAAACGCTTGAATACAGAGCATCGACCGTGACGGCTCAATTTTACAGCCCATTCATGGGAAAAATCCTAACACAAAAAAAGCAGACTGGTTTTTTTTTAAATTTTATTTCAAAACTGTTGGATGATTCGTTCAAAAGTAATATCAGTCGAATTTTATAGTGAGTGAAAAAAAGATATTTGACGAAACTGAAATCAGTACGTGATTCCTATGCTTTTGCCCGCGACATCGTCCGCATAAATGGCGGTTATTGCGGACTCGAGACTAAGCCGCGGAATAAAAACTATGTCCTTCTTTGGGGTTAAAACTGACCCCGTACCAAATTTAATCGTGTGTTGTGATGGCCCAGTGGTTGAGGCGCCCGCCTCTTATGCATGAGGTTGTGGGTTCAAATCCGGTAATCAAGTACCAATGTCAATTTTTCAAATCATATGTACTTTCTAAAGTTTATCTTGGACATCACTGGCATCGGTGAAGGAAAACATCGTGAGGAAACCTGAACTTACTGGTCCACTCAAACCATTTCAGAGGCCCTTGAGGCGGTTTAGAAACTCTGACACTACGGTGTGGGGCCGTAAGACCTTACTGCCCACACGATAAAGATAAAAATTAGACTAAATTTAATTAAAATCGGTTCAATGGTTTTGTTGTAAAAGCATACCTAACAGACAGACAAAGTTACTTTCGCATTAAATATTTTTTATTTTTTTATGGTATCAAGTTTGTAATATTATAATATATATTGCGATTTTATTTATTAATATATATAAGCGCGACTGCTGAGCACGAGGTCTTGGGTTCGATTCCCAGGTCAGGCAAAGTGTTATTGGGTTTTTTTCATCTGGAATTTCTCAGTGGCTGCCTTGGATTTTTTTGCTTGGATTTGTGCCCGGTTGATGGCAATAGGCTCGCCCCCTATTACATGGGACTTAAACATAACTGGCGAAATGTGGGTGTACTAATCGCCACGCCTCTGCCTAACCCTTCGGGGATTACAGGCGTGATGTTATGTTATGATGTTATGTAATATATATTGTAAGTAAACTTTAAACACCCTCACGATCCCTGTACTATGGCATGCACCTATAAGCACCCTGTTCTATCGGTCGCATGATATAATTGTGTGCTACCAAGAACAAAGGCTTAAGACACCAAAAATAAAAGTCGTTACCCAGACATTAATTTTTATTCAATGTTACTGTAATGTTAATGGACAGTGTACTTAGTTAAAGACTACATAAAGTCTTTTTTTACATACATACATAACATCACGCCTGTAATCCCCGAAGGGTTAGGCAGAGGCGTACTCATTAGTGCACCCACATTTCGCCAATTATGTTTAAGTCCCATGTAATAGGGGGCGAGCCTATTGCCATCAACCGGGCACAAATCCAGACTCCGAGGCTGCTACTGAGAAATTCCTGATGGAAAAACCCAATAACACTTTGCCCGACCTGGGAATCGAACCCAAGACCTCGTGCTCAGCAGTTTTTACTTCGTGTAAAAAAAATGTCAGCAAAACCGCAATGGAGGATAAAGCAATCATTTTCTCAATCCCAAAGCTACCTTACAGTGTAACTCCTAACACGAGTTCACGATGACTTAACATTTAACTTCTTAATGGTCTAAATCGACTGCAATCATTACGGATAAGATCTGAGCCCGTACGTAATGTATGAGCGTCCATACGTTCGAACATACTAAGGAGGTTCGATTCGATTCTAGGAGCGCCCATACGTTCGAACATACTAAAGAGGTTCGATTCGATTCTAGGAACGGTGCTAGCATTCATATTCATTTGAGTTTTATCACTTTTTCCTTTAAGAGAAAGCGTTTTAGGATATGAAACTTGGTTTTAGTTGAGTGGAATTGGTTTATTTTTTTATCTTATTATGACTCCATTATCTATATTTTAGGTTTTCTTTGTGAAGTATTTCTGTAAATGTGGGAATTGATCAGAGTTAAACTAATATTATAAATGCGGAAGTAACTTTGTCCGTCTGTCTGTGACGCTTTAACGACTAAACTTCTGAACGGAATATGATCAAGTTTGGTACAGGGTTAGTTTGAGCTCTAAGAAGGAACATTCGTCCGCGTAAATATCCGACTCCCGTTAACCCTCTTAAGGGGTGATTTTTGGAAAATCCCTTCTTAGTGGACGTCTACTAACTATAAACTGCCAAATCTCATCTTTATACGTCAAGCGGTTTTCAATATTGCGTGATGAGTGAGTGAGTGACCTTTTGTTTTTTTTATATTTAGATAACCCTCCATTGAGCCCTATAAGGAGGATTAAAGACATGAAAAAAAAAAATGTTGATATGACGGAATATTATTCTTTTGCCATGGTACTAAAACACACACGACACGTCAAAAACATCACGACTAGCATCCCAAAATCCACAGCGGAGCTCCAACAAATAGGATAGTCAAAGTATGACACCTAGCTTATTCGACACCCTGTATAGTCATCACGGGCCTTCGGGTATCTCATAAAGAAAATGGCTGACAATATAATATGTGTACGGAATATAATAAGGCCCTCACGTGTAACGTGAGTATCACTTACCTCGATCCCGGCCTTACACTCTCATTAGACATGTACAGACACACAACTTTGTACGCGTGGCTTGGCTTGTAACGCGAGAACAGCGATTATGCTCAAGTAGTTTTCATTTAATGAATCGACTAGGTTTGCGTAATTGTCGAAAAAGCCATTCTTACTCTGCTTTACTGTAAAATTTTGTTTTAAAGTCATAGACCTGATAGAAAATAGGCAAGATTGCTTTTATGGGGAAAAGATCACCTGCATTTTCTCTTAACACAACAATGCGTTCAGGATGCTGCTGGGACTACCACGCTCCTGCAGTACGACGGGCATGTGCGCTGATTCGCACACTGATGGCTTTGCAGCGATCAGGCGTAAGCATGCCGCTTCAATGCTGCGGGTCAGCTCGAGCCGTCTCCTGAATGTCATTGCGGGCATAGGTATTTGATCGCCCAATTGTTAATAGTTTGACTAGTTTACATTTTGTAACATAATATTATGTCATGTATTTGTATGCAACTATGTTTTCCTGTTTAATGATAATATAACATACATAACATCACGCCTGTTATCCCCGAAGGGTTAGGCAGAGGTGTACTCATTAGTACACCCACATTTCGCCAGTTATGTTTTTAGTTCCATGTAATAGGGGGCGAGCCTATTGCCATCAACCGGGCACAAATCCAGACTCCGGGGCTGCTACTGAGAAATTCCTAATGGAAAAACCCAATAACACTTTGCCCGACCTGGGAATCGAACCCAAGACCTCATGCACAGCAGTCGCGTTTGCGACCACTAGACCAACGAGGCAGTCAGTTAATGATAATATCTTTCCTACTTATTAAGGTTATGAAATATCTTTAACATTGGTTCCAAGTAGAGAAGAAAATAGGCGAAAGTCAAACTTAGTCTCTCTCTCTCTCGGTACTTAGTCTTTTCAGTTGCATTTGCAGTTTCCTGTACTTTTCGTACGCCAAGTGCTCTCAGAGCGGCAACGATAGTCTAGGCAGACCTTCTTCATATCTAATATACAAAAATCTATTAGACAGCGTTATCTCTTAAATTTTAAAAAAATATCTATAGGCTATAATATTTATAGGCTCGCCCCCTATTACATGGGACTTAAACATAACTGGCGAAATGTGGGTGTACTAATGGGTACACCTTTGCCTAACCCTTCGGGGATTACGGGCGTGATGTTATGTTATGTTATCTTATGTTTAAAAAAATATTGACGCCAATTTAGCCTCGAGTAACTCTAAGTAAAGCGTTTGGCTCAATTATGCTGTATAAGGCCAAATTATTACAAACTTTCGAACAAATATCGGTCGGGTTCTGATGAAGGCTATGAAATTACCTCAGTTTGACTTTGATTGTGGGTAAACTTTGATTATATTGGCAGTTCTGTATAACTAAGTTTTCCTAATGAATATTAAGTATATTAGGTCTTAGTCAAAGGTATAAAATCTAGCTAGAAGTGTGGTAACTAAACCCAAAAGTCTAACTTTAATAAACTTCATATAAATTGTTAATTAAACCTGCTTGGCAAGGCTATACGCCTATAAAGTTTTCTTAGTATACCTACTAATATTACAAAAAGAAAAATATATTTTTGTTATGACGTTTTTTGTTTCCAAGAGGTAATCTCTGGAACTACTGGACCGGTTATAAAAAATATTTCACGGACAGAAGGACACACAGTATTACCGAGTGCCTTTGACTGTGTTTTATGGTATACCTACCTATATACTTGACTTTTATGCAGACGAAGTCGCGGACAGAAGCTATTTATGAAATAGATTAGCCAGCCAGCTTTAGCCAGCTTTAGCTTTTGCCAGTGACTTCGTCTCGCAAAAATATAATATAGCCTATGTTACTCGCAAATAATGTAGCTTTCTAATGGTGAAGGAATTTTTAAAATCGATCCAGTAGTTTTTGAGTTTATCCATTACAAACAAACAAACAAAAATACAATTTTTTCCTCTTTATAATTCCTCTTTGTAATATTATCTATATATATGCAGTGTAGATTTCCACATTAATTCGACACTACGTCGACAAATAATGATTTGAAGAAAAAGAAATCAACTTCATATATCCTCTTAGTTTCAGGTTTTCAGTATTTTGACAAACTGTATCTTTATCGTACTTAACAACTATTTTTATAAGATAAACTAAATCTTTATCCTACCTAATGATAAGAGATTTCAAGACAAATAACTAATGTGGAACCTAGAAATGAAATAAGAACGGAATTTATAATGATTTTGTTCCCGGAATCAGGGGATTTGTATCCAATTATTACCTTATGAATATCTTCCACGAACACACAAATCTGCTTTCAATTTTACAATAAGTATAAATAGGGCAATTTCGAAGAAGCATCGCTTAGATACGAAGTGTAAAGCAGTCACGTTTTTTATCTCATGAATAAGAAAATTGAATAGGTACATAGGTAATCGTTTTTGACGTGCGCTCAAAATTATTGATGTCATTTCGCTTTGACGATAAATGTGCCGGAAATATTAAGTTTTATTCATATTGAATTGCTTTTTCATAAACATAAATAATTAAATTTAATATAAAAAGTTGACGTTGAAGTCGGGCAAAGTGTTATTGGGTTTTTCTATCGGGTTTTTTTTTAGTAGCAGCCTCGGAGTCGGATTTGTGCCGAGTTAAAGGCAATTGGCTCGCCCCCTAATACATGAGACTTAAATATAACTGGCGATATGTGGATGTACTAATGGGTACACCTCTGCCTAATCCTTCAGGGAAGACAGTCGTGATGTTATTTTTATATATGAAATTAAATATTTGATTGAATCTTTGACTATTATTATTTATGAACCGAGATAGCCCTGACAGAAAACTGCTCTGAAAAACTACTTATAATAAATCTCGTATTTAAGCCAAATGTATCACAAATTAATGCCTAAGTCAAACTTTTGCCTTGCTTTGGGACAATAATAGGCTGGTAAAACATTTGTTTATTTTGCAACAGCGGAACGAATATTCTGACTCAAATGCGTCTAATACTGAAGCTTTAGCTGTGCTGTGGCCTCAAATTATACCTAAGCTTAGATCAACAGGCAACAAAAAAGAAATACCAGACTCGCAATCTGTGTTAGGAAAACAGCAATAAAAACGGATTTTATATTTACAACTAAAATAGGAAGAAGCTAAACAGCTAAATGCAATTTCCTAGCTGTTCAGTTTTTCAAAGAAAGTTTATTTTCTTTCGTGGGAAGTGTTTACCTACTGAAAATTTTCTTTTTATTCAATTGGTTTGTATCGCAATTTCTGATGATATAGTGCGTTAAGCCTATATTTCCATGAGATTCTTGATATACCTAGATATTTTAATTACTGAACAAACACAGGAAACTGGGCCTCATTTTGTAAAAACAAAGGTTCATTTTTTATGCCCAGCAAATAGGTACTAGGCTAACCGCGCATGCAAAACTTACACAGGTCATCAGTGACATGCAAAAATCGTATTTTTTGTTGCTTCATTTTCGGAAGGACTTCTCACCGTGTGCCATAATAGGCCTCGAGACAGATCATAAGAACTTATAATCTAAGCAATAATACGCTTAGATCACCCGGTGTAGGGTACAGGCCTAGTCTAAGCCTAGGGGAAGACGGCAAGGAATACAATTAACATGGGTACTGCGTCACGACCTGCGTTTTTGTAACTAGCTTTTACTCGCGACTTCATCCGCAGTCAGTTATCGGAAAGACTTCGTACTTTTCATCAACATCGATTAGGTGGTTTAGGGACTACTCACACTTATTCAGCTCTATTCAGCTTTTGTCCATAGAAAACGCCGATTTCGTATGAGACGCGTATGCGTCCGTTCAGTTTTCTGTGTCTGAACGCATGCGATACAAAATCGTTGTTTTCTATGGACAAAAGCTGAATAGAGCTGAATAAGTGTGAGTAGTCCCTTAGTCAGGACAACAAACAGACAGAGTTACTTTCACATTTAATATTAAAAACATGGATTATAGTTTGTACATATTATTATATGGATTGCTATATTAGTATGGATTTAGTCGCATGCGGCCAGCCAATTCGTGGTTATGGCCAGAGCCGCATCAGTGCGCCTCTAGCTTTACCTTGATTGAACTAGTCTCTACGGCCGAACATGAATGTAGTCCGCCCATTCCTTTGATGAGAATATATTGAATTAGTGCAGAATAATTAATTGGCTAGTTCTATTTATCTTCCCTTCTAGTTAAGCGTCTAATTAATAAATTGTTCAACGATATCGATCTTTTGTAGACTAATTATATTATTCTTTTGACCGAATTTCGGTCACAAGTACGCAGATAGTATTATTATATAGTGTACAATCACGAGCAAAAACAAGTCTACACCTAGAAACATCACGAAGCGATTTTCATCGAATAATAATAGATTGAAATGTTAAGTTGTTAGAAACGTAGAACTTTGGATTCAATACTACTATGAAAAAGGTCATAAATTAAAGCTGCGTTATTTCATAAGAAAATCGTATTTGAATCATGTTAATTATGTTAAATGTATACTTGTTTTTGCTCGTGACTGTACATGTGTGTGCGTGTGTCTTCGCTCGCTCTTATAATCCGATGGGATAAAAATCCGATACAGTTGGAACGAGATCAGGCGACGGATCCAAACCTGTAATGTACTTTGCGCGGCACGTAGTTGATACCCCGCTTTCCCAACTCCGGGCTGCTACTGAAAAATTCCTTATGGAAAAATTCAATAACAAGCCGAGTAAAGACTTGACTTTGAGATCAAAGAGGCAGTCAACTAGTTCCAGATTACTCCACTAAAACCTCTGACGTACCCTTCAAAGTAAACTACAAACTGCTAACACCGTATTCAAATCACAGCTGGTGCGAATACAACCAAAGGTACCCAGTTCGTTTGACGTGCTTTCGGTGACGTGCGCTTGCCTCTCAATAGATCGTTGGCAGTGTGAATGCCGTGTGTCACCAAAGGGGCCAACACTTGGCATTCACATCCTTAGGCGTTTGAAATTCAGCCGGAATATTTCAGGTGCAGAACAAGCGTATTGTTGCTTTGTTTGTGTTTATTGTTGGAGCTATCCAGCGTTATGTCCTTCTTTTTATTGGAAACGATGGTGATAGCAATATTTTACCTTTTCTTAATTTGCTTGGGCCTAATAAATGGACATATTTATAACATAATTAAAAAAAAATAAAAATAAAAAAATAAATAATGTCAAGTCGTTTCAGAGATGGTCGCCAGTGACACACGACCAATCGCATCGTAATATGAAACTGACTTGAGTTAGTTATAGAAACGTAATACTGTTAGTATTAGATAAATTACAACTGAGGTTAAGCTACCGACGCTGAGGTATGGAAAATGATGGGTGTGCACCCCCCCCCCTCCTTTCGATAAGGTTATTTCAGTGATCTGTGTCTTCAGAGAGATAGGTACGATTATGTCAAGCAGTTTTGGCAGGTTTAGAAAATGATGGGTATGCACCCTTTTGAAAGATAACGTTCTTTCGATTATCTGTGTCTTTAGAGAGGCAGATACGACTAGGTCGAGCTTTGTGGCCGAGGATTGGAAAATGATGGGTGTTCGGATGGAAAGTTAATGTGACGTGTGTGTGGGGTTCGATTCCCAGGTCGGGCAAAGTGTTATTGGGTTTTTCCATCAGGAATTTCTCAGTAGCAGCCTCGGAGTCTGGATTTGTGCCCGGTTGATGGCAATTGGCTCGCCCCCTATTACACGGGACTTAAACATAACTGGCGAGATGTGGGTGTACTAATGGGTACGCCTCTGCCTAACCCTTCGTGGATTACAGGCGTGATGTTACGTCATGGTACCCGTCGCCTTATGCATGAGAAAAGGCTGCTTTTACCACTTGGTGTCACATTAATTTTTCATCCGAAAAAATTTAAGCTCGAGACGATTTTCCCATCTTTGGTTAATTAGGAGCGAGGTAGCGGTAATTAATTATCTAGCACTAACTAGTGTCAGACTGTCATAAGTATGATGGAAAAAGAAAAAAAAAACTATGTAACATGTAGTGTCTATGATTAGGTACAAGGTTTTATGTATTTTTCTTACATTTCGACACTCTGCGTGCGGTTTGTTAGTTTGTTTACGAAATTATGATAAACGGTGGTTTTATCTGCATTCAGTTGTTGACTGCCTCGTTGGTCTAGTGGTCTCAAGCGCGACTGCTGTGCATGAGGTCTTGGGTTCTATTCCCAGGTCGGGCAAAGTGTTATTGGGTTTTCCCATCAGGAATTTTTCAGTAGCAGGCTCGGAGTCTGGATTTGTGCCCGGTTGATGGCAATAGGCTCGCCCCCTATTACATGGGACTAAAACATAACTGGCGAAATGTGGGTGTTCTAATGGGTACACCTCTGCCTAACCCTTCGGGGATTACAGGCGTGATGTTATGTTATATTTATAACGACATCAATGACGTTTGACATCTTCTTAAGTGAAGGTGTAGGGGCCCTTTGGATACTGTTGTAAATTGACCATCGTCTGGTTAGGACCACCGTAAGATTATACATTGAAACGCCTGCCGGGGTTGCGGGACGTCTTAACAGGATACCGTGGCCCCGGAACGTAAAGGGCAACAGAAGGAACAGGGTGGTTTTTTAGTCAGTAAAAGTCTGACAGTTTCTTTTTAAACCTGCTACTGGTACCCAATTTCGTTCTGTATAACTATTAATATAAATAATAATGACAACGCACTTAGCACTCACATTTCTCCTCACAGTACTGACGTAAGACAATACAGGCATACCTATACTATTCTTGTTCAATCATGCTGAATAATTAGCACAGGAGTATAGCCAACGCTTCGCTTGCTATCAGCTTTAAGTCAACAGGAGGAAAAGATGAGAAGGTTCACTGTTTTGTAGAATAAAGGACCTAACGTTTAAATACCTTAGAGTAGGTACATTGACCACTCTAACGTGACCATGGTACAGGTTGGAGTTATAACAGAAACCACTACTTTTACATTTAATAGAATGTTGTTAGCCTTACGGGCGAGACTCCACCAAAGCGGAGACGAGGGGAGATGTCTCGTAATTAACCAATAGTATTTTGTATTGTGCTGAAGCTAAGCGCTAAGCTGTCTGAATGACGTAAGCTGATTAGTTGTGAGACACATCTCTTCTCGTCTCGCCCTAATTATTTTGTGTTTGGGGTGATTTTAAATTTATTGTAATTTCTCAGGAAGTGAAAGCACTCATGTGTACGATCAACTTTTATTACAAGACCAAATATAAAAATATGAAATAGAAATAATATTTCCATGCATTTCCATCGTCTTCCCACGTTTTAGTATGAAACAGCTTCTGATATTGGTTTTTTTAACCCCTGACGCAAAAGGAGGGGTGTTATAAGATTGACCGCTATTTATGTGAGGGTGTGTCTGTCTGTGTGTCTGTCTGTGGTACCGTAGATCTTAAAAGGGTGAACCGATTTGAATGCGGTTTTTTTTTATTTGAAACCAGGTTTTCTAGCTATGATTCTTAGTCATTTTTTATCAAAATCAGTTCTGCCGTTTTAAAGTAATCAGCTATTTTGTTAGCTGCAGTAAGGATATTTAATATATGAATATAAAAAAAAAAAAACAAAAGGGCTATAAAAAAGCTCACTTGCCAACCAATTCTATGGGATATTTTAAAACATAATGTCTACATTATGCTAAATACTCTCCTCCACAGTTTAAACTGAATCTTCTGCCCTACAAGATATAGTTGATTTTTAAAACTAACTATAAAATAACATGACTTCTAGAACGCGCCTTATATACAAGCTTATGTATTTGACCCCGGTTGCATGGCAGCTAAATCGATACTAAAGATGAATAAGTGTACCGTTCTCTTTTTGTATAGCTAAAATAATGGGTTTCTTATACCGAGCGCTTTTGTTTTAACGCAACCGTTTAATATTTTTATCGTGTTTTGTTTTTAGTGGGAGAATTTTGTGTTTTTAATACTACAGTGCTCAAAGTGCCTCTACACCTGCTTTTAAGAGAGAATTAAGAACGCTAGTTATGCTTTGATAAACGTGGCCACTTACTGGACCTAAGTAGTTTAAAAAAATTAAAAGAATTAAAAAAGAATTAACTTGAACCATCGATTTGAAAAGAAAAAGAAGGCAATGCCTAAGTTTACA
Organism: Hoplodrina ambigua; assembly: GCA_949774945.1. Taxonomy (NCBI): domain Eukaryota; kingdom Metazoa; phylum Arthropoda; class Insecta; order Lepidoptera; family Noctuidae; genus Hoplodrina; species Hoplodrina ambigua. The sequence goes on from OX458976.1 coordinate 2,665,526, forward strand.
TCTAATACTTTAAGATGCACTTTGCCATAAAAATCCGCTGCACCAATCCAAAAGTCTTAACGTAACATAACATAACATAACATCACGCCTGTAATCCCCGAAGGGTTAGGCAGAGGTGTACCCATTAGTACACCCACATTTCGCCAGTTATGTTTTTAGTCCCATGTAATAGGGGGCGAGCCTATTGCCATCATATTCTTAAGTCTTAATTTTGACGAAAAATATTTAAAGACAAAGTTTAGTTTTAAAATGTATTTTTACCTTTAAACATTACTCTCTCAATTGAGCTTAATACGAGCCAGCCAATAATCTCTCAGTAATTAAATAAATTACGTGAAACTTATTGTTAGCTGAATAACTGAGTGTTACCGTTACTATCCAGTAATAACAGTTCAATACAACGGAGAATTGTCCTGGGTGATAAATTTTCAACCTTATTACTAAAAGCGTTAGGGTCCGCGATTGTACTTCTAATAAGTAAACTCACACAGGACAGATTCAAAAATACTTATAAAACTCAGAAAAATTGGAGAATTAACGTAAATTTCCTTTCGGTATATATCATTACAAAATACCATTTCACGAGTTCTAAAAACCGTTTTTATTTTCAAAAAGTCTTTGTACCCTTTTCTTCTATACCCCATGGGGTTGCATAACTGACGTAAATAACAGCGCACAAAATGAACAAAAAATATTATACACAAAATATTTGACAAACAAACAGATTCACTTAGTCGCTCTCACAGACGGGACAAAGAACTTAATATCCTCCTTTAACTTATATTTGATATCACCAAACAAAGCAGAAGTCCTAGATTGAAACTTATAACCAACGAAGCCATTCCAACTGTATAAAATGCTGCTTAAAATTCTGAATTAAAGTAAGGCGACAAAAGAATTGTGAATGAGAAAGCGCCAGTTTTGTATCTCTATAACCCGTTTTTGTCAAAACTCATGAATAAGACACGAAGGGTGCTAGTTTCACAGGGAATTGTGACGAGTATATCATTTATGATAATTTTTTGGCTTCAGGATTTTCAGGAGCTGCGACTGTATTTTTTTATTTTTAATATATATTTTTTGCGTATTCCTGAATTTCGGGTGCTTCTTCTTCTTGTTCTTCAATGTAGGGTCAGTAAAGTATAGGCACCAATAGATATCTTCCCAATTTGAAGTGAGCGTTATGATCTGTGGTCGAGATAAGTGTTTATTGGGTTTTTCCAATAGGAATTTATATTGATTGGACGTTTATAACTCCTTTATTAATCTTAAATTGCTGAACTGAATTAGTTAAATGAAACAAAATATTATACATACATAACATCACGCCTGTAATCCCCGAAGGGTTAGGCAGAGGTGTACCCATTAGTACACCCACATTTCGCCAGTTATGTTTTTAGTCCCATGTAATAGGGGGCGAGCCTATTGCCATCAACCGGGCACAAATCCAGACTCCGAGGCTGCTACTGAGAAATTCCTGATGGAAAAACCCAATAACACTTTGCCCGACCTGGGAATCGAACCCAAGACCTCATGCACACCAGTCGCGCTTGCGACCACTAGACTAACGAGGCAGTCAAAATAGCTTAACACATAGGATATTATTATTTCATATCACGATTTTATGTGCTCTAGAATAATTTTGGCTTTAGACTTAATTCTTAAGCCGACACAGAGAAAGTCGCGGGTAGAACCTAGTGTCTTATAAATCCCACCACACAAATAAGATAAAACAGCCGTAAAACATTCGCGATGCCTAGTAATTCCGACAAAGCTCTGAAATCTTCTACAACCCACTTAAAAATCTCTCCTAACAAAATACAAGGAATTTTAATTCCGAGTACGCGTAAAGACGGTATTATTTTAGGACTGGTGGTAATTAGTGGGGAGGTAAAGACTTGAAGGGCCCCTAATGTTTTTGTAGGCATCCCCTGAAACCTTAAAAACATGCTTTTGCTCTCAAAGGTCGGTTCCAACCAAATGGAGCGCTAATTTGTTACACATAATGTACAAAATATGCGTGACGTATGCTTTAATGGGTTGGGTAAACTAGGTCAAATTAAAGCCATATGTGTACCTTTATGTATTTTACATAGTATTAGGATGTTGACTGGTTTTTTTGAGTTGTAGGATCTCCGTCGTAAGTCTTGGAAGGAAACACCGAGGTGATTATTTTTTAGTCAGTAAGATTGGGGGGGGCGACATTCATACTGGAGTTTCTTATCCATTCTTCTCTATACGAAATTAACTGATAGAAGGAATATATTCAATTGTATTTTTGTATTTTAGATGTCGTTCAAAAGTGCCTTTTAATTGAAATTATTGACCTTGACTTTGACTTTAAAATAAATGTAGGTAATATAAGGATACTATACCATATTGCGCTACATATAAAAGTAGTTTAATCTTAATCTTGTTGATATTTTCTAGACAGAATAAGAAGGAATATACATGTTTCATCTCGTTGTCTTGTCTCTTGTATCTCGATGTCAGTGATGCGAAAATATACTTGCCTATGTCTCGTTATTATTGAAACAAAACAAAACACCAAACGTCTTGAAACGAATGTCAATAATAGCCTTGATATATTATAATAATCCGTAGTCTATAGACGTACCACATAGAACATATCGTATGCTTCTATCAATCTGTCAAACGTAGCGTGAATCGTAACACAGATGTTAAGACATGACATATGCTTTGAGGCAATTAAATCCGCATCTGACAATATTGCAATTTGATGCTCGATGCGGATTGGCTAATAATAGGGATAAATGTTGATTGAAAGATAGATAACATCAATCTTTGTTGGGTGTCTATTCGGAGCTATGCGATTTTGATGATCTATTGAATCAAGATGAGAATTTATTGGTTAAGGGTTTTTGAGATATGGCAATTGAGGGAAAAGAAAAGGACTGAGTGATGTATTAGATACTAGGTTCTGCCCGCGGCTTCGTACGCATGGTTTTGGTTTAGGTACATGAAGTTACGTCTTTGGTTACTTATACTATTCCTCATAAATGTGACTATCATATACAAATCGGTTCAAATCCGGGCAAGTACCAATGTGAATTTTTCAATTCATATGTGCTTTCTAAAGTTTGTCTTGAACATCACTGGCATTGGTGAAGGAAAACATCGTGAGGAAACCTGGACTTACTGTTCCACTCAAACCATTTCAGAGGCCCTTGAGGCGGTTTAGAAACTCTGACACCAGGGTATGTAGGGTCATAAGAACTTACTGCCCACACGACAAAGAAGGAAGAATTCAAACAAAATTTCCCTAATCTGGCTGATCCATCTGTGGATGTTTTTTTTCTTTTGATGTTTTAAAAATCATCAAATGACTCTCATCAAATGACTCAACTGACAATGGACTGTCATACTTTTACTGACTAAAAAACCACCCTGTTCCTTCTGTTGCCCTTTGCGTTCCGGGGCCACGGTATCCTGTTAAGACGTCCCGCAACCCCGGCAGGCGTTGGCCCCGTTGGGGGCCCCGTCCCTGTGCTGACAGCTCTTTGAGCCGCGCGCGAACAGAACGCGCCGTCGACCCGGGCTTGGTCCTTGATCGGACGGCGAGCTACCCATTACTCGCAACATTAAACATTAAATACTTCAAGAATATTTTATTCACTTAATAACTAAATATTTAAAGGTAAAATCACAAACCACTAATCGTGTATTTCTTACAGGTACAGTGACGACACTGTACCTCTCTTAGTTATTAAATAGATTTAAATTATAATTATTGTTATACGACATAAATTAAAATTCGTCGGTACTTTATGAATTCAAGTTGGTAACTTAATTAAATACAAGAAAAGTAATTTAGGAGTGATTTAGAAACTTATTGAATAAATAATTTTCTCACCGAAACGCTCTGGCAAATGTAGTACCTAGATATTTTCTTTATGTAATATTCATGTTAAGACTGTTGATGTTAAATATAGAATGTAGGTTAGTACGCTTTGACTGCTCCTTTGGTTTCGTGGTCGCTAGTGTGACAGTAGAATGTGAGGTGTTGATTTGATTCCTAGGTCGGACAAAAGTGTTAGGTATTGGTTTTTCCATTACGAATTTCTCAGTAGCAGCCCGGAGTTTTGCAATTAGTGGTGTGACACCCTCGTACTTCGGAAAGCACGTAAAGCCGTTACTGTGTCCGATCTTTCTCCGACTGTGTCGGATTGCCGTCCCATCGGATTACGAGGCGCTTTGCATACGGAACAACTTAAGTTGAGGCAACTGGCAACTCTATACAAGTTTCCTGTAAAAGTTGATAGTTGCTATACGTTGCCGGTTGCCGCAACTTTTTGATAATGTGTGAGCAAATTTCATAGTCGTGTTGCCGTATGCCGTTGCCGTAGCGACACTGGCATTGCCGGGCATACGGAGAGGGAGGGAAGGTGTGAAATCACCCGAAGCGTTGCGATTGATAGTTGAGGAAACCGGCAACTTTAAAATCCGGTACAACATTTAAAAGTTTCTAGTTGCGGCAACTAGCAACTAACTTAGTCATTGATTGCAGCAACTGAAAACTGTTGACGATTGCCGCAACTCGAAATTCGAGTCGCTCTGTGTGCGCAGTCCAATTGAAATGTTGCCAGTTGCTGCAATAGTTGCCCTGTGTGCAAAGCGCCTAAGAGTTACGGACAAGACTGATATGTGCATGTGCACTATGACCTAAATTGATCTGAAGAACATTTAATATTTAAATAAATACGCTAATATCGTATAAGTACAGTCAACAAAAAAAGTAAAAAAAAAAAACAAAAAAAAACAGCATAAAAGGTTTTTCTTTTTTTCTTTCTAACAAAAGAGATAAGTATGAAGGGTCGTCAGATATAGCTGAAGTTTTCTTAGAAACCGATGGATGTTTTGATTGAAACTTAACCTATTTAATGAATTGCTTATTATCTACTTTTAAAAATAAATATCATTTGAAAACATCCATCGGTTTCTCAGAAAACTTCAGCTATCTCTTTTGCTGACTGTACATAAATTATAACAGAAATTGCCTTTCTTCTCATACAGGGTTCTCTTCATATATCACAACATATCAAGTTAATATTTCCACGAATATAATGATTTTAAAGCCGTAAATAATTATTTTGGCTTCAAAAGCTACCTAATTAAGTAGACGTACTTGAACGTATTTATTACGTTAATTATCACGTTCACGTACTCGTCGAAACTCAGCGAATGAAAATAATAATACCCTTGAAATGAACATTTAAATATGGCGTGTTTATTTCAATTAAAGAATAACAAATGTTTTTTGTTATTAAACAAGGCGCGGTTTTGTATTCTCGTGAAATTTCAGGAAATTGTCGTAAATGATATAAATATTAAAATGGTTTGACTTCCTCGTTGGTTTCGTGGTCGCAAGCACGAATGCTGTGCATGAGGTCTTGGGTTCGATTCCCAGGTCGGGCAAAGTGTTATTGGGTTTTTCCATTAGGAATTTCTCAGTAGCAGCCTCGGAGTCTGGATTTGTGCCCGGTTACTGGCAATAGGCTCACCCCCTATTACATGGGACTAAAACATTACCGGCAAAATGTTGGTGTACTAATAGGTACACCTCTGCCTAACCCTTCGGGGATTACAGGCGTGATGTTATGTATTAAAAAGGAAAATTTGGTTCGAAAATAGCGGAGAAATCGGTGAACATTAAAAAGAAAAACAATCGAATATAGAACCTTCTTCATTTTTTGAATTCGGTTTATAAATAAAATTCAGCCGAATTAGGTAGTGTATAGCAATGTATGTATATGTATATAATTTGCTATTTTTCGCATGTGATACCATAATATTTATCTTTTCACCACCGTTGGTTGACTGCTGAAAAAGCCTAAGACATTAAGTCACCCTTTGTACTGTCTTTGCATAAAGTTTCAATAAACAAATAAATGTTAACAGAACACCTATGGACTGATATTTTTGTTAGGAACTTTTCCAAGCATCTACCACATACACACCTATTTCTTTAGGCCCAAAGCCCAAAGGATTAAAAAGGATATTATCTTGATCAAGCCTAACCTTGGTCTAATCGTGAAGTTTCCCAAAGCTAAAAGGTTTTTTTAGTAAAAGCATTTTTAGATCTTAACTGATTTTCCGTTCCAATGATAATTTGGTGCGGATTTAAGATGCGACCTTTTTCTTATCAAGATTAAATTATTTACTTAATGAAAACAATAATACCAGTCTATTACTGTCACACTGCTGGGCAAAGGCCTCTTCTTATACAAAGAAGGCGCGAGTATTGATCACCACGGTTGCTCAAAGCGGATCGACGATTTCAGACTTATGTATACACATAAGTCTGAAATCGCCGATGTTTCCCTTCGTGTTGATCATGACATTAAAATTAAAAAAAAAAATAGAACTTGCTTAGTATCACGAAATACTAATAACTTAAATATTTATATTTTTAAGGCAAAAGTATTCGGTAGTTAAAGGGACCACACCTTTCCGAATTAATTAGATAGGTATAACTTTCCGGCTTGTGTTTGAATTTTTTATAACTTTTTTACAAGTGACATTATAATTACTTTTTAATTTTTACGATATTTAACTAATCTAATTACTAAACATTTTTGAACTGCTCTATATTTAATACCGTAGTAGTAGTTTTTAGGGTTCCGTACCCAAAAGGTCTAAACGGATCCCTATTGCTCTCACTCACCCGTCCCGTCTCAGAGCTGTATCTTTTGAACCGTAAAAAGCAAACACTCGCAATTTTCACAGAGTGTATATTGCTATGGCTGTCATAATAACAAAAAATAAATATAAATGTAAAAATTAAAGGGTATCCCCTTAAAAAAAACGTGCTTTTTTCGGCGTTTCACGCTCAGTCTAAATGTTTATTATAGCTCCTATGCAAATTTAATAATTTCCTAAGACAAAGCTTCCTCTCTCCTACCCTCTGCTGTGCACGACACGGTACATCATGATCTGAATTATAAATACCTACCACAACACATGCATTTCGGGTAAAGAATTTATATAGGTATTGGATATTCAGTCTGTACGAAACCCTTGAAATGCAAGTCCGTCTCGCACTTCGCACTATCAATAGGGCACACAATTATTTAATTTTTTTTATTAAGTGTCCTTTTATTTTTATTTATTTTTTGTATGCACCTGTTCTATATCAATAAACACACATATTTTGTTACTTTCTTATACTTGGCAATATAAAACATCAAGTTACTTACCAAAAAACACCTAAATATTATATTTATAGGTCGTTCATTCGCTCACAAGGGAATCCTTTGATGTAACACGCAAAGTCCCTTGAAAGTATGTAACATAAAGTTGCTATGTTTGTAACGATAAATTATTTTATACGAATATCAAATATTTCCTACTAGCTGTATCCTGCGGTGTCACACATGTTACGTAACATCTTTGGTTACTGCTCTGCTCCTTTGAGACGTAGCGTGATGTTATATAGCAGACTGTTCCTTATGAATACGGCTATCATATAATATACCAAAATAATTATTCCAATCCGACGGATACTTTTAGAATTTAGCTCATTTAAACAAATAAACAAAAAAAAGAACTCTTCAGCTTAATCATATTAAGAAACATAAGTATAGATATAATATTTCCGTTCGATTGCTGTACGGGACGAATATTTGTATGACCTACAGGTAGTTGATCCGGGTCTGGCATTTTGTGTATGTGAGTTTTATACGAGAATGTATGTAAACGCCTCCACGATACACGATAAATACTCAAATAGGGGCGACGATTCGTCAAAAAAAGTTTGTTTATTTTCATTTCTGAACTTTAGTGTTGCTCATTAACCAATCTATATTAAAATTACACTGTCAGCATTATTATTGACCGCAACTTAATCTTTCCTCAGAAACTAATTTAGAACTACGTACGTTCATGCTGACCCTCAATTATTTGAGGCGTATATCCCACCTGCTTATTAGCACTGGAACAAAAAGTACCGCATTGCGCCACCATTACGGACGGGCTCATGTTATATTCAGTACACATAACACAAATTAAAGTTATCTTATGTTATATTAATAATGTAGGCCTGTGTAACACGAATTCATGCTTACTTGGAGATTTTAATTTTTAAAAACTTTGTGTGTTCTTTTTCTTGCTCGGATGTGTATTTATGATGAGAAATAGTTGCGTCTTTAGTTTTGAATAATACTAGCTTGTGTCAGCGACTTTGTCCACGTAAAAATCGGCTTTCTTCATTTATTTTTTGCGCGGAACCCTAGGTATTTTTTCTAAAATAAAACTAACCTAGTTTCTCTTTTTAACATCAGTTATCAGTCAGTGTAGGTTCTGTAAAAATCGGTTCAGCCGTTTCGGAGATTAGTAGGAACAAACAACAACAAAAAAATTGTTTTGTTATTGTCGTATAATATTTTCACAATGCATTTAGTAAAAAGCTGTTATTTTCATATTGCAAACAAAGATTTCAATTTTATAAAGGTAACTTCGGTACTAGCCTAGTAACGAACCCGTAACCTTAAGTAAACACTGAGCCATCTCGACAAACAAGAAAGAAAATAAAAAAGAATATTGAGTAATATACAAGGCTGCCCACTCATTTTATATTAAACAGAACATAAAACGCTTGCAAACTAATTTACACCGAGGCACAATACAAAATCTTGTAGTCTTGGAAAGAAAGGAACAAAAGTAATCTCAGACTAAACCAAGACATAATAAGTAATTATGCTAGCAACCTCATTAGCTTACACTATCTCTAATCCAGAGCTTAGTACCCGACTAACTTTATATCAGAGATAACCAGTTCACAGCTTAAGAGGAAACGCGGGTGGTCTTTTCTCTATTCAAACGCTATCGCCTGTTTTTATTCTGATTTATTATTTTAAAGCAATATTTTTTTTAAAGGAAAGTACGTTTCAACTATTTCTGTGTTCTTGTGTTTTTCTTTTTTTAACGATACATTATTTACGACTGTTTTCATTCTGATTTATTTTTTTAAAGGAATATTTTTTTTTAAAGGAAAGTTTAAGTATCAATTATTTCTGTGTTCTTGTGTTTTTTTTTTTTTTTTAATAATACATTATTTTTACATGCACAGAAATTGCTCAAAATTGCCTATTTGGTGAACAGAGGCATAGTACCTATACCATTTTGTTAAACAATTTGAAATTACATAGGTACAGTTTATGAAATATATCTTTAATAGAAAAAAGGCAAGAGCCAATTTCCCGAATTTATGACCTTTTGCTTAGACTATTCAGTTGAATCTGCAGCTGTCCTTGTCGCACGCCGAGAGACAGCGATAGTTTGTTCTAATACTAAATTTCCGAAAATCACTTCCCCCGCCTTTTCTCTTCAAGCTTATTATGCTTAAGTAGGATACAAAGGTCTAAAAAGATATCAGAGAACATTTTTGAAATGTCTCATTTAAAAAAGATAATAGAAAATCTCTGTTTTTATGGAAAACTTAAAATCGATCGAACCTATATTCTGCTTATGCGTATCTACACTAATATTATAAAGAGAAAAAAAAAAGCATTTTTGTTTGTTTGTTTGTATTGGAAAAACTCAAAAACTACTGGACCGATTTTAAATATTCTTTCATCGTTAGAAAGCTACATTATCTACGAATAACATAGGCTATATTTCATTTTATTTTTGCGCGGACGAAGTCGCGGGCAAAAGCTAGTATTTCAATAAAATCGGTTCATTCATTCAAAAAAATAAGAACTTTAAAGTTTGTATGAAAATGCTGTACAGGGTAAACGTTTTTAACGACGAACAAAACATAAAGGCTAGAGAATAATTTTATTCTAGCTTACCTACACGAGGTCACTTTGAACGTGGGCAGTAAAAACTGTTGCATTTTAGCACCAAACGCTCCGTTTTGTTTAAAGTTGTAACTTTTTGAACAAACTTGCTAATTATAAAATTGTAGGAGGAAAACTGTTCGGTCGGTATGGTAACAGAAATTAACATCTAATTTTAATTGTTATATTTTTCACTTAAGTTGCTGATCGAACTTATAACATCGATAAATTGATTTAATATCAATCTTATTATGAATACTTTATACGTATTTAGAGTCAAAATCATTTGCAATCAGAACATTATAAGACACAATGAATACGGCCAAAATAAAAATTAAATCTAAAATGCTTCTTTTAAAAGATAGTCTATACTTTTATTAAAACTAAACTGTTACCGCTAAGCTAAAACTACAAGGCTCTGTAGCACATACTAATGCCTAAGTAAATTGAGTTATTTTCATACAGGGACAATCTTCTTCTTCTTTATCGTATGGACAGTAAGGTCTGAATTGTACTGATTAAGTACTTTCATAATCTAGTCGTAAACTCATCTCAGCTTTGTCGAAAAAATTTGGTAAATTGGCATTATTAAGTGGGATTTTTGGCAGTTTGAGATTGAGACTTCCTCGTTGGTGTAGTGGTCGCAAGAGCGACTGCTGTGCATGAGGTCTTAGGTTCAATTCCCAGGTCGGGCAAATTGTTATTGGGTTTTTCCATCAGGAATTTCTCAGTAGCAGCCTCGGAGTCTGGATTTGTGCCCGGTTGATGGCAATAGGCTCGCCCCTTATTATATGGGACTAAAAACATAACTGGCGAAATGTGGGTGTACTAATGGGTACACCTCTGCCTAAACCTTCGGGGATTACAGGCGTGATGTTATGTTATGTATGAGATTGAGTTTAAATTGCGATCATTCCTTTTTTTCGTAGCTAATTCCTCATGGATACCCTCCGTCTGGAGTGAACAAGATTATGTTACAGATTAAAACCCTACGGTTCATCCTGCTGCCATAAGCCACCTTGTATTCTCTTCATCCGCTCCCCCGACTGGTTTTGACTGCCAAAGGCTCCTTCATTTGCAATACCAAAAGTTTGAAGAATTGCTATCATGATTGGCCCACAAAATAATAAAATTGTTAACCCATAAAACCGCATTTTCTCTTGCATTTTCAACATAAATTTTCTGCATGAAAGCTCTAATCGACTACACAAAGTTAACCGGACACCTTGGGGCTCTACATAACCGTTGATTTCCAGTTATAAACTAGGTTAAATACGGTAACAGCTCCATAATTACCTCGTAGTAACTAACTGAACTTTGATCCTGTAACTTTGCAGCTGACTCACGTACCTGTAGATAACCGGCCGCGGATAAACTAAACTGTTTGGAACAAAACAGTTGTTCTGCTGGTGAATTGCAATAATTGTTCTGTTACAGTCAGTACATACAGAGCAGATATTGTTACTAGAACAATGCTCGTTGGTTAATTGATAATGAACTTAAAAACTAATTGAATTGAGTTCAAAATTGCTTGATTGAGTGCGAGAAAATAAATGTTAGGCAGAATTTTATATGTTGCAAAGAATTTTGAACTCTAATTGTTATGTATTTAGTTCATTAGCAATCAATAATTCTTTCTCAGATAGAAAGCTACATTATTGACGGCTGCTTTATGGTAGGTATACTTGACTTCCACGCAGACGAGGTCGCGAGCAATAGCTAGTATGAGATAATCTCTTACATAACATAACATCACGCCTGTAATCCCCGAAGGGTTAGGCAGAGGTGTACCCATTAGTACACCCACATTTCGCCAGTTATGTTTAAGTCCCATGTAATAGGGGGCGAGCCTATTGCTATCAACCGGGCAAAAATCTAGACACCGAGGCTGCTACTGAGAAATTACTAATGGAAAAACCCAATAACACTTTGCCCGACCTGGGAATCGAACCCAAAACCTCATGCACAGCAGTCGTGCTTGCGACCACTAGACCAACGAGGCAGTGTCTTAAAACGACTATTATCATAATATTCAAAGTCAAAAAACACGATTACATTTACTGCGACTTCCACCAGCCTACATTTCACTCCCTCTCACAGAGTGCTCTGTCCCATTGGGAACATTTTAAACTGATTATGCTTATACGAGCAAAGTTGGTAACTAGCCTGAATGCCTAAGCTGCGTGAATTTTCCCATAAGTTTAACTGAATGTTGAGAACGTAAGTTTCTGGCTAAAACATATACATAAAAGCGAAAGTAACTCACTCACTCCACATCACGAAATATCAAAAACCGATTGACGTACAAAGATAAAATTTTGCACGAAGGTAGTTTATAGCTAGTAGACGTCTGCTAAGAAAATATTTTCAAAAAATTTGTGAAAATGGTCTACCATTTGTATGGAGAAATCATTTTCGCGTATCTTATAATTGAAGATGTAGTGACAAAGATAGAAAAGGGTATACTTAGATGGTTCGGTCATGTTGAGAGGATGAGTGAAAGACGATTGACAAAAGGTATTTATATGGCAGAGGTGAATGGCAACGCCGGTAGGGGTCGCCCTAGGAAGACCTACACTGACCTTATTGGTGAGGTCCTTCAGAAAGGTCAGGTGCGGAGTACTCGTAACCGGCGTGCTTGTATGACGAGATGTATGAACGTAGATGAGGCGAAAGGAGTATGTAAGGATCGTAGCAGGTGGCGTTCTGTAGTTTCTGCCAACCCCAATGGGAAAAAGGCGTGAGTTTATGTATGTACATTTTTTGTTATTTTTTAAATAGTCGGTCAAGTAGAGTTGACAAAAACGTGACGTCACAGTTGCTACAAACATACAAAACCTATAAGAGAATCGCTTTTTGGTAGCTCATAAACAGTACGTCAATTGATTGGCGTGAGTTTATGTGTGTATGTATAATTGAATACTGAGGAATACTGTAATATTCAAATACGATAAACAAAGTTGATCGAACTTCACAGTTAATGCCGTACGACTTTCTCCGAAATAGAGGTCGGACGATGAAGCCAGACTTTTGATTTCATAAAACAAACGGTATTCCATAAACAAAAGCTGACCTTGACCTCTTTGTGGTACGCAAAACAAAAACCTTTGTAGATTATTATAATGATGAAGCTATAATTGCTAATCTCTTATAACAGCATCAATAATAAGCTCATCAGTTATCTGGCAGCGCATCAACCCTCCCTCTAACTTTGTTGCTGACTCACGTATTCGTAACTCAGATGCTGTTCGAACAAAAGTGTTTAGACAATCATGTATAAATAGAGAGGGAAAATCGTATCAACAAGGGTAGTATTATTAGTGACTGATTATAATAAAAAATACCAGCTTATTGTTGTCCCCATGTAAGGCAAAGGTCTCTTACAATGCAGAGAAGGCATGAGCATTGATCAACGTCCTTGCTGGGGAATGGCGTTTTCTGATCTATTCATAACTGGCTTTTGCCCGCGACTTCGTCCGCGTAAATTTCGGTTATCGTGGACTCAGACGAAGTCGCGGAAAAAATACCCATGTCCTGTCATTTCAATTCGAAACGACACGTGGCGCCATCTATGATCGTAAGAACGTTATTGTGATTTCCCTCGGAAACAGTATTTTTTTGGGATTAAAGGTACCCTTTGTTCTTTCCTGTACACCTGGCAACGTATATGCAAAATTTCAGGATGATCGGTTCAGTGGCTTAGGCGTAAAATGGTAACAAACAAACAAACAAACTTACTTTCGCATTTATAATATTAGTTAGGATAATCATATGTCCAGGTTTCTTCATGATGTTTTCCTTCACCGATGTCAGTGATGTCCAAATTAAAAGTTAAGTACGCACATTTATGAAATAGAAAAAGTCGTATTGGTACTTGCCCGGTTGCAAATCCATTGCTACCACGTTTCATGCCCGATTTTGATAACAAAGATGATAAAATAGCATCAAAGGTGTTTGAACGATTGTCTAAAGAATCAGATAGTGACTTTTTGAAGTGTAAAATATGAGAAATTTTACCGAAGTAGGCCTTCATTGCGAAATAACAAAATTTGATAAAGGAGAAAGAAATACATTTGCAATATATCTACATTGGGGTATAGAAGTTGAACTAAAGATACTTATTACTCGATATCAAGAAGTACCAAAAAACAAAAACAAATTTTAGAATTTAACCTTGATACCATCTTCAAACCAACCATAATGACGCGTAAACAGAATTCCTAAACAAACTAAGTAGCTGATTCACCGAACGATACAAAAGTGTTCTGAAGAACTGAAGGCGAATTTTACTTCCTGAGTACACGCTGTAGGTACATTGTAGACGACAAACGACAGTTCCTAGCCAGTTTTGAAGGCAGTAAACAATTTGTGAAGTTCCACAGTTGTAAGCTTTCACTGTGGGCACGCCCTGGGCATACACAAACTTTGTTTTGAAAATGAAACCGGATGGGGCACTTAGGGAAAGCGCCTTATGACTCCCAGATCGATATTTTGTAAGTTATATTTTAGTTGACTGTTTTTAAATGGGCTTGTGTGGGGTTTAGCATAAGTGCCGTACTGCAATATGTACGTGAGTAGTTGAGAAGTATTATGGAAGTTGAAGACTACTGGCTGTTGTACTTAAAGCTCTTGAGTGTTGTGCGTAGCTCTCCGGGTTTGAAAAGTAGGTTAGTACTATCAAGTGATTCAGCTGAGTAGGTATTGGTGCTCCATATGCGGCTGTATGTATTTACACTTATTGGTTTTCCTTTAAGCATCTTAGTTCAGAATACGTAGGCTATTATTGTATCTAATTATTGTTCATCCGTAAGACACAATAGAGTGGCTTCAATTGACCTATCCGAAAAAAAATAACTAAAAATAAATACTTCAATTTGAATGACGGATAAAAATACACCACAGGCTTCAAGTAAATTACTTCTCCATAAAAAGTAAAGAAAAGATCTTTCCTCTGAAAACATACAAGTCAAGTCCCATTCTAATAATAAAACAAAAATAATATCCTCCCGACCGAATTTCGGCCATAGGGACCGATCTCAATGAATACTAGTCATTAGTCAAGTATGCAGCCTGCAGTAGTATTTTCCAAGACACAGGTGTATCACACTACCATGTTCCAAACTCCGAGCTGTTACTAACAAATTCCTAATAAAAAAACCTAATAACACTTTTTGCCCAACCTCGGAATCGAACCCCATGCTCAGCGGTAACTTAACACGGATAAAAAAAACTACCCGTACGAAGTCGCGGGGAGCATCTAGTATGATAAAGCTGAAGAGTTTTTCATTAATTGTTTGTTTGTTTAAACGCGCTAATGTCTGAAATTACCAACCTGATTGGAAACGATTAATTTGTATATGAAAGGCTATATAACATCACGCCATGTCCCACGGGAGCGGACCAGTAACCAAAACCGTAACTTAACATGGGTAAACCACTAGTACATAATACAAGACCACACACAATCACGTTCACACTTGCTCTAAAATTCAAATCCACCTCTGTTATTCATGACTAACATTCAATTACAATTCAGCACATTAGAGCTTCCACAGATTTAGTCTAGACTTACTATTGTGGTACATAAAGGCCTTTGTCTTAGTAATGTCTAGGTAATTGTATGACCTGACTATATTGTTGCTTACAAGAAAGTGGTTATGTAAGGTTATTGACCTTTGAAAAGGTCAGTTTTGTGAAATAAGTCCAGTATAAAAATAATTAGTTTATTTTGATGTTCCCTTTCATCATTTTGTCTTTAAAAGGATAACCGGTTTTGCTTTGATATTTATAACCGTCTTCTAAAAAGGTGAAGTTTCTATGTTCGACTGTATTATGTATGTCCAAAGATATCTCGACGGATTTTTAAAATTATTATTCGATATTTTGGTTCGATCCCAGGTCGGGCAGTGTTATTGAGTTTTTCCATCAATAAGTTCGTAGTAGCAGCCTCGGAATCTGGGTTTGTGACCGGTTGATGGCAATAGGCTCCCTCCCTATTACATGGGACTTGAACATAACAGGCGCAGGGCAGGCGCAGGGCTAACTACCTAGCAATTTATAACAACACTACGTCTGTTTATATTAAAAAACTGTAGCTAACAAACAAAAAGCCTTTAAGAAATAATAAGAGCATTTCGCACAAAGCTCAGGTCCCTCTCTGTATTAGCTGGAACGCGGCGGCACAAAGAGTTGCGAGGCCACAGTCTTATAAATATGTAAGACCTCTGGACTCATGTCAAAAGCATGTAGCTTATTTACATTATTATTATCAATCGTTGAAGAACATCTAGTCTTGCGCAGTGAACTGAGTAGATCATTAGATTAGCATGAAATAGACATATATTTGTTCGACGTAAATCTAATTTTCGAAGGTGAAAATTCTGATTTCGTTATTGGTTGGTTATTGGTTTTGGTGTTTGGTATATTCAAAATGCGGTTTTGCATTTTAGTATTTCAGAAGGTTGTCTTAAAATACATATTTGATCAAATCAAATTAAAACTCTGGTGTCGTAATTCTATCATGTGTTGATCAAAATTCGGCAAATACGTTTGAAGCGATCAGTTAAATATGGCTTTTTAATTTTAATTAAGGAACATCATTTATTTTTTTGTAAGAATACAAGGTGTTCTTTTATATTCTCGTCTTTTAAGAAGTTGTCATAAATATATATAAATGTGAAAATGAGTTTGTTTATTACATTTACACTGCTAAATTACCATACTAATTTTGGTGGAATTTGGTACAGACCAAGCTTCAACCTCAAGAAAGGACATCGCCTACGTTATAATCCACGACTTCGTCTACATTCATGACAGCAGACTTTTACGCGAGCGAAGTCGCGAGCAAATACAAGTTAGTAATAAAACAGATACAAGGTCGTATCTATTTACTTATAAGAGAAAATATCATATATTTTTTTATGTAAAAGCAATATTATTATGTTATACACGTTGTAAGAAAATAGAATTCCAAAATATTGCTATCTTGAAGGTATTCTTGGAATGTTTCTTCGCAGATGAAGGAGTACTATTGTGTTTACGTAATGATAAAATATTTGAACGTATCAGGCATATGTACAGTACCTAAACCAATTCAGTTCAGAGAAATACATGTTATTAAATTCGTGATCAAGGTTATATCGTAATTACATTAGAATCCTGGAATCTTTGGACTAGTGACAGATACGTTATAAAGTCGCCTTGTTGGCTTATGCTTGACCATAATCTACTAATCATTCGATTCCATTCAATATAATGCCGATCTGTCCGTTATGTTCGTGAACAGTTGTCATTATTATTGAGACAGGTAATCTTTTAGTTGCTTCGGCTTTTTTTAATTGTTTTTGTTTTTATTTTTAACACATATTTTAGAGGGGTACACCTCTGCCTAACCCTTCGGGGATTATAGGCGTGATATTATGTATACATATTTTAGGTACTGTATCTTTTAACGACTTGTTTTATTGTTTTGACATTGTAACCGTAAAAACATAAAGAGTGTTTATATTATATACTTTCCTGCTTGTTTTCCATAGGAAGCTACTGTTGAATAAGCAATAAGCTTCAACATTCCGACTGATCGACTCCTTGACAATTGAATAGTGCCTATAAATGGTATATATTTGAAATAAATTATTTGATTTGACGTACTTACATAAAATTGTTTATGTAAACACTGAGATATCAAATAAAAATGAAAAAATAAATTCTAAATTGCTAAAATTAAAAGAGCTCGCCAGCACACCGATACCCTGGGAGGTTTTCGTTTTGTGGCAAAAATCATTGAAATGTAAATTTTGCTATTTTGAAAATAAATAAATAAATAAAAAATAAATATTTCAAACCCAGCGGCAGTATTAGTTTAACTACAAACTGGTAGTAATGCTCTAAGCTGGCAACAATGAATGTGACTTGTATTTAAATTGTAGATAACCGCAGTTCTGTTTACAGCATTCCTTATCTAAACGTTACACATACGTTTTCATGTAGATAACGTAGTGTAAACAAACAGTGATATTCTGTTTGTAAACTCTTGTTTATAACGTAGCTGAAGAAATAATAATAATAATCTTTATTGACATAAATTGTACATACATTTTTATGAATTCCCTAGCTCCTGAGTCCTGCGCTAGTTTACACTGTGTAACGGTAGCTAAATAGCCTAGTCTTCTGAATAGTAAATCTGTATGTAGGTTTTCTTTTTATTTTGAACTGGTATACACTTCATTTATTTTTAGGTATTTTTTTATTTTATTCTTTTACGCTTTTACGGTAATTTGCTCCTATCATGTTATCTCTTTACCATTTTTGATTGACTGGTATAGCTAAGGCCTAAGGCATACCTGTTCTTGCTTAAAGTTGAAATAAAAACATAATAGCATATTATTATCTCACTGCAAAGCAAAGGCCTTTTTTCAGAGAAGGCACGACCTTTGATCGCCACACTTGCCCAAGGTTGATTGGGCGATTTCAGACTCATATTAAATCTAGGTTTATTGAGAATGTTTAGCCTTTACCAATAACAGTGATGTTCAAGATAAACTTAGAAAGTACACATAAAATAGAATAACACGCACTGCCTCGTTGGTCTAGTGGTCGCAAGCGCGACTACTGTGCATGAGGTCTTCTCTGGTTCGATTCCCAGGTCGGGTAAAGTGTTATTGGGTTTTTCCATCAGGAATTTCTCAGTAGCAGCCTCGAAGTCTGGATTTGTGCCCGGTTGATGGCAATAGGCTCGCCCCCTATTACGTGGGACTAAAAACATAACTGGCGAAATGTGGGTGTACTAATGGGTACACCTCTGCCTAACCCTTCGGGGATTACAGGCGTCATGTTATGTTATGTTATGTTAAAATAGAATAAGTCACATTGGTACTTTAGTCTTATCCGTGTTCGGTTGCAAGCAAGAGGGAAATACACGACTACAAAACTAAGAAAAATGTAAACTGACATCCTTCGTATTCCTTAACTTATAATGGCTCAAGCCTTTGAAGTTTAGACGGCTTTAAAGTTACAATGTGGTACACGCGACTTTATATGTCCTCATAATATACGAACTTGGACATTGTTGGGGTCATAAATTTAGTTTAGTGCCTTTATTTGCATGAGTGCTTAGCCTTTGTATGGAGCTTTGGATTATGCAAAAATTATTACCCACATAAGTAATGGGGGTGAAGGATAAGGATTATTAGATCAGTTTAGAGACAACATAATGGGTTAGGGATTAGCAAAGGTTAATCTAGACTTTTTGATACATAGGCGTTTAATTCGTTACTGATCTTTCTAGAGGTGAAAGGACTCGTGGAAATGAACAACATTTATTATGAAAAAATTAAATATGTTTTGATTGGAACGACACGATCAAGTTTAATCAATTGTTTTTCATAATTTTAGAATTGGTTCTATATCTAAAGTCATTTGTATTTATGATACTTTCAGTGCCTGAAAGATTTGTAGTGAATTGAAAGTGAACCTTGTATAATTATATTCTTGCTAGTCAGTCCTGCTTCTAAAGTTGTTTGTCTAATATTTCGACAAAAGCATAAACAATTTTTGTAGTCTATTGTTGTGGTCGTTTATCTAACCGTTTTTTGTTTTATTTTTTTTTTTGAATTGGTAAAAATCATCGAACGACTCCTTCCGCCCTGGATGGGGCGGAAGGGACTGTCAGACTTTCACTGACTAAAAAACCACCCTGTTCCTTCTGTTGCCCTTTGCCTTCCGGGGCCACGGTATACTGTTAAGACATCCCGCAACCCCGGCAGGCGTTGGCCCCGTTGGGGGCTCCGTCCCTGTGCTGACAGGTCTTTGAGGCGCGCGCGAACAGAACGCGCCGTCGACCCAAGCCTGGTCCTTGATCGAACGACGAGCTACCCATTGCTCGCCGTCCGCAAGCCCGCGCGTTTATTTAGCCTTAAAATCAATTATGTTATACTTTGTAATATGTAGCCTGTAACTGTTTGATGTGCTAATAAAGTAAAATTAATAGGAAAAGTAGTCTCAGCCAATTAATAAAATGTTGATGATGCTATTCATTATGACGATGAAAAAACGTACCTATCGTAAGAAAACAAAACTGTTTCACTAATTGAATATTCTGATTCAGATTTTGTAACCACAACAACAAACTAACAACGAAATAAACAACATTACCCTAGTACTCTCTGATATTTACTTGTATTTTACGAAATAATACCAAAACACCAGTTAATGACACCTTCAACAAAGCTCTCGTCCCGAATGAGAAAGGAAATAGAGCGTGAAGATAAACGAATAACACCACAAGAAGATACAAATACAATTCATTTATCAATTTACAAACAAAACGAACACACCGTCAATGACTTTACAATTTGTATAGATATTTATGACGTAAAAAAGAACAACAATATTAGTTTATTGACAGGTAATGAAGTAAAATAGATAAAAAGACTTTGTTTTTATAAGAAAACAAAGAAAGAAAAGAAAGAAAAGAAAGAAAAGAAAGAAAAGAAAGAAAAGAAAGAAAAGAAAGAAAAGAAAGAAAAGAAAGAAAAGAAAGAAAAGAAAGAAAAGAAAGAAAAGAAAGAAAAGAAAGAAAAGAAAGAAAAGAAAGAAAAGAAAGAAAAGAAAGAAAAGAAAGAAAAGAAAGAAAAGAAAGAAAATAAAGAAAATAAAGAAAATAAAGAAAATAAAGAAAAGAAAGAAAAGAAAGAAAAGAAAGAAAAGAACGAAAAGAGAGAAAAGAGAGAAAAGAAAGAAAAGAAAGAAAAGAAAGAAAAGAACGAAAAGAAAAAAAAATTGAGTTTATTCTTTAACAAGCATAAACAAAATCTTTTCTTTTTTTATCATTAGTTTAGATAACACATTCGGAACCGCGCATCTAAAATTCTTCATGAGCGCTCACGTAAGTTTATCAGAAATAAATAAAAACTTTTAAAAATAAACTAAGCGACATACTCGATGGATATTAAAAAAAAAAAAAACTCTTATATCTCGTACGAGTAAATTGAGCTCACAATCGTGAGAGCTGTAAAATCCTAAGCACTTGAAAAATAAAATTCTAAATGTTAAAACGTAAATAATCCGTAATTTACGGTGCCGCCAGATTTACTACGGAAACGATTTACAATGTAAGCACTACTTGGAGTGCTTGCAGCAATAATGTGGAGTTGAAGATCGTAATAATGCTGGAACACTGAATACTTGGTAAATGCCAGGTCATCGCTTACTAGAACCGGAGCTTGCAGAACTTTGTAGATTATTACAACTTGGTAAGCTGTCTGAGGCACTCTTCACTTTGAATTTGTATTTGTTTTAGCCTTTACTAGTTTCTGGAATGGAAATATAAATTCTGTTTTTTTTTTTAACAAGTTGATTTTGGTGATCATGTCGTCTGGGTATGAGAAGAGGCCTTTGCCCTGCAACAGGAGAATAACAGGCTGCTATTAATATATTTTATTGTTATTATTCATTTCGCTGAAGTTACATGCAAAGCCTCAGATCAATAATGCTCTTTATAGAAAGCGTGTGCTAAAAAATTCTTCTACTGTTTAAATACATATTTTTATTATTGACGTAAGATTATACACATAATATAAGGCGGTATAAAATGCCAAACATTAAAATCTTATACAAGATGATCTAAAACAGACCATCATTTTGGTTTTAGTTTTTTTATCGAAAGATACGACGTGATACTCTTTAATATACTCATTTACCTCCACCGTCATCTAAACTCAGACTCTGCCACAGACTGTAAAACTAAAGTTATTAACTTTTTGTGGATTCTAGTTAGAAAAGATTTTATTTTAAGTATCTGTTGTGCGTGTTCTGTGTACGGTGAAATAATTAAAGAGTCGGACTCCAAGGAAGTAAATGTCTTTTATTTGAGTTCCACAATACTTCATTATAACTAACTACGTACCTACTAGGTATGCGTCGAGGCAGGCAGGCGGTGGTACGTAGGCGACTAGCGAGCCGATCGCTCGCTCCATCATAGGTATTCCGCCAAGCTATATCAAAAACCAATGAGATCCAAAAACGAAACTCTAAGAAAATACTAATGTGCAGAAAAATTGTGATCCCCAAAATATAAAGCAACCACCCTCTGCTAAATCAGTATTTTTATCGTTGCCCCTTCTCAGGTACATTTAACGGTTAGGAAAACATTTATACGGGTAACATAACCTTATTCACAAAAGGCATGCGTAAGTACCAACCTACGTTTCATTTCTTTTGATTTCGAGTTGCGGGTACAAAGACAACGGACAGCTCCCTGGAGGCTTAAATTCGTTACTTAAAGCCAATACAGACAAAGAAATGGCATGTTAGATTATGTATGTCAATATATCAAGAAGCGGTAGAAATTGGAAAGGGATTTTTGTGAACGATAAGGCTTTTTTTTTTAGGGAAATGTTGCCGGAATTATTGATTCAGGACAAGGGTTTCATGAATCAACAACCTAATTGGATTGTTCTTTATGTACCAATCTACTGTAACATTGTACCTACATAAGTTGTGAAATAAACCAGAGGGGCAATTCCCGTTAGTTTAACAACGATCGCATACTAATCTCAGCTTTAATTTATTGAAAATACTTCTAAGATTTTTGGAACGAAGTTTCTCAACGCGGCGTGCAGTACCTAAGAGTTGTCACGATATTTATTGATAACTAAGTAGTTAATAACCTCGACTGCATTTCCGATTTTTTATTTTTTTTGCAGTCGTATACAAAACAATCCACTGAAGTTTCTTCACCATCGGATCAATGATTTTAAAGAATGCGTAGGGGACAATAAAACAAACATTCATTTACCTAGTCGACTAAAACTTTTGTAACAAAACGATATCCCAAAACCTTTTGAACACTGATACATTGAAATCTACGATTTCCGTGTAAAATAACTCAATTTGCCAATATATCGGAAAACCCAATTTATTGAAATAGGTATTCGACTGAACAAAATAACAACGTGATTGACATGACCTAGATCTCAGAGCAGCAAAAACTTGTTTGCGAGAAACCAACGTGAAATCACTCAATGACTGGGGAGCAAAAATAATCACTAAAAGCCTACTCTGACTCAGAATAATGACAGAGAAACAATAACTTAACTGAAGTTCGAATAAGATCGATTTTTGGTCAAACAATGGTCGGTTCTGGGTAGTTGTCAAAATTGGACAGAATTTTTTCACGAGATTGACAATAGACAATTTGTCAGTTGTAGCTCGCATAGCAACCAAATGTAGCATGTAGTGCACGACAGAATGATTCTGTTCTATCACCTTTGACATTCTGGTTTTTCAAATCAAATCATTTAATATGTTAATGTGTTAGATGCAGAGATAGTATAAGATAATATTAAGTGCTGAGACACATCTCGCCATTTAGAGTTGTTTTTATAGTAACAACTAAGATTATTGATTTGAGATTGAGAATTGAAGAATAGAAATTAAGACAGTCAAATACTTGTTTTTCTCAATTTTGTTTAAGTTTTTATGTCCATTGAGTTCCCGCTCCTGCTCGAGAATTTGTCAGCATCAAGTTAATGTAGTTATTAAATATACCTTAAGTGCTATTCCAGACTATAATCTATCTCTCTGTGCCAAACATCCGGTTCCGTTAAGACATTCAGGCAAGATTGAGTAACAAACATCCATTCATCCAATCTTTTGCAATTATACTACTAATAGATCTCAAATTACAAACCAAGGAACAAACGTTAGAAACAGTAATTACGCTTAATCTTACATCTTAAAGTAATTACATGAACTGATATGGCTTCAACACCGTTCAGGTTTCTCAATCAAGATGTACCTACCTACTTATTTCTATCAAAGAAATCTCAGTAACAAAATCGCTGTATTTATACTCTCCATATTTTCCCATAAACTTGTCAGAATCACAGTATAAAGAAGGGTTAGAAGACTCATCGCAAAACAACGTTTATCTTGTTAAGAAGCTACTGCACAATAACTTGTAGAGCATTAGGTAATTTAGCAGAAGAAGAGGAACGTATCTCCATCTCTTTCTAACGCGTTACGTCACCACCACCGGGTTCATTAAAAACAGGGTGTTGATTTAAAGCAACAAGATTAAGGGAGTAATTACAGACGTGGATATAAATGAGATACACAACTGTTTAGTCTTGTTTAGAAACATTTTGATTTGATTATGTTAATCAGGGTTCTTTGTGTGAGAATTTTCTTTTTACACTTCTTTTCGTTTAGGCAATTGAGACGTAGGTATAATCAGTTTGCGTATTGTAGAGTGTTGGATAATTTAATTATTTCGAACAAAATATCTCTTTATTCTATTTTTTTATTTTGCTTCAGCAATTCTCTCTTTATCAAATACTAGCTTCTGCCTGTGAGTTCGTCTACCTGGACGAACACATCTACTTCCTGTACTTATTAAAAAGTAGGTAGATAGCTAGATTCTATTCTCATAAAATTGAATTCATAATTATGAGACCAACGCAGTTAAAACAAATCATCAAGTTATCTACAAGTTTATGAGTGCATATATAAATAAGTGAAGTAAGCTTAAGGTGTTTTTTTTTTTAAGATGGGAAATTACTAAATGTTTTCTCCGCTCTGAGCGGAGTGGTAAGAAGTGTCAGACTCCCTCAAACAATGCTAGAGAATTCAACAAAAAATCAAAGCCAAAGTCAAATCATTTATTTCAATTAGACCATTAAAAGGCACTTTTGAATGTCATTTACAAGAGAAAAGAAAAATTATAATATTGAATCTGCATAGTTAATAATAATAATAAATAATTACAGTTGATCGATATCAACAAACACTCATTACCAAAGCAATACCACAAACTTAGATCGAAAAACCAATCAACCGAACTCACTAAAATCGCACACTCAAAAATCACACTACCAAAGACGGTCCGACGTGGACATGTTGGTGACGTAATAAACACGAGATTGAACGATGATGTCACACGGAAACAGTGACGGGGGTAGGGTTGTACGCGAGAATTAGAGTTGTCACCATATCCCGGACACGTCTGCATTAATGACGTGCGGGTTTTCCGTCCGGACTTCCGGATAGT
This sequence comes from Hoplodrina ambigua, assembly GCA_949774945.1. Taxonomy (NCBI): domain Eukaryota; kingdom Metazoa; phylum Arthropoda; class Insecta; order Lepidoptera; family Noctuidae; genus Hoplodrina; species Hoplodrina ambigua. The sequence goes on from OX458976.1 coordinate 2,690,375, forward strand.
CGCGGTTAATTATTACGGAGTGATTTGGGCGTGGCTTATTAAAACCTTATGCCTCCTTGTTAGTGATTATCGGTCGATATGGAGTATTAATGAGCATTAAGACGGAGTTACATTGTGAATTGATTGAATCTGGCTGTAATCACGGATTTGGTGCGTTCGTGCTAGTTAATAAGGTGTTGAGCTGTATATTAGCTTTTGCCTGTGTTTTTGTCGGTGTTTTTAGAGGTTAGCGCGTTCAAAAAAAAATCAAAACGACAAACTTTTCGCTCAGCTTTAGAATAATAGTAAAGGTATATTATTATAAAGAAAAATCAAGGAGACAATTGTTTGGCTATAATAGTTATTAGTGCTGATTTAAGTGGTTCTAGACACTTGAGGAAATATGGGATAAAGGATCAAAAAATAAATGTTATTACATGAGATTTAAACATACCTGGCGAAATGTGGGTACTAATGGATACCTCTGAATATAATAGAATAGAATATTCATTTATTTGCTCGGAATGTAGATATTTACAATAAGGTGGTTAAAGTATTATTAAGATTCCTTGTACATTTTACCATTTTGGCATGCAAACATTAATGCTCATCACAGGCGAGATGTTATGTTATGTTAAAAATAAATTTAACCAATTTCCGAAAATTCATGCAGATACAGTAAAAATCAAGAATTTCAAAATCTACAATCGGAATTTTTCAAATTCAAAAAAGGCGAAGACGGAACAGTTATTACGTAGACAGAACAAGCATCAATCCAATAGTTGGGTGACACTGTGACAATGACAAGGAAACAAAAGGGAACGCTGACACAGTTCCGTTGAACGTGCTATACGTCATATAGAAGTAGCTGTACGTCGTATAGACGTCGTATAGCTGGGGTGGACGGGAGGACGACAGCACCGGGCGGGTGATTAAACTTGAAATGTCCTACATCGGCGCTGGCACAAAATATGAATAGTTTGATTCCCATTGTTTTGTACTTTTGTAACTCCTCGACATATTTTGATTGATTTCAGTGCAGTTTCATGTAACAATAAAGCTGAATTTGTCCTGGTTTTTATTGATGGATTGTTAAGTATTTTTTCGTATCATAATGTCAAAATAGCCAAATGGTTAGGGCGCAAGCCTCTCACGTACGAGGCTGTAAGTTCGGAACCAGGCACGGGTTTATCAAGGTGACTTTACATTTGTACTGTAGTGACCCCAGGACGTGGGTTCACTACTTGCGCCGGTTTTATTAAATAACAAAATAAATAGGCTAATTTTTAATTAATTAGCCATTCTTCCCTCTTTCAGGGGTCCTTTAAAAAAAATCTAATAAACTCAAAGCTTATTATTTACTTAGGCCCGTATTCGTGCCAAGTTTCAAGTTGATTAAGCTAAGAAATACGGCTTTTTCATTTAAACAAAATCCTTCTTTGCACCCCTTTAGGGGTTGAATTTTAAAAAATATTTTCTTAGTCGCCTACATCATAAAAAAAGCCGTTTGCAATTTTCACGTTCCTAGTTCCAGTAGTTTCGGCTGTGCGCTGACACGGCAGTCAGTTAGTCAGGTTCTCGTTTTCTGTACGTAGAAAACAGCTGTTACATACATTTTGATCACGTAGTAGTGAATATTGTAAGGAATAGCTTAGTTTTAGGTTAGGTTTTTTAGGTTAGTCGCATAGTAGAATATTTTCGTATTTATTGGTACTTTCACCTTTTAAAGAATTGCTAGTTAATTTGGCGCAATGCCCATCAAACATTATCCATTATCTATTTATACTAAAAAAATAAAGCCAGTTTTTTGCCAGTACGAAAAAAATATTTTTTGTAATGACAGCAAGATGAATTAGGAATGGTAAAGGCTTATATAACATCACGCTACGTCTGACAGGAGCGGATCAGTAACTAAAAACGTAATCAAGCTTGTCTTGAATATACATACGTGTACAAATTAACGCCTTAACAAATATGCTTGTTGACTTCAAAAATAATTGATAATCCAAAGTAGCAACCGTCATTTGTTTTCCCTAAAAACCGTTGTTCCGTTATTAAGTACTAAGACAGTGATTGAGCAGCGGCTCCGGCTATCACTCCAATGACTAAATAACATTGTCAAAGCGACAGAGACAATAGATGAGCTTGACATAGGGTCCGGAAAGGATGACGTAAGTACAATGTTATACATTGGTATTGGGGTTGATTACGTTGATAAAATCTATGCTCTTGTTTATGGAGAAAGCGTTCGTATAAAATATCGAGTGTTCTATTCCTGGATACGATATCATGGATATAAAATTTGGCGCGATGTGCCGACGTGTTATTTGACGTCATGATTGAAGCGTTAGCAATACGTTCGGGTACTTCGTCCACTTTTACGCCCACAATACAACAACAGACCTACACTGACCTTATTAGTGAGGTCCTTCAGTAAGGTCAGGTGCGGAGTACTTGTAACCTGCGTGCTTGTATGACGAGATGTATGAACGTAGATGAGGCGAAAGGAGTATGTAAGGATCGTAGCAGGTGGCGTTCTGTAGTTTCTGCCTACCCCAATGAGAAAAAGGCGTTAGTTTATGTATATATGTATAATACAACAACTTCCTATAAACTACCGTGCAATATTTGTTATTGGTCAATGTTTTATTGCACATGCACTAAAATGTACGTGCATTTTAAATGATGCAGTTTCGATTCCCGCATGGAACAAATGTTTAATTTTGTATGGCTTGCTGATAGTTGTTCCGGTTCTGGCTGTTTATGTATGTGAGTTTTTATGTTTATAAACTCACGTACGACTCAAGAAAAATTCCCGTTTAAAAGAAAGTTTGCGAATTGAATTTGTTTATATTTAAGGTTCGGGTATCATTAAATGACCCTTTACGCTTTGGGTCTGAGTGCCAAACTTTTACTGTCTAAAACCCATCCGTGTTCATTCTAGTGCCCTTCCCGTTCCAGGGCCGTGGTAACTTTTTCCGCAGTCCTGGATGCAGAATAAATTTAAAGCATTGCTCACGTCTATCTACGGGGTAAATTTCAACCCCAAGAAAGGACGTCGGCTAATTTTTATATCGCGACTTTGTCTGCGTCTGCGATTACTGACATTTACGCGGGCGAAGTCGCCGGCAAAAGTTTTATTATGAAATTGTGTTCTATGTAGGTGCAAATATACCATTTTTTACCTCTAAAATTTTACATAGGTATCCCAACCGTGGTTTTTATACAAAATCCAAAGCTTCTTGTCACTTCCATAGAATTCCCCAACGCAATCAGATACGTGAACGTCGATTCTATTCAAATTAAAAACAAACATGGCGAAGGCCTCACAATGTTTATTCGGCTGCAGGATCCGAACTGAGTCTCAAAGGAATCAGTTTGTCAATTCTACAGTAAGCTCCCTAAGCTTGCATAAATTTTAAAGGAAGACGAAGAGTTGCAGTAGTTACTACGGCACCGAATAATTAAGACTTTTTTAAGCAGTTTGTGAGTTTTGTTCCTTACTTAGCGTTCAGAAATACGTCACTTCAGTGGAAATTCAAAAAATGAAAGGATCTTAACTTCAAGTGAATACGATCGATTTTTTAATTGAAATTTTTCGTTCCGCACGTTGAAGACTTTTTTATCAATTTATCCTTATTGTTCTTGTCGTAATACACGAAATCAAAATGCTAAAAGATTGTCGTATTACCAATTTGAAGGTCGACTCGAATCTAATACTTTCCTTTTCTTTTTACTAGGCCTAAGAAAAAAGTTTGAGCATCTACATCTTGTCGTTCATCTTGTTTAATTGAAATTCTGTAGCGAGGAGAAGTCTTAGAGCGTAGGTACAGTCAACAAAGTAGATAGGTATACAGGGTCGTCAGATACGGTTGGGGTTTTCTTAGAAACAGATGTATGACTGCCTCGTTGGTCTAGTGACTGCCTCGTTGGTCAAGTGGTCGCAAGCGCGACTGCTGTGCATGAGGTCTTGGGTTCGATTCCTAGGTCGGGCAAAGTGCTATTGGATTTTTCCATCTGGAATTTCTCAGTAGCAGCCTCGGAGTCTGGATTTGTGCCCGGTTGATGGCAATAGGCTCGCCCCCTAATTACATGGGACTAAAAAACATAACTGGCGAAATGTGGGTGTACTAATGTGGGTGTACACATCTGCCTAATGTGGGTGTACACCTCTGCCTAACCCTTCGGGGATTACAGGCGTAATGTTATGTGTTATGTATGTATTCGATTAAAACTTAACTAAATTGATGAACTGTTTATTATTTACTTTTTAAATTAAATTTCATTTGTTAACATCCATCGGTTCCAAAGAAAATTACAACTATATTTGACGACCCAGCATTCCTATCTACTTTGTTGACTGTACATCTGTTAAAAGCGATGCCTAAAAAACATTGACAACCCTTGTTGTAAGAACACTTCGCCTAATTCAAAACTGTCAGTTAGAAAAACGACTCGTTAATGTTATAGAAACGGACTGAAACAGTAATAAAGTAGTGCTACTAGCAAAATAACATTGTCAAAGCGGAACAATAGACGAGGTTGACATAGGACCGGAAGGGATGGTGTACACTTATACATCGTGTATTGTTTACTGTATATACAACCCTAGCAAGCTTGAATGAGGTAATTGTGAAACTAAAACAATAAAAAGGTCACCTCAATTGAATTAAACGACCTTGACCTTGGCTATTATTATTTGAGTGACGGAATTCGGAGAAGGACCACGGTTAGTCGCTCGCCTTTGACTTTAACAATAATAATTGCAATGGCAAGGTATATAGTACATTATATAGGTAGGTAGGGTTAAAATAATATTGCTCTTGAACTGTCGGGGTCGGGCTTTCAAGGGCAAAGTTATAAAAGAGGTTACTATAAATAATTTGGCCTGCTTCACACGAGTGACGTGAGTAAATTGGAACATAAAAGTCAACAGCCAAATTAAATAAGTGTCACATAGCATTCAATTAAAAACCCTGGCACTTGACAGCTACATCATCAAGGTTATTTTTAACCGAAAAAAATAGGTATGCAGGCTCGTCAGACATAGTTAAAGTTTTTTTAGGAACCGATAGATGTTTTCTAATGTGATTTAAAGTACGTATTAAACAGTTCATTAATTAAGTTTCAATCAAACACATCCATCGGTTTCTAAGAAAACTTTAACTAAATCTGACGACCCTGGATACCTATTTCTTTAGTTGACTGTAAATTTATTTGAATTAATTATTTTATCAAAATATTGAATCATCGTTTGTCATTATCTAGTTGATATTTTCGTGATTTCTGAGTTGATTTCATATTAATTGTGGTTCATAATAATGAGTAGGTACAATGACCACTTTTCAGGTTTCTGGTAAACAAATTAAGGTTGTATACAGGCTGAGGACCAATTCTGATATAAAAGAAGACAGTGCTATAAAAAAACACGATCATTTTTTATAATGAAACAGCTGACATTTTTTAATACATTTTAGAATTGCTCCCATAATAAAAAAAAATCGTATTCACAAGTACTTTGACCCCCAGAAAGATACATAATGAATTTAAATTCAGCCTGTATATATTATACATACATCCACAGATATACCCAGCAATATATACGTAGGGTTATGTCAACAGAAACCAAAACGTGAGCTGAATTAACAGATGAGATCAGTTTATTGTCATGTAAATTTGAAAAGGAAAATAGTAATACGACAGAACAGTGTAGGTCCGTCATTCAATGCGGTATTTTGTTTTATAAAAGCTGTATTTATGATTATTCATTAAAAGCTTCATAGTGGAGCCACTACTGTATACCGGATGAATGATGAATGAAACATAAAAGCACAATTTATCTCTCCTTTACCATGGATTGAATTGGCTACATGAAAAGGCTCGTACACAGGTCGGCCGAAGCAAGGAAAACCTGGAGGAGATTCATAGATGACTCTGCCCTGAAGTGTAAATGTGGTGCTGTCTATCTGATCTAGCCCTGTCTGTCCTGCTGTCTGCTTAGCAAGGAAACAGATGGACGCTACTAAAAATGAAAAACTCATCTCAAATTTTGGGCTGACTCTATTTAAACTGTCATCGACTCGTTAAAGAAAGACCATGGAATCTTAACATTTTTTTTAAACTATGAGTCTCACTGGGAATTGCTCCTTTATCGTGAGCGCGTTTACAGATATATAAATTCACATACGCAAACAGTCTGACCTGGATTTGTAGGACATACAAAGATCCTTTTTGCTTCAAGCGGGAGTCTTAAACACACGACACGCAGCGTAGCTGCAGCAGAATACAAAAACTACTGATACGATTACAAAAAATCTTTCACTGATATTAAACTACAGTGTTGCCGACTGCCATAGGCTACATTTTTTATTAGTAACTTGACTTTCATGCAAACGAAAGCATTATAAAAGATCGTCTGCAGATTTATTTCTCTTTTATTTTATTAACGCTAGCTATTATTATTTATAACCGTTTTTAAAACACGTCATGCAGAGAAGCGAGTGTCATCCGGTCTTGACCAATGTCAGCAGTGTCGGGAAAAGACCGGTCTCTGGTACCACAACGGTATCCTGTCACGTAACCCGGGCACAATGCCCCCGGCAGCCTCCGTGACACGCTTTCATGTAACGAACGCATCTGGTGTTGAAAGCGTACTGTAATGAAATAAAATCGTCGAATATTACTAAGAAATAGGTTTCGTATGTAACATAGAATATTTAAAGCATAATAATACAAGCCTTACTAACTCGCTGCATTTTTACACATATTAAAAAACAGCTATTATTTGGAATCAATTTTTTTGAAAAATTGTGTAAAAATAATGTAAAAATAAAGAATGTATTAAAAAAAATATACCAGCCTATTATTGTAAATGTAGCAAAGACCTTTTCTTTACAAGCAACAAGGCGCGAGCATTGAAAAATCAAACTTATATTATTTTGTTAAAGTTCAGGTTTGCTCATGATTTTCCTTTACCGATGTCCTTGAAAAGTACTTAAAATACTTAAAAAGTTCATATAAATTAAAAACAGTCATCACATTATTATGTTAATGAATCTTAGTATTGATTTCAATAAGAATTTACCTGTAGCACAAAAGCGAGATTTATTAAAAAAAATATAAACAAAATTTAATCTCCAACATTAAAAAATCGAAAAATTTCGGAACTCTTTATCTCATTATCCGACCAAAACGACGTCAAGTGACGGTCAGCAAACAAAATTTCGTATTTACATAAACAGAAATACAGAATTTAATCTAGCATAAAGTCGTAACAAGCAAATAATCCGCATCCCCAAAAGATAACATTCCGATACTAACAGGGTTTTGCGTTCGGAATTTCTATTCCTAATTAAACTTATTCGGGGCGTGACTGAAATGACATCTCCGAGTGCCAGTAATGACGTTGTTGGTGCCAAATGGACACTATTGGCGGGGAGCTTCTACTCGCGGGGCATGGGAAGTTTTTGCTATCGTATTGTGCCAATACTGGTTGTACAACCACATACATATATTGAGTTATTGACACGTTCAATTTTATTGCGCCGAATATTTTTATATGGACGGAATAAATTTTACGAGATTTGTATTCGAAATGAATGGTAAAAAACTGTTTTATTTTTTCGTTTGAGTCGAGATATTCAGTATCTAAATTCATTAAAAAATTGGACGTAAATTAAAAGTTCGATTTTATTTATTGAATGATTATTTATATACTACAAGTCTCACGTTATGAGACACAATTGTTCTGTCATACCGGTATGACAGCCGAGCCTATAAAGGTGAATATCCTTAACAAAAATCAATGATGTGAATGAAATAGGAGTCAATGTATCATGCAAAGTACCATGACGGCTGTCAGGACGGAATGAAAGAAAAAAAAACGTTTTGCGCCGAACCCAAGTAACATGGAACAAGAGCAGGAAGACGATGTATAAGATACATTGTGAGAAACAAGAGTAAATAATTAGTCACGGAAATTGCTACAATAACTCTTACTTCTTGAGGTTAATTCTACTAGGTAACTCTTAAGAACGTTCGCATTGTAATCTCAGTATCAACCTATCAAAAATGCCTCACTGAGATAAGATTGCGACTAGATTTTGAAAGTTTTTTAATTTGTAGAATTCTGGAACTGCGGAAAAATACGACTTAAATTAAGTTACTACAAAGGTACATATAACATTACCACAGAATATGAGAAGCTTTAACTTCCAACCATCCCCAGATATTAATTAATTGAAACAAAACTCAAAACACGAAGACCCTAAATGTTTAATTAAACATTGTTTCTTCTGATTTCAGATTCAAAACATTTTAATCCTAAACTTGGTATTCAATTACAAATCTGTAGGGCCATAACTCACTCAAAGTGGAAGCGTCATGAGGAGAATTTAGTGGTACTTGTGTTGAACATAAGTTTGTGAGAAACGGCCATATTAATTTTGGTTTAGACGTAATTATATTGAAATTAACTTGTTTGTTGATGCGGCTGTTGTGCGGGGCTCAACTGTTGTTGGAGTTCGTGGTAGTTGGTGTGATTTTGAGGTTATGTGTTTGTAGGAAGTACCTTCGGAGGTGGGGAATATTTAGTGACAGTGTTGATGCGTCCTCTAGGATAATAAGTGACATGTCTGCTAAGACGTAATTATCTATACTTTGTATTATTAGAAATGTAAAAGTAACTCTGTCTGTCTGTCTATCAGTGATGCTTTCAAGACTTAACCACTGAATCGATTTTGATGAACTTTCTGCTACTTATTATTTCACGACTTCGTCTATGTCCGCGATAACCGACATTTCTGCCGTCGAAGTCGGGTCGAAAAAGTGACAGAACTAAAATGTGAGCTTTCGCGTCTAGTTTAAATAAAACCGATTGTTTTATGACAAAACAAAGGAAACAGACTGTGACCATTATTTGAAGTGGTAAGACGTATCTAACGATTTAAATCATTAGTAATAGGAGTGTGGTTTAACACCAATAAATTGTTCGAATGCTAGCACTGAAACTCACTATCGTTTCCTCCAGACCATTAGATTTTTACTGCATCTAAAAATACCAATTTACGCGTTCCTGTACTAAAAATTCCATTTTCTAAAATACAACTTCAGTTCCACCAATACTGTATACAAATAAATATAAAATTAAGTATCCGTTTGTAATGTCAAAATTATAGTTTTTTTTAAACCTAAATGTATTATTATGAATGTTTATATGGTACTAATAGAAAAAAAAAATACTACAAAAAAAATAATTGGAACTGTCTATTTGTTTATTCTGATTTCGCGGGAATTTGAGTGATGTCAAAAGTAACTTTAGCTACATTAGTTTTATATAGACAATGATGGAACACTGCGATAGTTTTTCCGTCACCCTCGCGGCGAAGGAAGTATATGAGGATTTCAACCACGCACAAAAAAGGCTATATTTCTTTAAAAAAAAAAAAAATAGGATACAACAAAAAATAAAAGCTTAGCAAATAACAAAAATATGCGGTAAAACTCGCGGGTAAAAGCTAGCTTTCAATTAAAACAAAAGCAATGAAATCCTTGAAATCCCTCAGCTAGTGTTTGTTTAAACATTTCTGTATAGTTACCCCAAATAAACTTTAATTTGACCTTCTATAGTTTGCGTAAATTAGGCGCGTCCTCTGTTGAATTTTACATGTTAGTTACGTTAATATTCCGCCCAATTTGAGATACAAAGTTTCCTATGTTATCCTTGTTGCTTTTAGTTACCGAAACCCTTATTTCCACTGGTTTTAAATAAATATCTATGCTTTTTTAGGGTCGGCAAAAACAGAACCTTTATAGGATCACTTTGTTGTCCGTCTGTCTGTTACTTTCTCGGGAACGCGTTCCCAAGAAGTCAAATTTGACGCGAGCGAAGTCACGAGCGGAAGCTAGTCTTCTATATACGTAAAGACAACCGTTGTTGACTGATTGACCCATCAACACTCAGCTCAAACAAGATTTTCCATAATTCACCCCCTAAGGGGACGAAACGGGACCGAAAGTTTGTATGGAGAAACAAGATTAGGCAGACTTTCCACGCTTACGAAGTATTTGGTAATAAACTTAAAGCAAGCGTTATTAGAGTTCAAAATTGCATGTAAGATGGTATCCGGGCACCGTTTATTTCTTGCATGCAATTACGTAATTTACATCTCTATTGCTGTTGTATTTTAGTTCATTAACAATTAATCAATGTTAATTGCTCAAATATATTGCTGCTCATTCTGCGTTGAAGTATACAAAACCGGTTACCTTATTTAGCTCATTTCAGACAAGTTATGTTTAGGTATTTATTTTTTAAGTGAAAACTTTTTAACCTTGTTGTTTTTGGTAGGGGCAAAACTTATGGGTTTGCGTCATCGACATGCTAATGCGACCGCGTCACCGACATGGACCCGTGACGTGACTGTATCATCGACATTATAAAATGGCCGCATCACTGACATGCTAATTTATTTATTTATTTAAACTGTATGCAACAAAAAAGTACAAAGGAGGACTCAATGCCTTAGGCATTCTCTACCAGTCAACCAAAAGGGGATGAAGAGATAAAATGGCAGGTACAAAAAAAAATAAAAAAAAATTACATGAAAAAAAGACAAAAAAGACATTTAAAAATCATTGAAAACACATAATATTCTAAAAAAATATTTTTTATACTATTTTTTTTTTCTGAGTATTTTTCTAATGTGACGTTAATTTTTACTTCTGACAGCCTGCAGCCCCCACAATTCATTTTTTTTCTATTTACCAGGTAAGATTATTCGTAGTGAATACATAATTATGTATAATCCACTTGAAATCATTGATCTACGTCGTCTCCTTTCCTTACAATTCTGCTTAATTTATCCACAAACTCCATCACAATATCAAAAACGTTTACTAAATACTCGAAGGATACGAACGCGCAACCTTCTGCTCGGCATTCCACCGCGTAAGCCCCAAGGCTACCATCACACCGTGACATTCGCTTGAAATTCTCCACCACTATCGGCTCATTATTTCTGCCATCCCACAGTTCCCTTTGTTTGTCTGCGCGAGATAATGAAGTATCCTTTGCAGATCAGATAGCGACGGAACCATTGTTGGAAACAATGGCTGACTTGTTTAAGAATTTCACGCTGAAATTTCGTACTAAGTTTTTCGGTGATTAAGATAGTAAGGAACGAAATAAAGTTCAATTGTTATTCGGGGGACGGGTTTTAATGTGGGATGTTTGGTTTCATTTTGCATAACCGTCTTTATTTGCACTAGTTTGAATAGTTTTGACGCAGTTTTCAACTTTCCACGCTTAAAATAGAACGATTATGATGAGACGAGAATTTAGATAATCTAATATACAACTTCTTCTTCTTCACGAAGTGCCTACTGTGAGTGTGTGAAGTAAACGAAATATAAGTTCAAAAGATTTTTTATCTAGAAATACACAATTTGCACATAACAATCGTTTAATTTGATGACTTTATTTATGATCACATATAGGTGATATGTAGATATATTGTTTCTAATTCGAAAATCGCTTTTACGTAAGCGCATTCATGCTGAGTCCTCTGAAGCTAGATGTCGTAATTAAAACTGTTCATAACATGGTCGCAATCTCATTTCAGTGACAATCAATGTCAAATAAATACAAAACAAAAATGTTGGCAAAATAAAAGCATTTTTGTCAGATTAGAATGCTAATGTTCCCAAAAAATACAAGAATGGCCTCTCTGTTCCAATTATTATCAAAAGACAGCAATATTATAGGATTTACAAATACATACAAGATATACAAACATTAAACACACCCTAACAGACACGAGAGAGAGATGATGCGAGATTTACATAAAAACGCTTACTTTTGCCGTGAAAAGAAACCTGTATTATATTCAACCAGTTAGTCCTAGAAATAGAAACAACTTAGTACATTTCAATTCTATTCTTTTGTGCTTACACTTTTACTAGCATCATGTAAATGAATTAATTTAGTCGGGATCGTATTTCTTTGTAGTCTGCGAGAAACAATATAAAACGCTGCAAAGTGATTGAAAAAGAAAAAAAGCGTAATAGCCCGTGTTGTTGATGTTTTTTTATTTTTTCTTCTGTGAGACTAAAGTGAAGAACTTCTAGTTTACTTTAATCTATTGTAGAAGTTTCGCACCTTGGGCATAGAGAACTATGATATGTGTGTGTGGGTTTATTACACGACTGCCCCAAAAAAGGGAGCGTTATATGTTCAGGGTTAATGTATGGTTGTATGTATGTGAGATTCTTTATTCCACCATTACTTTTAAACGCCTGAACCGATTTAGATGCATGGGGTATCGTTACAATCCTCGCATCGTTCCAAGTAACATAGTCTAGTTAAAATAAAAAGAATCCTGTGTGGTCACTTTAAAACGTAAATTAATACCAGCCTCAAATTTTTTTTAATGTATCTAGTCGTGTCTATTATGTTTATCGTCTAGAATTTGACAAGTAGATTTGAAAAATATATAACACTATAAATAAAAAACGTCGTATTAAAAAAAACTGACAAGTAAACAAAGTACAAATAATTATTTGTACTTTGTTTACTTGTCAGTTTTTTTTAATATGTGCAATTTTTGCAGTCGTGTTTTTTATTTTTTTAATTATAGTAGCTTGTTTTGTCTTGCTTTGCATTATAAAACAATTGAAGATGTGACAGTAAAGGACCAGCAACAGCGGAGCGGACAGCTTACCGTTGCAATCTGAAGGCCAATTATACTAATAAAAAACTTTCAAAAACTAGTCGCAATCTCATTATCATCTTTCTGCCCTTGTCCTATGTTACTTGGGGTCGGCGCAACACGTTTTCTTCTTCCACTTCGTCCTGTCAGCCGTCATGCTATCACTGACTCCCTTTTCTTTCATATCATTCTTCACACAATCCATCCATCTTTTCTCGGCCTTCCTCTTCTTCTCCTATCAGTTGCAATCTCATATCAGCGATAAAGTGGATAAATTAGACGCATTTTTGAACAAATTGACACTGAGATAATATTGCGATCGTTTCCTAAAAGAGTAGAATTTACCCCCAGATACTACAAAAATACGAACCAAATACTACTACAGTATTTGACAATGCCTGCTCCGTTGTAGATGGGTTTTAATAAAATATTTTTAAATTTTGTTTTGGTGCTTTTCGTTCCATAATATTTAAACAGTTTTGAGCGCAAAATGCGTGCGCTTAAAACTAAACTCAGTTCGTTAGTAACACGAGGTTTAATTACAAATGTGTCATACATATTAAAAGGCCGTGTTAGCATAACTCGGATTTATTAAGATAACCCTGGCTTGTGCAAGTAGGCTTTAGTGAACCTCTTGAATACACGACAAGTTTTATTGTCATTACGTTACGTCAAATTATTGCCGTCCCATCGGACTATGAGGGTAAGGGAAGAGGGACTGCCATGATCATGAACAGGCGCTGTCAGTTGGGATTTGTCATATCTTAACTGCCTTACATATCTTACATTTTATTTTATTTTTTTATTGTTTTATATTCACCTCCATTGTTTTCACATACAGAAGCAACAGGAAAAATATTGTGACGAGGATTTTGTAAAAAAAAACTTATTTAAAAAGAGTGTCCGTGGAGTTTCTTGCTCGTTTTTCTCCATATAAGCCTGCCTGTTTTGGAACGAGCAACTATCTTCAACCTTCTGACTAACTGACCGATTCCATAACAATTCAAAAATGCCTGTAAATGGTCTAATACAAATAAATATGCTTTGACTAAGACATTTGGTGCACCCGTGTTTGCGCCCACACTTGTGCACTATAATATCTCCGGCATATTAGGCTAGTGTACATTAGGATTGGCTGCCGTAATCGAAATTCTGTCTAAGACATTTTGTCGTCCATATTATTATTTTCCACTACTCAACTTAGTAATACCTTGTAAGTAATTGTCACTCTAAGAGCAAATAACTTTTCTCCTCTGAAGAACGAACGATCATTAATCATAGCGCTCGTTGTTTGTTTGTTGGTCACTTCAGACGATTAAGTTCTGGTTTCCTTGTGATGTTTTCATTTTGTATAGAAAGTGATGTTTCCTAAGAGTACTTGATTGGTGACCTTTATGTACCATTCGTTTGAAGTGTTATTTTGTATAAGTAGCCCTCGGTGTATGTTGATGAAGTGAACTTCACTTTTCTTTCATTTTTATTGTGGTCTTGTATCCAAAATGTGCTAACGGGGCCCTATTTCTTAGAATCCGCTGTTTGTCTGTTCATCCGTCCTTCAGTCTGTCAGCTGACTGGATCTCATTAACCGTAATAGCTAGAGAGTTGAAATTGTCACAGTTATAATAATAAATAAAAGTTAAAAATAAAATGAAAAGACTTCCACATTCCAGATCTCTGTTTTTGTTGCGTTTTTGGTTTGATAATATATTTTCTTTGTGTGAGAGACAGACTTCCACTTGACCGGTTTTTCAAAACTATATAGCTAGCTTCACACGGGTGCAATGTAGATACATAAACCCTTGAATCACTCTATCGATTGAAGAAAACCGCATTAAGATCTAAGCGTAGGTACAGATGGTGAGAAACGACTTTGTTGTATACCACATGTAATGAATGACCTGTATCGTGAATGCGTTAACATACATATAAAGTCACATACACAATTAAACAACCATACACGAAACAAGTATCTGAAGGCTTTTCAAATATTTGTTCCGTGCGGAAATCGAACCCACAACACGCAGCACAACAGCCAACCACTTAGCCCCTGTACCAACCGTACCATCAACTGAAGCTGACTGACGTAAACTGTCATTCTACCTGATGTTAGAGATTGGCTGGATAAATAAACTGCCAATCAAGACGTATTTTTGGATAAAATTAAATTGAAATTGCTTATCTTATCAATTCAGTCTGTTAGATTATTATAAGTTTGGCTGATCAGTTTATGAGTAACGAGTTTGTAACAAACAATTTCCTCCGGTTGACTTTTTGCCGAGGCGAGGGTAACTTCGTTTTCGAGTTAATCCTCTTTTCCAGACTAGAAAGAAAAGTTGTTTCAAGGAATAAGTGACGTCGTCATCATCATCTGCCTAGCCTTTTCCCAACTATGTTGGGGTCGGCTTCCAGTCTAACCGGATGCAGCTGAATACCAGTATTTTACATGGAGCGACTGCCTATCTGACCTCCACAACCCAGTAACTGGGTAATATGATACCCCTAGGTAAGACTGGCTGTCAGACATTCGGGCTTCTGACGACCCGTAACGACTGTCAATGATCCACGTATGACAGCCGGGACTAACGGCTTAACGTGCTTTCCGAGGCACGGAGGAGTCTCGGTGTGTAAAGATGGTCACCCATCCACGGACTAATCCCGGCAAGCGTTGCTTAACCTGACGGATCGACCCGTGCGGCTGTTATTACTTAGCCACGAGCTCCTCCGCCGTCGTCGTCGAATAAGTGACGTCATATGTCTCCTAATTCTATTACTAGTCACTAAGATCTGATTCACTTTGTTTTTTGCACCCATCACAATAATAAAATCGGTTTTCAATAAAACGGACAACGACTTCGCAAACAAACATTATAATAAACTGGAAGTCTTTACTGAAATCACTATTGCCACTATTTTGTTCGGTTGAATAACACCCAAATCTAAAAGGAGACAGTATAAAGTTGACACGAAAAGAAATATTCCTTATCCCTCGAAAATAATCGGATAAAATTCAAAACAAAGCTCCATTGGTTTTTATTAGTTACTAGTCTCTGCCTGTGACTTCGTCCGCGTGTTTTTTTCACTCAAATGTCTCGCTGATGGTGGCGCGTGTGTTGGATCATTTGGTTCCCTCCATGATGGTTGAGCTAGGTGGTGCTGATCCATGCGTCATGCTCGTGAACGAGTGCTGTCAGTTGGGATTGGTCATCTCTTAACTGCTATGGCTTACATCTTTATTTTTATTATTTTTTACTACGGTTTTTCATTCATCTTCATTGTGATCACATGTAGATTCAACAAGAAAAATGTGACTAAGATTTTGTAAAAATCTAATTTAAAAGAGTGCCGTGGAGTTTCTTGCTCGTTCTTCTCCATAGAGGCCTACCTCCGTTTTGGAACGAGCAACTAGCTTCAACTTTCGGACTAACCGACCGACTCCTTGACAATTCAAAAGTGCCTGTAAATGGTCTAATTGAAATAAATGTTTTGACTTTGACTTTCACACGAGTTAAGTTACATATTTTGTTATTGCTTCCCTGCCATGAATCGTAGCGTGATGTTATAAAGCCTATACTATTCTTCATAAATCTGGTTATCTATTATTTTTTACAATCCGACTGGTAATTCCAGATATTGACGCGTTTAAACAAACGAACAAACAAAAATCTTCAGCTTCATTTTTATTAATATATATTTTTTGCAACACTCACTGTAGACTAAGGGTTAGATTGTCCCGATTTCATAATACAAGACGTTTCACACAAATAGATATTGCCGAGTACTTGATAAAAGTCGATTCTGAAACGAGATATCGAATTCCTTCCCGATTCGTTTGTACTCGCATTACTTTTATGAGAACGGTTTTTCTCGAGTTTTTCGATATAAGATATGGCATGAAGTAGAGAACATCAGAAAGATATATTAAATAGGGCGTGTCTACAATGCCTTCGAATTGATTCTTGAGTGCGATCTTCAATTCCACAGTGAGTCAGAAGGGACAATGGTTTACATATTGGTCTAACTTACGGATATTGATACTGCCTAGTAATTGGGTTGCGGAGGTCAGATAACAACCGCTCTGTTTATATATTGACCTAGTAGCTTCTGTCTTCATCTGTGTGGAATTTAGAAAAAATACACGAAAATAAATTAAAATGCACATACTGATGTGTAAAAAAATGGTGTCCCTCCGTCACCGTAACTACTTCCACCATAGGAGACTGCTGATCCTAAATTAAATCGTTATAGGTAGACACTTGATTTCGAAGTAAATATTACTTTGTTCGCTATAACAACAAAATAATGATAGAATTAAAAGAAAGTTAAAATTAGAGAGAGTCAGGAAGAGTTTTTTTTTTTTAATTTAAATACTTGTTTATTAGACTTAGTTTTCCGTGGGGCTCTCATTTATGTGCATTACTCTAATTACTTTTGTAAAATTCGGTACAGCCATTTCGGAGGTAAGCCAGAACAAACAAATAGACAGACAGATAAAAAAAAATGGTTTTATTCACATGCTTTTAGTAATACTCAGTTGTGTTGCGCAAACAGATACTTCAATTTTATTTATTTGTATAGATGACACCTCTCTCATGATAATCTCAGAAATGGCTAGACCGATTTTAAGGGGACTCACTGGCAGATAGCTGATGTTATAAAGATTAACTAAGAGATTCATTAAAAAAAAACTGAAAAAGGTACCGTGCAATAGAAAAAAATACACGCGAAACGCGAATGAAGATCGGGCCAAAAGCTAGTCTAGAATACGCACAAACGTACAGGTATTACTGTAAGCACTAAATTGATTCCCGTCTAATGATATCGCGTGGGCGGAGTGTAATATCCGACCCAGTATTACGTATTAGGAATGCTATATGCCTTTATTATAATATGCACGGAACGGTTGGGTGTCACAGAGGAATTTACTCAAATTGAATTTGTTTTTTTGTTTTCGTTGAATATTTTGTTTATTATAGTAATATTATCCATTATTTATTATTATAATTTCTTTACGGAGAATACGATGAGTTCTAGTGTGCCCTTATATCTAGATTTTAGATTAAAGACTGCCTTGTTAATCTAGTGGTCACAAAGCGAGTCTGGTTTAGATTTCCACGTCAGCCAAAGGGTTATTGGATTTTTCTATAAGGATATTCTAGTGGCAGACTTGGAGCCTGGATTTGTTTCGGTTGTTGGCAATAGGCTCGACTTTTATTACTTGGGACTTAAACATAGGAAACTAGCGAAATGTGGGTGTACTTATGGGTACTACCGTCGTTCTGGTGTAATTGAGTAACGAATATCCATGCATCCAAATGTTCGTATTTATAATAGTACCTAATGACTGAGAGTTTACCAACAAACAAAACAATTTATTGTTATCATATTCTGATCAATAAGTAATTAATCTCGATGTAATTTTATAGATAGGATAAAACATCGTCTAGACTTGTAGTCAGACAGTTTTTCGTCTAACAACTTAATTTGAAAATGAAAAGTAATTAATCTATAATACTGACGTTTTAGCTTGGAGAAGCTAGCAACTAGCCTCAACTTTCTAACTGACTGACTCCTTGACAATTCAAAAGTGCCTGATGCTAATGTCACTTCAGACTTATTAACGACTGACAATCGGATCGGACGATTATTTCATAGTTTCGTCGAGCGATTTTTTTTGTAGGATGTTTGCGTTGGTGTATTTGAATCCATAAATATGTGCCATTTATCTTCAATAAATATCGGTCATGAATATCGGACGTGGATGGAGGCCCTTATTTGAAATCAACATAACATAACATCACGTCTGTGGTCTCCAAAGGGGAAGGCAGAGGTGAAAGAGGAGAAGAGTAGCTTATTACTATCGACCCCGGTTTCAAACCGGGGTCGATAGTAATAAGCTACTCTTCTAATCAAAGATTTTTTTAATCAGGTTTCCTTAAAAGATTGAAGGAGTATAATAATTTCAATAATCATAATTGAGGAATACTTTGTAACTGTTACTTTAAATTGATCTTTAAAAAAAAATAGTCTTTGAATCAAAAATCTGTTAGATTACAACAATAATTCACTTCTTCGTTCGGATCACAAACATATCGCTTAGAAAACACATGACACACGAAGTAGGGTATATCACAACTACGTAACTAAATGCTTTCACACAACGTAAAGCAAGACTAAGAGCCATCGCACACTGAGCCATTACTGGCCACTACAATAATAATCGAAAAGAGTATCCGTGGAGTTTCTTGCTCGTTCTTCTCCATAAAGACCTAACCTAAGTTTTGGATCGAGCAACTAGCTTCAACTTTCTGACTTACTGATCAACTATTCGACGGTTTAAATGAGCCTATAAATGGTCTAATTGAATTAGCCACCACAATAATAATTAAAACGAGTGTCCGTAGGGTTTCCTGCTAGTTCTTCTCAATAGCCTACCTAGGTTTTGAAACGAGCAACTAGCTTCTTCTTGACTGACTTGACTTCATCAACTGATCGACTATTTGACAGTTCAAGCGCATATAGATGGTCTAATTGAAATAATTTGACTTTCTTCTTCTGCTTTCTTTATCGTGTGGGCAGTAAGGTCTTACGACCCCACACACACTAGTGTCAGAGTTTCTAAACCGCCTCAAGGATCCAGGTTTCCTCATGATATTTTCCTTCACCAATGTCAGTGATATCCAAGATAAACTTTAGAAAGTACCTACATATGAATTTGACTTTGACTTTGAGTGGCTCAGTGTGCGGCGTCACTAAAACGCTATCACTAACTAAATATTATGGCTGTACGTGGGTCAAAGGCTAGCAATATCCCTTCCAAACTCCATATCCGGTATCCTACGTTTATTACTAAAACCTTAATAATGATGCGAATATTCAGGGTACGTGTTTGATGAATTATTACTTAGTAAGGGAAAGTTGGGTGTATTTTAAAGTTTATTACGTAATAAGGTTGTGCTGCCAATGTGAGTTTGCATAAGGTAGCTTGCGTCGGATCGAAAATGTTTATCTACACATATAAACAATATTGAAGTCTTTGTTTGTAATATCAAAATAATATACATAATTTTTATTATTAAAATAGTACTTACACGATTTTTTTCCCAATTATGATACATATAAAAATACTTCTGAAGATTTTTTTTAACATCTGAATTGATGTTAGTTAAAATCTTAGAAGATATTATAGGACATAAGTGTCTACGTAATCTCACGGCCATTATCCGATGGAACGACAATCCGGCATGAGCAGGGCGAGATCAGGCGCAGGGCTAACCACTTTATGTGTTTCTGATTTACAAGGGTATCAACTTGAAAACTTCGGTTTGAGAAAATCCCAATGGTAGTACCCAAAAACAATTTGCTAATAAACTCAGGACCTCCCTATGCTCAGCAGTCCTGCCCCACATGATCGCAGGACTATGTCTTGAGACCAATGAGGCAATCACTCCACGTGTATCATTCCCACAAAATTAAATTAACCCTTAGCTACTTTAGTCCCAAACTTGTCTTACAAGACACGCTAGTACACTCCCTCAATACACGTCTAATAAAATCTCAAAGTTTAATAATGCCCTCGTGACTTTAGGCTGCTTGTTTAACATAATACCTTGGCCGTTAATTTAGGCCAAGTCGACCTTCGCAGCATGTAAGGGTTAACACTTATGAAAATGTAACAAAAGACCATTGTTAGCTGTTTCTTCCAAAGGGTTTGTATGGCGATCTTGGCTAGTTGTGTTGTTGCATAGTTTTAGTGTGCTTGTTATTTTGGGTGTGAAAGTACAATCCGAATTGTGGGTGTGTTTCAATTCGTAAAGCATTCTTGTAACATTAAGTATCTATTCATGAAGTACAATAATTTAATTTGAGTAAATATATGATCGAAATTTTACTAAACTATACCAATATACACTAGCACCTCTCCCCACAATTTTGTTCGTGTGATTCTTCTTACGGGTCCCTAATTTTTTGTTAATTAAATATGGCCTGAAGCACACAATGATACCTAGACCCTCACAAAGTTTACTTTAAACACCGACTTCTTCATCCTCTTAAAAGTCAAAGACCCAATTAAATTAGTCCTCAGGCAAAATCTGTCTTCTATCTAAACTATCTACCAGCCAAATTTCAGCTTTTTAGGCCAAATAGTTTCCGAGAATTTTTGTTTAATTAGTGAGAATTTATAAGTATCCTCCCACTTCTATAAAGAGGGATTTACAATCATAATGTACTTAAAGTAATTGTGACTAGGCCACTCTAAAATGTAATGCTTTCTTTAGAAAATACTAAATCTCACTAGCGATAAAACTTAACTCTGAGTTAGTTGTACATATTTTTTTCTTAAGGTTTTAAAAATCATTATATGCGTCCTTCCGCCCTGGGTGAGGCGAAAGGGACTGTCAGACTTTTACTGACGAAAAAAACCACCCTGTTCCTTCTGTTGCCCTCTACGTTCCGGGGCCACGGTATCAGTTATCGCCAGGGCCAACTAGATCAAACCCTTTTTTGTATATGACGTTCAAAAGTGATAAGGCACTAACAGTACATTTTATTAATAGTACAGTACCAGCCACAGAGTTCTTAAATCTGTGTCTATTGGAATATCATGTAATTATAATTTACACATAATATTATATATATAATTTACACTAGGTTAAGTTCAAATTGGTATTGTCTTCGCTAACAGCTAGCTATCTTGTAAAATAATTTGTGGATATCGTTGTTAGTAGTGTATATGCTACTCCTGCTAACTATGTATTGTGATCACACTATTATACGCTACTGTTTGTTATCCCTAATGAAATAAAATAAAATAAAATAAAATAAGGCACTTTTGAACGTCATATACAAAAAAGGGTTTTTGGCCTTATTGAAATTAATGATTTGACTTTTTACTTTTATCCTGTTAAGACGTCCCGCAATCCCGTAGTTGTACATACATAAGGTTTAAATAATAACCCATATTAGCATCTAACTCATAGTTAAATGAACTAACTGAAGACCAAGTCTACTTAAAAACCTTCAAAATCAAGGCACAGTCTCATTTCAACGACTATCAATATAAAAAAATGACAGGTAAATTACAAGCAATTTAGACAGATTGGGATTGAAATTAGATTGCGATTGTTTCAAAATGTTACTGGAATTGCGTCCTTGATAATAATATCATCATCACAATGCACCATAAAATAAACTTCGTAAACTTCAACGAAAGGTCCGACAGCCAAGTTATTTCAACATCATAATTTCTAGATAGACTCACAAATCAAACTGACAAACCTCCAGTAAAGTCGTTAGTACGACCTCGCTGCATTTGGCTCGACTTTAAACTAGTTCAAATTGAACTAATGAAATTGACGAGACGACTGTGTTTCAAATCTCATCGTACTTATACTAGAAATTGCATGAGTGGCTTTTCAAAGTCAGTGTCTAGTAATATAATAATAAAGCTATAGATTTTTTTGTTAGACAGTTTGAACGTTCTATTCTCTGGAATAACCGGTTAGATTGGAACAAATATTTTAGTATACGATAGCCATGATTCATGAGGAAAATACAGACTACATATCATCACGCCATGTCCCACGAGAGCAGAGCATTAATTAAAGATGTAATTTCGAAACTTCGACGTAAATCGTGGGCAAAAGCTAGTTTTCTTAGAAATTAGATTCTTTAAAACAATTCTGTAATTTAATATCTTTGTTTTTAATAAACATAGAAAAAAAATAAAAGAATAAATATGTATTAGAAAAAGAATAGAAAAATCTGTCAGATATCTAAAAACTAACTCTCCTAATTAGGTAAATCCTTTCAAATCTATTCGCAATCTCATCAACAAGCGATGTCAAAAAACTTAAATAAATAATAACCATTTTTAACAGATTATGACTGAAATTAAATGCGATTATTCTTAAAAGTCAGTAGAATTGCCTCCTTATATTAATACAATTGTTATTGTAACGATTTTTTGTATAAATAAGTAATAGTGAAAAATTATTTATCCTAAAATTCGTATTATTGAATGCACACTATTCTAAAACTCGTTTTATCCAGTAAATAAATTCATTTTAAACCAACCGTTTTTAAGTTTTTCTTTGACAAACATTATTCGTAGTCTTTTAAAAATACCTTGCCAAAAAAAAATCAACTTTTTAATGTCCGTACAGGCACCTGTCGTTGCCGTCTATAATTTACGGTATATTTAAGTTTGTCGTGTCACCCAAGCGATGATATATAGTCCGTCGGTAGGAAGCAACTTTTAGCATGAATTTTAAAGTAGAAAACTTGCTTGAATATATTTAGTTAAGCTAGGATTCTAAAGGAAATGAATCTCCATATACTCTTGATATAAGAAACATACTTTTAGCATTGCTAATATGGAGAAAGACAGTAAATATAACCTACATTAAATGTTCCTTTTTAGTATTATTTTATGTTACTCGGGACTGAAGAGCCGAAGCCCCTTTTATAGCTCTAAGATGAAATGAAAAACCAAGCGATAATTATTCCTGTATGTACTATGCAAGTGCATCATAGGATAACCCCCGGTTGGCGCAGAACTATTATGGAATATATGGAAACAAAAATATGGAATATATGGAAACAAAAATATGGACTATATGGAATATATGGGCCTGTGGGTTTGGGTTGATATGTGGACTGGTTACCTGGTACCATAGAAGGACTATTATTATTACCGAAATCTGCTTTGATTTGAGATGTTGGTCATTTAGTGAATATAATGATTCACTCGTCAAGTCTTCGCTTGACCGCGTAGCGGTTATCTGCTACGAGCACTCGCTGTCGTAGCTATGACGTCATCGTGTCAGCTACGCCGTAGCATCCACGTAGTCGCTTTGCAAGTGACATGCAATATTGAAAGATTTAAAAGTAGCTAGCTAGTCGGGCACCTTCGGGTATCCTCGGGAAAATTGTGAGAAGTAATTGAATGGGTTTTTTAATGTTACCCGTGGGTCAGCCATGAAACTGCCCGTACTTAAGCGCCTTTAAACCCAATACATTACCAGTAAATGTAGGTCAAGCTGACCACAGAAACCGGACTCCGTAGATATCTACATAGACTTATACAAACACTATTTTAGACGGTCTAGTTAAAATCCTGTCTGTCATTCTGTGAGGCTTTTGATTAATAATTAAATACAGTAATCAAAGGTTTTAGAGTACTGACTACCTCCTTGTTTATACAAAATGCAAAATGGTTCTGACTATAATTATACCCGTTGTAAAAAAATATTAATTTGTAGGTGACCAACGCTTTGATGACGTAATTCCTTAGTTACTTTTTATGACGGATAGGGAAGGGCCGTTTATTACCACGAACACGGAACGTAATAGCACAGAATAGCGTTTTTTTTTAGAACAAGCTTTATTAATTATATTCTACCGTCCCAATTTCGGTCACGGCTTTACACGAGTTGTCTATGTCTTTTACCGGAGTCTATGGATCAAGTTCACGCAAAATTCGCATAATACCTTCAGTGTGCAATCTATACAAATAATTAAGTAGAAGTGTCTATGTGCAATGTCAAAATAAATGTGAATAACAAGGTACACACACAAAAAAGTTTATTTTTTTTATGTTTGTTGGTTGTTACGGCTTGATTTCGGTTGGACAGATTTTGACTAGACTTTTACTTTTTTTTTAGGAGCATTATAAGCTAAAAAGAAATGCTTCTGCGTCGTTCCGTTATCAATATTTCGGGGCCATAAGTTAGAATATAGCTTAGGCATGTTTGCGGACGCTTGTACAGAAAACTTTTATGCAATCACGTAAGACTGCTGCACGATGAAGCGGCCACGGCTTCTTTAAAATGATAGCGAGTAAAGATTCAATCGTTTTGTGACCTCCATAATTATGAACCGTGAATGTGAGAGGTGCGCGTCGATGACTCGACATAATATACGATTTTGGTTTAGTAAAAGATTACATTATATTTTATTCTATTTATTTTGTGCTTTCTACTTCAAAACACTCAACAACATATTCCCTGATTTGGGAATCGAAACGAAGACTCCACGCTCAACAATCGCGATTGCGACAACGAGACGAATGGAGAAAACGGGGCGGGGCTACACGAATAATAAACAACTAACGTCAGAAAAACAAGAGCAGTCTTAGGCTCCTTAAAAGACACCATTACGCGGCCACGCCTTGCCTCTAAAAACATGAGAATTTTTTATTAATGTATTCTCTTTTGTTCTCGAAATAGTTTAGCTTTTGTTCCCGCACAGATAAGTTTGTGTAAACAAAGACGAATGGGTGTTGCCCGCGTAATGTAGTACAATAAAAATGTTTGTCGTCTCCGGGAGTGTTTCTTCCAGGTTGTGTTTTTTTTGCGTTTACTGTATCCTCGGGTACGTAAATGATGAGAAAAATGTAATGTGCTGTGTACCTCGAGTTGTTTTATTTGATATGTTGCTTTTTTTACTAAAAGTTCTGTATCTATGTACCTAGATATCTGTTCATACGAGAGGATTTTTTGTTTTGAGTATGTGCTTGTTTTTTATTTTCTTTGGAGAATAGAATAGAAGATCTTTATTTTAAATGTTGTAGGTCTTAAATATAAATGGTTTTACAGTATAATATATACAGTATAATAGTATATAGTACAGATATAATAATAGGCATACATTCGAAGACAAATAATAGGCTAAACGAATGTTGTTACTCATTAAAATTATAAATAATAAGTTTGTCATTACATTATTAAGCCAAACAATCATAATTGAGATAAAGTACCTACGTCAATAAAACTGTTGTTGGTTTTAATTAACTTAGATTTAAATATCATCGCATCGCATGGCAGTCGCTCCATGTAAATCAATTCAGCTGCATCTGGCTAGACTGGAAGTAGTCCCCAACATAAATTGGGAAAAGGCTAAGCAGATGATGATGATGAGATTTAATAATCAATATTCTAACCAACACAAAATCGTCTAGGTACTTATGTAATCTTCTTTTTACCCTTTTAAAGCAATTCTGCACAGTATGTGGCCAGTATCTTACATTTAATATTTTTATCTAAACAAAAATAATATTACCTAGAAGGTTTAAAAAAAGAACAAAATTCATTCTACAAAAAGCCACCCTAATGAGTCTCAAACGCGCACATTGAGTAATGACTGCAGCTGTAGATAAAACTAAACGGCGTGTTAATGTCACGCAATAGCTGTCGCGTTTAGCTATCTGCTCCGAGAAAGTAATCGTTATAGATGACACTTTATACGGAGTTTTTTAGGTGTTTAGATGTTTTTTTTTTTCCTGACAAATTTATACGGTATTTTAAATTTAGATAACAAATTTAAAACTGGTTGCTTAGTCCAAAGGGGAAATTCTACTTTTATCGATCTACTTGATCGCAGTCTAATCTCAGCAATCTATTGAAATGTTTCTAATTTACCAATATATTTTTTTACATTGGTTGTAGCTTAATTGGGATTGCGACTAGAATTTGAATATTATTAGTTTATAGAATTGGCCTTTGACTTTTTTGATTCGAATGTACTTTCTTAAGTTTATCTAGGACATCACTGATATCGCTGAAGGAAAACATCGTGAGGAAACCTGGACTTATACCAGCCTATTACTGTCCCACTCAAACCATGTCAGAGGCCCTTGAGGCTGTTTGGAAACTGTAACACTAGGGTGTGTGGAGTCGTGAGACCTTACTGCCCAGACGATAAAGAAGAAGAAGAATTCTGTATTAAATAATATAGAAGTTTTCTTCACTGGAACGCACCTACTTTATGACAATCTGCACTCATCACATCTGCTTACAAGAAGAGGCAATCATCGCGTACCCAAAAAAAAATTTACCTGATACAATAGCTCGACGGGCCTGTTGGTCTAGTGGTTAGCGGCCCTGACTGCTAAGCCGGAGGTCGTGAGTTCGATTCCCACCCAGGACAAACTTTGTGTGATGAGCATGATTGTTAGTTCTGTGTCTGGGTGTGATTTATCTTTAATATGTATGTATTTATAAATTATATGAGTTTGTCAGTTGTCTGGTTACCATAACACAAGCTCTGCTTAGCGTGGGATCAGATAGCCGTGTGTGAGTTGTCCCAAGATATTATTATTATAATAGCTTACGTACATTAAACTGTAAACTTCCATACGTTCCATATCCTAACTAATATTATAAATGTGAAAGTAAGTTTGTTTGTTTGTTTGCTACCACTTTACGCCTAAGCCACTGAACCAATCATCCTGAAATTATGCATATACGTTGCCAGGTGTACAGGGACAAACATAGGGTACTTTTAATCCCGAAAAAAAGTACTGTTCCCGAGGGAAATCACAATAACGTCCTTATGACAGTAGATGGCGCCACGTATCTATCGAATCATGATCAAATTTTAAGTTTAAGCATCTAATACATTTTGAGTCTAGACTGTCAATAGATCAGTTTCAAGTAAACAACCTAGGAGTACGAAAGTTTTCTGCTTAATAATTTTTCATGCCCAAAACCGCTAAAGAGTATCCTGACATTTTGCATAAAGTGGCTTCCAGACGGACGGACCAGCGGTTGCGGCAAACCGCAGGCCGCGGTTCCAACCGCTGCAAAAACACATCACCGCGGTCACAGTGGCGGCCTGAAGTGTCATTAGCGTGGTGTTTGTGCTATAACCGGATGTCAGTCAATATGGCTAACCGTAACGTTGTCTTATTACATTCATGACTCATTAGCCCTCTCAGAAGATGAGAAAAAAGGTATGAAAAAAACTGTTTATTAAACACTTGAGGTGTGATGTACTTATCTTTATTATCATTAGCATCGCATATTACTCTTAGGAATAGAGAAGTGTGAATTTAATTTAAATTGTTATTAAAATTAAACTATTTCTATTACAATTCCCATATTTTACAAAGCAGTACTCGCGGTCTGTTGTAAAAATTTGCAAAAGACGCGGCCGCCACAGCATTCCGCGTTTGTCTGGGACCCACTTTATTTACGTTGTCAAGGATACAGAAAAACTGCGTAACTGACACTAACATTAATGTGTCGTCACTGACACTGACAGGTGTAAACACATTCATAGAGGAAGTATGGAAGTATAAAGGCGAACTTATAACACGACCCGTCAGTGAAGCATACTCCGCGATTACTCCGCCAATTATTGTGAATTGATTTGTATGATTCTTTTTTTTTGTTTGAGAGTTGATTTTTTTTCCGAATTGGTCCCATATAAATATTGTCATGATCTGATGATTAACTTCGGAGATCTGAAACGGAACTCCTCATAGGATCACAGCAGGGCTGTCGTAACAAATAAAATTGCTCTGTTTAATGCGTGTAGTCGATGTCTGACTGAGAAAGAGCTTAGTTGCTAAACTAACTGTGACCTATGTCGATGTATGTAGACAACAGTTTTTCAACCGCAAAGTTAAGTTTGTCGTTCAGTACTGTTTATTTTTTCGTTAGAGGTATGTTCGGTGTGTTTTAATAATTAGGGTAGGTAGATTAATTACTTTTTATTTTCAAATATCTCGCAGATCCAACTCAGGCAAAAGCTCATTGCGAGCCCGAGCAAAACTTACTTCTCAATCCCAGGAATCTTCCGTTCATGCCGCATTAAGAAGGCAAGACAACCGGAGCGACAAGCAGCTTTGAAAGCTGATGGGACATTTTCTTATAGCTAGGAAAGACTGGAGAGCCATGCCCGCCAAGTTTCTCTGACAATGACTGAGACTCCCTTCCAAACGCAATTGCTTTTGGAGGAACAAGCGGAAAACCAGAGAGCTGTAAGAGCAACTGAGACGCCTGTTCAAACACAACTTCGTTTCAGAAAACAAGCTCAGCCATTACAGCGTCAGAAACTCCAGAACAGACGCGAGAAGGACCTCTTATGCAGAAATGCAAACTGAACGCCGACGGACTTTTATGAGTCACAGTTGGTCCGAATTTAATAATTCTGGATCTGGCCGAACAACAAGCCGAGTACAGCCCGAATTGATTGTCAAATTCTAAACTAACGCGGGCGAAGCCGCGGGTAAAAGCTAGTTTCATATAAGTACGATTAAAAACAAAATAAAACGAACCGATCTCCGAACCTTAACTCAATTAACGTCAACTCAAACAAATGAAAACCCTTTTTATGCCGAACCCCATTTTCAGTTCACAAAACAAATACCCATTTATAAAATACAAATTCAATGTGACAATAAAACATTGCCGTACCATACCTGGCAGAAAAGACCACAAATTAAATCCTAGTTCACATCCCTCTTCCACATTGCATTGATTCGACAGGTAGGTAACCAAAACAGTCTTTTAAAGCATTGTGTGCAATAAATCTGTCAGCGTATACCATTTCAATGCCCATTCACAGAATCCTATACGGTCCTGAAAAGCTTTTAATGATTCTATACCAAACAGGCTCCAGTTACGGCAATCAATGAGTTTATTTCACCCGGCCGACCTTTGGTTAAACAGGTTAGGGTTGAACGTATTTTTAGCCGCGCTTTTGAGGGTCACGATGAGAGAATATTTTACTAAAGATTTTTTTTCAATAACACGTCTTTTTTACGCAAAATCTATTAATAGATTTTGCGTAAAAAAGGCGTGTTATTGAACTTTATAATTTTACTAATATTATGTATGAAGTTTGTATTTTTGTGACTTATTTGACTTTGACGCTTCGACTGCAAATTTTATGCAAATATTGAGACAAATTCAAAATCATATAATTTATTTTAATCATACTAGTACATGGTACTATTAGTCAAAGAAAATGCACGAAACTTCAAATATAAATGTTTAACTTTAATTTGTACGGGTATATAAATTCAATATTTATACGAATGATGTACCTAATATTAAAAATACTTCTTAAGTATGAATTCAATTTCTCATATATTTTTTCAGGATTATTTCTAAGTCTGAATTTGGACGTAATTGTAGGCAGAATCTAGTTAAAAGAGAAAACAAATACCCATAAAGATATCTTTCAACATTGTGAAAAGGAAAACATAGAACATTTAAAACAATGTAAATAAAAATGCCATTAACAATGCCATTTGCACTTCACAGGCACTAAAAGAAAGTAAAAATGTAGTGTTTATCTTGCCGTGTCACTACGAAGAGACAACACAGAATTGGGTCAGTGTTCTCGACGGAAAAGCTTGCAACACTCAAAGTTAAATCTCGCCACGCAAGCAATAATTGCTTCACATATACGTGCAGCGGGCCGAACTAGATTTTATACACGATAGGACTTCAGATTACAATTTCAAACCTGAAGTTTTCGTACAATTTCATTTTGTTTTGTATCTCTAGAGAATACATTTTCCATTTTTGAATATTGCCTTCCATTTTTTGCGAAAGCCGAAAATTATAAACGCATTGTTTCAGTTTGATAGAACAGCTACGAAAAATACGAAGTTGAGGATAATAAGATTTCCCTCATACCACGAAGCGATACTAGGATGCTTTAAAAAAATACCAAATTCACGTTGCCCGGCAACGCAAGGCGTATCGCGAAGCCGCTTGAAATTTGCTGGGGGACACGGCCTCACGAGGGGCAGCACGTCAATCGGCAATGCAACGCTATATGCGTCGCGCGTTGGCGCTGGTTTTATTCGGAATCCCTAACTACATAAAATATGTAGGTATACCTTTTGGTGCAGTAAATAAAGTTCCATTTCGTATGTGTATTTTAAAAACTACACGCCTCTTCGCGTCGCATCGCTTCGCGTCTCTGTGCTACTCTAACAAAAACATAATTGAAAATAAATAGGTTATATTGTGAGTTATTTCATGAATTCTTCTTATCGTGTGGGTACTAAGGCCTTACGACCCTATACACCCTTGTGTCAGAGTTTCTAAACCGCCTCAAGGGCCTCTGACATGGTTTGAGTGGAACAGTAAGTCCAGGTTTTCTCACGATGTTTTCCTTCACCGATGCCAGTGATGTTCAAGATAAACTTAAGAAAGTACATATGAATTGAAAAATTCACTTCAAAAATTCATTCAGAAGATTGATTTCATGAACTTCAGTACCATCACAATAGGTGTTTCGAGCGCTAAGTGATACAAACATGAAATTCTCGAATCAAATCAGACCTTGAGAATGACCAAAGAAAATACGAAACTAAAGGAGATATGATCATAATGACCTTAATTGCTTTATTTACTGCCCTATTCTCCTCTTAAATGGCGATAAAATTGCAAATAATGATCTAATAAACATGACATGAAGACATTCGTTTATGTCTAATAAATTAATTTGGCTCATATTTATAGCAGTCGTCATTATCACTTCATGTCATGTTGCCATCTAAGAAGTCACTTAATTTGTTCTTGGTGTTGGTCAAACCAGGAAAATGGATCACACATTTAATTTGTACTTACTTTATTTTTTCAAGTTTCTTGCTCATTCTTCTCCATAGGAAACCATCTTTTGGAATGGGTTACTATGTAGATTCAATATTATTTTTTGTTTTTTATTTTAAATGACGGTTAAAAGTGCCTTATAATGGTGTAATTAAATTCAATGGGTTCTGTTATTTTTTGTCCATGTCCGGAGGCCGTTGAGGCGTTTTAGAAACTTTGACACTAGGCCCAGGGGTCGTAAGACCTTACTGCATACAAAAAAGAAAGATAGAATGATTTGATTGTAAATTTGACTTTAGTTAAGACTAGCTTTTGGCCGCGGTTTTTGATAATTAAATATAACCTATGGCACTCAAGGATGACGTACTTGTAACTTCTAATTAAGGAAAGAATTTTCCGAATCGTACCAGTAGTTCCGGATATTAGCGTGTAATATTTTTACTCTGGGTTAGTTGCTTGCACGTGTCCATTAAACAATTACAAATGTCGATATTTTAATCTATTTGTTTTAAATAAGTACCATTTAATTGCCTTTTTATTATTTAGGATAAACAAAATATATTAACTAATCACTAACGAAACGAGACCTATTTTTAAAATAACGTACTGCTAATAAATTCAGTTTATTTACAGAGTTTTTGAAAGTATAAATGATTGATAAATAAACATTCTCGTCTACGAAAAACCTAATTACTCATACCTACATATTCTGTACGCTGTTGGTATGCAAAATTAAAATAAATAAATCCGTGTTTTTACGTCTAACTGAGCTCCAATTAATTTTAGCAAAGCGCGTTTGATTAGCTGCTGTACAAACAAAAAGTGGTCAAGTGCGAGTTGAACTGGCATATGAAGGGTTCTGTACCATTGTATAATTTATTGTTTGTCGCTGTAGAGAAGTTTAATACAAGCTCGGGGGCCAGGGATTTCAAATAATTATGTGTCAATGAAATACCAGATTTTTTCTTATTAACATCGACCAATAACTCTTTTTTTGTATGAGTCTGTTGGCTCCCTTTAATTTTTTAATTTATTTTATTTTTTAAATTTGTTGTAACAGCGGCTTGCATATTACACACACTCTGTAAACATTTCAAGTGTCCACTTATTATCAAAAGTTACCGTTCTATGACATAATGACAGATAAACGGCCCGACGGATGTGTGAGAACGACAGGGCTCTGATCCTTTGTTTGCGGAACCCTAAACCTCGATAGACCACTTCCCGGAAAAATGCTGCGGTCCAAAGTTTTTTCTGGTCTTAGTTTTATTGCCTGCAGTCATTGCCTAATTGCCATTGCGTATTCTGGGTCACAAGAGTCCGGGCTGTGTGAACGATATTTTACTTCCATGTCTAATAAGTTACTTGAAATTGGACCTTGTGGGCAACGCATTAATTCTAATTTAGGACAAGGAAACGGGACCGTAGTAAAGGTATCGTTTTGATTTTCTACTTAAATGATTACAAAATAATGTTCAATATGTATCACGCCGAAAACTTTTGATGACTCATGTATCACAACAAGATACGTCAGTGTGAATTCACTATAAGCCTCATCATCATTTTAGCCGAACGATGCCCACTGTTGGACATAAGCCTCCCCTAAAGATAGCCACAATGACCAGTCCTGCGCTATCCGCATCCAGTGGTTTCCTGCAATCGTCACCAGGTTGTTGGTCCACCTCGTGGACTTAGGAGGCATTCCCTTAGAATAAAGAGATACTTGACGATTCAAGCATCAAGTAGGTATCTATTTGATGTACGATATAATTAAGGCCCAATCACGCCAAAAATCGAACTCTAACATGAGATTAACCTAAAAAATACCATATATAATGGGACCGGCAACTAACTCGCAGTTAAAGTATAACCCTGGCTGGCACAAGCGGAACTAAAAAGTAAAAAACAACGTTACAAATACCGCAACAATCTAAGTACGTGTTGCAGCAACTATCCGTCTTCTACCGCAAAATTATTCTTTCCCTTCGCTTGAACTCGTGGGAATATAAACAGCAACGATAAATTTCTCTTTTATTCGAAGATCAGAATGGAAACTGCGTATTAACCAAAGGCTAATCGTAAATCTTGAAGGATCTACGCCGTTGGTAGCTGGCTTTATTTACAAACTACCCACACAGAAGATTTAGATATAGAACGAATATTCGAAAATCGAATTAGGATTTAGTTGGACAAGTCATAGGTACTGACGTTTTGTGTTTCGAATGGCTTGTGAGAATTAAATCCTAATTCGATTTTCAAATATTAGTTCCATATCTAAATCTTTTGTGTGGGTAGTTGTAAATAAGTAGGTACTAATATTTTGTTGTTCATGGATAATTTGTTATTTAATTTTGAAATTCTGTTGTTGGCGCAGTGACTGAGTGATTAGGTGCTGCGCTGCATATCTCGGGGTCGATTCACGGAACAAATATTTGTATAGTCTACAGAAACAGAAACTCACGTACACAAACATCCAAACCCGGAACAAATAGTTCCGGAGCGAACCGTTGTTGTTGTCCGGTTGTGAGTTTATAATTATGTTTGTAAACTTACCTAGGATACAGGAAAAAATCCTAGAGTGAGGTAATATTTACAAAAATGTAAAAGTGTAAAGCCCAATTTCGCCAAAAACTAATCTCAGAGTTAGTTTGCTGACATGACATAAAATTACGAAATGTCATAAACAATGGGCCTGATGGCTAAATAACTCATAGTTAAAATATGACCCCATATGGCGACAGTGAGCCTAATAGTATTTTTATTTAAAAAAAATTGGAAAGTAAACATACAATTTTGTCAGTTTCAAAAACATTGTTTTCTGTTATTTTATTTTTTGTTCGTACTTCGTACTCTCGATCCACTGAACCCAACCCAACCGATACAAAGCACGTTTGTACGGTATCACGCGAAGTACATGTTGCAATAACGTCGGCACCATATGGAGTTTGTCCTTCCCGAATGAGCAATGAGGCAGTATATACATATATATATATACATATATTTATGTACATACACGCCCAAAGTCAAAGTCATTCACTAGGAAAAAATTCTATGAAGTAAAGTAAGATGATATCTTAAGAAAGTTGCCTCTTTGAATAAGGATCGAGATGAACGAAACAAATTTTAGACCTAAAGCCAAAGATGTTAAAGCATATTCTCGAAAAACATCACAGCAGAAAAAAATCTCTAAATCTCAGTGCCTCTTGACAGAGCGTCAAAATCCTTTTACATAGTGGTTAGATATCAAAATTCGCAGAAAAGGTTTTTGTTTTCATAAGCCGTGTCTGGTGTTAAAAGGCTGGTATTTTTCATTTAACCCGACGCTGCCAGCAATGCGGTCGAAACATTAGTAGAGTTAGATGTGGAGCGATCGTTATGGGGCCCTTGCGACCGTTAACCGTTGCTCCGCTCGAGGTCCCCCCTTTTTTAACATTTGAAGGGTTTGCCCATTGAGTTTGACAGCCATGAATGCTGAAAAAAAAGATAATAAGTCTATACATATTTTTTTTAACGTAACAAAAGAGGAATTAAAACAGCAATCTTTGCTGTGCGTCCAATATTTAACTGAACAATTTTGGTTTTAATGTGAAAATTAATTTTTGTAGGTCTATAAAATGGTTTCAATACTGAAACAATTACTATGCAACAAGTGGATAGGTACTCAATGTACCAACTTGTTGTATTGTAATACAACCATGTAAGTAATAAGATTTTGTATACAATTTTTTAAAAAAATACTGCACAATTACACTTTACTTATGTAGTAAATCGACTTCTTTTGTTTGTCACATTAACAATTATAGATAGAGCAAAAAAATGGTATGAAGAATCTACAAAACAAGAGTTTTTTTTACTGACTTGAAAGAGAGCCTTTCGTTTTTTTTTTTTTAATACCGGACAGAATAATGATCTGTATTTACTGGAAAAAAAGTTGAGAAAACTTGTTCCAGCAACATGCACTTGTTGCGCACCCAGTGTTCATTGCACATTCACAAAAACAAAATATTATTTCCAGAAATTTTGACAACAATGTTGCACAATTGTTTCTCAACTTGTTTTCGATCAAAACACGACATAACAAACCATAAAAATATATTATAGCTGTAAATAATACCTAGTACTGTATTTTCCGATTAATATATCCATTTCCACTGCATATTCATGAACAGAACTATATCACACATCCTGTTTGTTAACCCAATATACAATGTTGAAAACATTCATGACGTCATTCGGAATGCTTTTAAGCATATTGCTTTTAATATTCAAATCAAATGAAATCATTCAATCTACAATCTACATCAATAAACCATTTGCACGCACTTTTATATTTTCAAGGAGTCAGTCAGAAAGATGAAGCTAATCAAATCATTTATTTCAATTAGGCCATTGTTTAAAAAAAAAAATTGTTCTCAACGAACTTTATAGACCTATGTATGCTTATGTATAGGAAGTTTAATTAAAATCGGTTCATTCATTCAGATTTGGACTGGAAAGTTTGTTCGGTTGAGAAGCCGTGCGTCGTAAACTTAAAAAAAAAAACAAAAGATCTATAGACTTGACGTTCCTATTTTAAAACCCAAATGTCTTTTGTTTCAGGTTAGTATTGGATTCCTCGCCGCAGTTCCACAAATCACAAACAATGAGTGCGATTGGCACAGAGCTGGGAAAAATGGTAACATGGGAGGTTTTTAAGCCTGAAAGACAAATGAATGAAATTTTTTGCTTAGCTTCACAGCTTGATTACGACAGTATTAGGTATTTATTATTACGTTAACAGTACAGCGCAAAACCTGACTTGCAAAATGATAAACGATTATTTAATTGTGGTACTCTACAACAGTTTATATATTAGTCCACTGCAGAGCTTCTTTTCATACAGAGAAGGTATGAGCATTAATCACCGCGACACTTTAGCTTAAGACGATTTCAGCCTTATTTGTTTTTTAATAAGTCCAGGTTTCCCTACACTGTTTTGCTTCACCAATGTTAGCTATGAGCGAGAGGTACTGCTGTCATTCTGTCCTACTCTTACTACTAAGATAAATGTATTTATGTATGGATGGAACTTCATTACTTTTTCTCGCTTAACGGTTAAACGAAATATAAGCAGCTTTTTTTTGTCTATATATTCCAATAGTATATTCCCATAGGATAATTTAGGACATTGGCTTAATTTTGAAATAAACACAAACGGAGTCACGGGAAGTAGCTACTACGTTTATAAATCGAGCAGATAGGGACGTAATAATATGAGCCAGTAACTCGTAATGCAAAAGAAAATCTAACACCTCATTGCAATCTGGAACTTAGCAAAAAGTCTATTAGCACGGGAATCGTAAATCCGTCTTCACATTCATCGTAATTTCTAAAGTAATCCATGCCGAAGGAGCATCTCATTGTTCTAATAAAGACACGGAGCGGAAAGTTAAACAATGGTTAGCAAACAAAGTCTTACAATAAAGAGATTAAGCTCATAAACGAACCTATATTAGTATGAAATATTTTGCCTAAGTTGCACGAATATGAGCTTGCGTTTAGAAAGAGGTATTTGCGAAACTCGGTTCTGCTTTCATTGGTACCAGGCTAGCAGAATTCTAAAGGAAGCGCTTTAAATGTAGTAAGAGTGAGGTTTCTGTTAAGTAAATCTGTTCACGTATGTTCCCAGTGGGTTTAAGTATGGTATTTAATCGAATGAGGTATTTCTTTGCTTGAGATTTAGTTTTACCATTTTATTTCGAATATTTCTACCTCGTTGGTCTAGTCTTTTGGGGTTTTCCATCAGGATTTTCTCAGTAGTCTGGTATTTATGCGCGGTTAACGGCAATAGGCTCGCCCCCTATTACAAGAGACAGGTAATAACTGACGAAATAAGAGTCTACTAAAGGGAACACCTCTGTCTTACCCTTCGGGAATTACAGGCGTCAAGTTATGTTCATTTATTTTTACACTGCGTATTGGTTAGAACGACTCAAACGTGTGCTCAATCAAACTGAATTTTAAATATAATAGTAGTAGAAGGGATATCCGGAGGGGTTACATAAGTTTGCAGGGTCGATACCCGGCAAGTATCAATGTGACTTTTTCAATTCATATGTTTTATTTAACATCACTGACATTTTTTTTTGTTAGCCGTTACTGTCCCTCTCCGGGGCAAAGGCCTCCCCCCATTCCTTCCACTTTCCTCTGTGTTGTGCCTCTTCTCGCCAGTTCTTGAGGAAGCCATCCAAGGCGTCCCGCCATCTCCTCCTCGGTCTGCCACGACCCCGTCTTACCGTGTCAGGGCTCCACTCTTGTGATATGCGGGCCCATCGCTTAGCGTCCGACGGCATCCGACAGACATGGCCCGCCCAGTCCCATTTAAGTTTTACAGCTTTTTGAGCTACGTCAATAATTTGCGTTTTGGAGCGCAGTGTGGTGTTTCTGATACGGTCGGTCAATTTAAAATTAAGTATACTGTGCTCCATCGCTCGTTGGCCTACCTTGAGTTATCACTGACATTGCTGAATGAAAACATTGTGAGGAGACCAGCTGGGCTTATAATTTATAAGCCTTGCCTTGAGCAAGGCTGGTGATCAATGCTCGGGCTTTATCTGTATGAGATAATATTGGGACAATATTAGTCTGATTTTATTTATAAAACACTATTTTTAGATTTTCCAATAAACGCTTTCATATTTCAATTCAAATTGAACGCAGTCAGTCGTAATTTTCCGTCGGATAATAGGACTCACGCACAGATTTTAATAAACTAGATATAAATTAAATACCAAAGCTATTAAAAATATTTCAGAAAAACGTGCGCAATTTGTGGAAATGTATTTATAGAAAATTTCGAACCACTGCCAGAAATGTGTTTTTATTTAAATTCCCTTTTTTATTTATTTACACTTTATGCAACGAATAAAGTATTCTATACCAGTTTAGACTTTCTCTACCAGTCAACCAAAGGTGGTGAAGAGATAATATTGTAGGTACAAGTTATTACATAACATAACATCACGCCTGTAATCCCCGAAGGGTTAGGCAGAGGTGTACCCATTAGTACACCCACATTTCGCCATTTACGTTTTTAATCCCATGTAATAGGGGGCGAGTCTATTGCCATCAACCGGGCATAAGCTGAGCAGAGACTGCTACTGAGAAAATCCCAAAAATACTTTGCCCGACCTGGGAATCGAACCCAAGACCTCATGCACAGCAGTCGCGCTTGCGACCACCCACTAGACCAACGAGGCAGTCAACTCTTGTACAAGTTATTTTACAAGAGTAAAACAACCGAATATGATATTTAAATAAATCTAAATAAATAATAATAATTGTTCGACAGTAGTGTTAGTCATATTTGTCAAGTACGTAATGATTACAGTAATTAAACCCTCAAGCCCCCGCCGTCTTACCGGTATGACAGAACAATAAAAAATCAATTGTGTCTCATTATGTGGGACGTAATAATTAAGAACGTGCGCAAATGTAGGTAGTCTCTTTCTTCCCTTACTTTCATAATCCGATGAGACTTCCATCCGACATAGTAGCGGGAAGATTAAGCCCAAGACCAGACTTATCTGATAACATTTTGCCCAATGTGAAAATCGAAGTCAAAGTCAAAACATTTATTTCAATTAGACCATTTACAGGCACTTTTGAATAGTCAAGGAGTCAGTCAGTTAGTCCGAAAGATGAAGCTAGTTGCTCGTTCCAAAACGGAGGTAGGCCTCTATGGAGAAGAACAAGCAAGAAACTCCACGGCACTCTTTTAAATTACGTTTTTACAACAACCTAGAATCAAACCTAGAATCCCACGCTCATTTGTCGCATTTACGACTACGAGAACAACGAGGCATAAATTATATCATCACTTTTACTATGGACCTACTGCCTAATTTAAAATTTCGATCACAAACAAATCAACTATGAATAGCAAATTAGTTTTGAAGGGGCACCGACCCTAATAGGTTACGAATATTTCGAATTCATTGATGGAAGCAATTTACGTAATAGGTATACCAGATCCTGATGGAAAATGGGGAAATCATTTTTTTTTAAAAGCAAATCCAGGACAATTGCATTAAACGAACTTGAAATTTTCAAATATGTTTTTTTTTGTCTTTAGTATTAATGAGGATGAATGTACCTTGAAAAATAAATCAAATATTTTTTTTTTGCTGACAACATCATCATGTTTTTGGGAAGAAATCACAAAATCTCAACAGCGATTGACAAGTCTCGTTATTTGATTAGACAGGTGACAATTACTATTGCCTTATATTTTTGAATGGCATCATATTTTTTTAAACCAAGATTTTGTTTAACTCTTACTTTGAGAAGTAAATAGTTAATTAATCTTCTCCATTATTTTTAATAAAATTACTTATAATACTTTTATTACTGTACAGATCTGAAGCACATGTTGTCTACCTCATAATATAACATAAAACCACGCCTGTAATCCCCGAACGGTTAAGCAGAGATGTACCCATTAGTACACCCACATTTCGTCATCTATTTGTCCATCCCCTTTACTG
This sequence comes from Hoplodrina ambigua, assembly GCA_949774945.1. Taxonomy (NCBI): domain Eukaryota; kingdom Metazoa; phylum Arthropoda; class Insecta; order Lepidoptera; family Noctuidae; genus Hoplodrina; species Hoplodrina ambigua. Next base: position 2,729,939 of record OX458976.1, read on the forward strand.
ATAAAGTTACGACTATTACCATCTGGCGATAAAAAAAAAACAAAAGAAGCCACAAACACAAAAACGACGAAAATAAAATAAAAATCTTGAACAAAGCCACATTACATCATAAAAAGTAACAAATAACACAATATTTACCGATGTAGGCGTTTGTAGCTAAAAGTTTATATTGTTCACGAGTTTTTACAGCTCTCGTTGTTTGGCTAAACTACCCGTGACGATGAGCACTGTAAATATCTGAAAACATCACCCAAAGAATTATTATAGACCATTTACTTAGGAAAAGTTTTCGAGTTGGTAGAAAAATAAACAGGTGCTTTTTGGTTGTTACTGTACTCCATTTATGATTTACTCTTGCTTTTGTCCGCGACTTCGTCTGCGTAATTTTCGCGGACGTAGACGAAGTCGCTTAATGAAAAGTAGCCTTTGTCCTTTCTTGCGGTTTAACCTTACTCTGGTCCAAATTTTATCAGAATCGTTTCAGTGATTTTGTCATGAAAGCGTAAACGCTATAAATAATAATAAACTAATAACGAATTGTTAAAATTATGAGTATTATATCTGATTTTTATTTAATTTTAGATCGGAAATTACTTTCTCCTTTCTAGCTCAAATAGATTAAAACAATCGTGTTTAAGTCCTAAATCTGTATTTTATCTGTAGATCAATCAATCCCTACCCGACCAACGACAAGCCTTTAAACTCAGCTGCCGATTGGCTGCAGACAGGGCCTGATCTAGCAGTTAAGCCGCCCCGGGCAAAAGTAATATTCGCCGTCCTTTACAATAACACCATAATATATTACGTCATGAGCTTGCTATTCCAAATATGGGATGATGTATAATGTGATATTGTTTTAATTGTATAATATTGACATACGATAGTCAGACCAGTCTTACCTAGGGGTATCGTGTTACCCAGTTACTGGGTTGTGGAGGTCAGATAGGCAGTCGCTCCATGTAAAATACTGGTACTCAGCTGCATCCGGTGAGACTGGAAGCCGACCCCTACATAGTTGGGAAAAGGCTAGGCAGATGATGATGATTGACATACGATAGTCTACTACGGCTTCTGAACAAGTATATAAAAAATCATGAGAGTATGTTGGACTTCGTGCAACCGCCCTGTACTCTCGTTCATTTTTGCCACTCTGGGCATATGTCCGGCGGCCCCCCCTTAAATCGGGCCTTGGCTGTAGACAATGATCGGCCCACAGAAACGTTTATAAAAAGCAATCGTTTCTAAACTAGCCATCGAAAAATCCATCTTTAAGCTTCAGTTCGTCTGCTTTGACTTTCAAAAATGCCTTTTAAAGAGTCGGGACGCTTTAATGTCCGTCGTAAACCCTACAAGCTTTCTTTTAGCTTTGTATTTTATTTATTTCGTACTAATTAAAGTTACGATCGTAGTTGAGTGACAGTTTTTTTTTGCCTTCAATAAATTTTATTAACTATCTCTGATAGCAAATTTGCAATATCCCAATATTGGCACTAGGTATTCATTCCCATGTCACAAACAGACAGCTATGCAATTTATTTTGATGTCAGTGTCCAAATACCATAGTAATATCAGGCGCAAAATTATGTAAAAACTAGCTTGTGCCCGCGACTTCGTCCGCGTAAATTTCTGTTATCGCGGACACAGACGTAGTCGCGGAAAAAATTACCCATGTCCTGTCATTTCAATTCGAAACGACAGGTGGCGCCATCTATGATCATAACAACGTTATTGTGATTTCCCTCGGAAACAGTACTTTTTCTCGGGATTAAAAGTATCCTATGTTCGTCCCTGTACACCTAGCAACGTATACCCAAAATTTTAGGATGATCGGTTCAGTGGCTTAGGCGTAAAATGGTAACAAACAAACAAACAAACTTACTTTCGCATTTATAATATTAGTTAGGATGAATGTTGGTAATTTCGGAGAACTTTATCCAGCAATGTAATACCTATTTTTGGCTTGTCAAAAAAGCAATAAAAATGGTGCCTCTCATGAATGAGGATGCTGCTTCGATACAGGACTAGTACTAATGTCACTTATTACAGCGCTTATGCGCTTATGTTACTTACAGCGTCTTCTTGTGTTAAAATTTTATTTATTCTGTGCCTCAGAACTATGGGTGAATGATGTTTACCTATAGTTCCGAGACAGAGACACGTCAGCCTACACTGAAAACCAGCGCCGTGGTTTCGTGCACGGCATTATGCTAACCGTCGGCCGTTTCGCGCGGTAGTGGTGCAAATTTCCGTTAATGACATTTTTTTTTGTATTTAGTTTTTGAGATTAACCGCTGAAGGCCCGGCTGTCATACCGGTATGACATAACAATAGAAAATCAATTGTGTCTCATTACGTGGGACTTGAGTAATTAAGAACCAACTTGTCTTGTTACGGGCTGTTGGAAAAAATAGTTTGTATGGTGCGTCTCTTTCACGTGAATAAAAAGTTTTTCTGTCATTCTTCTTATTCAATTCAAACGTACTTTCTAAGTACGTGTACCTCGTGTTTCTTTTTTTAGATTTGAATTTTATCTTGAACATCACCGACATCATTGTCACTGTGCCATGTCAAAGTTATCCCTCGCGAATCGCACATTTTCCTAAGATAAAAGTAGCCTGTAAAATTCCAGACTATAATCTATCTCTGTGGCAAATCTTATCCAAATCCTTTGCGTAGTTATTACGTGAAAGAGTAACAAACATCCATCCATCCTTATAAACTTTCGCATTTATAATATTAGTCGAATTAGTAGGAAGTATCCAACTTCCTACTAATCATACGTCTGGAATCGCTAATCAGCAACTCAAGCAAGCGTGCTGATCAATACCTAATCGTGCCTTTTCTATATAAACAAGTCTTTGCACTGTTTTTTTTTAAATTTTTTAGGTGGTAATAATCATCACATGACTCCTTCCTCCCTGGGTGGGGCGAAACGGACTGTCAGACTTTTACTGACTAAAAAACCACCCTGTTCCTTCTGTTGCCCTTAACGTTTCGGGGCCACGGTATCCTGTTAAGACGTCCCGCAACCCCGGCAGGCAAGCCATTGCCCTGAAGTAGAAACATAATAGGCTGGTATTATTATTTAATAAAAATCCCACCTGCTTGTATTACACAAAGGTATACACTTTAACATGACTCCTAGACTATAAATTCAAGATAATAGGACGCCTTTCATAACAGGCGTGCTGTGTTTCGTAAATCAAAACATGTGTCTGAAAATGGGATTCGGTAGCTTGTGTTCAAATCTCTGGAGTAATACCGTCAATATTTCTAGTTTCGACCTCCTGAATACTCGTGACGTCACGATTCTGTAAACCATTATTTTGCTAAATTGATGAAAAGCAGAATATGTACATATTTTTAATTACGATTTTTCGATAATTTGCACCTACTACGTCATCTCTTTACTACCTTTGGTTGACTGTGAAAGAATGCCTAAGGCATTAAGTCCGCCTTTGTTCTATTAATTGCATAAAGTTTAAATAAATAAATGATTTGTGTGTGTGTGAGAATGTGTGGAATTAATAAATCGGTTGTCTGATAGCTAGATGAGTCGACGAAATCGACGAAAAGAGGCCGATACCCAGCAATGGGTGAATTCGGGGTGTGTATCTAGGTGTATGTGTTCTGTTACTTATCACTGTTTAGTAATCAATTATTGAAATAATATCACGAAATAGGGACCTGCATGAAAAAATAATAAGCAGACATTTCAACTGACCTAATTTTGATATACGATTGAACACAACGGGCGCTCTACTAACCTATAAACATACACCATATACACACATAAGCTTACCACCAATTCGTATTCCACCGACATCATATTCAAATACATTATAATTTCGTACAATTATTCCGCACACACACTACACCGCATTTTTACAACAACAACCTAATACACCCACAAACACACCGATCACACACACACCCGACATTCACACTCTACGTGTTGATTGACCGTGCAATGATCAAAAAGCAGGAGCTATTCACGTCACGTTTATGCTAAGCTCCATAACGCTTGACGAATTTAGCGATATTACTTCTGTTCACCACGAATTTGAGGGAAAAACTCGCGGAAAAAGAAACGGCATGTTTATTTTTTCATGGCTTTTCTGGTGCTTTAAAGATGGCGATAGGAGTAAAAGGCTCTCGTTTTTATGTCATGATTTTTTGAAGGAGCTTTGTATTGTGAGTATTGAAAGATGGCTAAGGGTCAACGCGAACAGAGAAACTATTATGCTCGAGAAGTTTCTTGTTTATGTACTTATTGACAATGAACTAAAAATATCACAAATATAAATTGCAGTTTTGTATCCTCGTCTTTCTGGAGGTTGCCATAAAAGACAGATAATCAAATAAACCGAATGTCATGTGATCAATATTAATAAATATTGTTTTTTTTTTTGTTTTTATAGAACAGTATCGCCCCATTGCGTATGTGGTAGGTAGTAGTGCGCGACTATAATCACTGCTTGCGTGCGGGTTCATTGCCCCACAAACTAAGTTGAATTCTAAATTCAACTACCAAAAAAATATTAGAAATTCTATTTATTTTATTATTAAGTCATGTTGAGAACCGCGTATTTATGCAATTTGCAACTTTATCTCAATAGACATACGTATGTCGTTTTAGTTTAATAAACATAAACAAATGAAAAGCTGACAACAGTTGTAAGGTAAAAAAATAAACAAGAAAAATAATTCTTGGAAACATTTCCAACAGGATTACATACATACATCATGTTTCTTTAAGTTAGCAACAAGAAGTAAACATAACTCCAGTCACTAACATAATATTTCATCCTTTTCCTCAAACGTAACGTAACGTTAACTATTCAAACAGAATAAATCTAGGCAAGTTTTATTCTATTTGAATAGTTTACGATTTTCACGGCACGGATTAGTTTCGCTAGAATAATTATTTTGAATATAGCTTTTAGGATTACTAACTCTGAAAGGGGAGTAAGCCTTTTCTAAGTACCTAATCGATTCGAATCGGAAATACTATTAGCCAACAGCATTTTGGTTCAGGTTCTTACGACGATTACCCATTGATACGAATAAAATATTCACACTAAAAAAATTGTATGTCCATATTATGTACCTACGTAATGGCTATTTCAATTTGAAAAAAAAAAACACTTTTTCATCACACGTTTTCATCACGGAACTGCACTAAAAGCGAAAATATGAAAAAACGTTGACCGCTTCAACTAAAAAAAAATGACAAATAATATAAAGAGAGATTCATAATTTTTATTTAAAAAAAATACACAACATGTTTTTTATTTTTATTAATGAAATATTTATAAACGACCATTCGCTTCTGGACATACTGCAGCAGTTGCTTTGTTCAATGGTTTTTTCATAAGGGATTGTCTCTTTAATAAGTAAGGAAGCAATTATGAAAACACTCATTGCACACACAGTTCTTAAAGATAATTTTAACGAGTCAAAAAAAAATAGAACAAATTTTATTTGTCATAGAGAAGGCACACGGTTACACAAGGTTTTTTCAGACTAATATGATATTAAACAAAGACAAAATCATAATTAGGAGCCTCACGGCTACGCAGAGTAGGTCTATTTCCACAATAATCACAGACAGAAGCTGTCTGATGCTAATTTCCAAGTAAACCTTTTGAGACAGAGGTGATGGATGTGGGCCTTTGTTGAGTAGTTTTTGTATTATCATAAACGTTTGACGTTTAAACCGCGCGGCAATTTTGACAGCTGTCAAAATCGTGTTTTGAATATAGAACACTCCAAGTGGATCCGTTACAAGGATATCTCGACCTGATACTTTTATGTAGGAGTTCTTCTAATCATTTGGTAATCTAGACGCTGGCTTTTCGCTTACTCTCTTAAAGATAACAAGGCGGTGATAGTGTTTCCTTAATGTTCCGACTTTTTCTGCTTACGAAGGGATAGTAGTCTAGGTAGAATAATCGTTTTGTGTTCGCACAGAAACTTAACGATTTCGGGGGGATAATGGCTTATTTACAAGGAATTTTCTGCTTATTTTTGAACTGTACGTAAAATAAAAATGGAAACAGGAGCGTCTCAAGGTAAAAACATTATTAATGAAAAGTGTCATCTTAAATTAGTGCTTACGTCCTTTATATTTAAGCTACATTCAGCTTAATCCCGCTAAAATAATGCAACCCACAATCTCTCAAAAATCACGATTACTCGTTCTATTTATGCTAAATGTATTACAATACTATTCAGCAGTAAAAGCATGGTTAAATGTACATACTAAGCCTATCGTCCAGGGTTGCAGATTTTGCTCGAAAGAGTTACCGCCGCCCTGGAATACGGGCATTAAGGGCATTAGGAGGAACACGGATGGGTTTTAGTCAGTAAGAGTCTGACACTCCCTTCCACTTCGCCGAGAGCGGAAGAAGTAATTAGATGATTTCAAATCCTGAAAGAAAAGCCCATAACATAACATAACATCACGCCTGTAATCCCCGAAGGGTTAGGCAGAGGTGTACCTATTAGTACACCCACATTTCGCCAGTTATGTTTTTAGTCCCATGTAATAGGGTGCGAGCCTATTGCCATCAACCGGGCACAAATCCAGACTCCGAGGCTATTACTGAGAAATTCCTGATGGAAAAACCCAATAACACTTTGCCCTCACTGGGAATCGAACCCAAGACCTCATGCACAGCAGTCGCGCTTGCGACCACTAGACCAACGAGGCAGTCAAAAAAGCCAATACTCAGAATTGATTTAAGTTAATCACCGTTGAATATTAAAATCATAACCATTAACACATAATCATTTAGACGTGGGTGGGTTGGTGCGTTTTAGCAAATCTAAACCCCTTTACCATACATTTACGCAAGCTTTATATTTCTAATTAATAACAACAACCAGTAAAATATAGGTCAGTTACCTATCAAAATAACCCATTAAAATTTTGCCAATTTCCTAAAACGACAGGCTTTAACGTTATTTTCATTTCATTTTGCGAACGGCATTACAAATATAATTTACAAATACAGACCCGGTCCTTCTATCGCCCCTACAAATACAGTCAGAATCATAAATATCTTACAATTACAGAAAATTCAAAAGTGATTTTCTCTTTGAGAAATAACCTATTACATAATAACATGGTTCCAAAAACACTTCGTTCGTAACACCAATATCAAAACTTTAGCATAAAATCGCTTTTGAATTTTGCTTAATTGTAACATATTTATGCTCGTGACTGTACATGCCCCTCGTATTTGAAACCCCATATGAAATAACTTTCAGAAACAATTAAAATTTTACTTTCCTACCTAAAATACCGAGCATTATTACAACGAATATTTGTCCTGTTACCGCCGGAAGTGTGGTCACAGTAAAATAAACTTTTCCCTTTATAATCATACTAAAAAGGGAAGTTTTGTTGTTGTTAGGGACTTCAACGAAACAGATAATCAAATTGATAAATTATAAACCTCCCTATCGCTAAGTATTCTGTTCCCAATTTGGATGTACCTACAGAAATTATATTTTAGACTTAACCTAAAAATATGGCAATAAATATTGTTTAGGGGAAACCACCCCAACTATTTATAATTTAGCAGGTAACTAAAACAGGTTTTACAAAAAATTGTTTCATTTTTGACTTGAACATGCAAGACTAAATCCATAATACGCTAGGTAATTTTGACCTAGATTAGTGCCCATTTCGGGTTCAAAATGCGAATGTTCCAGTGGTAATCGCTATTCTAGCGGCCAAGACAGAATTTAGACCCCTTTAAAATGACCCAGATCTGTAGCAGTGTTTACCCCGCCTAGGCCAATAAGACGACCTTTTTCCCTCATTTGCGGCCTTATGGTAATATGGATTACTTTTACGGGTAATTTTCCCTTAAAACTTGAGGGTAAATTGAAATAGATGGAAGGGTTTTGTAATGTGGGCTCCAAAATGGGACTGTTTGCTTCCCATTTGCGCCATTATGGTGTTGTGTGGTAAAATTAAGGAATATTTGGAGATCTTTTAATGTGTAGAGAACGAAATTACTGTCACATGTTAGTAGAAACTTACACTCTTACTGTTATTATAATTAAATTAGGCTTTAAAAATATAAGTTATATTTTTATTCAATTTAACCGTATTTTCTTATCGTGAGATTACTTTTAGGAAAAAAATATAAATAATAAATAATAATAATAAATATCTTGGGACAACTCACACACGGCTATCTGATCCCAAGCTAAGCAGAGCTTGTGTTATGGTAACCAGACAACTGATATACATACTTATATAATTTATAAATACATACATATAATAGATAAATCACACCCAGACACAGAACTAACAATCGCGCTCATCACACAAAGTTTGTCCTGGGTGGGAATCGAACCCACGACCTCCGGCTTAGCAGTCAGGGCCACTAACCACTAGACCAACAGGCCGGTCAAATGGTCATTTGACATTATTTTCTTTGCAAAATCTGCCGAATAGTCGTATTTATTCTTCAGATTAATTACGTTATCTACCAAGTGGAAAATCACCCCTTAATCGTTTTACAAAGAGCATTAAATCAAACTAATAAGCTCATTTTCTTAGGCTCATAATGAAAAATTCAATTTAATTCAGTAATTTAAAAGATATCGCGTTTACTATTGCTTGATAAGAAATAAATCTAATTTTAAAGACATAAGAACCACTAAAGGTAAAAATTCTCAAATAAACTCTTCAATAATCAAAATGCCATCTTTGTTTGTGTAACAAGAGCCGCCTAGAAAATAAATAAGACAACATAAAGATTTATGGGCACAAAGATAAATCAGAATAAGGTGTGGTGACTAACAGATTAAAGTAATAAATATTTATTTAAACGACAATGCACGATAAACAAATAAATCAAAGCAAGAGAAACGGTGAACTCAAAGTAGTATGTCACGCACTAAGGATTGTATATTAATAAAATATTTTATCCGATAAACACGGAATTTATGGTTGATCTAGTAAACACGCTGTATAATATTTATTGTTGAGGTAACGGAACAATGCATGTTTCTGTTAATATTGTTATACGGAATAAATAAAAAATAAGTTTTACTCGATGGATAATTTATTTTTTATTTAGTAGGGTCCTGTACAACTTTAGTTTTTATTTAACTTAATGAATATCCTTTATGTTGGTAACTAGACTGTGTAGAACTTAGCTTTTTTTTCACGAGTTAGTAAGTAACATTTTTTTATAATAATGAGTACAATGACCCTTTTATGAAAGGGGTAACTCTAGTAATTTTCTCAGTTTCATAACATACATAACATCACGCCTGTAATTCCTGAAGGATTAGGCAGAGGTGTACCCATTAGTACACCCACATTTAGCTAGTTATGATTTTTAGTTCCATGTAATAGGGGGCGAGCCTATTGCCATCAACCGGGCACAAATCCAGACTCCGAGGCTGCTATTGAGAAATTCCTGATGGAAAAATCCAATAACACTTTGCCCGACCTGGGAATCGAACCCAAGACCTCATGCACAGCAGTCACGCTTGCGACCACTAGACCAACGAGGCAGTCAATCAGTCAGTCAGTCAGTTACTCAGTTTCAATCTGTCAGAAATGTTTCTAATTTACCTAATTATACCTTTTTTTTACTTTCATTGTCGCTAACATACGATTGCGACTACATTTTAAACATTTTTTATTCGTAGAATTGGCCTTCAAATTTATTGTAAACAAAAACTAAGCTTGTATAATATACACTTCGTTTTTTTATGAGTCTTTCAATGAAAATGATGTTAATTATACCACACGCTTTGAATAATGCGATGCATTTTGTATTGTGTTCCCCATGATAATTAAGAACGGGTTCATCTGTAACTGTTCCTTTGGGTAATTTCGGGGGCGGGTAGTCACTTGGGAATGGGTAGTCATTTCGAAGGGGACGCTTGCAAATTCATCTATGTCCACATTTACAGGTGGTGCAGCCTTTAAATTGAATTATTTAAGGTGTAAGATGAATTATAAAAGGAGTATAAAGTAAAATAATATTTTACTTTCTTGTTCAGCCCGTAGTGTCCCACTGCTTGAACAAACAATAGAAGATGCCGCGTTCTTTCATTACCTCATTCACCGCGTAACCTCGGACCAGTCTAAAGTAAAATAACGGGTGCTAAAAAACACTTAACGAAGCCGAAAGTTATTCTACCTACATATTATTATACCTACCTGTTCCACCTACCTATTTACATACCTGAACACCTGGTTGCGGAGATGATTGAAGGTCAAAGTTCTATTTTAATATGTTTTTTTTTTTTACAAAAACCTAAATATAGTTTTATAAGATTAACACGTAACTAAAAATAAAAGTCATTTCCCAGAAGTAATTTTTGCTCAAACTTGCTTAGTTTGATGAGAAGTATGCATAGTTAATAGCTATAATTATTATGTGTCTCATACACCGTATAAACCTACAAAAAATGTTTATAAAAATAAATTAAAGAGAAACATGAGATAGAAAAAGGAAACCGTATAAAGGATACGAAACCCACCAACATAATAGATTTTAAATCCTTAACACAATTACACTACATTACCGCGCACGAACTCATATTTCTTTACCAACTAAGGTACCTATGACAGGAAAATAATAGCAACACAGAAAGAAAAAGAAATTAATAACGACTCTTTGGCTATAACACTAAAAAGAAACTTCGTCTCTAGAGAGAAAAAGATTTTCATTGAGTACCTCAACCTGATTCTGAACAGTTTGACATCGAATATCGATAACCAAATTTTGAATTTTCTTTAACCATTTTCCATTTGTTGTTCTCGGTTGTTATTTGTAGATTTTCGACAGTCGTTAGCCAGAAGTCCGATTATCTGACAATCAGTCTTACCAAGAGATATGGCGTTTCCTCGTAACTGGGTTGTGGAGGTCAAATAGGCAGTCGCTGCATGTAACATACTGGAATTCAGTTTCATATGATTGGCACGTTGGCAAGGCAGATTATATTGATGCACTATTTCAATTTAGAATAAACATTAGTAAAACTATGGCTAGTCGCCAATCATTATAGTGTATCTAATGAAAAGGTCTCGTAGTCTTTAAAAACGTTTCTAACATCAGACTCAAGTCAATAATGTTGTTTTCATTACTGAATTTAAAAAAATTGTCGTTGATAGTCGCTGAGGTGAGAATGCAACTACATTTTGAATGTTTTAAACCGACTTTAATAAAATAAGTCTCAGAAACTCAACTCGACCACATGTTTTTTTTTTATTATTAGAATTTATCTTATTACATCACATGAATAAAGGAACGACAGATTCGTAGGAAAATAAATAGTTAAAAAGCCAATCGAAACAATACCTACGATCATTTTAATAAAACTGGAAATACAAAAACGAGAAACATTTTTAAATACAGTCACTATTAAAAAAAAATATTTTCATTAATATGCATGATGAATATGTATCTACATACATATAATAATTATCTTTTATTTCAGTCTGAATGTACAGTGATAAATACTCGCCCGTCCGAGTAACCTAGTTATTAGCTGAATATTGGTAGATTATAATATCTGAAACGTGTACTATTATTGCTTTTTATTTGCAACTGAAAGTATTTTCTTTGACAAAATACAGCAGTGATTTGTTTACGTTTGTAAACTTCATGAATGTTTCATTAACTTAATAGTTACTCTGCAAATATCTTTGTGTAAATGAATATTCAATTTATTACTCAAGTACTTCCGGTATTGATGCTGTCTTTCTCCATTGAATTATTAAATTTATCCTGACTGAATTTTAGTCACGAGGCCAATGGTGCCGATTCTCTTGGTCACAAACTAAACTAATATTAGACTATTTCCATCTTTTTCTATCCAATAAAACAAGAAAGAGACTAATGTAAATAAGAGCTGTCAAATTTAGTAAATCTGACACATCCATACAATTATAGTTGACATCTTAAAACGTATGGATTAAAAATACGGAAAAGTTCAAGGCACCAATAATAAATAACTATAATTTAGGGACTAAATAAACGCAGGAGATATTATAATTCACAAGTGTACTAAAGCAGGTGCACTCTCTCTTTCGTCACTCTCGTAGTCTGATGGGCCGGCAATTCGACACGACCAAAGAGATATTAGATGCAGTACTAACGGCTTTTCGTGCTTTTTAAGACACGGCGGTGTCACACCACCAACGAATTTCGAGCTGCTACCGAGAAATATCTAAAGGAAAAACTTGTTAAAACTTTTCCGAACTCAGAATTGAACACAGGACCCAATGATGCAGCCATACTTATAATAAGTAGGTATATTTGCCCCGTTATTATAAGAAATCGAAAACAGTCTCGTCTCAAATTGAAAGATGCTAAAAAAAATGGTACATCTTAGCTCGGGTCAAAGCCTTAGACAATGTGAACCCTATCACCTCCAGCAATACAGATAAAACCTTTTTCCTAAATGAAAACTCAACAAGAACTGCTTGTTTACCATTTTCAAAGTAACTGTAATTTAGAAACGTAACAACACCCAAAAGCAATGTCGTAAAACATAAAAGTGTTGACGATTTACAAAAAGCACTCAGTTGTTTTTGCTCAGTCGTCGGCAAATCGATGATTGTATTTGATACCCAGTCGAGAATATCAACATTCCGAAATCAGCTTTTATTTTCACTGTGAATGAAATGTAATTTATTTTCATAATTACTCTCGAATTATTTTGCTTTTCCTAGAAAAATATTGTTAAATTAAACTTTCACTGTAATATATTTTATTGAAGGTGAAAAACGTCAGTATTGTTACTGACCACCAAAGAAAAAAATCAATAACAATCTTAACTGCTCTTTGTAATTCGTTTCGGAATTTAAAATCCATACTAATATTATTATAAATGCGAAAGAAACTCTGTCTGTCTGTCTGTTAAGCTTTCACGACTAAATCGCAGAATTAGGCGTCTTCGTCTGCGTTCAAAAATCGACATTTACGCGGACGAAGTCGTGGGCAAAAGCTGGTTGTGTCATAAGTTCAACGGAGCGTGGGTCAGACTTTAATCCTAAACATCCCAATCGGGGCTCAATCTTGTTTCAATATCATCAAAGGTTTAAAAATTTATAAAACAAAATCTAATCAAGATTAGTGGCCTATCTGCTAACATATCTATAATTTTTGCGTGTATCTGTAGTACCTATAGTAAGCTTATCTAGCCCGGGACCAGTTCGAGTTCCGAGTAATGAATTATTAGCTGTATTATAAAATATTTTTGGAGCGAATGCCAGTGGATTTGCAATTTCATTTGAATATTTTAACGTCAAATAATTATTATGTGTGGAAATAAAATGTTGATGAAAGCATGACTTTAAAAGTTCTGATGGCCAATTCTACTATTCTATAAAAACGTTCAAAATATCATGTAAGCACGAGCATTGATCACCACGCTGGCTCAAGGCGGATTGGCGAATTTGGATTGGTGATGTTTTCTTCAACTAATGTTAGTAATATCAAAGATAAACTTAAAAAGTACATAAAAAATAGAAAACTTCGCATTGGTACTTACCTGTACCAGACTACAAGCCCACAACTTCGTGCATCAGAGGCGCCTTAATCACGGAAAACTTATGCTTGAAACTAAATCCTGTCGTCGTCATTTATTTCAGTAGGTACCATTTCATGAAACCACCTCATTTTTCGGTTACTTTTTTCACGTACCTACATTAACGTACGAGCTTGTTTTGTTGCTTTATTTTCGTACTTACATATCAAGTAAATATTTCAGGTCGCCTTATATTTCGCGGAAAACGCGGTCGAGCGAAGACATTACCCTTTTCATTTGTTTTTGTTCGCCTGAATGTGAATGTTTTCGAAATTCCCCTTGTAAATACATAAATCAGAGCTCGCCTCATCGTATCCCTGTGTTTTTTTCTACTTATTTTTCGTTGCAATCCTAGTGAGTGGTATTAAAAAAGTATCAAAGTACAAGTGAAAAATATGACTTGGATTATTTTCTTTTGGTTTTTCAAGGCTCTTTGTATGTTCAAAGCTTGCCTGGACTTTTAACTTTGAACGTCGCACGCATTTTAATGTGTGACGCAATGAATTTGCAGCTTTGTGAAGTTTTAATAATAAACTTAAATGGTTTCTGCTTTAGAATCCATTGTGCTTTGTTGAGTATTGCTTTTGCTTGTATTCATTTATTTTTATATAAAAGTAGGTCGGGATTTAGAACGTCTTCTTTTCAGCCTCATGTTTATTTCTTATGATATTATTTTTTCGCTTTAAAGGAGCCCCGAGATTTTATACCGTTTTTTTATTACATCGTCTTAATATTCGTATACATAAAGCATACTTTATCTGAACCACTAAAGTGCGTAGTGATTTTAGTAGGTACTCCAATATAATAAATACTAACCTATTATTATCCCTATGTAGGGCAAAGGCCTCTTACCAAGAAGGCATTAACATTGATCACCACAGTTACTCAAGACGGATTGACAATTTCAGACTTACATTATTCATTATATTAAGTCCAGATTTCTTCACGATGTTTTTCTTTTTCTGACGTCAGTGATGTCCAAGATTAACTTAGAAAAAAAATTAAAAGGCACATTGATACTAACCCTGTATTGAACCTAATCATAACAGGTACCTCAATGAATCAATTTCTAATATCCCAAAGACTAAGCATAAAACAAATAATACCATTATCGCATCACACATAAAATATGAATCTCAACAAAAACGAGAGTAATTAATTCTCGCTTACCCACGCGATAGGGCCGGCCATCACTTTTTACTGTTATTAGCAAAGACAAATATCCAAACTGAAAGGATTTTATCATAGTTGGAAAAACAAATGACCCAGTTCTGCGACATAAATCAATTTATATATTGAGGATGATCAGTCAACCTACTTCCTTAGTGCAGCAACTGTGAGATGGACCTACAAAGTCTTTTGATAACTGAACAGGAAACTATGTTTAAAAAAAAAACAGTTTTAGTTTCAAAGACTTAGCGAATACTCTGACTTTTAATGTAAAAAATACACTAACGGTTACTTACATAAATTGCGCAAAAGGGTCAGCATTTATAAGTTTGCAAAGTTTGAAAAAAATCAGTTTAAATTTAAATTTACAATGTGATATTCTATTGTGTTGTTATTTCGAATTTGACAGAAGTATAAGGTAGATATCACCAATTCTCCTCTATCTCTTTATTTTATACATGCTTGTTGGCCATAAGCGTCCAACAAGTGTCGTTACATTAACCGGTATATATCTATATCTTCACATCCGACCGATACCGTCGGCTTTCATTAGACCGGTCGGTAGCCGATCAATGCACATTTTTTTTTTAACCAAGGTATTAAAATGTCAAATGTTTTTAAATGTCGTGATGGGCACCATTTTGACTTTTTCAATTCATAAGTACATTCTAAAGTTTATCTTGGACATCTCTGATATCGGTGAAAGAAAATATCTGGAAAAAACTTGGACTTATAATAATTATAAGTCCGGAATCGCCAATCCGCCCTGAGCAAGCCTGGTGATCAATGCTCTTGCCTAATCTGTATGGGAAGAGGCCTTTGCCCTGCAATAGGATAGTAAGGCATTAAGTAAGGTATTATTAGATATTGCTACAACAAAAACCTAGATAAATAAATAAAGAAAAAAAATATCCATAACTATCAGAATACACTATTCAACATTTCTAGAAACACGATATCTCATAAACAAAAACTGTACTAAAACAAAGAAGCGATATCTACAAACGTTATTACAAATAGGTACAATTCCCTGCCATCGTTCTAGGCTCACAAATGGCTTGGTGTACCGTAATCATAAATAGTTGGTCGCTTGCTCTCATAACCAGGACATTTTCCACTCAGTTTCAGCTCAAGTTGTAGGGAATTTATCGGTAGACGATCAAGTAATGGCCAGCAATTGTGTTCGCGTAATTAACTTTGCTATAGTTTATTATTTATTCGTTTTTCTTCGTGAAAGTTCGCCTATTTTCGTTGAGGTTTTAAGAAAAAAAAAATGGATTTTCCTGTTATTGGATATTGGAAAGTGACTGATAACTTTGAAGAAAAATATGATAAGGTTTATTAACAAATTTATTTTATATAAAAAGCTAAATACGAGTAATAATATCTCGTTAGTTTAGTGGTCGTTAAGCGCAACTGCTGCGCATAAGTTCTTAGATAAATGATTCCCAGATCAGGCAAAGTGTTATTAGGTTTTTCCATCAGGATTTTTTAAGTAGCAGCCTTAGTTTGGATTCGCGCCCAGTTGATAGCAAAACGTGGGTATACTAATGGGTACACCTCTACCAAACCCTTCGGGGATTACAGGCGTGATGTTATGTAATTTTCATTATATAGACTGATGGTGCTTACATTACATTTACTAACAAAAACTTGTTGAAACTCAAAAGTTGGAATGATGAAACTAACTTTACAAATTGTACTCCTAATGGATATAACTTTCAAGGTTTTTTATTTTAAATAAATAAATAAACTTTTAATTTATTAACAGTGTTTTAAAAAGTTTCATTAAAAACATTTAAATTATACGAATAGTAAAACCGTAAACGACCACTCAAAATATTTCAACAATTAAATTGTGAGCCAAACGAGATAGAATAAAACACAACAAAAAATATATTGCCTACTAATGGTCCCGATATACGTTGTCTTCTTCGAACATTGACTTGCAGCGCCACCTGCCGGGCCCATTTGTGTTTTCAAACCATCCAGAAACACATTTAAATATACACACAAAATTTCATCCAAATCAGTCCAACCGTTTAGGAGTTAGGTAATAATCACACGCACAGAAAAATTAAATGTATATTAAACTACTAACTTTTTGTCGTCTAACTCGTCGTTTTTGTCGTTTAACTTTCTAAATGTCAGTTATCGTGGACGCTGGAGGTTAAAATACTGAATAAAAAAAAGTAACCTATGTCCTTTCTTGGGTTTCAAATTTGCCCCGTACCAAATTTCATTAAAATCGGTTCAGTGGTTTAGTCGTGAAAGCGTAACAGATAGACAGACGTAGTTACTTACGCATTTATAATATTAAGTAAGGATAAAAAGTAACAAATTTAGTACCTACATAGTTAAAATAAGCCACCTGTTTGATAACATCTAGCCTAATCAATGCTACAGTTCATAACGCACCTAATTTAAACACTAAACACCAACCAGATCCAAACCAATTAAATTATAAAGGGAGCAACACACTGCCAACCAAAATCGATATCAATCGAGCTTAACTGTGTAATGCTCGCCGAGGCACGAAGGCACGCACACATATCTATCTATCATCCAATTATTAGCAGAAAGCCGCTGTTTAATCATCCCTGGCTAACTAAACTGTGATTATCGAAGCCCTTACTACGGTTGATTTATATATAAGTTATTGTGATTATTACGCGCCCCGTTTTGGTATAGATTTAGAACTATATTCGCCAATTATAAGGATAGGATAGGGTTAGTGTAGGGCGTGGGTAGGGGTAGTGTAGGGTTTGTGTAGGGTAGTGTAGGGTTTGGGTAGGGTATCGGTAGAAGTGAGTATCGGTAAGGTAGCAGTTTACAAAAAAAAATATGACGGTACGAAATTCGCTGGTAAATTATAGTTGACGCTTTTGTGACTTTCCCGTCGCCTCGTGTTTGCAAGCTACTGAGTGTGGGGTCTTGGTTTGGTTTCTCAGGTAAGGCAAAGTGTTATTGTGTTTTTCCTTAAGCAATTTCTCGGTAGTAACCTGGAGGTTCTAAGCTGGTGATGAGGCAACCCCGTGATTCAGAAAACACGTACCAGCTGTCATTCATAGATCATTCACAATCGTTACGGGTCAATACAAAAATGCGACAATCTGACCAAGGAGTATCGTGTTACCCAATAATTTATTTATTTATTTAAACTTTATGCAACAAAAAAGTACAAAGGCGGACTTAATGCCTTAGGCATTCTCTACCAGTCAACCAAAGGTGGTGAAGAGATAACAAAGCAGGTGCAAAAAATTGTACATGAGGAAATAGTCAGATAAGAAATTTTAAAATCATTAACCATCAATAACTGGGTTGTGGAAGTGTGATCTTGTGAGTTAAAGCTGTAGCTTTTGCGAGATAGAACATATTATCTACATCCCTACACAAACTTACGCCATTTTCCCCATGGTGGTAAGCAGAAACCACAGAACGCCACCAGCTGCGATATAAAATATTACCTCTCTTTTGTTTAAAGAATCAAAAGAAGTTTTCCCTGTGTGGATATGTTTACTTACAAAACTCACATTAAACAGCCAAAATCGGAGCATGTATTTATAGGATAGACAAATGTTTGTACCGAGAATTCTCTTAAACGGCTGAACCAACTTTAACAGGACTTCCAATAGCAGCTAGTTATTTTTTTAAGGAGTAACTTTTATTTTAGAAAAGGAATTAGGATTTCACGCATAAAATTAAAACCCGCAGGTAACCAACATTCACGCGGACGAAATCACGGTGTAGTCTTGAATATATTTTTAGATTGATTAATGATTATAGTTATAGTGACAGCGAGTGCCTTAGGCTAATATTAATCAAAACAAAAAGTATAACAAATCAAAGATATCAGATAAAAAATTCGCAACAGTGATAAAAGAACTGCAACTTTTCACTTCAATGGCGGCAAACGAGATCCAAATACCTAAATTTATATATTCTCAGCACCCAAGAGCATCTTATATAATATTCAAGTCATAAGCAGCATATTCCGTTCAATCATTCGACCATTAGTAAGTGAAATTCGCACTAACATATAAAAATCGAATTGGGTCGAACGTCGACACACACTGGCATATGATGGATGTTTGTATAAGAGGAACACTTTGCCATCATCCGAATAAAGCGAGGAAATATTAAAATTTATGTACAACACCTTCTCACGTTTCGAATAACGACGCATGGTAAGTACCTAGGTCTGTCATGATATGACGAGAAGGCGAGACTAATATGAATGTCGTCGCATATAATGTAGGTACTGAGAAATCTTTCTCACGATTCAAATTTCAATTGAAAATGAAATAAAAGAGGAAGTGAGCGTTTTCATGGAGGAAATAAAGCTTTAATATTCGCTTTTTTACGGTCTGTTAATTCACTGATTGTTGTCGCCTTCTCAGCTTTTTGATCTCCTGGTAGATTGGTACAATAAAAGAGTATTGTTGTTGATATAACTACGTGTGAGGAATAGCTTGGTTGATTGTACGTTGTTATTGGTAGATAAATCCATGCTATTTTCTTATCTCCTGATATATCATTTAAATTAATTTGGAGTGGATGAGTTATAATTAATAGAATGGAACGTATGATGAAGTGCGAGTGAATAGTGAATGAGTGTGAAAGAGAGGAAAGAGAACGTTGTACTTTTTTTATTAAAGCTATACTTTATTTTTGTTAGCCTATTCTGTCCCACTCATGGGCAAAGACCTCCCTCTAATCCTTCCATCTTTCCCGATTCAGTGCCAGTGATTCATCCTTCCAGTTTTATAATTATTTATCTGTTATTGATTTTACAACAACGATCCTACATTTGTTACTTAAAAAGAATTAGAGTTGTATTTTACTTTGGCAAGTGACAACTGACAAAAAAAGACTTCAAAATTGACAAGAAATAATTTATCAAACAAATACGATTGCTTAGTCATTTATCTACAATCATAAACAACTTAAGTACTTAACCACGCAATCTTTATCAAATATCTCAAATGAAACATCACTATCATAAACAGACTATTAAATAACGAAACAGTCCATAAACTCAAACCCAAGCGCTGATTAATTCACCGTTCCTAAATCCAAGACTTAACAGCCAAGGCTTTTAATCATAACACTAAGGATAAGGAAGGTGATAAATGTGATGAATTCGGCCGCATCATCTCTAAGTCTTCTTACCCGAGATATAGTGGCGAAGCTTAAGACAGAGATAGATATATGTTGCGTACAGTTTCTTCTTAGAGATGTGGAGCTGTGATGTCAAAGAATTAGAATTGATGCAGAAGATGGTAGAGCCAAAAATGATGCATGAATCGAATTCAAAAAATTCTGTACTAACTCATTCATAGATTTACATAACATAACATCACGCTTGTAATCCCCGAAGGGTTAGGCAGAGGTGCACCCATCAGACATTTCGCCAGTTATGTTTAAGACCCATGTAATAAGGGGCGAGCCTATTGCCAATAATCGGGCACAAATCCAGACTCCGAGGCTGCTACTGAGAAATTCCTGATGGAAAAACCCAATAACACTTTGCCCGACCTGGGAATCGAACCCAAGACCTCATGCACAGCAGTCGCGCTTGCGACCACTAGACCAACGAGGCAGTTCATAGATTTATTTATGGTATATGGCTCTCCAACAATGATTACACTATTGCATGTTATTTGTTGCATTTCAAACTTAAGGTAAAGTGCCCCATCACTTAAAGGAGAGCGAAAAGTAGATACGAATACAAAAATATTATTTTCTAAATCTCATCTAAAACTATGTAGACTCACAATATATTTAATATTCATAAATTGTCAATCCCCAAAGCCCTAACATGAAAAAAGCTCTAACAAAATATTATCTAAATATCTCATCAAAATATATGAACTTTGTAAAACCATGTTAATTAACAAAGTCTGTGCTTTTAACGTCCAGTCTGGATGACAAACGAACGACAGAATATTATGAGGTTTCAGTTTAAAGCCGATTTGGGAATTAAACTTAGTTTTGATTTTGATCATTATTCTGTATTTTCGGTAGTATAGTAATTAACATGTCATATAGTCTCTGATGGTAGCGTAATCTTTGAATAATTAGTCTGTTACTACTTGGATTATAATTGAGAGCAGATTAGAGAATTTGTAAGTTCCACGGGTTATTGTAATATTAGTGTTTAAAATCAATGTTTTTATTCAAGTAACAAGATTTACTGCGACTAATTGTTATAATGTATCATGACTTCTTTCAGAAGGTCGCAATCGAGTCATAAATACTCTGATAAAATTACTACATCTGGTTAGTGATTAATAAATACTTGTTTCATTTTTTGTTGTTTATGTTTGACAGTATTTCAGAATATCTACACTTCTTTCAAAGAACAGGATTGCCTCGTTGCGTAGTATTTTTATAACCATTAAGCACAAAAAAAGTACAAAGGCGGACTTAACGCCTCAGGCATTCTCTACCAGTCAACCAAAGGTGGTGAAGAGGTAACATTAGGTGCAAAAAATATACATATGTTTAAGGCAATTTCGCCAGACTATATCACTGTGCAGGTTCATCGCTCCGCCTGCCTAAACCCAGCGAAGAGATGGCTAGATAGAATTCAAAATCAAACAACAAAAAAATACCGCGTTTTATTATTGAATCGTGTTGAGAATCATTACCATAGTAACCTCCTCGAATTTGAAGAGAATGTAAAATAAAACTTTTATAAAAGCTAAATACCAATTCTACTCTATTTCAGTCGTATAAGTTATTAAGTATTCTTTAACAATAGGTATGAGTATTCTTAGAAAACTCATTTTTATTCTCATCAAGTTTCATTTCCAGTGAATTATCATCAAAACTAAGTACTAAAATATTTTATTGGGCCTCATTCGAAAGGTATTTAGTATTCTTGACTTTAGAAGATTTCTTGGAAATCTCATTTTTATTCTCACAAAGTTTTATTTCCAGTGAATTATCATTCTCTACCAAGTCTGTTCTCGCGAGCTATTCATACAATATTAATTGTTCACAAATCTTTAAAGTTGTCTTTACCATCGCTATCTTCATCCGGCTGTAAGTTGTTTAGTATTAGATATAGGTATTTTCCAATCTTTGCTAAGACGATTGTTTCTGCGATGGTTCGGTCTTTGTCTTAAACATTATATCTTTGAAAAAGCATACACAAGCGGTATTATCGCCGGGGGCTATATACTATATCAATCTAACAATTTTTAACAAACAAGACCAGCCTATTATTGACTCACTGCAGGGCAAAGGCCTCTTCTCATATGAAGAAGCATTGATCACTACGATTGCTTAAGGCGGATTGGTGATTTCAGACTTATAAAAGCCCAGTTTTCCTCACGATATTATTCCTTCACCGAGGTCAGTGATGTCTAAGATAACCTTAGATAATACATATTCATATGAATTGAAAACACACAGTGGCACTTATTCAGTTTAGAGCCCAAATCCTCATGAAAGATAGGCCGATACCCACCCTAACCACTGATTATTCAAGCAAAAAAAAAGAAAGCCTGGATCTGCGTCTATTCTGGCTTCCTCAAAAACATAGATCTTTTAAGGCTTTATATTATTATGTATCCTTAAAACAAACTCAACTTCGTCTAAGACATTATCGTTCCGTTGATAACATCGCTCATGCTGATAAACGATTAGAAAAATGCCAATATAGAACAAATAAAAACCGGACTGTTATTGACGCTTTATTTTGTCACTCGGACAACACAGTTATTATAAATAAAAACAAAATATAGCTGTCAGTGTTTCATTCTGTCGCTAACTGCCCGCTGTTTGTTATAGCAAATTGAACTGATAACTCTTTCACAGAACTGTGCCGGCACACTGTGGATATAGCTGGAAAATATTTGTCTGTGATTTTAGTTTTTGTTTTATACTGAACTTTTCAAATATTTGAATAGGATCTTTATTTTACTTTTTCAAATTAGTCTTAGTCAAGAGAAAAGGGTATACAGCCTGAGTAGATCTTTAAATTAAAAAAGTTTAAAAGATACTGATTATTTACAAAAGGATAAAAAATCTCAAATCTGGTCAATCTTGTATGTTAGTGTCTGAAATAAATAATGTTAAAAATATAGATGGAAAGAATATGGATAGAAGTTGTTAATAGAAACCATTACGGAACCTGTCGAGCATAGCAAACTTATTTTAAACTTTTTTTAAAATTAGTAGAGAGGAAAAAATATTAAGGATATTATGTACCTAGTTTCTAGATTATTTGTTAAACATAAGTTTACACGATAACCACGTTGGTCTAGTGTTCGCAAAGCGCGACTGCTGAGCGTGAGGTCTTTAGTTTGATTCGAGGGTCAGGCTAAGTGTTAGTGGGATTTTCTAATAGTAATTTCTCAGTAGCAGCCTCGGAGTCTGGATTTGTGCCCAATTTTTGGCAAAAGGCTCGCCCTTATACATAATTGGCGAAATAACACACCCATATACTAATGGGTACAGCTCTGCCTAACCCTTCGGGTATTACAGGCGTTATGTTTTATTATTTTAAGTTTACACGAGTTTTAAGTGTAAGGTTTTTGGTTAGATTTTAAAAGGCCTATGTATCTCTCCATAAATATATTTTTCCATAGATGTTGTCATCCAACAATAATCTAATTACGATAAATTCTTTTTACTGTTTCTTTTTCCAAATTACAATTCGCAAAGTACCTACAGAAGGTTTTTGTTTATAACGCGTCTGTTGCGATCCATTATATTTACAAAGCTCCACATGTCTCCGGATAAATAATAAATCATTTTATTTTAAAAAAATAACATCAGACTTCCACTACAGATACCGAAATAAATTACATTTCTTTTTCTCTGTAGCGAACAAAATAAAAGCAAATGGTTCATATTAAAATAATTTAATTAAAAATGCTTTCGAATCATTCATTATACATTTTCTTCTTAATCGCCGCTGAAATCCGGTATTTGTAATTGGAAACTCCGAATGTCGGGACTCTTTTTATTTTCATAACATTGCCTGTTAAGCTGCTTACTCATTTGTGAGGTTCGCTTACAAATTTAATACTGAGATTACGTTTTAGAAGCTACTTATTTTTATTAGTAGGTATTTTGTGTCTTATTACTCGGAATGGAACGGAAAAATAATTTTGTGTTTTTTTCCGCTCTGGTAATAAAAAAGGTTTTATAAAAATGGACTTTAAGTATGGTTCTCGTAGAATAATATAAATAATAATTACTAACTCGTGGGAATAATAACGGTAATAGTTCTTTCATGAATTAATTTAACGTACCTCGTGAAAATTATGTATACTATTTAATAAAAGTGCGAGCAATATTATTATTTTAATTGTCACCCAATTATAGATGAAAGATTCTCTTTTTGATATTAAATGAGTAGGTGTGTATGCCTACAGATATTACACAGACAGATTTTTATTAAAATTATTTTTTATATTTATATACCTCAGAAAAACGATAAATAATATTACGCTCTACTTTAATGGTTTTACACATTGAGTAATGTTAATAATTTGTATTGCTCTTTGCCCTTTAAAGAACGAATTTCAGCTACATTCTATGAAAAATATTTATTAAAAATATGAAAATCCTTTTGATGTAAAAAGCAAAAATTAAATATCTTAATTATCTTTGTCTTTGTTTCAGGTAGGAGGTATGCGGGCTCCTAAGGTACCCGCTACCTTGCTACTGTTGCTCTTCGCAATAGAAGCTCTAGATGCCAACAGAAGAAAGCAGAAAGAGAAAATAATACCAGTGGCGATAAATATTTGTGACATAAGTGACAGAGATTCCAAAGTCCATTGCTACTGCGAGTTTAGCCAAGAGATCAACGAGGCCGTTAAGACAGAATGTTGGGTATTCAATGGAGGAATAGAGAAAACAGACCCACTGTGGACAAGTTTTACGTCACAGTCAAACATAGAAACGTTAGCCTTCAATGTAAGAGCAGATGGAGGACTAGACTTTGTACCATCGAAGGTACTACGATACTTGAGAAAAGTAAAACAGTTTAGCATAAAATACAGCTCAATCCACAAGATAGAGAGCTATACATTTGTCAACGTAACTTCTGTACAAGAAATGACACTGACTAAGAATCAAATCGTCTATCTTGGTAAACATGCGTTTTATAACTTGCCAAATTTAACCGTACTTACTTTAGATGAGAACAGAATAGTTGAACTAGAGACTGAAGTGTTCTACGAACTTCCAGCACTTCAGAAATTATACCTTACTAGTAATAACATTACCGTCATTCACGATGGAGCGTTCAAACATCTAGTCAACTTAGTTGACTTGGAACTCGATAGAAATAATATAAGCGAACTCAAGAAAGAGTGTTTTTATGGACTCGCAAATCTAAAACGCTTAGATTTAAGAAGAAACAAATTATCCAAACTTAATTCGTTTACATTTACTGAACTGTGGAATCTTCAGACATTGTTATTAGATTATAATGAAATTTATATTTTGGCCCAGAGGACGTTTGATGGATTATCGCAATTAAGGAAGTTGAGTTTAAGCCATAACAAACTTGTAAATTTGGCCAGCAGCCTATTTGAAGGAGTCAGGGGACTGGCCGCACTAGATTTAAGACATAATAAATTAAAGAGGTTCACTTTCGAAAACCTCCACCCAATCTACGACAACATGAAGAACCAAAACAGCTACATCTACTTGGAAGGTACGTCATTTTTTATTAATTAATTTAAGATTTTAACAGTAGGTAACAAAAGTGTCCATAACACTGTTAATTAAATAATTACTCTCACACTGTCGAAGTATTTAACAAAAATCAATTAGTTTTAACAGAAGGTGCTCTCCGAAGTCTTCATTACTCCAATTAGGGAATTAATTGACGCATCAATTGTTACAGGGAACGAATTCCCGTGCGACTGTCATCTCGCATGGATGCATAAGCTCCGTCACGAGGCCAAAAGCGTCAAAGTGCGAACATCTCTCGAAAATTTCATTTGCAAATTCAACGCGGAGCCTTCGTTAAATTCACACTTTACTTATTTCGAAAGGAGCGTTATCGGATCAAACAATTTGTACGATAGCGATGACAAAAGTCAAATAAGAGATTATTCGGATAATCCGGATGATTTTTTTCAAGACGAAACAGACGACGCTTACGTTGATGAACCGAAAGCCGTTAAGGGTGAAAATGAGAGGACATTACTTCAGATACCAGTGGAAACGCTGCCCTGTCCACCGGACGTCAAAAGTGTGACCGACAGAACATACACCTACCCGTCGCAAAATGAGGCGAAAGATTACAGAAACTTAATCCAATCTTCAAAGTCGACATCGATCGAAGTGAACATCGCCGCTCTTCTGTCAGCGTTTATGATATTAATATGGACCACGCGAATGTAAATAGCAAAAGAGATGGTAACGTATTTATTTACTCTGTTCTCCTTTAAAGGAATATTCAAATCGTCTTATTTGCGAAGCTCTATTATTTCATGTAATAGTAATATCTACAGAATGTAAATAAGAATTGTCAATCACAAACGTAAATGAGCATCATTATCGTGTAAAAAATATTCTGCTTCTTGAGTTTCAAAAACCTTATGAAATTGTAAATAGTAACATAATTCTATGTAAAAAATGTGATATAAAGTATAAGTATAATTATGATAGAATTTGTCTTGGAAATATAAATTTTATCGTAGGTTACTTTTCTAAAAGAAAACTCGATTTTTTCTTATCATGGAATTTCATTTATATTGGTGCGAATCTATTGAGCAACTTCATGTAAATATTTGAGATATTAAAAGAAATTGGTTGTAAATAACACGAGTATTAAAGAATAAGGAGAAATGAGAATTTGAATGTATTAATAATGTAAAAATAATAATAAAATGTCTTTTGCCAATGTCATTATAAGGATAAAATTTTCGACTATCGATAATGGACGAGATAACTTATGTATTGTATATTTACTACGAATCATTGATTTCACTAATTCTGATCATCACTGATTCTTACTATCACTGATTCTGATATTTACTTTTATTCGTTATAAATATTGGTTTATTACGAGAAAGGAATAGCTATTATCAATTTTATCTGTAATATGTTCATGCTTTAGTTGGCATATTTCTGTGGTGACTGAACACAACGAATAATAAAAATGTAAATTATCATCACGCTTCACTAGATCTATTCTTTGCGCAGTGAGCGACGCATGCATAAACCATAGTAATATGGAGAACGATTTCTTTAACCTTCACAGTCTAGTTAGCTAAAGGAAAAGGCAGGGGCGGATCTATATATAGACTTTTTGGGCTGCAACTCAGGGCTCCATGGATAAAGGGTAGGGCCCTTAAAGAATAAAATTTTACAAATACATGAGTACCTATATTTTAATGCTGCATTAACATACTTAGCTCACTTGTAGCCAAATGGGTTATTATTGTCCCAATTTTGTTTATTATGATACCGTATACATACCTAATTATAGCAAACTATTTATTGGCAATCTGGCAATTAGTTTGATTAACGACATAGGTAGGCCCACGAGTAGTCTTAGCCTTGGGTCGCACCCGGTCCTCCCCTGGGAATAGGTAATGAAATGAAGTAAAACGTTTTGCATATTGACATATTTATTTCCAACGTAAAGAAAACTAATGAATCTAGGCAAGACAAATCAGTTAATACATTTAACGCCAAACATATTTAAAACATAATTCTATCTCACTCATCTTCAAATCATTTGAAGGGATATAATGATGTGCAAAAGTGATCGATGACGTTAATGCATCTAAGTATTGTAATCTTATTCAGAAAGCAGCTGGAGTTGGTAAATAATATGACAGAAATAAAAACGCTGAACTCAATACTGTAAATCATGATAGAACAGACAAAGAACAAGACGTGGATCCAACTATCGGTAATCCTGATAAATGCACGATTGTTCCCAAGTATCTACAAACAGTAAATAAATCAATAAGAGCTGAGGGTCTCGTCCATTACCAAGTAAAGCCTTGTTTCCCTTATTTAACACAATTTTGTTTAAAAGCCCAAGTATTTGTTGGGAAAACAACCCAATACTGACCGCAAACATACCATTTAATTGAATTACAACATACAACTCTGAGGTTGTGTTACTATTAGATATTCTGTTAATAGCACAAACATCCCTTAATTCTAATGTTTCAATCAGAATGTTTAGAGGTAAATTAAACGTTTTGTGTGCTAATTTTACCACGTAATGTTTACTAATTTTAATGTTTACTTTTGGGTCAATGAATTAATTGCATTATTCTGTTGATAGTATAAACACTCCTAAATTCTAATGATTTCATTTAAATGTTTAAAGGTAAATTAAACATTGTTTGATTTATTTTGATATTTACTTGTGTGTCAATGAATTCATTATCTAGTTTTTTTTTATGTATTCAAGTGGGTATGGTAAAAAATTTGGAGATTCTGAACTACGTTTGAGAAATTAAGGATTTGAACACGTAAAAATGGATGGAAAAATACACTTAACAAAGCAGAAAGTTATAATTTCTTCTGACTTGAAAGATACGTAAAAAAGTTGACCTTCAATATCTCCGTAACTAGGAAGTTCCCAGTTATGGACTGGGAACCTCCTAGTCAAAAGTCAAAACATTTGTTTCAATTAGACCATTTACAGGCACTTTTGAATTGTCAAGGAGTTGGTCAGTTAGTCCAAAAGTTTATTCATTTTTTTTTACATATCTTTATGAAAACCATTTTCTTCTTAAGAGTTGTAACTAGACAATGCACATGCACCCATAAGAACAATGTTTTATGTTGTACACTATCAGAAATTATGATGATAAATCATTTTTGCTCAATGTTAATTAATTTAATGGGCGGTTTGCGTAGTTAACGCCTATGTGATGTGTATTTTTACACCCCGTTTTAGTTTACACAATCGTGCTCGTATTTGTATTTATTTAAAACATTAAATGTATAAATGTAAATGATTTTAACGTGATAACTAACATGAATATTGTTTAATTACTAATTAGTCATTGTAAAGCAACATTTTAATTAGTTATTAATTATAATATAAAATTTAAAAGCGAATATGTTTAACAATGTCCATATTCAAATCATTCATGTCACTAAATAGGCAACTAATTAATTACATGTGAATAAAATCTATGTGTATGATATTGTGTCATCTATTAATTACAGTTGTGTCAACAAATTTTGTTATTTCCCCATTGTATTATTGTAGTTTTGTTCTTATTTAGCCTAGGAATTATCGGAAATTCTCTGAAATTTTAGGAGCTTGTCATAAAGTACTAAAATAATGAATTTAAAATATCGACACTTGGTACATAAGTAATACATACTTTTTATTTTAGTGGTTTACGTTTGACAGAATTTCAGAATATACCTTTTAAAGAACAGAATCGCCCGATCACGTATACGGTAAGCAGTATCGTGCGACTATACCACTGTGTGCGTGCGGGTTCATCGTCCTACCTTCTTTAACCCAGGGGCAAAATAGCTACCTACAAAAAATATATTTTATATTATTATCCTATTTATTTTATTACTGCCTCGTTGGTCTAGTGGTCGCAAAGCGTGACTGCTGAGCACGAGGTCTTGGGTTCGATTCCCGGGTCGGGCAAAGTGTTATTGGGTTTTCCATCAGGAATTTCTCAGTAGCAGCCTCGGAGTCTGGATTTGTGCCCGGTTGATGGCAATAGGCTCGCCCCCCATTTCATGGGACTTAAAAAAAACATAACTGGCGAAATGTGGGTGTACTAATGGGTACGCCTCTGCCTAACCCTTCGGGGATTACAGGCGTGATGTTATGTATGTATGTATGTTATTTTATTATTGATTCGTGTTGAGAATCACTACCATAGTTGCCTCCTTGAATTTATCAAGAATGCAAAACTGCACCCTATAATCAAATTATCACTCTGCATAACCGCAAACAGATTTCTCTTTGACAATATGCTTATCTAGTTCCTAGAGCTCCTTTAACCACCTCAACAGAAACATTTAAAAATGGAACAGAATTTGTCTGAAATTATCTTCCAAGTAATTTAATCGGAACTTATTTGAAGGAGGTAAATACAGGTCCTTAGGCTTATTGTATTGTCCGTTTCGCTAAGGTAATTAGTCACGCTCTCATTAGCAATCAGGTTAATAGAATCCCGACTGGCATTTGTAGGGATAGCAGCATCTTCTGAATCCTATTCTAAACGTTTTAAGGGCTATATTTGTTTGTGTTGATTGAGTTTAGTTCTGTCAAAATTAGCCAACTTACCATCTAGTTATTGTGTATAACTAATTCATTGAGCCAAATATGTTACAGAACTGACTACACAGTAATAACAGTTCAATTTTCGTAAATTTTGTTTAAAATCCGTATATTCTAAATGCGAAATTCTGTCTATCTGTCCGTTACGCTTTCATGACTAATCCAATGAACCGATTTCGATGAAATTTGGAACGGGGTTAGTTCGAACCTTAAGAAAAGATATAGGCATTTTTTTTTCCGAGATTTCATTGCGTCAGCGATAACCGACATTTACGCGGACGAAGTCGCTGGCAAAAGCTAATGGATTATTTTGTCAGCGTTGTATATCTATTTTGTATTTGTATGTTATATTGTGCTTGCTGTGATCTCTTGCAAGTGAAGGAGTACACCTACATAATAAATTTTGTTGACTATTTAATTACTTATGGCTATCTACTGTTGGTTATCTTAATAAAAATATGGTAGAACTAACCTCAACTATCAATCAATATTTAATTAGTACAAATATGTACTCAGATTCTTAAAAAAAATACCAAATGCCCAAACAACTCTTTCACAACAAAAAAAAAAAAACAAAAGACAAAGCAAAGCTAATGGCATGAATGTCTCAAATATTGAAATATGACTCTGGCTGGTTAAAAATCGAACGCGAGCTTATACGAAACCCAGTAACAAATCCATACATTTACTGCGACAAGTTACCGAGGCAAGCTTTCAAGTAACTCTCGTAAAAATATAAAAATAAGACAACATTAAATACTATTCATTGAAACTGTAACATTTCTTTGGAACGTCGCCAATCGGATACAGATAGTATCGAATAAGTGAAAAGTAACTGCCTGCTAGAGATTTGCTGATACATTTTGTATAGAACCTGGTTATTTACGCAAGCTATAGCAAAGATGCTCAAATTCTTACATTAGAATAGAATAATGTTATGTTATTATTCTCTCTATCTATCACGCCTGTAATTCCCGAAGGGTTAGGCAGAGGTGTACCTATTAGTACACCGACATTTCACCAGTTACATTTAAGTCCAGTGTAATAAGAGGCAAGTCAATTGTCAAATAAAATTAAATATAAAAGAAAAATAATGAATAATATAAGTCCAGCGTAATATTGACCCACTCTCTTCTCGTACAGAGAAGGCACGAGAAGTAATCTCCATGCTTGCTCAAGGTGGATTGGCAACTTCAGACTTATGTAAATCCAGGTTTCCTTACGACGTTTTCCTTCATCAATGTCAGTGATGTCCAAGATAAATTCAGAAAGTAAATCATCATCATCAGCCTAGCCTTTTCCCAACTATGTTGGGGTAGGCTTCCAGTCTAACTGGATGCAGCTGAATACCAGTATTTTACATGAAGCGACTGCCTATCTGACCACCACAACCCAGTAACTGGGTAATACGATACCCCTAGGTAAGACTGGTTGTCAGACTTTCAAGCTTCTGATGATTCGTAACGACTGTCAAAGATCCACGTATGACAGCCGGGACCAACAGCTTAACGTGCTTTCCGAGGCACGGAATGATATCAGTAATGTCTAAGATAAACTTCAGAAAGTAAATATGAATTTAAAAAGTTACATTGGCACTTGCCCGATATCATAGTAATGGGCCATTAGACAACACGAATAATATTTATTTACAAAAATAATATGATAAAAAACAATACCTACAGTTAGAGCAAACATGTTTTTGTTAATGAACATCAAAATGTTCATTACGTATGAGTAATGAACATTTATTTATGGTCAACGACGTCTTTGACATTATAAAAAGTATTATTTGTACCATTCATGTAATTTATTTAGTCCTAAATAATTTAGTTTTAGTTTGTTGAATTATTAATGTACCTACATTTTTTGTATTTGACATTTTTTAGTTTTTAGTTTGGGTTAACAATAGAATGTTTTCAAGTGTGTATTTTAAATAATGAATAATGGTGTATTTTATATTACCTAATATTTGTGGCAAAATTAGCACCAAATCAAATAATATTTTTATTCATCCATGTAAGACTAACTTTATGATAAAACAATCACTTTTCTTGTGTTTAATACT
The DNA here is from genome assembly GCA_949774945.1 of Hoplodrina ambigua. Classification (NCBI taxonomy): domain Eukaryota; kingdom Metazoa; phylum Arthropoda; class Insecta; order Lepidoptera; family Noctuidae; genus Hoplodrina; species Hoplodrina ambigua. Next base: position 2,762,011 of record OX458976.1, read on the forward strand.
TTCCATACCTACTTAAGTTAATCTAGATTACTGAATGTAAATAGTTCTTTGTAAAGTAATTTATTAATTAATAATTTATAATTTCATTAAAGGTTGATGTTGGAAAAGTCCTTGTTTTTTTCTTTCAATCATCATTCCAACCTAGACAAAGAAAGAAAGAAAGTATGTGTACAAGCGAGTGTACGACTAAACGTTGACAGATTGAACACCAACAAGACTACTTCGACGGGAGTCTTCGCCGACAGGACACTTCGCCGACAGGACACTTCGCCGACAAGACTCTTCGCTGACAGGGCTCGTCAGCGCTCGTCGAAAGAGTCGTGCGGTATACTTTGTGATAATCGGCGCTTCACCGGCTACCGTAGCGATGCCGTGTGTTAATCGTCTTAGAGTGCTTATGCTGGGCCTACTGATTCATTCAAAAATGGAACGAAATGATCTGCTAAGTAATTTAATAAGAATTTATTGGAAGGCAGAGAAACATAACCTCAGGTTGGTAACACTCCTAATAATTCAGGAGGATTTTATAGGTTTGTGATCTTAAAGGCACGTTGAGCAAATAAAGAATGGACTACCCTATATAATAAGTAGGTAATTATAGGCATCCGTACTAATTGACTATTGCGTCGGTCTAACGGTCACTGCTGAACCTATAGTTCTGAGTTTGATACCTAGGATATTTCCAAAAAAAGCGTTTTTAGGAGTAGCCTGGACGTTGGAACGTCCTGTCGTGGCACATTAGTCATCAGAAAGCACGTGAAGCTGTTTGTCTGCTGCGTCTGATAGCTGTTTGTCCTGAGCCTGATCTCTCCACGGTAGTGTCGGATTGCCGTCTCATCAGACTACGAGAGAAAGGAAAGAAATAGTACACCTATCTTCATAATATGGCTTTTGGAAATTGTAATATAGATAGAGATAAACTACAATAACATGACGCGCCCTTCCACAATTCAAAACGTTTGATATTGTTTCTAATAGTACTAAAAAGACTCACAACGCATGTGTGCGTTTTGAGACGGCTCCCGAAACAAATCAGCGATTTGTTGCTCGACTAGCGGCGTCAAAAATTACTCATTATTATTAGTATGGGGCTACAGTTTCATAGAGAATATCAATTCTCTATGAAAATGACAGGTGCGTCGTCTTGCGCGGTCGGCTATTTATGATTAGTTGATAAACAAATATCCTAGCCTGCTACTGAAGACGATTACTCACAACTACATACAAACTCTTTCATACGAATGTGACTACACACATTGAAATGGTAATATGGAGGGGAGCGTCAAGTTATAGTAGTTTATCTCTACTTGGAATTAATTAACATTGTGTTTGATGTGAGGACACCAATTAGGTAGATATACCTACATGGTACCTTTAACATGACTTACACACGACCGTAATTATTAACGAAAATTATTAGGGATATTAATATCTTGTTTGTTCTGTTCCGGATACTTATGTATTTTGGTACAAAGGACAACATATTAATAACTGATGTAGGTACGTAAGTATGAATAATGGCAAAAATGTTTTAATCTTTTTTTAAGACAGAAACTTTTTGTTGGTATAGTAGGTAGTAATTGGCATTCAATACTTTCAGCCTAGTTTCATTGGAAAAAATTAAATCAGGAGACAATAATTATATCATAGTTGTACTAATTAAAAACGGTCAAATTTTAGTCTCATTTCAGCGACAATAAATGTCAAAAATTTGGTAAATTAGATGCAATTTTAACAAATTGATACTGAGTTAAAGTTCCTAAAAGTTATTAGAAACATGTCGATCTACGTGTAACAACGTATTTAAAAAAAAACATACACTTGAAGTAGGTTCCGCTACATAGATATCTAAATGCCAACGTTCAGTTAATTCATAATGTTCATACTCAGTAGCTAAACTAGAATCCACCTTCTAAGTATAGTTAATAGACTTGATTTCAGCTTGAGCGCTCCACATCAACTCCACCTAAATTCTCAGTTGGTCTGTATTCAATTCTGCGGTAGCTTAATATGTTAGTGCTCCCAAATCGCATCACTCTGTATTCACAGACGGCTAACATATCTGACAGTATTGGATAGACTTGGTTTATTAACGGAAGTTTACTTTGCAGCCAAAGCAACTTAGGCATTACTGACATCATTCCGTGCCTCGGAAAGCACGTTAAGCTGTTGGTCCCGGCTGTCATACGTGGATCTTTGACGGTCGTTACCAGTCGTCAGAAGCTTGAAAGTCTGACAACCAGTCTTAACTAGGGGTATCGTATTACCCAGTTACTGGTTTGTGGAGGTCAGATAGGCAGTCGCTCCATGTAAAATACTGGTATTTTGCTGCATCCGGTTAGACTGGAAGCCGACCCCAACATGATTGGGAAAAGGCTAGGCAGATGATGACTTTGCAACCTAGGGTATTTAAAGACATCTTTAATAATATACAGGGTTATTTTTATTTTATAACACCAGAAACCTGAAAAGGGGTAATTGTACTCATCATTATGAACAACTTTTTCTATGGGACTAAACCTGAAATCATAAAAGAAAAACAAGGTGTTCCCTACAAAAATGCTATACAACACATTCATAGTGTATGAAACAGCAGATTTTTTTTTTCATGATTACAGGGTTGGTCCCATAGAAAAAGTTATTAAAAATGATGAGTACAGTGACCCCTTTTCAGGTATCTGGTATTTTAAAAATTACTCTGTATAATTACAGGTGTGAGGCGCAGTTTGCATTCTTGTCAAAGGCGAGTTCGAGTCGCACTTGACCGGCTTTTTGTTGTTGCTTATGTTTTACAGTATTTCAAAATACACCTCTTCTAAAGAACAGAATCTCCCCGCTGCGTATGCGGTAAGTAGTGTCGCGCGACTATATCGCTGTGAGTGTGCAAGGTCATCGCTCCGCCTGCCTAAACTCACCCATTTTTCACATAATGTATTGAGTTGCTTGTCGTATTACATAATTAAACTAAAATTCCTCGTATTTCCAATTAAAAAATCGACTGGATTCGAAAACTTTTAAGCTTAAGCGTTTGTGTTGAGCATATTGATTACAATTATTAGTGAACTGCTATCTTACTTAACCAGCAAAATGTATCCCTAATGCTAGGGCTACATTAGCGGGCTACAGCGAATATTCATGTTAACGCGATGAGTGTGGCCGCGTAGATCGTTGCAACGCGTAGTATTCGGATGAAGACGATGTACTACGGCACTGTCGGTAAACTGGCGCGCAGCAACGGGATTTGTCGGGACAATATTCGCTTGGGTGGCTACACCTACATTACGCTGCACAACAGAGAACGACACAGTCCGGCACGATGAATATTCACCCGCCTAAAGTAGACAAGAACATCATATACATATCACATAATTATATATATGTTGTTTTTTTTTGCACCTGCCCTGTTTTCTCTTCATCCCCTTTTGGTTGACTGGTGGAGAATGCCTAAAGCATTAAGTCCGCCTTTGTACCTTATTGTAGCATAAAGTTTAAATAAATAAATAAACACATAACATAACACATAACATCACGCCTATAATCCCCGAAGGTTTAGGCAGAGGTGTACCCATTACTACACCCACATTTCGCCAGTTATGATTTTAGTCCCATGTAATAGGGGGCGAGCCTATTGCCATCAACCGGACACGAATCCAGACTCCGAGGCTGCTACTGAGAAATTCCTGAGGGAAAAACCCAATAACACTTTGCCCGACTTGGGAATCGAACCCAAGACCTCATGCACGGCAGTCGCGCTTGCGACCACTAGACCAACGAGGCAGTCAAAAAAAACAAACAAAAAAATAAATAAACATCGCGACTCAATGTTTAAGCGCGCCAACGCGACCCGAATCTTCGCCCGCTGATGTAGCCATAGCATTAGTGCTTAAGTAGCTAAGTGCCCAGACATTTAGTCTGTGGGAGTTAAAAGTTAGCGACGACTCGGTAACCACTAATGTTCACAATAAAAAAAACTTATCGGGCAGAAAATACTGGCTGACAGAATTTATTTCGATAATATGTTTTCAATGTGAACGCTGATTGGTGCCAAGAGACCGCTTAGCTTGTGGAAATGTTGGCAAGTGGGGGAATTGGCTATTAAGAAAAAAGAAAGAAATCAAGATTTAAAATTAGAACTACTAGCTTGTGCGTCATTGATTGAAAATGGTTGTTATGTGTGTGTGTTTAGGTATATTTTTGTAAACGCACCCACGATACAGGGGAAATTCCTAGAGTGGGGTGACGTTTTAAAAAAGGAACTACAGTGTACGTTGGTACAGATATATATTTATTTACTCTCATATAATTAATGTGAAAGTAAGTCTTTGTTACCTTATCACGGAAAACCACTGAACCGATCGTAATGAAATTTAACAAAGAGGAAGCTTGAAAGTGTAATGTTATGGGCTACTTTTAAGTTCCCACCTTAATCTACGCTGCGATAACATACATTTACACGAATAAAGTCGCAATTCTCAGTAATAATAAGAACTACTTATCAAAACAATAAGTCACCGTTTAGAAGGCACACTAATATCTTCTGGCTAACATATCGGCAGAAAATCAATCTATACTAATCCATACTAATTTTATAAATACGAAAGTGTGTTTGTCTGTCTGTCTGTTACCTCTTCATGCTCAAACCGCTGAATCGATTTTGATGAAATTTGGCATGGAGATATTTTAAGACCCGGGAAAGGACATACAATAGTTTTTATTCCAGAAATCACCCCCAAAGGTGGTGAAAAGAGGGGTGGAAGTGTGTATGCAAGTACGATATAAACAAGTTCCACGCGGACGTAGTCGCGGGCAAAAGCTACTGCTACCGTACCCATAGCTACTGTACCCATTAGTACACCCACATTTCGCCAGTTATTTTAAAATCCCATGTAATAGGGGGCGAGCCTATTGCCATCAACCGGGCACAAATCCAGACTCCGAGGTTGCTACTGAGAAGTTCCAAAGCAAGCAAAAGCAAGCAAGCAAAACAAGTAGCAAAAGCTAGTATTAAATAAAAGTTTGCAAGTTTGTAAACTTCTAGGGGTAGTCTCTGAATCTACTCAATCGATTTTGAACATTCTTTTGCAAACTGGAAGCTACCTTATCACTGAGTGCTAAAAGCTTATTATCAAAAAATTTGGGATACGTAAGAAAAATAACGCAAACGAATTCGCGAGAAAAGTGCTAGTTGCATTATAAAAATCGAGGTCTTGGTATTGTCCCACATCCCACTGGATTCCTACGGTTTGGTTTGAATAAACGGTTTTTTTTTTGTTTAAAAATTATGTCTTTTTTTATAGCGTCACGTTTCCTATCAAATCTCAAATCTTTATTGCAAGCAATAATGTTAACCATATGATACAGGACCCTGTCAATAAATAATTATGAGAGATGAACATTTGAATAATAATTTTCCTTATTATTGAATACCTACTAGTATCATAGATGCAGACGAAGTGGCAGATTAAAAAGTAGCGGCCTTTCTTGAGGTTCATCCTTACTCTGTACCAAATTTGATCAAAATCGGCTCAGTGGTTTAGTCGCGAAAGCGTAACAGACAAGCAGGCAGAGTTATTTTCGCTTTATATTTGAGATTTAATTTATACCATTATCTTATTCAACAATATTGGTTATAATAAATAATCAATACATATTTTATTCTGACATTATATATATATCTATTCTCTTAGATCATTTCTACATAATACAAGAAGTACCTCAATTAATGGAAGCCATCATTGTCAATAATTCAACTAAACCCATCGTGATTCCCTAAACATAAGTCGTTTATTATACAATACATATTTAATTCCGTACGGAACGAAAATCCAACTGAATCGCCTATTTATCAAACCACATTGTGAAATTTAAATAAGGGTATCGGATTAACATGATCCGGTGCTGTCATTTATTATGTACAAGAGGAACAACTGATGCCAGCTGAGCTTAGACTTTAAAGATCTTCTTAAAGTCAAGACTTTGATGTGAAACACCAGTCGACTTAATCCTTCCCAGTTTCTCATTGGTCTATTCTGGAAATAGTAGAATTGTAGCTTCCGAAACTAGCCGAGCCAGGAGCATTAAAACATATTACTGTTATATGAATTTCAAAATGCGAAATTCTCGAATCATCATCTGCCTAGCCTTTTCCCAACTATGTTGGGGTCGGCTTCCAGTCTCACCGGATGCAGCTGAGTACATATTTTCCACAGTATTTTACATGGAGCGACTGCCTATCTGACCTCCACAACCCAGAAACTGGGTAACAAAAAAAAAACCAAAACGAAACGAAAAACGAACGAAATTCTCGAATAATACGGTTTTACTATGAAACTATCTAATAGGTATTTAGGAGAAAATCAATTTTGATTTTTACGTGATTAAAACATAATAATTGTCTGTATACTATATTATTATAAATACGAATTTTCTCAAACTAGCATTCAACTATTGCAGAGCTGATCAATGAGAAAACAGCAAATATCTGGGGCCTACCGCCATCTCTTAAAACAATATTACTTTAATATTACATTGTAATTTCTGTTGTTGGATTTTTAACTCTCAGCGCTGAGGTGAGCGTTGAAAATCCAACAGCGTGGAAGGCAAAGTAATATTAAAATAATATTGTTTTAAGAGATGGGGATAGGCCTCCAGGGTCAACGTCTATTTATGTGATGCGATTGTACAGATCTGCGGGGTAATTCTTGTATTTTTAAGCATTCTTATCTCGGTCGCAATCTGTCAAAATAACCTCTAATTTACCAATTTTTTTTATACTGTTTCTAACATTAATTATCGCTGAGATGAGATTGCGACTAGATTGTTTAAGGGTTTTTTATTACGGAAATTGGCTCTCTAATATAAAGTTGTACAAACGCGAACCAATCAGCTAAAAGGGGCTCAAAGCTAGAAGATAATGTCACTTTGTTTCACAAAAACAATGCCAAACATATAAATGTAGTAGAATGAAAACAGTGCCTTTTGATCAACAGTAAAGATCATGTTAGACTAATGAGGCGATGAAATCTGTTCACGTAAAACATAAAAGGGTCCAAGGAAACCAGTATACTACAGAACCAGTTTCAAAGCCCCCGAAATTCCATGTGAGGACATGTTGAAAAGTTTTTACTACCCCCAAAGGGCGAAACTTTCACACTGTTTTAATTAGTTCGGAGTCATTCCAACATAACACGAAGGTGAACACTCATCGAGGCTGCCAGTACTTTATCTTCATATTGGAGTAGTTCAGTATTTCATGTCGGGCTATATTTTTGTTATGTAAGCAAAAAAGTTTAGAAGGTAGTACGTACTGTGAAGGTTGCATGCTAAGGCAACCTGACTGAAATGTTTTTATTCTAAAGTCTCAGTTAGAATTCTTTTTGAAATTCGAATTTTGAAAATAAGTGAACAGTTTTTTTTAATAATGGCAATTGTTCGGCCATCGATCCTTATGTGAGAACTGGCTTCAAAGATAATCTTTTCTTCTTTACTAATATTATACGAGTAAATGCGAAAGTAATTGTGTATGTCTGTTTGTCTGTCTGCCTGTTACGCTCTCACGACTGAACTACTGAACCGATTTTGATAAAATTTGGTACAGTATAAGTTCGAACCCCAACAAAGGACATAGGTTACTTTTTATTCAACTTCGACTTCGTCTACGTCCGGGATAATCGACATTTACACAGACGAAGTCGCAGACAAAAGCTAATTTTATATGTAATTTTAATCTAATCGCGCATTTCAGTTAAGTAGTTGGAGCCCTATACATCGATAAAAGCCAGAATCGGTACCTCAGTCACATATGAAATTTACTACAGTACCTACTGCTTTGGGCCTCGGCTTTGCCTGTGTTATGTCGGAAATATTAACCCCCGGGAACGCCCGGAAAAAAAGACCCGCCATTCAAATAAAATCGTTAACAGCATTGAAAATCTCGTCATTTGGTTACAGAAAGGGAAAAGACGGTCGCTTTAATTCGTGATTCCGAGTTGGATAGTTACAAGGACAAAATAAATCCGAATATTCGAGTAATATATTACCGCGTCATCATAGTAGAAACGAAAATTCCATAATTTCGAAATTGTCGTTTTCAAATAATTTTAAATTATGTTTTCTTGTTTAATTTATCTATATAATAAAGCACAAGAAATTTTGTCTGTTCGTTTGATAAATTATTTTCGTATATGGTAGCCAGATTCATAGAAGCTACTTTATTATATATTTTTTTAATTTGGTTATTTTTTCATATACTATTTTTTGCACTTACTTTGTTATCTCTTCACCACCTTTGGTTGACTGATAGAGAATGCTCAAGGCATTAAGTCCGCCTCTGTTCTTTATTGTTGCATAAAGTTTAAATAAATAAATAAAAGTCAAGACGAAAAAGTTTTCTATGAATGAATTGTTTTCTATTTTTGATTCTGACTGAAAAAATAGAATTCAAAGTTTTTCATTTTTAAATCGCGATATATTCATACACTCACGGTACGAAAGAAAAAAAAACAGTCACGGTCTTTATCCATAGCAACACGGATACGAGGCCTTTTTTATTTCATTTCAATGTACCCCTGTAAAACAATATGAGCAAAAAATCTGGAACTTCAAAAGACTGTCGAACGCAAAGGGAGCTTGCCTCGTAGGTAACATTCGATGTTAAAAATAATCGCAATCCATAATATCGTGTAATAATACTAAGAAATTGACTTGACTGCCTCGTTGGTCTAGTGGTCGCAAGTGCGACTGCTGTGCATGAGGTCTTGGGTTCGATTCCCAGGGCGGGCAAAGTGTTATTGGGTTCTTCCATCAGGAATTTCTCAGTAGCAGCCTCACAGTCTGGATTTGTGTCCGGTTGATGGCAATAGGCTCGCCCCCTATTACATGGGACTAAAAACATAACTGGCGAAAAGTGGGTGTACTAATGGGTACACCTCTGCCTAACCCTTCGGGGATTACAGGCGTGATGTTATGTTACAATACTAAGAAATATTGAAAAGTCAAACAAAAACAAGACATAAGTGATACAACTCCACATTTCCAATATTATTGTAACGATGCATATTCAAGGTCATTGAAAATTTACCCGAAACCTGAAAAGGGGTCATTGTACTCATCATTATGAACAACTTTTACTATGGGATCAAGTTTGAAATCATGAAAAAAAAACTGCTGTTCTGCCTGCCTGCCTTTCCAATGAAACTGCCCTACAAAAATGGTACACAACAAGATCGTTATGTATGGATGAGCTGTTTTTTTTATGATTGCAAGGTTGGTCCCATTGTAAAAGTTGTTCATAATGATGAGTACAATGACCCCTTTTCAGATTTCGGGTTAATTTTCAATTACCCTGTAGAATAAACAGTGAAAAATCTGCGTTTATGGTAGAAGTACAGTACATGGGCAGTGGGGTAAGTCAGTTTAGTAAAACCTTTCTGAATTTCGTAAAAAATGTTTGTCAAAATTTGAAACTTTAACCTTCAATACAGGCTATGTAACCAGAATGTTCCCAGGTATGGTACGGGACAAAAAACAATATCGCAATGATAAGAAGAACATATATTATAACTTTAATATTAATAATAAAGTTTATTAACCAATAACATGACTACTTAATATGGTTAGGTACCTAATAATTAAGTTAACATTATATAATTCAGTAATATACGCGTTCCGCATTTCAAACCCCCGACGCAAAAACTATGAGGTACTATAAGTTTGACGTGTCTGTGTGTACCTATGTCTCTCTGTCGCATCGTAGCTCCAGAATAGATAAACCGATTATGATTTTGTTTTTTTGTTTAAAAGGTGAATTTAATAATACGGTGCAGTCACAAAACTAGGCGGTGCCTGTATCTTTGGGACCAGGGTTGTGATATAAGATGATCCTTGCCGTAAATCTTAATATCTTTAAATTACGTGTCACGATGTTTGTCTGGGATGGACTCCTACACTACTTAACCGATTTTAATCAAAGCACACCGTATGCAGTTTGATCAACCTGAAATATAGAATCGTTTTTATCTCAGTTAATGGTCTTATTATTTTTTAGCTAGTGTTATATAAAATCTGTATTAGGTACGTAATGAAATCAAAACTTAAAATAAACTTAAAGCTACTTTAAACATCTTTTTACACCCTTTATTCCACAAACAAATGTTTGAAGCAGAAAGTTCCCTAATTAAACCTATTGGAATTCAAACCGCAAGTTTTGCATGATCAGCGCTCCCCCTTGAATTTCCAATGAAACATAGAGGATTGACATCTCCATAATTATGTTCGTACATTATTTATATAACGATCTCGGCCCTTTCTAGTGCTCTTGGGTAGAGTATTGCGAAATTACACCACAAAATTGCAGAACACGTTAGATAAACAAGGGGGGAGGTGTAGGGTCCCCCAATGTTGGTGTCAGTTGGGTTTGAGTTGGTTGGAATGTCGTTGGGACAATGTTGACGCGTGTTTGCCACATAATTTGATGTACGGTGTGACCATTAATATTAATAAAGGGAATTATATGTTTAGATGAATAATTTGACATAATTATACTGCCTAATTATTATTTATTTATTTATTTAAACTTTATGCCAATGCCTTTTACAAAAAAGTACAAAGGCGGACTTAATGCCTTAGGCATACTCTACCAGTCAACCAAAGGTGGTGAAGAGATAACAAAGCAGGTGCAATAAAATTGTATATAAGGAAATAATCAAATATGAAATTTTAAAATAATTAAAAACAAATATCTAAACAAGTTTAAACGTACACAAGTAAATAAACTCATATAAACCATATATAATATAAACTCATATGTACCATATATAATATAAATATATATACATACTCATAAATACATACATATTATATAATAAGAATGGAAAGGATGTTTAAGATAAAACTCTTGCTAATTGTTCTGAAAATAAATCCGCAACTTCCGCTTGAAAACGTATCGACTGGTGGCTGTCCTGATATCCAGAGGAAGGGCATTCCAAAGAAGTATAGCCTGAATATGAAAAGAGGAATGAATGAAATCAGAAGTATGAGAAGGGCAGTTGAGTAGAAGATTATTGGAAGAACGTAGACTCCTAGCGTGAGTAGAACAAAGATATTGAAAATGTGAAATAAGATATGAAGGAGAAGAGGGAGAGTTGAGAAGTGAGAAAAGAGTAGTTAACGCTCGCAAATTCCTTCTCTGACGAATGGGCAGCCACTATTTATTCATTATAAACACACTATCTTTACAGGCAGGCCCAATACAATAGTGGTTTACAAACACACACAAGATAATTAAAAAATAACTTACCTACGACAAATACTATTAAAAACACTAAACTTTAAAAATAACTTTTAAAACACAAACAAACAATCAACACAAAAAATAAGTAAAAATTAAATATAAGAAACAAAATTCAACAAAATTCTTGCGAATTCATTCAAGTTGCACGAAAAAATATCTGTCCTCTCATGCACATTATAAAACAAGGCTTAAACTATCCAGCTAGTTTATGTATTACAAATCTTTGTATCGATAACAAAAGGATGGCTAAAAATTAGTTCCTAAATCTATTCTAATAATATAGAGGAGCAGAGAACACCTAGATCGATTCTGACTGAAGTTTCTTGCCCATTCTTGCCATACGAAACTACCTATTGGATGGGGCAATTCAAAAGTGCCTTTTAGTGGTCTAATCAAACCTAGACTAAATTAATATGAGTCTGAAATCACCAATCCGCCTTGAGTAAGTGAGGTGTTCAATGCTTATGCCATCTCTGTATGAGAAGTAGCCTTTATAAACAATACAGAGTGTTAGTGTAAACACCGTTATCCTTGAAACCAGTGGTATGGTTTCACTAATAGAACGTAAATTCAATGAAAAAAATCTTTTTTTTTTAATTAAAATCTCCATTTTTCCTCAAAATTATTTCACCCTATATTACAATGATGTAATTAGTTAAAACTTATGTAGGTAGTTATAACGGACGGCCAGTGCAGCAGGTCAACGCCCTTTGCGGTGATTACGTAACTCGGGCGCATAGTATCCATGAATTTACGGACGGTGTCGGACAGATTTTTTTTAATTTTTGAAAGAAAACTTTCTTTATATGTTTTTAAATTCAGATAAACATTATTTATATTAAATCAAGTACCTATAGTTTTAGTGACAACGGTGTTTACACTGACATTCTGTATAATTCAATATTGATATTTATTATTATTATTTTACAGATAGTTGTTTTGGGTATGGTTGTTTATGTGTGAGTTTATGCGTAAAACGCACCAACGATAAAGGAGAAATTTCAAGTAATATTAGTTTCACCACCACAAAGTGATTAGGCAGCAATTAGTCTCTCACTACTAATTACGATTGCTCGCGGAAGTGGTAATTTGCCCTATCAAAGACAAGCGCAGTCCAGTTGCATAACTTTAGACTTGACCATTCAAATTGTATAATATCTGCATAGAAGTTCTCGTGTGTGCTAGGAAGTTCGTGATTTAACTCCTAACTAAGTTTATTAAATATGACTCTAGCTTTTGCTTGAGGAGCTCGGGGCTATGTAATAATAGCCGCACAGGTCAATCCTTCAGGTTAAGCTATGCTTGCCGGGGTTGGTACGGAGATGGGTGACCATCTTTACACACCGAAACTCCTCCATGTCTCGGAAACCACGTTAAGCCGTTGCGTTGGTCCCGGCTATCATACGTGGATCTTTGACAGTCGTTACGGGTCGTCAGAAGCCCGAAAGTCTGACAATCAGTCTTATCAAACTGTATCGTATTACCACAGTTACTGGATTGTGGAGGATTAGACTGAAAGCTGACCCCATCAGAGTTGGGAAAAGGATAGGTGGATTGATTCACTAGCATTTGCTCGCGAATTTGTCTACGTAAATTTCCTTACGAATCCCTAATCTTTTTGATAATAAATATAACCTATAGCACTCAAGGATAACGTAGCTTCTTGTTAGCGAAATAATTTTCAGAATCGGATCAGAAGCTCTGGAGCTTAACGTGTTCAAACAAACAAACTCTTCAGCTTTATAATAATACTAGCTTCTGTCCGCGACTTCGTACCCATGCTTTTTTTAAGCTACGTCTTTAATTACAGCTCCGCTGCTTTAGATCGTAGCGTGAAGTTATATAACCTATACAATTCTTTATCGAATCTGGATATAATATACAAACAGATTGCTTTAAATTTGACTAGAGGTTCCAAGAAATTACCGCGTTTAAACAAACCAACAAACTCTTCAGCTTTATAATATTTTACTAGCTTTTACCCGCGGCTTCGCCCGCGTTTGTTTAGAATTTGACAATCAATTCGGGCTGTACTCGGCTTGTTGTTCGTCCAGATCCAGAATTATTAAATACCTACGGACCAACAGACTGGGACTCATAACAGTCCGTCGGCGTTCAATCCAGAGGTCCTTCTCGCCTGCGACTGTTCTGGAGTTTCTGTTGCTGTAATAGCTGAGCTTCTTCTCTGAGACGAAGTTGTGTTTGAACAGGCGTCTCAGTTGCTCTTACAGCTCTCTGGGTTTCGGCTTGTTCCTCCAAAAGCGGTTGCGTTTGATAGGGCGTCTCAGTCACCCTCGGAGAGGCCTGGGCGGACGACTTGGCTCTCCAGTCTTTCTTGGCTTTAAAAAAATGTCTCATTAGCTCTCAAAGCTGCTTGTGGCTCCTGTTGTGCTTGGTTTCTTAATTCGGCATGAACGAAAGATTCCTGGTATTGAGCAGTAATTTTTGCTCGGTCTCGCAATAAGCTTTTGCCTGAGTTGGAACTGCGAGATATTTTAAAATTGAAAAAAGTAACCTACCTACCCTCATTAAAACACACCGAAAATACCCCTAACGAAAAAATAAACAGTACTGAGGGACAAACTTAACTTTGCCGTTGGAAAACTATTGTCTACATACATCGACATAGGTCACGGTTAGTTTAGCAACTAACCTCTTCCTTCAGTCAATCATCGACTACACGCATTAAACAAATCAATTTTACTGTTACGACGGTTCTGCTGTGATCCTATGAGGAGTTCCGTTCCATAACTCCGAAGTTCATCATCAGATCATGACAGTATTTATATGGGACCAATTTGGAAAAAATAAACAAAAAAAGAATCATCCAAATCAATTCAGAATTGGCGGAGGAATCGCAGAGTTTGCTTCACTGACGGAGCGTGTTATAAGTTCGCCTTTATTCTTCCATGCATCCTCTATGAATGTGTTTACACCTGTCAGTGTCAGTGACGACACAGTGATGACAGTGTCAGTTACGCAGTTTTTCTGTATCCCTGACAACGTATATAAAGTGGGTCACAGACAAACGCGAAAAGTTGTGGCGGCCGCGTTAGTTGCAAATTTTAACAACAGGCCGCGTGTACTGCTTTGTAAAATGACGCCAAATATGGAAATCGTAATAGAAATAGTTGAATTAAAATAATAATTTAAATTTAACCCACACTTATGTATTCCTAAGAGTAATATGCGATGCTAATGATAATATAGGTAGAGATAAACTATTATAACTTGACGCTCCCCTCCATATTACCATTTCAATGTATGTAGTCATATTCGTATGAAAGAGTTTGTATGTAGTTGTGAGTTATCGTCTTCGATATTTGTTTGTCAACTAATCATAATAAGCCGACCGCGCAAGACGACGCACCTGCCATTTTCATAGAGAATGTCAGTGCAGTGCCATACTAATAATAATGAGTAATTTTTGACGCTGAATTGTTTTTGTATCGAGAGTCGTCTCAATATGCACACATGCGTTGTGAGTATTTTTAATACTATTACAAACACTTTCAAACTTTTTGAATTGTGGAAGGGCGCGTCATGTTACTGTAGTTTATCTCTACCTCACACCTCAAGTGTTTAAATAAACGGTTTTTTTTCCTACCTTTTTTCTTATCTTCTGAGAGGGCTAATAAGTCATGAGAGTAATAAGAACACGTTACGGTTAGCCATACGGACGTCCGATTGTAGCACAAATACTACGCTAATAACACTTCAGGCCGCCACTGTGACCGCGGTGATGTATTTTTACAGCGGTTGGAGCCGCGGCCTGCGTTTTTCCGCAACCGCAGGTCCGTCCGTCTGGAAGCCACTTTATGCAAAATGTCAAGATACTCTTCAGCGGTTTTGGGCATGAAAAATTATTAAGCAAACAATTTTCGTACTCCTAGGTTGTTTACTTAAAACTGGTATATCGACAGTCTAGACTCAAAATGTATTAGATGCTTAAACTTAAAATTTGATCATGATTCGATAGACACGTGGCGCCATCTACTGTCATAAGGACGTTATTGTGATTTCCCTCGGGAACAGTTCTTTTTTTCGGGATTAAAAGTACCCTATGTTTGTCCCTGTAAACCTGGCAACGTATATGCAAAATTTCAGGATGATCGGTTCAATGGCTTAGGCGTGAAATGGTAACAAACAAACAAACAAACTTACTTTCGCATTTATAATATTAGTTAGGATTATGATATTTAGGGCAATTACACTTGATGAAGGACTTACCTACTTCATAACTTGAGTACTTTAGTCGTTAATCTTAGTGAAACATGTGGAGGAAATTGTGTAAGTACATAAATGTTTGAAGGAGACAAAGTAACATTGTGTAGAATACTTGATACCTATTTGACTTCTTAGGGCGTGGACACGTCACCACGACACGGTGCCGTGTATGCAGCGGCACGGCAGCAACCATAGGTTTAAAAGTGTACTAATTTGCAGTTTTCAACCGACTTCAAAAAGGAGAAGGTTCTCAATTCGACGCGTATGTTTTTTTTTTGTATATTTGTTCTACGATTACTCCGCCAATTATGAATCGATTTGGATGATAATTTTTTTTGTTTGAAAGGGTATAGTTCCGAATAGGTCCCATAGGATTATTGTCATGATCTGATGATGAACTTTGGAGATATGGAACGGAACTCCTTATAAAATCACAGCAGAACCGCCGTAACAAGAAAAAATGCTTTGTTTATACGTGTAGTCGATGACTGACTGAAGGAAGTGGCGAGGGGGTACGTCAATCCCCCTCCTACCACTTTCCAAAATTAAATATGTATATCGTGTGAGGTATTGTTTGAAAGGGCTTTATGTAAGGATTACCACACAAGCACTAAAAAGTGAAAAATAAAAAGCTTTTTTACAAAAAAAATATGACCGCCTTCAAAAACTACAAAATAAAAAATTACTTTAACTTGGAAGTCGGTGGCAATACCTACATAACAAGAAACAAAACCAAAGCCGCCGACTTTATATTATAGATATTTGATTCTTTATCTCTGTTTTTCCTTCATTCATCATCTTAGCATAAACAGGAGAACAATACATACGTCTTTCGCGATTCATAATGTAGACAAGAACTGTAAGTTTCAGTGTGCGTTTGAACTGATGGTTGCTGACGACGTGGTGATGTATCCAAACCCTTACAGTCTTCGACTGCTTCGTTCCGGTATATTGCTAAGGTCAAAGTTTCAAAGAAAGGAAGGAATTGTACGCACGCTTGTGTGAGCACGCTAAGCTCACGGCTTGTACTGTCTTTTTCTTTTTACTAAACTTTCTTCATCCATGACGTGGTGGATATTCTGTGTGAATTCTCGTATTTCTGCAGTACAGCGATATCAGTAAGTTGTCTTGTTTCTTAGACTCACTAGCATAAAAAAATAACTCTTTCAGTTAGTTCCTAATACAGAGTAGAATTATAAAATATTATGCTATTATTATAAACCCGAGAGTTTGTATGTAAGGATAGATTTTTGTTATTCTTTTTTCGTGATTGACTGCCTCGTTGGTCTAGTGGTCGCAAGCGCGACTGCTGTGCATGAGGTCTTGGGTTCGATTCCCAGGTCGGGCAAAGTATTATTGGGTTTTTCCATCAGGAATTTCTCAGTAGCAGCCTCGGAGTCTGGATTTGTGCCCGGTTGATGGCAATAGGCTCGCCCCCTATTACATGGGACTAAAAACATAACTGGCGAAATGTGGGTGTACTAATGGGTACACCTCTGCCTAACCCTTCGGGGATAACAGGCGTGATGTTATGTTTTTTTCGTGTAAAATGAATTAGCTGATATTTATTAATACTAATAATACAAAAATTACGCGCCACGTTGTTTGTCTATGATGGATCCCTATACTACTGAACCATTTTTTATGAACTATGGTTTACTGTGTGTAATTTGATCAAACTTAAAAGTTAGGATAGTTTTGAACTCGAAATCTTTACTTATTTCAAGCCACAGCAAGGCGATGCCGAGTCAGCTAGTATAATTATTTATTCCGGTCTAGTTTAAAACGTTGGACAATATTGTGATCCTGTCTTTGTGTTCCGTGAGATAATTTAAGTCTTGACATAATTCTAAAGTCTACTCAGATGAAATTGCAAGCAATACCTAGTCATACATAACAGCCCGTGTTAGCAACAAAGTCGGAGTTGTAGGATAACCTTGGATGTCGCAAGCAGACCTTGGATTATCGTTAAATATTTGCGATCACGAACTTCAACTCTGTAATGATATGGATATACATACCGTCTTAAGCGAAGATTAAAATTCTCGCAAACAAATCTTCCGAGAGCCAAATACCGCGTAATTCAGGACCGTATTCCTAAGCACGGTATTCCTGCAAAACCCTTCTCAACTCCATATTACTCTAATATCCAACAAATTCTACAGCTTTACATTTAGTACTAAAAACAAGGGCTAAATTGTGTATAAACTTTACGCCCTGTCGCAAATACACGTGCGACGTTTACATTGCGTTTATATTGCGTAAACACAGCCTCTTACGTTACATAAAATCGTAAGAGATCCGTGACGTAATACGTCATTTTATTAAACGTCACACGAGGCGTCTCATGCCTCCTAATTTCGATATTTTTTGGCTGTTTCTTTGTGTAAATTATATTCCCGTTCCACTGATTCCTGATTGACCCAATTCTAGAAAGTGGACGGAGTAATCCAACGTTTTGGAATGAATAGGAAAGCAATCGCGACTCAGGGAATCAGTAACTGACTGGATAAGGAAATGAGAAAAAAATTATTTCCTAAAATGTTTTTTGAGGATACTGGGAGTCAAAAAACACGAAATGGGATCACAAAATGATGCTTACAATGATGATTGCTCAATGATGCTGCTTTAAATAGGTAAATAAACAGCTATGTAACGTGTTTTTCGTTTTCTTTCTAAACTTTGGTGGATATTGTATTCAGGGATGTTCGCCAAAACAGGCGAATCAACTTGTAACGCGCTCGTACACGAATAACATCCTTGATGCGGCGAGTGTTAGATAGCTCCAACAGACTTTACGCTGTTGTTGCACAGAGCTTAGATAGTCCGTTAATGACGCACTGAATGGCGACTCTCAGAGAGTCATTTAAATCAATCAATCTGCCTAGCCTTTTTCCAACTAGTTTAGTTCGGCTTCCAGTCTAACTCAATGCAGCTGTATACCAGTATTTTACATGGAGCGACTACTTAGCTTTCCGAGGCACGGAGGAGTCTCGGTGTGTGAAGATGGTCACCCATCCTCGGATCGACGCCGGCAACCTTAACCTGATGGATCAACCTGTGCAGATGTTAGGTATTACTAAGATACATACAGACCATACAGACCATCATTTACATATTATATAAAAAATATAGAAAGGAAATCTGTTTGTTTATTTGTGTATTAATGTATAATTATTATGTTCTTTGTTATGTTTTAATATTGTTCCTAAATGTTCTTAGATTATTTAACTCGCTATGGACTAAGTGTTTGCAAGTAAAGTGTTTACTAGGTAATATTATTATTGTAAACTATTTATTTTTGTTATTAATTCTACCTTTAAATCATATGTGTGCACAAAACAAAATAGAATCCATAAAAATATGTAAACTTTTTCACAAAAACCGCAGTTCTTTCTACGCAATTTCATTCAAAACAAAAATTTTGAGCTAGTTTTTTCAACCGAAAACTGTGAATCCGGGAAGTGCAGTCAGTCACTTTGAGCGACGTTGCCAGACACATGCCCTGGCGTCCTCTCGTACATTTCCCTCCTTGAAATCTATCGCTCCTGCCTCCGATGTAGGTCCCAAAATAGTTTAACTTTTGTTAACATTCTCCTATTAGCGGTTTTGGTTCGGTGCCCTAAATTTTGGTCACAGAGGAAAATCTCCTTAACTTCTAAAGCCAAGTTTGCTCATTTGTTAGCTTTGATAGCAATCTGTTATTAATGGTAATCTTAGGCTTCAAGTTTTGATGTCTTTAATGTAAAAGGCACTTCAAATATACATCGTTCCCGTTCTTGTGATTACGTAAGAGATAAAATACGTGAACCGTTGTTAAGTACAATATCTGAACTTGTAACAGTTGTCTAATGTGGATGTGTTATGAGCTCGTGAAATCACTGTCTGACATTATTGAAAAAGTTTTGATTGACGCCTTGACGTGTATCCAGACAGATAGCAAAAATTCCTTTAGAAATATTCAGGTCAACGAATTGTTTTAAATTGTTGTCACTCCTGCAAATAAAGGAACCTTTCTCTTTAGAAAAAAGAAAATAAAGAAGTATAATTTAGGAGTTTCTTGCTCGTTCTTCTCCATAGAGGCCAACCTCCGTTTTGGAACGAGCAACTAGCTTCATTTTTCGGACTAACTGACCGACTCCTTGACAATTCAAAAGTGCCTGTAAATGGTCTAATTGAAATAAATGTTTTGACTTTGAAAATGTTTTGACTTTGACTTTGACTTTAATATTTCGTTCTTCGCACCTTTTGTTGCAAAAATACCTTCTAGATAATCTTTTATTTATATTTCAAACCATTTATAATGAAATTATTAGCTGTCAATCGAAAGATTATGAAATAACAATATGCTGTAATTCATTTTTTTATTTTGTTTAGCTACCAGAATAAAAATAAATATATATTAACTGAGAAAGGAAAAATAAACACAATTTTCATAAAGATTATTTCAATCATGATCTACATTTAGCAATACTTTTGTACCACTTTAAGAAAGCGGAAAAGTGGGTCTCAGAACCATTTCTTTTCAACGTCACTTTTACCAGAGACCATTATTGTTTCTAAACTGAAATAGAAAGAAAGATAAACTATTTGGTAGAAATGGTAGTTTATTTGAAGGTAATTAAATGACTGTCCAATAATTACTAATTTTATTTCAAATCAAAGCATACTCTGAGACTTTTTTACATATTGTATTGTTCTCTCAGCATAAAAAGACTTTCATTGACCTTCTTATGACTGTCAACATCTAGATAAGAATCTATTGCTTTTTGTATAAAAAAGCAAGACTTCTTAGCTTAGGTATTGTATAAAAAATAACCGTAACACGTCCACGAAAACTGGCTTTTAGATGGCAAATGTGAGTTAGCTATTGTATTCCCAGTCGTGGTGAGTTACAAATTCTAACTAACATGAATAAGCACTCCATACCGTACTAGACTAAATGACAGAACCTACACAAGCTTCTTTCACTTAGATGAAAGGTTGCTATTATTATAAACGTGAAAGTTTGTGAGGAGGGATGGATGTTTGTTACTTCACATTTGAACGGCTGAAAGGAATTAACTAGAATTTGGGAAAAAATCGCGCGATTTTTTTTTTCTTCCTCTTTTTTGTGTTTTCGTGGAATTATTTGGGAGTTCGATTCCCAGGTCAGGCAAAGGGTTATTGGGTTTTTTTATCAGGAATTTCTCAGTAGCAGCCTCGGAGTCTGGATTTGTGCCCGGTTGATTTCAATAGGCTCGCCCCCTATTACATGGGACTAAAAACATAACTGGCGAAATGTGGGTGTACTAATGGGCGCACCTCTGCCTAACCCTTCGGGGATTACAGGCGTGATGTTATGTTATATTCTTTAAAAATAACCGCCCTCGGTATCGGGAACAAGGAACAAGGTCCATGCTATCGGCGGTCAGAGCTTCTAAGAAAGAAAACTTCTTACAATCGGTGTCGTGTTCAGAAGCCTCTGGAACAGACTATGCGAAAGAGAGAAGATCCTGGGAGTGCACCTATGTTTCCACACACACTCTTGTGCACTTTCCTGCGTACTTGACCGAATTTCGGTCATAATTGAGACAATACGGTTGAGGTTGGCTGCTCGTGGACCGAAACTCGGTCAAGAGAATATTATATTACTATTTTAACAGACCTTTAAGATAATTGATATTGCGAGCATCAAAAAACATTTCATTTAACTTGTTTACAACCAAATTATGATATCATCCATTCCAGGTAAATGGTTTTAAACTTGTTAATGTTGGAGCTCTCGATTAAAGAATTTATCTTTAAATCAACTAAATGCTTCGTTTAGTGAGATGGGTAAACGGAAATCTTTATCATCATGCTTCTTCATTTTGAATCGATGATTCAACATAAGATCACGATTATAATCCTCGAAGGATTAGGCAGAGGTGTGCCCATTTATACACCCACATTTCGCCAGATATGTTTAAGTCCCATGTAATAGGGGGCGAGCCTATTGTCATCAACAGGTCACAGATTTAAACTCCGAGGCTGCTACTGAAAAAATCGTGATGGACAAACCCAATAACACTTTGCCCGACCTGGGAATACTTCAGTATGATAAGGTTGCTACGGTGGCGAAAAGAGAAAATTATTTCTAAGGCAACAATTTACATCTGGGAAATAAGCTGTTTGTACTAGCAACTAGTTTCCTTTCCATATTTTTATGTACTAAAAAGGCAATAAATTATTTATCAAAGACACATTACCATAACGTGTGTGTGTTCCAATTTATTTTTTACATATTCTCTAAACCAATTTATAAAGGCACCTGCCGCCAAACATTAAACATTTCTTGTTTCATTTTATTTTCATATATACAAATAACAGGAGCACGTTTATTTTATTTATTATCGTTATTTATGTTAGTTCACAAAACCAAATGTCATTTTGTCGTGCCGTTTGTGGTTAGGACATTTGAATTAAAGGTTTTTGTTGTAACATTTTGGACTCTAACTATCCGTGGCCACGTGTTACTTGAACATGAAAAGGTAGATAGTTCTAGAAAAACGTATGGAATTTTTCGCACATTCTTCTCCATAGGTAACCTTTTAGAGTAGGTTTTTTTTTTCTTGTAAATGTAGTCCAAAAGTGCCTTTTAATGGTCTGATTTGACTTTGACTTCGAAGATCCCATGTCGCTAGATATAAAAAAGGCGTGCCCAGTAATAATTTTTGCCTATTCTTGTGTGTTTTTTCACTATGCGTAGTTCACAATGTAAAGTGTAGGTACCTATACCACGCATAGTGTTATTGCATACACAACAAAACATTTCAATATATAGGTACCTTATAAACAAACAATACATAATATAAATCCCACGCGTCAATAATTTTCAAAATTCAAACTAACAAAACGTAATATAGTTCGTCACAATATCCATACATCGTAAAGAGATGGAAACAGGTGTCTTTAATTTAGAAATATAAATCAACCACTTTGCCATGACCTTCCCTTCAAATCTTTCTATCAGCATTAAGGATTGTATAGGGGTAATATCGTGTATGGTGATGTGTCAGGCTACGCTGGATAGTGTAGAATTTACTGTAAGGGACGGAAATTAAGGGGGTTTCGAAGGTTGAACAGATTATTGGAATTGTTCGACTTTACAGCCAAAATCTGAGCTCTTTAGTTTGGGAACACTGTTGTTAATTTAGATTATATGTGCCTTTGTTTTATGTAAATTTAACGTTGATTAAGTATTGGTAGCGTATGTTAGGGATACGGTCTATCGTGTAGTTAATTGAGCCGATATGTTAGCGAGGGCCATTTTGGATGTAAAATAATTATAGAGTCCCTTCAGTTTGGGAAAAATACTGATGTGTTACAAGCTGGATTAAATTCTAAACTGAAGACTCATTTTCCTAATTAAAAACGTTCAAATTCTAGTCGCATTTTTATCTTAGCGACAATCAATGACAAGAAATAAAAAACATTTAGATAAATAACGAGATAAGTACTCGGATTATTGACAAAATAATGATGTGTTATGAAAAATTTGATGTCGCATTCAAGTTTGATTTGCCTTCCATAAATGTTATTTAGCAACGATTTGTTACGTTGGTCACCTCATGAGAGATTCCTGTTGTAGTTATGGCAACACTATAAATTCCTAAGATTAATATTTGGTTCATCTCGTCCTTCCAATTACAGTGAACTCGCAAAAACCGTCAATTCTAACCTGATGGGAGCAGAGTATACCATACTGCTTGTTTCTAGTAGTTTCTATTATATTCTTTCATTTAGAATATAACCCTTCTATTAAAATATAATCTTATTTCCTTTGGTTAGCCTTCAGTTCTAAACCTAGTTTCCTGAACGAAAAAATACAGCAACTTCTTAAAGCTATAGCTCAGCTCAGCTATAGCTACAGTTTATGCTCTCTTGACGCTTCATTACATTGATTCTATGTTGATTGTTATTTGAGACACCGGTGGTTCATTACAAAACAGAACAAGTTTCAACTTCAGTCTAAGTAAACTTTCGAGCCATTTTTTCTGTTCCGAACTTCATTCTGTCTAATTAAAACAAAATTGATAACTTAAACTCGGTGCCAAAGTAAATTTTTATATTATGAACTTTTCACTAGTCGTAATTAAGTTTAAATTACAAAAACTGGCTCGAAGGTTTTAGCGTGGATTCATTTTGTAATGAAACAAAAGAAGTAGTAGTTGATATTTATATTTTTTTAATAATTAAGGTAATAGGCTCGACCCGTATTTCATGGGACTTAAACATAACTGGCGAAATGTGGGTGTACAAATGGGTAAAACTTTTCCCAAACCTTTCGGGGATTACAGGCGTGATATTATGTACGATGTTATGTAATTAAGACTTGAATGTAGTAATGGACCAGTGGTTAAGGACACCAGCCTCTCACACATAAGGTTTCGATACCGGGCAAGTACCAATGCGACTTTTTGAATTTCTGACTTTCTAAGTTTGTCTTAGATATCGAAGTAGAAATCATTATGAAGAAACCTGGACCCGTATTTACAGAGCAAGCATGGTGATAAATGATCTTGCCTTCTCTGTATAATAAGAGGCCTATCAATAGGACTATAATAGGCTGGTATTAATATTATTAATAAACGCGGCCACCAACTGGTCCCAAAATGTATAATGTGTCTGTAATTGGTCTAATTGAAATAAGTGTTTTGACTTTGACTTACAATAAAACAAAGGGAATTGTTTTAAATCATTGACTCGAAAAGAAGAAGTAGATTAATATTATTTAATAAAGACGTATAGTTGGCAGTCTTTATCCACATTAATAGAATCGATATTGTGTCTGCCATCAGCAGACTCTCTGGCTTAATTGGTAAAGCCATATCGAGCTTAAGCGGAAGTAATTAGTACCTACAGAGACCTAATAGGAGATATTTTAGCTTTGTCAAACGCTAAATGTCAAAACAATGAAACAGTTTAAACAAGTATTACTGCATACATAACATCACGCCTGTAATCCCCGAAGGGTTAGGCAGAGATGTACCCTTCAGTACACCCACATTTCGCCAGTTATGTTTTTAGTCCCATGTAATAGGGGGCGAGCCCATTGCCATCTACCGGGCACAAATCCAGACTCCGAGGCTGCTACTGAGAAATTATTGATGGAAAAAACACAATAACACTTTGCCCGACCTGGGAATCGAACCCAAGACCTCATGCACACCAGTAGCGCAACAAGTACAAGTATTACTGTTGATGATTTATTAGGTTTTCAAAGAACATTCGACCCTAATATCTTTGAAGTTAGCGTGAACAGGCTTCTTCGTAAGCTCACTCCATCCTAGACTTTGTCTCTGACACCTCTGACATAGACTAGAGTCAGGAGCAAAGCCATCTAATATAACAAAGAACAAAGATTTTCTTTCTGGGCCTTTGCAAACAATTATACTCACATTCACAAACAAACAGACCCGAAACAATTAACTATAGACCTTTAAATTATTTGTTCTGTATGGGAATAGAATCTGCGACAAGCAGAGTAGCAGCCAATAAGGATGATGACTAAAAAATAATAATTAGTCCATCTTTTAGAACGCCAGAAAATAGTAGATACGTATTTTTTCTTTTGCTTCTAAAACTTAAAATAACAAAGTTACAGAGCGGCGAAAGTTCGCGCTACGTCATTATTTCGTAAAATTTTTACTAGAGAAGAGTGACGTCACGAGCCCCTACTCCTGAATTTGAATGTGCTGTATCTTTGTCAATATTATTCGTATGGACAAATAAAAAAATACGTATCGAGTATTTTTAAATTTTAAATATTGAGAGTTTCAGTCTTTTTGGTAGATCTATGCTCAATTATGAATGTCGATTAATTATAGCGTGTGAGCGATGTAAAGTTATCTCGCTCATGATATTATCTACATGTTAAATAATTAGGGTACGATATAGACGTAAATAGAAATTGAATGAAATTTGAATCTATTATAGCGTTCTGTTTGCGGTTTCAATTTTGCTACATTGTGTTGAGTTACATCATTTTACTCCATTTATAGACCAAGATCCCGGAGTTGACAGACCAACGTCATGTTTTAATGATAGATAGAGAAATATGTCGTTTGCATACTGCTGAGGTTTTTTTAGAGGGGCAATGTGGTTACTCAATCGATCGCATTTTAATTAGTCTGGATCTGTCAAAAATGCCTCTAATTTTCCCAATTATTTAGATTACCTACATTTGTTTAAATTGATGGTCGTTCGGACGAGATTGCGACTATATTTTGAATGTTTTAATTTATTCAAATAAATCAGCTGGCTTATTTGAACGGTAGTGCGAGTAAGGTATCTTTTGTACCAGATGTATCATAAAAAATAAAAAACAGATAAAACAAATAATATTACTGTGTACCACACAGCTACGCTAAACAGATCCAGTTCTTTTTAGATATGACGTAGGTTTATCAACTCCGAGATCTTGGTCTATTTTACTCCACATAGCGTTTGATGCTCACGTGGGACAATGGAAGCATTATAAGGGAAGTAATGCTTTAATTGATGGTAGTCATTAGGCCATGTGTGGAGTGTTAGTGTCTTGACGTTAGAAGGCAAGGGTCGATCGTTTGTTCTGTCTTTGTGTTAGAAATTATTAATGTTATTAGCTTTTGCTCTCGGCTTTGTTGATTGGTTGGATTAAAACTCGTCTCGATTTGTGATTCTTTATTTAAATTGTCTTTGAAATTAGAATATGTATGTAAGGCCCATTTGCACCAAAATGTTAATTCACAGTTGCTAAAGCGTGCCTAAATTACATAAATTACAGAATGATCACGTGTTAGAAACTAACTCCGAGTTATGGGATGACCCTGGCTGGTGCAAGTGGGCCCTTGGTTTAATTTTTTTAATAATTTAGCGATGGCCTTACATCTTGTCGTTGAATTCATAGTAAAAGTTAGAGCGTCCAAGTCCCTTTCACCAAATCTTTAATTAAAAAGTAGCAGATGCATAGTGTGAATTTCTGAATCACTTTAACATTAACATTTCTACATCGCATCTCTCGCCGCATTACTCGTCTACCTAGGACGATGGCTAAGAGCTACCTGTACCTCCCCCCCTCCCTTGCATTCACCCCTTTGGTCTGCCTTCCCTTCTCGTTGGACCGTCTTAAGCCTCTCCTCGTGAAGTGCCATTTGGCTTGCAGTAATCCTTTTTTGTTTAGCTTTAGACCGTTGCTAAGGTACTACTTAAAGAGTATTTAGAGACCCTTGCACGTGTGCGCTGTATTCAATTCAAGTTGGTTGCTTTTATACGACAAGCATAATTGATGTCATTTAACTAAATATAGCGGGTGTTTTTTTACGCTACATTTTTTACATTCGCCTATCTTTAACTTCTAAAATGATCGTAAAATCAAATTTGGAACATACCTAATGACATCATAATATCAACCAGTAAGTCAGCTTTAAATTAATATATAGGGATTGTTGTTTCATAGTTCTTTTGACGTTTGAGGCTTTTCTTTATACCACACATAAAAATGTACGGTGTCTAGATTTAAAAGACCGGCAGTGTATTGACAGAGGCAAGTAATCAGATACTAGGCTTCTATGTTCACGGATTGAGAACGCAAGTTATTTTATGTAATTAATTCAAATAACATGACTGTTTTATACCTAATTTACGATTATTAAAAATATAGATTTGAAATAAATTAAATTTTGCATAACCTCTAGAAGTAACTGTACTATTTAGTACTAATTAAAATGTATATTAAAGAAGATCACTAAATTAAATTCTTGATAAAAAAGATATCTAATAAGGTGGAGGTATACTTTGAAGATTCATTTGAAATGGTAGAACCACATCTTAAACCATTTCTGAGAATCGAATTACGGTTAATTATAATTATTATTCAAAAACAAGCCAGAAATAGGCTTGGTAATGGAAATGTTTGAATAATATTTACTTCCAGTTGTTTATGAAGTTATGTACCTAATACATAGTTTATGATTCGTAACGTATATCATAACTACTATGATTGCTTAAATAGCAATTAATATTACTTTATTGAAGCTAAAGAAATTGTTTTTCACCAAAATATTCATGTTTCTAAATATGTATTCATTAGATATCTTGTAAAATTACAGAAATATACCCCTTAATTACATCCAACAAGTAGAAGATAACGTACACCTCTACCTAACCATTTTTATGTTCTACATATACATAAGCAGAATACATGGGTCTATAAAGTTATTAGAGAACATTTTCCTCAGTAATTCGTTAACATGGATCTACGTACGTTATATTACAGTAACGCACCTACTCATTTCAAATACTCTAACTTTGCCCTGTAAAATTGCCCAAACCCAAGTCCTGAAATCGGCACCAAACTGTGCTTAACGTTTATACTAGGAGCACGAGTACGTACGAGTATTTCACACCCAACTAAACTCGTGTCATGTTTGTAAACTATTCTGGCTAATGTCAATACGGAACGTAATGGCGTTCAAACATAAAATAACTGTGTTTATTGTTTCTGTATATATTTCGTGTGAGGTTTGCTTGCTCTTTCACTGGAAACTTTCCAGTTGTTGTTTGTGGAATAGAATTGTCTGCTGACTACAGTTTATTCAGATCTACCAGTTGGCTGCACCACAGAACTAAATATGGGTCGGCGTTTGTTAGGGATTTTTTAAAGCAACTTCGTTTGCTGTTACGTGGCGCTATGTATCCGCAATATACATGCTGCAATTTTAGTTCCCTATAAATAACTGAGGCCCACTGGCACCAGAAGCTTAACGCAAAGGTACTTTTTATTTATTTATATACATCTATAATAATTTAAACGATACGGAGGAGTGCAGAGTGCTAACAATTATATGAATTAAATTAATAAAAAAACATTATACACCAGGACCATGCGTTTAACACACATATTAAATAATGTCATATTGTCTTTACAATAGAACCTTAATAGTGTTCAAACTTATTACTAAATTATTTGTATTATGGTCGTATTTTGATCAGTGGGCGACCATTGGTCCATTTATGGACAGTGCAGCCGAAATCGGCCTAGAAACAGGCGGCAAGATGACATGAACGTCTCGAACCACGAGTTCGAGGTGGTGCTAACAAAAGTCCCTAGAAGGACTTGGGACTTGGGGGAGGACCGTGCCCAGCGGTGGGCCACACTGTCACACAGCTGGGATGGGAAGGATGTTGCAAGAATCATCACAACAAAAATCCAACAAAATCCTTGATCCCAGCAAAGACGTCATTATTTCTGGATATAAGGTTACGTAAACATCGCATCATTATAAAAATGAAACAAACATTTTAAAAGAACGATAGAAAATAATACTTTGGCCGTAAAGTGAAACGTTAAGTGGCTATACAATATCGAATTACATTTTGTCAATGGTTCCGATGTCTTTTTATTAAATAAGGAAGTTCTTTTCTCTGAAATGTTTTGATAGACATCAAAATTTGAGTTTTAATAAAAATATCTTCATAATTTTTATTTTACTTTTATTTTTTACCATTTTTAGCTATTTATATCGAAAAACGTAATAAAAAAACTACGTGTACACAAAACTCTTTCAATAGACGACCTTCAACGAGTTCGATTGCCAGGTCGGGCAAAGTGTTATTAGGTTTTTGCATCAGGAATTTCTTAGTAGCCTGCAGCTTTGGAGTTTAGATTTGTGCCCGGTTGATGGCAATAGGCTCGTCCCCTTTTACATGGGACTAAAACATAACTGGCGAACAGGTATACTAAAGGGTACACCTTTGCTTAACCCTTCGGGAATTACAGGCGTCGGGTATTACATAGAACTATTCAGCCACATTTAAAAAGATTTCAGTACATTTTCTCTCAAAATTAAATGTTATTCATCTCGAAGCCTCGATAAGTTTGTTTTTGTTGTCTCACGTTGATACATCGTACATAACATAGTTCCTGGCTTCCCGCGAACTTGCGCGATGTTTATTTTTGCCTTTGTTGTGGTAAGATAACAGTCAGTACAAAGGCTTCATTAGGGGCACTGAAACCTTTTCGATCCTAACAGTACAACTCTCTCCATTGCACGTTTCGTTTCAAAACTTAGTCAGAAGGTTCTTGCTAACCGCGCATTGTATTACGAAATTGGTTTTGTTGAAAAAGGTCGCGTTGTTTTATGGTCTTAAGAAACTGTGGCGGGTGCTCGAATTGAATTTCTTGGTGGGAAACTTTACTTAATAGATTATTCCGTTGAAATTTATTTCCTGGAGGCTTCAAAGGTCGTTGTAATTGCTTCGTATTCAAAGTTTGTCATTATTGATTTTGAATTGCTAATGTTTTGTAGTGTGTTGTGAAAATATCGAAACATAGAACATTTACCTGATTAATTAGTTTGTTACCTGTATACACATCATAGTTATACTATTATAATTATAAGTCGTGGATGTCGTGATGGCCTAGTGGTTAAGCCGCCAGCCTCTTAAATGCATGAGGTTGTAGGTTCGATACCAAGCATGTAGAGGAAGTGAAGAAGTTAGTTGCTAGTTGCGGCAACTAGCAACTAACTTAGTCATCGATTGCAGCAACTGAAAACTGTTGACGATTGCCGCAACTCGAATCTCGAGTTGCTCTGTGTGCGCAGTCCAATTGAAATGTATGTAAACAACTAGTTGCCAGCTAGTTGCCAATTGCTGCAATAGTTGCTCTGTGTGCAAAGCGCCTAAATGAATATGTCAAGTACTGGCTACGATTTAGCTACGAGAGCTACGCGCGTAGCAGTGAACCAATGTGCTACGCCGCTACGCAAAGTTAGACGCTATTTGTTGTTGGCGATTTTATTGCTGTATTATTTGATAAAAGGGATAAAGTTTCACTTTCAAAAATTACTGGTTATAACTTAATTTGTATTACAAAACCGAAAATTGCTAAATATTACTTTTATTTTGTTACTAGCTTTTGCCCGCGACTTCGTCCGCGTTGTTTTTTTAACTCAAAGTTACATCTATGGTTACTGCTTTGCTCTAACGAATCGTATTGTATAATATAAAGCTATACTATTCCTAATGATTTTGGCTATCATAAACAAAAATATTTTTTCCAATCCGACTAGTACGTAGATCCAGAGATAAGCGCGTATAAACAGACATAAACAAAAAATTGTATGGATGTACGCGATCTTGCTAATCTTTAGAATGCAATATTAAGTAAAATATTTAATCAAAGAAAATCGTCTACTTGTCTATAACTCCAAATACACACCCATTACTATTAATAGTACAATATTATTCCAGTAAATTAATATTAGCTTTAAACTTCACCATGCGTCATAACCAAACAAATTTTGCCCACAATTTAGTCAACCACAAATTTAGCTTCAACATCAGTACTATTGAGGCCCGCAGAGAGATCCGCAACAGTAACCAATAAATAGAATTCCCGACACATTCTGTATACACTATTTTATGTGGGGTGCACGTAAACCTGCATATTGTTTACGTATACATTTTGTTTATAAAGCCCTAGATACTCGTACAAACTGTATCTACCGGGAAAAGCCGCGGCAAATGGAAATAGTGTGAGTAAAGAGGGCTTTAACATATTGTGAAAGGAATATAAAGATATAAAAGGACACTCACTAGCATTATGTTTATTCAAAATCGAATTTTATGTCTGGTGACAATAGAACGTAATTTACTAAGCTTAATAGAATACTTCGAAAGTGGCGCCCAACGTGGGACAAGTTTTGCTTACTGTATAATTGATGGAAAAATACACTTATAGAAACCGAAAGTTAAATATTCTATTCTTGTGAACATTAATTTTATACCTGGGAACCTTCTGTATAAGGAGATATTGAAGATCGTTTTTTATCGAAAACCAGTTTTAAATGTAATAACAAATCTTAAAAAAAAAACTATTTTCAAATAATAACTAATAAAACGAAACTAAAATGATTACACGAAACTGACGTTTTAGACCTAAAAAAGTATTTGCTCAATGTTATTTAGTTTTATGGACAGTCTCTTCTCCTTCTTCTTCTTCTTCTTTATCGTGTGGGCAGCAAGGTCATGGACAGTATGCTTAGTTAACAGCTATGTGATATTATGTCTTTGTACAAAACCCTTTTATTTACAACATAGGCATGAAGTCGCGGATTAAAAAATAGCTAGATTCTCATCTCATTGTTGAATTTCATTACGATTTTGAGTTGACAAACCGACAGACAAACAGAGTTACTTTCATATCAGTT
Source organism: Hoplodrina ambigua (assembly GCA_949774945.1). Lineage (NCBI taxonomy): Eukaryota > Metazoa > Arthropoda > Insecta > Lepidoptera > Noctuidae > Hoplodrina > Hoplodrina ambigua. The sequence goes on from OX458976.1 coordinate 2,793,745, forward strand.
TATAATATTAATTAAATGGCATTATTTTGTGTGGGGTTTACATAAGCTAATTACTGTTGACTTACATATAATATTTGCAAAGTCACCAATATGTATCAATTCGGAATATCAGCGGTAAGTAAATTTAAATAATGTGAATACTCTCCCGATCGAATTTCGGAGAATCTCAATGGAGACTAAACAAGTATCCAGAAGATATTATAGTGCACCAGTATGTGAGTGCACTACCTCTTCCAACAACTCTTAAATTCCGATGGGACGGCAATCCGAAATAACTGACGTCACACCACCATCTTCCAAACTGTGGGCTGCTACTGAGAAATTCTTAATGGAAAACCCAATATCACTTTACCCGACCTAGGAATCTAACCGACGCTGAGCAATCGCACTTGTGAGCACGATACCTACAAGGTATTCACCCGGTCGGGGGACATTTTAATACCGTTCGTAAGTATAGGACACACATATGGACTTTGTCCATAAGTACCTACATGGATAAAGTTAAAGTCTTCTAGTCGTCAAAGCAAAGTAAGGATTGTAACAAGTAAAAAGGACTATTATAACTTAAACACGTAAAACAGAGACAAAACTATACTACTGTGTTCTATACATAAGTTACAGCCTACTTTTATTTTAGTTATATTGGGTTCCGCGCAAAAAAAAAACCCCGTTATATCCAACTTTGACGCAAACGTAGTCGCGGGCATAACGCAAATGGAGAATAAAACAGTATGAAATGGGTAAAATAGAGTAGCGCAGGTCATAACAGCACTGTTGGTCAAGCTTCAAAGATTTCCAAAGCACCTAACATGAACACAGGCAGCAAATTGTTTTAGAACGCCGTTTTGTTTGTGCAACACTCGAGCTATCTCGAGCTATCTAGAGGCGTGCTCAGAGAGGCCACACTCGAGCTCACAGCACGGAATATTGATTTTATTTTTACAACTACAAATGCCAAGCTTTTTTGTTAAACCTTTTAATATCCTGTCTTCTATGAGATTTCTTTCAATAGAACTAGGTACATGCTCTTAATCGTCTTTTGTTTCTAACTATCCTTTATATTTTTGAGTGCAATAATGATTTATTTTAAGATTTGGGCTTTGACTTCTTTTTTACTTGGACTTTTCCATCAGAAATTTTTCAGGAGCAGCCTCGGAGTCTGGATTGGAGCCCAATTGATGGCAATAGGCTCGCCCCCTATTACATGGGATTTAAACGTAACAAGCGAAATGTTGGTGTACTAATGATTACACCTCTGCCTAACCCTTTGTAGATTACAGGCGTGATGTTATGTTATAAGACTTGAAGATTTACTTTTCAGTACATCAGGAATCGTGCATGAATATTATTATTGTATCAGCTTCTGTTCGCGATTTCGTCCGCGTTTTTTTTTACCGGCGTTAAGTTATGTCTTTGGTTACTGCTCCACTTCCGTGGATGGCAGTCTAGTGCTATGTAGCCTTTACTATTCTTTATGAACTTGGATAACAAATAAAAAAAGTTTTGTTTTTTTCATTTCGTACAACAAACAAAAAATGTTTATATTTTTTCTATATTATTATAGATTAGTTTATTAGTAGGTATAGATTGTGGTATCGCAATTTGCTGGCAAGTGGATAAATGTTTTATCAATTGAATTTTGCAAAATACATTTATACCGTGTTTTAGTACTACGTTATTAATTAAGGCAGAAAGAAGTAAATAAGAAACGTTCTGTAGTTTCTGCATACCCGCATGGGAAAAAGGCGTGAGTTTATGTATGTATGTTATTAATTAAATAATTTTGACAAATTATGGAAGCAATCATGACCATAAAGTATTGAATTCAATTAATTATAAACAAGGCGGATTTAGTAAATTAATTTCCACCAAACAAAAGAATATTACGAAAACTGAATACCTAAATAGAATATTTTTACACAGATATTTTTTCAGAAATTGTATGAGTTAAAAATTCCAATTTAATAAATAAAATTTACAAGATTAAATTAAATTTTGATATTTCTGGTCTACAATTCGTAAAAAATGTAGAGCCGAATTGAAAAATTCTTGTTTATAGTCTAAAAAGCGATTATTACATTCTTTTATTGTCGATACCGTTTTGACTTCGTTTTATAAAATACGAAACGAAATGAAATTCGGCTCAGACGACTTTGAAGATAGATAAAAAAAAATATAAAAGTAGGTCTTATCAATGTTGTCGTGGTAGGTAGGTACTGGAATAATTGTTAGTGACCCAAAATAATCTGTTTGGTTTCATAATTAACAAAGCACACCATGCTAATATTAAGGAAACAAAAGACTAAAAATTAAAGCTTTTAAGACCGTGCCTTGTTTTCCTCAATTCCAACAAAATCAACGCTAAAAAACCTTCTCCCAAAATTTCTTGGTACCTGTGATAAACTTAATTATCAAGCTATTATAATTCCAAACAGAACGTTTGTTAGCAATTTTCATATTCAAAATAATAAAATGTTACCACAATCAAATTATAAAACTAAACCTCCTCTAGTATAATAGCCAATCTCGTTCTACATTTTTTATTGAATTAATAGAGAACAAAGCTCTTGTTAAGGGAACTAATCTTCGACAAAAGTAGACGATCATTAATAAATCTTTCCAACGAGCCAAGATTGATAAGATAAGAAAAAAAGTTTGAGAAAATTGGCGATGTTTACAGTGATTATTGTTATTGGTTTACGTAATCGTCGAGTGAAGAATGAGGGATTCGTCAGTTTTGAGTCAGACTGCCAGCGCGGCCTTTTATTGGATCAAAAAGTCAGCACTGACATACTGCGTGGCAATACTGCTAGCCTTTTGTTCAGTTGTCCCAATTACAGCGATGCGAATGAGTTTTTGATGCCCTATAAGCTTCCTCCGTTCTCTTTTATAAATTGTAAATATTTTGTTATTTTATTATTATTTATAAATGTGTTTAGATCATTTTTTTTTACTTTTTTAATTGTAAGTAAGGAGTTTCTTTTCCATACGAAACTACCTTTTGGAAGGAGGGCTACTAGTTTACATTTTTTTTTCTTGCATTGATTTGAATTTGACATAATCAGTTCTTAATCATGTCTAGCGATCTGTCTTCTTCTTCTTGCGGATCTAGGCTGTAAATGGTGAATGGACTGATACTTGCTAAGCTGATCCCATACAAGTGGCTCGTTTCATCATAATATTTGGTACGGAACACTGAAAACAGCAAAACATTCTGTAGCAAAGCGGTGAACCAACATTCATATCGGAGTGCCCGCAGATTACACCGCCGATGTCGGAAGTGTCTTACAAATGTTTTAGAAAAGATTTCCTTATTTTTTCCTTTATATTTTTAACAATTGTTTTGTTTGACTTTATTACATTAAAGGAAAAAAAAAATGCTGCGGACATCAAATGCAGATTTAATTATTTAGTCCCACGTTGGGTGCCAAAAATAATTTAATGGCGCTCAGACATTTTCATAATAGGAAGATTTGGTTAAGTTTGTTACTTAAAGAAAAGATGTTGTGGAAACCAAATATAGAATAGATTAATTAGTCCCATGCTGGGCGCCAAAACTGTTTTAATGGCGCCCAATGTGGGACTCAAGAAATAAAAATAGGTTATTGATTTTCAATTCCTTTTAGGTCTTCTGACATATCAGTACACCCTAGGGTGGAGGATGTTGGGTACTCTCCATTCCGTTAACAAGATAGGTACCAATGAATTTTTGTGAAGCATTACCAGTATTCCCCATTTTTTCGTGATATTTTCCACAGCTCACGACGGATGCTAAACAACTAATGTCCTCAGTGTCCCATTTATAAATCAGCATACAAGCACCCTTATTCCAAAAACAAAGCTTATAATTTCCCTACCCACCATAAAGCCCCTTTTTTCCATGTTACGGTAATTTATTTAAAAAAAAAGGCAGAGAGACTGCAACCCGTCGCGTCGTGGTTGACATTTAACTCTGCAATAAATTCGCTTACCCAAGTATTAACCTAATTAATTCGGGTGACCCATTGTACCCGCAATGCACTCAACGGTTACCAATTTTTTGGATCCAAGCCAAAGTCAGTTTACCCGATCGTAATAACTTTAAGAGTACCTTCAAATAAATATTTTCAATATTTTTGCCGCAATGTACATGCTTCGCTTATTTTTAATGGCCGAGCGATATTGCTTCTGTATTCTACAAAGATATATCGGATGTGCAATTTGTTAATTTTTATAACGTGTGTTTTTTAAAAATGGATTTTATAGCTTTGAGTATTATGCTGAAAATTCTTTGATTTTGACTAAAAGTTCGAGCAAACTATAACTAGCGACGACCGCACGAATTTTATGGCAGTCGTCATTTCAGCCTAAATAACTTGCCTAAAAATGAAGTAAAAACGACCTCATAACTCCTATAAAAGTAACCCATCAAGTTCATAAACCGTGTCTCCATTACGGAGGGTTATAAACCCCAATCCATATCTCACATCACAACACTCAAAAAAACCTTATAAAAAACTCAGGAAGCGTTCGATTTGACGTTTCCACAGGCCATGAAAAAGTGGATTGGTGCTATCAATATCCATCATGTGGCAACTAAATTAAATTGCCGTTACGTCCGAAGCAAAATCCCCCGAGGCCGCCTCTGTCATCCCCCTGTCTCTACAACGGGTCGTTTTATTAAAACTGCAAAAACGGACAGTCGCAAACAAGGGTTAAGTACGAAATGATGGCTTTATGCTCGATGGTTCCAGTACTGTTACGGTGGATTAGATCCCAAAGCGTCAAATATTGACTTTTACCGCCAGTTATTGGTACCTTCAATGGGAAATAAGGTCGTAATGGTCACGGATTTTGGGACAGGTTAAATAAATTTTGGCGGTACCGAAAAATATATTTTGTAGCTACATTTTTAGGGGAGAGTATTGCGTGTAGTCAAGAGTTTGCAAAAAAGATTTAATCAATCTGAAAAAAGCGAAAAAATATACATACATTAACTTACGCGTTTTTTCCATGGGGGTAGGTGGAAACCACAGAACGCTAAATGCTATGATACTTACATATACCTTTGACCTCGTCCACATTAATTCATCTGGTCATACAAGCGCACTAGTTACGAGTACTGTGCACTCGACCTTCAATCTTGCAATATAAAATTTAGTTAAAATTATTTGAAAACAGCTTAATTTATCCTAATGTTGTGCACTCCTATCAGTGACAAATTCACTGCACTTAAATAACCCTATAATATAGCTATTGTAAGTATATTATTTGGAGAGCTTTAAAAAAATCATAAATATTTCTTTTTTTTCTAGATCAACCTAAACGGCCCAAAAATATCAACCAGAAATAAAAAAAAATGTACTTAGAAATGGAAACATTCTATAAACTCCTACATTTATCATTCACTACAGAATTCATAATACTAAAACCACTGCTAGTGACACCCCTGACCCTAAAACGAATTCGATGACACGCCATTTGTCCGGATCGGTTCACTGCAGATAGATTTGATTGCATTAGATTTGCTAGCACGTTTACTACTGCCGCATCTGGTTAGACTTGAAATTTGCTCTGTAACATACAAACGACTGTATGACGATTTGTACTTTTGTCGACTGACTTTAAGTGATAATTTGTATTTTATTTTTCTATTTTTGAACCTCATCTCTTTCTAGCTTCTGCTCGCGTGAAAAGTAACTTTCCCAAGACGAAACTTTATCAAAATTTGCTTAACGGATTGATGGTTTTTGAGTAAAAATACGCAAAATAAATTAGTCTTAACGCATTACCAGGATTATAGAGCGTTCTATAGTTAAGGCAATGCCATGCCAATGGCATGCCATTGTTAGTTCTGTGTCTGGGTGTGATTTATCTATAATATGTATGTGTTTATAAATTATATTAAGTATGTATATCAGTTGTCTGGTTACCATAACACAAGCCCTTAGCTTGGGATCAGATAGCCGTGTGTGAGTTGTCCCAAGATACTTATTATTTATTATTTATTTATTTATTGATAAAGTTCGGAATTAAGTTTTGTTTAAATAACCTAGTCTAATGTAAATGTTAGAGCTATTTTCAGGTGCAGAAATGATTCTACGTTCATGGGGAGGCTGTGCCTGCCGCTAGCCTCCATCCTTTCCTTGCCAAGACGCGTGCAATGCCGCTACTGACGCAGTCAATATCAATCAAACGCTCCTGCATGAACGCTTTCTTACATGGCCACACGTTTGCAAAGCATCATGCCGCGATGAATGGGCACTTAGTGATAGGTCAGTTAGTGTATTAGTAAAACAGGTAAAAGGGACCACAATAATTTTATTCGATGGTGTCAGCGCACAAGTAATAAATACACCAATACACACCGTTAAAACCATTAACCTCCTTTCTGCATAAAAAGTCGGGTAAAAATAAAATTTACAACCCCATTAAACGGAGTATGCTAAGGGTATGTATGTATTCTTATTTTTATACGGTTATTCGGAAACTTTACGCAGTGTGCTTCCGAAACAAGTGAAGGCGCACTTTCTCTTTAAGTTGATATAAAACAGGAACATAGAAGTCATTTATACATAAATATACTCATATAATCTAGTGCCTTCCAGAATGTTTTAAGGTGTTTAAACAAGGTTTGTAAGGCAACTTTGGACTAAATTAGGTATACAATAATATAATTTATAATTATACTTATATTATTATTATAATTTAACAATAAAAATAAAATTATAGAACGTTCAATAAATAAATAATCAATAACAAAGAACAAAAAGAATACTTTCAATTTAACATTTTTTTAAATCTTATTAACATAATTTATATTAAAAATAATGTTAAACAAAACAAAAACATTTGCTTAATAACCGTCCATAACACATAATTCCAATTTCAAAAAGTCTATAATTCTTAAATACATTTTACCCAAAAACCGTTTCAAAAATCGATTAAAAACTTTTAATAAAAGGATTAAACTGAGATTCGGGAGATTTAAGCGAATTCAAATTACTTACATCAGATTTAATACCGTTCCTTTTTATCCCAACGCTTTTTATTACTTTGGGATGAGCAGAAGTTTAAAACAATATTGGAGAATCGATCATTTCTGTTGAAGTGGAAAACCAGTGCTCTACCTCACCTATGTCTGGTCAAGATTTTCGTATCGAGAGGGCGATTTTCTTTGTAGTACTCGTCTGTTTATAGTTTCCCTTGTGAGGTAGTTACGCAACCGAAAGATTTGATAGAAACTATTAATTTATTTAAACATTATGCAACAAAAGTACAAAGACGGACTTAATGCCTTAGGCATTCTCTACCGGTCAACCAAAGGTGGTGAAGTGATAACATGGTAGGTGCAAGTTATTGTATGAGAGTAAAAAAACAAAATTAGAGATTTAAAAAAAAAGTACTCAAAAACTTTACATATTAAAATGAAGTGTACACAAGTACAAAATAATTAAATCCTACATACTTACTATGAAATGCTAAATGAAATGATATTAGTAATCCATTACTGAATACTTTTTTACAATGTAAATCATGCAATGAATACTATTTTGGCTGCTACCGGCAAATTTCTAATGGATAAACACATTTCTAAACCTGGGAATCCATATTAGAACTCGTAGGTCAGTAGAACATGAGATGAATGTGTCAGTCATGACGACTTATAGTGTGTTTTTCAATATAACAATAATGGTAGATAAGATTTCTTTGTAGTTCTCCTAAGAAAATAAAATAAAAAATAAACAAATTCAGAAAAAAAAAAAACTTTAGAATGCTTTCAAAAACCGACATTTCCATTTCAATTCCCTTTTACAGTTCACTTATTTAAATAGAAAATGTTCTTCTTACACTATTCTTAAGGGATGCATTGGCAATCCACAGGAGACTCGTATGAGCGATAGATACAGGCAGTGCACTAAAACGAACTTTGTTACGTTCTCAGAAACTTATTTATTGGTCTTTAAGATCTTTTCCTGTTATGACTTGGATAGGAAATAAATGGAAGACTCACAATGTTTGTGATCCCTGAAGAGTAAAATATTGTCCAGTCCGTTGCTAAGTTGGTCGGGGTTCTGAACACGAGGCGAGTCGCTGCGCAGTAGCGAATTTTTGTGTCAGCGGGGGTGATGGGCAAGGTACTGTGCGGCGAGTAACGTACTTCAGAGCTGTCATAAAGTTTGGGGCTAAGTGTATCTAATGCCTAGGTTCTCTTGTTTCATGGGTCTTCCGTAGCTCATTGTGTTCATAGCTCATCATTGCCCGTGCTTTCTCTGTATGAGAAGAAGCCTTTGCCCAGACGTGGGACAATAATAATCACACTGTTTAAATCTAGTTGCTATGGCTATGACACCTAATTAAGTAGTCGTTTGAGTATAATCCAGTGCTGAAGTTTGCATTCATTTTTGGGAACCATTTGCAACACGTAGGTGCAAGTTATTGTTTATTTATTTATTTATTCAGGTTTGCCAACAGCTTCTGTATACATAAGAAGAAAAATGTGTCACTAAGTATATAATTCAAACAAATAGGACTTTTTAGCCTATTATTGGTGGTTGTATAAGGCCCTAACCGGCAATTTGTAATGCTAAAATCTAATGTATACAGTAAGTATGTAGTATACAAGCTGTTGGCATACCTGAATACATAAATTAGGAAAAAACCATAAACAATTAAAATCACGTTTATTGGTTTTTCACCACATGAAAGACTAAAGGTAGTCATAATTAGTCGTTTGTATATGACAACCCTCGTACCCAATCAACCTTTTTTAAAACGCTTTTTATTTTTTCTTTCGTAACTTACTTCCATTTAGTCAGGGGTTAAAAAAAAACCTTTTTCGATTACAACGTTTACATACGTTGTGGATTTATTTAATATTAATTTTGTTTTTATTTTTTTTATTCCAATATTCAGCATCGCTTTATTTCAGATTAACACTCAGATCAGTATCAAGCCGCTGAAGGCATATTTCCTCGTTTTATACGATCATGTATTTCCATATTCTGGTCGTAACCTTGAACCTCCTAGTTTACGACAGGGTTCTACACATCCATATATGAATGCATGTATGTATGTTACATACGTAGGTATGTATGTAGGTATTTTTATGAGGCATCGTGCTCATTCGCTTTTATGTGTTTCAGACGAGACAATATTTATTATTAAATTGTTTTTTATGAACTTTGGTAGGTTAGGATATCGCCATCTTTTCTATTTTTGTTAGTTATATATATTTGATTTTAATATTAAATCATTTAACATGGTTTTCCATGAAACAAAATGGAATTGTTTTTTTTGCCCAATGAAAATTATTATTAGTAAAGGTAAGTACAGCAGGGAAGCGGTCAACGTGGTATTACAATATTTAAAACTAGTATTCTTTAAAGAATATAAAAAAGTAGAAACTTTGATCTCAATACTCAAAAATTTTCTTTATTGCTTTTCCTTATTATTATATTGTATTATGTGGTGGTAACTTATTTACCATCATAACCAAAATCTTCTCAGGTATGGTTTAAAACAAAAAGAATATCGCAATGATGGGACCATGTAATTTTCGTCTCATTTACAAGTACCTACCTTTTTACATTGATTATAATGAAATAACTAAACTCAATATTTAAATTATATAATTTAATCATAAAACATTTCCATTTTCGTCACTAATAAAGTTGTTGTCAAAGTGGTTTACGAACAATTCCGCCATTAATTTTGCGTAATCGAATTCTGGTTTGCACAAAGTTGTTGTTAATTTTAATCTAAACTGAAAATTTTAATATATTTAACAATGTTAAATATTGTGAACTTTGTGACTTTGAACTTAAGTTACAGAATAAAGTGCTAAGCAGATCTAAATTGTTATATTGAATAGGTATAAGAACCTATTAAAATTATAATTTATTTATTAATTCTAGCTTACAGGTAATTGTTTCGGATCTGGCGATATGATGTATTATTTATTTATCGCGGCCATAGTAATACACTCTCTGTGAAGTATTGACTTCAAGTGTCTACCTATAACGATTCAAAATACATAGCAGTGTGACAGATGGACAGCACGGTGGGACGGTACATCAAAACCTATCTAGATATCTTATTTATTTAAATCTGATAAAGAATAATGATGTACGGAGTTATGGAACGTGGCAAACTACAAATTTTAGTAGGTAAGCACTTTCCAACATGCAGAGAATCAAGTGAATCTACACTCGAACAAATCTTGGTCTCAAAATGCATAGTGGGCTAAATATTCGCCGCTTCCAGGTACAATTTCACAAATTCCGTTTCGTTTCATACGAGTGAAAACTTTTTGAATACTTTCAACTTTCATCAAAAGCATATTTTAAAAATTCGCTCAAAGGATGAGAAAAGGTAAAAATAATAATGAAACTTTTCGTGCGAAAATAATGTTTTGAGTTGTAATATTTAATGTAGGACTAATTAGGGTTACATACGAACACGTGTCACACAATATTCCTATAGATAAGTAGGTCATAATTATATTTATGTGTATGATCAGAAGGTTTATAACTTCTGATTGATTTTGAACGTAACGAGTGAAGATTGCGACTAGATTTTAAAGCTTTGAACATCCAAAATTTAGTCACAATCTCATCTCGCTGATCAATGTAAAAAAATACAAGTAAATTCGAGGTACATATTTGACAGATTGATACTGAGATTAGATAGCGATCGTACCTGAAAGTTAGTAATATAGAATTGCCCTTCTGGTTATTTGGGTATTTATAAGTTTATAATGTTTGTAAAAACACGCCATTTAACACAGGAGATAATCCTAGAAAGGTGAAACGTTTATTTTAAAATATTCAAAAAACAAAACATTGTGGTACCTACTGGTACCGGTTTTAGATGAAAAAATACCCCGTTACGAAAGGCAAAGCGCTTTCCACAAATAAAAAAAAATGCTCAATTTTTTTTATTTGCAAAACACAAAATTCTTGTAGGATACAGAATTCGATGGATATACAGCGATAATACAACAGAGAACATCAATATCTAAATATCTTTTTAATCAAAAACCTATCTTAATAACATGTACAGTAAGTTCAAATCCCCACTACGTCTATAATTTCTACTTACGCAGAATCACATCTATCTAAAATGGTACAACCCTGAAACCCTTTGAGAATTAAGGTCTCAAGTACGTTTTAATTACGAGAAACCCAATACAGCTCACGCAGGTTGTCATGGCAACCTTATTTACAACAACTATTAATATCAATTACTGTATGTTTCATTGATGTAATACCTTCGTCTCGAACCCATTGTTTGATCAATTACGAGGTATTCGTATGAGGTAACGTCTAATTGGATGTGAGAAGGCAAATTAGAGTAACAATATTGAACAGGAGCTTAGTATTTGTGAATATATTTTGGAATATGATTGATGGAAACATGTAGAATAATTACAGCGTAGGTTGACTGACGAGATTGTGTCATGGTCGTACGGCGCGACTGTTGAGCGTGTGGTTCTGAGCTCGATTTCCAAAATCGAGCATAGCATCACGCTTGTAATCCCCGAAGGGTTTGGCAAAGATGTATCCACATTTCGCCAGTTATATTTAAGTCCCATGTAATAGGAGGCGAGCCTATTGCCATCAACCGGGCACAAAAGAGTGCTATTGGGTTTTTTCATTACCAATATCTCAGTTGTAACCAAGAGTTTGAAGGTGTTAAGCGGTTGGTCCTGTGCCCGATGTATCCCCGGTCGTGTCAGATTGCCGTCTCATCGGACTATGAGAGTAACAAAAACTAGTGCACCTGTTTGCGCACGCAATTGTGCACTATTATATCTTATGTGTACTCAGCTAGCCTTCATTGAGAACCACCATGACCGAAATTTGGTTGGAAGAGTTAAATTCAATTGCAGTATTTTCAACAACAAATAGAGTTAGTTTTATCCAGCTGAATAAATTCATTTGATTGAATTATTTTTAGTCAATTTATTTGTTGCTTTGAATTGAATTGATTGTTTTTATTACTACTAACACTGCTGACTGCTATGTTAAATATGACTACAGTTTATTTGTTTTGTTTTTATTTATTATTCTGGCGAAATGTGAATGTACTAATGAGTATACTCCTGCCTAACCCTTCGGGGATTACAGGCGTGATGTCATGTTAAGTTATGTTTTTTTTTAATTTATCAACGTAATTCGAGTATGTTTTTTTATATGACCTGTACGAATCCCTCAGCAATAAATTAAAATGTCTTCTATGATTTGGATAGACTAAAATAATAAAGTAGAAGTCTTAGTGTTTTTTTATTTGAATAAATGGTCCACAGGGGCGAAACAATAACCAAAGGCGTAACTCAATGCGGATGAAATCGTGGGTAACAGTTAGTGATAGATAAATTGATATCACCAGAAGATTCGCTCTGTTGTTTCTTACTCTAACGTTTCTAGTTTCTAAATCCAATATCAATTTTTGCAAAAACTCGCAACTCGATAAACTTCTATCGCTTTTTGCAAACGTCATGCTTTTATTCCCATTAAACCGTAGATAGATCGGACAATTGAATATCGACCTTGTGCCCTTCCTTTAGAGGTTTTTCTGTCTAACCTTCAAGTACTAACAAGCACTATTATTTTCCTATGACCCTTATCGTTAAGGTCACCTTTAAACTTTTGAACACATAAATTCGTAATGTATGGATCATTAAACAGTAGACGAATTCATGTAAAATGAAAATCGAATTCCCATTAAATCGTTTTCGTAAAAAGATGTATTTGTTACTGTAAAAGTCCGAACGTTGGTAATCTTAGGTTTTACTTGGTCTTAATGTTTACTTAGTACATGCAAGTTTTGATTTAAAATAACACGATTTTTCGAACTTTTTTCATCGAGTTTGGCACAAGTTAAGTTTTACCTTATTATTATGAGGTACTTATCGTCTTTGATATACTGTATTATATTGATTTTGGAAAAAAAAACATTCTTTTATAATAGAACCGATTTTTTTTTTCTTTTTACATTTTAATCTTATAGATACCGGTCAAAAGTCTCCTTTAATTGTCTAATTAAAATAAATAATTTTACTTTAACTTCCATAATGCGCCGGGAATGTCCTAAACACGATATTTTTCAGCATTTCCCGTCTCTCAGACAAAACCATAAAGGAAAGAATTATCGCACCACATTTCGGACTTTTACCGTTAAGACTTGGTAAATCTTAAGATTTACCGCTGTTTGAGCTTTCACAGTAACATATTCACTACGACCCGAACTTTCATCTATTCTATGCTTGTGAGGTTATAGGCTCCTATTGTGATAACATTTTCGGATCAATGATTACTAAGTCACCGTATCATGGGAAGGTTAAACTTTGGTTGGCCTGGTATATTTATTTATACATGCATTTTTTATATTATGTAGTAAAATTGACGCTGTTGGCGCAGTGGCTGTGTGATTCCAGTCAATTCATTTGTTTTCCATGGCCATTAAAAGGTACTTTTGAACGCCATATACCAGAAAAAAATCTGACCAAGTGCGAGTCAGACTCGCAAACGAAGGAATCCGAACCACCATACAATATTAACTTATAAAAAGTAAGTTTATAATCGCAAAAAAGTAATTATTTTGTGATGTAAATATAAATTTATGGTTTTCGGATTTATACTTAAAATAATTATTTTATTTGTGCTACACGGCTTTGCTCCTCGCCCAATTTCATGATTTTAGGTCAACGGGAACTCCCCTACATATTTTGATTCCTTAGCGAGCGTCAAAATATGCGCCATGAACAATCTTATCTTTAGATTGCATTGACTTAGAATTATAATTTTTTCACTGCTTCTGAGTATAATTATAATATTTATTTCTGCTCGATCTCTGAGAAAAGGAGTCGTACAGATGGACAGATAGATGGACAACAAAGTGATCCTATAAGGGTTCCGTTTTTGCCGACTGAGGTACGAAACCCTTAAAACAAACGGCATGTAATTATTCTGTCATTTAGAAGCTACAATCGTACAGGCCGAAAGTAAGACAGAGCCTTCAAGTACCTTCTTACGTCAGAGACTTAAAATCATTTGGTTCTCCAACTAAGATTTCCTACATCCTACACTCTCGGGCCAAGAATTAGCATCGCAACGAACAAAGTTCTGGCGCCTCGCCACGTTGAACTTTTTCCATACTTGATTAGATCGGTGGTTGTTTCTTCTGAGAAAAACAATAGTCCCTATCTTGCTTTGGCTTGCGAAGTGAAGCAGATTATTTGGAACAGATTAGGGAATATGTGAACATTTTAAGGAAGAAGAAGAAAATGTATCCGGAATCGGCGTTAATGATTTGTATCTTAGATTACAGAGTAAAACAAACATAAAAAGAAAAAAAAAAGAAATATATTTATTTATTTTATTTATTTACCTACCTATATATACTTACCTTCTGCCTGCGATTTCGTCAGCATAAAATATAGCCAATGGCAGTCGGCAAATAGTGTAGCATTTTATCAGTGAAAGATTTTTTTGTAATTGGACTAGTAAGTACTTTGATTATTACCTCTTGCTACATTTCAAACACCAAAACGTTGCGCCGTGTTTATTTTTTCCATGGGAAGCAGACTTTTAAATTCTTTATAGATACGCAAATGGGTTTTCAAAGTTTTGCTTGTCTAAAATCCAAATATTTATTAAAATCATTGCAATTTCTTTTATTATTATTAACACAGGTTTATTGGCATGAAACACAACACCTTATGTGCAATCGATGGCACGGTTGGCTGGTGGGTTGGTTGGTAGTGCCAGAGCGATTGGCTGCCTCGCTGCGCGTAGTGAGTTCAGTTTCTGCACGGCACAAATATTTTTAATGCCTATAGATGGTTCTCCTGACCTTGCTGTTTTTGTGTACATGTGAATTTAGATGTTTGTAAATGCAGTCACGATACAGGAGAAATAACTATGGTCAACGTTTTAAAAATACGAGAAACATGAAACGATGTGCAGTAATCTTTACGAACAGGAAGACTTTGAAAAACAATTTTTTGAAATGAATAAAATGTTTTTTATTCCTCTACTCGAAAATCAATCGAGTACAAAAGCCTCACCACAAGATACGAAAATCATAACTATACATGAAGTATGAATATTTTTCAAGCACCATTCAGCGACCTATTTTAGCAAAATAAAAATATCCTATTCGAATTTCACAGTCGTTGATATATTTTTGGAACACCGAAGCGTATCATGTATCGTATACTCTTAAGATAATTCGCTTTTTTCTATTTTTTCAATATCGGTAATATAGCACTGGCCTAGAAGTTTATAGTCTTCTTTTTTCGTGAATAAATCCTCATGGATACCCTCCGTCTAGGGAATGGAAGGTTTGTTTCTTACCGACGTAAACCCCGCGGCTCCTTCTGCTACCATAGCTCGGAAGCCCGGTACCTATATGGTTAAAAGTTTATAGCTTAAATAACTAATTAATATTTGTTTAACTAATATTATATACATAATAGTATTACACTATGTAAGTACTGTTATCCCTGGGACGAGTACAGACCGAGGAATACCGGAAAAAAATAATCTACTGTACTATGTCATGTATAATTGATCTAATTTTTGGTTTCCTAAAAAGAGTAAAAATAAGATTTTTTTTTATTTCAAGCCCTAATCTGGTCCTATCTTGGTCCTAAGAGGCGCTTAATCTATCGATTATTAAAAAAAAACCATTCTTAAATAACATCTTTCAATTTTCTTTGAAACTTATGACAGCAAGGACTTTTATACCTCCAAAACATTTTAAAATAAAAATAGGACAGTGGAAGGACGAAGGCTATTCCTTCTGTCATTTTCTTTATGAATTAATGTCACAAACACACTCAATCAAATTTGTTAGAAGAACGCGCAGCAAATATGAGGGACATTTATTTTTAGACAGGTTCTGTTATTTCGATGAGGGAAACGAGCCTTGAAGGGCATCAAATAATTTCTTATTTGACATCTGTCTTATGTCTTGTCATAAACTGTTCCGTTATTGAATCACCCACGTATGAAACTTGTCACAAATGTGAGATACTTCAAATGTTTGACATAGATTATGAGTAGGTATTAACAGTACGATTATTAGTGTTTAGCTGTTTGTTTATGTGAGTTTATACATATGCTTGTAAACGTACCCACAATACCGAAATTACCAGAGAGGAACAATGTATTTCTGAAAAAAAAAGACTTATCAAATTCTTCAACATATAAATTGCTTTACTAAGATCTCTCATTATAACAGTTCGGTTCATCACATTATTAGACAGTCCGCAAAATTTGCTTTGTTCAAAAAACAAAGAAATCTACATTCATAAATGATCAAAATTGGGTACCACCAATCTATTTTATCACTAAATAGATTAAATAGTTGATTTCAAAGCAACTAAAAATAGCCACAGAAAATGCTCGAAATTTCCTATTTATGCCGCTGCCAACAGAGACCTTATGTATTTTGAAAACTATTAATGAAAATATAAAACATACTGACACAGCGTATATTAGTTCAATATTAGAGAAGTAAATAGATGAGAAAAAAATCCCTGAATTATGACCAATACTTAGGCTATTCAGTCGAATCTGTAGTTGTCATTTCCGCACACTGAGCGCTTGCAGGCGACAGAGATAGTTTTTTCTAATAGTTCATTTTCTAAAAGCTTCGCCCGGCGTTTCCTCTTAATGGTGCGAACTACCCAATTAACGTAATTTTAATCAAAATCAGATTTAACTTTGCCGAAGTCCTTTCAATAAGTTTTCTAGTGTCTATTACTAACCCTTTCAAATTCAATTTTACTAACAATTGAACTGATTTTCATCGATGTTACACGGTTGAGTATCGTTTACTTACAACAGTAACTGTTGCTACGAACTAGTTTATCACTTTGGAAATCCAATATGGTTGGTGAAATCCAATCACTTTCCATATACCTACGTTTAGGTACTTTTATTTTTATAAAATAAACGTGCTATGTCAGTAGTAATTAGACTTGTGGGCAACACATAAATCTATGTTTTAATCCTAATTTTCTTAATTTTTATTTGCAATTACTTAAAATTATTATATAATAGGTACTAGCTTATTGTCCCACTACAGGCCTTTGCCCTGTAATTCCTGAAGGGTTGACAGAGATGTACCCATTAGCAATCACAGTTCGCCAGTTATGTATGTTTAAGTCTCGTGTAATAAGGAGTGAGCCTATTGCCATCAACCAGGCACAAATCCAGACTCCGAGGCTACTACTGAAAAATTCCATAAAGGAATAACTCAATAACACTTTGCCTGACCTGGGTATCAAACTCAAGACCTCACGCTCACCAGTCGCCCTTTGCGACCACTAGACCAACGAGACAATCAACCCTTTTTGTATCCACTCTTTTCTCAAAAAGCCCGGCCTAGTACCTACTAATTATTACCGATCCGTAAAACCGTCTTACATAACAAATCAATACCTTGTTATTTTCACCCCGTTTCCAATAGAAACGCCTATTCATCATCCACGAATGCGGTACTTTGGTCCCCGTACTCAGCGCCATTAGGGAGGTTCCTCAAAATTGATGGTTAAAACTGATATTCGATATCAATTCGTGTTTATACATACCGATTTTCAATTTATCTTACTACTATTATAAATGCGAAAGTTTGGATGAATGTTTGTTACTCAATTACGCCAGAACAGCTGAACAGACCTAGATGAAACTTGGCGTTTAGTTACTTTTTTCCGAAAAAATGTACGACTATAAGAATTTCAACGAGTAGAAGTCGCGGGCATCCACCTAGAGCGTTAATACTGAGACATTCCTGATGGAAAAACCCAATAACACTTTGCTCGACCTGGGAATCGAACTGCTAGATGCTTAACAGTCACAATTTGCGACTATTAGACCAACGAGGCAGTCTTAATATTAACAGTACTTAATATAATAATTATGTTGTTGAGAATCTCATACAGTCTTCAGATATCATTACCATTTTGTAATTAAGTTGTTTGACGAGAAAATGACTAATACAAGCCTAGATATTACTGCCCTTATCTTCCAAATATTATCATGTTTAATTAATTTCTTATTAAACAAAATATAACGAGACCACTTTTATTGAGCGTGCTGTCGGTACAGAAGTGTCTGTATACTTATAACACACCCCCACCCTCATTGGTCTAGTGGTCGCAAGCGCGACTGCTGTGCATGAGGTCTTGGGTTCGATTCCCAGGTCGGGCAAAGTATTATTGGGTTTTTCCGCCAGGAATTTCTCAGTAGCAGCCTCGGAGTCTGGATTTGTGCCCGGTTGATGGCAATAGGCTCGCCCCCAATCCATGGGACTAAAAAAATAACTGGCAAAATGTGGGTGTACTAATGGGTACACCTCTGCCTAACCCTTCGGGGATTACAGTCGTGATGTTATGTATGTATGTTATACCACACACTGCCGACCCAGGATTCCCAGTGTGTTCTTAGTATTATTATAAAATCTAGGTCGTCCAAAAAAATTCCTTATAAAATGATCATGAAATTCGCCCAATCGTGTCCTGTGCAAAATTGGGTAAATTGAATCTTAGGACGATGTGATTACGACATCTAAATGTACTGAATGCTCCAATTCAAATTTCTATTGCGAATAATTTCAGATTGAATAGGGGATTTGTCGAAAAACGATTCGCGGAGATTTTATTATTCGCAAATCGGGACTTGAAGGTTTTATTATAGCGTCGACGTACGTTTAACAATTGAATTTTTTATCTAAAAAAAATTTCGCGAATGACGTACAAATACAGTGTAATTAATTACTTGTCTTTTGTATGGATGCTGCAATGACCTTCGCTAAAAATGAACCGTGTTTTTCCCGAGTAATATCTATTTGCGACGTCTCTTGGAAATAATTTTTAAGTACCGCCCACGAGGAATTAGAAAAAGTAATTATTTTACTTCATTTGCGGTCGCTTTCTGTAATATGTAAGGCGCTTTGCACACAGAGCAACTATTGCAGCAACTGACAACTTGCTGGCAACTAGCTGTTTACATACATTTCAATTGGACTGCGCGCACAGAGCAACTCGAGTTTCGAGTTGCGGCAATCGTCAACAGTTTTCAGTTGCTGCAATCGATGACTAAGTTAGTTGCTAGATGCCGCAACTAGCAACTGTTTAATATTGTACCGGTTTTTAAAGTTGCCGGTTTCCTCAACCGTCAATCGCAACGCTTCGGGCGATTTCACACCCTCCCTCCCTCTCCGTGTGCCCGGCAATGCCAGTATCACTACGGCTTCGGCATATGGCAACTCGGCTATGAAAGTTGCTTCCGAATTGCCAAAAAGTTGCACCAACCGGCAACGTTATAGCACCTATCAACTTTTACAGGAATCTTTTAAAGAGTTGCCAATTGCCGCAACTTAAGTTGCTCCGTGTGCAAAGCGCCTAAATCGATCTTTGCACGCAATCGGTCAAGTAATAATGCAATCTCAGACATTACAGAAAGTGGACGTTTGATAGTATTGTAAAGTACATAAGCAATATCCCGCGACATTTATCAGGTCGTCAGTTCACCTTGTGGAGGATAATGCTATATCGCTCGATGCAGACAGCGCAGGACCAGTCATTGTGTTTATCTTAAAGGAAGGCCTATGTCCAGCAGTTGACGTCTTTTGGCTGATGATAATGAAGACGATAAAGCATTATCCTATAAAGCGTTGAAAAAAAAAACATAACATCACGCCTGTAATCCCCAAAGGGTTAGGCAGAGGTGTACCCATTAGTACACCCACATTTCGCCAGTTATGTTTTTAGTTCCATGTAATAAGGGGCGAGCCTATTGCCATCAACCGGGCACAAATCCAGACTCCGAGGCTGCTACTGAGAAATTCCTGATGGGAAAACCCAATAACGCTTTGCCCGACCTGGGAATCGAACCCAAGACCTCATGCACAGCAGTCGCGCTTGCGACCACTAGACCAACGAGGCAGTAACTAGACCAACGAGGCAGTTAAAAAAAAACTGATTTAGATATTAAATTAAACTGTATGCAATTAAAAGTACAAAATAGTGACTTAATACCTTAGGCATTTTCTATTTAAGTCAACCAAAAATGGTGGTGAGCCACATGGCAGTTGCAAACTATATGAACGTAAAAAACCAACACTAAAAATTATAATGAATATCGGACTACTCACATAAATAAAGATACATGTACACAAGTACAAAATAATAAATAAAAAATACACACACACAAAAGATATGCTGCTTATTTGATAACCATTTAGGAAAGTTACCGGAATCAACAATATTTTAATGAAGCACGAATTTAACACTCAACAGTGCCTACCTATAGAAATATAACTTTAAATTAAACATAAGACAAACAGTGTTCTTGATTACTTCATCAAAATCTTTCCAAACCAATATTAAAACCAGGACAATTAGCAGAAATAGCGACAGTTACACGAGGACGGCCGCCATTTTGTTACACGGAGAAAATTAATGGAGAAGTTGAAGTAGGTATTTCGTTCCTAATATTTTACCTTGTAATTAAATCCTGTGCGGTTACCAAGCACTAAGTCGGGCTGAGCTGTGTTATATTGCGTAATTTGCCTGCTATATATTTCTGGCATCCAAATTGCGCGAACGTCAAGTAATTATAGAGGTATATTGCAAATCAAATTGTGGTCTGAATTTTGGGTAAAAGGACAACCAGGTCTTTAATTTTTTTTTAAGCGTGTCTACAGTATGGATTTTTTTATCCTCATCTAGAGGCAAAGTGCTCTTAACACTGAAGATATCAAATTGTACTAAAAGGAAACATTCTATATTTTTTTTAAACAAATAAATCTACTAAAGATTTTCCAAAATTCGCTTGCCACACTCGAGAATCGGATGAGCTAAAATTAAAAAAAAAACATCCTGTACTTTTATGGCATCAATCGATAGAGTGAATCAAAAAAATCAAATCTCGTAAACAAACATGATATATTAAATTAAAGGAAAACCATGAAATCTAAACTTATTGTAATTGATCTAGAAAAAAATAATTTTCTACTAATACTAGAAAAGTAGTGCCACTCGACAATTATTTTACACTACATCAACACAACACCCAGATTCAATTAAAAATCATTTTCAAATATGGTCTGGTATCGACAATTTGTTGGTCTTTGTATACTCACTGCAATAAATCTTTCCGTTACATGGCAGAGAGATTCACAGACTGCACCAATACATGTTTTATTTATTCAGAAACATTCTAGTCCATGTTTTTAGTATTTCCATTTTTCATTCGACGAGTGAGAGGGCTTGTGCTAAAACTGTGCGGGTTGATCAATGCGTTACGTTAAGCTACGGTTACGGTCATTCAAGGGATGAAGTTGTTATTTACGCATTGAAAACTGTGCTTTGAAAAACATGTTTTTTCGCTATCCGACTAACAGTTTCCGAGGTAATGGATGTTGAGTGTAAAGAGCGTTTTACGTTTTACAGTATCACTTATAAACTTTCAAATAAAAATCTTGAAAATAAATATACTACATCTGATTAAAATTTGATACTTACATATACGTAAATAAACATCTGTCTAGCCTTTTCTCAACTATGTTGGGGGTCTGCTTGCAGTGTAACTGGATGCTGCTGAATACCAGTGTATTATATGGAGCGACTTGACCTCCACAACCCAGGTACTGAATCATGCCCCTTGGTAAGAGTCGTTGCGAGACTTTCGGGTTTCTGACTTCCAGTAAAAACTGTCAAAGATCTATAGTCAACGGCTATACGTGCTTTCCGAGAACCCGGCGTTGTCACACAGATAACTTGCAAATTTCCAGCTGCTACTGAGAAATAAATTTCTAATGGAAGAACCCAGTAACACTTTTTCCGATCATAAACTTCACGTTTTTACATAAACTATTGTTATCTTTCAACTTATTTTTCATTGAAGTCGATTCTTCGTATCTAATTTTTTTACTTTTTTCTAGATAATGCTGCATTTCAAACATAACTGACGACATGCGGGTGTACTAATGGATACACTTCTACCTAACCCTTAGGGATTACAGGCGTGATGTTATTGTTATGTTATGCTCCAGCTCGTAATTTCTTCTATATACATACATACATAAACTCACGCCTTTTTCCAATGGGGGTAGGCAGAAACTATAGAACGCCACCTGCTACGATCCTTACATACTCCTTTCGCCTCATCTACGTTCATACATCTCGTCATACAAGCACGCCGGTTACGAGTACTCCGCACCTGACCTTTCTGCAGGACCTCACTAATAAGGTCAGTGTAGGTCTTCCTAGGGCGACCCCTCCCGGCGTTGCCACTCACCTCTGCCATATAAATACCTTTTGTCAATCGTCTTTCACTCATCCTCTCAACATGACCGAACCATCTAAGCATACCCTTTTCTATCTTTGTTACTACATCTTCTTTTAATCCGCAACGGTCCCGTATAACCTCATTCCTCACTCTATCGTTCAATGTTCTTCTTCTATATGTATGTGCGTTATTAACATAGAAACTCAAATACACCGTCAATCAGAGCCTGTTTTTCATTTCAAAATAATCTTAATAATATTAAAGTATAAATGCTCTACCACCTAACAGTAAAACACGTACATTATAAAACATCGGGCTTTCAAAAACTGCGCGAACTCAGGTGAATATTCCTATTAGGAATGTCTCCGGTCAACTTTTACTTAAAAAGAAGCATTTACTTTCGCAAATTGGTATGAAAACGATAAGAATCTAAATGGATTCAGTTAATTAAATCTTTTTTTTTTAATCTATGATCTTTTAGACATGTCTTAGCTAAAAGGAATTTTTGAAAGAAGAAACGGAACGAAGCGCTTAATGAAATTAGGCATTTTAAATATTTAGACTAGTACAAACGAAACTATTTTCTATTTTAGGGTTAGGAAATTTACCTTATCGAGGAGTATTTTTACAAAAAAATTGAAGGGGGTTCAGGGCGGTTCTTCAGAAAGGTCGGCTGCGCAGTACTCGTTATCGGCTGCTTGTATGTTTAGATGTATGAACGTGAACGAGGCAAAAGAAGTATGTAGGGATCGTAGCAGGTGACGTTCTGCGGTTTCTGCTCAGCCCCATGAGAAAAACACGTGAGTTTATGTATGTGTGTATTGTTTTTTAAAGAATATACTATTTTACTGCAGTATTATACTGTAAACCATTTCTCTGGTATTTTAACTGAATAGAACTTGAGGTCATCTGCAGCATTCTAGATGATGATTGACAGCGCACCTCAAATTCAGTTCACTTATAGCATCGAAGATTTTTTTTACAGAATAAAACTGCAGGCCCCTCGCAACATCGCCTTTGAGACTGTGTTTGCTCTTCTTAGCATATCGATGGCAAATATAAATATTAAAAAAATATTATTTTCATTTTTTTTGTTTGGCATTAGGTCCTCTCGTGTGCAGGTGATAGGGCATGCATACTGTGCTGAATAAACGCTTCTCAGCACGACTTCAGTAGAGGGAATAATTGAGAAAGAACGAGGGTGATGAAATATGCAGTGGTGGAATAGAGAGTGTTGGGATGTATGGAATAAGTCATGGATAAAATTACCTATACATCATACACAGACATGCACAAAATACACGACCTACCTTTCGTAACTACTGTCAAATAAAAAGTAGCAATCACAATAAAAAATCATTCCTCTCAAAACAACAACACACATACTTCAAAAATCTCCACTCAACCCTCGATTCAAGCAACAGATTTACAACCCTTTGTTGCTAAAAAATAAAGAACAATTTCCCTCTTATCAGTGCGGCGATACCGAGAGAATTAACGTGGACTACGTGACTGGGATCTCAAACACCGAATTATACAATTTTTTTCCCCAAAAACCCCAGACTTGTATTTGCGAAGCAAACTGACTGCCCATATCTGATTCGATAGGCTTTTCAATGATATGAACAAACAAGGCTTTTTGGGACCGAATTTGTGGAACGATTTTATGTGGAATATTGTCTGGTTTGGGGTTTTTAGGTAGACATCTTCACTTGTAGGACAAACGATTATATTACTTTCGGAGATAGTCGTCTGGCATTACTGGGTTATTTTATTTAAAAACAATCTTGATTCTCCTTCCTGTGTGAGATAATTGATGACTCTAAGTAAATGGAGGAGTTACAGTAGTGTAGAATAGAACTAAATTCTTTTAATGCAGCCGACGAGCGACGGGCCTCGCCTTGTGGTGGTGGCTGGTCAATACCTGCCGGGATGCAGAATAATGCTCAAAGCTACCCTTGTTAAACACCGTGGGGTTTTAGTCTTTAGGAGTCCGACACACTTCTCCGCCTTCGAGGATTTTGCCAAGAAAAACAGTTTAAAGTGGAACCAATGGGAACCGACCATATGTGCCTAATTATCCGTCATTCATATGCTTTCTTACTCCAGCTGACCTTTTTTGGAAACTTTTTAAAAACGCTCGTCTGGCACAGTATAGGTACTATTTCTGCCATCACATACTATTTTGTGGCTTATAGTGTCGGATAATTACAAGTAGGCATATGGGGCATTTTACCTTTGTCTCTAAAATGGATGCGACTCTGATATTGCGGGCTTAAAAAGCCTGCCTTGTAAAAAAATAGAGGTTCCTATTATTATTTTTCAGGCACGGAATTCTAAACAATACTGTGTACCTCTGGACTGATTTTATAAATCTAAAACAATGAATTAAATTCCGGACATCAATGTTCTCTTTTAGTTCATACAAGCTCGAAACGCTGTTTGCACGCTTTTGTAAAATATTTCAAGCGTTATTTGATCAAAAACATATTA
This sequence comes from Hoplodrina ambigua, assembly GCA_949774945.1. Classification (NCBI taxonomy): domain Eukaryota; kingdom Metazoa; phylum Arthropoda; class Insecta; order Lepidoptera; family Noctuidae; genus Hoplodrina; species Hoplodrina ambigua. Next base: position 2,818,524 of record OX458976.1, read on the forward strand.
TTTAACATCGAGGCAAACATTTTGTGTTTTATAGAATTTTGTCAATTGTTTTGTTTGGCCTGAATATTCATATAAAATTTATTATTTAAAATACTATATTATTACTTTAATTATATCTGATGACTCTTTTGTTGACTGTAGGTACGTGCCCATAGCTGGTAGCGAACGTGTGGGACAAATTGTTAAAAATAAAATATTGAATAGCGTAAAAGTCGATGTACGAAGTTGAAGAACCACAGTGCCTGTCAAATCACTTCTTAAACGCTCTTCAAATAAAAGGTTCTTGTCAAAAAGAACTTTATTTAAAAACGTACTTTTAATACGAGTATTTTTAGTCTGTGAGCGTCATAAGCAAAGTGATACCAGTTGTTTCCCCTCAAAAGACACCACCTGCGCGTCACCCGTTCAATTATTCAAAGAATCTTTCTCTTACATTTTGGATAATGAAATTTTAATCATTTCACTGCCTTAAGTCAGCACTTATAAGGCTAGGTGGATGATTAATTTTTTATGTCGCGCGAAATTTTGCCGCCACGGGCGTACAACACATTGGGACGAAAATAATTCAAGACAGAGGAAAAAAAAATAGAAAATCACTGACGAAATGCCTAGTTGTGGTGCCACAGCCTTTTAAAAAATGGATGACGTTTCTAAGTTACCAAATTTGTGAAAAAAATACCATATAAATTGCTGCAGAACAAAAAGGCCACTTCTTGTAACTAAAAACGTTCAAAACGTAGTCACAATCTCAACTCAACGACAATCAATGTAAAAAAAATTAGGCCAAATTCCAAATATTTTTGTCAAATTGAGACGGTTCGGATTTCGATAGCAATAATACAGGCCCACTGAGCTTTGATCACCACGCTTGTCACCACCAAGTAAATAAGTCCATTTTTCGTATCGATTTTTTTTTACACTAATATTTATCAGTGATGAAGATTACGAAATTGTCAAAGCCATATTAGTAGCTACATGCCCTCGCCCGGTATCATACCCCCAAACCTAATGCATGAAAGGCGAGTTTCTTTACCACTGGGCCAATCACGAACACATAAAAAATAATGCGTTTAAGCAATGTACATGGTGGTCCACAGAAAATTTTAATTACAATTTTGATATTGAAATCTGCAGTTGGGGACTGGGTCTTACTAAATTCATCACAATATTATAATCACAGGAACGACGGCTAAATTCTTATTATAATTTATATCCCTGGTTTTTGGTAGACCGCATCATCATTAATAACATGTCGAACGCTTGTCACATTGGATTATAAATTCTAATTAATTTTCACTAATACAACACTGCTACAATTCGGGTACGAAAGGGTTTTAATTATAAAAATGTTTGCTTGCTATTTCATTAATATTTCTCAATATTACGAACTAGCTTCTGCCCGCGACTTCGTCCGCGTCAAAGTTGATAACTCCAGACAAACTTTGGACCGCCATTTCATACCTACTCTTTGGGAAATGGGTAATATATATTAAAAATTGGTACTTAGCGGACATCTACTAACTAACATAAACTACCTCCCTGCGAAATTTTCGATATTTCGTGATGAGTGAGTGAACTTTCGCTTTTGTATATTTATTTAAGGATATTTAGATTACCTCTTTCCAAAATATTATGAAGTGGTATCAAAATTGACTTATTTTTCGATCCCAAACCATTGAAACGCAAGTTTAATTCACTACTGTTTTAATACTGTACCTCACATTGTAGCTTCGATTATTTAGATATTGGATTCGATAGAGCAACTGAAATCAGAATCTGACTTTCATGTTTTTGAAAGAAAGTATGAGCAAAACCCTGTAAACATAGACTTATTTGAAGTCTAAGCAAAGTTTTACCGTTTTAAATCACGATTCATCGATGATTTTAAATATTATCTTTTTTAGAGTTTCGTACCTCAGTCGGCAAATACGGAACCCTTATAGAATCACTTTGTTGTCCTTCTGTCTGTCTGTAAAGACCCTTTTCTAAGGAACGCGTGGAGGTATCAAGCTTAAATTAAAATGAAATACTCAGGTCTCGGGCACGCCGCAATCGCGGCGGTAAGACCACTCTTTGAGGAGTGGCTGGAGGTGCGCCACGGCGTCCTCGCGTCTCGCTTGACGCAGGTCCTCACCGGACGCGATTGTTTCGGGAGGTTCCTGTGTTGGATTCAGCGGAAGGAAACGCCCGGGTGTCACCACTGTGTGGACCGCCCGGAAGACACGGTAGAGCATACGGTGTAGATCTGCCCCGCCTGGACAGAGCACCGCCGTGTCCTCTCGCGTCCAGGCCCTGGTTCAGGCCTTGCTCCGGAGCAAGAGGGAATGGGAAGCAGTAACCTTCTTCTGCGAAGCAGTAAACCTAGCGAAGAAGGAGGCGAAACACGTGAGGAGAGGACATCCTCCACCTCACGCCCCAGCCACCGCAGGAGACCCCCAAGGCGTCGGACGTTGCGAGACGTCATCCGGCTACCGTAGGCGCAGGTTTACGGACGGCGAGTGATGGGTAGCTCGTCGTCCAATCAAGGACCAGGCCCAGATCAACAGCGCGTTTTGTTCCATTTTCAAAGAGCTGTCAGCACAAAAGAGCTGACAGCACAGGGACGGGGCCCCGACAGGGCCAAACGCCTGCCGAAGTCGCGGGAAGTCTTAACAGGATACCGTGGCCCCGGAACGCAAAGGGCAACAGAAGAAACAGGGTGGTTTTTTAGACAGTAAAAGTCTGACAGTCCCTTCCGCCCCACCCAGGGCAGAAGGGAAAAAAAAAATTTGGTCTGCCGGTCTACTTTGGTGTGCAATGCCTCAGAACAGTGAAAATATTAAACTTCTAAGTTACCGCAAACTAAAGATAAGGACGTTTATGGCGCATATTTTGACGCTTGCTAGGGAATCAAAACCAAATATAAAGGAAACTTCCCGATGACTTAGAATCATGAAAAGCAAGAAGCAATGCAATGTAGACATAATAATTACTTTTTAAGCGATTATTAACCTTTTTTTCTGTTGTGTTAAATATTGTATGGTGTAACGGAACCCTTCGTGTGAAAGTCCGACTCGCACTTGGCCGATGTTTTGCAATATTTTTCTGGCTCAGTTGTGCCCAAGTATTTCACGGCCGCTGTAGTAAGTGGGCCATCATATAAAAGGAACACCACACTTGCCATGAGTATCTGCGGCATCTATAACTCCTCATTTGGCTAGGTTACGTTTGCAGCAGCTTACATGAGTGCGCAGTCCATTAAGCGCTTTCCATATAGGCCACTAAAGATCTCAACAGAGTGCCATGTGTTCCTGTGGTTGAACTCTTTTTGGTGGAAATTGTGTGATGGTGGGTGTCGACCTGGTCCTGTATGGCCTGTGTGCAAGTGTCTAACCTTCGAATGAAAGGTAGTGCAATTCCAGCCAATGGGAAAAGCTTATTGAGCAGTCAGTTTCAGGCAGCCCCGATATAATTTTACACGTGTCGTTAAGGATGATATTGCTGTTTGTTCAATGACACACTGAACACGCAAATTAACCAGCAGAAGGAGCATAAAGACGTAACAGTTATGCGAAAAACATCGGGTGCTGCTCTCTAGTTGGTAGAAATAAGGTGTCGTAGCAGATGATTTTTTGATTGGTGTTGTGGCAATGTAGGTATATAAAAAGTTAGTGCTCTTTCCAATATAACCAGGGTACTTAGGGATCTTCTAATACTCTACGTAACTTCCTCGCCACGAAATACTAAGTGTCCTGTTTGCGCATCTAATGTAAAGATGGAAAGATTCATGTCTTGCAGCACAGCCGCGGTAATAAGTAACCTAAAAAATGTAATGCCATTTAGAAATTGATTTTAAAGCGTGGGGAATATGAATGTGATGAATACTATTTACGGTGCCTATAAAAAAACTCTTCCTGCGATCACAGTCGCTTCATCAAATCAAGTACCCAGAAAACTTGAAGTCTGTGAGACATTCTCCGACAGGAGAATTACTGCTACAGATTTTTTAATTGATTTAATTGATTTTGGTACATTTCTGGTTGTTGCCAAATTCTTACTATTATATTTGGCCATTGAAATAGAAGTATTCTTTTTAGTACCTAATCACTAATTTTTCACTAAGATCTTTTCATAAAATAATTCGGAAGCGCAACGAAAAGAATACTAATTACAACTGCGTAAAAAAATAACACTCGCCAATCCTTGCTAATTTATCGTCCGCTGGTACTCCAGTAGTATTCTTGGCAGTATTGTTGTGTTATGATTGGCTTAGCTAAGCCCAGGTAATAAAATATTGTATACTTAAAATGTTTGCAGATAGGCTGCCCGTCACTTGTTGAGCTTTGAGTAGCTACTTGTAGTTATAGCGTAATGATTTTGATTTCAGAGAATAAATGATAACTAATACCTAACTGTAGTATTGTATGTAACGTTGGTGTCGTTTTATAGCAATCCAGCAGTAAAATGATTAAGAATAATAGCCATAATGCGATAACCCTTACCTACACACATTAGTTATGTTTAACCCCATGTCATAGGGGGCGAGCCTATTACCATCAACCGGGCATAAATCCAGACGCCGAGGTTGCTATTGTGAAATTTCTGATGGAAAACTCCAATAACACTTTGCCCGACCTGGGAATCGAACCCAAGACCTAATGCTTTGCAGTCGTGCAAACAGGCAAAAGTTCTAAAGCAGCTGATTTATGTGTTGTGTAACTATGTATAAATATTATGTTCTACATTAACATTAAAAAAATACGTTAACAAATCAAAGTTGTAGTAGAAATATGCACTCCTGCTTTTATTTTTAATTTTTTTGTAAGGAAATCTCATTAATCAATTAAACAACATTCAAAACAATATTAGAAAAAACACAAAAAGAATAGCTGTTTCTGGGGACCGAACTTCCACCAACAGTTTCGCAAGGCGGTCGTGGAACCGTTAGGCAATTTGCTTCGATGACAAATGACTTCAAATAGCCGTTCTAGTTTTCCATAATTCACTACTTAGCTCCTTGCAGGTATAGCGTAATATTAATTAGTTTAGAACTTCAGTCTGCACCTATTTAAAATATTGTAACATTTTGTCACTGAGATTTGCATAAAAATATGAACATAATGCATCATAGCTCACCCGCCAAAGCCAATAGCGTGATAATTTATAGCCTATGTTCTAATTTGGAAAATGAGGAATATATATACAAAATTTCAACAGAATCTATCCGGCAGTATTCGCGTGATGCTCTAACAAACATACAGACAACCAGACAAACAGACAAAAATTCTAAAAAAAATATTTTCGGCATCAGAATCACTCCCCAAACTCATAACATTTACTCTTTTTCAAAAATATTAAATGTACAGTTTTGACTTTTCTACTATTTTATTATATGTATAGATATATGAGTTTTTTTTTCATAATTTTTGTGGAAGTAAAATATACTAATAAAACTTATTATTCTATGACATCCGGTAGTAGTGTAGCTTTCTATCAGAGAAAGAATTTCTGTAATCTGACCAGCACTTTCAGAGTTTACTTCTTAGAAACAAAAAAAAAAAAGACGGGTTGCACTCCGGGAGTGCCGGCAGAAGTGAAAACTTGATTATTAACGTTGAGCATGTTTGATATTTTGGAATGGTTAGGGAATAATTTTGCACCAATTGCTTTATCAGTATAAAAGTACTATCATTTATGTGGTAGAATACAATATTCATTTATTGCGCTATCGTACACAAACATGACAATTTATATTACATTAAAAATTTAACACTTTAAAACTATTACAATTATTTTACATTAAAAAGTTATACACGAACATTCGCGCAAGCGCCCTGCGCTGCCTAAACGAAACAGTAGGCCCAGGCATACATTTTCGCCGCGCCGTAGAGAGGGGATAGCTGTCTACTCTCCATCCGTCTTACGCTTTTTCGATCAGGTCACGTGTCCTGACGCGAGTTTAAGATTTTATACCCATTACAGAAAAAGTGCTCAACGCCGCTAAAGAAGTTTTCACTTCAAAAACTTTACCTCTTCAATAAAACTACATCTAACTACTAACAATATTACTATCTAGATTATTTCATTAATTTATTAATACATAGTATATTATTCAAGTATTCCTTAAACATAAAATTTCTTTACTACTTACCATTGATCGCGTAAACTACGTGTTAACTATAGATTTAGTTACATTTTCTGCCGGAAGACAAAATATTTCCTAGCTTGGAAACATTTTGAATAGCCCACTTCTCTTGTCGGGGCAACAGAGGCAATGTTTTGGGGTTTAATAATTTGTCCCACAGAAGATCTGTTGGGTTGCGATAAGCAATTTTACGTTTATTTGTCAAACGAAACGGTCTGGTCAAATATCCTTCGTCTAATAGCAGCGGTTTGGTTAAATTCCCTTTGGTTATATTGGGGCAAAGTCACGCGACTTATTGTGTATAATTATATTTCATTTTGTTTTGATTGTATTTACTTCGTGGTTATGACACTCTTGGGGTCCCTTGTAAGGTTAAGTAAAAATGTCAAGATCATTTTTGTGTTAGTAACTAACTCCGAGTTACATTTTTGATGCAAGTGAGCTTTACAAAAATCTTGATACTTTCTTGAAAATTCATTGTGTTTGAAATAGTGATGAGTTTAAGTCATCGCAATTCAGGATTGGAAGATTGAAGGCGATGTCAAAGTTGAAAAAAAAGTAGCTTGTCCTTTTTTGGGATTCAAAGTTCATCAATATCGGTTCAGTGGTTAAGTCGTGAAAGCATAACAGATAGACAGAATTACTTTAGCATTTATGATTATCAGTATGGATCAGTGGCGAAGGGTGAGTATGTATCTGAAAGAGTGAACCTGAAATATAAATTGTTTAAATTTAGTACTCACAATGAATTTGGAGGCGCCATTTTTCAATGGTGGTATTGTACTGTATTATATGGCTGGTATTCGCCACTCCAAGTCTCAGCGCGAATTTCGAATTTCAACTACAATGGCGGTAGAGTAGCTTCCTAATGAAAGCTAGTAGGAATCGAATTGTCCAGAATCCTCAATAGTAGGTACCTACTTTTGTTGATTACATTCCAAATATTCACGTTTTCTTTGTGCACTCACAGCCAAACTCAGGAAAGATTTAAATTTATCCAAACAAGGATCAAGACTGGTCTAGAAATTATTTATTTAAAATTAAACCCGACTGTCGAGAATATTTAAGATAAGCCATCACCATCTTTAATATTATGCTAACTGAGCAGACCGATAAATAGTATTTCATTAAAGCAAAGCAAACTTGCTTCAAAGGCGCGCAAGTACAACTGTACCAGAATACAGAAATGTTACAGAGGTAAGAAAATATGGAGATGAAGCGCTTTTGAAATTTTAATATAATGTCAAAGGTCACTCATTCACTACTACGAGTATATCGGAAACCGCTTGACGTATAAAGATGAAATTTGGCAAAGAGGTAGCTTGTAGTTAGTAAACGTCCGCTATGAAAGGATTTTCCAAAATTGACCCCATAAATAAGGAAATGAAAAGGGGGTTCAAAGTTTATTTACAGAAATTAACTTTAATGCAGTCGAAGTCGCGGGCAGAAGCTTGTCTGTGATAATCGAGATTTCAGAGGACTAAAAGGATACCAAAAAATACTAAATTTCAACACTCGGTCATAAATGTGTGAAAATTCTCAAATGATATTTTTCTATACGTGATGCAATTGTTTTTTTTTTCATCTATACTTATCTCTGTTTGACAAATATATCTTCTCATACATAGAAAGCACTAGCATGAATCGTTACGCTTGCTCAAGACAGATTAACTTTTTCTTTCTATATTCATTATAAGTACGGGTTTCCTCACAATGTTTTTCTTTACTGATGTCAGTGATGTTCGTTCCAGATAAACTAAGAAAGTTAAATAGTATGGATACTTATAAGAATTATTTATTAACTCCTTCAAACAACATATCCAAGCTTATACAAGAACACGTAAGTAGGTATCATTATCCAAATCCATATCGTAAAATACATGACTGTCATGAACAAGATTACTTCAAATACACCTCCATTGCATATCCCTTCTAGCTTCTATAATCCTGGTACTTGCACTGCACATTTGGATAGCAGCAGTCTCTGTTTCGTAAAGGATCATTTGGAAGGATACTCTAGAAGGATTATCCCGGTACAGTTCATTCATTTGACGAAGGTTTTTAAAGCTATGAACAGACGTTGGTATTTCGGCTCAAAATTGGTATGCTTTTGAAATCTATTTGGACGAGAAATTGGCTATTGAAAGAGCATAGAATTTAGTTTTATATTTTAAGTTTCATATGTTTTAATGTCATGCCATGTCTGCAGACGGACAGACGGTCGGTGGAGCAGACACGTGTTAGAGTGGAGACCACGTTTAGGCAAACGTAGTGTGGGACGCCCTGCTACACGGTGGACCGACCGAAGGAAGGTGGCGGGCAGCGGATGGATACAAGCTGCCCAAGACCGGGATGGTTGGCGCTCTTTGGGGGAGGCCTACGTTCAGCAGTAGACGGCCATAGGCCGATATGATGATATGTTTTAATCGTAATTTAATTTTTATTTTAGACTCAGTTTTATACTGACTTTAGATTGCGATTGTTCCTAAAAAATTTTAGAGTTGACCTTTCAGAGTTTCAGAATATTTGAGTGTTACATAATATAGATACGTATTATTTTATACTTTCAAAATAAGAGAATATCTAACACAATTACCAAGTTAAAAGAAAAATAATGTCGGGTAGTTGCTTAAAAAAATCTATCTTATCTCCCAAACAAAAATGTACAACGAAACACACGAAATGAATAAAAATAAACATAACTTAAAGCCAGAGAGCTTAGCGCAAGCGCACTGACGTAAGTACATTTAATTTAAGTATTTTCGAATTCTATGTAAAATAAATAATACTAACCTACAAATTGTTGTCCTGCTGCAGAGTAAAGTCCTCTTCTTATACATAAATGGCTCAAACATTGATCACCACGCTTACTAAAGGTGGATTATATTTTTTAAAAGTCTGAAATCACTAATTTCAGACTTTTAAAAAATATAATAAGATACGACCACGATATTTCCCTTCACAGATGTCAGTCACAAAGTCGAACGAGTTGAAGAGTTGAGTATCGAACCCAAACCTCAAGTATGAGATGCGGGCGCCTGAACCATTGGGCTATTACGACATCCTACCCATTGATATACATAAAGACTTAAAACTAAATAAAATTTTAATATTACGTGCAAAACGGGTATTACCAATTCAAAAATCGAACAAATTTCAGTTACGTCTATGCGAAGCCTTCCAATTCTTTTTGCTGAGACCTTTCAACCATCTAATGCCCTTTCACCTGTACCTAATGAGTTTCCATGAAACGAGGTCAGTTTTCAACTCCGAACGGAGTCCAAATGAGAGGCAAAACTAAGTCTTATCTGTTATAACTCCATTGAATTGAATTTTCGGTTGGGCCATTGATAATTTTGTTACTTTTGAACGTAAAAATGAAGTTACCAAGTTTTACTTTTAATATTCAGAATGAGTCTACTAATTCGCTAGAGACTCTATGTTAATTAGGAGGACTACATGGATTGGAATATTTAGAATTTTAAAGTGACCTTTTTGTGGAATACTGATCAACTGTGGAAACTTAGAAGTGATTCGCGATATCTAGCACTAGCTTTTGCCTGCTTATATCCTCGTGAATTTTCTTAGACATGCCCAATTTTATTAAAAATAAAATACAGCATGGTGATCGCTGATGACGTAGCTTACCATTTGGTGAGAGAATTTTTAAAATCGGTTATCCATTACAAACAAAAATACAAATATTTGCTACTTTATAATATTAGTTAAGATAAGTATATTACTCTCTGTGTCCGCTAAGCTGATAGTTTTCCCACACGGTACCTACTGTTACTATAAGTGGATGCCTTGTATATACTTTACTCATAATCTGTGTCCTCAACTGGTAGGTAGGTAGGTACCCGCCAACACCGAGCTCATTCAAGCTAATTTGAACTTTATTTTTTCGCGGATAAATTTTTATGTATCCCAACTGAGGAAAACGGAGGGTTATATCTGATTCTACCGACTAACCTTCAGCTACCATGACGCATGAAGCTAATTTAACCCAAGAATATACCAGTAATCCTATTAAACTGTCCCACAAAGCAGAACACCTATCAACCAACTCTGAATAGTTTACCAAAAACTTAAATTCACTCGCAAATAATCTAACTATGTACATTATAACGCCGACGCCGCCAGTGTAACATTTTGACTGCTCAATTCTCTTCTGATCTCATTACAACTTTACACAGTTTGTTTAATTGGCTACCCACTACACGGAATTGAGCCACCTGGGCCAATTTAAATTGACCTCCCCTTTCCCTTTGACAAGCTTCTACGAAAGACGGATAAGGGGGAAACAGGGAAAATAAAAGAGGTCTCGATTAATTGGTTATTTAAATGCAACACTGTCGGTATAGCTTTTGCAAGTGTAATTGTTGTTTTCAGTGGTTTTCAGCGCATGAAATTGTTGTATGGCCGCCGTGAATAATGGCTTTACTGCCTTTGCTGTGGCTTTTGGATTATATTAATATAGAAATGTGAAATCAACGCCAAATGTTGGCATTTGAATCATGAATCAAGTTAGAATTGTTGAGGTTTTGTGTGGCATTTAATCTAATTTGTTTTATGATTAACATTGTAATGAACTTTGTTATTTGTCAGTGAATTTTGATACTCTATTTATTTGTCTATGATAGGTACTTTGTTCACCAATAGAGTTTCATTAAACATCACTAACTAGATTAGTTATTTTTCGACTAACCGGTCTAGCAGGAGTCTACGTCCTACAATATTTAAACATATTTTTTGGGTTTAATACCCAAAAAAAAGCTCTTCTGAATAATAATCGGTCGATACTTAGAAATTAAAGTACCTATGCATTATTATGGCTTTTATAACATCAAATAACAAAAAAAAAGATTTATAGAAATACCAAAAACTATTTTTTTTTCTATTAAAAGAAAATATTTTTAAACAGTTAAATAATCTAGCTCAAAAAGATCTAGCTCAATCAAGCTCACGAAGGGATCAACCTTCATGAGCGAGTCAAACTCACACTTGGCCGGCTTTCAGATTATTCATACAGTAGGTAAATTTAATTTTCATGAATGAAAGCTAAAAATATGTTTTTTAATATCCTTAGAATCGGAGCAATTTTTGTAAATCCTTGCTTTGACAGCCTCGTTAACAAAATCGGATGTAATTCTGCCCAGTACCGCCCAGTCTGGCGCTTGTCCTGTTGGGAACCGGTATTTGGATGCGCGTTTACTAAATAATTGAACCACAGCTTACAGTGATGATGGCTTGCAGAATGGAGCTTGTGACTGTTTTAGATTCGTACAGAGTTGGGCATACATTACAGTAAGAAATAAATGATAATAGGTGATATAGATGGTTCGGTCATATTGAGAGGATGAGTGAAAGACGACTTACAAAAAGTATTTATATGGCTGAGGTGAGTGGCAACGCAGGGAAGGGTCGCCTTAGGAAGACCTACGCTGACCTTATTGGTGAGGTTCTTCAAAAAGGTCAGGTGCGCAGTACTCATAACCGGCGTGCTTGTATGACGAGATGTATGAATGTGGATGAGACGAAAGGATGTATGTAAGGACCGTAGCTGGTGGCGTTCTGTGGTTTCTGCCTACCCCCCTGGGAAAAAATCGTGAGTATGTATGTTAGATATAAATATTTTTCAATTAATTATTCTTATGTTCATTCGATAATCAACTGTAACCGAATACTTTTACGTCAGCATGCTCAAGTTAGGCCTAAAGTCCAATTCTCATCTTCACTATCTCTGCGACAATCAATGTCAAAGACTTGACACAAATCTAGATAAAATTATAAAACTAAACTGTAATTTCCGACAGACTAAGACTCAAAGAGTAGGTAGTAATTCAGGCATTGAAGTGGCCTGTTGAGGGTTCGGCGCGGCGGGCCAACACTAACGGGGGCGCAATTCATGGGTCAAATGTATACCAGTCTAACGACTCATGGTGGTAGAAGGAACTATGGGGTTTAAATCGGTAAGGTTCCGACATAATTCTCCGACTTTTCCAGGTGGAGGTAATTCATAAAGATTTCCACATAAAACAAGGATATAGGTATATCATTTTAGCTATCTACCTACCAAGAACGTTCCTAAACGTTACGAAACTTGGCCAAAGCGTGGGTAGTCAGGTATTGAAAGCAACGCCTATTCACATAGTTTCTTAGCAAAATATTTTCACAGGACTAATTTTCTTAGCCCATTCACGCAGAAACATGCAATTAACCTTCTCGAGCTTTTATGTGCCGTAACATATTTTCATTACCACCTTTCAATAACCGTCATGAGCTCAATAGTTTAATAATTACCTAGTAATTAATAGTGAAAGGTTTTTGCGCTGTCAGTACATTACTGTACCCACTCGTATTGAAAGCTTCGAACTCTATTTTAATGAAATTGGAATTAATTACTGTTTCATTCGAAAAGTACTTTTGTATCAATTGGGTTTTGGTATGGTATTGCGCGTATTAATAATATTTTTTTGGGTATTACATTTTCAATTATCTGTTGAATTATTTTTGTGTAGGTATATTGATTTTAATCGGATTGCTTTGAGGTATGAATTTAATTCGTTTGATGTGTACTTAACTGTAATTCTCGTTATACAATATTACGGACTTTGGGGGCAGTTCTACTAACTTTTATAAATGATCACAGCTTCATAATATGCACATTTTTTGACATTGATTATAAATATTGGTGAGATGTAATTATGACTAGATTTGAAAAAACGTTTTTAATTAGTAGGATTGATGTAGTGTGTGTAGTGTGACGTAATTAGTAGGATTGGCGTAGGGTTGATCCCTGTACTTAATGTACCTAATTAGTGCTCAAATAATAAGTACACGCGTATTGAATTAGTTATTAAAGTACACACGTGTACCAATAGACCGAACAAGAGCGTACGTAAAAAAATATTCGATTGTAGCTTTTCGAATTTAGAATAACATAATATTATTTTGTTCAATTTTATATTTATGACAAGCATGATATGTATACCATATACCACTGAAACAAGCTGCTATAACTAAAAAATTAAAAAAACACGACAGCAAAAATTGCACACATTTGTACTTTGTTTACTTATCAGTTTTTTGTTATATATTTTTTAAATCTACTTGTCAAATTCTAGATGATAAACATAGACACGACCAGATTCATTGAAAAGATAAATTGAGTCTGGTATTAATTTACGTTTTAAAGTGACTACACCGGTTTCTTTTTATTTTTTACGATACCCCATACATCTAAATAGGTTCAGGCGTTTAAAAGTTATGGTGGAATAAAGAAACTCACATACATACATACATTAACTCTGAACACATAACACTCCTTTTTTGGGGCGGTCGTGTAATGAATAGAGATTTTAAGCTAAAAAAAAAGGTGCGGAACGGGTGTTCTTAATTTAAGAATGAATAAAATTACGTCAAATTTTCACCACACGCTCGGGCTAGCCCTTCTATAACAAAATCTATTTAAGTGAGAACCGTTGCGGTTTTTACCACTCTATATATTCCTTACGCTGATTGCCACGACTTAGGGCGTGCCTATGGGCGGGTCACCACTCAACACATTAGGAAGCATCCCAGACGATGATGGAAAATATATATTAAGCTGTGAGTAACATCCGACGTTATTTATGTTATTTCTAGTATAATCATGTAGCTTTACTTAGCTGTTTTATAACATAAATTGTCTGGTTTAAACGTTAAGGAAAATGTTTGTAACGTCACCTTAGGTAAATCGTATCCACGTGTAATGTATGATTCTGTATGCAAATACTGTAAAATACTCGTATTTATCAGAGTAAGTATGGGATTTTCTTTAGAAAAAATTATTTGATATAGATACGTAGATGAGTTTTCCGAAAGGTAGTTTCGTGTGGAGACCCCTTCTACTCCACAAATTATTATTTCTTACATAATAATATGACGTTTAAAAATACTTTTTATTGTAATAAATGATTTGACTTTGACTTTACCAATTTTCTTGTGATTGAGTAAAATAAAATCTTGACATTCAGACAAATATGAAATTGCTTTCAAAAATAGCTGAATAAAAATGCTGGCCCGCACGATAAAAAGCACTCACAACTATTGATGTTTAAAAATGGAACACTTTACGCACACAATAATATATTATAACGATGGAAACATTAAAATAATAATACCTACATATACGGTCAACAAAAAAGAGATAGGTATGCAGGACAGGACTGCCTCGTTGGTCTAGTGGTCGCAAGCGCGACTGCTGTGCATGAGGTCTTGGGTTCGATTCCCAGGTCGGGCAAAGTGTTATTGGGTTTTTCCATCAGGGATTTCTCAGTAGCAGCCTCGGAGTCTGGATTTGTGCCCGGTTGATGGCAATAGGCTCGCCCCCTATTTCATTGGACTAAAAACATAAATGGCGAAATGTGGGTGTACTATGGGTACACCTCTGCCTAACCCTTCGGGGATTACAGGCGTGATGTTATGTATGTATAATAAACACTATAAACAAACATTAATCAATTTTCAATCGAAAACATCCATCAATTTTTAAGAAAACTTCAACTAAATCTGACGACCCTGGATACCCATCTCTTTGTTGACTTTACACTTCGACAGTTACATTCAAGACACAACATCTTGTACCACTACATAGTAGAAGCCCAGCTATCACTATGTAAATGTCCTTCAAGAAACGCTCAATAACGTTTTATATGTGTGTGTATACCCATACACGGGGTGACCAGTCAACAAGTCATCCGGAGACACCGCAAACAAACTCCCGCTGTAACACAAAGTTCGAGAGGTCTTAGTACTAGTAGCTGTAACTGACATGCCTCACTTACGGTCCGTAGTTGGTAACTCCAAGATCGATATGTTGTTTGTTTTGGTCTATAGTTTGATGCTGATGTAGGGAAAATTATATGGAAAGGATAGATAGGTAAGCTTATATGACAAATAAGCTGTTTCTTTGTCAGCATAGTTATCGAAGGCTCAGGAATGCCCTATTAAGACAC
This sequence comes from Hoplodrina ambigua, assembly GCA_949774945.1. Classification (NCBI taxonomy): domain Eukaryota; kingdom Metazoa; phylum Arthropoda; class Insecta; order Lepidoptera; family Noctuidae; genus Hoplodrina; species Hoplodrina ambigua. The sequence goes on from OX458976.1 coordinate 2,833,647, forward strand.
CCGCGTCTCGTACATGAGGTTTTTTTTTTCAAAACTGAGCTCATACTAATGTGAATACATCAACTCTAAAATTCTTTCTAGAGTCTTCCTAAGGACATCACTGAGTAGTCAAAAAACATCGTGAGGAAACATGGACTTAGAATTTATATAAGTCTGAAATTGCCAATCCGCCTTGAGCAATCGTGGTGATCAATACTCGTGCCTTCTTAGTTTGAGAGGAGGCTTTTGCCCTGCTTGTAAATTCAGATCATTCATTCATATCAGTCTAAAAGGGTCCGAAGGGTTGGGCATAGGTGTACCCATTAGTACACCCACATTGTGGCAGTTATGTTTAAGTCCCTTGTAATAGGAGGCGAGCCTACTGCATCAAACGGGCACAAATCTAGACTTCGAGGCTGCTACTGAGAAAATCCTGATGAAAATAGGCAAACTAATGATCTAAGAATAACAATTATTCCGGATTTTCTTAGAAGATACCGTGATAACATCCTATAACTGCTCACTATTATAGGTAAGTATGTGACGCATACCGTAACATAATAAACAGAAGAAAGTTAATTACGGACACATGCATGACTGTTGCTGAAAGTACATCGTTACCACATGCGATACGCAGCCGAGCGGTACGGAGCAGCGACTCTGAGAAAATAAATCGATTGACCGATATGACTGTATAATCTATAGGTGATAAATAAAATTTAAGTAGCTTTATGCTAAATTCATTTGAATGGTACGTGTACCAAAAAAAAAATGATTTTATTTCTCTGTTCGATTTTGACGGGCGGTTAGCTGATGTTTAGAAAAGAAATAAGGATATGCATATATAAAAGCACCGGTGATAACCGACGGTAACGCAGAGGAATTCGCGGGAGTACGCTAGTTTAAACTACAACTTGTCTTATTGGCATATCTATGGGTTAAAAAGAAAAAAGTGATAGTAATAGTCTAGTATAATCTGTAGTTTCTGCCTACCCCCATGGGAAAAAGGGGTGAGTTTATGTATGTATAGTGTGATAATTCATCTCATTACTCATTAATACTTATTTTGAATCTCCTCACTATCAAAATTAAAATGAATATCCAGGAAAATCTGAATTACTTTGTTCCTAATTTCTATAACTTTTTTGAGAGTTTTTCATATCGGTACGATTTTATAATATATTGTGTAGATAGATACTTGGACGTAGGTACCTACTATTTTTGTTCGTAACTAAAAATACATTTCAAATTGAACAGTTGACACGGCGGTGTCAACTACCCAACTGTCAAAAAGAGAGCAAAAGAGAAAACGCATAGAACAAGAGATTTCGAGTTCAACTCTTGTACTTTGTAGTAAGCATTCGAAAACGTATGACTTAATCTCTCAGCCCAATCAATTCCTTACGTACCATTTTGTGGACGAAACAGTGGTTCCGAAAGCAGATTATAAGATATCTCCTGTATTAATTAATCAGGTTCCAATAATATCACTGGCATCGAGTGTAATGGGCGGTCTGACAGCATCTCGTTAGCTTCAAGACACAAAATAGAAAGAAGCAGAAGGTCAGGCTCATGGTACGAGCGAAAACGCACGCACACTTAGGTACGCTTCACTTGGCCCTTTACGGGCGTGGTGTTCCCCGCGTACCTTGCTGGAAATCAGTGCGACCGATAAGTGCCGGTCGCACCGGGTGACGGGACCCGGCTTGTGGCGGTGGCAGGTCAATACCAGCCGGGGTGCGGAAGAATGCTCTGAGCACCCCCGTGCCCCAGCCAAGAGTAATTGGAGGAGGAACACCGTGGGGTTTTAATCGGTAAGAGTCCAACACACCCCTCCGCCTTCCCCGAAATGGAGGCAGTCCATGACGATTTTGTCACGAAAAAAAAAGATAAGCTTCACATAACACGCTTCATTAGTAAGTGCAGAGCAAGAATGTACGCACACACAGACACGGTTTACGCAAAGTGCACTCACGATTAGCATTTGACCGAGATAGAAAGAGATCTTAGTACATACTTTTGATACGGATCTTAGTGTGCGTTTCTTTTCACTAGTTGTATGAAGTCGACCTACTGTAGTAGGTATTCTATGTTCTAGATAACATACTATATCTATGTATAATGAAGGCCTAATTAAATGGTTAGGTACGATTCCAGGCTTGTATTGGATTTTGGTTGTAATTATTTTCTCACGTCTTTTCTTGTGTCGGCATGAAAGAGTAATAGGAATATCAGAAGCCGAGGGAAAATATTAGCCTATCAGTAAGACGATAGCGTAGTTGACTGTCTAGGACACACATGGAAGATGGCAATACTGTATTTATTAGAAACATTCGGCAATTTAGATAAAGATTTTGACACAAGAAAAATCCCTCTATTTCCTATACGGTAGGAACTTAAAATATTAAAAAAAAACAGCTATAAACAACAACACAGGGCGCCTACCGTTATCTCTTAAAAACATATTATTTTAATATTACTTTGTAATTTTGTTGTTGCATTTTTAACTCTCGGCGCTGAACCGACCGTTGAAAATCCAACGGTGAGGATGGCAAAGTAATATTGTTTTAAGAGATGGTGATAGGCCCCCAGTACAACAATATTATTATTTTCGATTCATATTTTTCTGTTCAGTTGTAGTAGTCGCATCTGCGGCTGCGGAGACTTTCGTACATTTCGGAATAAACAACTAGCATTAATTTTCTGACTAATTAACTGACTCATTGACAATTGAACAGTACCTGTAAATGGTTTAATTGAAACAAATTCTTTGACTTTGATTTCGTGGTCAGAAGCTGTAAATTTTTTGACCATCAACTTGACTTTTTTCTACATTAACGCGAATTGAATGGCAAACATATATACCCTTGTAATATACGTAGGTAATGATAATATATTACGCTCATATCCTCAAAAATGATAAATGTTCAGTCAAGCAGCCGTTGTAAAAATAATGTAAAACCCTTGTTAAGCTTGTCGTAACACAGTACCCGTGTTATTTCGAAAGATAATGTTAACATAAACAGTGAGAATTAGCAGCTCTCAAAATTATGAAGACCTAAAATAAAATTATGGCATCTTTCTTTGGTAGTGGTCGCAAAGCGCGACTGCTGGGCATGAGGTTTGATTTCCAGATCGGGCAAAGTGGTTTTGGGGTTTTCCATTAGGAATTTGTCCCTAGCAGCCTCAGAGTATGGATTTGTGCCCGGTTGACGGCAATAGGTTCGCCCCGTATTACATGGGACTTGAACGTAACTGACGATATGTGGGTATGCTATTGGGTACACCACTGCCTAATCCTTCGGGGATTACAGGTGCGATGATATGTTATATGTTTTTCTACTTACCTTAGTTCTCGCTTATACATCGCCTATGTGGGGTGTAAAAACATACATCACATACCCGCATGCATACTGACCATCACAGTCAGATCAACACTGAGTAAAAGTTATTGCTGAGAAGCAATTTTAATTTTTGGTGTTAAGAATCACTCTTTGTAAAATTGCACGCAAAACATCGCGTTTACAAGTATAGAGGCTGGTGGGGTATTTAAAGTTTTATTAGAACCAATTAAACTGATTCTATTTATTGATTTCGTCTTCATAATAATCAATCACGAAAACGTTACACATAAAGAGACAAGGCCAGGAAAATTAGTCAAATAAAGGCAAATGTACTTTAAGTTTTTTACATAATAATATGTAATTTTTTATTAATATTATAATTTTTTAGCATATTTATTGTGCATGTTATAATATTTGTATGTCTTATGACAAAACATAGCGCACTATTTAATATGTGATGACCTTTCTGTATATCTATGTTTCACAAATAAACTATTTGACTTTGACTTTGAAAGAAAAATATCTCGGAATGAGAGATAGCTATAAAGTTGTATAAGATGATGAATATTATTTTTCCAAACTTGCAAACTAGAATCTTTTCCCTCGAAGTACGACCACAAGACGTTCAAAAACACAACTAACAAAATAGTTAGAAAAAGTTTTACAGAACGATTTCACAGAATAATATCAGCGCTCAACGTTTTTTCTCCACATGCGTTGTCTTGTTTTTGAAATTGGTGAAAGCAAATCCAATTCCCGAGTTGGATGTTGGATTCAAATCAATAGCAAGTACAAATTCAATTTGTAAGTCTCTCGTAGGCAGATGCGAACAGTTCTCAGTAGTTTATCGAATTTTAAAGGTAAAAATCTTCCGTGAAATGTCTATGTCAGCTGTTTAGATTTTGAACCAGCTGCAGCTGTTACAGGTCGAGGAAGTACTTTTTTACCGAAATACGGAAGAAAAGGGTTGTGAGTTTAACGGTATGTATGTATGACACGATATTTGATCGTAGCTCAAAAACTACAGATGCGATTTTGAAATTCCATTTTGTTCGGCAAATTGTTGCGTCGTTTATGTTTAGAGCTTCATAGGCTGAACTTTTTGAAAATAAGTACCTAATAATAATAGGTACGTACATGATTACCATGTATGATATGTAAGTACCTTCTTACTTCTTCTTCTTACTTAGTTAGCATCTAAAGTATACAAGGGAATACGACCATGTTTCTTGAACAACTGATGCCATTTTCAAAATCAATTCGCCAGTTAAAAACTACGTTATCTCGGACTGCTTGATGCTAAATTGTAATATACAAAGTTTGGGATCCATAAAGAAAATCACGCAAACGAAGTCGCGGTCAAAAACTAGCGCAAGGTAAAACCACTTACAATAACAACTACATTAACCCAAGTATATAATATTGCCAATAACAAAGATAATACACAGTAACATTTATAAAGGCAAACCCATCTGTGGTTACCAATACTCGTACTCGTTAATGAAAACTAAAAGCTGATACAAATATGAATTTAAGTCGATCGGAAAATTCGTTCGGTCGGTGAAGCGGATTGGAAAAATTCAAGCTAACATTATGCAATTTGTATCGGAAATATTTAATCAAAATATTTGGTTTGTTTTTGTTTTCGATTAATGTTTCGTAACTCGTACATACATACATAACATCACGCTTGTAATCCCCAAAAGGTTAGGCAGAGTTGTACCCATTAGTACATCCACATTTCGCCAGTTATATTTAAGTTCCATGTCATAACCGCTCATGCCGTTAACCAATCACAAATTTAGGCTCCGAAGCCTTTTGATAGAAAAACCCAATAACACTTTGCTTGACCTGGGAATCGAACCCAAGACATCTTGCTCAACCGTCGCAGTTTACGACCAATCGACCAATGATTCTGTTCAAGACTTTTTGACGTGTCATGTTTAACCTTTTTATACGGCATAAAAGGAATATTAACTTCTTACCTCTAGAAAACCCATCTCGTATGGCACACAAGACTCATAATAATGCTGTGCATGCAGCAAAAGTTGTCGAGTCTAAACAAATTTGAACTAGTTTGACGACAAGGCTGGCGACGTTACAAGCACGCCGAACTTACTCGTATGCTATCATTATGTATTTTTGCTACACTGTATATTGAGAAGTTTTAGTAGAAAGTTTTGTATAAAGTACTAGCTTCTGCATGTGGCTGCGTCCGCGTGGAAGCGAAGTATGCCTTTGAACATAGCATAGGGCACTGGTTTAGCAATCTATTAGTAAAATATTTTTTATAATCAGACCAGTACTTGTAGAGATTACCATTTACAAACAAAATAACTGCCTCGTTGGTCTATGGTTGGAGCATGAGATCTTGGGTTAGATTCCCAGATCCGGCAAAGTGTTATTGGGTTTTTCCATCAGGAATTTCTTAGTAACAGCCTTTGAGTCTGGATTTGCCCGATTGATGGCAATAGGCTCGCCCTATTACATGGGACTAAAAACATAACTGGCGAAATGTGGATGTACTAATGGGTACACCACTGCCTAACCCTTCGGTGATTACAGGCGTGATGTTATGTAAAGAATTTTTGAAATCAGACCATTACTTGTAGAGATTACCTTTTACAAACAAAATAACAAAAAATAGTATTTAATTTTATAACAAACTTTACCTCTTTATAATATCAACAGGAGGTTGACCGAATTTGAGCCTTTATCATAATTACTTAACATTTTTACAAACTTTATTATCTTTTTTTTAATAATTGGGGGTAAAGGTACAAGCTGGTAGCCGACTGCGCGCAGCAGCAGCAGACGACATGTCGTCACGACACGTCAGTGCGTCATGTCGCTGCAGTCATGATTTCAAACCCGACTGCAGACAGCAACAGCAGATAGCATCCAGTTGGTTCCGGGTGCTCCGTGAACCAAGATGTCTGATGTGTTCGAGAATAGTGATCGCATCTTCTTCAGAATAGAAAAAAAAACATTTAAAAAAAAACACGCTCGACGTGTCTTTGCTCCGGCGTCAACGGCACTACTGATCTGCGGGCGGACGACACTGCCGTCTGCCGCTCGACGACGCGTCGCTAGCTTCATGTCGCTAACTACGGAGGGAATTTCATAGAAATACGTAGAAACCAGTAGTGTCGCTGCGACATGTCGTCTGCTGCTGCGTGCAGTCGGCTACGAACTTGTACCTTTAATGGCTGAATAATTGGCTGCTGTGCTTTCGAAACAAATTATTGTTTGACCCACAGATAGTTTACCGGTTCTGCTTACTTATGTGACGTATGTGGGTTTGTTTGTAAACGCACCCGTGATACAAGAGAAATTCATTCGTGAGGGCAATACAAAAATTCAAAAAAAGAACTAAGTACTTAGAATACAAATTCTAACTTCAAAACGGTCTAAGATGCTGTTACTTGCTAGCACCTAAAGCCTCTCGTAAGAAAAAACAATTGTTTGCAAACACGCGTCGCCAATTTGCTCTCGTTTAGCAAAAAGGCTAGGGACGGCCTTGAAACAATTTCGTCGACCCACTTACCTAAATGGTTACTTATTTGGTTTACAAATGAATATTATACAATTGTCTATACACCCCAAATTTCCGGACAATCCTCCACAAAAAGGTAAACGCCATAAAACCTTCATATCATCAACGGAACAACACAAAATCCTAGGCTGAAATCCGCCAATAAATATAAAAATATCTATTATTGTAATGGCTAGCTCTAACAGTTTAGGAAGGGTCTGAAGAAATCGATGGAAAACTCCGCGATGCGGCTTCTGAAGCCGTGGGTATTTACATAACTCGGGTTCGGGGAAAGGTCACAAATGGCCTGAACCATTCATCATTCTAACGTCACTCAATTTTGTTAGCATTATATGTAAATAACGCTATATCCTTCTGAGAAACTAACGTTTACGTAACCTATATCAATTTGGTTACGCTTCGAATGAAATGGACATCTTTATGTAGAACCTTTTTGTGAGGCCACTAACGGAAATAGACTAGCAGGTTTACGTTGGCAGCTCCGTTTCTGGATTAAATTACTGTTCAGCGTATTTTTAGATCATAAGTTAATAGATTTTGATAGGTCACAATCAATATTTTTCGGTCTTAAGTAAGTATGTCAAAAAGTCATCAAAAGTGATTATTACAAAGATGATTCTTTTACAGGCTGTTCCTACCCTAAGGCTGCGTTTCCACAAGAAATGTGCAAGAATGCGTAGCGAGGGAGGTGTTCCAACTAACAAAATAAATAATATATAACTAATGCGTCAAATTGAACACTACTTTAAAACTGTTAACTGCTACAAAACTATTATAAAACTTCTACATGTTTGTTAGTTGTGTAATTTAAATACTACTCGTATTACAAGTTTTTGCTAGTTGGGGTGTGAAACTAACTAATTACAGCTTCTTTTTTTTTTAGTTGGTAAAAATCATCAAATGACTCCTTCCGCCCTGGGTGGGGCGGAAGCGACTGTCAGACTTTTACTGACTAAAAACCCACTCTGTGCCTTCTGTTGCCTTTTACGTTCCGGGGCCACGGTATCCCGTTAAGACGTCCCGCAACCCCGGCAGGCCCCGTTGGGGCCTCGTCCCTGTACTGACAACTCTTTGAGGCGCGCGCGAACAGAACGCGCCGTCAACCCGGGATTGGTCCTTGATCGGACTGCGAGCTACCCATTACTCGCCGTCCGCAAGCCTGCGCCTACGGTGACCGGATGTCGACTCGTGACGTCAACTAATTACAGCTTAAGGTCAAGTTCTGAAAATATAGCGTTCGCTACGTATCCTCGCACATCTCTAGTGGAAACGCAGCCTTAGATGACACCTCGATGAGCGAAAGAATTGCGGCGATAGTTACCATACATTATTGCCAGACACTTACCGTGAGCCATATCTTTAGTCAGATGCTTTTAACTTCAAAATTTTATACACACACAATAAGTGTCTGATCTAAAGTAATGTTTTATAACAATATCCTGTAAGACATAATTATGATTTTGTAACAACGTAAGTGATTAAAACACCTTGAATGCCAGATGAATAAGTACACATACTCCCTTAATGATTTTTGCTGAATTTATCCTGAAAATTTCAGCTATGGTAAAATGACGTGGATCTGGCCACTCTTCAGTCGGTGGCACAGATCATGTGCCTAGTGTATTTACTTTTTTGGGACAAGTCACACTATTCCCTCCCACTGCAAGTCCTGAAAGCCAATAGCAATAGTGGAGACCACCAGAAAAGCGCTGAGGCAATGAAGCTCGACGAGTCCCGGAGAAACGATTCAACTGTCTCGGGTTCCGCAACGAAATTAATCAGAAAAGATTAACGGAGGAGCAAGAAAAATATAATTTTCACTTCCGCATCTAATGTATACGGGGCCTACCGACTCATGGTGGTAGAAGAAACCGTGAAGTTTTTTTCCCAAGAAAAAAATAAATCAATAATAAAAAAGGTTTGTCGAATTTGTGCCATATACCTATTCATTTTTGTTAATATCCACCCAAACGTAAGGTCCTTGAGTTACGCATGTTCCGATACACCCATATTATAGAATGAGGAAATAAGTCACAGCTCGAGCAGGTATCGACAATTTAACTTTTCCGGAATTTATTCATTTGAGAGATATTGAATTACCTACTCGATAATGTAGGTGTGCCTACTCGAGCTATTTTATTTATAAAGTGTGTCAATAGATCACATATCTGTTAACTACGCATACTACAGATAATTGAACAGAAATTATTTCTGGTGAACTGATTTTTATTTTTCGTGTGAAAAATCATTGTTTATGGTGGCGCTCAATGTAATGCACACAAAACACTGCGCTTATAGGTGAATCTAATAATGGGGCACAAATATTGTTTTGTTTAAAAAAAGAATAAAAGATGAAACTGATCTAGAATATAATATATCTCTGTAACCAAATAGTTCTCAAGTATGGTCCGTAACAATGAATAATAGTAGCAATTATGAGAAAAACATAATTATAACTTTAGACTCATTATTATTTTTACACCTATTATACAATAAATGAAGGAATGTATGTTAATATTGTATACCTTCACACATACCCGGTTTTTCTTAAGTAAAAAAGAAAGATTCAATTTAAATCAAACGTATTCATGAAATGATTCATTCAAGATTGGATTCTTCATGTGTGAGTCTTCTTAGAAATATGATAATTCCAATCGAAAATGAACGAGGAACGCCAGGTACACCCGTATAAGTGTAATTTTAGATTCAATTATGTCTGAAGCGATTTGTGCCTTTCGAATTTGACATACAGCTTCAATCCTTCGTTAACTTCCTACTACTAAAATAAATGCGAAAGTTTTTGAGAATGGATGGAGGGATAAATAGATGGATGAATAGATGTTTGTTAATCTACTACGCGTGAAGGATTGAACCGAATTAGCTGAAATTTGGCACGCATATGGATATTGATCTAGGATAATACATAGGATTTTTATCCCGTTTCTGTGGTCCTGTGGGATAATTTAATTACCCTTAGAGATATTGCCCTTTGAGCAACCACAACTACTTAGTATTTTGATAAAGGTATGATTACAGCCATCTCGTATAAAAATAAGGTTAAATTTAATATAGTTTAGGTTAATAATCGATCCCCTGTCAAAGAATACCACGTAAAGAAACAATATTCCCACAGCAGTAAGTCTAGGTAGAGTAAGGCCGTGATTGGCTTAATTCTGCCTCAACAATGACAAGGTACCGACACACAAATAATTAATAATTTGTGCGGTAAGTTGGTGGCTTTATACAAACGAATTTAAAAATTTGTCAACTACTGCACCTACTCGTACAATACTTTTTGTAGAAAATGTCAGGGATTTTTTTTTTGTAGGTAACAAACCTAATTTGGATGTTATTCACACAACTGTATTGAACTTACTTGTTCAACATTTTTTGATTGAAGCTTTACATGACACTGACACAACAATGATAATAATAAGCCAAATCCACAGGTTTTATCGGGCCCTGACAGGGCCTGATGTTGACCCGATAGCTTCTGTTGCCTGGCTACGTTTCGGTAACCTCTTTGGGGAAACCGAAGGTTTTGTCTTTGCAATTATGGATGAAGTTATCAAGACGAAGAACTACCAGAGACATATTATAAAAGATGGTACCGTGGACATATGTCGTGCTTGTCACCTTCCCGGTGAGTCAATAAGACATATTGTCTCTGGATGTTCTCGTCTTGCTAACGGCGAGTATTTGCACAGACATAACCTAGTAGCCAGGATAATCCATCAACAACTTGCCCTTAAATATGCCCTTGTGGAAATCGAGGTACCCTATTATCAATACCATCCTGAACCAGTTCTTGATAATGGTCAGATCACGCTCTACTGGGACAGATCAATTATCACTGATAGATTTATTACTGCTAATAAACCTGATATAGTGATAATTGATAGGTCAGTGCCTCGTGCAATACTTGTTGATGTCACTATTCCCCATGATGAGAACCTAGTGAAAGCAGAAAAAGAAAAAAAACATTAAATATTTAGATCTAGCTCACGAGGTGACCAGCATGTGGGGTATGGACTCGACAATTATTGTTCCGATTGTCATGTCAGTGAACGGTTTAATAGCGAAAAGTTTCGACCAACACCTTGAGAAACTTTCGCTCAACAGCTGGATCAAGAGTCAGATGCAGAAGGCGGTTGTCTTGGACACGGCACGCATAGTGAGGAGGTTCCTCTCTCTGGATCCCTAACAGCCGGTAGCTTGGGTTTTACCACCTCGTTGCAGGCGGAGCACTATTTTTATACATATATTTTTTTTTAACTATATTATTTGTTTTTTAAAGGAAAATATGTGTAAAAATATGGAAAATAAAGCCAAATCCATAAAAATTGTATATGAACTAGGTAAAAAGAAAACTGACTACACACTAGTAATTACAACCGTACATACACCAGCTCGGGCATACAATTTCCATAATACCTTGCTTTGTTCACTGACACAGCAATATATTCTATGACGTCATCCCTAGTTTGAGTGACATAGTGCTCATCCAGATAAAACGGTTTCACGCGAGAATAGAATCGCGCGTATGCACTCGTATCAAGCGGTAATCTCATGCGATGCGGACTGGAATATTAAACTCATGGGTTGTAGTGTGGGCACGTTTGCGTTGAATATTCGCCCGTCATCCGACTGGGAATGTTAAGTTGCTGTTTGTTCTGAGCTTAGGAAATTAGCAGTAGAGGCAGAGGTCCTGGGAATTATTGCTACTGAACAGCAGTATTGTGGCCCAGTTTGAAGGATAAATAGGTCAACATCCATGAGCATCCTAATTGATTTTTTTCATACATAGCACCTTACTTTTGACAGCTCTGTTGGCCTCGTAGTCGCAAGCAGACCTGGATCCTATTCCTTGGTAGAACAGTGTTTTTCATCAGGAATTTCTCAGTATCAGCCTCGGAGTCTTTTATGCCCGGTTGATGGCAATGACGCTTGCCCCCTAATTCATGGGACTTAAATAGAACTGGCGAAATGTGGGTGTACTAATGGGTACACTTCTGCCTAACCCTTCAGGGATTACTGATTATAACTGTTTTTGTGACTATAACCAGGAGAGGCAGTAGAAAAAAGAAATTGACAGAGAAGAAAAACTATTTTATTTAATGCAAATACTAAAGGTAAGGTTTATCGTGTATATGCAGTTTGCTCTTGTTGCATTAACCGCTCCACCTGTAGGTACGAGCTCTTATTCGGAAACCGCAGTGAATGATTTAACCGCAATTTTGCAATGCAGTAGGAAATCTCTATTTTCTTCTACATATTCAAGCGTATTGGTGGGGTATTATAGTAATTTTAGGTACATTTAAACTTTATACAACAACAAAAAGTACGAAGGTGGACTTAAATAAAGAAAGAATTTTTTTTTTATTCCCGCGTCAGTGACGCAGACAACATAGTTATTTATTTGTTTACAAAGCTCATTCAAAAAACAAGTCTAGAGAAAACAAATATTGAACATAAATAAAAATATGCTATAAACGGCTGACGCTCAGCATAATGCCGTTGCTTGTGCACGAAGCCACGAAACCACGGCGCTGGTAGCCGGACAAGACACCTTAGGCCTTAGGCTTTCCCTACCAGTCAACCAAAGTTAGTGAAGATGCATTGTCTTACATTCATATAATTATTGAATTATCACTGATATAAACTATTGTAATTTTTTTTTATTTTAGGGGCATGTAGTTTCTTGCCCATTCTTCTCTATATGAAACTGTCTTTTGGAATAGGCAACTGGATTCAATTCTTTTATTCTCTTGTAGGTAAATAATGTTCAAAAGAGCCTTTTAATGGTCTAATTGAAATTAATGTTCACAGCTGGAACACTTTTATTTTCTGTTATTATTATTTTCTTAATCTTCAGAACAAACGCTGTTCATTAGTGAGAAGTAAGACCAGGTTGTGCTGACCACCTGAAAATGACCAAAATTGTTGATCACCAAAAATATTAAAAGTAACATAAATATTGACAACAATATAATTGTAATAGAAACCCGCGACTTCATCCATGTCAAACAAAGATGATCCCTATCACCTAACGGTATGAAATATACTTTACGACCTATACTTATATCAAACAAATATACAAAAAAAAAAATAAGAATCTGTTGAGCCGTTTCGGAGGAGTGCGACCACAAACATCGTGACACGAGATTTTAATTTTACACAATATATTATATTATCATAGCATACTATTTTATATAGCATATAATTAATTTATGTATACTAATATTATAAAATTGAAGAGTATGTTTTATTGATTGCTTTTTTTCGGATGAGCTAATTACCAGAACTATAGGTCCGATTCGGAAAATTCTTTCGCTAATAAGAAGCTACGTTATCCCTGAACGCTATAGGCTAAGTATTTTTTTAACGGGATTCGTAAAGAAATTCGCGATGACAAAAACTAGTAATTCAATAACTATTGTCCTATCAATGGGAATGATTGCTCAGTGAAGGGGTTTCCTTTTTTAAACTCTTACCTTTGTAAACATATTCATAGAAACTTTTGCATATCTTATAGACGTTAGACAACACGGTTTTTGAGACCTGAAATGTAAAAAAGTAAATGTTTTTTTATTCTTTAAACTAGCGAACGGCCCCTGCTTCGCACGGGTGCAAATTTCCAGCTTTACCCGTGGATTTTCCAAAAATGTCTTTCATATAAACCTTGTCCGGGAAATTACAAATAAAAAAAAATTATAATAACCAAATCGGTCCAGCCGTTCTCGAGTTTTGCGCTTACCAACACATTCAGCGACTCATTTTTATATTATAAGATATATATATATATATATATATAGATGTAACAAAAAATATTTCTTTGTCACATGTATATCGTCTACCATTTTATATTGTAAACATACAAATAGTAACACTATACGAACGTATATTCAAAGGTGGTATGGAAGCATTCGTGAGTAAGTCTGATTTAGATACGGTCGGTATTTTATGTAAGCTAAAAAATATTCAGTCCTTTCGATAATAAGTTACTAACTTCGAAAATGATAAGACTTGCTCGTCAACATCTCTTTTTAACCGACTTCAAAACCAGGAAGAGGTTCTCAGCCGAGGTCGCCGGACGTCTTAACAGGCTACCGTGGCCCCGGAACGCAAAGGGCAACAGAAGGAACAGGGTGGTTTTTTAGTCAGTAAAAATCTGAAAGCTCCTTCCTGGGCGGAAGGACTTATTTGATGATTTTTAACACACCATTAAAAAAGGTTCTCAATTTTTTTTTTATTTAATTGTCTTATCACCTTTCCTTTAAATCAAATTTAATAAAAACAAAATTTTAGACTAATTTGTGTGCTTTGTTATACTTACATTATGATGATAAGAAATATCGCAATTTTGTATTGTCTTTCACCTTCGTACCACAAGTTGTCATACGCTGTGTCACCAATACTGGAACTCTACAAAAGCATAATAATAGTAAACACTTTCGTTAACCCGGACGCAGACGCAACCATATGAAATTTGGTATGGGGTAACTTTGAACCAAAAGGAAAGCCATAGGCTTATTTTTATCCCGAAAAATATATAGTTCCCTTGGGATAAGATATTAACTTTAACACGAACGAAGTCGCGAGCAGCTAGTAAGCTACTTTTTTTCATCAAAGTAAGGTTCAGTAAGAAAATTCTCGCAGACCAAGCCACGACAAAAGCTACTGTAATTATAAACAAAGAGGCTTTAGTTATTTTCCACGCTGTTATGGCAAAGCAAACTTTACCTGTTTCAGATTGAACCCCGGCTTCGCAAGCGACCACTATAAAGGACTCAGTTAATTAATAACACTTTACTTAATAGTATTAAAAGTTTTACCGCTCTTATAAGTAGCTCGCCGTAGTAACATAAATACAAAATGGTCAACATGGACGAGGCAATCCCTATGTAGCTGACCAACATATAGCCGGGACCGCGGGCGAACTGCAACAACAAAATAACAGAAGGCTCACTTAATCTAACACAATATAAAGTCCGCCTTTGTACAGTGTATTTTTTTACATGTGCATAAAGTTTTAAATAAATAAATAAATAATATAATTTAATTGGTATTTTTTTTTAAAGGACGGAAAATCGTCAAGTGACTCTTCCCGCTCTGGGTGGAGCTGATACTTTTTCTGATTAAAACTCATCCTTGTTCCTTCTAGTGTCCTTTGCGTTCCAGGGCTGCGGTAACTCTTTCGAACAAATTCCGCAACACTGGAAATTGGTCGATTCTCAGATCGGGTAAAAGTATTATTGGGTTTTTCCATCAGAAATTTTTAATAGCAGCCTCGGAGTGTGGATTTGTGCCCGGTTGATGGTAATAGGCTCGCCCCCTATTACATGGGACTTAAACATAACTGGCAAAATTATTGTTTTAATAAAGAAAAAAAAATACGTTGTTGTGGACGGTGTGTGGAGCATTTACCTTTTTTTTAAAGATAGAATGACTAGTTAGCATTTGCTTCGAAGAGAAGTATTTCTTTGTGATTTTACTAGACTATCAGATGTGAAACTACTGCCCATTTCTGTGTTGCGTCATATTTTACTGTAAAGATACCAAGCTTTTGTGGAGTTTGTTAAACATTTTTATTTGAGCTCAATTGTTTGAGGATGTTCTTTCACTGTTTTGAGTGCAAACGTTGAGCGTTGAGCACAAATTGAATACAGTGTACAACACAGAGCAAAGAACTTTTTAATAAAGTGCAGATTCTTTCAAAGACTTCATTTTTTAACCGACTTTCATTGTTGTACGAGCGATTCTGTATAAACATCAATTGTGTCAATATTTTAAGCTCTAGCGAATGAATAAAATTTAGGTTGCACGTATTTGAGTAAGCGAACAGTAGTCGTATAACATTGTTTGGGCAAAGTTATTTGAGAATATTTTTGAAATATCTTATTTAAAAAAAGATAGTTGGAAGTCTCTGTTTTCATTAAAAACATAACTCGCTCGAATGTTGGTGTAACACAATTTTTTGAAACTTTTTTGACCTATACATATATTCTGCTTATGTGTAGAAAGTTTCATTAAAATCGGTTCATTCATTTTAAAAAATAAGGACTCGAAATTTTATTACTAAATGCCGTAAAGCATTAAACATTCTTAAATATTTTTTAAATGATTTTTCTTGAAATAATTATAAATGAAGACAAAAATATTGATTTTATCAAAGTATTTCATATTTAAATGTACCCTAACCGTACAATGACCATGAATTGGATGACCGATTTAACTTTTCTGTAAATTGAGCGGCTCTTTTTAATAAAATTACTGAGGAATCTCAATTTACATACAAACGATTTGAATTACGCTGTCCTTTGTGGCCTGAAAAATTTCGGCATGTTTTCCGGTAGTCCATAATGGGAATATGAAATTGCAAAGATCGGATACGATGAAAGCGATCCGATGATAAAAGAAGATTAATGCTCAATATAAACACGACTTGGCTCAATTTGTATTGAGTATTGCTTCGCATTTAGTCCAGTAGGCCTAACACTGACGCAAAAGGATAAAATTGAGTCGATTTCCGATTCCGAAATACGTGCGTTAAATAGGTATTGTTGGTATCTATAGGGGAGGCGTATGTCCAGCGGTGGACGTTATTCGGCTGATATGATGATTATGTTGATGATGACAAGCATAAGTAGTATCACCCATTAATAAAGCCCTTCAAACGAAATAAAGGTTGTGGGCGAAAAGCGAATTTCTAATTGAAAAATCGAACGACTTCACTTTGCCTCCGCACGATTAAGGTTGATTCACTCATATCAGTGAAGCCGCAGTTCAAGTACCGTCCCGTATCAGTGATATTTTATTCTTCCATACATTCTCGGAACTGTCTGTCTGAATCAGCCTCTGAGTTTTCAGATTTTGTACAACCTCCGTAACGTAACATGTAGTGATAAATCAACGTACAACATAAATCATATTATAATACCTGTGTCTCACAGCCTTTTCAACCCAGAAACACATGCACAAGAAGCAAGATATATTACTTATAACAAACTCAAAAGAAACAACTCACCTGCCCCATAAAACTGAAAGCGCAAGTCGTAATCCCAACAAACAACAGATCTATGAATACCATCACGTTGAATACGTTATCCAACTGCGTGGATAGCCTGTCAACATATAAAATACATGTTTTATTTATGTCCACCCCTATGTCGGCTTTGATGGCGTGAAGGGGTTAGAAGGGAAACAGTTTACGTGGCAACTTTTTTTCGGGACAGGTGTATTTTGATGAAAGAGTTTGTTGAACTGCCTAGCCCTTTGGTGATGACTCTTGTAATGCCACGAAGTGAAGTGAAGAATGCAATAAACGAATAGTTATATAAAAGTGTGTGTTTTTAGCAGGCTTTAAGGAGTCTGAGGGTTTGTATAAAATATTCAAAAATGGAACGGAATTTGTGTAAAATTATTTCTCATATAATTTAATTGGAATCACTGGCGATTACTCATAATAATAGCATCGTGGCAACGGCCCAGCCGAAATCGTCTTGAAAAATCCAATAGTTAGCTCTATACGCGCCGCCCACGTGCTGTCACCTTTTTATCTTGAAATGATAAAATATATTTAAACGTACAAGATTTAAAGCCGTAACTGGAATGGCAAATTATTTGCTGTGAGCAGGGCGCTTTAGAATTTGAACCAGCTCACTAGTACCATGAAGTGGGTCCATAAACATTCAAGCCACATCAAAACTTGAGTACTCAATAAAAGAACCAAAGAAGAGGCAAATTTTTCTCACACACCATAAAATACGAAAAAGTAGAACCACTAATATTACATAGGCCATTGGTCTCTCAGGGTGAGGGCATCGTTATAGCGGAAAAACTTCGGATAATGTTGGCACAAGACCAGAAAAAGTGGCAGCTATAACAGAGATTGATTGGACGGGTTCCACCGAAGTTGAAGTAGTCGCGGAAACTTCCATGTGGTCCTGAACTCTGGATACGGCTACTTATGTATCCGAAGTACGAAAGAAACAAGCAATGAGTTATGAAAAGATTGGTGAGCAAAAACTAGTTAACCTACTAAACTTAGTAGAATAAAGACAAAAAATTTGGAATTGGCAGATTTGATACAAGGTACGCGCTACGAAAGATGAGACATGAGTAGCGTCAATAATAGGGATCTTGTATGGATGTACGAAATAGTTATCCATAAACGTCTCTGGAGATAACGACAAATATTTCATAGCCAATGTAACACTATCGTCGCGATCACGAAAGAGGCGAAGGCGAACACTGAAAGCGCTGCTTGTATGGGATAAACATTTAAACACGATATCAATTCGTTACTTTATGGTTTCGTTATCGCGGGCTTGCGGACGGCGAGTAATGGGTAGCTCGCCGTCCGATCAAGGACCAAGCCCGGGGCGATGGCGCGTTCTGTTCGCGCGCGCCTCAAAGAGCTGTCAGCACAGGGACGGGGCCCCCAACGGGGCCCAGATCCCAGATACGCCGGTCCGACAGACCCCGAGTGGTCCGCGATGGGCGCTGAAGCAGCTAGACCGGGAGCTCTTCCTGGAAGCCTCGATCGTGCAGGCCTGGGTGTCATCACCAGACAAACCTGCCGACGTCAACGACGAGGTGGAGTGGTTCCAGGAGGCCATGTCCGTGATCTGCGACATGGCAATGCCCCGGGCCCGGCCAGGAAGCGCCCGGCGTCAGGTGTACTGGTGGTCGCGCGAGATAACGGCACTACGCGAGGCGTGCGTTGATGCGCGACGCCTGTACGCCAGGCACCGCCGGTGCCGCATCCGACCTGCGAATGCGGCAGCCATTGAGGTGGAGCTGTACGAGGGGTACAGGGCGGCGAAGACCACCCTCCGAGATGGGATGCTGCGGGCTAGGGATCTATCCCGCAGGGAGATGCTGGAGGCTCTGGACAGGGACCCATGGGGGCGCCCGTACAAATGGGTGCGGGACAAATTCCGCCCCTGGGCTCCCCCGTTGACGCAGAGTCTGCGGCCCCAACTCGTGGAGGGCGTCGTGAGCGCCCTGTTTCCTTCTCGGGAGGAACATACCCCCCCCGCCCATGGCTCCGCCCCTGGCGGTGTCAGACGAAGACGCGGACCACAGCGACGGCGGCGACTACAATGCTCCGGAGGTGGCCGAGGTAGATCTGAGAGTGGCGGTACAACGGCTGAAGGCCACGAATACCGCCCCGGGACCCGACGGCTTACCTGGGAAAGCCTGGGTCCTGGCCTCGGGGGCTCTCGGTCCTCGACTAGGGGGGCTCTTAAGCGCATGTTTAGAGAGGGGCCAGTTCCCGCTTCGTTGGAAGACGGGAAAACTGGTCCTCATTAAGAAGCCGGGGCGCCCTGCGGACTCACCGTCCGCATACCGGCCCATGCATCGTGCTGCTCGACGAGGTGGGCAAGCTCTTTGAAAGAGTAATTGCAAACCGCCTCGTCGGGCACCTGGGGAGATCCGGGCCGGACCTTACGGAGAGCCAGTTCGGCTTCCGCAGGGGGCGCTCCACGGTGGACGCCATCATGCGCGTGAGGGCCCTCACGACGGGGGAAGCAGTATCCCGGGGCAGGGTCGTCTTGGCGGTGTCTCTCGACATCTCCAATGCCTTCAACACCTTGCCCTGGAGTTGCATCAGGGAGGCTCTCCGGTATCACCGGATGCCGACCTACCTTCGTCGTGTTGTCGAGGACTATCTGACGGATAGGGCCGTCATCTACCCCGGCCAACGGGGAGAGTGGAACCGGCGAGAGATGTCGTGCGGTGTCCCACAGGGATCGGTCCTGGGACCGCTTCTGTGGGACATCGGATACGACTGGGTGCTGCACGCCGACCTCCCTGACGGCGTCAGCGTGGTCTGCTACGCTGACGACACGCTCGTCCTGGCACAGGGAGAGTCGCACCAGGTGGCGGCCGACCTAGCGACGCGAGGGGTTGCGACAGTCGTCGAAAGGATCCGGCAATTGGGACTCGAGGTGGCATTGCACAAATCCGAGGCCATGTGCTTTCATGGTCGGGTTCCCAAATAACGGTGGGAGGGGTTCACATCGGCGTCGAGGCGACGATGAAGTATCTAGGTCTCGTCCTCGACAGCCGGTGGAGCTTCAAGGAGCATTTCCGACGTCTGGCTCCGCGATTGGACAGGGCTGGGGCTGCTTTTTGGCGGCTCCTGCCCAACCTCGGGGGACCAGGCGCCTCCTGCCGGAGGCTTTACGCCGGAGTCGTGCGGTCCATGGCCCTCTACGGGGCCCCTGTGTGGGCCCCTACCATCAGGCGGCGGCCACCAGCCAAGTTGGTGGCATGCCAGAGGGTCATGGCCATCCGGATGATCCGGGGATATCGCACGGTCTCCGGCGAAGCGGCAAGCCTCCTTGCCGGATTGCCGCCGTGGGATCTGGAGGCAACAGTCCTCCAGCGCGTCTACGAGTGGCGTGTGGACGCGCAGCGCCGGGGTGAAACCCCGCTGCCGCGGCAAATCGCGGCACTGTCGCGTGAGCTCCGGTGCGATCTAATGGATGGGAGATGCGACTGTCGCAACCCAAGTTTGGGCACGCCGAAATCGCGGCGATAAGACCCCTCTTTGAGGAGTGGCTGGAGAGGCGCTACGGCGTCCTCACTGGACACGGTTGTTTCGGGAGGTTCCTGTGTCGGATAGGGCGGGAGGAAACGCCCGGGTGTCACCACTGTGTGGATCGCCCGGAGGACACGGTGGAGCATACGGTGCAGGACTGCCCCGCTTGGGCAGAGCACCGCCGTGCCCTCACGGAGGTGATAGGCGGCGGCGACCTCTCGCGTCCGGACCTGGTTCAGGCCATGCTCCGGGGCGAGAGGGAATGGGATGCAGTCACCTCCTTCTGCGAAGCAGTAATGCTAGCGAAGGAGGAGGCGGGCCGCGTAAGGGAGAGCACCACCTCACGCCCCAGCCGCCGCGGGAGACGCTCAGGGCGTCGGACATCGCGAGGCGACATCTGGCCACCGTAGGCGCGGGCTTGCGGGTGGCGAGTAATGGGTAGCTCGCCGTCCGATCAAGGACCAAGCCCGGGTCGACGGCGCGTTCTGTTCGCGCGCGCCTCAAAGAGCTGTCAGCACAGGGACGGGGCCCCCAACGGGGACGTCTTAACAGGATACCGTGGCCCCGGAACGTAAAGGGCAACAGAAGGAACAGGGTGGGTTTTTAGTCAGTAAAAGTGACAGTCCCTTCCACCCCACCCAGGGCGGAAGGAGTCATTTGATGATTTTTACCACATAAAAAAAAACAAAAAAAAAAAAAAAAAAAAAACTAAATATGACTCACAGAGATGTGTTCCGTCCGACGGCTCGTGCGCAACTGAGCCGCTTTGCGGCTGTCGCCTGTATTTATAGACACTAACCACGTGCGGCGCACGTGTTTGA
This sequence comes from Hoplodrina ambigua, assembly GCA_949774945.1. Classification (NCBI taxonomy): domain Eukaryota; kingdom Metazoa; phylum Arthropoda; class Insecta; order Lepidoptera; family Noctuidae; genus Hoplodrina; species Hoplodrina ambigua. The sequence goes on from OX458976.1 coordinate 2,854,899, forward strand.
GTTTTTAGGTTAGGATTCAAACTTTGTAGATAAATGATTATTTTTACAATCTTTTGGAGTAAATAAACTGATAATTAATTGAACCATGCAATTATAATTAATTAATCATCAATAATAATTAATTAACCAGTAAAATAAATAACATTACCATAATTTGTGTTTTTAAAAAATTAATTCGTGATCATAATTGTAAACTCTTAATCTAATTATTCGTTGATGTAGCTGCATCTTATATAGTTAACGAGGTTCTTTAAATAATGCACTTGCGCCGATAAATATAAGTATTATTATAAGATAATAGAAAATATAACTATTACTTTTATAAAAACAGATGGACGGTAAAATTTAAGTAAGCATTAACCAATAAGGAAAATTATTAAAGCGATCTTCTTCTATCCTGCTTATTTAAAATTTTGCTGTGCCCGACAGGGTCCATAATTGATTCTGTTTATTAACATCCGACACATGTATGTATGTTTCACATTATTGAAATAAATAGGTATTTAAGAGTTGAAAATTCGTTTGCCCGCAGCGTAGCACCTGGTGGTCAAGAGTGTCAAAAATAAGTGGATGATGGATGAATTCCTTTGAAGAATGAAGAAATAATTTATCAGTTCTCTATAAATTGGGTATTTGATTAACTAATAATTCCAAGACGCAACTTTTTTTTAAACACTTTATTTTAGTCCTGAAAAACTCGATACATTTTCAATTAACAGTAAAATTACATTTTTAGTTGCTTCGAAATTAATATATTATAGGTATCTGATTGTGTTGGTAAATAAGTTATGTTGCAGTTTAATATTGCCATATAAAATTTAAGAGGAAATCGTGTTTCAACGACTCATCAAAATTAAGTCGATTGATTGGCTGTGTCATGTACGCAATTATGGAATGTATATCTTACTCACCCTAACAGTTTCTGGTGTCTTTCCACAAATGCTTCAATACTAGCATCATTATGACCAGAGTGATCTACATCATTATCATTTCTTTCTCGATTTGGTTTCAGTTTTACGTGAGCTAAATCATCTCTAAGCATCAGAAATTCTATGCCAAGTAACGCGCAAGACGTTGTCATGATCAATGCGGCTCCCATATACATTCCGACAAGGAGTGTCACTAAAAAATAAAGGGTAAAAAAAAAAAATTACTTTGAGAAAAAAAATACCGCCCAAGGGGCGTCAAGCATCAAGGGCTCCGTACCATCGTGCAATGTTAAAATCAAGCAAAATCAGTCGAAAAATAATTTCATTTCTTGTATGTACCTATATCTACAAATAGAACTATATAAACAAATGAATGTCTTCATATTATTATATTATGAAATCATCCATTTAAAATAGTACCTTAAACACCATATCTTAAAACTTAGTTTGGAAAAGCAATAGGTAGTATTTCTTAAATCAAAGCTTCATTAAACCATTTCTACTTACTAGAATACAACTGGAAAATGTATACTAGGGTATAAATCAGCCAGTTCTTATTTGGGTTGAATGGGTAGCTCGTTGCAAAGGGTAGGAGTAGCTCGCAGTTCTGTTTTAATATAAATCTCCGGAACAAAGTTTCAAATAACGGCAATAGCAGGTATTGGGATGAGCCGCTCACGGCAACCCAGTAACTGGCTGAAAATATTAGTTTCTTGTAGTGATGATTGATAATAAAAATAAAGCGCAGTACTTACATTTTTTTTTAAATCGATTAATTTGGTTCTGCCAAAACGGTCGAACCCTGTCCTGCTTTTCTTTTTTTATCAAGTTTATATTTCTCCACTGCTGGGCAACAGGCCTCCCCTGATTACTTCCAAGTATTATTTTATTGTGCGTGCGTGTATAATCTTATATCTTATATCCCTATAATCTTTAAGTTATATAAAATAAATAATCGTTATATAATCTTATATAATCCAATAGCTTGGTCAAGAGATAGCTACAGAAGGTGGTTTACTTAGACACGGCACACTACGTATTTAAATAAAAACTTATTACACTTATGTAATTTGTATAATTTATAAATGTAAAAATGTAATTGTTACAAAAAAAGAATAATGTAAAAATGAAGTAGGTACGTAAAACTTATTCAATTTTTAAATTGTGATTGCTATCCAAAAAAGATTTGTTACACAAAAAGCATACAATTAAAAAATAATAATCAGCACTAAATGTAAAAAAATAATTACAATTAAGTACTTCGAAAGGTATTAGATATTTTGGCGTGGTTTATTTTCAGCTGAACTAGATCCCATTGTAATGGGACAAAGCAATAAATTTTAATGGAAATCCTAAATTAAATGCCAAAAACATTGATAGGTATTAAAAGATATAGAAAATTTATAGGTCTGTTAAAAGCTAGAATGCTTATATCAAGTTTGAGATTAATTAAAAATACATTTGTAAGCCAAATATAATCTAATTGTTGAAAAAAATAAATTAAACATTTGTAATTTATTTTTTTCAACAATTCTTAGATTTGGTACTGTTTTATTAGAACTTAGTTGTTTATAAAAATTATATCCACTCCGGTGTGTGGATTTTTTATTTAGGTATTTTTTGTTTTACTTACTTACTTATTTATTTTATTTACGTTGTATTCTTTTTTCTAATCTCATTTCAATTTATTTGATTGAATTATGTAATTATGATCGTAGTAATCCCAAGGTGGGAGAGTATTTTTTTTAAATATGATATTTGTCAACAGATTTACTGAAATATTTTTGTAACCCTATGGTTTTTGCTATAGCTTAAAAACAATTATAAATGAAAACAAAAGAAAAGAAATTAAAAAACATTGTTTTTTTTTTCATTCTCAATAATTATGAATAATCTTATATTTAATAGAATAGCCAGTACCCAGTTACCCGGTTGAAGAGGTCAGATAGGCAATCACTCCAAGTAAAATACTGATATTTTAGTTGGATCCGGTAAGACCAGAAGCTGTCCTCAACATAATTGGGATAAGGCTAGGCTAGATGATAATGACATACCTCTGTTTATGAAGTTAATTTGCCATAATAGTTCATCCTTCTCTTGAGTCTGTCTTGAAGTAAACTTCACCCTCCAGAGAGTTCCAAGTTCCTTTATAAACGCTGACAATTGCCTCGTTTTTGGTATCAAGACTAAGGATTTCATGACAGCTAAAAAAGGTCAGTGAACATATTGATTTCAAAAATACAGTCCTAAATGAAACAATATAGGTATGAAAAAAAAAATCCTTTAAAATTACCTTACAAAAAACAGTACTATTCTGTAAAAATCTTCTTCAGTGATATTTAGGTGAATTAATGAGCTGTGCTCTTAATAACTACTAAAGACTGAGAGTCCACTTCACCTATACACACCGATAAAGATTTTTAGGGAATACATCCTAAAATCACGCGTGTAATCCCCGAAGGGTTAGGCAGAGGTGTACCCATTAGTACACCCTCATTCTGCCAGTTATGTTTTTACTCCCATGTAATAGGAAGCGAGCCTATTGCCATCAACCGGGCACAAATCCAGACTCCGTGGCTGCTACTGAGAAATTCCTGATGGAAAAACCCAATAACACTTTGCCTGACCTGGGAATCGAACCCAAGACCTCATGCACAGCAGTCGCGCTTGCGAGTTTTAGGGAATAGGACTGCAATTAAATAATAATTTTATATTATGACCTTTCACTTAATGTAAAAGAAAAATAATAAACACATACCATGAATAGTAACCAAAATTGAAGGTATCAAGTAAGCAAACTGAGTCAACTCCCCTCCCATCACCAGCTCAGGCATGTGAAGGCTTAACGACAAGACGTGAATAAAAATAGTTGCGCTTATGTACGAGTAACGCCAGTACTTCTCAAGAAATGGTTTCTCGTCTTCCAAATATCTACCCAAAAGGGAAAGAGGTATTATGTAAAACTAGTTTCTCTTCGTGGACTCCGCGTTAACTTTGACCTTCGTCCCCAAAACGGTCAATCGTATTAACATTTTGAACTATATTCCTCACGCTTTAAGATGGTGCCGGTGACATTTGTCAAACTGTTGCTTTTCACTCTTGAACGTTACGGGGATTTACAATCACGATTGAATATTTTAACTGCATACTAATATCATAGTCGTAAAATACGGAATCAGTAATAAATAAGTAAATAACTAGTAAATTAAATAATGTCACTGACATAATTATGCGATTCTGACATCCATAGATGAATTGCTGAAATGTGTCACCCGCACCATCATAGGACGTATGGAATATACACAACACTTAAGTACTGCTAGGCAATAAGGTCGCTTTAAAAGACAAGTAATTACTGTGGACATGCGTTTAACTGTTCTTATAACGGTTGGGCGTTTCTATGGCAAAATGTAAAAATATATGGCGAGACGAGAGGAAAGTGCAGCCAAAATAAAGCTGACTATAACAGATCTTTCTCAAAGTGAACAGTCACGCGCGTTGATCAACAACCTTACTCATTGTGTGTTGGCATTTCCAAATAAATTTTTTCTTAGTCTCTGTTATCAGGATGTTTTGCTTTGCAGTTAGCAAGTACTGTTAAAGATAAAAATTTAAACAAAACAGAAAAGAAAACGCTCTAGATCGCACAGAAAAAACAAAACCATTGCGCCGGGTTTTTTTTTTTGAGGTGGTAAAAATCATCAAATGACTCCTTCCGCCCTGGGTGGGGCGGAAGGGACTGTCAGACTTTTACTGACTAAAAAACCACCCTGTTCCTTCTGTTGCCCTTTACGTTCCGGGGCCACGGTATCCTGTTAGCAACGGTTTAAATAAAAGGTATGAATAATTTAGTAATTTTGTGAACTATCCTCATCGCAAAAGAATATCCCTGGTTTTACTTACTCGTTCTTCTTCATTAACACCTACATATTGGAACGAGCAACTAGCTTCAACTTTCTGACTAATTGACTAACTCCTTGACAGTTCAAAAGTGATTGAATCAAAATAAATACTAAGACTTTGACTTTGACATTGTTCTATCTGGTGGCTAACATAATAAATGCTTTGATTTTAACTGTGCTATATTATTATTTAGTGGCTAATATAATAAATGCTTTTACTGATTATGCTCTATCTGGTGGCTTTCAAGTTTTTTTATATCACAGAGAATTTTGATAGGCCTGCATTACAAAAACTTAGTTTTAATTAAAAATACCTGACATTAAAAATCTTCAACATATAAAAACTGGTCTGTAACGCTTCCGCGAAGTCTTTAGGGAAGTCTTCGAGAACTTTCATTTTCTAAAAGGTACTGAATAGCTTGATCGAGTGTTGTAGCTAAAATGATGTATTTTTCTCTTGAGAATCCGTTTTTATGCTACCAAATCAAATTGTTGGATAGCTTTTGATGATTTGTGTTATTAGTTTTAGAGATATTTACTTGTTTTTTTTTCCATACATCGGTCTTGCTTTTTTATTGAACTATTTTCCTATTTGTAAACTTGCACAAATAGGGAAATAGTTCTATAAAAAAAATATTTATTAATTCAATTGTTTTCAACACTATGAGTATTGTACTTCAAAAAAAGTCAATACTAGGAATTAAAAACGTTAAAAATCTAATAGCAATGTCTCGTTAAAAAGTAGATAAAATTAGAGACATTTTTGATAGATTGAGACTGAGATTAGATTGCGATCGTGTCTAAAAGTTACTAGATTAACCCCCCTCACCCCGCCCCTACAAGGTAATCTTCATAACTGTGTATTTATTTAAAATGTCCTTTTTTAAAAAAAATACTGTTCATTTACTAAAATATTTCTCTATACTATTTTATTTAAGTAGATGGTAAAATAAGAAATCCTCTTGCTACCCTGACCTTGTATCCAATAACTGTCGAGAAAGAATAAACCAACTAACTTATCGTTTATTAAAAACGTGCGGAACCACTATAAAGTTTTACGACACACTCTTTATACACGTTCGCTTATAATGTTGTTGTGGAAAAATTTGCAACGTATAATTTTTCTACTAGCCCCCCTTCTGGGTAAACATTACTTTCTATTACCTTCGTGTCTTAGCCATATTATTTGTGCTGGACGTGTAATCTGTGAAATTACGTATGAACACTTAAACATCGATGGTATAATGTGTAGCTATTTTTTTGCACTACACTGTAATCAAAGTAAACGGTGTTTTTGTAATCATTGAGTGTGTTTCAGCAAATTGAAGGTAGAATCAATGTTTCGCATTTCTTTGGACTGCCTCGTTGGTCTAGTGGTCGCAAATCGCGAGTGCTGAGCATGATATCTTGGGTTCGATTCCCAGGTAGGGCAAAGTGCGATTGGATTTTTTCATTAGGAATTACTCAGTAACAACCTCGGAGTTTGGTTTTGCGCCCGATTGATGGCAATAAGCTCGCCCCCTATTACATGGGACTTAAACATAACTGGCAAAATATGGGTGTACTAAAGGGTACACCTCTGCCTAACCCTTCGGGGATTACATGCGTGATGTTAGGTCATGTTGATTTTCGTTCGAATTGCTACATAATAAAAATCATAAAGATACTCTTTGTACACGTTTAATCCAGTTTAAAGCATGAAAAAAAGAGCTAGTTTATTTCCAATGGATGTGAACGAGGAGCCATGAACATGACAAACGGCAACAATGTATTTACGATACAAAATGTATGATTCCAGATCGGTCGTTGTTGATATATTGTGGGGAATCCGCTATTGGAACTGACAAAGGCATTACTAGGACTTTTGAATCCTAACTAATATTATAAATGCGAAAGTAAGTTTGTTTGTTTGTTTGTTACCATTTTACGCCTAAGCCACTGAATCGATCATCCTGAAGTTTTGCATATACGTTGCTAGGTGTAGAGGAACGAACATAGGGTACCTTTAATCCCGAAAAAAAGTACTGTTTTCGAGGGAAATCACAATAACGTTCTTATGATCATAGGTGGCGCCACGTGTCGTTTCGAATTAAAATGACAAGACATGGGTAATTTTTTCTGCGACTTCGTCTGTATCGATAACCGAAATTTACGCGGACGAAGTCGCGGGAAAAAGCTAGTATATAATAAGTTTCATTTTATATCAACGGATTTTTTCGACTGCCTCGTTGGTCTAGTGGTCGCAAGCGCGACTGCTGTGCATGAGGTCTTGGGTTCGATTCCCAGGTCGGGCAAACTGTTATTGGGTTTTTCCATCAAGAATTTCTCAGTAGCAGCCTCGGAGTCTGGATTTGTGCCCGGTTGATGGCAATAGGCTCGCCCCCTATTACATGGGACTAAAAACATAACTGGCGAAATGTGGGTGTACTAATGGGTACACCTCTGCCTAACCATTCGGGGATTACAGGCGTGATGTTATGTATGTTTTTTCTTAAGGATGGCAAATCATCAAATGACTTCTTCCTCTCTGGGCGGAGTGGAAGGGAGTGTCAGACTCTTACTGACTAAAACCCATCCGTGTTCCTCGTAATGCCTTTTCAGGGCCGCGGTACGTATTTCAAACAAAATCCGCAACCCTGGCAGTTTATATCAACGGTCTTCAAGAAGAAGAAGAAGATATCAACGGTGGAATATTAGTTTTGTTTCGTTTTTATTTTCAGGCTTTTAGTACCAAAATGATAGCAAGAGCCATGGCGACATCTTGTAACGTCAACACGGCGTAAACGCCATTACGCAGTGCAGAGAGTGGTTAAAACCACATTCAGACGTAATTAGCTCTGAGTGGCGTTTAACGCAAAAAGGCGATCACCTGCATATTCCCTCAAATAATTTATTTATAAATCATAACGGGCCTGTTGGTCTAGTGGTTAGCGCCCCTGACTGCTAAGCCGGAGGTCGTGGGTTCGATTTCCACCCAGGACAAACTTTGTGTGATAAGCATGATTGTTTGTTCTGTGTCTGGGTGTGATTTATCTATAATATGTATGTATTTATAAATAATATAAGTATGTATATCAGTTGTCTAGTTACCATAACACAAGCTCTGCTTAGCTTGGGATCAGATAGCCGTGTGTGAGTTGTCCCAAGATATTTATTTATTTTTATTTATTTATTTATAAAACATCTTATGTACTTTTAATATTAACATTAAATAGAACTTTTGAATATTTGAAACTTGTTTACAATTATAAAGTAACTGTTATAATGATCCTTCGTTACTGTCATCATGTCTATTCAGCGAGGAATATTTTAACAGAATAGCAAGACAAAAGACTTATTCTTTTCTTTTATTTCTTAAAAACAATGCTCAAAATGAAGACAAACTTAAATATCAAAAGAAATATAAGCAGACGTTAATCCTTACTTAACTTTAAGCGATGTTTATAAGTAAGGGGTCTTAGAGGTCAATCTTAGGGGTCAAGTCAGTGACCTTTGGTAACAGATTCAACAATTACTGGTTGAACAGTGGCTATCCATTAAGGCTCTTGGCGAATAGTGAGGTAAACGCATCAAGATCTTTATTTCTATCCTACTATCTGAAGTTTTTTGGGTTTTTGTAATTTTTTCACATTTAAACGGCCCAAAGAATTCGATGGAATGTGTCACATAATTATAAATATAGGCTCAAAAATTTCAATTCGACAGTTGTCCTCTTGTATCTTGTCATTATAAATAATGTTCTAAGGCAGACGATTTAAAGCTCCGACTTGAATGTCAAATTATTGGCTATGCTGAAACCGTTTTATTAAAATTAAAAAAAATGATCATGATGACGCGTTCACAACACACGTAATGCTTGCTTACAATCTTATATCTTAATTTTTTTAGACAATTTGAACTTCAACGCTTATTAGTCAGCATTGGTTGAATGTTTTATTAGTTATTCAAATCCATACTAATAACTCAGTCTGTCTGTTACCTACACTTGTGCAACTAAAGCTATAAAGCGATTTGATTAAATAACAATGTAAGTTTGATTCTCAACAAAGGATTTTGGCTACGTTTTATTCGACTTTGACTTCACCTGTGTCCGCTATAACCGACGTTTAAACGGACAAAGTCGCGGGCAAAAGCAAGTAACAAATAAAAATACCAATTGTCGCTAACTTCATCGCTCGCTTAACGCTAGAATATTAATCGGTTCTAGCGTTACGCGACCTACAATGCGCAGCGCACCGTCCATCAGATAAGCGTCTATTCTAAATGAGAAATAAATTTTCCAGTGACGCCTCTGTTTAAACCTATAGTCAGGTCCCTTACCGTAAAATTCATTATGAAGAATAAATCATTTATTTATGTGCACAGTCCAAAAACAATTCATCTTCTCCAATTTAACACCTATTCTTCAGAATTTCGCTTCTAAAATACGAGTAATTTATTGGGCCCGGAGTAACGTTACCGAAATCCATTATGAAAATAATGGTCCCTGAGTACGGGACCCTACCTCGGATGTCCGCCTCGATTAGTCGGGCAAACAACAAAGCTGGCCCCAATTTCGACTGAATTTTCCGTAAGTTTTGGTAGGTACGGCAGTGATAATTAATAATTATTAAGGTCAATAATATATTAATTTAAAATTATATTATTTTCATTCATCTAAGTACCTACTGTTGTTCTATTAAATTGTGGATTTTTTATATTTCTTCTCTTTATTATTTTTTATATTTAGTAATTAAGATATATGTATTATTGTTAGCCAAAAACTTGTACTTCTGGTGCACACCGTAAGTATAAGTTGGTTGTTTATAAATAAATAAATAAATTATATGGTTTATAATGGCAGCAGGCAGCAGGTGGCGTTCTGTGATTTCTGCTTACCCCCACGGGAAAAAAGGCGTGAGTTTATATATGTATAATCTATACATATTATAATAAAATCGTAGAGACGTCAAAACTGTACATTTAATATTTTTGAAAAAGAGTAAATGTTATGAGGTCGGGGAGTGATTCTGATGCCGAAAATATTTTTTTTAGAATTTTTGTCTGTTTGTCTGGTTGTCTGTATGTTTGTTAGAGCATCACGCGAATACTGCCGGATAGATTCTGTTGAAATTTTGTATAAATGTTCCACATTTTCCAAATTAGAACATAGGCTATAAATTATCACGCTATTAGCTTTGGGGGGTGAGCTATGCTGCATTATGTTCATATTTTTATGCAAATCTCAGTGACAAAATGTCACAATATTTTAAATAGGTGCAGACTGAAGTTGTAAACTAATTATTATCACGCTATAGCTGCAAGGAGCTAAGTAGTGAATTATGGAAAACTAGAACGGCTATTTGAAGCCATTTTTCATCGAAGCAAATTGCCTAACGGTTCTACGACCGCCTTGCGAAACTGTTGGCGGAAGTTCGGTCCCCAGAGTCAGCTTTTCTTTTTGTGTTTTTTCTAATATTGTTTTGAATGTTGTTTAATTGATTAATGAGATTTCGTTACAAACAAAATAAAAAATAAAAGCAGGAGTGCATATTTCTACTACAACTTTGATTTGTTAACGTATTTTTTAAGTGTTAATGTAAAACATAATATCTATACATAGTTACACAACACATAAATCAGCAGCTTTAGAACTTTTGCCTGTTTGCACGACTGCAAAGCATGAGGTCTTGGGTTCAATTCCCAGGTCAGGCAAAGTGTTATTGGATTTTTCCATCAGAAATTTCACAATAGCAACCTCGGCGTCTGGATTTGTACCCGGTTGATGGCAATAGGCTCGCCCCCTATTACATGGGATTAAACATAACTAATGTGTGTAGGTAAAGGTTATCGCATTATGGCTATTATTCTTAATCATTTTACTGCTGGATTGCTATAAAACGACAACAACGTTACACACAATACTACAGTTAGGTATTATTTGTAATTTATTCTCTAAAATCAAAATCATTACGCTATAACTACAAGGAGCTACTCAACGCTCAACAAGTGACGGGCAGCCTATCTGCAAACATTTTAAATATACAATATTTTATTACCTGGGCTTAGCTAAGCCAATCATAGCACAACAATACTGCCAAGTATACTACTGGAGTACCAGCGGACGATAAATTAGCAAGGATTGGCGAGTGTTATTTTTATACGCAGTAGTAATTAGTATTCTTTTCGTTGCGCTTCCGAATTATTTTATAAAAAGATCTTAGTGTAAGATGAGTGATTAGGTACTAAAAATAATACTTCTGTTTCAATGGCTAAATAGAAAGAATTTGGCAACAATCGGAAGTGCACCAAAATCAATTAAATCAAATAAAAAATCTGTTGCAGTAATTCTCCTGTCGAAGAATGTCTCGCAGACTTCAAGCTTTCTGGGTACTTGATTTGATGAAGCGACTGTGATCGCAGGAAGAGTTTTTTTATTTATAGGCACCGTTAATAGTATTCATCACATTCATATTCCCCACGCTTTAAAACCAATTTCTAAATGGCATTACATTTTTTAGGTTACTTATTATTGCGGCTGTGCTGCAAGACATGAATCTTTCCATCTTTACAATAGATTCGCCAACTGGACATTTAGTATTTCGTGGCGAGGAAGTTACGTAGAGTATTAGAAGATCCCTAAGTACCAGGGTACTTAGGGATTAAAAAGTTAGTGCTCTGTCCAATATAACATCAGGATGTTATATTGGAAAAGTTAGTGCTCTGTCCAATATAACATCAGGATGTTATATTGGACAGAGCACTAACTTTTTATATACCTACATTGCCACAACACCAATCAAAAAATCATCTGCTACGACACCTTATTTCTACCAACTAGGTAGCAGCACCCGATGTTTTTCGCATAACTGTTACGTCTTTATGCTCCTTCTGCTGGTGAATTTGCGTGTTCAGTGTATCATTGAACAAAAAGCAATATCATCCTTAACGAGACGTGTAAAATTATATCGGGGCTGCCTGAAACTGACTGCTCAATAAGCTTTTCCCATTGGCTGGAATTGCACCACCTTTCATTCGAAGGTTAGATACCTTGCACACAGGCCATACAGGACCAGGTAGACACCTACCATCACACAACTTCCACCAAAAAGAGTTCAACCCCAGGAACACATGGCACTCTGTTGAGATCTTTAGTGGCCTATATGGAAAGCGCTTAATGGACTGCGCACTCATGTTAGCCGCTGCAAACGTAACCTAGCCAAATGAGGAGTTATAGATGCCGCAGATACTCAGGGCAAGTGTGGTGTTCCTTTTATATGATGGCCCACTTACTACAGCGCCCGTGAAACACTTGGGCACAACTGGGCCAGAAAAATATTGCAAAAAATCGGCCAAGTAAGAGTCGGACTCTCACACGAAGGGTTCCGTTACACCATACAATATTTACACAACAGAAAAAAAGGTTAATAATCGCTTAAATAGTAAGTAATTATTATGTCTACATTGTATTGCTTCTTGCCTTTCATGATTATAGGTCAACGGGAAGTTTCCTTTATATTTGGTTTTGATTCCCTAGCGAGCGTCAAAATATGCGCCATAAACGTCCTTATCTTTAGTTTGCGTATATAATAATATAATTTTTTCACAGCTGTAGGCCAAAGTTTTTTTTTTTGGGTAGTGAAAATCATCATATGATTCCTTCTGCCCTGGGTGGGGCGGAAGGGACTGTCAGACTTTTACTGTCTAAAAAACCACCCTGTTTCTTCTGTTGCTCTTTGCGTTCCGGGGCCACGGTAACCTGTTAAGACTTCCCGCGACTCCGGCAGGCGTTTGGCCCTGTCGGGGCCCCGTCCCTGTGCTGACAGCTCTTTTGTGCTGACAGGTCTTTGAAAAGCTCTGGCTGTTGACCTGGGTCCTTGATTTGACGACGAGCTACCCATCATTCGCCGTCCGTAAGCCTGCGCCTACGGTAGCTGGATGACGTCTCGCAACGTCCGATGCCCTGGGGGTCCCCCGCGGTGGCTGGGGCGTGAGGTGGAGGATGTCCTCTCTTCACGTGTTTCGCCTCCTTCTTCGTTAGCATTACTGCTTTGCAGAAGAAGGTTACTGCTTTCCATTCCCTCTCGCTTCAGAGCATGGCCTGAACCAGGGCCCAGACGCGAGAGGACACGGCGGTGCTCTGTCCAGGCGGGGCAGATCTACACCGTATGCTCTGCCGTGTCTTCCGGGCGGTCCACACAGTGGTGACACCCGGGCGTTTTCTTCCGCTGAATCCAACACAGGAACCTCCCGAAACAATCGCGTCCGGTGAGGACCTGCGTCAAGCGAGACGCGAGGACGCCGTGGCGCACCTCCAGCCACTCCTCAAAGAGTGGTCTTACCGCCGCGATTGCGGCGTGCCCGAGACCACGCGTTCCTTAGAACAGGGTCTTTACAGACAGACAGACAGACGGACAACAAAGTGATTCTATAAGGGTTCCGTATTTGCCGACTGAGGTACGGAACCCTAAAAAAGATAATATTTAAAATCATCGATGAATCGTGATTTAAAACGGTAAAACTTTGCTTAGACTTCAAATAAGTCTATATTTACAGGGTTTTGCTCATACTTTCTTTCAAAAACACGAAAGTCATATTCTGATTTCAGTTGCTCTATCGAATCCAATATCTAAATAATCGAAGCTACAATGTGAGGTACAGTATTAAAACAGTAGTGTATTAAACTTGCGTTTCAATGGTTTGGGATCGAAAAATAAGTCAATTTTGATACCACTTCATAATATTTTGGAAAGAGGTAATCTAAATATACCTTAAATAAATCTAAAAAAGCGAAAGTTCACTCACTCATCACGAAATATCGAAAATTTCGCAGGGAGGTAGTTTATGTTAGTTAGTAGACGCCCGCTATGTAACGATTTTTCAAAATATTTTACCCATTTCCCAAAGAGTAGGTATGAAATGGCGGTCCAAAGTTTGTGTGGAGTTATCAACTTTGACGCGGACGAAGTCGCGGGCAGAAGCTAGTTTATAATATAGGTAAGAGTTTTAACCAGTTCTTGAGCACCTCAGTGACTATCAGATTCATTTCGTTTTTTTACAAAATTCCATCTATTTCTTTAATCGAAAATTCGGTTTTTGTGAATGACAAATATTGTATTGACTAATAACAAATTATCAAAAAATAAATATAATAATTAATTTTGATTTTAGGATTAGTTACACACTTAGTTAATACGTAGTTCAAAAAAGCAAAAAAATAAAAAAATATCTTAAGTATTAATGATAATAAAGCTGAATACTTTTTTTATTGATTGCACGCTAATCTCTAAAACTAACAATCGGATTGTCAAAATCGTAAATGATAGCCAGATTTATGAGGAATAGTAAACACAAGTTTATAACATCACGCCAAGACGAGACACTAAAGACTCGTATCGCGAGCAGAAGCTTGTTAACAACAAAAAAAATACCGTATTTTAATCAAAAGTGATGACACCGACCGTAAACAAGCAAGTTAATTTCGCCTATAAATAACAATAGCTAAAGGTTACTTTTCATCGCCCCATAACATTTAAATACCTTGAGCTTAAATACTTGTCATTAGCAAAATTAAAAGCGAATCAAAACAATTAACAGAGGGGCAAAAGTTTTGGCGGAAATGGTAAACTTTCATCTATTCAAAAACTTTTCGAAATTCTTATTGACATTTTCTCATCACGAACAAAATGGCGCTGGGGGAACAATGCCTGGATTTCGCATCAATGACAAAATGAAACGGCATTATGATTGATCAGTCTATGCAGCTTATTATTACTGTTATTCAGTCATCTTTTTTGTATAACTACAACTATGAATAATTTATAAAAAAAAAGGAGAAAGCTTGTAGGGAATGAAAAAAATCGTCCGCATAGCTGGCAATACGGCAAATACCCAAAAGGCTGGTAGTGGCATTATTTTTATTGGTCATATGAAGAGTCGACGAGTCGTTTGGCGATGTCCTGAAAAACAAGGTGGGTTATATAACCGTTTTAACAATATGACATACAGAAACCACAGAACGCCACCTGTTATGATGCTTACATACTCCTTTTGCCTCATCTACGTTCAACAATATAACAATCTGTGAATATTTCAAGTGCCTTTCAATTAAGGTTCAAATAAGCCGCGTGTGACAGATGAATAGACGGACGGATAAACAAGTAAGAAGGTTCTGTTTGGCATCCTTCTGTACGGAACCGTAAACAACACAACTTAAAATGCAAACAATAAAAGCTATGACTATTCATCTCTTGCAAAAACAAAAATGCAAATTGTATTTTTATAACTGTTAATATGAATAAACAAAAACTGAAACAACTGCCACTGGATTACTAGCTTAAAGCGTCGTATATTTTAATATTAATAGCACCACTTTAATAGGTAAAAGGATTTAAGTTTGAATTTATTAAGGCCATTACGTATAATTTATAATGTTCAACCAATGAGTATGAAATTATCCTTATTTTTGAACAAAAACGTAAGTAGGTAAGTACTTAGTCTAGATTGGGTAATAAAAACTAAAAACAATTCCCGTCTGATTACAAAGCGAGCTCTAACTTAAGTCTGAGCTTTAAACCGTTGAGCCAGGTCACGATAAAGGTTTTAAAACTAAAACTGAGTTTAGAACTGAGTTTAAATTGTTAATTTTGATAATTTCTACGTACAGGTTCAAATTAACTAAAAATCGAATTCTACTGTTAATTGAACATAAATGAGATTTTGGTCTATTACTGTCCCACTCAAACCATGAGGCCCTTGAGGCGGTTTAGAAACTC
The DNA here is from genome assembly GCA_949774945.1 of Hoplodrina ambigua. Taxonomy (NCBI): domain Eukaryota; kingdom Metazoa; phylum Arthropoda; class Insecta; order Lepidoptera; family Noctuidae; genus Hoplodrina; species Hoplodrina ambigua. The sequence continues at coordinate 2,870,484 of OX458976.1, forward strand.
TGACATTAGGGTGTGTGGGGTCGTACCGACCTTACTGCCCGCACGATAAAGAAGAAGAACTAACATGACGTGTTTTTTAAAGACGGTGTGTTTTAGGATTATCAATTGCCCAACTCTTGTAGCTTTTGTATAGGTATCTTATCGTAGTCTCATTCCCAAAAATATAAAAATAATGAATGTTTTACCAACATTTTGACAAGATTTTTACATTGATTGTTGTTGAGATGAGATTGCCTTCAGATTAGGTAGCTAAACGTTTTCTTAATAATTTACTCTTTAAGCCTTCTCCGAACTAATTCTTGAAGACGAAAAAAAGGATTAAATTGTTAAAAGAACGCAAAAAGTTGATATAATCTCGTAATTTCGATAAACAACGTTTTACTTATACTAATCTGTATTCATAAACGAAACTTCTTACCTGTAAGCCGATCAACTTTGTTGCGTAACCTGTCTGAGAGCGTTTAACAAGATCCTTGAAAGAACTTCGTTATCACTTCAACTTGCCAAGTTTAGGGTACCACTTATCATGGTCCATATCTTTGAGATGCCACATCAATGTGTCACTACAGACTCGGTTAGTTGATAATGTGTTTGTGGCTACCCGTTGGTCTTGTGTTCAAAAGCCTGACAGTTTAGTGTGGGGAGGGTTTGATGTTCAAGTCGGGTGGTGTTTTTGAATTTTTATTAAGAGAGTTTACGGCTTACGGCACTTCATACAAGGTTTCAAGTCCTTATTTTTCGAAATTAATGAACAGATTTTAATGAATCTTCCTATGCATTGATCTAGGATATTTTCGAAAAACTGCGTTCGAGTTCTCCGTCTGTCCGTTCGTTAGTGACAAGGTTTTATTTTTTAAACGTAATGTAGATACTTGAAATTCAAAATTTTTACAAAGTATTATATTAAATAATAAAAATAAAATAAATTAAAAAAAAAAATTAAAATTAATGGAAGAAACGTATTTTCGTTTGAATGTAGCGTTAAATATAATAAGTTAGTATCAGTGGTTGCCAGTTTTTTGTATTACTTTTTTGAATTTTCTTTATCACCAAACCGTTCAGAAATATTTCTCTTTTATTTATACCAACTGTCAAGTCGAGATAAGTTAGGGTTAAATTACCTTAAGGACCCTATCTAGACACTGAAACAGGTTCTAAAAAGGTTTAATTTACTGTCAAAGTCAGGCGAAGAACCCTCGGCGAACGAGACCAATTTCTCAGTTGAGTTGATTTTTTAAACTTACACTTTACCTGCAAACAAATGCGTAGGACAGCGGAGGATCACTCGTTGAGACCATCATGGCGGGAGTATTTTAGTTGAATGATAATAATACTGCCTCGAGACATGAAGTCAAGAGTCCGATTCCTAAATTGGGCAAAGTGTTATTGGATTTTTCTATCAGGAAATTCTCAGTAACAGCTTCGGAGTCTGAATTTGTGCCCGGTTGTTGGCAATAAGCTCGCCCCCTATTACATGGGACTTAAACATAACTGGTGAAATGTGGGTGTACTAATGGGTACACCTATGCCTAACACTTCAGGGGGTACAGGCGTGATGTTATGTTATGATAATATTAATATTCTCCCGATCGAACTTTGGTTACTTGCGCTGGCTCAAAGTAGACAAGTCAAGTACGCAGGAGATATTATTATAGTATACCAGTGCGTGTGTAAACACAGTCGCACTCTCTCTTCTCGCACTCTCATAGTACGAAAGGTTGGCAATCCACTAATGTGAATTACATATTTACAAAAATACGGGGGTGATAAACCACTTACGGGGGGTCTTTTACAGCCTGAAGTGCTACTAAGAATACCTAATTGAAAAACTCAATAACACTTTTTGCCTGACCTGGGAATAGAACTCAGGACCACACGACCGGCAGTCGTGACCACGGCTACTGGAACAACGATAAAAATACGTTATGATAAGATAATACATAATTATATTGATAAAATACTAGGAGCAAACAGATTCAGATTCTAAAACTAAATTAAGTTGATTTATATCTTATCCGTCAGAAGTTAAAGTACAAACTAAACTTAATAAGGGTCCTATAAAACTTATCTATCCTTAAGTCACTACCTTGAACTACACTTAAATTGTAGACACATTAAACTAGTAAAATAGTAAAGTATCTAATAATGAATGGAGTAAGGTCTCAATTGGCTTGCGTCTAGACTAAAACAGTTATTTTATGGAGTTTATATGTGTGGGGTTCTGAATAACAAACTATACAGATAATGTTATCAGCGAGATGCTAAAGGGAAATTTACTTATAGCGACCTCCATACAATGGTAGTAGCTATAGTAATATTTTGGTCAGTAAGTAATTAAACTCTATGAAATTTTGGTAGGATAAGGGCACTAACATGTAGGTATGATAACCTACTTTATTTTATGACCAGCTGCTTCCTACGAATACGTCCACGTGTTTTTTTCACCCGTGAAATTTTACGTCTTTGGTTACTGATCCGCCTCCAATGTTCGTAATGTTATAGAATCTATATTTTTCCTAATGAACCTGGCTATTACAACAATAAAGGATATTTTTTAAATACTAGCTTTTTCCCGCGTCTTCGTCCGCGCAAAAATAAAATAAAATATAGCCTATGTTAGTCGCAGATAATGTAGCTTTCTAATGGTGAAAGAATTTTTTAAATCGGTTCAGTAGTTTTTGAGTTTATCCTTTACTAACAAACAAACAACCAAAAATACAAAGTTTTACTCTTTATAATATTAGTGTAGACAACAAAACATTTTTATAACACCTTATAATGTCAGGTGTAACAATTGTACATCCTATATTCTTGAAAATATACTTTATCATGCAGACAAATATTGTATAGAGTGGGCTGTGGATTCAATCCCCTTAATAAGAAAAGAATAAAACGTAAAAGTTAATACACGGGTACATTTTTACGGGATAAAAAGTAGCTCATGTGGTATTCCAGCCTTTAATCTATCTTTGTACCAAATTTCATCTAGATCTGTTCTGCCCCTGTGGCGTTATTGAATAACAAACATCCATGCATCCAAACCATCGCATTTATAATAGTAGTAAAATTAGTCTGTTCTCTCCCAGTCCTGGCAAAAAGTCCCCCCTCCACTTCTTCCATCTTTCACGATTCCGTTTATCAATCCAATTTTGAAAAAAACCATTAAGGCATTAAAAATTCATCTACGTCACTGTCGATGGGGAAAGTACTTGGAAGGCTGTCAGTATTGCCACGTTGAATGACAATGGCATATCTAATTGAGGAAGACTAGCAAATAACGCCAACGTGGCCGAAAATGTGTTTTTCAATGCCATTTTACAATAGCTCCGAAAAATACCTTTAAGAAATCCACAATTACTTTGTTCAAATCTTCCATTCACTATTGTTAAGACTGGTTTTCAATCAAGTCTATGTTCAAAGCAGAAAGTGCTAAAGAAGTGTCGTGATGGCCACTGGGCCATCACGACGGCGGACGCCTTAACCACTGGGTCCGCCTCTTATGCTTGAGGTTGTGGGTTGAAATCCGGGCAAGTACCAATGTAATTTTATCACTTCATATGTACTTTCTAAAGTTTATCTTGGACATCACTGACATCGGCGAAAGAATACATCGTGAAGAAACCTGAAGTTATACCGGGTTATTAGTGTTCCACTCAAACCATTTCTGAGGCTTTAGAGGTTTAAGACCTCACTGCCCACACGATAAAGAAGAAGAGAGTGCCAAACGAATTTCAAATTTCCCGAAACGAAGCACAGTTTCGTCCCTAATGACTTTCATACAAAAACTTCGGGTGCTAAACAATATGATACGAAACGTTGTCACCACAATTTTTGAGGAAAATATTCCAACTTTGTACGTATGTATGTTTATTTAATTTAACGTGACAAGCTGTCTCCAACATGATGAGGGTACTAACAACAAAACCTTTTGAAAATATCTGAATGTCCGTTCAAAACTCGGATATTGCGACACCAAATATCATTTGGTAATGTGTGAGTTTTGATGGGGAAAATGGCGGTTACCACCCGATGTTTTTTGTTTGTATTTTTAATTGTTAATTTCAATAGAATTGTAGACACGATTAATCAATCATTTCAAGATATAATTTCTCTAAAAAGTCTTTATTTAGCCTTGAAATGGCGGATCGACCCACTGGGCCCAAATCTATCTAAATATAAAAAAACGAGAGGTCACTGACTCATCACGAAATATTGAAAACCGCTTGACGTATAAAGGCGTACTTGGCAAAGAGTTAGTTTAAAGTTAGCACACGTCCGTTAAGAACAGATTTTCCAAAATTCACCTTCCTGGGGTATGACAAGGGGGTCCAAAGTTTGTATGGAGAAAGCGGGTGAAAAAAAAAAACACGCGGAAGAAGTCGTGGGCAGAAGCTAGTAATTTATACTCGTATGAATAGAGACGCATCATCAATATGTAAAGAAGAGGCCCTGAAAACTCGATTAGACCTCAACAGAGAAATTAGATTTTTAGTTGCTTTTCAATCAGTAAATAGTTAATTGTCCTTTATGTCTGAAGTCAAACACAATACAATAAAACTTATTTATTTATTTAAACTTTATGCAACTAATGTACAAAGGCGGACTTAATGCCTTAGGCATTCTCTAACAGTCAACCAGAGGTGGTGAAGAGATAACATGGTAGGTGCAAGCAATTTTTACGAGAGTAAAACAACAAAATTAAAATAAAAATAAAATAAAAAAGTACAAAATAATTAAATTCTACATACTTACTATGAAATGCTATATAGTATACATAAACATATTTAAAAATATAATATATACATATATAAATACATATCTTACAAAGAACTTATATGCTATCACTTTATTTACCAGTGTAGCTCTCTATTAGTGGAAGAATTTTTGTAATCGTACCACAACTTACAAACATACCTACTCTCTTTATAATATCAATATAGAAATGAAAGTTAAAATGAAAATCTGTAATTAATCCTCTTAATAAAACTTAAAGCCCTTTTAAAACTATTTATTTTCTTTCATTTAAGATTAATTACAAATACATTAGTTACTTAAAAAGTTCTCCACTAATAAAATAATCCCTTATACAGACTACATCGCCCGCAAATCTTCCAACACAATTTATTAGTAAACGAGGTAAATCTATTACGGTGTTGCCAGCTCAGCTGTGGTAAATGGATTACTTTAAGCTTCGCCAGACGATAAAGCAGTACTAAACTACTTATTACTTGATCACACGCTGTGGTTATCTAGATAAACACGTTTGTGTTGAAGGCGATTTTATTGTTGATTTATTTCTGAATGTTGGTAAAGGTTTGAATATGTTGGGTTTGTTTTTGGTGACTTCGGATGCTAAATGTGGGTTTAAACTCTTTAATCTCTCTTTGAGACGATATGCAAGTTTTTGGACCAAAAACATGTTGGGTTTATAGTAAATAATAAACTACAGTATACAGTAGTAATTGATTTTTGAAATACATACCTACTGGTGCCGATTCCCTTGTTCACAAACTACACTAAATTTAGAGAATTGACATCTCTTACTAACATACAGCGAAAGGAAAGGACGGTGACATTAAAGAACTAAGTTAGCGATGTCAAATTAGTTTTGCCTTGAATTTCTCCGTATTTTTAATCCACACGTTTTAAGATGTCAACTATAATTATTATATGGATGTGTCAGATTGACTAAATTTGACAGCTCTTATTTACATTAGTCTCTTTCTTGTTTTATTGGACAGAAAAAGATGGAAATAGTCTAATTTTAGTTAAGTTTGTGACCAAGGGAATCGGCACCACTGTCAAACATAAACAACTAAACAAAATATCACACGATACAGGGAATCCCAGTGTATGATCTAGGGCTTCAACCCAAATATGTAACCTGTTATGATATTAAATTATTATTATTAAATAATTATTAATTATTGACCAGATATCGTCATTTTATTTGTTTATGTCTTTATGTAAATGTCCTGAAGAGAATGTAAAACTGCAACTTGTACAATTAAATTAGTTACGTAAAACAATATGTCAAATCTACACTAATATTATAAAAAGGAAAAATTTGTATTTTCGTTTGTTTGTATAAACTAAAAAAAAACTGGACCGATTTTAAAAATTCTTTCACCATTAGAAAGCTACATTATCTGCGAATAACATAGGCTATATTTTATTTTTGCACGGACGAAGTCGCGGGCAAAAGCTAGTGTGTTATAATTATTACTTATGCTTAGAATAGATTTAAAACAACTCCACTTTGAGAAGTGGAAAATTTTATCGTGGGTTGGCTCTTTATTTTTAAATAATTATGTTCCATGCAACTGTAAAAAGTTTCATAATTGCACGAAGAAACACTACAAAATAATTATTTCTTTGGTGTTTCCTATTCCACTGTGGCAAAATTATTGAATGCATTCAACAATAATAACAGAATTGTGTGAAGTAACATAAATGAAGCACAAAATATCGACTAAAGTATAAACACTATGTAGATACGCGTCAAAGACTTAGTCGCACATTTACTGTTATTGTGTAGTGTCCCCTAAGTATATTGATGCAAAAAGTGATAGTTTAAGATCCCGGAGTCACTAGACCAACGTGAAGTCAACCAATCAAATCAAGTCATTTATATCGAACTATATAAATATAGATGATGCTTACTTCGTCTGCGTGAAAATTCGTTATCGCGGACGCAGATGAAGCCGTGGAATAAAAAGCAGCCTTTAACCTTTTTTGGGGCTGAAACTTACCCCGTGCTAAGTTTCATCAAAATTGAGACATTGCAAGTTGGTCGAAACTTTTCGCTATTACATCATTTACTGACATGACAATCGGTAAAATTGTTGAGCCCGCATACCACATGCTGGTAACCCGTGAGTTAGTATGATCTTTTCTTTATCTTAGGCTGGTATTAAATTATAATTATTTTAAATGACGTAGTTCTGACGACTCTGGGATCCTGAATCTATGATACAGTATTTGCATTTCTATACTAGTTGATGTTTAAGAACGAAACATCGCACTGGAAATTAAACACGCTCATTTGTTTCTTGGTCCACTTGGGACTTCGACACAATACAGAGTAATTTGACATTTACTGTGTTTGCTGAGAGAAAACGCATTCGTTTGTTGCTTCATTCGTTAAGGACCTTATGTCAGAGAGAGTGTGCATTGTGATTTTTCCTCGTATGAATATACTATCGTAGATATGTAACTGTTTGCTATTACAAATATATAATCATGATTATACTTTATTTTCTTTAAATATATTTTATAGCAAAAATTTATTTAAAATATGAAAATTAGTAACCCACCGGGAACTATTGGGGAACAAGCTGTCAGTGTGGCAGTCAGGGCTTCAGAGAGAGAAACCAGAAGAACTGCCTTCTAATCAAGCCTAATCCAGGCTCTTGGCTATTAAGGCATTAGTTGAAATGACTATCGTCACGATGATCACAGGGTTTCAATCAGATTTAATGTTTTATTATAATTGCTTAAAATTATAAGGAGCTGCACGCAACAGTGATAAAGAATCGCAACGAAAATGCGCTCAAAAGCGGTTTGGAAATCTATCTAAAGATGAAAAAAATTAGCAGTAGCCTCTCCTCGAAAGTATACATATCGGGTGTAAGGGACATCCCTCCGAAAACTTACAGGGTGAATTCGGTATACCATATTAAGATGACCGGTACATGAAATTATTTCAGGAACCTTACGGGAATCCAATAAACCTGATTTGATTAAATACCCTATAAGCAATGTATCGTTTTCATGACAAAACGCACGTAGCGAACGGCAAGCGCAGCGAGCCTTCGGCCGCCCTCCCCGCCAAGCGCTCTCGCGCCACGTTATTTGTTAGGTACGTAGGTACGTCATGTTGAAGAGAGTACGAGCGAGCCATAAAGCTGATACCGGCGTGACGTACCTACGCGTAACACGTCAAGTTGCATCACGTGGTCAAATAAAAAAAATGTTAATAAATCCTAGGTAGGTACCTTAAAATCGCTCCGGTCGAATGAGATACGGCTCGAAGTGACCTCCACCGAGGCGTTCACACACATTGGCACGGCGCAGGGTCTCCGCGTGCAAGCGGGTCATCAGCGTGGGATCTTCATTGCAGCTGGAGCGCAGCTGCTGGAACGTGTTCGTAATGCGCTCTCGCATTTCTTCCTCACTTGCACATGCACTGACAAACACTTTTTCCTTTACGTAGCCCCATAAAAAAAAGTCTAAAGGCGTCAGATCTGGCGACCGTGCTGGCCACGGTTTCGGACCAAATCTGCCAAGCCAGCGACGCGGAAAGGTGGCGTCTAAATAGGAACGCACTGGACGCGTTATGTGCGGAGGAGCGCCGTCGTGCTGGAACCAGATCATCGGCAAGCGCGCAAGCGGTGCTTCATCCAGGGCTTCCCATTCAACGTACAGCTCGTCCCGGAGAATCTCTAATTCTCTTTCGAGATCACCACGTAGGAAATCGAGATAGCGCTGTCCGTTCATGCGCGCGGGAAGAAACACAGGTCCAAGGATTTTACCGCCATAAATTCCTGCCCAAACGTTTACTGACCAACGCGTTTGATGTCCGGACTCTTGGATCTCGTAGGGGTTACTTTGCGACCAGTAATGTGCATTTCTGCGATTCCACATACCATTCCGCGTAAAAGTCGACTCGTCGGTCCATATCACGTGGGAGATAAAATTTGGGTTTTGATCCTGTTCAGCCCGCAACCACCGGCAATAAGCAATTCGATGACCGCGATCACGAGGCAATAGCGCTTGGACCTTGTGTATCATGTATGGACGTTGTCGATCTCTTCGCAGCGTTTTGTGCACGGACCAGTGAGAAACACGGGCTCCATGATTCCGCCGTAATAGACGAGCTGTAGTTCGTGTGCCTAGGCGTGGATTTTGACGGACCAAGTCTAAAATCCTCTGCTCAGTTCCGCCGCGAAGCGGCCTTCCGGCGCCTTCCCGGTGGGGAACAATAGGCTGGTTATCTAGCACGCGTTGATACGCATTGGTTATTATCCGGGAGTCTGATAGCCGCCGACGGTCAGGATACCTTGACACGTAAATTCTGAGCGCTTCGCTAGCATTTCCCCGAGCTTCTCCGTAGCACATTATCATTTCACCGTACTCACGAGCACTAAATGTAGCCATTTTTAATAACAAACAACACAATAACACAACAACACAACACTAAAACAAAAAATAAGTCGAAAAGCTTAGGTACTTAATGAAGACGCGGCGTAATATCACACTGAGACTGCGCGAGTACCGAACGACCGACATGCGCTCGCGGCACAACTCAAAGCGACACAAACAGACCGCCCGGCGCCAGCGCTTTGCACGATTTTCCACGATTTTACGGGAATGTGTTACCAATTATTTACACAAAATTGTAATTTCGTGCAAAAAGTTGTGCAAAATAAGCAAAATTTTAATCTTTACTTTTTCTTCTTTTTATCTTTACGTTATTTTTTTTTGGGAGAAATGATTTTCTTTTATTAATAAAGTACACGAAAAGATTCACGTTTATTAATAAAGGAGTTCTTAAGTTTAAACCGTAAACTACAGCATAAAACTTTAAATCGGCCGCGGATGGCCGGGACAACATCGTCCCCGAGTAGCCTCACGCGTGCTTTGTCGGGGCTACGAAAATTCGGCGGTTGCATCAAGTTAGCTCTAAACATTTTTGTTCACAAATTGAGGTCTAATAAGTTGGCAACACTTTTGAGATTAGGCATTTGTGCAAACGCCGACCATTCGACCAATAGGAACGAAGCAATACTCTAACAGGAGCGCTGTTACTGGTTGGGAAGGGTAGGTAGTTTGCGGTGAATTCAATGAACTCTGTAGCTAGGCAGAACGTAAACAGCTGATTTCGCGCGTCGTTTGTTTCGAGTATTTCAACATCCATTGCTGGTTTTTTGATTTTAGCCGTATTTTTTACATAAATGGAGTGCTGTGTACAGATAATGTTATTTTACATTGAAATAAAGGAATACTAACTGAAAAAACGGGAAAAGTTATGGAAATTTTCCTGAGGAAAATTCCCGTGGAATATGATTCAAAATAAGGAGCTGAATGCACCCTGGAAGTTTTCGGAGGGATGTCCCTTACACCCGGTATAGTTAATTCGGCTATAATTCTTTACACACTCATGTAACATAATTATTATATACGACAATAACATTTACAAAAGACACATACATGTCAGATACAATTGCATTTTTAATCTGTGTATTCGATAGAACGGCAAGCCGCTTACGCAATAAAAGCCAACATAATCGTTTATTACAGAGCCCATACTACTGGCATGTGGTCAAGTGCCCTCGTGTGAAGGCACGTTGCTCCTCCAACGGTCAATTGACTTTGAAACTAGAATTCGATCGCTCTTTCCAACTTGGAGGAGATTGAAGTGGGTTTGCCAACGTTATTTCTTTTTTTTTCTTTTGAACCCCCTTTTTGGAGAGATTTGTTTTGCTCTAACCCTTTTTTTCATATTTGGTCCTTATGTGGTGGTAATAGACAGGCTTGAGGGTTTGATAAAGGAATGTTTTGTTTTGTTTTATAGAATCACATAACTTGACATCACGCCTGAAATCCCCGAAGGGTTAGGCAGAGGTAAGTCCCATGTAATAGGGGGCGAGCCTATTGCCATCAACTGGACACAGACTCCGAGATTGCTGCTGAGAAATTCCACATAGAAAAGCCCAATAACACTTTGCCGGACCTGGGACCGAACACAAAACCTCATGCTCATCAGTCGCGCTTTCCAAGACTTGACCAACAAGGTGGTTTTATAGAATTAAATTTGCTTAAAGTAGTTGATCAGTGCCAGCAGTATTAATTGTGTATCAACAAGTTTTTATAATACTTACCTACTGCTTATGTAGCCAATTTATACAAATAATTTTTTTTTCGTACCTCAGTTGTCACAATCGGCACACTAGTACCTCGGATATTCTATACTAGTACGGTTGGTGCCATAGAGGTTGCGTGCTGCACTGAGCAGAACAAATATTAAGTTCTGCCGCGTCTGGTTGCTTAGGTATGTATATGTGTGACCCACTACTCAGAAGAAATATGAAACGTGGATTAACGATAAAAAAAAACCTATGTTTTCTACTCAATGGCAAAAAAACTCTGAATTTTAATTAAAAAAAAATTGTGATAGTAAGTTTGAATACGAGAGAAATTTCTAGTAAGAAGGTGCAATGTTGCTATAATGTACAGGGCCCGTATTATGCCATCACTTTAACAACATAAAGAAAGAGACAGACCTATACATGACCGATAGCTCCATCCTTTTCTCGCACACAACATGGAATCTCTCGTAAAAGAAAGAGGACATAATTAAATAATAATAAGACCCCTGATCACTTTCCCCTCCACAAAGTGTCAACCAGCAACTTCCATCAACTCCTCACCACGTGTACAACCAACTAATACCCTATTAATACAGCCAAGATAGAAGGCCCTCCGACACAAGATGGTATGACAGCAGTTTCCTAAACTTTGATTACAACGTGACAGGCGCGTTCAAAGTTCCGATAGATTTCACCAGTGAGACGTCGCCATATCTGATTAGCTTGTGAACTTGTTACAGTTTGCCACTACTACTGGTGTAGTGGTGTGAGCATTGAGAGTATGAGTGTGGAAGTGAGATCACTCAGAATGAAGCTCATTTTGATAGGTACAATTTCTTCTTACTTTCTTTATCGTGTGGGCAGAAAGGTTTTACGACCCCACACACTCTAGTGTCAGAATTTTTTAACTGCCTTGAGGTCCTCTGACATGGTTTAAAACAAAGGTGCAACTTTCATTTAACTGATGAAAGTGGTGTGACACTCTTGTGCCTCGGAAAGCACGTAAAGCCGTTGGTCCTCCGGGGTCGCGGGACGTCTTAATAGGATACCGTAGCCCCGGAACGCAAAGGGCTACAGAAGGAACGGGATGGTTTTATAGTCAGTAGAAGTCTGACAGTCCCTTTCGCCCCACTCAGGGCGGAAGGACACATTTGATGATTTTTACCACCCCAAGAAAAAAAGCCGTTGGTCCTGCTCCTGATCTCTCCTTGGTTGTGTCGGATTGTCGCCCTATCGCACTATGAGAGTTAGGGAAGAGGGAGGGCACCTGTGTTTATGCACACACTTATGCACTATAGTATCTCCTGTGTACTTAGCTAGTTTCTATTGAGATTGCCCGCCGTGCCAAAATCGATCTGGAACTCTGAAGAATATTATTATTATTAGCAATACACTAAGAGAACAATTTGATGAACTGCCAAAAATCTACATAAAACATAACATCACGCCTGTAATCCCCGAAGGGTTAGGCAGAGGTGTACCCAGTAGTACACCCACATTTCGCCAGTTATGTTTTTAGTCCCATGTAATAGGGGGCGAGCCTATTGCCATCAACCGGGCACAAATCCAGACTCCGAGGCTGCTACTGAGAAATTCCTGATGGAAAAACCCAATAACACTTTGCCCGACCTGGGAATCGAACCCAAGACCTCATGCACAGCAGTCGTGCCTGCGACCACTAGACCAACGAGGCAGTCCAAAAATCCTTCTTCAATTATAATTACTTGTAATTACATTACTATTCCTTACGTTATCCAATAAAGGAGGAACAAACTTGAACGACAATATTCATTATTCAAACAGGCCGCAGTAACTAAGGGTCAAGCCAACCTCAAATACCGGGCCATGAGCCACGGGCTTGCAGGTCGAAGTATTTCCGGGTGAATAGTCACATTATTTACATAATCCGGGGGATTTCATACTCCCGACCCGGGTAGAATTCACGCCAGAACGACCAACCGCTAAAATCCTCTTGTATTTGTACTAATTATATGGAAATAGTAGTGAAGAATTTATGTAAAACTAGCTTATCGTGACTTCGTCTGTATAAATGGCGGTTTTCTGTGGTGCTTTTTATGCGCACTTAATTATTTTTCTGAAATAAAAGTAGCATAAGTAAATCATCTGCTAGCTATCTGCTTGTGAAAGACCTTATATAAACCGTACAGTTAGAAAGAAGAAGGTAGAAGGAGGAGGAGGGGTAGGTTATTTAGGAGGTAGTCGGAAAAAGTATACAGACAGATAGACTAAAATCTTAAAGACTGGTTCTTTGGTATCTATTTTGATATTACAAACAGACACCGGTATTTCATATCTATATTTGTGTATAATTTAGTAATTGGTTTTAGTGACCGATACTTATACACATGATCGTACTCATGTTATCAAATGATTTTCCCAAGAATAAGTTTTTTTTTAATTTGCTAAGCGCATACACACAGACGTCTATTCCTCCAATACAATATTAAGTAACAAAAATAACACATAATCAGCTGTAATTTAATTTGGTTATTTATCATTTTTATCATGCATAATTATATTTTTTTTATTTAACTATCAATTATAGTACTATCAAGATTTGTTTGTTATCATGTTATAATCATGTGTTTAAGTCAATCAATCTGCCTAGCCTTTTCCCAACCATGTTGGGGTCGATTTCAGAATACCAGTATTTTACATGGACCTGACCTGCAGTAATCCAGTATCGGTCAATAATTACCAGTCTTCCTATAGAAGATAAGTCTAGGATTCTTCACTATTTCCCTTCACCGTGATTGAACTTTGACTTTAAACATTTCACCGTCAATTTTCTCTATTACCCTAAACAATAAACGAAAATGTAAAGTCACCATTTCTATAGCCCGTTCAATTTGTAGCGTTTTGATTCTCGTTCGTTGAGTAAACAATATGGCGGAGAGAGTTGCGCCATCGCTATTCACAGCACGTATTTGTTGTGCGAGGAAAGCAAACTGATCACCAATATCGTATTTCAAGGTTTCATATCAAATCTTTACAAGGTTCGGCAAATTGTGGGCATGCATATTGCTGTCTCTTTCTTGTACGTTAAAGTAAAAAGAGATGGATGGAGTTCTTTATGTGTCCTCTGAAACAAATCTGAAGTTTGAAGAGTGAAACTTAATCGTAGGATCAAGTTCTATAGCTTTGTTATTGCTCTCTCTCTCTCGCTCTATCCTGCTAGTAGCTAGTAGGCTAGATTCAATTGGCTATCAATGATTCAAGTAGCAACCCGGTCCTGCTGATCACTGCATGGTAGCAATTTGCTGATGTAGTGATATTATGTCAAAACATCAAGATTTCTTTGCCATATCCCTGTATGTGGAACGTACTCATGCAAGTTACGCTTTTATTCATATTCATATTCATTTAAATGCGTCCCATAATGTGTATAATAGATGTTACATAGGGCTCAAAGCTAAAGTACAGTTACGACGGAACTGACCTTGAAAACCAAAAAAAGCACCAGCTGTTACCAACATTTTGTCGAGTTATGTGAACATAAATGTATGGAGCTGTTGTTATTTTTTTAGGGTTTGCCTTATGGGACCAACCCTTTACTACATTTCATTTTCATGAGTACTACTAACATTTCTTTTATAAACCCACTTGTTTCCTATCCACATCGAGGACGAGACAACAACGTGTATAATGGAATAGTCAAACGAACTGCTGTAAGTGAAGTTCGATGGTAATTATACGAAGTTGTTGTCTCATCCGAATATGATGAGTCCCCCCGACCCAGATATTCCATGCAATGGTTTCATAACCCTATCTTCATGAAACCGTTGCATAGAAAATCTAAAACACCAATGAAGTTGCTATAAACTTAATAAAGATCTAGAGAAGCGACAGCACATGAAGGGGAACGTTTCGTTTTTGTTTATTTCTTCAAAATGATGTAACGATCCGTAACTACTAATAAATACTTATTACTAAGCTATTAATAAATTCTTGCTTAGTTGGTCTACTGGTCGCAAAGCGCGACTGCTGAGCATGAGGTCTTAGGTTTGATTCCTAGGTTGGGCAAAGGGTTATTGGGTTTATCATCAGGAATTTCATAGCAGCATTAGTTTAGATTTGTGCTCGGTTGATGGTAATACACTCGCCTCCTAATACATGGAATTTAAACATAGCTGGTGAAATGTGGGTGTATTAATGGGTGGGTACATGTCTGCTTAACCCTATGGGGATTACAGGCGTGGTGTTATGTTATTAATAAGTAAATCGAATAATCCAAAATAAAATAAAGTAAGTTGGACATCTATAAATTCTCGGTCCATAATGTTTAATAATAATGTACCTAAATGTATAACAATATTTTTATTCAGTTTGACCTAGTAAAATCTCTTCCAATAGCTGTATTTAGATTTCCTCTTTTTCTTTGAATTTATTCTAGCCTCGTTGCAAGTTTGCGAAGTTTCACTACAGAACCTCACATTTATTTTTATATTATCCGTTGCACATGCAATTTCAGAATCGGAGATGTTTATCAAAGGCTACAAATATGTCGTCTTGAATTCTTACTGCATACAAAAACAGTATACATACGAGTAGATATTTTCAGTCTTTCTTGTTTATATTTGAATGGAGAGACTGACAATGAGGGTTTTCGATACTTTTTCTGCCGCCAGGCGGCGCTTCGTAGCCGTCAGGTCTGGTCAGGTCGATACTGAACATAAATTATTGAAATTCTATTGTTAATTGAAGTGTTATTGATTTTAATGGATTACGGCCAGAAAAAGATCGCCGAACTAAAGATTGAGGTAAAGTTATGTATATTTTTTAAGTTACTTTGTCTTATTAGATTTAATGGCAGGAAAACATTTGTGAAATAAATAAACCAAAAAAATATATAGAAAATTACTATTCGCGTGTTAATTTTGACAGTTCATTGGACCTGACGCTACAGTGCTGCCATCTCACGTAGACCGTTTCAAAAAACCCTCATTTCTCATGTACGTTAGGATTATTGTAATTTTCCTTCCTTATAATGCCATATACATAACAATAAGTTAAGATATGTATATTTACTTAAACTTCATGCAACAAAAGGTATAAAATCGCGAACTGCCTTTGGCATTCTCTATCAGTTAAAGGAGGTGAAGAGATAACATGGCATAATAATTAATATGAAAATCTTTTAAGTACCTATAAGCGTTAAATTAAATTTTCTTGGTGCTTTTTATAGTCCTCGTAGTCTGAAGTTAAGAACTTAGAGCCCAACTAAGGAACCTAACAAATATCGATTTGAAGACGAATATTTCATAACCATTTTTTTTATGTTGTTAGGTATTGTATGCTCGACCTGACGTTAAGTGGTCACTGCCGCCTAAAAAAGCCTAATACCATAAGCCTCGCAGATGATCCATAATGCAAAACTATTTATTCATTAATTTCTTTCTTTCTTTCTTTCTTTATTCACTTATTTATTTATTTATAACAATAAGTACAACATTTTACAAGCTACTCCAAGACGATGATATACTCACAAATTGAAATAAATCTCCTGTGCCTGTAATTACACCGGCACTACTACTTCATACCCGAAAATGTAATAGCAAAATCTAAGGAGGACTAACAGACAGGCGATGAACAGACATAATCGACATCTAAATTGTCGGCTTTCAGTACAGACTGTGCGGTAAACGATTTTGTATTGTGGCAAATCATTCGAGAATACGGACTGTTTGCCAACCACAATGCCGAGAATGATGGCATGGTCCAAATCTTCTTGAACGTGCCTCCGATACATTTTGGCCAATCTGAAGTATCATATTCAGTTAGAATTTTGGTGATATTCCAAGACACATCTGGAAATGTGACGACGAATTTTCGTTTTGGAGCATCGTTAATTTTGAACTGTAGAATTGAGGATACAGTTTAGTGATTATTTAGTTTATTTTGTGGTTAAAAAATCTGCATTTTGTAATACCCACACTAATATTATAGATGCGAAAGTAACTCTGTCTATATGTCTGTCTATTACGCTTTCACAACTAAATCTCATACACACATAACATCACGCTTGTAATCCACGAAGAGTTAGGCAGAGGTGTAACAATTAGTACAGCCACATTTCGCCAGTTATGTTTACGCCCCATGTAACAGGGACTAAAACACTACGTCTAAATCACTGAACCGATTTTGATAAAACTTGGTACAGGGTAAGTTTTGAATCCCAAGAAAGGACATATGCTATACAGTCTTTGTCCTTACTTAGGATTCAAACAGACGGACAGAGTTACTTTCGCATTTATAATATTGTGATATGGATAAATTTCTCTGTGACATTTTTATTAAAGCATAAAAGTGATCTCGTGAGTTCCACTAGTAGCACTAGTATCCTAGGACATGAGGACGTACTTGTGGGCGTGAAATACACTTTGAAATAACATGTAAGCGAGTTCGTGGGAACAGCTGCGAATTATGCCAAGTGTTCATAATTTTGTTTAGCTGACGACGCGGCTCTCTGAAACTGGAGGGATAGAATGACAGGTTTCGAGTATATGAACAAAATGTGCCTAATCTATCTAAACCGTAAAAAGAGGTGAATAGGGTTTAATCGAAAATTACGACGAAATTTCAAAAGGATTCTGTCATTGAACACCCCATATGTATGAAATCATGAAAATAAAATATTCTATACATTATAATCGTGTTTTATAGCATTTTTGTAGAGATCAGATGATTATTTTTTAATCATTTTGGAGTTTTTAAGAGATGTTCATAACAATAATGCGTACAAAAACACCTTTTCAGGTATTGGTTTGATTGCCTCGTTGGCCTAGTGGTTGGCGTAGAGCACGAAGTCTTATTGGGTTTTTCCATGAGGAATTTCTTAGTCATGGAGTCGGCCTGGTGGTCTGGATTTGTGGCCGGTTGATGGCATTAGGTTCGCCGCCCTAACACATGGGACTTAAACATAACTGGCAAAATGTGGGTATACACCTCTGCCTGACCCTTCGGGGATTACAGGCGTGATGCTATGTTATGTTAACAATCACTCTGTATATTTCACACCTAATATGTATTACGCCTATCTATTTTCTGAACTACATACCAACCTAATTTCATTGTAAATTCAACATTAGTTTCACAATTACGGACATGTTGCAACGAATTAAGGTAGTAAATAGTTTCGAGTACATTGATAGAGGCTTATGTTCGGTTCGTAGAATACACATTCATTTGACGTGATTTGAACGAGGGCGTCCGAACTTATGCAGCACGCCGGTAATACCTGATCTGGTTTAATTATTTCCACGAATACATCAGCATGAATAAATGAGTTCTCGTAACGTATGTTTATCAATCTAAATTATATTATTAGTCACGATTTTTTTTTTATTTTAATAAGAATTAAAATAATGTATACATAACTTAAAAACTTAATAATAAAAAAACAACCAGGAAAAAAGGTTAGGAGATTAAGCATTGCCATCCAACGTGGCAATGCGGCCAGTCTTTTGGGCACATTTCCAGTGGACAGCGTTGCGGATGAATTTTTTGATGCCATTTACTTTTAGTTTCTTTTCTTTTTTATTCTGTTTTTTTTTATGTATATATTATTAAATATGGTTTATGATGCTTTATTTACCTTGGTTTGTTTGTTTGCTTAAACGTGCTAATCACGGAAATGCGGGTTCGAATTAAAAAAATCTATTTGTATTAAATAATCATTTTATGACAGCCAGGACCAACGGCTTCACGTGCTTTCCGATGTATAAAGATGGTCACCCATCCACGGACCAACCCCGCAAGCATAGCTCAACCCGATGAATAGATCCCTGTGGCTATTATTAATTAGCCACGATCTCCTCGTGTATACATTGATATGCATATATCGTCCTCGCCACGATTATGTAAGTAAAGAACTTCTACTAAGTAGCAACAACACAATCGACAACAAATTACCCCAAATACAATATATAAACTCGTATAACATACGTGTCATACGAAACTAACGCGCAATTTTATATGGTCGAGTTATATTACAGCGATATAAAGCGCTGTCGTCTAATGTTTTGTGGTACTGGAATGCGTTTGACACATGGAACGTAAACATTTAGGCCATCATTTTAAAGCATGTCTTATAAAAGTTCACGCTGACGCGCCTCAGTATTTGATCTAATGGTTGCAATCTCCTTTTTTTTAAGGATTGGAAATGATCAAATAACTCTTCCCGTTCTGGGTGGAGCAGAAGGGATTGTCAGACTTTTAACTGACTAAAATCCATCCGTGTTCCTTTTAGTGCCCTTTGCGGTCCAGGACCGCTGTAACTCTTTTGAACAAAAGTGTTTTTTTTTTTCATGTGTTTTTTTTTCTTTGTGCTCTTTTTAATGTTATCTACAACCGAACTATTGTATAAGATCAGCTGTAAGTTTTCCTAAAATTATTATATAAAATAAAATAAATAAATTCCGCATCCCTGGCAGGCACTGACCCTGGCGTGTTTACAAAATTTGTGGCTACTCGTGCCGAGGACTATAGTAAAAAGCTGTTATTTTGACGTAACAAACAGACACTACGATTTTGTTCATTTGTCTACATTGTTCCCAGGATAGTTAAGGATTATACAACTTGAGGTTTTAGGACCTGGCTGCTGTAATTGTGACTTTAGTAGATAATTTTGTTGTTCGAAGTAATCTTGTTCTACGAATACCTTGACATCTCAATGTTACGAGGTTTGTTACTCAGGTTTAACAACTTTTTGGCAGAACCTAGTTTACTATCAGTAAAACTTGATAAATGGATAATAGATTTTTTATGTTTCTAGTATTAGTTGCTAAAGCCTTGTCGTAAAATGTTTCTGACCTATAAAATAGCTTTAAGAATATTTTCTTTAAACAACTTCGGCTTTACGTACTTTCAAAACACCAACTTCCAAACCTCAGGCTACTACTGCGAAATTCCTAATGGGAAAACCTAATTACGCTTTTTGACCAACCTGGGAATTGAACCCAGGACCCCACAGTCAGCAGTCGTGCTTGCGATAACGATACCTACAGGGTCTTTGTTACAGAGTACCTAAATGGGAAAGAAAAGAAAGTAAAAACCATATCACATTTAAATAAGTATTTAATTATAAAAACTACAAAATGGCTCCTTAGAAATTAAAATTTATCTAAAACCCCTTACAAACTAATATTGCTACAGAACGTACTAGTCCACTTTCGAATTTCGTTTGACGATTCATTTTATAATTGTCCACATTCCATCGATCCATTTCACCGTAAAACATTCCATAGGTGAGTTCAAAACAAGCATTGTAAATAAAATTATTGTGCCGTGAATGCTGGAATACTCGTATATTCGTTTCGGTAATAACTAGGCCGTTTTTGCATCACTTATTTGGAAAATAATCGAAGCAGAATCGAAGCATTCACGTATAGAATGCTGTTACAACACAATTTTTAAATAGTATAATTATCTAATGTCCGAGTTCTGTAAAATACTCGTAATGCACCCAATATTCCTAATCATTCTAGGTAACAGCCATTAAGTGTTACAAAAATCACTTTACATTACCACACCGTCTCGTAATTACTTTACAAACGCTTGGCCATCACTAACACTAACCAAAAGACTAGAACTCATAAATATTACAATCCATCCCAAATTTTCAACTCATGGAACAGTGACTGGTAAAAACATTTGAGGATCACCTAATTTAGGCTCAAATCGAATGTTAACTTTAGTGTCGCCGTCACCGACTTCTAAGAAACTATTCCAATCAAGCATCCAATAGAATCCATTTTTCCTTGGAGGTGGTAACTCTGAGTCTCCGGGTACGGCTGGTGCTTCTCCTCCAAAAGAATCTGCTAGGTCAGCTATTGAAGCTCCTGAATCATCTGCTGATACCGAAGAATCACTTACAGCATTGGTCTTTGGTTCTTCTGTCGTAGTTGATGTAGAAGAAGTAGTTTCTGCTGCTTCAGTAGTCGTTTCTTCTGCCTGTCTTTTACTTTGTTCATTGCTCGTATTTATTTGTTCATTGACAGGATTGATGCCTTTATTTAATGGTATCACTTTAACAGAATCGTAATCTATAGGGTCGTAATTCGGTTTAGAAATTGATTTAGTTTTTCTAACTGGCATGTCATATGGAAGGCTGACTTCTTTGGTTTCAGATGATGATGTATCTAATTCAAACGGTAGTTCTGGACGGAGAGGTTCATATAGGAAGTTATTTGGTGATAAAGAATATGTTCCATCTTTTTTAGTTTTCGTGTCAGTGTTAGGTGATATCAGATCGTAAGTGAGTAATATGTTTTCTGGTAATTGAACTGTACCATCTATAATTTTCGGGGGAGGTAGAGGCTTGAAACCTTCAAGGGGCAAGAGGAAATGATCTTGTCCTGGTTTTCCTTCTAGACCATGAGCATCTAGGAAAGCTTGTAGTTCTTCTGGGAAATTGTCTATCAGCTTATCTGGCAGGGCATAACTTGGTTTGACGGTTTTTTGGTTAAATTTGGATGTTTTAGGTTCCGGGGTAGTGCTTGGTAATGCAACTACTTCAGTCCGTGGTGGTCTAGTATATAATTCCTGTAACGATGATCCGTCGCGAGGGGTGTAGGGTAAAACGACCGTCAATGTAGGTTCACCCTTCTTTGTAGTCGATTCAACTATCGTGTTAGCTGATGATGATACTTTTACAACTTTGTTACCATCAACAGTATTATCTTTTGTGTTCGGTTCTTGAGAATTAATCTCGTTTTCGATTGTACTAAAAGGCGTCGTTAGTATTTCTTTCTTGGCTTCTATAGATTCCTTAGATGCTGAAGTTGATGATTTAGCATCTTCAGCTCGTATGTCGTTAAGTAATTGCATAATTTCATCTCTAGTCAGTCTTGGTAAAAGCTGATTTGTTTGTAGTATGTTTTCGACTTGTTTGACAGTTTTCTCTACGTCCAGCGCAGCACCAGAGACTGCTGCCAAAGCTGCAAAAAAGCAGCACCAAAAAAGCTTCATGTTCTGAAACAAAAAGAAAAATAAATTGTAGAATGACAGTAATTGTTTCTCCAAATGTTTGGGATGGATATTCAAAGGATCAAATATATGTTATTTGAAAGAGGATAAGTCATTGTTTTTTTTCCTGTAAAAACGATGGGGTAACAGTTACGAGCTTCCATTACGATCGAGTTTTTATAACTCATAATATTACTTTACCCTGTACGTACACAAGGCAACACAGAGATAGAAAACCCAACAGTGCTAATCAACTAATTCATATTTAAATTCCCACCAAACCCCAACAAGAAAATAAAGTATACGGGCGACTGTATAAGCAGTGGCGGAGTTATCTCTGTAATTACAGTTTGAGTTACACAGCAGAACCATAATCGTAATTCCCAAAGTTGGGAAGCAGGCCAAGATATCGGGAAGTTGTTATCGTTTCAAAAGTTTCAGCTCTCGGATCACTTATAAGACGCTCCACTCACATCTGCGTTGTATGAGAAAAATGTTATGATCTTTTATAAGTAATGATGGAGTAAACTGCGTATCAAATGGGTATTTGGTGAGGTCGTGGAAACTTTTATATAGCCATTTACTTCTTGTTTTTTAATGTCTTTTGCATTGCTATGGTCTCATTACTTTGTGTTTGTTTTCTATGACAGTAGTGGAGTCAATATCGTAAGGGAAACTAATACTATTGATTTTCTACATGATTCTAGATATCCCAGCGAAAAAAATTTTAGGTCGCTCAATCAAAAAAATCTACTTTAGTACAAAAGTAGCAATACGTATGGAACAGCTGATTTTTGTTAATAACCGTCGTAAATGTTAATGTTTAAAGGGTGCTAGAATCATGACCCTGAATTCGTGGTAAAAAAAATTGTTACGATGTCTGTGCCTTTCACCACGTATTTAATTATTTATTTTTAATTTCTTTGAGCTGGTTTGTACAAGTATATATAGTATATAAGTGTACAAGTACAATATTTAAGTAGACATTGGTGCGGATTCTCTTGGTCACAAACTAAACTAAAATAAGACTATTTCCATCTTTTTCTGTCCAATAAAACAAGTAAGAGACTAATGTAAATAAGAGCTGTCAAATTTAGTCAATCTGACACATCCATACAATTATAGTTGATATCTTAAAACGTATGGATTAAAAAGACGGAAAATTTCAAGGCAAAACTAATTTGACGTCGCTAACTTAGTTCTTTAATGTCACCGTCCTTTCCTTTCGCTGTACGTTAGTAAGAGATGTCAATTCTCTAAATTTAGTCTAGTTTGTGAACAAGGGAATCGGCACCATTGTATAAAAAAATGTTTTATGCTTACACTAAATCAGTTCTATTTCAAAATCAACAAATATTTTTTTTTTTAAGTTTTTTGTAAATATTTTGTGTTGTATAAATATTTGTTTTTAAATACCTACTTCGCTTTGATTAATATAAGCTACATTTTTAAGTCAACTTTTAAATCTAACTCAGCTTATGACAAAAATGTTTTATGCCTGTAACTAAATCAGATTCAACAAAAAACTAAATTATCTTCCATTTCAAATTCAACCAATTCTTTTCAAATTTTTAAAGCGAGAAGTTTCAAACAAAGTTTAGATCCAATGATACAAACCCTTAAGTTTAAATCGTAGTCCCAAATGACATTCAGAGATTGCTCGTTGAGATAAAAGATCGTCAAGAGTACGATTGTGCAAATCGGAACCTAGTCTTAATAGGCTTAAAGTATGTAAAAGTAAAGTATCATTGCATACTTTAGAAGACAGCTTGATAGGAATCCGTTTTTAGTTACTGAATTTGAAAGGGAATTCTATGGTGTTTGCATTGCAGTGAGGGTAAACTTTTAATTCAATTGATTTTCCTTACATTTTATTCGTTTCAATTTATTGCTATTCAAAAAACATTGCCCTACACAATTCCATCTCAAGTTCTCTCATGTCGTGGATATTACGAACATAATAAACTCAAAAACATAAACAGCCAGACCAAAAATCTATAAGTCATACAAATATTTTGTTCCGTACGGGAATCGAACTTGCCGTGTGATATTAATATAATAGACAGTTATTATAATAACTGTTTATTATGTCTAACAGACGGTTAATATCATGTCTAGTTCAAAAATAATGTACTATTTTCAACCGACTTCAAAAAGGAGGAGGTTCTCAATTCGACGCGTATGTTTTTTTTTTTTTGTATATTTGTTCTACGATTACTCCGCCAATTATGAATCGATTTGGATGATTCTTTTTTTGTTTGAAAGAGTATAATTCCGAATAGGTCCCATAGGAATATTATCATGATCTGATGATGAACTTTGGAGATATGAAACGGAACTCCTTAAAAAATTACAGCAGAACCGCCGTAACAAGAAAAATTGCTTTGTTTATACGTGTAGTCGATGACTGACTGAAGGTAGTGGGGAGGGGGTACGTCAACCACTCCTACCACTTTCCAAAATTAAATATATCGTGTGAGGTATTGTTTGAAAGGGCTTTATGTAAGGATTTCAAACATTAACACACAAGCACTAAAAAGTGAAAAATAAAAAGCTTTTTTACAAAAAATATGACCGCCTTCAAAAACTACAAAATAAAAAATAACTTTAGCTTGGAAGTCGGTGGCAATACCTACATAACAAGAGACAAAACCAAAGCCGCCGACTTTCAAGCTAAAGTTATTTTTTATTTTGTAGTTTTTGAAGGCGGTCATATTTTTTTCTCCTAAAGTCAACAGGAGAAAAATAGGTTACTACAAGGCTTGTATTAACAATAAGTCAATTGTGAGTCGCAGCTCACAATTGACTCTCAAGTAACCCACGTCATGTCGTTTACTTAACCCCTCCTCATCCTCACATCGCAGCGCTGGCTTGGTTGCAATTAGCGACAAGAGTCATAGAGCCTGTCTGGATGAAGCGGTTTACGTGCAATTGCGTATATAAAATGTATTTTTGCGTTTGTTAAAGCGTAAAATAAGGATGAAAATGGAAAAAGAATCTAGAAAACATTGAAAGTTGTTGGTCTCTTTTCTGTGAAAGTATTTACTACTGCAATGACATATAGGCTTTATAACATAGCGTAACATCACACCTGTATACCCAAAGGGTTGGGCAAAAGTGTAGCCAAAGCACACCCACATTTCACCAGTTATGTTTAAGTCCCATGTAATAGGGGGTGAGCCTATTGCCATCAACTGGGCATAAATCCAGACACCAAGAATGCTACTGAAAAATTCTTAATGGAAAAACCCAATATTACTTTGCACGAATTGGGAATCGAACCCAAGAACTCGTGTTCAGCAGTTGCGCTCTGCGACCACTAGACCAACGAGACAGGCACAGACCCATTATAATAGTTATAAATTCTTCATTCTGTCCGAGGCACGGATACAAAACCAACTTACAAACTCCGGGCTGCTACTAAATATTTCGTAATGGGAAACCCCAAAATACTTTGCCCGACCTGGGAATTAAAACCGGGGCCCCATGGTCAGCGGTCGTTCTTGCGACCACGAGATTAACAGGGCATTAATAATTAGGTACTAGACCAATCAATCAACACACTTTTTATGAGCTGTCAAAACACGATTCTTCTACAGATTTTGTATGGCAACGGTAAAATATGATGTCATATAAATTAGCTAATTCAATTAATATATACATTATTTACAAGCTTAATAATAAAAATAAAATATAATAATAATTATTATATTAATTTATTATTATAATTATATTTTTATATTTTTAAATGTAAAAAATTATCTTTTTTATAATAATATTTAAAAATTTAATTATATATGTATAGTAAATAAATAAATGGAAAAATAAAATAAAAACAACCAGAATAAAAAAAAGAGAAACTAAAATTAAATGGCATCAAA
Source organism: Hoplodrina ambigua (assembly GCA_949774945.1). Taxonomy (NCBI): domain Eukaryota; kingdom Metazoa; phylum Arthropoda; class Insecta; order Lepidoptera; family Noctuidae; genus Hoplodrina; species Hoplodrina ambigua. Next base: position 2,896,222 of record OX458976.1, read on the forward strand.
AAATTCATCCGAATCGCTGTCCACTGGAAATGTGCCCAAAAAATGAAATGTGTGTGCTAATTCATTTGAATATATTGATTTGAAAGCAACTAAAAATCAATATTTACAGTCAATGGAGAATTAATCAAGTTATAAGGGCTATAATCAATTATTTTTTTATAGAGAAGTTGTGACATAACATCAACTTAACGCCTGTAATCCCCGAAGGGTTAGGCAGAGTACCCATTAGTATAACTACATTTCGCCATGTATGTTTAAGTCCTATGTTATTGGGAACGAGCTTATTGGAGCACAAATTCAGACTACAAGGCTGCTATTGAGAAATTCCTGATGGAAAAAACATTTTTATTACCTACTAATTTGTTATTGTTATATATTCATGGTCATTGTTTTCACATAAAGAAGCAACCGACCAAAATTAACCAGGATTTTGTAAAAACCTAATTGAAAAGAGTGTCCAAGTTTCTTCTTTGTTCTTCTTCGTAGAGGCCTACCTAACTTTTGGAACGAGCAACTAGAGCTTCAACTTTCTGACTAACTGACCAAACTCCTAGATAATTCATAACATAACATAACATAACATCACGCCTGTAATCCCCGAAGGGTTAGGCAGAGGTGTACCTATTAGTACACCCACATTTCGCCAGTTATGTTTTTAGTCCCATGTAATAGGGGGAGCCTATTGCCATCAACCGGGCACAAATTAAGACTCCGAGGCTGCTACTGAGAAATTCCTGATGGAACACCCAATAACACTTTGCCCGACCTGGGAATCGAACCCAAGACCACATGCACAGCAGTCACGCTTGCGACCAATAGACCAACGAGGCAGTCTAGATAATTCAAAAGTGCCTGTAAATGGTAAAATTGTAATAAATGCTTTCACTTTGATTTTGAATCTTCAGTGAAGTCAAGTAGGTTATTATATCACACAAGCATGAATATACATAACATACCCCTGTCTTGTTCTGCAGTGACAATGAAATTTTAATTGCATGTCATCATGTATCGCTAACAGCGTTGATTTAAGGACTCTTCACATTCGTACGTTAAGCCCGCGCGATACGTGAGTGAAATATTTTTCACATTATTTTGAAATGTAGGTTTGAGTTTTTTTTTAATGTTCTTTGACATTTTAATTCTGGTTATTATCGCTATAAATTTAATTAAGGTATAATTTGAATGTGTTAAATAATTGATACTTTTTTTTAAATCGCTAATGTCATGAGAAAAATGAAACGATATGAAAAATTTAAATTTTGGTCGGTTATTTAAAAATAATTTAGCTCTTTTCTACAAAATTGCAACATCTGTACGGACAAAACGAGCCGGAAAAAACCCAGCTGATTCTAGACCCTCAAGGGTTAACATTTTAAGACAGTTATTAAAAAATAACCTCTATTACATACATTATAACGGTTTAGGTTACTTTTGTATGGAATAGCAGACTGTTTTTCAATGACTGACATAAAATTTCCTTTCTTGGATTTCTAGAACCGTGTACTTATTCCTTATTTATATGTGTCATGGTGACCCTTCCACCGTGTAAAACCTGCTCAATATTATAAAAGACAAGCAGTAAAATACAAGATAATGTCTTTTAAAATGGATAACAATTTTACTTACAAACGCAACCGATCTTTAACGATTATAATGTTTACGAACCGTGACGTTTTATCACGAAACACTTTCTTCGTTCTACCTCGATAATATTCCATAAAGATACAGATAACATACTATTGTTTATTACATCACAGTTAAGCTTAGATCTGCTAGAACGAGTCAACCCACAATTTCAATGATTATATTAATTCTGTGCCAAATGTGTTACATTACTATCCAGCAGTAACTCTTACAAGAACATCCAAAACTTATGCTTAGATTAATAGATTACGAGGCTATTATTGTCCCACTGCAAAGGCTTTTAAGAAGGCACGAGCATTGATCACCAGCCTTACTCAAGGCGGATTGGCGATTTTAGACATTAATTATGTATCTAAATTCTGGTTTCTTCACAGTGGTATTTTTTTACAATGTCAGTGATGTCCAAGATAATTACCGTTAAATATAAAAAAATCATTACAATTATTTCGAATAAGAAATTTATACGTGGATCAATAAGACTGGCATGACTACACCCAATTCTGAGGTAATTCAAAGTCAAAGTCAAATTCAAAACATTTCAATTAAACCAATTACAGGCACTTTTGAATTGTCAAGGAGTCTGTCAATTCTTCTTCGTATAACAACACGAATCCTTGCGAATTGTAACGTTTAAGTGCAAACAATCCTAAACAACGTGTGAATGGCCCGTAACGTTTTAACATGAAACACTTTCTACTTGCTACCTCGTTAACATTTGTGATGCAACGTCTCGCGTCTCTCATATGTTAATTACGAAGCGTAATGTTTGATCGTTATTTACAGCATTTTGAGGGACGAATTTTAGAAATACTGTGATAATGAGATCTTGTTTGTGCTGAATACAAAATTAAATGCGCGGTTAAATAATTTTTGTTCTACATAAAAATATTGTAGACCATTGATTTTCAATGCGTATGTAAAAATGGATAAAACTGTTTCTAGCCTATTCTTCTTCATACGGTACTACCTTGTATAAGGGAAAATCTAGATTCAATTACTTTTTTTTCCTTTCTGATGTTCAAAAGTGCTTTTTAATGGCCTATAAATGATTTGACCTTGATTTTGTTGATAAATTTTATAGAAAGATAAATTAATCTTACTACTATTATAAATGCGAAAATTTGGATGGATGTTTCTCACTCATTCACACAAGAACGGCTGAACGGATCTGGATGAAAGGCACAGAGATAAATTTTGATCGCGAAAAAATGTACGATTCCCGTGGGATAATATATCAACTTTGACGTCTATGAAGCTGTGGGCAGAAGCTAGTAAAGTCAAATTGCTAAGTTCACATCAGTGGAGGCAGTTTTAAAAGAACAGACGGGACTCACCAATTCGTGTGGCTTTTTTGCTTTAACCTAATGCTCGTCTTATGTAAGAAGAAAAGAGACATAACAAAACCATGTAGGTACCGCAATGAAACCGAAAACATAAAAAATATTATTAACAAGACATCGGAACATCGCTAGTGACCTAAAAGAGACACACCTCCCCCTCTACCCCTCCAGTTTTGCGACAACAATGGTTAAAACAACAAAGTTATATGTACCGATTTCTATTCATCGGTTTGGTCTCGTTTTCAACGTTATTATTTCCTTTGTATTTTCTCGAGATAGTTTTTATACATAAACAAAGTAAGACAAAGGTTTTAAATGTTGTTTTGGAGTTTAATACGAAGAGGGACCGCGTTACTTAACAAAACAATTACACCTATTCTGGTCCTACTCTAGAACAATAGGACAAGAATTTAATGTCATTTGGGGGCTATTCTACTAACTTCGAGGAACGATAGCAATCTAATCTCAGTCTTAGTTTAACGCGACTGTTGAGTTTTGAAACCAGGGTTCGATTCTCAGGCCAGGCAAAAAGTGATAATGGGTTTTTCCATCACACCCTTTTAATTTATAGAATTAGCCTTCAGGTTTCATTGAAATGCCTGATCAGTCCGAAAAAGGCATCTCAACACACAACATCAACTCGATTTATCTTCAAAGTATGAACAATAAGCGTAACAAGAACACATAAAAACGTCCGTACTTTATTTACCTAAATAATAGATGTCTCAATATTTTTCTATGAAAATCTTTGTTCGTTCCCTATAGGGAACATCACCTGAGTCAATAGAATTGCTTCCTCGACTTGTGAAAGCAATTGTGTTTGTGATACAAATAAATAAAACTTGGTACTGTAATGTAATGTTTATCTAGGTATTGTTATTTCATGTTAAGTAGTATGTTCCAATAATGGAATAAATGATGTCTGTTTAATCTCGCAGGTCGTCCAAAATTTGACTTATTTATTTTTAACCTATCTAACAAAATATCTTTACAGGTTTGCACCTGATAAGTATGATACTAAGATCTTTATGGGGTGTAAAAAGACAAATCACATAACCGTGATTACCTGCATAATATACTGCCCATCAAATTTTTAGAAAATTGCTGAGAAACAACTTTTTGGTGTAAAATATCACTATTTATGATACCATGCATTTAATGGATAATAATCATAACAGTACAGGGGTCTTAAGAGCGTTAAAAGTGTAGTTGGAACCTTTTAAAACTAGGTTTAAAAAACCTAGTGAGAATTTGTAACTTTGACTTTTAATATATCCAGAACCAGTGAATTCCCAGACACTAGAACACTAAGAAATATCGTAATACTTGGTACAAAAATTATGTGGTTTTCGAAAATGTGATTGGTCTCTGTAATATGATTTCTCCCCACCCCGATGGGAAAAAGGAGTGAGTTTACGTATGTATGTATGTATGATTGATCTCTTTACACCCGATAGGTATATAATGTAAAACATGTATCTCATAAAACGGATTTATCTTTTTTTAAATCGCTACATCACACTAACATTGCTTCCTGTATCGTGGTTGCGTTTACAATTATACAAATTGACATGCACAATCAACCAAACCCAAAACAAGTATCTGTAGCCTATACAAATATTTGTTTTGTGTGGAATCTAACCTGCGACACGCAGCGCACCAGCTAATCTCTTAGACACTATAACCGTGCCGATCTTGAAAACTATTCTTACTAGAATAACCATTGTCTCTAATATAATTACTTTATTGTCTGTTCGTTACAAGACTTTTAGTACAATGAAGTGTATAAATAAATATTAATTTAGAAGAAAGGTTTATCTAAAAATTCGTACCTATTCAGAAAAATCAAATACTAGACACCCACTTCAGACTTAATCTCCAGAACATGATTTGAGGCACGCTTGATTCCTTTGACCTTCAGATGCTCGCCTAGATTTTTTTTACGTCTCTACGTGTTTTATGACGCAAATACAAGGTACCATTATCGTAAACCGCTTAATTGAGTCCTCGCATGCATCTCGTCCTACCATCACGTAAGACGTGAACGAAGACTTGTAGAGGTGCGAGCGGCGGGCGTTCGTATACACAAAAGGCGAAATGTGCAGTGGACTATTTTTTTAGGATATTTGACGTCACAGTTGTGGTTGACGGTGAACAAAGTCATCAGGCAAAGACTCAATGAAGTAATTGACTGTGTTATTTTGACTGCCCCGTTGTTTTCGTGATCAAAAGAACGACTGTTGAACGTGGGGTCTTGGGATCGATTGCGAGGTCGAGGGAAAGAACGTTTTTGGGTTTTTCCACTAATAATTTCTCAGTATCAGCACGGAGTTCAGTTGGTGTTGCCGGATTGCCGTCCCATTGGATTATGACAGTAAGGGAAGAGGGACTACACCTGTGTTTGCGCTCATACTTGTGAACTATAAAATCCCTTGCGTACTTGGCTATTCTTCATTAAGATACGCCGCCGTGACCGAAATCGGTCTGGAGATGTTAAGAATTAAGATTAAGTTGAAACTTATCACTGCATCAACAAATCGACATTGAAATGCTGTATGATTGAATGCGTGTAAACATGAGTTGCATCATTAACTTGTTTGGACGATTTCAAATATTTGCCACACATTAAACACGGAGATGATACTGAAGAATGTATTGAATGATAGTCGAGTAAATCGTAATTAAGTAGTCGCACCTAATGTATAGAGAACTGACTTCTGCCCACGACGTTAACCGCTCGGAACTCATGGTAACCATAATATAATAATTATCATGGTATTCGCAAATAGTGTAGCTTGCTGTCAGTGAAATATTCTGTGTTTACTGAGATTAGCGCCTTCAATAAATCAAATTCTTTAGCTTAATATATTAGTATATAATATAAAAAAGTAAGTAAATAATGTACCATACGTGCGACAACTCTCACTCATTGTATATTTATCTCTCTCCTCACGCAGAAAACTTTAGTAGAAGTCGGCTGAACTTAGACAGTAACAAGAATTTATTTAGCTAAATTATCTACATATTTCAACACTCCAAGAGAAAGGGCACACATTAATAATACAATTCTGCAAATGTGTTCCACTTCCATATTTCGTGGCATTCTGAGGACCACCTGCGAAATCGTATACCTACATAAACTAGAGACCTTTGAAACAAAACCACTAACATGAGATATTTCAACTTATTCCAGGTTGGAAACGTTGATGAGATATTACGAGAGGCTAATACTATTTACATAAAATAATTCGTTAGCCAGTTTACCTTAGCACATAAAAATATTTTAACATATTAGCTTCTGCCAGACTTCCTCCATGTGAAAGCTCTTATACCACAAAAGAAATTCTGTAGCACTCGACAATAAAGTAGCTTTCTATCAGTAAATCATTTTATGTAATCAGATCAGTACTTCCAATGATAACCTCTTACATTAGAGCAGATTTATCTCCTATCCACAACTACATAAGAAAACCCTTTTCCTCACTCTTTTACAATTTGCATGCTACGATAACCAACAGATTTTCTCATGAACATCAAATATAGTATTATTACATCTACCGAAACCAAATGAAATAAGGGACGGAGTCAGAGGGCTCAGTAGTAGGATATATTATGTTAGAGCGAGCTCGATCCGCCCCTAGATTTACATATGGAAACAATGAGATGGAAAACAGTTTGCGCGTGATTCATGTGTGATAACAATAACAGTGGTGGGTGTGGACCGCGGAACAGTGGGTCGGGCAATTGAGAGTCGAGAATGTGCTTTAACACTTTTGATACGCACTTTGCGCCCTTATCAATAAAAACGTTTATCACTCTACCTATTCCATATATTTCATAAATATGCAAAACGTTACCTAAAATTTTAGAAACATTCTATCTTTTCCTAAAAGATAAATTCAGGGATAAGTGTGTTTAAAAGTCTTCAAAATACATTCTAAATCTAATAAGTAAAATTTATTTATTCTTCTTAAAATTTCTTTAGTAAAAATATCTAAATATAATTCCCCTATGTACTAATGGCCAACAAGATTCTTCCTTAATCGTTGGTACACAAACAACAATAAATGGAACATGAGCAGGTACCAATAAAGATAATATCCTTTAAAGATGTTCATTTTATTTGTATAGTGTGTTCACAAAGCGCTATTGCTATGAGGAAAGTCGAAAGGTTTTGTTATATCATATAATCGGGATACTTTTACATTCATAAGTATTTTTAAGACGAAAGAATATAACGGAAAACCAATAAGAAATAAAAACTGTAAAATGGTACCTACTATAAAAACGTTTATAATATAATCAATCAGAAAAATACTATTTCATATAATATTTTGGAAGTAGCTTCGATCCATCATAACTCAGTTAGTTCACTACTACTCAGCTAATTCATGATCATGATAGTAGATCCCAGTTTTTTTGAGTTCTTTGATCGTTTAGTAGGAGCGTGTAAAAAACTCCTGATTCTTCAGAAGTAGATATAATAGCATTCCGTTGATTAAAAACTGGTCCTTTGTCCTTTAGTGCATGCACTCCCTGACTACTTTATCTATCAATAATGTGTGGAATTGGAGCTGACAGCAACATAGTGACTCGAAACTAGATGTCCAATTTTCGCCGTACAACGTTATCAGAGTTCCATCCACTCGATACAATCCCTTTGTTGTGCTAAGATAGACTGTGACAATATTGCTGTGTCGACGTAAGTCGGTGAGGACCACGTTATAATATCTTCTATTTTACTACTCGAAATTCAGTTCCCTTTGACATAAAATAGCCTGAAGATAGACAGATAATAAAATACGTAAGATCCTATTACCTAGGCCTGACTAAAGCTAATATATGGCATTCGAGATAAACCCTTTCAATCTGGTCCTTCGAGTCTGATCCAATGTAATTTAAGTTGGATTTCTTGACGGCATCGCTGACATTTTTGGACGCCTTAGAGTTTGCGAGACATTTTTTGTAACACCATTACATCGCTATTCCATTTATAGGAAACGTTAATTTTGACGAATAGCCTTTTGATATGGATATACTGTATTCAGCAATATCAAAGTTTATGTCGTATACGGAGACATTTTTGTACAAATTGAAACCTTGCATCATACAGCTTAAAGCTGGTTTTTATTTATTGTTAGCACTGAACATTGTAAGGTATGAAGCATAATATTTTGGCTTATTGCTTCCGTTTGTTCGTCTATTCACTTACTTAAATTATGTATATTGTGTTGTAATATCTGACATAATTGTGCTACTCATATTGCCAAAAAAACGAGCAGTTGTCATTTTCTATCTGATAATAAAGATGACCTTTCAAATCAGGGAGTCAAGACCTTTTAAATTCATAACTTTTTATGTTTAATTAAGGTAAAATTGAAATACTTTTTACCAATTTAGACATTGATAGCTACTGAAAAAGGTGTTTTACTAAAAGTTTCAAAAGTATTATTAGAGCAGTTGGCAGATTGAAGCGTGAAAAATCTAGTGAATTTGTAAATATAATAGAATGTCTATCTTTGGAAATTAAAAAGTTTATAGGGATAGATTTATGTATGACTTTGTAACTCTTTTACGCTTATATGGTTTAATGTTTACCATACATAATTTAATTTTTATGCCATTTTTGTATCCTGTGAGATAATTTAGAACTTTGGCTTAATTCTGTACTTTAAATAGACGAAGTCATGGGCAGAAATTAGTAACATTAAAATGTCTGACATCTTACCTATAGCTACATAAATTACAATTTGACTTAGATGAATCATTGAATGAATTGGAATATCATTCAGAAAGCCAAGAGAAATCATTTAAAAGTACAAGCTACTGTCCCCTAAGCTAAACCTACCTAGTAAATCCCAAGAGTAAGCATACGTGTAATATCTCCATCCTCTAATCTTACATCATAATACTACTAAAATATGATGCACTGCCAAACACGGTGGACATTAGCCGGCCGGCCGTATTCGGCCCACTATAAAGGAGGCTATGTTTATGACGGTCCGGCTATAAACCGGGATGATTCATCGACTAGTGTGCCACTAACTTTATTACGCAACCGGTGACCGGATATCTTGTGTAAGTGGATAATCTCCATTTCACTTTATAATCTTGTTAAGTAATAAAAGAATCTGGCGGTAATCTATGGAACTGGGGCAATGGCAGAACTTGTTTTTAAGTTATTCTTGTTTTGCTTGAGTTTGGAATTCGGTAGGGTAATAGATTACTTACTTAGTGATGGTGGCGCATTTAGCATACGATCTGTCTAATCTATCTATTCTGTAATAATCTACCTCGATGAATTTAGGTGAAGTGATTTTGAGATGAGTTCACTTCACCTTTCACCGACTGAGATTCTTTCAGAATAAGCCGACTGGCCTAAAGATATTTTAGTTCGTTTATTATGTAAGAGTTTATTGCTTATCTGACTAGACTGGTCACGTCTTTTTTTTTGTTTTCAAATTACTGCTGAGCCATGTAACATCGTAGAAAATCGCCCGAAACCAAAGGTAAAATAAAAACAGGTGTTCAAGACATTGTAAATAAGAAAATGGTCAGTTTATTGAAGCAATCGCCTCTTACACGACACACAATAAATAGAACCTTATGTCTAAGACAAAAGGTTCTTTACGCCCACATGAATAGATCAATATGTAAGTAAATGTGGGCGTTTGTGGTTTCCCAGTTTTGTGACCCTCATCCTCACGTGGGTCAATGTCGTGATAGTCCAAAGGTGAGGTACCCGCAGATTCTTTACCGGACAAGTACCGTATGACTACTTCGTTTATTCATAAGTATGTACATTTCAAGTTTATCTAGGACATGAATCATTAACATCAGTAAGGAAAAATATATTAAGAAAACCTGAAGTTATATACATAGTCCGAAGTCGCTAATTAGCCTTATGCAATCGTGATAATCAATGCTCGTGTCTTCTCTGTATGAAAAGAGCCATGGTATGAATGCCTTTCAAAATAGCATAGAAACAATACACAGATTGATAGATTGTTCGCCACCTAGGACCAAAAGAGGTGCTTGTTCAGACTTAACCTTTAAGATAAAGAAAATAATATCAAATTACTTTTTTGTAGGAAAAATTGATTCTATATCGTAGGCGTAAAGATCACTTTAGTTGATGTGGGTTGTATTGTATCTGTAAGGATTATATTGAGATGAAAGTAATTTCAATTTATACGTTTTAGGCAATAGGTACCTATGGGTTTTATTATACAGTTTTTTTTTTAATATAAAATATCGAACGTTATTTAGTCTGGATTTGTGCCCGGTTGATGGCAATAGGCTCGCCCCCTATTACATGGGACTAAAAACATAACTGGCGAAATGTGGGTGAACTAATGGGTACACCTCTGCCTAACCCTTCGGGGATTACAGGCGTGATGTTATGTTATGTTATGTTATGTTATTTAGTAATAAATCTAAAAAATAAATAAGACATCTAGCTTTTACAATGAATACTTTGGAAAATAATGATAAATTCCTAAGCGTAATTATACAAAAAGAATTGAAAATTCCAAAACTCTCGCATGTCACTTAGGCGGGAATATTTATTAAACTTTGAAGCTAAGAACAAATTGAATATTATACCTCCACAAGTCTAAGCATAAAAAATTAACGAATAATAAGGCTCGGTGCTACATTTTATATCATTTAGTAGTTAGAGGTTAGAGGCCTTATAAGGTCTTAAGGTGATTTCTTCAATGTAGACCGTGAAATTAAAAACTAGGTCCATTTTATGGTTTAAAATTGACGTACGATATTTGAATTTTAATCAACTTATCAGGTGTAAAAATACACATAACAGAGCTCAAAGTTGTAAGTTATTTTAATTATTGCGATATTTTTTTTTATTCTGGTTCGTACCTTCTGGGTTATGGAGATATTTGAATGTGAAAGTTACAAGTATTATATTATGTACGCTTTTTTTTACAAAAACAAATTGTAAAGGTAAACTATTTTTAAAAACGAACCCTGTACTCTTGTATCCACCCTCATGCACAATGATTTATTATATTATATTGTATGCAACATAAACGGAGATGTTTCACACCAAATGGTAGTGCCTTCTCTGTATAAGAAGAGTTCTTATCTCTGCAGTGGGACAACAATAGAGTAGTATTATATATATATTAAAATACGCTGCACTTTACAAAAAAATAACATAAGTAATTAATTTTAAACATCGCTGGCTATCTTGTTACATGCCCCTTAATAACTCTCTCTCTTAAAAAATGCATGAATTAGAAACACATAGAAAATGTATGCGAGTACCTTAGACAGCGTCTCCATATATTTAAATGTCATTTTGAAGCCATCCCCCCCACATCATAACTCAAGGCCTCGACTGGAAAAAGGTTTTAAATATTTAAGTCGTATGTATAAAGTAGAATATGAATTAAGTGACTGCAATGAGAATGTAGATGGAAAATAAATATGTATCAGTGCGATGGCTTTGAGTTGTCGAGGCCATGGCCCCAGGAAAGGGACTTGGGCAGTTATTAAAGTTTTTTAAACAAATCCAGTTTAATATCTTAATCATTTCAGTTACGGATAACATACCAAAGTAATTGGACATATAAAATATTAGCTTCTGCCTGCGACTTCGTCCGCGTCAAAGTTGACATATTATCCCAAGGAAACCTTATATTTTTCAGAGATAAAAATTAGCCTTATATGTGTATATGTTCCAGACTATAATCTATATGTATATGTGCCAAATACAGTTAATCCAGATCCGTCCCGTAGTTTTTACGTGAAAGAGTAACATTTTTACCTCTTTATAATTAAAGTAAGGAATTTACTTTATGCGAATTAATAATTATTATGCACAGTTCATAGTAACATACGTGCCTTTAATACCAAACAAATGTAGGTAATTATTTTTTACATAAACTTAAATAATTTTGTAAAGCAAAATTATTTTTCGATAATGAGCTGAATTTTAAACTAGTCTGATTAATACTTTAAGTTCCATGTTCACACACAACTAATTATTATCTATGCTCAATATTGGTCGGACAAAATTTAAGTCAATCGACACAAAAAGAAGAAGAATTGGAAAAAAAAACGAAAACCTATTGGTCTGTCATAACAGTATGACAGCCGGAGCTTGAGTGGTCAAAATATTAATTCAGCATTTTCAAATAAATGGAACAAATTACGAATATACTCAAGTACTTCTTTCGGTCCTCCCGCCAAAATAAATTTCAAAATCGCTCGAGCGAAAAGGAGTTGAATTAAACGTATTTTTTCCGTTCCTCTTTCGTATATGCGAATTTACACGCTAAGCTATGTATCTCATCATTTTCCGATTTCACGATCATTCGCTTCTCGCGCCTCCAAAACAGTTTCCAGGCTAATGCCACAGAATAGTTAGTACCTACAGAAGCCCGTCTTCATACAACGACACACAGGGGAGAGTAGACCCAAGTTTTTAATATTATTCAACTTGATACCTCCAAAATCAAATCATTCTATTTAAACATACTTATCAGTTAGTAAAAAAATTTGCAGATAGTTGCTCTATACAAAACGTAGACCGGTTTCTATAGAAAAGAACGAGCAGGTAACTCCACAGACACTCTTTTCAATTAAGTTTTTACAAAATTCTGGTTACATATTCCGAACGAACTGAATGTACAGTCAACAAGAGATAGGTATTCAGGGTCGTCAGATATAGTTAAAGTAGTCTGAGAAACCGATGGATGTCTTCGATTAAAACTTAATTAATGTGTATTAAATAATAAATAAATATCTTGGGACAACTCACACACGGCTATCCGATCCCAAGCTAAACAGAGCTTGTGTTATGGTAACCAGACAACTGATATACATACTTATATACTTTATAAATACATACATATTATAGATAAATCACACCCAGACACAGAACTAACAATCATGCTCATCACACAAAGTTTGTCCTGGGTGGGAATCGAACCCACGACCTCCGGCTTAGCAGTCAGGGTCGCTAACCACTAGACCAACAGGCCCGTCAATCGTATTATCTGCTTTTTAAATTAAATTACATTTGAAAACTTCCATCTGTTTCTAAGAACTACATTTCAGAAATAGTTTCTGTTCTTTTTGTTGACTGTACCAGCTCAAAAAAGAACAGGTGCATACACACATAGACACATACGTACGGCGATCTTAATCTATCTCAATCGAATGCCAAACGCGATTGTACATACACTCACTTTATTAAGAAACGTGTCCATGTGTGCGTATGTTTTCGCTTGTTTTATGGAGTCGACCTTCTGTACTAATCTACGGTTTCGAGGCCGACGCCTTATAAACGGATTCAATTTATTTTTACTGGCCCGTTTTGCGAACCGTGGTGCACCGCCGTACGTTACCAGTTTTCTATTATAAGGATAAGGAGTTATATAATACTGTTAATATTTTAAAGTACGTATAGTGAATATATCATTAGGAAAGGTAGCTGCTTCTCCCTTTGTGCTATTAAGGCTCGCTTGCTTTTAACTCCGAATTAATTGACCATTAATTAATAATTTATTTTATTATTATATTTTTTTGTTAATTTAACCTCGTGTTAACAACTAAGTGACTGCCTCGTTGCCTCGAAACCGCGACTGCTAAGCATAAGATCTTAGGTTCAATTCCCAGGTCGGGCTAAGTGTTATTGGGTTTTTTCATCAGTAATTTCTCAGTAGCAGCCATGGAGTCTGAATTTGTGCCCGGTTAATACCAATATTCTCGCCCCTATTACATGGGACTTTAACATAACTGATGAAATGTGGATGTATATTAAACACTCACATTTCACCGTGTACCCATTAAGGTACACCTCTGCCTTACCCTTCGGGGATAACAGAATTGATGTTATGTATGTTATGTGTAAACAACTAAGTCTGAATTAAGTTTTTGAGGTAAATGGTCCTTAGGTACACAATAAAATTGCCAATTTCCCTGGAAACCTGGCAGGCAGTTTGCTTTTCGCAAATCTTAGGACAATAACGACAAAGCATTTTAATTTGAGCTTGTAGATTTGAAGAAAAACTGGGGAGCAATTCTACAAACTCCAGAAACGATCGCAATCTAGTTTCAGCCTCTCTTTATTAAAAATTCGTTGAGATGAGATCACGACTAGATTTTGATTAGTTTTTAGGGTTTCTCACCGAAGGGTGGTAGCGGTCCAGATTATCAAGCCTCCGCTGTCTGCCCGTGTCAGTGGGCTATATAGAATGAACCGTAATAGCTTGAGAGTTGAAATTTTCACAGAATATGTATATCTATTGCCGCTATACCAACAAATACAAATACACAAACTTGCGTTTTTTACTTACATAAACTCACGCCTTTTGCCATGGGGGTAGGCAGAAACCACAGAAGGCCACCTGCTACGATCCTTACTACGTCATTCAAGCACGCTGGTCTAAAGAACCTCACCAATAAGACCAGTGTAGGTCTTCCTAAGACGACCCCTTCCTGCTTTGCCACACACCTCTGCCATATTAATACCGTTTGTTAATCGTCTTCCACTCATCCTCTCAATATGACCGAACCATCTAATTACATCTTTTTCTATCTTTGTCACTATATCTTCTTTTTATCCGCAGCGGTCCCGTATAACCTCATTCCTCACTCTATCGTACTGTTGCGTTTTTTAAATTAAAAGAATTTGCCTTTAAATATTGAATTGGATAATTCTACCACTTTCAGCCAATGCAATAATAACATTAATAACAGTAATTGTTATTATTTGTATACTGTTACAATATAACTGTTATACATAACAGTGCCTTGTATTTATGAACAAAACAATCTCATCCAATTAGATCCTTTTTCGGAGAGTAAAGTGATACTTACACAACAGCTGAAACCTTTTGAATGTGTAATTGAATATTCAATTTGGTATTCGTATTTATATTTAAATATATATTATATTCGTTTAACATTTAATTTGTTTTGGTTAAATTATAATTACTCATTGAAAAGGAAAATTGACACGGACTTATTAGTTGGTTGGGAATGTATGCTTTCATTGTTTCACGTGAGTTAATAAGTACTTAACTACTTTATTACTTTTATTAGGAGCAAATGCAAATTATTTGGCATTTGTTTTTTGTGAGATACGTAGTTCTTTTTGTTATTTGTGTGCCACGTGTGTTTTATTTATTTTAATAAATCATACTACTTAGAGATTTTTGGATAAATAGATGTTTATCAATCACGCCAGAACAGCTCAACAGATCTAGATAAAATTTTGCAGAGAGATAGATTGTAGTCTGGAATAGCACATAAAATCACAGAAAAATGTACGGTTTTCGTAGGATAATAATTATATTAACTTTGACGCGGCAGACGCTAATTATGTAATACTAGCATTTTGCCCGCGATTTCGTCCGCGTAAATATCGGACCCCCATGTTTCATTCCCTTAGGTATTTTTTAAAATTCTTTCTTTCTTCTTTCTTTTCTTTCTTTACTGACTATAAACTACCTCCCTGCCAAATTTATTTCATCATTATACGTCAAGCGGTTTTCGATATTACATGATGAGCGAATGAGTGACCTCCCGCTTTTATATATTTAGATTTTAATCTATCACCACTAGTGACTCACCGTTAAGTCTTTCTTACTTCAAACAGCGTTTATCTTAAGTTATATATGGCTCATCCAGCTCATTTCTACAATACCTACATGTCAGTGGTACCTACGGCATATTTCACAACCAGAGCCCCAGTGCGAACAAAGCTTAACACATAACTAAAAGAGCCGTTAGTTCGGTGTCATCGACTGACCGGCCCTCATCAATCAGCTGGTTCAACTGACAACGGTTGTCGCTTCACTGGTCACTAACAACCATGAAGAGTTCTAATTAACGACACAATAATTTGGTGCGGAGTCAGCAGAATAGTTCGGGTCGAATTATAACGTGGATAGTTTTGATAGTTCGGATTTTGGAGTACTTTTGTGAAGAAAGTGTTACAGAAATGGATATACCTATTTTATTCTACTTTTGTTTTTGCAGTAATTCAATTTTGATGTGGACGGAGTCACGGGTAGAAGGTATAGTTATTATTAGTATTTTTGTGGTGATTTTAAAATTCCAAAATTATTTCTAATCTTGTAAGTACTTCTAAAAAAAAAGATATAGGTACGTGTAGCATTATAATTCATATAAAGCACCTTCGATTTAATGGTCAAGCAATTCTTCTCAAGGCTTACAGTTCCGCACATTAGTTGATTACATTCATTTTCTAAAATTATTTATTTAGACAATAATTATGTTTTAAAGGTTTAACATCCATTTTATTTATCTTGAGTAGGTATAATGGAAGTAGGACTATCATTACGTCTGTGTACTTGAATGTAATTGCTTCAATCCGTACTAATACCACAGTACGAGTATTATAAAAAGGTCTGTACGTGGTAATATCTGAAAATACTGATCCGTTTACAAGATTCTTTCACAGATAGAAAACTACACTATTGCCAAGTGTCGTAGGATATGTTTTTGTCACTAAAAAAAAATGGTGATCAGTATGGTTTTTTAAAATGAAGTCAGACGCTAGACAGAGGAAATAATCCTCTGTCTAGCGTCTCATTAAATCACACATTACATTCAGATTAAAAGAAAACATTTTTTTTAACATGTCTGGTAATCCTGACCTGTTTTTAGGGCAGTAACTTATTAAGTAAAGATAACAATAACACCTACACACAAATAACATTCATAATCATAGCACCTACAGATTCATTGAACTTTGACCCCCGAACAACCATTGTCTTAAACACAACACACTGCTGACATAAAAACGGGTACGTGACAAGTAATCACTGTATCGAAAGTGAAAGGCGTAGCCTCGACTGTATCGCGTGTGAATATTTTACAACAACATCAGCAAAAAAACATCATCCAATGCTAACTTAAACAGACGTCTTTACGACCCATTCAAATAGACGCGTCAATGGTTCGCGTGTACACAACTATTGTCGTTACGCGTGTCTCTCGAGGTAAGTAGCTCAATGAGTACGTATCCATGTCACAGCATTGGCGAAGAGGATTTATATTACGTGATGTACAACTGTGCTAAATGTGTTTATTAGCATCTTATCACAAGGGAGTAAGGTTTAGTTTCCAAGGAACTGTTCGGTTTAAGGCTATTATGTGTGATGCGTCTAATGGCCATAAATTCTAAGTAGACACTCAATCTTAGTGGTAATTTTATTTATAGCATTTTTTTATTCAAGTATAAATTATGAATGAATGTCGTAATAGACAGATGAGAAATCAGACATGAGTAATTTTTATTGTAAACCTGGATGGAAGCATTTACAGCTCGATAAAATGCAAAAGAATAAGAGATGATCTATGCTCGTGCCTTCTCTATATGAGAAAAGGCGTTTGTCCTGCAGTGGGATACCATTATGTTGTCGCTGCTATCACTTAGCGCTTTGCACACAGAGCAACTATTGCAGCAACTGGCAACTGGCAATTAGCTGTTTACATACATTTCAATTGTACTGCGCACACAGAGCAACTCGAGTCTCGAGTTGCGGCAATCGTCAACAGTTTTCAGTTGCTGCAATCGATGACTAAGTTAGTTGTTAGTTGCTGCAACTAGCAACTTTTAAATATTGCACCGGTTTTTAAAGTTGCCGGTTTCCTCAACCGTCAATCGCAACGCTTCGGGCGATTTCACACCCTCCCTCCCTCTCCGGCAATGCCAGTGTCGCTACGGCAACGGCATACGGCAATTCGGCTATGAAAGTTGTTCATAAATTGCCAAAAAGTTGCGGCAACCGGCAACGTTATCGCAACTATAAACTTTTACAGGAAACTTTTAAAGAGTTGCCAGTTGCCTCAACTTAAGTTGCTCCTTGTGCAAGCGCCTTAAGTACCTGTAAGGCTAACATTCAACCGCGTTAAGTGAACCATTAATCATGTAGCGAAACCATTGCGGATTGACACACATATCGTAACGTCAATCCGGTATTGAGCAATCGATGGACGCTCAACCTGTTTGATCATCATCAAACAATAAAACGTTGCATTGAGTTTTGAAATTCTTTCAGTTCAGTGCAACATAATGACGAGATTTACAAGATTTCAAAGTTAGACGCTACCTGCTACGCTGCTTGTCGCGGGTTGAATTCTCGCACGGAAATTTTTGTATGATTTACAGATATTTAGGGTGTAGCTGTTTGTGTATGTGAGTTTATATGTTTGTAAAAGCACCCACAATACAGGAGAAATTTCTACAGTGGGGCAACGTCTTTAAAAATAATATATACTCAATAGGTGTGGAGTGCTCGTAGGCGTGCCTGTATGACGAGATGTATGAACGTAGATGAGGCGAAAGGAGTATGCAAGGATCGTAGCAGGTGGCGTTCTGTAGTTTCTGCCTACCCCATGGGAAAAAGGCGTGAATTTATGTATATATGTATGTACGATAGAAATGTGAACTATAACTTATGTATTATCATTCAATCCGTAGGTACTAATATCATAAAAGCGAAAATAACAACAGAACCGTTTTTTGTGAAATTTTGTAGGGGTAAGTTTAAACCCCAAGAAAGAACATAGGCTAAGATACTTTTCAAGTGGGCGTAGACGCAGGCAGAAGCTACTTATTACTATCTTAAGAGTGGATGAAGTTGCGCTACAAGTACATATCAATATTACGAAACAAGCATAAGTAAGATATTTTGTACGACATAGACAAAGAGTTCAGCAAACAATTCAAACGTACGAATTTGAAATTTGTTGTTCGATTTAGAACCTTCTTACATTCTCAACAAAGGTCACATGTCATCTACGTTGCTCAATATGTGCACAATCGTTTGACCTTTAATATTTTGTAACTGTAAGTGGTAGATGTCCTCAAGATGGCTCAGTAGTTAAGGCTCCTACCTCTCATATATTAGGTTGCGAGTTCGATACCTGTCAAGTACGTATGTGACTTTTTCGTTTCATCATGTACTTTCTTAGTTTATCTAGAACATCACCGACATTGATGAAGGAAAATATATTATCGTTAGAAAATCTGAACTTGTAATTAAGTCTGAATTCGCCAATTTGTCTTGAGATATCGTAGTAATCAACGGTTGTGCCTTTTCTATATAAGAAGGGGTCTTTGCCCTGCATTGGAACAGTAAAGTAGCGCGATTTTTTTGCACGCTGATCTCTGAAACTACCAGGCAGATTAGCATTATTTTAAAAATATAATTATGATAGCCAGATTAAAGAAGAATAGTACAACAGGCTATATAACATCAGCCGTAGGACGTCCACTGCTGAAGATAGGCCTTCCCTATAGATAAATATATGATATGATGATCATGTAACATCATGTCCTAGACCTACAGGAGTGGAGCAGACCAAAGATATCAATCATTTAACGCGAGTGAAACCGTAGGGTAAAGCTAGTATCTAAATAAAATTCATTGACACTCAGAGAGAGTAAAAGGGTAAAAATCTAAATGTTCTTGACTTAAATTAAAATGCCTAGAATTTCAATAAAACGATAAAATATAGCGTATAACAAAATTGATTTCGAAGGGACCAGAGCATCCTAGGCTAAACTGATGAGTAATGATAGTACAGCAATTCCGAAAATCTTATAGAATTTTCGATAAGGGTCTGTCAAATCAGACAAACCTATAATCCAGTAGCTCACTGACCGTGCAGACGAATCCTTTGGCGTAATCCTTTTGATAAAAGGATACTGGTCAAATCATTTTAGGTCAAGGATGCTATAATATGTATCGGTTTTTTTCTTTTAGCTAGTTATTTATTTTCATATATTTTTCTTTTGAGTTAAATTTTATGAACAGGATAGTTTGGTAATATACGATAAATTGGCACCAGTTAAAAAATACAGGACATAAATATAATATATAATATAACATCACGCCTGTAATCCCCGAAGGGTTAGGCAGAGGTGTACCCATTAGTACACCCACATTTCGCCAGTTAATGTTTTTAGTCCCATGTAATAGGGGGCGAGCCTATTGCCATCAACCGGGCACAAAACCTGACTCCGAGGCTGCTAATGAGAAATTCCTGATGGAAAAACCCAATAACACTTTGCCCGACCTGGGAATCGAACCCAAGACCTCATGCACAGCAGTCGCGTTTGCGACCGCTAGACCAACGAGGCAGTCCAAATATAATATATAATATAATGCATGATATAATGTATGTGACATAATGCTTGAGAAAGACTAATGGCCGTCGTAACAGGGCGAACCTATGTTTATCTTGCCGATACGAGTAATATTATTTTTTCAAATCATGTATACATTGAGCTCTTGATCCTCTAGTCAAACAAACGATAAACAGAAAAGCGATTAACTTTATTTTAAAAATATAAAAATAAATCATTATGCCAGCATAATTGTCCCACTCCATGGCAAAGGCCTCTTCTCGTACTGAAAAGGTACAAGGCGAGCAATGATCTCCACGCTTACTCTAGGCGGGTTGACGATTCAGACTTATATAAATATGTCCAAGTTTTCTCACGTTATATTTTTCTTTACCAATGTGAGTGATGTCCAAGATATACAAGCTCTGCTTAGCTTGGGATCAGATAGCCGTGTGTGAGTTGTCCCAAGATATTTATTTATTTATTTTATTTTATATTTATTATTATAACTAGCCCGTATAGTCCTACTGCTAGGTAAAGCCCTCCCTCAATCTCTTCGACTTTGCGCTACATTTTGCCAATAATCTAGGAAGTCTACCAAGTCCAGCCATCTCCTTCTTGGTCTATCGCGTATCTACCCATCTCGCACGTCTGCCCTGCTAAAATGGGTCTGGAAAGGACATGTCTGCCGCATGTCGAACAATCTATGGGCCCGTAGAAGATATATTTAACTTCACTATATTAGGTACCCCACCAATAATTTTAACATAAGCCCACATTCATTGTTCCCATGTGTACCAATAGTTCCAGAGGTTTATTACAAAACACTATTACTCATTTCACTAATTCCTTCATTATAATTAAAATGAAATTTGAACCATTAATAAATTCGTCCCATTCATTGAAATGTATATGTCGTGGTTTTAAATTGAATGCAATGGCTCCACGTAATGATGCCTAGCTAATTATTTTGCGGTAAATCGGTTCGGATATCGGTTTTGTTCAATGATTTAAACTTATTCCTTTATAGTATTTGAATTTATGTTGGCTTTATGTGAGTGATTGTGCACAGGGGATTTTTTGAATTAAATATTGTGGTTTGATTATTTTGGTTTAATTAAATACCGGAAAATTGTACTGTATTTTGAATTTAATTTACTGTCAATTATTGAAGGAAGTTTTATCTAGCAATAATAATTCAGCGTTCATATTTTTATGCATCAAAACAACACCATAACATAGGTTTATACTCTGAATCAAACTCGCCAAGTCAATTTAGGTGAAATAAGCTTGAGGTACCATGTCCTAGCATGGTAGGATGACAGCTCACCTTAAACTCATTTGACATAATTAACTTGACAGACCTGCCCGTGTATATTCTTGATGCACCAAGAAACAACACAAGACAAAGAGGACCATTTTCTCACGCTGTTAGAGTTCAAAATTGCATAATTGCATGAGAATATATAATACTAACATTTATTTTTCATTTAAATTTAAAATAAAACAAACGCGACTAAAACACATTCTCAAAACAAAACACAACGCTAGTCATCTAAAAAACAAAAACTTTCAAAAATAGAACGACCAAAGGTATAAAAAAGTATCTTAAACCTACCACAGCACTAAAATCCAGCGAGCACCATTCACTTCACTTCACTAGTTCCGTCCGACGGCAGGCACTTTACTGAGGACGTTGGCTACCACCACCCAGTGGTTACGACACTCGCTTGAATGGTCACAATGACGAGTGGTGGTAGTCAACACAGTGTGTACATAATTTAATGATGATTAATGTTACAAAATCTGTGAGAAGGCAGGACAGGTTTTTGGGAGACACTTTTACATTGCATCCTTATCTATTGCTTATCAAGGTCATTAACTATATGGACACACTAGTCTGAAATAAAGAAATTGAATTGGATTGAATTAAGAAAAATAAAAAAAAGAAGGTTATAAAAACTTTTTTACACCTTACCTAATTTAGATACTATTATTATTTCTGTTTACACCTGACCTGAAAATTCGACTCATCTGAAAAAAAATGAGATATCAGTCAGTTTGTAACGTCACCACGCCAAAAATCACTAAACCGATCGTTATGAAATTCGGACAAAGATGGAGCTTGGAATCTGAATAAGGACATAGGCTACTTTTTATTTTGCAACTACATCTGTGTCCACAATAACTAAAATTTACTCGAATAATGAACTCTGCAGCAAAAGGCAATTTCATTTATTTAATTACTAGCTTTTGCTCCCGGCTTCGATCGCATTAATTTAGATTTTAACAATCAATTCGGGTTGGACTCGGCTTGTTGTTTGGCCGTTGCAATCACAGGCTCAGAACGGAATATTATTCTATTTCAATCATTATATCAGTGAAAGGAAAATAATATATTCAGAAACAGCCAGGAAATGATCGTTACCACCTCATCAGTGTTCCGGACGAATCAGGAAGTGATTGGAAACGTATATTTCTCTTTATAGCTATCAAAGCTTCGAAATGCTTATAAATATATTTTTAGCTGCAAGTTTATTACATATATATCATAACATCACGCCTGTAATCCCCGAAAGGTTAGGCAGAGGTGTAGCCATTAGTACACCCACATTTCGCCAGTTATGTTTTTTAAGTCCCATGTAATAGGGGGCGAGCCTATTGCCATCAACCGGGTACAAATCCAGACTCCGAGGCTGCTACTGAAAAATTCCTGATGGAAAAATCTAATAACACTTTGGCCGACCTGGGAATTGAACCCAAGACCTCATGCTCAGCAGTCGCACTTTGCGACCACTAGACCAACGAGGCAGTCAAGTTTATTATTCAAGTAAAAACATTACTTAAGACCGTACTCGTAAAATAATCGCTAAATATGATTGTATTTCAATAATCGCTAAATATGGTTTTACCTTCACCAATTAAAATAAACTGATATTGGTGCCGATTCTCTTGTTCACAAACTAGACTAAATTTAGAGAATAGACATCTCTTATTAACATATAGCGAAAGAAAAGGACGGTGACATTCCGTGACATTAAAGAACTAAGTTAGAGATGTCATAGTTTTGCCTTGAACTTCTCCGTATTTTTAATTCATACGTTTTAAGATGTCAGCTATAACTGTATGGATGTGTCAGATTGACTAAATTTGACAGCTCTTATTTACATTAGTCTCTTTCTGATTTTATTGGACAGAAAATGATGGAAATAGTCTAATTTTAGTTTAGTTTGTGACCAAGGGAATCGGCACCACTGTTAAATAAAATATTTTAAACTAACTTTTGCCTGCGACTTAATCCGCTTGAATGTCGGTGTTTTTATTTTTGACGCGGTACTTACCCTTATTCTTTTTCTAAAATAAAAGAAGCCTTATCTTTATAATATTTTATCAGCTATCTTTCAAAATCGGTCCATCGGAACACATAGACAAAAACTTAAAAAAATATTTTTTTAGTATAATCCTAACTCTCCTAACAAATATTATAAATGCGAAAGTAAGTTTGTTTGTTTGTTTGTTACCATTTTACGCCTAACCACTGAACCGATCATCTTTTTGAATATAGGTACGTTGCTAGCTGTACAGGAACGAACATAGAGTACTTTTAATCCCGAAAAAAGTACTGTTTCCGAGGGAAACATATCACAATAACGTTCTCATGATTATAGATGGCGACACCTGTCGTTTCAAATTGAAATGACAGGACATGACATCATTTCATCTGTGTCCGTGATAACAGAAATTTACGCGGACGAAGTCGCGGGCACAAGCTAGTACATACATATAATCATGTACCGTGTAAACATTCATAATAATAATATGCATTTAGTAATAAGCTGGTTTTTTTTATTTATTTATGTAAATTTATATAACGGATCATCTTTATCTCTTTTTATGGATTACTAAGTCATGAAAAGAAGGCCGTTCTTTTTCCGTATACCTAGTTGCGTAACATCCTTTATTAGTGGTTCATAATAATTATTATTTTATTGTATACATCTCATTATGTGCTTTTTTTTTAGATCATATGTAAATCTACGCAAACGCAGTGCGTTGAACTAACAACTGACATATTTTATTTAGCAACAGCCCACGGTTTCACCGCGTTCCGTTACGTTTCTAGTTACTGCTCCGCTCCTTTGGGTTACAGCATGATGTTATATAGCTTAAACTATTCCTTATGCATCTGGCTATCATGTACAAAAGTATTTTCTCCTATCTGACTGGTAGTCTCAGAGATTTAGCGCGTTTAAACCAAACTACAAAAATCTTTTCAGCTTTATCATATTAAAAATGTAATTTTAACATAACATCACGCCTGTAATCCCCGAAGGGTTTGGCAGAGGTCTACTCATTAGTACACTCACATTTCGCCAGTTATGTTTTTAGTCCCATGTAATAGGGGGCGAGCCTATTGCCATCACCGGGCACAAGTCCAGACTCCTAGGCTGCTACTGAGAAATTCCTGATGGGAAAATCCAATAACACTTTGCCCGACCTGGGAATCGAACCCAAGACCTCATGCTCAGCAGTCGCGCTTTGCGACCACTAAACCAACGAGACAGTCGACAATTTTACAGGTCATTAAGAATTAATCAGGTTTTCAGAGCTAAAATGAAGTGTTTCTATAAAAAAGTTACGTCTTGGAATTATTGGTTAATATTGTCCACTACCCATTTTTTCACATTCATATTGCGTTGATTTTCGTTTGACAAACCGAGGGTAAGGTCTTCAGCAATACTACTGTAAACGACAAACTGCCAATATTAAATTTCAACCTAAATGTCTAATTTGCAACAGTGTCGATCACTTTAAACGTTGCAATTGTCTAGTTTTTGTTGATTGTTGTAATGAGTCTAAACCTGAACGATATTTCTTTTGGAAATATTGCATAGTGCTTAGGATTAAAATTCGTGTAAACAGTGAAATGGATTCAGTATCTACATGATTCTAGAACACCGATCGAAGTCATTTTTCTTTGAAAATCTTAGCTATTTCATACAAAGTTGCACTTGCACGGTTACAATAAATAGAACATTTTGTAACGAAGTTTACTGGCAGAACTCGTCACGTAAGGAAAAGGCGTTATACACGCAACTAGGTTCATTGCAACGATGACCCAAGGCGCAGGTGCAACCATGCCTAACGTGTCTATAATTTAGTTTCGATCAATCATCACGGATCTTTGTCTGGTCTGATCAACTGTCTTATTCAGATATATGAGAGCCTAGCTGAAATGTACGGAGTAATAGTAACATAACATTACGCCTGTAATCCCCGAAGGTTTAGGCAGAGGCTTACCCATTAGTACACCCACATTTCGCCAGTTATGTTTTTAGTCACATGTAATAGGGGGCGAGCCAAGTGCCAGCAACCGCGCACAAATCTAGACTCCGAGACTGAGAAATTCCTAATGGGAATACCCAATAACACTTTGCCCGACCTGGGAATCGAACCCAAGAGCTCGTGCTCAGCAGTCCCTCTTTGCGTCTATATACCAACGAGGCAGAAATAGTAAAATATTACAATAACTAAATGTCATCAAAATATTCCTCCGCATCGCCGTCAACTGAGAATATGCCTAAAAGACTATGCCCAAAAGGCATTTCTTATCCTGGCCAAAGTAAAAGCCAGCCCTTTGTTCACTGGAAGTGTCAACCAACAAATAATTAAATAATGTTGTTATTTAATGATGACGTCACAGACCACTGTTGTCGCTAACCAGTGCACAGTAGTCCGCGGTTGATAATTACTGCTTTATTTAGATTGATTTATGATACTAATTGCGATGATCGTATTTTAACTCCAAAATTGACTCGAATAGAATATTTTTGCGTTAGCGCACTGATGCGCAGTATTAGCCGTTAGTTGATTCATCTGGTTGTTTGCAAACCACTATTGTATCGGGGTCTTCCTGTAATGATAGTGTGTAAGTTTAATAATAAATAAATCCATACTAATATTATAAATGCGAAAGTGTGTCTGTCTGTCTGTTAACTCTTCACGCTTAAACCGCTAAACCGATTTAGGTGATATTTTGTATAGAGATTGTTTAAGTCCCGGGGAAGGACATATAATAGTTTTTATCCCGGAAATCAGCCCCTAAGGCAGTGAAAAGGGGGGTGGAAGTTTGTATGCAAGTACGATATAAACAAGTTCCACGCGGACGTAGTCACGGGCAAAAGCTAGTTAATAATATTTTCAAAAAAAGAACGTCAACACCTTTAAATCTGCAGTTTTCAAGTAAACAAGTGAATAACCTTATATAATTCTATATAGCGCGTACAATCTATATAGGTGTACAGTCGGTAGAGAAAGTTGTTCCGTCGCAATGTCAATAACGCTGACGACGAGGACGGAAGCGTTCGCGTAATGATTACGAAACTTGCATCTACCTGAGTACGTTGCATCGGTCAGTGTGAATAATCACTTTTTTTGTGTTACTTATGTGATACATTATGTCATAGAAGAATTTGGAATGCGTGGGGCTTAAGAGTGTACGACATTTCATACAAACTGTCAAATCTTTTTTTTTATGAATGAACCGATTTTAATTAAACTTCCTTTGCATAAAGCAGGATACATTAAGGTCATAAAAGTTATCAGAGAACATTTTTGAAAGATCAAAAAAGGGAAAGAATTACATGTCGTTCCAATAAAAACGTGTTATTTTACGTAGTATTAGGTAAATGAGGGGACGCTCTAGGAAGACCTTCACTGACCTTATAGCTGAGGTTCTTCAGTAAGATTAGGTGCGCAGTAACCGGCGTGCTTGTATTACGAGATGTATGAACGTGGACGAGGCGTAAGAAGTATGTAAGGATAGTAGCAGGTGGTGTGCTACTGTGTTTTGTGCCTACCCTCATGGGGAATAAGCGTAAGTTTATGTAGTTATGTATGTATGTTAAGTGTTATGCGGTGTACAGAACCTTTCGTGTATGGAACCTACAACCTACAACTGGTACTTAGCCGGTTTTATTTTTTCCAACAAAATGTAAAGATTGTTGTGTTGTGTAAATCCAACATGATAGGACTACACAGCCCTTCAATCGACTTTCAAACCAATATCAAGAACTGCCAGCCAAAATATTCATGAAAATCCTAAGCAAAGGGTAACCAGAATAAATCATAGATCAACTATTTTTAGTATCCCCGCCGAACCAGCAAAGTCAAGCTCGCTGGAAACATAACAGATTTATTACCTATTAGCAAGGACCAAAGGCTGACCACAGAGAGGCGACCCGATTAACTAAATCGACCACGTCTAGTCCTCTGAGAGGGGGCATGGCTGAAGGTATTAACTCATGAAACACGGCCACGTGGACCGAATAGATAATGGGTCGTGTGAGGCGACACGAAGTCTTGGTAGGGTCAGTATGCGGGGCACTGACTTCGGATAAAGGATTTGAAGTTATTTGGCTTTCAATGGTTATATGGTTAGTTCGGTCATATTGAGAGGATGAGTGACAGATGATTAAAAAGGTTTAAAATTGATTAAAAATTTATATGAGGTAAGTGACAATGCAGGGAGGTTTCACCCTAGAAAGACCTACACTGACCTTATTGGTGAGTATCTTCAGAAAGGTCAGGTGCGCAGTACTCGTAACCGGCGTGCTTGTATGCCGATATGTGTGAACGTAGAAGAGGCGAACGGTATGATAAATATGTATGTAAGGATCGTAGCAGGTGGCGTTCTGTGGTTTCTGCCTACCTCCATGGGAAAAAGGCGTGAGTTTATTTTAAACGTACGTTGGTAATAACTGCGGAAGATAGGAAGTAGGTGGGCAGGTTTTGCTTAGAAAATGCAAGTGGTTGCGGTGAGTGGAAATAAACAGGAGTGGGAAGCGGTAGGCACAGCTCTAACGCGGTTACCTAAAAGTATTCGATTTGTCTCGGTCTTTTGCGTTTTGGTTTCATTAAAATAAATAAAATAAATAATAAATATCTTGGGACAACTCACACACGGCTATCTGGTCCCAAGCTAAGCAGAGCTTGTGTTATGGTAACCAGACAACTGATATACATACTTATATAATTTATAAATACATACATATTATAGATAAATCACACCCAGACACAGAACTAACAATCATGCTCATCACATAAAGTTTGCCCTGGGTGGGAATCGAACCCACGACCTCCGGCTTAGCAGTTAGGGCCGCTAACCACTAGACCAACAGGCCCGTCAGGCCCGTCATTGTATATTAGCTTCCTGCCTCGTTGGTCTAGTGGTCGCAAGCGCAACTGCTGTGCATGAGGTATGGGTTCGATTCCCAGGTCGGGCAAAGTGTTATTGGGTTTTTCCATCAGGAATTTCTCAGTAGCAGCTTCGAAGTCTGGATTTGTGCCCGGTTGATGGCACAATGCTCGCCCCCTATTACATGGGACTAAAAACATAACTGGCGACATGTCGGTGTACTAATGAGTACTAACCTAACCTAATCCTTCAGGGATTACAGGCGTGATGTTATGTATTATGATTTACACTTATTATTTAACTTACACTGTTTGTAAGTACGTAAGTTTAAAAATTGCTCCAAATTTGAAAAATGTCGCGAATGTATTCGCGAAATAGGTATATTAATCGAGAAGAAGAAACTGGTAATACGATACGAAATGACGTCACAGCCTCCTTTGTTTTCCCGATAACTGTAAATAACCCACTAAACTAGATCAATAAAGCAAATTAGTGACAAGTAAACTACGATGGGTCAGTTTAAGCTTGTCCCAAACTTGGAACAGGACAAGGGATTAAAAGTAGCTTCAAGGATTTTGTAATTGGATGAAATATGTTTAGCAAATGGGATCCTAAGGTTAACATTTATTTGTTATGTATACGTGGGAATTTTAATATTAATATTAATATTTATTTTGTGGCTGATTGTGATCAGAAAACTTTGTGATTTAGGTAGAATTTTTAGGTGCCATTTTTTTTCTTGACATTGGTCTAGCGGACGGCGATTGATGGGTAGCTCGCCGTCCGATCAAGTACTAGGTGGACAGGCCCGGGTCGACTGCGGCAACAGTAAAATTCTAACAGTCCCTTCCGCCCCGCCCAAGGCAGAAGGACTCATTTGATGATTATTACCACCTAAAAAGAAAAATGGGTTTCTTAATAAGGGGAGTACTATTCAAATACGTTTCCGTGATATTTAAAAATGATAATATATATAATTGTTTCAATCTTATTTTAGTAGTGTAAATCTGAAGACACACCATTACAGGCACATTTAGGTATTTCAAGACATGTTTTCTTTTTAATTTATTGCTTAAACGTCCACGGTATTACAATATGTTCGTCTTATTCCGGACGTTTCCCGAGACCTCGCTAAAGTATAGAATTCCTAACTCCCATCTGCATGGATAGTAACAGCGTTAACACACGTGGACTACACACATAAACTCTTATCATTATCGTTTTAGCCCACTCTTGACTAACCCGTCGGCAGCAGACTTGTACTTTCATTGTACCTTGTCGTTTTACTTTACTACAAAGTGTCACATCAGCGATTGCTTGCCAACTTTTTTTTAGCAGGCGCAACACCAATCGATTTATTACTTTTTTTCTTCTTTTGAAATAAATACAAATTATATTTTTGAATACCTGTTATTACTAAAATAAAAATATAGAAAATAGTAGGAAGTCTCCAAAATTCCAGTAGTATGCGCTCCTAGGGAATCTAGGAACAATGACCGGGAGTACTTCAACTAGTTTATTGTTATTATAGTGTCCACGAAGTCTTAATAATTTCAAATTGACTATCGACTCATTAGAATAAGGCTTAAATAAGTAATAAGTTACTGTCCATGCTTTGCTATTTACGGAGGAGGGCGACGATACACAAAACATGAAAATTTTATGCTATACGTACTGACATAACCTTATTTATTATTTACCAAGAACTTCAAAATGGGTCATCGTACTCTTCATTATGAACGACTTCTAATGTAGTACCAACACTGAAATCGCGAAATAAAATCAGCTGATCCATACATTTCGTCTAGTGATGCGAAAGTAAGTATGGATCACTAAGCAGTAGAATAGTAGAAACTTAACCTAGGCATTCTAAGAGACGCTTCAATTTTAAAGAATTAATTTTTAGAATTGTTAAATAACCAAGTTTTTCAGCAATGAAAATGTTAATTTATAACTTTTCACGCTGAAAATACAAACGTAACGCTGATAATTCCAGCTGTAGGTAACAGCCATAAACAGATGTTAAACTATTTAAATGAAATACCTACTTAGATTTAAGTTCATAAAATATCCAAAATTCCAACTGTGGTAGAATAATATTTTACGCAAGAACAATTATTTGTTTCCAGGAATTGCAAACATCAGTGCTTACCGACTGTGCATTTTCCCGAAACAATTTACACTCTATTTGTATTTAATTTTTGCAAAAATAATTCTTCCTACCGTATTATATTATAGTACAAGTCTGTGCGCCAACACAGACACACTCCCTTTTCCCTCACTCTCAAAGTGCCATGATACGGTAATCAGATATGACCAAGGAGAGATCGGGTACTGGATCAATAGCTTTACATGCTTCCCAAGGCATAGGGGCCCACAAACAACTTTCAATCTCAGAACTGCTACTGAGGAATTCCTTTTCGAAAAATCCAATAACACTGGCCGACCTGGGAATTGAAAGCAAGGCCCCACGCTCAGTAGTCACGCTTGTGGCCACAAGACCAACTGCGCACTCAACCAGAATATCAATTCTACGAATTAAATACGTATCATCTCAGCGACAATCAATGTCAACAAAAATTTGTAAATTTGAGGCATTTTTATTTTTTCAAATCACTTCTTAAATTTAGTAGAAACCCTCCAGAATCTAGCGATTCAGCTGACAAAATACCCATATGACACGTCCACAGCTCACTTCGACCCTCTTGTCCCTCAAACAAAAGAAGGGAAGGTAAAATTCCGCCGAGACCGTGTGCCGAATTCCAAAAATTGGTATGCAATTGTTACGTAAACAGGAAACAGTGATGACAAAAGTTGTAAACATAGGGACTTATGTGAGCAAAAAGGTATGAACGGATAGGGACTTTTGAACTAAGATGCCAGAGTCACTAGATTTACGTCATCTTAGTATGGCTGAAT
Source organism: Hoplodrina ambigua (assembly GCA_949774945.1). Lineage (NCBI taxonomy): Eukaryota > Metazoa > Arthropoda > Insecta > Lepidoptera > Noctuidae > Hoplodrina > Hoplodrina ambigua. Next base: position 2,927,456 of record OX458976.1, read on the forward strand.
TTTTTTGAATGGATAGACGATTATGTTGTTAGGAAGGTATGCTTAATTTACTAGCTTCAACGCCTGACTCTTTTAGGCGTTAGAAAGACGACGACACAATCGGGACGATCGCAATCTAATCTCAGTATCAATCGTCACAAATTCCTTTAATTTACTTACATTTTTTGTCGATTGCGACTCTTGAACTCAATATCTTGAACGTTTTAAATTAGTAGAATTTTCTTTCAGGTTTAAAAGGCACGTTACACATATAAGTTCATGTGAGACTATACATTGTTTATCGTTATGTTTATACATTATTTTTTGCAAGTTTTATATTTATTTCAATTAGGCCATTACAAGACACTTTTGAATGTCATATTATATCCCGATTTTCAACAATATCCTGTACGAAACGTTATAGAAGAAGGTAATTTTTGTACCTATTCAAGCCAGTAAGTAGGCAAATCTTCTTCTACCAACGAATTCCCAAAAATTCTTCCATATTAAAATGACGGGGGTCGAGCGACGATAGGCTCCTAAACCAATGGGGACTTTGATGATAACTTTTATATAAATTAAATTCCTGGCAATGCGTTCAACATCGGATGGCTCCGATAACTGAAATACTTTGAGATGTTTAATTAAACTTTGTGGGGCGTGTTTCTCCCCCTAAGACAGGCCACGTAGGCGTCTTAAATGTGACCTTTAAAAGTAAATGAATGACAATGATAATATCCAGCGGTTTTCCGCGACCTTCACTAGGTCATCGACACCACGTGGACACGGCACCTGAAAGTTCATGGTCGTCATTCTCAGCCTTACGACCCTTACGGCCGTCTGATCTACGACCTATGTGCTCTGGCCATTGCCACTTCAGTTTTGCAATTCTGAGAGCTATGTCAACCGACATAGCTCTCAGAATTGCCTTAGTTCTTCTATAAGACACTGGATGCGGGCAGCGCATGATTGGCCTTTTGTACTAAAAAATAGTCTAATCAAATAACCCGAAACTTCTCATCTTCAACTTGCTTACTACTAGACGTAAATGTCGTAATATACTAATCATACATGAGGCTGTGGAATGGATACCAGGCAAGTGCCAGTGTGACTTTTTCAATTTATCTGTACTTTCTAAGTTTATCTTGGACATCACTGACATCAGTGAAGGAAAACACCGTGGCAAAACCAAAACTTATATTTGGTATAAGTCTGAAATCGCTAATCCGTCTTGAGTAAGCATCGTGATCAATGCTCGTGCCTTCTCTGTGTGGGAAGAGGCGTTTGCCCTGAAGTGGAACAATACTAGGCTGGCATTACAAATAAATTACGTCGAAAATAAACACTCAACGCCCTAAATAACTCTCGAACCTTTTCATCTATAACTTGCCTACTAGAGGTTAATGTTACTAGTACTAGGCGTTAATGGGAGGCAAAACTTCTGTATAATCGTAGAGTATCAGTAGGTACGTAACTTAGTTCAAGTTGGTAACCTAATATTCTGGCAACGGTTAACATCAATCAACCTCGACGTTTGTGTTGTAGTTAGTTACGTTTTGAAGGTAATTTTGAATCTGACTAGAAGTTATAGAGGTTAACTGCTTGTCTTGCAGATTGTGATGAACTTAGTAACTGCTTTCCAGATACAATATTGTGATTTCTCTTTCACGCCATTTTGATTGAAATTGTATGCATTTATTTTTATCTTTTTTGTGGGCTAAACCCTAATTAGTTCCTAAAAACAAATCAGCTGATCATTTTGATCACAAGCAGATTTATTTTTACCGACTTCAAATGTCGTATGAGGCTTACAATTCGGAATATTCTGTTATGTTAATTACCTAAAAAAACTCCGTCGTTTACCATAAGTAGGTATAAACCGATTTTCATATTTCAGAGTTTTTTTTTTACGTTTTCCCGCACTTGGAAATTCTCCCTTATTGTGGGTGCGTTTACAAATACAAACTAACATACACAAACAGCCAAACCCGGAACAATTATCTATGGGTCATACAAATGTTTGCCACGTGCGAGAATCGAACCCGCGACACACAACACAGCAGCCAATCGCTTAGCCACTGCGCCTACCATGCCGTCGATTAAAATATTCTTGAATAGGTACTTTTATTCCCTGAAAAATGGCCAATAAATTAAAAGCCAGCCCGTTCAGTCAGACATTTCAAGAACTCCCCTAAAACTTCTTACATTCCTGCAACTCGATCGTCACCGCTACCTCGCTAATGCAGAGTAAAATTACAATATCAAATTATTGGCTATGTATCAAATTGATATGATGGGGGGTAATACATTGATATTAGATTTCAATTTCACCGGACACGTGCCCTTTGTACTCGATGACTGATTGAGTGAGTTAATGTTGGGAGTGTTCAGTTATACCTGAGTGAAATGGAGATTTAGTGATTTTTTGCCGCAGAAAATTGTGCGCAAGTGTCTTGATATTTCGATTTTTGAGGTTAGGTGGAGATGACAGAGTAGAAATTAACGAATTAAAATCTCACTTTGCCCTTATTTATCAAGGGAGATTACGGGTTTCTTACATGAAATCGAAAGACGTAAGAATGAATAACACTTGCTCGAAAACGTTAGCTTGATAGTAAATAATCTCGAAGAATTATAAGCGCGATAGTTCACTACCTCGATGCATCAAAATCTCGAATAACTATATGCTCGAATCATCGGCAACACAACGGTCCATATATATATAGGTAACACTCGTGGTCATGTTTAGTCTAATAGTACAACACTTTCATATATACTGCCTCGTTGGTATATAGTGGTCACAAGGCGACTACTGAGCATGAGATCTTCGGTTCAATTAACAGATCTGGCAAAGCGTTATTGGGTTTTTCCATCAGGTATTTCTCAGTAGCAGCCTCGGAGTCTGGATTTGTCCCCGGTTAATGGCAATAGGCTCGCCTCCTATTACATGGGACTAAAACATAACTAGCGAAATGCGGGTGTACTAATGGGTACACCTCTGCCTAACCCTTCGGGGATCACAGGCGTAATGTTATGTTCATTTGTTTAAATACAATTTTAGTGAATACCATTACTGGATAAGTCCAGTGATATAGTCGCGCGACCCTGCCAACCGTATACGCAACGAAACGATTCTGTTCTTTGAAAGAGATTTATTCTGAAATACTATCAAACATAAACAAGTACAAAAACCAGTATTGACTAATTAATGACCAGGAGTCGTAATTATATTTGACTACTAGCTTTTACTCGCGACTTCGTCCGCGTAAATGTCGGTTATCGCGGAAGTCGAAGCCGAATAAAAAGTAGCCTATGTCCTTCATTGGCTTCAACCTTAACCTGTATCAAATTTCATCAAAATCGGTTCAGTGGTTTAGTCGTGAAAGGGTGACAGATAGAAAGAGTTACTTTTGCATGATAACTTTCTGTTTGATGAACATGCAAAAATGCACCTTATATTCACTAGACATTGATTGAACAACATAAGCTTACATTACCCGCAACAATGAACAATTTTCAATGCATTTTACCATTAACACGACTGGCAACATACCGTTGGTCGATACGTTCCGTTATTAGTCTGCAAGCATTTATGCTATTGTCAATCTCTTCGGTAATAGCTTGGTTAACTTCGATACTAATTCTGTGAATTAGTAGCTTAATTATACTGTTTGGGTGTATTGGACTGCGAGCTATTTGAATATATGAAATTGATTGTGATTCTGAATTTACTGGTGTTTCCAGGAATTCACTATTTGTTAAAAGCGGCTCGGAATGTGTTAGGATGATGCTTCGTATTTCATCATTGAATAACACAATGGCGATGATTTTTATGATGAAACTAGCTGACCCGTGCCCACTTCGTTGGGCGGTAACCATTTTCTTGTGATGTTTTTTTTTTTTTTTTAGAATTTTTCTCTACGTGAGAACCATCCTCGTACTTCAAGGAATATTTTAAAAAAAGAATTAGCGAAATCGGTCCAACCGTTCTCGAGTTTGCGCTTAGCAACACATTCAGCGACTCATTTTTATATTATAGATAGATAAAGCTCTAATCTGAATAAAACACATAAATAACTACAATAAATTGAAATATCTGTTTGGATTGTCGAAAAAGATGTCATATTAACCTGTTTACATAAACAAAAAAAAAATTGTCCGTCCGACTGATTGTTTCGGCTTTTGTCCAAAATGGCTGGACTGATTTTGACAGGACTTTTTTTCTGATAGATAGCCGATGTTATAAGAACTTAGACCTAAACATACATTCACTCAAGCAAAGTCGCAGGCATAAGCTCATCTATACTAATATAATAGAGATGTCGATTTTAGCGTGTACGAGGTAGGTGCTATATGTATAAGTGCTGGTTCGATTAGAAAAAATCTTTCACTGATAGCAAGCTATACTACTTTCGAGCCTAAGCTTTGTTTTGTTATACCTAATTTCCATGTAGACGAAGTTTATTAAGCTATGAAATAAATACTGTTACCTCTTTTCTGCGGTAGTTTTTTATTTATTTATTTAAACGCACTCAATAATAACCAGAGTACCCAATAAATGCGCCTGCGTCTACTAATACCTGCTAGTTTAATTCTGTATGTGATAAAAATACATCACTCCCCTCCCCATTCCTTGACTTTTGGCCTTACAATCTTTCAGGACGTTTTTTATAGTCGTTACAAGAAAATTTTCCTAGTTCAGTGATTGCGGCCACAATGTAAAATCGATTCAGTAATCCTATCCTTACTGAGAGCCGCACAGCAGTAATGAAAAGCACTCTTGTGAATATAAAACAGCTTGATTCACGTTTAACTGTTCCATACTCTACTTGGAACCTTAATTGTAAAATAATATGAATTATTTTTAAATTAACTGCCTCGTTGGTCTAGTGGTCGCAAAGCGTGGCTGCTGTGCATGAGGTCTTGGGTTTGATAACCATACTGCTGATGCTGACTTGAGTTTGACAGCTTACCGCAAGCTCATAATCTAACTTACTACTATTATAAATTCGAAAGTTTAGATGAATGCGTGTTTGTTGCTCAATTACGCTAGAACGGCTGAACGGATCTGCATGAAATTTGGCACAGAGATAGGTTGCAGTCTAAAATAGCGCATAGGCTTTTATCCTGAAAAAATGTACGGGTCCTGTAGGATAATAAATATCAACTTTGAAGCGTACGAAGTCGCGAGCAGAAGCCATATATTACTATGAAAAGAAAGTGATACCAACACTCCCCACCAGATAGTCTCCCCTTTTAAATTTTTACTTAAAAACAGAAATGTCTCAACCCTGCAGGGTGTCCTATTAGAAGTTTGTAATGTGGCCTAACCGTAACGGTTCGTAAACCCCACTTTATATTAGTTCTTTGAACGGATCGTTTAAGGTGAGTGCACATCATGGAGAATTGCCAGTAATTTTTATAGTTACTCTACTTTGTTGGTAAGTAAAATAGTCGTAAAAATGAAATAATGAAACAGATTGTAAAGTTTATTGGTAAGGCTTTACTACCGTACTTATTTAGGGAATGTGCGATAGATTTGTAGCTACATCTTTATTCAGAAACTTTTGTATTCGCGATAAAGCCGCAACTCATTGAAAAATTAGTAAAAATTAAAAGTTTTCCTTTATGAATTTTCTACAAAGAAACCACTAATTAAACCTTAGACAAGAGGCTCATTAAAATGTCGCCAATCAAATTGTAAAATAATATTTCAATAAGGCTTTTACAGTTTCAGAACTTTCTATTAATTAATCACATCGAAAACTTACGAAAATTTCGATTCTTATTTCTTTGACGTCTATAACAAAACCACAAAACCCTTTAGCTACGGTATTCAAATTAAAGATTCGCTATACTCACTCGTACATAACATAACATCACGCCTGTAATCCCCGAAGGGTTAGGCAGAGGTGTACCCATTAGTACACCTACATTTCGCCAGTTATGTTTTTAGTCCATGTAATAGGGGGCGAGCCTATTGCCATCAACCGGGCACAAATCTAGACTCCGAGGCTACTCATTCGTATTTCATATAATAATAGCCATGATATGCTTTACGCTACGCTAGCGCTGCAATGTCGTCCGGCGTCGGAATGCGAGTGCAACAGACAAGGGGTTCAAAGAGGTGAAGAAGGGGAGGTATGGTGGAGTGTGAGGTAGAAGAGCATTGCAGCGTAGTGCATGGGCACTGTCGAGGGGACGGTTGTGCGTTTCTAAGCGGTCTTGGCGCTGCGTGTGACACTCAGTGCGTCTAAGTTACTCAAAGTCAAAGTCAAAACATTTATTCCAATTAGACCATTTACAAGCACTTTTTAACCGTCAAGGAGTTGGTCAGTTAATCAGAAAGTTGAAGCTAGTTGCTGACGACGTAACGCAACGCAACGTAATCGTGTGGCATCTCTCTTATTGGACGCAAAAATATTCCTAAAACGACAAGAATGCTGAATTGCTCAGAAAAGTCGTAGACATTTGCTTATCGGAAACGAATAGAATTTTATCTCCTTTCCCTTTATTATCAGGGTCGTGTGGTGCCTTTTGTTTATATAATGAATGTGATTCGCCCTTAATGGCTGTCACTTGAACATGAATGGTTTAATGATCGAAGATTAAATGGATTGGTTCCGATTCCTTCGTTCACAGAGTAATAAAATAAATAATAATACCAGTGCTTTATTTGTACACTACATGGCAAAAGCATAATAATAGCTAATAGCAAAAGCTCTTAAACATAGAGGGCACGAGTAAACATAGAAAGGCACCACGCTTGCACAAGGTGCATTGGCGATTTCATACTTAAATTAATTTTGGAGTTGGCTTGCAGCTGAATACCAGCGTTTTACATGGAGCAACTATATGGTGTAACTGGTGTATCGTACACCTTGGTAAGACTGGTTATTAGACTTTCGTGTTTTTGTCTACCCATAACGACTGACAAAGATCTACGAATGACAGCCGAGACCAACACCTTTACGTGCCTTCTAAGGCACGAGGGAGTCGCACGACCATCTTCTATTCTAAACTCTAAGCTGTTACAGAGTTTTCAATTAGTAAACACAATAATACTAAGCCTGAATTGTAAATCGAAACCAGGACTCCACGTTTAGCAACCGTGCATGCGATCACGAGACCAATAGGGCTGTCAGCCAGGGTTATAAATGAACATTCACAAGGCACTTGTACCGTATTGTACGAGATTAGGAAGGTCACCTTCCTTGCCTTACAAGTTATTGAACCCGATACATGGTGCTTAGGGAGCGAGTCCATAAACTGAATACTTTGTTGCTGTCAATATTACTCTAAGCTGTAAAGGTAGCTAGCAAAACATGTTGCCTTAATATCGCTAAGAGCTGTTCTCGTATCGTAAAAGTAAAGGCGAAAGTAGGTACCAATAGTGGATACATTGTCACCATAACCATATTTTAAGAAGCATTTTACAAATATTTTTGTTGAATATAGTTTGCAGGAGGAAATAAAGAAGTTAAAAAATCTGGACTGATGGAAAGTTCAACTCTGTCCAATTTATTGTGACTGAGAATATTTTGAAATAAGTGACATCAACGACGATTGCCTCGTTGGTCTAGTGCATGAGGTCTTGGGTTCGATTCCCAGGTCGGTCAAAATGTTATTGGGTCTTTCCATCTAGAATTTCTCAGTAGCAGCCTCGGAGTCTGGATTTGTGCCCGGTTGATGGCAATAGGCTCGCCCCTATTACATAGGACTAGTCCCATGTAATAAAAAAAAACATGACTGGCGAAATGTGGGTGTACTAATGAGTACACCTCTGCCTAACCCTTCGGGGAGTACAGGCGTGATGTTATGTTATGTTATGTGACATCAACGATAGTTCGGATGAGTAAATTAATGAGTACAAATGTTATGATACTACTTTTTGGAAAGGGCAACTTTTAATATTTTGGAAGTGAAAACTTCTTTGGCCGCGTAAATTGATTTTTGGTAGAGGCCTTACTATTTCGCGTCACCGACAAGTTAATCGGTCGACAGTCCCTTTGACTAACTGTTTTTCTTTTCTTGTGTATGACGTTCTAAAGTGTCTTTTTCATGGTCTAATAAATGATTCACTGAAATATATGATTTGACTTTTAAAAGAGTTTCTTACGCACAATTTAATTATAATGTGCAACTTTGTCATTCTTTTGTTTTTCTAATAGAAAAAAAAAATATTCACTTTATACTACTACAAATAAGTTAGCAAAATATGTGGCTCTATTCATAATATTTAAAACCTATCACGTACCATATTTTACGCAAATAAAGATATTCTATTCAAAGTAAAGTAATTCAAAGTAAAATCACTCATTGCTAGAATTAATTTACGCAGATTTAATCTGATTAATATTCGGGACCGTGTGTTTTTGACTAATTAATGGCAAGACATTATGATCCTCGCGTCTTATACCTAATTAACCTTAATTAATAGGATACCTAAGAGGTGCCCTCTACGGGACCTTCTGCAACAGACGAACCTCTAACGATATCAACCAAAGTAGAAGATAAACTACGAAAACATGACGCGCCCCTCCACAATTCAAAATGTTTGAAAGTGTTTGTGAAGTATTTAAAGCTAGGGTTTGTGGGGTCGTGAGACCTTACTGCCCACACGAAGTATTAGAAAGCAAGAAGTATTTAAAAGACTCACAACGCATGTGTGCGTACTGAGGCGCCTCCCGAAACAAAAGTTAGTCAGCGATTTATTGCTAGACTAGCGGCGTCATTAATCAGTCATTATTATTAGTATGGCGCTGCACTGACATTCTCTGTGAAAATGACAGGTGCGTCGTCTTGCGCGATCGGCTATTTATGATTAGTTGACAAACAAATCTGTCGGCCTGCTACTGAAGACGATTACTTACGACTACATACAAAATCATTTCATACGGATATGACTGCGGATATGACATGGCGCGCCCCTCCATATTACTATTTCAATGGGTGTCATTGAAATAGTAATATACAGGGGCGCGCCATGTTATAGTAGTTTATCTATATCCTAATTCTAACTATAAATTGTTTCTCATGTCTGTATCAACTTCCAATTACCAAGATCTCGCCGAGCTATGGAAGCGAAAACTATCTTTGTAATTCTACTGTGGGGTCGGGCTGCTGACATTGAATCCATTTTTATTTTACAGAAGAGAGCTGTCAGAGCCATTTATAATCTACCTCGTCGCGAATCTCTAAGGGAATTATTTAAAAGGATTAATATTATGACAGTACCTTGCCAATTTATTTATGAAAATATTATGTATGTGAGAAAAAATCTAAATCTTTTTAATAAAATAAGTGATAGACATAATATTAATACTAGAAATAAAGATAAAATAGCTCAACCATATTTTAGGTTGTCTAAAGTAAATACATCTTTTATGGGGTACTGTGTTAAATGTTACAATAAAATTCCTTCTGATATATTAAAATTAAATGAAAGGAAATTTAAGACACACATTAAAAGTACACTTTGCAAACAAGCATATTACAAATTAGAGGATTACAATCAAGATAAGAATGCTTGGAAACATGCTGGTCCTGCTCCATAGGACAATGATACATTCTAGACAAAATCAAACTGGTTATTATTGTTTTTTTTTTTGTTTTTCATTTTTCTTAATACTTAATTTTGTTTTATTTTTGATTATTGATTTTGAAGTGTGTTATAGATTGCGCGGACTCACACACTATTTCATGTTGGTTGAGATGTTATGAGTGGTCGTCTGTAGTTCCAATATTTGTAAACACGTGAAAACTATGTATATTTGAACATATTTTAACTTTTAAATTCTTAATTTGTGCCTTTTAATTATTATGATTAATTAGTTTTTTTTTTATAGGGTACATACATTGCTTTCACGTGCCATGTCGTGTATGATTCTGTAAACAAATATTGTAAACATTGATTTTAAAAGAGTACGTATGGAGTTTCTTGCCCATTCTTCTCCATACTAAACTACCTTTTGGAAGGGGCAACTAGATTCAATTCTATTTTGTTTTTTGTGTTTGACGTTCAAAAGTGCCTTATTGGCCTAATTGAAATAAATGATTTGACTTTGACTTTGACTTTAGCTACTGTAAAAGCTATTATCGCGTGGACATTTTAATTAGATGTTACTTTATAAGTTTTAATCTAGATTTTATCAGGTTCAAAAGTTATTCGCCTTACAGCTTGGAGCTGAAAGATGTTTCTTACAGTAAAATAGTTTTGCGTTTAATTTGTTTAAAGTCGGTTTTGAAGTTGTTTCGGTGTGATCTACAACTTTGCTTGACAAACAACAAAAGACTATAAAAACAAGACGTAGCAAAATACATAAAATATCGTAATATACTTAATTATTACGTAGGTTGATAAGTCTATTAGTGAAATTGAATCAAGAACACGTGTAAGCAGACGGTGTATTCTGAAAAAAATCTTTCTCGGCGAATTTAGGTCGAGTGGGGTGAACTGTCCATCTCACCTACTGTGTATGCTATTTGTTGAAAATGATCCCTCGATGCTAGAGATCAACAGCGCACTTCTGCAAGCTCACTGCATCTGAATTCACCGAGGGAGAAATAGAGCGGTAACATAATATAATATTATATTGACTGCCTCGTTGGTCTAGTGGTCGCAAGCGTGACTGCTGTGCATGAGGTCTTGGGTTCGATTCCCAGGTCGGGCAAAGTGTTATTGGGTTTTTCCATCAGGAATTTCTCAGTAGCAGCCTCGGAGTCTGGATTTGTGCCCGGAACTAAAAACCTAACTGGCGAAATGTGGGTGTACTAATGGGTGCACCTCTGCCTAACCCTTCGGGTATTACAGGCGTGATGTTATGATGTATTCCCTAAAAATCTTTATCTTTATTATTATGATAGTACCTACGCTACGTTTACACCTCGAGCTTGTACTACGTTCAGATAATTATTGATCGAAGGTAAATGGAGTGTGGTTAGACAGATTACAGGGTTACCAGGACGACCTCAGTGGCTTCCTGTCTGCGTAGTTCAATGACCTCTGGCTTGACGTCATGTTTACCTTTAAGTAGACATTATCGACAGCGCGCCGAACATATAATTCTACATTAGGGACCGAACAGGGTCCCTACTAATATATAATTATTTGTTGTTTGTTGTTTAGTTCATCATTATCATCATAATCATTGACTGCCTCGTTGGTCTAGCGGTCGCAAGTGCGACTGCTGTACATGAGGTCTTGGGTTCGATTCCCAGGTTGGGCAAAGGGTTATTGGGTTTTTCCATCAGGAATTTCTCAGTAGCAGACTCGGAGTCTGGATTTGTGCCCGGTTGATGGCAATAGGCTCGCCCCCTATTACATGAGACTAAAAACATAACTGGCGAAATGTGGGTGTACTAATGGGTACACCTCTGCCTAACCCTTCGGGGATTACAGGCGTGATGTATCATGATAATATCAGAAAGCATAATTATCATATGTGTTTTGGTAATCTATACTAATACTATGTGAGTATATTATCTATTACTATAACTATAATGCATAAAGGTAGCATTCCGATTTTGGCGACCACAATCGAGAAACGCGAAAGGCGATCAAGACTGGCGACCAAGACCGGATGATACTCATTCATACTAAGCACATGACCGTCGTGCGACCCAGTCGCGGTCGCCTGTCGCGGTCATCAACATCGGAATACTACCTTAATATATTTTTGTTTATTTAAACTCGCATATCACTATAATTACCGCTCAGATTTGAAAGATATTACATTTTTAACTTGTTTTCATAAAAACATAGAGAAAAGTTGTACCTTAGAGCAATAAATTTGTTGCGGGAAGTCTTAACAGGATACCGCGGCCCCGGAACGTAAGGGCAACAGAAGAAACAGGGTGGTTTTTTAGTCAGTAAAAGTCTGACAGTCCCTTCCGCCCCACCCAGGGCGGAAGGAGTCATTTGATGATTTTTACCACCTAAAAAAAAAGAGCAATAAATTTGAAGATATTGAGTATTGAGTTTCCTCTCTTCACTTTTTTCCTGGTAGAGAACACCAAACGTTTTGTTACATAAATTCGGATACCTAAACTTTAAATAAATGAACAATCACAAACCAAGAAACTAAAATCCCACCATTTACGTTTAATTACAACTTATGTTAGTCAAGTCCTGATGTAAATTCTTAACGGTGTTTTATACTTGTTCAGCAGTGCACTGTGAATAATGAGAAAAGTTCAGCAGTATTGTGCGACAACCACTGTGTTAACTAGCACTAACTGTACTGGAAGATGGAAACTGGGTTTGTATGATTATTTATTTCTTACCACCTGTACCTGTGTGTCTTTGTTGATTTTTTTAAGAGCCACAACATAACGACACGTCGTCGTGCCGTGCATCGTGAACCGTTGCGACGTCCTGTCGTGAAAATAAGGAGCGTAAAAATTCACGGCTCGATTCGCTGCATTTGTTTTATTAAATTTTCAAATACGACCTGCTCTGCTCAATCAACCGGGCACAAATCCAGACTCCGAGGCTGCTACTGATAAATTCCTGATGGAAAAACCCAATAACACTTTGCCCGACCTGGGAATCAAACCCAAGACCTCATGCTCAGCAGTCGCGCTTGCGACCACTAGACCAACGAGGCAGTAGACCAACGAGGCAGTATCGCCCCCTATTACAGGGGACTAAAAACATAACTGGCGAAATGTGGGTGTACTAATGGGTACACCTCTGCCTAACCCTTTGGGGATTTCATGTTATGTTACCTGCTCTGCTCCCGTAGGTCCTAGCGTGTTATTATATAGCGTAAACTTTCATGAATCTGGCAATCATATGCAAAATCATATTTTTTCCAGTCTGAGAGTGGCAGTTCCATAGAATAGCGCGTATAGAAATCGTCATTTGTTAATTTGCAAACATGGGTAAAAAGTAGGTATACATTGAAGAAACAAACAAAAGAACTCTTGCAGCTTTATTGTTTTAACGAATATATAATAATTCTTTTGGAAAGTATGCGCGTCACTGAACTCCAAAACGGCTACACCGATTCACAAATGGATTATGATATAATTTCTATAAAAATCACATAATTCACCAACTGCATCAAGATTTTGTAGCTAAAGGATCAAGATTGTTTTTTTGTAAGTAATATCTTTGTAATATTTTGTCCTTCATAACAAATCTAAAAAAAGAACAGGAGCAGGATCACGTATTCATTATAAACTTTAACAATGAACTTATTTAATTCACGACAATAAGAACGAGATCAACTGAAAAGAAAATTTCACGCCAAAAAAAAATCTTCAAAAGAAACTTTTAATTTTCAATTAATTGATACAATTTTCGTTTGAAGATAACTTAAAAGAAATAACATTGAGACATTAGTTAATTGAATTTGAAGCCAACGATAATGACTTAAGTTCCAAATTAACGAAAAGCAATTTATAAATGACGGTTAATAACATACTATCAATCAATTCGAAAATTCGTATCAAATTAAAAAGAGACTTAAGAACGTTGCTTTTAAAGATTATTTTGAAAGGGTTCGCCTAATGGATTTGTAATAATTTTGACAAAGAACGTTAGCCGCAGATTTATTTGACTACCATAAAGTTTTTCGCCTACGCAAGCTTTTAGGACGACTAGTAAATTCAAACCTGAATAATGCAAAGTCAAATTCGACCAGATTTTGCCAGACTTGGTAATACATTACTAGTAATCATTACTAATTAATAAGGCTTCTATAACATCTGGCATACCATTAATTTATAATTAATGTCCCTACTTCGTTATCTGCATTGTTAGAATTATAACACTGCCATCTTAGCTGCTTGTGAACGTTAACTCAAGGGGATAATTCCTACTTAATTAAATCATTCCATGAGTTTCCATCAATCTAAATGTTAAATCGGTAAATTTGATACATCTCTACATGGTATAAAACAAAGTCGCTTCTAGCCGTATGTACGCTTAGATCTTTTAAATTACGTAACGGATTTTAATGCGGTTTCTATCAATAGAAAAAAATAATTCAGAGGAAAAGTTTATACGTATACATAGTTAGTATCCACATTGCACCCGTGCGAGGCCAGGGCGAGTCACTAGTTATAAATAAAAATGTGTGAGGATGGACGGATTTTTTTTATGTCTTGGGCCCAATAGGTAGCTACTTTTATCGCAGCATCAGTAGCGTTTTTAATGTCCTTGAAAGTGTAGGTGTAGAAACACTTTGAGCACTGCAGTAAAACAACTGTATTTGAATGTTTTTTGTATGATTTTAATATTAAGCACCTGTCGTAAATAAAACGTTGTACTTGAATAGTATTATGTGTGTCACCTTTAATCAAAATGTTTTATTAAATACAGTGATAAAATGCGTTGTTTCAACAGATTTTAATTAGAATCCATCCTTTGCCTTCTTTCCATAATATTTTTGTATACATTGTATCTTTATTTAGGCTCTAAAGGGTATTTATGAAGCTGAGTACCCCAAAAATACGTTCCCTTCCTCTTTATAAAAGTAATTTACGAAGTTGTTATCACCCAGCATAATTTAACTGTTTACAGGCTTCGCTAGGGAAGCAATAACAGTGGTTTAAAAGTTCATAATTTCTATAAAGTTATTAAAAAATGAACCACCCGCAGTCTTTTAAGCGGTTATAATTATTTCTCTTCATTATTCTGGAGTTTAATTATCATTTTTGTATAAGTATTAAATTCCTAATATTTCTTTTTCGTGGTTTTAGTTTTTTAAACAATAGTATTTTATTTCGCAGTTTTTTTTAAAAGGTCCTTCTTAAAGTAAACTGGAAGCCATTTCTGTCTTCTTATAAATAGAGTTCAAAATTGCGCGGTAGATTTAATTCTTATATTTGATATCTTAATAATGTATTATTGCACAAATCTATATTATTATACACGTGTATACGGCTGGACAACTACAACAACACTAATTCTTATTACGAAAGAAAAGAAAATATGGCGGCACTAAATTCGCTGGATTAGCTATTAGTATTATACAAATAGATAATATTTACTTTATTCTAAAACATAATTGCTTTAAAGTGCAATATAGTGAACATATTATATTTTAATCAATGTGCTATCTGAATACATATGTTTTACAAAATAAATGATTAATTGAAGTCATAAACCAGAAAGAAAACAGGCGAGAGCGTTTCCTTAAGAAAAAACCTGATTCCAAAAAAAAAACCGCATTCAAATCGGTTCACTCGTTTAAGACCTACGGTGCCACAGACAGACACACCCTCACACACATAGCGGTCAAACTTATAACACCCCTCTTTTTGCGTCGGGGGTTAAAAACTTCACAACAACCACACAGGAATAAAGGAACTGTCCCTAAAATAATAAACGTATTTATCTACATGATTACTATATTATATAACAAACAATAAGACATAACTTATAAAGATTTATTCTGAAAACGCAAACTTCTTCGTTGCATCTTCTTTTGGATCGCTTTTTAAACTTGCGATTGAGTTTGTTGCGATACAGTTTGATGTGTCGGTATTTGATTGGGGTTGTAGGTTAACATAAGTAACTCTGGTTCCATTGGCGTCGGAGGAGGACTTTGTATCATTTTTAAAAACGCATAAAGGACTATTATGTCGTGACATAACACACCTGTAACCAATTAATAGTATTATTAATAGTTTGCCATCAACCAGCCACAATTCAAGACTCCGGGGCAACTACTGAAAAATCCCTGATGGAAAAATCCGATAACACTTTTTGCCCGATCTGGAAATCGAACCCAAGACATCACGCTCAGCAGCCGCGTTCTGCGACGACTAGACCAAAGAGGCAGTCATAACGCATATAACTGGCGAAATGTGCGTGTACTAATAGGTACACCTTTGCCCAACCCTTCGGGGACTACAGGCGTGATTTTGATGGGGAAACCCAATAACACTTTGCCAGACCTGGGAATCGAACCCAAGACCTCATACTCAGCAGTAGAGCTTTGCGACCACTAGAGCAACAAGGCAGTGGCATTTGACAAGGTTGTAAAACTGCACCTTGTATTATTACAATCATAGGAAAATAACTTACAACAGATAGACAAGGATAGAAAGAGAAAAATCACAGCAATTATAAAGTGCATCAATTCATATCCGATTCGCAAGAAGTATATTGCACCTATTAGACCAAGGAAAGTATTGTATGTTGCTACAGCTACACACAACCATACTGCCAAATGCAAAGCAATAACTTTATCCTGAAAAATAAATACTTTCATTATTCTCTATTTTTTTCAAAAGGACCAATGGGATGACCTTGGGTCAGTGATAAAAGTAGGTAAACAAATTTTAGCTCCCGACCTTCAGTTATCTTTTATGGATCAGGGAAAGGTCTATAAGTCAAAGATTAAAAATATACCTTTACAAGAATATTTGAGTAAGTCCACGCATGCTCCAGAAATAATCAAAGGGTTAGTTTTGTAAAAGTGGGGTCATCGAAAATTCCTTATACTGCTTTTGGTCCCAAATCCGGATAGATGAAATCTCAAAGAAATTTTAAGATAACACTGATGTTGATATTGTATTGTTAACGAGCGTATGCCGAAGGCAAATTGAAGTTTCTCAAAGAAAACTTGCGCACATATTCTCTTTTGTGCGACCTACAAGCCCGAAGCGAAGGGATCCAAAGGTGGGTTTATCATAAAATCGGAATCCCTTAAATGTCTTTTGTTGATCTTGAATACGATGACAGAATCGTTCGGTTTTATTGTAAAAGCTTCCTTTTGGATTCTTTGGGAAATAAAACGATGGAACGAGCAAAAATTTCTCGCAGTTGGAAATATCGTTTTGAATTGTTGAAGGAGTGGCTTATGAGACTGTTTTGTTCAGTACGATTGACCATATTTGCAGACATGACATTCTTACAATGCGGTTTGAAATCAGGAACGGAAATGAAATCAGAATTGGTATTGAATGTTGGATATACCTAAGAGATAATCAAATAGAAATTAGCCTTGCTTTAATTTCAGTATTGCTGTTCTGTAAAAATGATCCTAGATTTTAGTTTAAGTTACTGTGAAGTGAGCTGTCACCCAACGCACTAGTAGAATGGTAACTCAATTCACCTAAGTTCACGAAAATCATTTTTTACAGAAAAGACCGGCTAGTTACTCCTCTGAGAAGCCAGACACTTAAATTAGCCTGCCTATTATAGTCTCACGGCAGAGAAAGGAAACCGAGACTTTTCTGAATTAGAAAGGGGCTTTTCTTCTCTTACAGAGAAAGGACGACTATTGATCACCAGCCCTGCTCAAAGCAGATAGGCAATTTCAGACTTATATTAATTATAAGTCCAGATTTCCTCCCTGTGTTTTCCTTCAACGATGTCAGACAAGCACTTAGTAAAATTTAATTGAGAATTTAATTCGCTTTTACAACTTCTTGATTAAGAACTGCACGATATTCAAATACACGGTCAATCTAGGTATTGTGCTTTGTAATTTATTTGAATAAGTAGTCGCATAGACTATGCGCTGGATACGAGAATCACAGTACCGATCGATATGGCTACGCTTGAGAGAGTCCTTTTCGGCTGAGATGATGATAATGATGATAGACTGTGATGTTATTATACAGGATGTTTGGTGCATCGTTTGCCAAATCAAGTTGGCCCATATAGAAGGTCATTTGCTATCACTTCACGTCTACTAACTCATTCTTTGTCAATGAAAATATAGCAGTTCTAATAAGTCAAATTCAAAGGAAACTCACCTCTACAGCTCCTAAAAACAGAACTGTAGCATTCACAGTCTGCAGTGGTATGAGCAGCAGGATCATTAGTTTTATAATAGATGAACAGGTCCCTTCGCTGTATGAGTTGACCAAAATAAAAAGTGTAATATAGCAACATATTGAGAACTGAAATGTAAAAAATATATTAATAAATAATACCAGCTGGTTGTGCTACTGCAGGACAAAGGCCTCTTCTCATGCAAAGAATATACATACTTACTGAAGGCGAGTTCGGACTGAAAATAATTATAAGTCTAGGTTTGCTCACGATGAAAATAATGATATTAACCGAAAAGGATTTACAAAAGAATGAATGATGGTTTGGTTTCCACTTGTGTATATGTATGCACTGAGCACGTATCAGTGTGAACCACACAGGGTACGTGGACGCATTGGTCGCTGACGATACAGCGATTGTGGGACGAACTGACACAGAATCTGTTCATGTGACTTTTTCAGTGATGTATTGAGTGTATTGACTATTAACTACTGATATTTTTTTGACTGTTTGTTTAATAATTGACTTGGTCCAGCCTCGTGCTGGCGTCAATCTAAAATTCACGCTTATATAGTCGCGGGGTGGTTAATATTTAATTCAAAATTACTTACAAACTTGACCCAACCTAAACAAATAATGGCATTCCGAAGTACAAGTCTTCTGTATTCTACCTCTTGTGGGCTTAAAGGCCTAATTGACGTACAAACATACATTTTGTTATTCAATCATGGAAGCAACCTTCTTCTGTATCGATTTTTTATGTAATAATTATGCATTGATATAGTTACACTTGGAATTTGTTTATGTTTTTGCCCTGAGATGCTCTGAGGTTGTTATGACATCCTATGACGTTTGATCATCGATCTATATCTGTGAGCAAGCCACATCTATCAAAAAAACCTAACTCATTGTAACGTCAAATAATACAAAATGGCCACCGATTAGTACGTTTCTCGAACGAATATAAAGCTTATTTAAATCAGATACCCATGGTTCGAAATGCAGAGCTGACGTCAAAATCTAATAGATATTTTCTTCATACAGATGTAAAGGGTATCTCCTTAGGTGCACCTCTATGCGTCTCATGTCACTGTCATAAAGAGTTTTACAGTATTTTTAATTGATAAAACGTTATACACATAAACTATAACAGATGCACTTCATTGGCACATTTATAAATCTAAGCCACGAACTATTGCAGTTAGAACGAAGTTACTGCTACCATTAGCCAGACGTACCAGTTATTAGCACTAAAACTTAAAAGTTTATTTTAAAACCACGAGATGGAAGTCATTAGAACATTGCCAATAAAGCTGTCTTTTGGTTTTCTTCTAACAACGGGAATATTATCGAGGTTATATAGCAACAGAACGCTGTTCGCTAAATTAACTAGGAACAGACTTTATTCCAATCTACAATAATACTTCTTCCCCTCCGGCCGTTTTCGCAACTGAGTTTCGTAACCAGTTGCAAATCAGAAATTTTTAGTGTTTATTCGCAACCAGTTGCGAATCAGGAGGATTTTTCCCTTAACCGCAACTTGGTTGCGGACGAAGTATAAAACCTTCGCAAACTTACATAGTTGCGATGGGAGAAAATCATTTCTTAATTCGCAACCAGTACCTAGCTAAGATAATGATTAAAAATTGTTCTAAAAAAATGAGCGCAACTGGTTGCGAACAAACACTAAACATTCCTGATTCGCAACTGGTTACGAAACGCAGTTGCGAAAACGGCCGGAGGGACTTCTTCTGTGTCCGCCATAACCGACAATCACGCGGACGGAGTCGCGGGTGTGTTAGTAGTAGGTTTTTAAGGTCGGTTCACATCTGACGAAAGATACGCCGCGTATCGTTAGTCGCGTAACGCAGAAACAGTCAAATAAGTAGATAATAAAATATCCAACCGTACACACAAAACCGATGATGCGTTAGTGCGTCGACCATACTAAAGACGATACGTTTGACGTATCTTGCGTCAGATGTGAACGGACCCTTAAGTTAAACGTTGTCTGGTAACTTTTTGACTTCTACTTATAATCTTGTCAATTGTACGAGTATATTGTCACCATTGCCCAAGGGCCCATTAGGTCTAACTTCGAAAGCATGTCTAACTTTTTGCGACTGTCTATCAAACCAACAGCATAAGTAGGTACTACATTTTTATTTTAAACATTTAAGCCTCAATTATCATTAATGCACAACGAAGGACAAGGGCGGTTGACCACTTTTCAACCTTATTACTAAGAGCTTAAGGTTGTGGTTTTGTTTGAAAGAGTCATCGCGGCCCTTTAACTCAAAGGGCATTATTAGGAACACGCATGAGTTTTAGTCAGTAACAGTCTGACACTTCTATCCCCTCCGCCCTGAACGGAAGAAGTCATTTAATGATTTCCCATCCATAAAAAGATAGGGTTGTGAAAAGAGGTTCACTGCAACTGTCCCCGATTGCACGTACACACACCAACAGATCATTGTTCCGGATCTGGCCGTTTATGTATGTGAGTCTATATCAGCCTTTTCCAAACTGGGCGACAAGGCCTCCTTGTGGGCGCTGCAGGCCTAAGTAAGTAAAAGACCCAGGAAAAAATCGGGGCGATGTGTGTCTTGGAGACTTGGGGAGCCATTTGTAATTTCATCTAGAAGGTGAAAAAATGGGGGCACTAAAAATAAATTCTCAAAGTGGGCAGTAAACAAAATAAGTTTGAAACCCCTAGTAGGTATGTTTGTAAATACATCCAAGAGACAGGTGAAATTCCTACTATGGGGCAACATAGCGAAGAAAACAACTGAACGTAAAATAACAACCAACTCAATTAAAAACCGCACTAAGCCCTATAAAAAGCAGAATTTGAAAAACAAACTAAATGGTACTAATTTCAATAACGTCAGCATTTTGCATCGCTTTAAAACTCGCCACCTGAACTCCGAAACTAATTAAAGTTAACTAAACTATACGAAATTCTCTGCTTTCATTTTGTTCAACGGTTGAGTCAGCGACTATAAAAAGCTCTATCTTTTCGTTCGATTTCTTTTACGACCGTCCAACATAGTGATTATATTCTCTATGGGCTAGAAGCTGTATTATAAGTCGTTATTGTAATAGTAATTGCATTGGGGGTAAAAACGACCCTTGAAAAAAAGAGAAATTAGTTTTTTTTTTACAAGGGCGTTCCACTCCTGAATAGTAGTTCGGAGTAAAGAAGATTTTTTATTTGTTTAGGAGATGTCGGGACAAACTGGATGGATTCCTCTGAAACTTAATGGAGGGAGGCCGTTGTGAAGGAGTCGGACAGAACAGGCAAATACATAACATCACGCCTATAATCCCCATAGGGATAAACAGAGGTGCACCCACATTTCGGCAGTTATGTTCTCATGTAATAGAGGGCGAACATATTGCCATCAACCGGGCACAAATCCAGACTCCGAGGCTGCTACTAAGATATTCCTGATGGAAAACCCCAATAACACGTGAGAATCGAATCCAAAACCTCATGCTCAGCAGTCGCTCTTTGCAACCACTAGACCAACGAGACAGTCATAAATTAAGGCAGTCATTATAAATATAATATAGACAGCTACATTCAGAGCAGATAAATGAAAATTCTATTCTACTCTCTTCAAACTTAACTTCCATGAATCCAAAAATTAGTTTTCTATGCCAATTATTATTTCCTCAAAGAGCGTTTCAATATGGAAATAATGTCTCAACAAAAAGTAATTTCATATTCGAGTGTCGACTAAAACTCGTCGTTATAAAAAACTTCTTGAACTTAGTGCGTATCATAAATATCTTTTTATATCGATATTAAAAAGTTGGTAGGGGAAAAAATACAACCCAATACTTAGTATGTTAAAGTACTCTTTCTTTGAAGGTCACAACATTTAAACATAACATAACATTATGCCTGTGATCCCCGAAGGGTTAGGCAGAGGTGTACCCATTAATACACCCACATTTCGCCAGTTATGTTTTTAGTCCCATGTAATAGGAGGCGAGCCTATTGCCATCAACCGGGCACAAATCCAGACTCCGAGGCTACTGAGAAACAAAAAAATACAAAATTTAAAGTTAATTTAATAGACGTAAGTTACCCACAAACGTCTTCTGTTCTTAACTAATATGGATGTGGATATTTATCTTTGGGCCTACCGCTATTTAAAACAGTATCATTTTAATATTACTTTGTAATTTCTATTGTTGGATTTTCAAATCTCGGCGCTGAACCGAGCGTTGTAAATAAATACAACAGTGCACAAAGCAAAGTCATAGATATTAAAATAATATTGTTTTAAGAGATGGGGGTAGCCCCCCTAGTATTTCCGCCAAAAACAGTAAAAATACTATTCATACAAGCTGATATCTAATTTACTGCGATCTTTTAAGGGGGTAAAACTAATTATCATGTCTTTAACAAAACCCACGAAAATAATCATGAATGGTTAAAAATGTTTAAGGCGAAACCCTCCATATTGGTACCCAAGTTACAGGCTTGCCTAGTTTGGGGCCAACGTTACAAAATATTGGGTAATTTAATACTGCAATAAAAAAAAATACCCTTTTACGAATTACTTTTAATAAGGAACAAACCCTTTTTTTTTAGGTGGTAAAACCATCAAATGACTTCTTCCGCCCTGGGTGGGGCGGAAGGGACTGTCAGACTTTTCCTGACTAAAAAACCACGCTGTTCCTTCTGTTGCCCTTTACGTTCCGGGGCCACGGTGTCCTGTTAAGACGTCCCGCAACCCCGGCAGGCGTTGGCCCCGTTGGGGGCCCCGTCCCTGTGCTGACAGCTCTTGGAGGCGCGCGCGAACAGAACGCGCCGTCGACCCGGGCTTGGTCTGATGTGAAAAAATATTCTACAGCTTCATACATCGGGTTTTCGGTGACAAAAAAATATCATGAAGAATTGAGTAAGCGTGGTGAACATTGCTTGTGCCTTATCCGACCTTTGCCCTGCAGTGGGACAGTTATAAGCTGGTATTATTATTCTTATTATAATGTAGTCGCAATCTCATCTCAGCTGCAATAAAGGTCAAAAAATGTTAGTCAGAGCTATTTTTGACAGATTGAGACTAAGATTAGATTTCGATCTTAAAAAGTATAACTGTCCCCTTGGTAACAAAAATGAGTTGATCATTGCTCATTATAATACTATGCTTGACAAACTTTTGAAAAGAAGTAAAGAAACGAAAAAAATGTTTACTATAATGTAATATCAACAAGTAATGGGCTTACTTCGAATGATAATTTCGAGAATATACGAGTAACTTCAGCAAAAAACTTTCAGGCAATGGAGTTATTTAGGTATCTATCTCCCAAATCACATATATATAAGAACATTTTTATACAAATAAATACAAATGAAGTGTTTGTTTGTAATGTCAAAATAACAGCATTTTACTAATTGAATATGACAGCCTCGTTGGTTTAGTAAACCGCGACTGCGGAGCATGAGGTCTTGGATTCGATACCTATGTCGGGTAAAGTGTTACTGAGTTTTTTCAACAGGAATTTCTCAGTAGCAGCCTCGTAGTCCGGATTTGTGCCCGGTTGATGGCATTAGGCTCGCACCCTATTACATGGGACATAAATTTAACTGGTGACATGTAGGTTTACTAATGGGTATCCCTCTACCTA
This sequence comes from Hoplodrina ambigua, assembly GCA_949774945.1. Lineage (NCBI taxonomy): Eukaryota > Metazoa > Arthropoda > Insecta > Lepidoptera > Noctuidae > Hoplodrina > Hoplodrina ambigua. The sequence continues at coordinate 2,950,815 of OX458976.1, forward strand.
ACCCTTCGGAGTTACTAAAATGTATTTTTAAAATTTATTTCTCTTTTTCTGTTTGCTCCGGTTAGTCTCCAAAACGGCTGAATCGATTTCGACGGGACTTTCACTGGCATATATAGCTGATATTATAAGGAGTCATTTTTACTTAAAAAAAAATATCCCCGTAGGTAACAATATTCGCGCGGACGGAGTCGCGGGCATAAGCTAGTCCAAAATAAAACCGAAAACATCCCTACATTGACGTCTGGCGTAAACATCTCAGTCACTAAGATTATTTTTATGACGCACTCTGTGGCTCCAAGCTCCGGGTCTATAATATTTTTACCACAATTTCGCTTTCCGTTCGGATACTGTGAACGTTTATGGCTTCCAATTTAATTTACGATATAGAGCTGTACTAACAGAAATAAACATGTTTTTTTTTATATATACGGAGGATATTATAACCAGTGGTTGCTTTGGCCGTGTAGTTCTATAATGTTAGGAATTTATGTTAGTATTGAAATTTTTGTTTGTAGATAATTAAAAATCGGGAAGTTTGGCTGCGGTTTGGCGTCGATTATTTGAACTTTATTGTTAACATTTTTTTGTTGTATTAAATAAGTACTAGAAAACTGAAAATACTACAAAAATGGACTTTTCCGGTGGATCTTTAATGAAATGAAATAATGTTTTATACAGTCTAGCATTTAATTACCGTTTTACAATACGGTCAAAATATTTTTGCTCGGCAGAGGTGTACAAAATTAGTATACGCACATTTCGACAGTTTATTTTTTAAATCCCATGTAATAAGGGCTAGCTTATCGCCATCAACTGGGTACAAATCCAGACTCCGAGGCTGCTACTGAAAAAATCATGATGGAAAAACCCAATAACACTTTGCCCAAGACCTCATGCATAGCAGTCGCGCTTTGCGACCACTAGACCACCGAAGCAGTCCTAATATGAATATACCATAATATACTATGATCCCTAACTTTTTTTTATTTTTATTTTATAAAGAATCTGAAATGTTATGTCCAACTGTACACCAAAAAGAAAGTTTAAATATAACTTTACCAAAGGCTGTAATACTTGTACGTTACATATTCCTCCATTAGAATTTTACATAATATTGCGACTCAAGTCAAAGTGGCCAGGCCTTTCATAATGATCTTCAAAGCAAACTTCTTCGAAGTAGACATGAATATACACTCGATATAAAGAACTTCTCAGTTTTCTATGAAAAGGTTATTCATGAGTTGTATCGGACTAAAAACATAACTGGCGAAATGGGAGTGTACTAATGGGTACACGTCTGCCTAACCCTTCGGGGATTACAGGCGTGATGTTATGTTATGATTCCTCAATTCATAAACAATAATTTTATAAAGATGCGCCAATATGCACTGCATACCAATTTCGCCAAACGTATCAAACCTCTAAATTCAGTCACTTGATTTCACGTTTCACAGTTACGCACACAAGCACTTAACCAATTCCCATTCATACTAGATTTTACTAGACCAATGCACTTGGTAAAAGCTGCATCGAATAGTATTGGTATACACGTTTACACAAAATAGATAGGTTAGGTGTAAAATGTCGGCTTCATACAACGAATGAAAATGCACGCACACTGAGAGCCTAGTACGTGAATTCGAACGATTTCAAAATTGGAAATATCTGTTTCGCACATAATTTTTCAATAGTCAGTTAACTCCAAATAATATCCAAAGAATAAATATGGCAATTTGACATATTTGCTATACAAAAGGTGTCAAAGTCAAAAAAAATATTTCAATTAGACCATTTACAGGCACTTTTGAATTGTCAAGGAACTCAACTCAACTCACCATATTTCGGGCACGCCGCTATCGCGGCGGTAAGACCCCTCTTTGAGGAGTGGCTGGAGAGGCGCTACGGCGTCCTCACCTACCGCCTGACGCAGGTCCTCACCGGACACGGTAGTTTCGGGAGGTTCCTGTGTCGGATATGGCGGGAGGAAACGCCCGGGTGTCACCACTGTGTGGATCGCCCGGAGGACACGGTGGAGCATACGGTGCAGGACTGCCCCGCTTGGGCAGACCACCGCCGTGTCCTCACGGAGGCGATAGGCGGCGGCGACCTCTCGCGTCCGGACCTGGTTCAGGCCATGCTCCTGGGCGAGAGGGAATGGAATGCAGTCACCTCCTTCTGCGAAGCAGTAATGCTAGCAAAGGAGGAGGCGGGCAAAAAAAAAAAAAAAATGTATGTGAATCAAGCATCAATGTTCTTGTCTTAAAACATTCAACCAAAATGCTAAACAATATTCGTAATTCCAATTCGAAAATTAAATTAAATTTTTACGATAGTGCACTCGTAGTAGACCCACTGGCTTTCGTTTGAGAACGCCGTATGTATGCGTACATGGAGCCAACCTTCTGTACCTTTATATTTTTGTGACGATAGCAAGAATGGAAATATAAAACACGCCTTGTGACCATTCACACGGAAACGGGAGGCGTCTGTGACGTCAACAATCACAGGAGAATTGAATGTGAATTGGTGTTTGATTGTACCATACATAGTACAGTTTCAACGTGAATGTTTTGAAGTAACAATGTCGGTGTCGGGGTATGTAAAAAGTCTAAAAAATTGCTCAATTTTATTGAAAAATAAAATAGAATTAAAATGTTGTTGTTAATAATTCATATTATGAACTATAGAAATTCCAGCTTAGCTAACTTCCTACCTTTTTTCAACTAGTGTAGTATCTACAAGCTCAAAGATTGACTTCTACTTATTACAACTTTATTTTTTGTTCACCAGATATTTTTTAATTTTTGCTATTTCAGGGTTGGTTCCATAGTTAAAGTTGCATACACATGGGACCAACCCTGAAATAACGAAATTAAAAATCACCATTATATTTACGTTCGGGTAACTTAATAAAATTTTCGGATCAACTGATTTTTGTTTTCAAGATTTTAGGATGGTCCCATAATAAAAGTGCTTCATGATGATCAGTACAAAAAAATAAGCCTAAATATTCTACTATCTTCTAATTAGTTACTCAACCACAAAAATGACCGTCTTGGCCTAATAATTTACCAGTACACTATCAACTAGTTAATAGCTCGCCGATCTAACCACGCCCTTAATCGCAACAAACGTTGTGAAAGACAAAACCTCCCGCGAACAACCTCTTCCTCCTGGCAAAGGAATGCAAAATACCTGTGGGTGAGGAACAATTAAGTGAAGTTACCGAACTGCGCCGATCTGAAGCTTTAATTACCCTTTTGCTTTCTACGTGTTGCCTCAGTTCAGTTTGGTACGTTAGGAAATGAAATACGCAGAAGTTCCATGTTAGTCTAGCTGGCGTAGACGATACCTTGATCAAGATAGCGGTTCCCCCACGGCGAGGTCTACCCATTGCGCTGTGGTTTTCGACCCCTTTTTTGCGCGGTGGAAATCCTCATGTATCTACTTCCTCATTCGTGACGGAGAGGCAAGTTGGACTCTTACCAGGTATAACCACCAAGGTGTTCCACCTCTGCCTTTGTCTGGAGGTGCGGGATTCTCATAAGCATTCACCGTTCCCCTTTTCTTTAGCGGGTCCCTCTTCGCCATGCAGCCATTCCGATAATAGCCGCACCCACTCTCAAGTGGCGCGCGTGGAACACTGCGCTGCCCACGCGGGTCTTCCTGATCGAACGATGGACGCCCCTAATCCGCCGCTCGTATTGCATTACATAACATAACATCACGCCTGTAATCCCCGAAGGGTTAGGCAGAGGTGTACGCATTAGTAGACCCACATTTCACCAGTTATGTTTTTAGTCCCATGTACAACGTATTGCGCCCTTGCGATTATCCCTAATTTGGATAACTCGTATGCATTATTTTTGGTAGCGCGTACTGCGGCGCGACTGCGTAAGCGCCATCCCTCAGAACAGTCGGAATCGCGGAACATGCGTCAAACTAATTAATATTAAAACTTTTTGTATTGCCATTTTTTTTTATTGTGACCCTGTAATAAAAATCTCGAAGAATTAAACAATTCAAACCTTCTTTCTCACATTTACCTTACATTGAGTGAGGTAACGATAGCCGTTTATACCAATTTATGCTGCAAAGTTAGCTCTAGCAGTTCGCGGTGAGTACGTAGCGATACGCTTCGGGGAATTCCTGCGAGTTCCTGAGGTTTTGTGGGAACTTCCAATTTCATATGTGTTTTTTTAATTAAGGCTTTGCTGAGTTTTCAGTAATTTTGATTATGAAGAAAAATTTTTCTTTAAATATTTAATTTTTGGTGCAACAACTAATGTGGCTTCAATTCATATGTACTTTTAAGTAAAGCTGCTGGTATTATTATTGTTATTTATTTATAGATGATTGATCATTTCGATTTCACGGAACTACAAATAATTTATTCCAAGAAATTCCAAGACATAACATAACATAACATAACATCACGCCTGTAATCCCAGAAGGGTTAGGCAGAGGTTTATACATAAGTACACCCACATTTCGCCAGTTATGTTTAAGTCCCACGTAATAGGGGGCGAGCCTATTGCCATCAACCGGGCACAAATCCAGACTCCGAGACAGCTACTGAGAAATTCCTGGTGGAAAAACCCAATAACACTTTGCTCGACCTGGGAATCGAACCCAAGACCTCATGCTCAGCAGTCGCGCTTTGCGACCACTAGACCAACGAGGCAGCTCCAAATTCCAAGACTAAGACTCCGAGACTGCTACTGAGAGATTCCTGATAGAAAAAACCCAGTAACACTTGGCTCGACCTAAGAATCGAACCTAAGATCTCATGCTCAGAAATCGCACTAGGCAGTCGAGGCGACGAAATAATTACGATATCGATAAACTGTAAGAAATCGATATCGGTAACAAAAATTTAATCGAGGTATATTTTTACATAATTGACCGACTGGTTATACTCCCTAATTGTTCAATATGCCTATCTGCGTACCTAACACAATACAAATAGATACAAGTTAAGAACAAATAGAGTCTATTCAACAAACAGCACATGATCCAATGCAAGCACTTGAGCCTATGTTTGCCAGAGGGAAGCGTGAGTGATGCTATTTGATATTCCATTTAGTTCCGGATTGACATCCCTCGACGCATGGTTTACTAATAAATAATGATCTGTAATGACATTGGGTTCTGTCTGGCTTACCTAATACCTTATCACTTTATGATCATTGCACCTTTAGGGTCTCCACCTATGTCAGGCTTTTTGTAGGACCGATTATCGAAGCGCACGATTATTTCATAGTAGGTACTGTAGTCACTTAGGCGTGACCTGGTACCGGGATATATGTTTATATTATTGAAACTCTTATTGTTCATCAAACTTCGTGTATACTTGTAATTAAATTATATTTTTTTAATACTAAATCTAAGTCTAGGCTTGACAGCCGCTGACACCCGGTCTGTCTCTATTCTACAATAAAAATCATATTTTTCTCATATTAAATAGATTGTATATGGCTCAAGGTCTCTACAGTACCTATCGTAGGACCGATTTTTTGTGGGACGTCTGCGTTGGTATATTGGAATTCATCATGTTTCATTTTCTCCGACCATAATATTCCCGTTGATTCAATATAAAAGGTATAACCTAAAGGAGATGGATAAAATGTGCCCCAGATGACAGGAACGAAAGTTTTACTATATTTTTTGAAGGTTTGGGTTCGATACCCAGGTACGGCAATGTGTTATTGGGTTTTTCCACCAGGAATTTCTCAGTAGCAGCCTCGAGATCTGTATTTGTGCCCGGTCGATGGCAATAATATCGCCCCCTATTACATGGGACTTAAACATAACTGGCGAAATGTGGATGCACTAATTCACCTCTGCATAACCCCTCGAGGATTACAGGCGTGATGGTATGGTATACTGTCCCACAGCTGGGCAAACGTCTTCCTACATTCTTCCATTATTCCCTACGCCTAACCTTTTTTAACCAATGCCCCATTCACATATCCCTCACATATCCCAAAATTAAGCCTACTAAATCATGAACACAATTCTCTCTACCATAAACACACATATACAGGGTGATCAAAGATCCACAGACCGTGTTTGCTATCACGGCTACCCGATATCCCATTTAGCGCAGGGACGCTCTCGGGAATCGAACCCGCTAATAAATAATTCTCGGTAATGACTAGTGGGAGCCGTAGATCAATAGCCACTGAGCCTGAACTAAAAATAGATATTGGATATTTCTGAGAGGTATTTTATACATCATTGTTTAAGTTTACGACCCTGTGCGACCTGATTCTGTTGTTTTATAGGCAGGGAACTTAGTAATTTAAGATTTTGCGTGTATTTTTAAAATAGGATATGAAAAAAAACTATAACAACTTTTTATGGTATACTATTTTTTTCTGTTTCTTGTTATGTTACTGCCACCAACTTCAAAAAAAAAAGTTGTGTTTGCAAAAATTTTTTTTTTTTTATATTATTAAGCTAGTGGTAGTAAACAAGGAGATACCCTACTTTTTTTTAGTGATGAACTGTCAACTAATACTAATACTACGGTAATAATACTTTCCAAAATGATTTCTATTCTCCATGTTAATAACTGTCACAATTGCATGTCTTATTCTGCGAAACGCCGCCGCTGGAAAATATAATTTTGTGTTCACTTTATTATAAACTTTCTAAGAAAAGAATATTAAATTGAAAGTAGAGCATTTAATGAATGAGTGCCATTCATTACTACTAAAGTACTAAGGTACGACGTCTAACTGATAAAGTACTAAATTTTTGTTCAGATAATTATAGAAAATGTAGCTGTAAAACAGTTATTCAGACTACGGTCGCTATTAGGCCGAAATTAATAAACGTTTCTTTGCACGTGCTTTGACTAAGCATTATTGTCGTCTCTGTCGCACAATTTTCAAACTACGTGTGCAAGAGAGACGGAATATCAGATGTAGTGTGTTTCTAAAACTACCCACTAGCTGTTGAAAGTGTTATTCATGCACTATTATTTTAATTTTTGTTATTAATGTTATAATTTTGTCTTTGCGCACTGTGTTTAACGCACATATTCTACACTATACTTGTACTGATTTTAAAAGAGTATGTATAGAGTTTTTACCCAATTTTTTTTCCATAACAAAACTACCTACAAGATTTAATTCTATTTTCTTGCACATGACGTTCAAAAATGCCTTTTTTTAAAGGTCTAATAAAATTGTAATAAGGCATTGTGTTTGACTGACGTAATAGAAAAATGACAACTGAATAAACTCCTCATTCATTTTAATTTACAATTACAAAACTAATTAACAGTCAAGCCATAGTTGCTACTTCTTTGTAGAGTGTTAAAATGAAAGAAAAAACACAAACAAGTTGTAGTGGAGTTTTAATAAATGTTGCTTTTAACCCCCGAGCTAAGCTAAACGTGCTTGCTTTAAGAATGAGCGCGCTCCAATAGTTGGCCGGTCCAATTTGAGTTCGCGATAGCCGCTGGGCTACTGACGGTTTAAGTTTAAAATATATTGATACTGTGAGAATTTTGCCAGCTGCTACATTATTGGGGGTGTCGTGGGGTCTTCGGTATTCGAATTAACGCTTTATCCTTCTTACTTACGAGTAGGATGGAGCGAATATAAACTTTTCCTAAAGTGTTACTATAGTTGTAACACTTCTGTTACAACTATAGCAACTTTCTAAGTGTGTTCATAAAAAAAATGTGAATGAAATGATTTCTGTAGTGAATAAATGATTTTACTATATAACTAGTTTTTTGTCATTTATTTATTTAAAAATGTTGTAATGGCCTAGTGGTTAAGGCGTTCGTCTCTTATGCTAGAAGTTGTGGCTTCAATACCGGGCAAATACAAATGTGACTTTATCATTTCATAATAATATGTTCTTTCTAAAATCTTGGACATTACTGACATCGGTGAAGGAAAACCATCGTGAGGAAACCTGGACTTTTAATAAATAAGTCTGAAATCGCCAATCCGCCTTCAGCAAGCATGGTGGTGGTTCTGTGTATGAGAAGAAGCCTTTGCCCAAATGACAGTAATAGGCTGGTATTATATATATTTATATCTTTTTCGTAAACGTTATAAGACAACAATAATAAGTTAATTTTAGCCATCAATTGCCCATTCAGAGAAATAGAACAAAGTGAATAAAATTAGAACGATACAAACACAATGAGATAAAATACTTTAGACGTCCTTTCAAGTGGGTACCTAAGAAACTCACAATAGAATACCTTGAAAACGTCTTCATTATGGACTATGATCCCAGAGTAGCCCGACGTACTTCATTTTAGCACGAATAAAATTGTGAAAAAACATACGCATCGAATTGAGAACCTCCTCCTTTTTGAAGTCGGTTGAAAAAACAAAATATTTTTTTTAAACCCACGTGAATGTATACATTTTATTAGAAAAAAAAAGATTGAATTACCAGCCTTGAATAACCTACAAAGTTTATAATTTAACATAACATCACGCCTGTAATCCCCGAAGGGTTAGGCAGAGGTGTACGCATTAGTACACCCACATTTTGCCAGTTATGTTTTTAGTCCCATGTAATAGGGGGCGAGCCTACTGCCATCAACCGGGCACAAATCCATACTCCGAGGCTGCTACTGAGAAATTCCTTATGGAAAAATCCAATAACACTTTGCCCGAAATGGGAATCCAACCCAAGACCTTATGCACAGCAGTCGCGCTTGCGACCACTAGACCAAGGAGGCAGAAAGTTTATAAATTTTAAATTAAAAAGAAAATCGCGCCTGGTTGTATGTTTATCCTTCAATATTTCCACAACCAGAAGGCTCGCAGGCATGGTTCAGAACAATAAAAAATCGCAATGATAAGAAAAATTACGTAACTTACTTACGTTTATTTTTTATATATTAACAAGATACCTATAGTATTAAATTCTTAATCGCCAGATACTTTCCAGAAGCCATAACTATATCCTCAAAATTTCAGTAATGGGTAATTGACGTAGCTCGGACTCCTTAGAGATTTTACACCATACCCTTTTATAGCGATGATTTAACAAGAAAATAATTATCTTGGTACTTATGTCGTATAAATATACCATAATAGACAGACCGTTTTCAGAATTGCTTCTTTGAAAAAGAAGGTGTAACCGAAAATAAAATCTTAACGATCTACGATACAATAGAGGCTGCTGAACAAACTAAATAGAAGGTCGAAATTATCTAAAGCCGCGTACAAATGTGCGGGACATGTGCCGAAATAGTTTGTCACAGAAACAACGAATTACTACATCGCCAATCAAACACCCTAAAGATTATATAAGTCAATTTTTAATTTCAGTTTCAATCTGTAAAAAATTGCATTTTTTGATATAAATTTTTGCTGAGATGAGATTGCGACTATATTATGAACTTTTTTAAAAAATCGGCTTTCAAATGCTAACCTGTAATCACATTTGTAAGGGAGATGCAAATAAATACTTGAATTTTAGTTTAAGTTTACTGGTAACTGGTGAATTTTGTTAGACTGATGGCGGTTTTCCAAAATGAACGTTTTTAAAATGGAATAGGTATCTCGTACAAAATACACCAGTACATCGTATTGTTTCTAGACAACTGGTCTGCTCACGCTAGACTTACAGTAAAGGGTGCCAGGGCCGGCTTAGGCTGGATACAAACTTGCCTAATTGGGTAATGTGGTAGGATATTAGTTTACGATACGACATTATAGACTGCCTCATTGGTCTAGTGATCGCAAACCGCGACGGCTGAGTATGAGGATTCGATTCCCAGGTCGGGCAAAGTGTTTTTGGGTTTTTCCATCAGGAATTTCTCAGTAGCAGCCTCGGAATCTGGATTTATGCCCGGTTGATGGCTATAGGCGCGCCCAACATCACGTCTGTAATTCGGCAGAAGATTAGGCAGAGGTGTACCTACATAATAGTACACCCACATTTCGCCAATTATGTCTACGTCCCTGTTATATGGGGCGAGCCTATTGCAAACAACCGGGCACAAATCCAGACTCCGAGGCTGCTACTAAGACACACACACACATACATTAAAAATGAGAACATAACACTCCTTTTTCTAAGGCAGTCGTGTAAGGCATATTTTAAGCTTCTATTATGTTAAAATACCATTGCAACATAGCAACTTAACACGTTGTTTGACGTTGCCTAACAATAAGACAACCATTTTGAATTTAGCAAGTCATTTTGTAGTACTTACACTGTTTAAAGGTCAGGTCGGGAAAAGGGTTTTTGGTTTTTCCATTAGGAATTTTTCAGTAGCAGGTTGGCGTTCGGAAGACAGTGATGTGACACCCTCATGCTTCAGAAAGCACGTGCAGCCTTCATTGGACTATGAGGGTCATGGAAAGGGGACTGTAACAGTGTTAACGCACACACTTGTTAACTTTAGTATATCTTGAGTTATAATAATAATATTCTCCAAACCGATACAGGTCACGGCTAATCTCAAAGGAGCCTAGCCAGGTACTCAGGAGATGTTATAGTGCATAAGTGTGTGCGCAAACACAGGTACACTTCTTCTCTCACTCTCATATTCCGATAGGACGGCTATCCGACACGATCGGGAAGAAATCAGGCGCTAGACCAACGGCTTTACGTGCTTTTCGAGGCACAGGGGTGTCACACCATCTACTTACAAATTCCGAGCTGCTACTGAGAAGTTCGTAATGGAAAAACCCAGAACACTTTTTGCCCGACCTGGGACCCAGGACCACATGCTCAACGGTCGCGCTTGCGACTACGAGGCTAACGGAACAGTCAAGATCGTACGTACTTGGCTAGTATATGTTGAGATTAACCACCGTCACTGGCGGGCAGCGGATGTATACGGTCTGCCCAAGACCGGGATGGTTGGGGCTCTTTGGGAGGCCTACGTTCAGCAGTGGACGACCATAGGCTGATATGATGATGATGACCGACCGTGACCTAAATTCGGTCTGATGAACATAAATTACTTGTTTACTTTATTATTTTGACTGCCTCGTTGGTCTAGTGGTCGCAAAGCGCGACTGCTGAGCACGAGGTCTTGCGTTCGTTTCTAAGGTCGGGTAAGGTGTTATTGGGTTTTTCCATCAGGAATTTCTCAGTAGCAGCCTCGGAGTCAGGATTTGTGCCCAGTTGATGGCAATAGGCTCGCCCATTATTCCATGGGACTTAAACATAACTGGCGAAATGTGGGTGTACTAATGGGTACACCACTGCCTAACCCTTCGGGGATTATAGGCGTGATGTTATATAATATTATATATATATAAATTACTGTCGAAAGATGTTACATCACAAACAACATTATCATCGCTGTGTTTCTTACATCCAAATAATAACAACTAAATTAATGATACATTCAATGTTTTCATTTAATTCCCGTTTGTAACACAGAACTAGTTTGTTGGAAGTGAAACAGCGAACATTTACATATGAAACGGTTTTACTAAACAAACTTATTGAATGTTCAATATTTTTTTAATTGAAACTAAAGATCCCTTTGTGTTTGTTTTAGTTTTCGTTTGGGAATAAAACGTGTCGTAAATATAGTTGAAGTTTTCTTAGAAACTGATGGATGTTTTCAAATGAATTATTTATTATTTTACAAGCCTTTTATATAGCCTATAACATTCGGCGGTAAGTTAGCTTGCTATTATTGAAAGAATTTTTGTAATCAGTGTAACTGTTATCATAACTTTCCTTTATTGGTCAACCTTGGTTTTTTGGCCTGAAAGTCCTTCGTTGGTCTAGTGATCGCAAAGCACGACTGCTGAACATGAGGTCTTGGGTTCGATTCCCATGTCGGGGAAAATGTTATTGGGTTTTTCCATCCGGAATTTTTCAGTAGCAGTCTGGATTTGTGCCCAATTGATGGCACTTAAACTGGCGAAATGTGGGTGTACTAATGTGTACACCTCTGCCTCACCCTTCGGGGATTACAGGCGTGATGCTATGTAACCGCAATTTGAAATTACACATGACCATATTTGATAAATTGCACTCTTAAAAGACGGATTAAGTAGCAGCACTTAAAATATATAAGAAATACATTTTACTCAGCATTATCGGCTTAAAAATAAGCTTCTTTTATCATATTTTTCCCTTGAAGTATTTCATTTTCAATAATCTTATTTTGCGCCCACAAAAATCCCTCCCTGTCTCGAGATAGTTTACACAACAAATATTAGTACAGCCGCTAACAACACGCTATCGCATTACCTGCGCACTGAACTTGTTACAGATAATGGTACAAATTGACAAATGGTGTAAACAACTTGTATTTACGACTGTACCTCAGCGTAAGTGGATCAGAGAATGATATAGATATACACAAATATCTGGTGAATATACGCTGTGGTAACGTACAGCTTGTAATCTCCTTGTTCAATATTCAATAACATAGTGTGAGGTACTTCATGTAAATAATGTTGATAAAGTAAATCTATATAGTATGTTTAAGTAAGAGCGTTCCCTCTCGTTCTAAATATATAAAAGCGAAAATTCACTCACTCACTCACTCACTCATCACAAAATATCGAAAACCGACACAAAAATATTAAATTTGGCAGGGAGGTAGTTTATAGTTAGTAGACGTCCGCTAAGAAATAATTTTCCATTAATAATTTTTCATGAAGTGATAACTTATCTTTCACAACCCAGTTACTGGGTAACACGATACCCCTTGGTAAGACTAGTTGCCTGACTTTCGGGCTTTCGACTACTTACATTACAGAATTACAGTACCAACGGCTTTACGTGCTTACCGAGGCACGGAGTGTCACACAACTATCTTCCAAACTTCAGGCTGCTACTGAGAAATAGAAAAAATTAATAACACTTTGCCTGACCTTGGACTTAAACCCAGGATCCCAAGCTAAGCTGTGCCGCTTGAGACTTCAAGACCTCAAAAGAGGTAGCGACAATACGTGATAAAAAAACATATACCTACCGTACAAAACAAATAAAAACATAACACGCCATTGTTTTTCAGTTCATGAACAATGCTTAATTCACACAGAAATTTCGTTTCCGTGATCAAATAAAAAGAAAAGCAGAAAAATCGCAACGTCCTGTCAAACTGTAGTTAACACAAACGAAACCGAACACAAAGATGAAAAATTAATGAGAAAATAAACGCACAACATCTGCGTCACTGCTCCTGTATCACGACCAATGTCAGTTGACCTCTAAAACTGTATACAGAATCCACCTATCCAGTGTGATTCAGTTAGAGCACAAACGATGAGGGAGGTCTTCACCCCTGGCCGTCAATAGACCCATCATGAAATATTCATTCTGGAATGTTCCCCCGAGCGGGCCGCGATCTCTTTTATTAGCATTTAAGACAAGTTTTGTAATGTAAGTCGGGGGTTTCTTTCATGTCTACGTTTGGCCGGTTTGTTTCTGAATATTGAGGGTGATAATTTGAATTTGTTAAGACTTTTTGGAGACAGGAGTAACAATGGTGTTTTATTAGCGTTTTATTATTTTTTGTTTGTTAAGATCAGTCGTAATTCTAGCTTTAAAACAACTTTTAGTTTAAATCTCCAACACGGTTTTTTTTTGTTTTGGATAACACAGATTATGAGGTTAGTTTGAAAAAATTGATATCAATAACTCTGGATATTGGCAACTGTTCATGATACAGCAAGTGAACTGTAAAAAACAGTAATGATAAAGGTTTTTTTTATATTGAATACCATTTTATAACTACTTTATAATTAAATAAAAATATACATAATAATACCAGCCTATTAATGTTCTATTGCAGGGCAAGGCCTCTCAGCACATACTAGTAAGGTTTCATAGTGTAGGATACTCCTAATAGTGGGTCCCAATAGAAATATCAACTCACTATCCTTCTTATAAAAATTATAATATGTGAAAAATAAAATGTAAATATTATAATCAGTGGCCAATAATTGAAGATTTTTACAAAAATATCTGATGCTACATATCGATAAAAAACAATACCTTGAAGTCTTTTGTTTTAATTGAAACGTTTCTCCTTAATTTTTAATGACTAAACAAAAATATAGACAAACTTTAAACAATTTGTGTGATTATAGCAAAATTTCTGAGAATCTTCGAAGCGCTTCTAAAAAATAAGCCAATTAGACGTGTATTTTGTTAATTATATTCTACTCTGTAATTAGTTTGATTTGGAGTTGCTGAAGCAATTTAATAGGTACCTATATGTTGGAGGGACCAAGGATAACAGACGGAGCCACAAAAAGTCAATTTAAAAAATCAAAAACCCAACTGCGTAAAACATGATCTTTAAATAAAAACTGAAAAGAGAAAGCAAGTTCAGTAGGCTAAAATTTTTTTATGGGCCTTGTCCACTTTATTTTTCGCAATATGGCGTCTAGTTGTCGCAATTCTGAATGTTGCTTAATGTCTTTAGCGACACAAGAATCAATAAAGTCGGCACACGCGTTTAACCTAACATTGGCTAATAAGACAATTACACTTCGCGTCGCGCAGTTGGCTAAAAAGAAAAGTACCTGCATATGACACTGGATAAAAGGGGACGTCTTAAAACTACCTAACCTACCTACGGCCTAAGGGCCAACGATACATGAGAGGTGCGCCGCGTTGCAAATCCTCTTACTGCCGTAGTGTTAGGCGACCATTTTTTTTACAATCATAACAGTGAATCATTCAAAATGCATTAATTCACCATTTAAATAAATGTTCGACAAAAATTATACTATAATTTGAATCAGTAAAACGAACTCGGTGAATGAAATTAATAATTATTGTTATTCTTCTGTCAATTTTGAATTAATTACAATGTATGAGTGAACGGTTGAGTAACTACTTGGCTTTCACAAAATTATTATTTTAGGTAAAACAATAGTGCTCCGTACTTAAGATGTAGTAGCGTTTCGAGTGTGAAAACATACATTTGGGTAAATGGTGCGGACATGCTCTGGTAGTCTTTTAGGAGACAGGTTGCAGGAAATGTTATAGTGTGAGTAAACTCTGATTTAAACGATACGAGAAATATCATGCGATTTGTCGTACATTGCGAGCCCGCGCGGATGTCATGTCAAAAGTGACCGATGATCGACAGAAATGGACCACAACTTGCACGATGTTTCAAGCACCGTCTAAATCAAATTTAATGTAAGTAAAGTAAGTAATTCAAAGTCAAACCAGGTTCTTTTGAATTGTCAAGGAGTTAGTCAGAAAGTTGAAATTAATTGCTTGTTCCACAACGTAGGTAGGTTTACCTTTATGAAGAGGCGTTTACCTTTCAATCTAGTTATCCTCAAAATCCTCTTCAACGTGCAGAAACACGTGCCCGCCCACATTTAAACTCTTCGTATGTTTTAAGAAAATGTTTTCGTTGGCTTGTACGCACCACCTGCTAAACTATGTAATAGAATATCTATTATCATAGTACTAAGTTTCTAGTGCTGTATAAACAAGGCTGTAGTCATAATGTTAGGCACAAAATTTGTGAAGGCGCGCTGTAGTGTTGTGACCTTGACGAGGTCAGGGTTTCGGTTGAAAAAAAAGATAGAAAGTAAATAAGTTTATTAGACACAGTCTATGATTGGAGTCTAAATTACTCGTAAATAACAAAAATACATTGCCTGGACGTTCCAGATATTTTATACATCGTCTAGGTAATGTATAGAATACCTGAATTTTACAGATTGCCAAAAAAAATTACTTATTATTCTAGCTAGTCCGGTTGATTGCAATAGGCTCGCCCCTATTACATAGGACTTAAAACATAACTGGCAAAATGTGGATGAACTAATGGGTACACCTCTGCCTAACCCTTCGGGGATTACAGGCGTGATGTTATGTATTCTAGCCATACTAAGCTACGAATATTTCTAACTTGGTTTCTCAAGACTGGAATCTTCTCACAATAGTTAATAATATCATTGTGAACGAGTAACCTCGTGCTGGAAGTTTTAAGTGGCGTTCGCTCTTAGCACTTAGATCTTGATAGCTTCAAATGTTCCCTGCCAAAATTGGTCTCGAAATTGTATTATCTGAAGCTATAATCACTATGAAGAAACTTTAAAGTAAGACATTCTTGTCTAGGCTGGTAGGAAGAAGTTGTAAAGTCGCATTGCTTTTTAAATTTGAATCTAAACCTTGAAATGTAAGATGCAGTTTTGCATTCTTGCTTTAGGATAAAAGATTACACTCATATAAAATTACACCACCTGGGGGCCTACCCCTATCTCTTAAAACAATTTTATTTTAATAATACTTTGCCTTCCGCACTGTTCGATTTTCAACGCTCTGCTCAGCTCCGAGAGTCGACAATCCAACAACAAAAATTACAAAGTAATATTAAAATAATAATTATTCTTTTAAGACATGGTGGTAGGCCCCCGCCACAGGTGTTTAATAAAAATACTTGATAGTTTCTTTTTTGTTGAATCATGTTTACTAGTATTTTAGAATGCACCTCTTTCGAAGAACAGAATCGCCCTGTTGCGTATGCGGTAGACAGTGTCGCACAACTATATCACTGTGTGCGTGCGGGTTAATCCAGCGGCAAGTTAGAATTCGAAAATCATCCTCTCAAAAAAATCCTTTTTATTTATTTATTTATTATTTATTTAAACTTTATGCAACAAATGTACAAAGGCGGACTACTACACACTACTACTACTACCTACCTTCTTCTTCTACTTTATTTTATTATTGATTCGTGTCAGAATCACGTAGTATTTGAACCAAATTGAAAAGAGTGTCCGTGGTGTTTCTTGCTCGTTCTTCCCCATACAGGCCTACCTTCGTTTTGGAACGAGCAAAGTAGCTTCAACTTTCTGACTAACTGACCGACTGCTTGACAATTCAAAAGTGTCTGTTATTGGTAAATGTTTTGAATTTGACTTTGACTTTATGAGTTTGGCAGAAGAACCGATATAATTTTTTAAGTGGTTGGGAAGGTCATTGAAAATTGTACCTCATTGACCTCTGACCCCAATAAAATGGAAATAGAAAATTCTGTCCAAAGCAAAGAAAAACCCCTAACGACTATCACGTTTTGTGATTTCATTGAAGTTACAAAAACAAATCAAGTACTTGAGTAGAAAATAATCCGTTCTAAATCTTTCCTGAAATAGATTACTGAAAGTTAAAACGGATAGAAAACTCGTTAGAAACGGTTGAGCGATTATCCAAATTAGCGAACTTATTGAGAGCAAAAATTCTACTTTATTACGAACAATGAAATCTATCTTGAAGAAACTTTGATTAATTAGCGAGATAATTTGAATACTGTTTAGTATATCGTTGGTTTTACGTGCTGACAGCCATGCTTATAACTATTTTTGGTTATCGAACTTTCGAACGATACCACACTTTTAAAAAATAAATTATTTCTCTGGCGAACATTCGCTACGCCAAGTCCACAGTTCGCGTGTGAGCCGTAAAAAAACACATACGGTTGTGTATGCGCCGCACTTGCGTTTTTTAGTAGAAACAAAACACACCTTTTTTACTGCAGTCAAAAAATTAATTTTAAGAAAATAAAAAATTGATTTAGTAACATTCTAGTAAGAACTAGCGATCCATCCAGGCTTCGCACGAGTGCAATGTAGATACTAATATAATAAACCTTCTTTTCGAATTACTCTATCTATTGATAAAAACCGCAATAAATTCCGTTGCGCAGTTTAAAATATCTAAGCGTACAGACGCGGAAGCAACTTTGTTTTATACTATGTAGAGACGTATGTGTCTAAACTTTTTGTTTCGAACATTTTGCATGCCTAATTCGAAGGCAGATTGTACAAGGGTACTTTCTAAGCAAATAAAGATATTCTAATCTATACCTGCTACGCAGCTACGGTTGCTACACCGTAGCTTAACAAAGTCGCTACGCTTTGAATTTTGAATTGTGTCACATACAGGGTGGACGCGATGTTGACGCGCAAACTTTTACGAAGGAGTGATTTTATTCCCACCAGCGTTGAAATGTTCTATCCTAACTAATATTATAAATGCGAAAGTAAGTTTGTTTGTTTGTTTGTTACCACTTTACGCCTAAGCCACTGAACCGATCATCCCGAAATTTTGCATAAACGTTGCCAGGTGATCAGGCACAAACATAGGGTACTTTTAATCCCGAAAAAAAGTACTGTTCCCGAGGGAAATCACAATAACGTCCTTATGACAGTAGATGGCGCCACGTGTCTATCGAATCATGATCAAATTTTAAGTTTAAGCATCTAATACATTTTGAGTCTAGACTGTCGATAGACCAGTTTCAAGTATACAACCTAGGAGTACGGAGTTGTTTGCTTAATCATTTTTTATGCCCAAAACCGCTGAAGAGCATACTGACATTTTGCATAAAGTGTCTACCAGACGGACCGACCTGCGGTTGCGGCTAACCGCAGGCCGCGGCTCCAACCGCTGTAAAAACACACCACCGCGGTCACAGTGGCGGCCTGAAGTGTCATTAGCGCGGTGTTTGTGCCACAATCGGACGTCAGTCAATATGGCTAAACGTAACGTTGTCTTATTACTCTCATGACTCATTAGCCCTCTCAGAAGATGAGAAAAAAGGTAGAAAAAAACCGTTTATTTAAACACTTGAGGTGGTGAGTGGTGTGAGGTTATAGTAGTTATGGTAGTTTATCTCTACCTATATTATCATTAGCATCACATTTTACTCTTATGAATAGAGAAGTGTGGGTTAAATTTAAATTATTATTTAAATTCAACTATTTCTATTACAATTTTCATATTTGGTGTCATTTTACAAAGCAGTACACGCGGCCTGTTGTTAAAATTTGCAACTGACGCGGCCGCCACAACATTTCGCGTTTGTCTGTGACCCACTTTATATACGTTGTCAGGGATACAGAAAAACTGCGTAACTGACACTGTCATCACTGTGTCGTCACTGACACTGACAGGTGTAAACGCATTCATAGAGGATTCATGGAAAAATAAAGGCGAACTTATAACACGCTCCGCCAATTGTAAATTGATTTGGATGATTCTTTTTTTGTTTATTTTTTCCGAATTGGTCCCATATAAATACTGTCATGATCTGATGATGAACTTCGGAGATATGGAACGGAATTCCTCATAGGATCACAGCAGAACTGTCGTAACAGTAAAATTGCTTTGTTTAATGCGTTTAGTCGATGACTGACTGAAGGAAGAGGTTAGTTGCTAAACTATGACCGTGACCTATGTCGATGTAGATGTGTAGACAACAGTTTTCCAACGGCAAAGTTAAGTTTGTCCCTCAGTACTGTTTATGTTTTCTTTAGAGGTATGTTCGGTGTATTTTAATGACGGTAGGTAGGTTCCTTTTTATTTTAATTGTCTCACAGCTCCAACTCAGGCAAAAGCTCTTTGCTAGCCCGAGCAAAAATTACTGCTCAATCCCCGGAATCTTCCGTTCATGCCGCATTAAGAAAGCAAGCACATCCGGAGCGACAAGCAAATTTGAGAGCTGATGAGACATTTTATTAAAGCCAGGAAAGACTGGAAAGCCAAGCCGCCGGCCGCCAAGCTTCTCTGAGAGTGACTGAGACGCCCTTCTAAACGCAATTGCTTTTGGAGGAACCAGCCGAAAGCCAGAGAGCTGTAAGAGCAACTGAGACGCCTATTCACACACGACACACAACATACAGTCACACGACTTCGTCTCAGAGAAGAAGCTCAGCCATTACAGCGACTGAAACTCCAGAACAAACGCAGGCGAGAAGGACCTCTCTTGCAGAAATGCAAACTGGACGCCGACGGACTTATGAGTCACAGTCTGTTGGTCCGTAGGTATTTAATAATTCTGGATCTGGCCGAGCAACAAGCCGAGTACAGCCCGAATTGATTGTCAAATTCTAAACCAACGCGGGCGAAGCCGCGGGTAAAAGCTAGTAAATATTATAAAAAGGAAATATTTGATTGTTTGTTTGTTTGCATTGAACAGGCTCCAAAACTATTGAACCGATTTAAAAAAATCTTTCACTGTTACACTTTTACAATATGTAGTAGGTACAGTAATTCTGTTTATACGAATGTGAAGACGATGTACCTAAAATAAAAGGAATTTAAAGTACGACAATACGTACCAAGTGCTATAAAGATAAAAAATGAAAGCTAAATTAATTGTTGTAGATACACAGTGCTCACTTATTTACAATATTATGATCGTAAACTATCTTTTCTAACATTTGACAAGACAGCGAATCAGTGTGTGAGCCAATGCATACGTATCTTGATTTAACATCAAAGATTCAAGCTTTTTAATAAATCAATGTCAATCTAATTCAATCATAGCCATTAAAAGTTGGCTTAATTCACCTCTCGCTGTTCAAACAACAGAAACAAACTTGTATCCCGATCGGTACTGATCCTGGTTCGTTAAATCCCTTCCTTTGAAACATTTGTAATGATCCATTCTGCTTTGTACCTTGTAATTTGAACCTTTTGTTTATATCGATATTTGTGTCGTAGTGTCGTGTGAGAAGAATAAGTAGGAGATTTTATTTTTCAACTTTATTGAGTCTATCAGTATGGTTATATATACAGGTTGATTTTTAATTCACTTCCAATCTTTTAGAGAATGAATGTGCGCTTTAATATGAACAATTTTTTACTATGGCACTTACACTGAAATGTACCATTAAAAATGCCAAGTGGCAAAAATATTGCTTAGCCAAAAGCACGTGCTTAAATATTAAACATAATCTATTTTTATTTAAAGTTTGCTTTATTGTAAGAATGTGTTATGAAATACTTCTTGTGATAAAATGTGTTATCAATAAACTAGTTAGTTTATAATTAATTATAATTGTTTTTATTAGTTAAACTACCAAACAAATTATTTTTATCATAGAAAACTAAATTTTCCTTCTACTTTTATGAATACCAAAGTACGAAGGTGTATTGAAGTACTCTTTCTATGAATATTTGAATTTATTATCATTTCGATAGACATGTATTACCATCTAATCTTTGATATTAATCCAAATCCAAAAACAGAGAACTCATACACAATTCAATATTATCAAATAAATAGACATAATAATATTATTATTTATATTATTATTATTTGGACTGCCTCGTTGGTCTAGTGGTCGCAAGCCCGACTGCTGTGCATGAGGTCTTGGGTTCGATTCCCAGGTCGGGCAAAGTGTTATTGGGTTTTTCCATCAGGAATTTCTCAGTAGCAGCCTCGGAGTCTGGATTTGTGCCCGGTTGATGGCAATAGGCTCGCCCCCTATTACATGGGACTAAAAAAACATAACTGGCGAAATGTGGGTGTACTAATGGGTACACCTCTGCCTAACCCTTCGGGGATTACAGGCGTGATGTTATGTATGTATGTATGTAATAATATTATTATTTTCTTTTTACTTTACTGTTACTTTAGATGTATAAAGATGACAAGTCGGTCCATTGAGCAGGGATTTTCGTATTAAAAACCTATATACTTACAATTTTTGAAGACACCTATGATTGCTAGAATCTACTAATAATGCAACCAATCCTCAAGAGGTTTAAAATTATTAAAGTATTAAATTATCAGAATCACAAATACGCAGATTATGAAATATCTACAAATAATCAGAATTATCAGTTCCCAGAATGACCAATTCTCAGAATGCCAAAATCTCGAAATGACCAATTTCAAAATCCAAACTCAGAGAGTATTATTTGTAATACTTAGTTCCAAAGTTTAAGTATTTTTCTGATAACCATTTATCATGAAAGACACCAAGAACATCACGTTAGTATATTTAAATCAAATTGCCAATTTCCAACATGAGCCATTCCTAGACTGAACAATTATTATTCCTAGAATTACAAAACCCAAAACAATCCTATACCTACTTTTCTGAACCATTTTAAACCGTCCTTTACTTTATAATAAAGTGTATAATCAATAACTCTGCCACTTAATCTAGCAAACATCGCATTGTTTGTCTGCAGTCAAAGAGCACTCGATATCAAAGGGCTGTTCATTAATGCACTGATTGATTTCGGGGCTTAGTTTAAGGTAAACACTTGTGTTCTAATTAGAGAGAACGTGCAATCTGTTTATCTGTTTTGTTGTTTGTAGATCTGTCTACTTGGTACTAGATTGGATAATCTTAGGCATATTATACAAGGTGTTAGATAAAATCTCAAAAAAAGACAGCTGTTCCATACATTAGGTTGAGTTATGGAAACTTATGTACTGAACAGCTGATTTTTTATTAGAAGATTGTGGGGAACCAATCTTAAAAGTTAAAAGTTGTTCATTTTCATGAGTACTATACTCCCTTGGAGTACGTCCCTCGTTCTACCTGACACCTGGTATAATTAGGGAGACTTTCAAGGTAAACGTTATATAAAAACCTCTAGAATTTCAACGAATTAATAAATTATTATTATGAGGAAACTTTTCGTAGTAAATTAAAAAAAAAATCTGTAGTTCATTTTAACCGTGTAGTTGTTGTACTTCTGTATTATTAATAAAATTTATTTACTCACATAACTACTACTACATACTATATTAAACAGCCGACTTTTTTTATTACCCGGCAAACAAAAAACTCGCTTAGGGATTTTCCAATTATGTACGGTCGAACAAGCTATTTGGTTTACAGACAACAATAATTATTTATCTGCTAAATCGCCATACGGATAAACCGATACCTTAAAAGATAAGCTTAAAAAGTGTACACACTTTTATAGATAAACACACACTTTTATAAGCTTAAAAAGTGTACACACTTTTTAAGCTTGCGGTATCTTGTAATTTTGAAACCTATTTACAGTGATTTAAAAGAATTGACACTTTCAAAGTAGTTGCAAGTTAGTTACTTGTATACTAAATCAGCAATCCATTTTATCAGCTTGTTCGACTGCCTCCTAAATTCATGGTAAAACTTTTCATTTCAATGACAAGGGTTATTCAAACCGTCTTTAGGCTGGTACAATATAATTTGAAGTAAGTGAATTTGTCTATTTGATACAACTGATTTCATAACACAATATTGACATCTATCATAATAATATTTTAAATCGAAATTGTAGCTGGCCATTTTTTTATCGAAATAAACTATTTATTTTCATACCGAGCGACGCGTAGGAATATAAGTCCATTTTTTTATCAATAAACCTATAAAATAGGTCCTAAATATTAACTTACCGAACATTTTTGACCTACCCAATGTCACAATAATTTATCGGGTAACGTAATATTTTCCATAAATATGTAACAAGTTACCCCAATAGTCATATATCAGGTACTCTAACAGTAAATAGATAATAAATAACATGGAGGAGTATACCGTCGTCCTATCTATGTGTTGTCTATCTATGTGTGTGTGCTGTACATAGGTACAAACTTACCACCCAAGTAGGCCGCTGCGCACATAACCCAGCAGAATGAAGATTATACATATTACGTGGATCTATGAAAATAGAAAGAAAGAAATAAATTTTTATTGAGCACACAAAAAAAAACTACGAAAAGCCAAAAAAAAAATATGAGAAAAAACACTAATAAAAAACATAACATTAATATGTATGTATACTAGTAGTGGTTGAGTGCAGCAGTGGTCAAAATTCGATCGTTTCCGTATTATTATTATAAATGCCATAGTTTGTCGCTTTCACGACTAAAGCATTGAACTTTGTTTTTTAGACGATACGATATTTATTTTTGATCTACATGGAACGAGGTAAGTTTGAACCCTGAGGAAGGACGTAGTCTACTTTTTACCCGTGACTTCATCTGTGTCCGCGATAACCGACGAAATCGCGGGCAAAAGCTGGTATGTGTAGGGATGTTCGTTTTACCTTTCTGCACTTTTCGTCCACATAACTTCAGGTTCAAATTTCTGACTTCTTGACAATTCAAAAGTGCCTGTAAATGGTCTAATTGAAATTAATGTTTTTGACTATATCAAATGTCTGATTCAGGTGAGCATAATATTCTTTAAAGGAGTACAACGTTTTCTTTCCACATATTGATATTCAATGGTACTTTTAACAAATCTTCGTATATTCATATGATTTATTGATAAATCACACTGTGTGCCTTATTTGCCCAACACTTTTATTGTTATTTATCGCGAAAGTTCGAACCATTTCAGTTATTGTTAACAGAACTTGCCAGACTTTTAAAGCGCCCACACTTAAGAATAGTACTTCTAGTAATGGGATCGTTTGTTTGTTAAATACTCAACTACTCTTGTCTTAAGCACTGTACACACAACTCTAATTACTTTTTAAATAGCCAGTGTAAAGCTACTTTCACACTGCTACGAACTGATAAGGGAACAGCTGCATTTTAAAGCGCGAGATCTGGCCAATATGCATATTAACCGGCTAATCTCCGAATTACTTGCTTTAAATTATTCAGCGTTTATTCAAATAGAGGTAGTAATGGACTGGACAAAAAAAATGGTTAAGTTCAAATCGGTCTTGTGCATTAAGAGTTCCTTACCACTAATGTGATTTACTTTACATTATTTTTATAATAGGCTATCAAATAACAACACTGACCTTATTGGTGAGGTCCTTCAGAAAGGTCAGGTGCGGAGTACTCGTAACCGGCGTGCTTGTATGACGAGATGTATGAGCGTGGATGAGGCAAAAGGAATATGTAAGGATCGTAGCAGGTGGCGTTCTGTAGTTTCTGCCTACCCCCATGGGAAAAAGTCGTGAGTTTATGTATATGTATGTTTGCAAATAATTTAAAAGATTTAAACTTGTCCCAAATTAAATGCAATGTAAACATTTTTTTAATAGACAATTGTTACTTTACCTATTATTGACGAATTTCTAATTGACAACATTTCTTGTGACTAACCTGTATTTATGATTTATAATGTTACTAGCTTTTACCCGCGGCTTCGCCCGCGTTGGTTTAGAATTTGACAATCAATTCGGGCTGTACTCGGCTTGTTGCTCGGCCAGATCCAGAATTATTAAATACCTACGGACCAACAGACTGTGACTCATAAAAGTCCGTCGGCGTCCAGTTTGCATTTCTGCAAGAGAGGTCCTTCTCGCCTGCGTCTGTTCTGGAATTTCAGTCGCTGTAATGGCTGAGCTTCTTCTCTGAGACGAAGTCGTGTAGTCATGTGTGTTGTGTGTCGTGTGTGAATAGGCGTCTCAGTTGCTCTTACAGCTCTCTGGCGTTCGGCTTGTTCCTCCAAAAGCAATTGCGTTTAGAAGGGCGTCTCAGTCACTCTCAGAGAAGCTTGGCGGGCGGACGGCTTGGCTTTCCCGTCTTTAATAAAATGTCTCATCAGCTCTCAAATTTGCTTGTCGCTCCGGTTGTGCTTGCTTTCTTAATGCGGCATGAACGGAAGATTCCGGGGATTGAGCAGTAATTTTTGCTCGGGCTAGCAAAGAGCTTTTGCCTGAGTTGGAGCTGTGAGACAATTAAAAAAAAAAGGAACCTACCTACCGTCATTAAAATACACCGAACATACCTCTAAAGAAAACATAAACAGTACTGAGGGACAAACTTAACTTTGCCGTTGGAAAACTGTTGTCTACACATCTACATCGACATAGGTCACGGTTAGTTTAGCAACTATAACCTCTTCCTTCAGTCAGTCATCGACTAAACGCATTAAACAAAGCAATTTTACTGTTACGACAGTTCTGCTGTGATCCTATGAGGAATTCCGTTCCATATCTCCGAAGTTCATCATCAGATCATGACAGTATTTATATGGGACCAATTCCGAAAAAATAAACAAAAAAAGAATCATGCAAATCAATTCACAATTGGCGGAGCGTGTTATAAGTTCGCCTTTATTCTTCCATGCATCCTCTATGAATGCATTTACATCTGTCAGTGTCAGTGATGACACAGTGATGACAGTGTCAGTTACGCAGTTTTTCTGTATCCCTGACAACGTATATAAAGTGGGTCACAGACAAACGCGAAATGTTGTGGCGGCCGCGTCAGTTGCAAATTTTAACAACAGGCCGCGTGTACTGCTTTGTAAAATGACACCAAATATGAAAATTGTAATAGAAATTGTTGAATTTAAATAATAATTTAAATTTAACCCACACTTCTCTATTCCTAAGAGTAATATGCGATGCTAATGATAATAAAGGTAGAGATAAACTACTATAACTACTATAACCTCACACCACTCACCACCTCAAGTGTTTATGTAAACGGTTTTTTTCTACCTTTTTTCTCATCTTCTGAGAGGGCTAATGTGTTATGAGAGTAATAAGACAACGTTACGGTTAGCCATATTGACTGACGTCCGATTGTGGCACAAACACCGCGCTAATGACACTTCAGGCCGCCACTGTGACCGCGGTGGTGTGTTTTTACAGCGGTTGGAGCCGCGGCCTGCGGCTAGCCGCAACCGCAGGTCGGTCCGTCTGGTAGCCACTTTATGCAAAATGTCAGTATGCTCTTCAGCGGTTTTGGGCATAAAAAATGATTAAGCAAACAACTCCGTACTCCTAGGTTGTATACTTGAAACTGGTCTATCGACAGTCTAGACTCAAAATGTATTAGATGCTTAAACTTAAAATTTGATCATGATTCGATAGACACGTGGCGCCATCTACTGTCATTAGGATGTTATTGTGATTTCCCTCGGGAACAGTACTTTTTTTCGAGATTAAAAGTACCCTATGTTTGTCCCTGATCACCTGGCAACGTTTATGCAAAATTTCGGGATGAGCGGTTCAGTGGCTTAGGCGTAAAGTGGTTACAAACAAACAAACAAACTTACTTTCGCATTTATAATATTAGTTAGGATATTTTGTTTAAATGACTTTTAATTCATTCAAATTATATTGTAGACTAGCTGTGCCCGCAGCTAGCGCTCACGTGGCCCATAGTGTAACTTAAGGAATTAATTTATCAATAATAAATTAATCATTTTATTATTAGTTCATTCAAATTATATTGTAGATTTATGCTGTTTTATTTAATTGTTAATATTGTTTACATGTTGTAATATGCATGACAAGTAAAAGTATGTATAATGTTACTTTGAGAAATAAAAGCTTTATTTTTTTATAATTCATGTTTTTATTGTTAAATTACTAATGTAGATTAAAGGGTACCTACATTTATGAGTAACTGTAAAATATCTAAAAGACCACCAGAAAATGTCACTAATACTAATATTATTCTTTGACTGTGACTTCTCTCCACGTATTCTGTGAAAAAAATAGCTAATTAAGAACGTATTACAGTGTTAAAAATAAACAGCCTTGTGACGAATGTACGGACGGACAGATGGACAGAAAGACGTAGAATTTATAATAGCTTCCCGTTATGACCCTTTTGGAACGGAACCTTTTGTTTTAAAAATAATATTATTATAAAATTTGTGCCCAAATAAAATGTTTTATTTTTTAAATTATAAACAGATTAGTTAGGAAACATATTGTTAGCCACCTTTTTCAAGTGAAACATTTTTAAAAAAGGTTTAGCCTCTCATTCCCTGGTGGAAAATAAATGTAAATATTACACCAAACTCGCTGTAAAAATATTCGTAATACCAGCTTTCCCCGCGATTTCGCCTGCTTGAATGTCGGTTATCATGGACGCAGTGGGTGAAAAAAAATCTCATACTACCTTTTTGTCAAATTTCAATACAATTGATTCAGTGGTTTTCCTGTGATGAAGTAACGAACATACAGACATAATTATAACTTCCTAATATAATATTATAAATTCGAAAGTTTGAGAAGATGGACGAATGGATGCATTATCCGTGTGAATATATAATACGTTTCATGACTTACCTGCTGAGCCGTTTGTGATGTAATTTGATATAGATGAGGCCACGGGCAGAAGCTACTACTGTTTTAAATTTGAAATATTGAATAGATATGGATGTTTCTTACTCTTTCACGCTTAAACGGTAATACGGAGTTAGCCTAGGCCCACATATTGATTTTTAGAATTTATTTTTGTGTTCCCATGGGATAATTACCACAGCAAGAACCTTCGTTCCTCCAATAATCGTCTTCTGCGATGTCCTTCCCACCGCTCTGGTTTTCTCAAATCTTCTTTTCCTGTCCAGGCGGTTTTCTTATGGAATGCACTCCCTCTGAATATCAGGATGGCCACCAGTCGGTTCATGTTCAAGGTTAAAGCTCGCGAACACTTACATAATAAGTTGGCAGACTCGTCTCACAATTAATTTGTTGTACTTCATCTATGTATTTTATCTCTCTCCCCACTATTTATATATATATATATATATATTGTATGTATGTATGTATATATGTATTTATTATTATAATATATTCTCTTAATTTTCTGTATCTGTGCACCTACTTTGTTTTTGTCTCTGCATCACCCTAAGGTAGACTGGTAGAAAATGCCTAAGGCATTAAGTCCGCCTTTGTACAGTGTATTTTTTTACATGTGCATAAAGTTTTAATAAATAAATAAATAAATAAATAATTTAAGACTTCTGCTTACTTTTTAAATTTACGCAGACGAAAGCGCGGGCAAAAGCTAGTATAATATAAGTATGGACAGAGATCAAAACGTACTATCGCTGTTGTAACTTAAGCCACAAAGGTCAATTTAACCCTTCTTCAAAACAAAGGTTCAACTCCGAAAGGCACAAAAGGAAAAACCTTCAAAAGAGTTAACACAGGACAATTTTGTTTTTCTTTTTTATTTAACTTTTTTTTTATTAAGCCTATAAATGTTTTATTATCTAGTTGTTCGTAAAAAGAAACGTTGCTTCAGTTTCAAATGTAGAACTCTGACAATTGTGAATGGTAAAAGTTTCAAGTGAAAAATTCGACTTGTTTTAAAGTTCACTCGATAGGGTTAAGTTTTAAGTTTGTCGATGGAACGCGGTTAGGATACTTTATTTATAGAGTGTTATTGACGTAGCCCCTATAATAAAATTAGTAATTATAATAATTAGTTCCCCTGGTTATAGAATTTTTCGATTTTATTCGAATGCTTTGCAAACAGATTTAGTACTAAACATATAGGTTTATATTTTTATTCATACTAATATTATAATTCGTAATGGCCCAGTGGCCAGTTCGAATCCGGGCAAGTACCAATGTGACTTTTTCAATTCATATGTACTTTCTAAGTTTATCTTGGACATTGCTGACATCGTTTCGTGTGACTACTACTACAAAGTAACTCTGTCTGTCTATTTGTAACACTTTTACGTCTAAACCACTGAACCCTGTCGAATTGTTTGAAATTTATAGAGGCAGATGATTTCAATAATAACTAAGTGGGTCTTAGTGCAGATTTGTGTCTTTAATATATTTATTTGACAGATTGCGACTAAGATTAGATTTAACAAATTGCGATCGTTCCCAAAAGTTAGTACAATATTCCCCCTGAAATTCGGCTCAACTTGCAACGTAAAACGAGCCTACAGAGGTACAATCATAGTACCGAAGCTTAACTCTGAACAGCACTTTGGAGAAGTTATAGATTTTGTAGTTTACAAAAGGACTGTTAGATGCAGAACATGAAGTCAAAGGGTAACCTGCTAACATTATGTCGGAACATTGCATTGAGGTTGTCGACGGTACAGTTGGCTGCTGCAATGCATGTCGCTGATTTGATTACCGCATTGAACAAATATTTGCTTAGCCTACAGATAGTTTTCCGGATCTGGTTGTTTCTGTATTTATGTGTAGCGATAATTCGAGTAGTTCCACTTTGCCCCATCAAGCCGCCACCTTGACGAATCTCCCTACTTGATGAATCTGCCCCATTAAATCAAATTAGTGAGGCATATTTCACTGCATAATTTTTGGCAGTCTACTTTGCCACAGCATGGTGGCGGCTTGATAAGGCAAAGTGGAACTACTCGAAAATTCATAGTGTGGAGAGAAAATTTATAAAATAGAATTAATATACTATTTTGAAACTTCTGTAATTCGCTTTACAGTAAACGTTAGGCCGACGTGTAAATACAGGTTCTATCCTTCAGTGTCACTTAATAGAGGTATCGAAATTGCTGTCCTGTACTGACGACCGTTCGCTAACGGGAACTTGATACGAAGGCTTTCGGTTGTCATGAACTCCACACGGAGAGAATGTCATCTAATGGCTTTAGGTTGCCGTGAGCTTTAATAAGAGTAGGTGGTTTTAAGGATAGCTTCACGACCTCCTATTGCGTTGGATTAATGCATCCAATATCAAAGTCGTTCATAATGTTTTAAAGATGTTTATCAGGAGAATTCCAAATAGGTATCAGATGATTTTTACTATATCAGAGATTGTCGCCAAAGTCAAATCATTTGTTTCAATTAGGCTATTTTAAGGCACTTTTGAATTATAAGACAAAATAAGAATTGAATCTAGATGCCCCTTCCAAAAGGTAGTTTTATAGTATCACTTATTCATACTCATGAGTAATTTCACCACGAAAGAGGCTAGCCAAAGTTTGTAAACCCATAAAAGGAAGTCCAACAGAATATTTGATGTCTCTCTCTAGCTATAGAAGTTTTAGGTGGTGATTAGATTGCTTTATACGGATCAGACAGATTTTCTTTATAGTTCTTTTTTTACATTTAAACTTTTGTTGTAAGACTAAATTATCCAAAGAAAATAGAAAATAAAATTTTGATTTCAGATGAGAATTTCCTAAAATATATAAATGTAACGTTTAGCTTTCTTACTGTAATACCCTTGAGGTGGTTTAAGCACTCTGACAATAAGGTCTGTGGGGTCGTAAGACCTTACTGCCCACACGATAAAGAAAGAAAGACTGTAAACAATCGCTAAACATACATGGGGGTATTTTGTAAAGTCCTACTGTGTATTTTGTAAAGAGGAGAGACGCTTCCGAAATTTTCTGTGTAACGATGTGTCATGAGCCTTACTATAAATGTGTGTATATGTAAGTCCCATATCAATGTTCACGTGCATAACCATCCTACATCATCCGAAATGCTAAGTCCTTTACGATAATTCCAACATCAAGTTATGACGTCATTAAGCTAGTAATTGTCATCCAATTTATCCCAATGTTATGTCCCACATTATATTAACCGTATCCTATTAATTTTCATATACTATCTACTTAGGTATTATGTCTTAAGTGAAGATAATTATGGATAAAAGCATTTCAAAACTGACAGTTTTTTTTTTCCTCTGAATTAAGTTATTTATTAATGATTGACTGCCTCGTTGGTCTAGTGG
The DNA here is from genome assembly GCA_949774945.1 of Hoplodrina ambigua. Lineage (NCBI taxonomy): Eukaryota > Metazoa > Arthropoda > Insecta > Lepidoptera > Noctuidae > Hoplodrina > Hoplodrina ambigua. The sequence goes on from OX458976.1 coordinate 2,981,941, forward strand.
TCGCAAGCGCGACTGCTATGCATGAGGTCTTGGGTTCGATTCCCAGGTCGGACAAAGTGTTATTGGGTTTTTCTATCAGGAATTTCTCAGTAGCAGCCTCGGAGTCTGGATTTGTGCCCGGTTGATGGCAATAGGCTCGCCCCCTATTACATGGGACTAAAAAAAAAACATAACTGGCGAAATGTGGGTGTACTAATGGGTACACCTCTGCCTAACCCTTGAGCGATTACAGGCGTGATGTTTATGTTATGTTATTAATTATTATGATTATTTATTACAATTTAGGTGATAGAGTTTTCATCGGGGGTATCGTGTTACCCAGGAACTGGTTTGTGGAGGTCAGATAGCCAGTCGCTCTAGACTAGAAGCCATCCTGGGGCAAGGCTAGGTAGATGATGATGAGTTAATAGATTTTATGTACTAGGTTAACCTTCTTGTTATATTACATGGTCGTGGCCATAAAAACGATATAGCTATGAAGGGTTTCACATTAGTTCAATAATTATAAATTTGACAAAAACGCTCCATGATTTTTATTTTTGTAACTAACTTTAAAATGTAAATTATATTAAAAACCCAAAATCCTCTTGACGAACCCTTTTCAAAGGCTTTCCTCTAAACTTATACATCATAACATAAATTATAAAAAGCGAGGTTGAGCTCCAAAACAAAGAAACACCCTCCAGTAAAATAGGAATTCATAAACAAAATTCACACCTGAGATGTTGGTTATTATAATTTAAATTTTAACATCTTCCCGCTTGAGCCGAAAAAATGTAACTCACTGAAACAAAGCAGTAGAGTGACAGCCAAGTTCGGTGCTGATAAAAATTAAAATAAAATTACAAAATGTACATGCCATTGGTTTTTGTAGTAGCACTGTTATCAATATGGACTTCTGATTTTTTTTTTTTTGATCGTAAAGGGCAACAGAAGGAACAGGGTGGTCAGTAAAAGTAAGTATAAGTCTGACAGTCCCTTCCGCCCCACCCAGGGCGGAAGGAGTCATTTGATGAATTTTACCACCTAGAAAAAATAAAAATGGACTTTTGCTTGCTTGCTTCAAACGTGGAGACAACTATTAAAACAATGCCGTCGACAATGCCATGACAATAATAATTATCATCATTATTAAACCTGCATCACATCTGCATGACCGTGTATTTTAATGGCGTTCTGTGGTTTCTGCCTACCCCCATGGGTAAATGACGTGAGTTTATGTTTGCATGTATTATGATTAAAACAGATATAAGCTAGATAGTTTACTAAACATGCACAGTTTGAGCCTAATAAACTTTATAAAAACAAGTCTTATCCGTCATTCCATTTCAAACTTGGCTTACACTGTCGTGCACCCATTTCAGCCGCGTCCGAGCATTAATTAAACGAATGAGCCCAATTTCAGGTTACTCCTTTCATGCTAATTGAAATAAATGCAAAGTTTTAATCAACGAATGGAAAAAGGGGGGAGGCTGGCTAGTGTTGGGAAATTCGCCTTAAAATCAAGAAAAAAGGCACTTTATGATAACAGAATTGATTTTGACAATACGGCTAACTACAAGTAGTAAAAATCATGCACATTGTGTGAAAAGCATGAATGTTTGAGGTTGGTAATTTTTTACCCGACAACCCCAGAAAAAGAGAATTTTTACTTTAACCGCTCAAGGCCCGGCTATCATACCGGCATGACAGAACAATAGAAAATCAATTGTGTCTCATTACGTAGGACTTGAATAATTACGGACAAGAAACACTATGCTCTCGTGAAACCGTTGTTTTTTTTTTGCTAGGGATTGCTAGTTTTATGACACAGTTAAAATGACGTCATAGTTTACTATTTCCATACAAAATCTTTAGTGGGAATCGTATTTTGACTGCTAATAAAAAGTATATCAATTGATTGGTTTAAGTACCAAAATGAACATTGGAGATACTTTCAAATTAGAATTTTCGTCGAGAAAATAAACGATTATTATTTTAAACTAAATTATTTATAACATACGGTTAAACAACAACTCTAACTACGAATCAACAAAGGTATAATTAAATCCAATGTACCAAAATTACAACAGAACGACCCGAAAGCCAAGTCCACAGCACAAGTGTTCGGAATCAACAAGCTAAGCTAACGCCTTGAGTAAACCATGCTCGCTCTAGCTCTGATTCGAAGCGACAATAACCCAAAGCTATGGGCCGAACTTCAAACTACTTGAATTTGAATCCCAACCAATTCAACAAACAGATGGATGCAACCAGATTTACATTAGTACGTAGTTGTAGTGTGTACTTGATACAAAGCAAGCTTTGAATATGTTATGTATGTGGGACTATAGGTAAAAACAGAAGGTTTCTGTTCCCTCCCATGATAAGTGCTGCAGTGCGACAAAGGCGTTAAGCTGTTAATGGCTGTAATCGAAACAAAAAGGCGTAACTATGGTATCCCGGGAATAATATAAAAATTAACGAGTTACTGAATGAGTTCATTTCCTTTACCCTTTACTATCTGCTGAAATGAAACTGGTTCTTGCCCAAAATTTATTTATTCATATAATTATGAATAACCAACCTAGATTTACAGTTTGCATCAGACGTACAAGTTATTGGCTAATAATAATATAACTTCAAATACTAAACATAAAAAGAGAAACGTAAAACATATACAATTTAACAGAATTACAGTAGATGAAACAAAATTAGAAAAGTATCAATAGAAATACAAAAAAAAAAATGAATTAATTAATTTATTTAAGGGCAAATTTTTCAATCGTCAAATAACTCGACTTATCAGAGGCATAAATATGGCCATTTGACAGTTTTTGAAAATATATCATACTGTCATATTTATTCTTTGAATAATAAGTTAATTCTGACCTTTGAAAAATCAGCCGTAAGTCAAGAAGATCGTGTAAATTAGAATAGCAATCCTGTGGATATGATATGCGTATTTTTAGAATGGTACACAAAGGAAATCTCCATAAAGTTTATAAATTAACTTCTACTTATCTTAAGCCCAACCCTATAGGGTTCATCTCGCTAATTTGACAGCTACTTTCACCCTAATCCAGAGAGTGCGGTGATGCGAGCCAGTTTTGTGTAAACAGTTGAATAAACTACCCATTACGTCTTTTTGTGCGATTGGGTAAACGAGCCTGCATTGCAATGCTGCGACCTCGGGCAAAGTGGCCCACAGTTTGCAAATGCATGTTTAGAGTAGGAAGTTCCGGAATAAAGTTTTTTAAGAAAGTTTTTTGGACATAACAAGTGAAATAGTCAGTTTTTTATGGATTTTGTTTGTATAGGACATACTTTTGTGTCTTTTTTTGCCAATTCAAACTGTATATTTATATCCTCTATTATCGTATATTGTATATCGTCTTTTGCGATGTCCTTCCCACCGCTCTGGTTTTCTCAAATCCTCTCTTCTTATCCAGGCGGTTTCCCTTTCCTTCCTTCTTTACAATGTATTTTTTTGACATGTGCATAAAGTTTAAACAAATAACACATAACATCACGCCTGTAATCCCCGAAGGGTTAGGCAGAGGTGTACGCATTAGTACACCCACATTTCGACAGTTATGTTTTTAGTCCCATGTAATAGGGGGCGAGCCTATTGCCATCAACCGGACACACATCCAGACTCCGATGCTGCTACTGAGAAATTCCTGATGGAAAAACCCAATAACACTTTGCCCGACCTGGGAATCGAACCCAAGACCTAATGCACAGCAGTCGCGCTAGCGACCACTAGACCAACGAGGCAGTTTAAATAAATAAATGTGATAAATAAAAATACGTGGCATCAAAAAATCTTGACTAAGCGATACAATGGTGCTCATCTCAAACAAATAATTAGATAGACCAACGGGGCATAGGTGTTAGCTCATACTGAAGGGAAAGGACGCTTCGCCTTCAAGACATATAAAGGGACACACGAAAAGAGATTGAATGTTATGTTAACAATGAAATTTTTCATCCCTTCTCTCGTCTGTTAAATAGGGTAAACGCGACAGTTCCCGACTGATACAAATTGCGGCTTAATCCAACGATTGAGCGTGAACTATGGGAGTCGTTACGCGGATCCAGCCGTCGTAATAGTCCTTCTTTGTCGCTAATGTGCCATAAAAGGAGAGATGTCCTCACGGCAAACGGTTTTGACGGTCAATCGGGTATTGGACAGCGAATGGGGATTTCACCCTAGTTACTGATGTGACGTTGTATTGGGTTTAGATGTGTGCGTGATATTAATAGTAAGCATTTGAAGCGTTCAACTTTCTGACTAACTGACTGACTCCTTGACTGTTCAATAGTGCCTGTAATTGGTCTAATTACAACGACTACTAGGTACTTTTGGTATGGTATACTAATGGGTACACTTCTGCCTAACCCTTCGGGGTTCACAGGCGTGATGTTATGTCATGTTTAGTCTAATTGATTTCAATTAGACTCAAAGTCAAAGTCAAAACATTTATTTAATTACTCAAGTCACACGTAATGAGACACAATTGATTTTCTATTGTTCTGACTTACCGTTATGACGGCCGGGGCTTGAGCGGTCAAATGTTTTGAATTTGACTTTGAGATTTACTCAAAGTTAAATTCAAAACATTCGACCAAGATTCTGTTTCTTCGTGATTGAAGTTATTAATGAGATGCATATTCACACAAACTTTAGTTATTAGCTTAAGTAGTATGGAATTAATTTTAGTAATGAAAAAAAAAACTTACTTTCTTAATAAGTTCTCTGTATGACACTCTACGGCGTAGCAACTGGCGTAGCAGAGACTACGAATTTATTGCTACGAAGAAAATAATACCGTTAAATTCAACTTATTTTAATATAAAGATCCACCTCCTTCTTTTTGAGTACATAACTCCTTTTGATTATTCCCCATGTAAGTCTGCTAAAGGAAATTATTACGGAAGGAATGTGACTGCGGTACTCAAAGGCGAGTTAAGACGATGTTACTTTTGAACAAAGGTATGTAATATATACCTACCTTAACTTTTACGTAGTCGCCGTGTCTGATCGACATAAGGTTGGACCGAAGACCCCTTTTTTTATATACTTTTTATGTTTAGGATTTTTCTCTTCATAATTGAGTACAGTTCTGCAAAAACGAGTCAACTTTTATACATTTATTTATTTATTTAAACTTTATGCACATGTAAAAAATACAATGTACAAAGGCGGACTTAATGCCTTGGGCATTTTCTACCAGTCTACCTTAGGGTGATGCAGAGACAAAACGTAGTAGGTGCAGAAAATACAGAAAAATTTCGATACCTAAATATAAAAATAAATATACAATACAACAAACAACACAATACCTATTTACCTTTAATTTTATTTTAATTATTTTGAATACTTTATTGGTCTAGTTACCGCAAAGCGCGACTGCTATGCATGAGGTCTTGGGTTCGATACCCAGGTCGGGCAAAGTGTTATTTGGTTTTCAATCAGGAATTTCTCAGTAGCAGCCTCGGAGTCTGGTTTTGTGCCCGGTTGATGGCACTAGGCTCGCTCCCTATTTCATGAGACTTAAACATAACTGGCGAAATGTGGAAACCCTACGGGGATTACAGGCGTGATGTTATGTGTTATTTATTTAACTTTGTAATTGAGAATATGTATGTAATTGGCTTTGTAAAAACCTAACTATGTTAACAAATATATAATAAACTAGTTTTTGCCCGCGACTCCGTCCGCGCAAAAATAAAATAAAATATAGCCTATGTTACTCGCAGATAAAGTAGCTTTCTAATGGTGAAAGTTTTTTTTAAATTGGTCCAGTAGTTTTTGAGTTTATCCATTACAAACAAACAAAAATACAATTTTTTCTTCTTTATAATATTAGTGTAGATAAGTAAATAAATATAATATCTCAATAATAATATAATATAACAGGCAGTATTAGGTGACTGTGGCCTCAGAATTACAGCCCATAGGTGTCGTAAAGCGAAGTTATTACATACCTACCGTAATAAACGTAAGGTTTAAATTACATTATCTTATATTTTGTGTAATGTTTACTGTACGTGACACTTAGGGTTATTTTACACTAAAGGGGTTATCGTACACCCTTGTAAAGTGAAATGTAAGGGTCAGTGAAGATAGAGCAACAATATGCTGGAGTTTGGCTTTCAAGAAAGTCAAAGTCAATGTCAAATCATTTGTATCAATCAGATCATTAAAAGGTGAACTGATGACCTGGCAAAAGGAAAGCACTCGATGCAGGCAGCGCAGGACCGGATTGTAGCTATCTTTAAGGATGGCCTATCTCCAGCAGTGGATGTCGATCGGCTGATAAGATGATGATTAAAAGATACTTTTGAATGTCATTTTGATAAATAATAACAACACCAGCCTATTTTAGTATCACTGCAGGGCAAAGGCATCTTTTCATATCGAGAAATCACGAAAATTGTTCACCACGCTTGCTCAAAGCGATTGCTGATTTCAGACTCATGTTAATTACAAATCCAGATTTCCTCACGATGTTTTTTTTTCACTGATGTCAGTGACGTCCAAAGTACTTTTTTTTTTCAAAAGAATATCATTGTCTTGGGTTTATTTCCCCATTTTTTTTAAGAAACTACCTAAAAAAAAAAACCTATCCTTAATTATCCTTCGTTATTATTATTATCTTATCCTTAATTGATCAAAAGATCAATTTTCAATTCTATTACTCTCCTGTTAATAATAAGTTTAAATTGTTAATGCATATTATTATTTATTTATTTATTAAAACTGTGTTCGTGTACGTAATATAATATACACTGTACAAAGGCGGTGCCTTGGGTATTTTCTACCAGTCTCTTGCTGCTTTGTAGGTATGTGATTCTTATGCGAAGGATCAAGTGATAATTAACCATCAGTGGTGCAACTATTAACTGTTATCTTGACCTGGGTTTAAACTGCCGTGCAAATGATAAAGGTAGGGTACCATGCAGTTATTTGCAAGAAACCTGAGAGAGAACTAAGATTACTTTAAAACGAAGCAAAAAATTGCTTTATTTTATATTCAAGAAAACATGATGAAAATGTGTGGAAAAATTCAGGTTTTCTCAGTAAGAACGTGTATTACATAAGCAGCAATAGCCCAAAGGCTGGCGCTTATCTTTGAAGCTCGCCTGTAGTAAATTGGCGAGGCGATAAAAATATGCGAAGCGTACGGAAGTACGGCACTGATAAATCTAGGATCACTTCGAATTATTTTTTATTTTATTTTACGGTTATATTAATAATACCAGACTATTATTACCCCAGTGCAAAACAAAGACCTCTTCTCATACAGAGAAGCTACGAGTATTGATCACCAGTTTTGCTCAAAGCAGATTGGCAATTTCCGACTAATATTTTATATAAGTCCAGGTTTCCTCAACGTTTTCCATCAATCGAAAAAGTCACATTATGGTACTAAGTCGGTTTCGTACTCACGACATTACAGCATTATTATTTCACGATAAATTTTCGAAAGAAAAAATTCGAAGTCATATTAATAGATGCCAGAAAGGCTGAACCAATCTAATTGAAACTTAGCACAGAGATAGACAACATAGTCTGGAAAAGCACATGGACTATTTTTAACTTGAAAAAATATACGGTTCCGCGGGATATTATATCAACTTTGGCGCGTATAAAGCCGCGGGCATAAGCTAGCAAATAAATGAAACAATAATGACCAATTGGCATTCACGACACAATCTTTGTTAAAACTTCTGAGCGTAATGAAACTCGATCCACATGAAATCGCGACAAACAACACCCAAGAGGCATCTGACACGTGTTAAGTTGTTGACGTTAAGCTTTAACCTTAATAAAGTTAAGACGAACAAGAGACACAGTCCTTTTGTAAAACAACACTTTGTTTTGCCGCTGTAGAACAGGAAACGGTTTAGTTTTATGAAAAAAATAATCCGTTTTTTCGGATCAAGTTTCATAGTTTCAACAAGTTTTTAGCAAAAAAAATAACTTATAACATGAGCTGTATGCCAGTGAAAGTCCCGTCGGTCCAGCTGTTGAGCGTTAACGCCTTACGTCATTTCACAAAAACATTCAAGTCCTTATTTTTCCAAATGAATAAACCGATTTTAATGAAACCTATTACACACAGGGGACAGGGGGGGCTGGGGTGTGGGTGTACTAATGGGTACACCTCTGCCTAAACCTTCGGGGATTACAGGCGTGATGTTATGTTATGTGTACACACAAGCAAGATACATAGGTCTAGAAAGTTAGGGTATTACATTTTAGAAATGTCTTATTTATAAAAACATAATTGTGATTTTAATGTTTGTAGGAAAAGATTCTAGTGGGCCAAGGTTTGCTCTGAAAAACCTTTGGACTGCAAACTTTGTTAATTTCAGAACGTTATTTAATGGTAATTCATTCGCTCCTGTAATCGCTTGAAGCTAAGTTTTTTGCTGCTGCGCGGTTTGGCAGTTAACAAAGTGCAGCTGGGCATTTTAATGGTACGATTAACTTTAATTCTTGCTGAACTATTAAGCGTTTAAGTTTTATGCAAGAGTGTAAAACGACAAGAGTTTTTATGATCAAGCTTTCTTTTAAAAAAAATATTTTTATTACAAGCTGTTATTTGCTTGCACTGTTTGTATGTATGTAAGTTGTCCTTTCAAAATTTGTAAACCATTTTACGACCATTTGTGGTAAGAATATTATATAAATATATTCTTAACAGTTATTATCTCTATTTTGACCGTTTTGTGGGTATTGCAATTTGCAAACAGCTTTTTTTTTCATATTGCGGAGTTGGTTCCATGATAAATAAAGAAGTTAGAAGAAAAGAAGATATTCTTTGGTTTATTATTTTTGAAAAGACGTTTCAATGTTCTAGAAAATTTCTCATGTATGTCTGCTGCGTTTATTAATATATAAACATACATACACGCCCTGCCACATATCCGAAATAATTGTAGGTCATACAAATATTTTTTTCGTGCAGGAATCTAACCCCGGACACCCAACTCACCGTCTTTGAAAGATTGGTCACCTAAAAGACACCTTATAGGTATAATAATAGTTCTCCTAATCAATCAGACAGATTTGAATCTGATCGAAATCCATCGAATCAAAATCAATCACAGTAAGATTGTGATTATCGGTTACCGTACCGATGACCGTGTCATTCGATGAAATCGATCAACATGGACTGGAGCGTCATAGCCGTAATAATGGCTTATCAATTAAGATATTCCAAGGCCCATAGGCACATTTTAGTAGTAAGACCAACTAAAAAACTAACATGAGCAACCGGTAACCAGCAATTAATATTTTACTTAACATAACATAACATCACGCCTGTAATCCCCGAAGGGTTAGGCAGAGGTGTGCCCATTAGTACACCCACATTTCGCCAGTTATGTTTTTAGTCCCATGTAATAGGGGGCGAGCCTATTGCCATCAACCAGGCACAAATCCAGACTCCGAGGCTGCTACTGAGAAATTCCTGATGGAAAACCCCAATAACACTTTGCCCGACCTGGGAATCGAACCCAAGACCTCATGCACAGCAGTCGCGCTTGCGACCACTAGACCAACGTAAATGTCGGTTATCGTGGATGGCAGACCAAGTCGCGGAATAAAAAGTAGCCTCCTTTCTTGGGGTTCAAACTGATAACAATCACACACTTTATCAATCGGTTCAGTGGTACAAAATTTCATCAATCTGTTCAGTGGTTTAATCCTGACAGAAAGAGTTACTTTTGCATTTATAATATTAGAAAAGATTTGATTACACCGTATAACCAGTTCACTCATTAAAACAGGATCTAAAACTAATATCAATACACTACAAACGCCCAGTCAATTCATAAGACAGTATAAAGATTCAATAACTCCGTGTTTTCTGTATCATGAAATAATATCGTCCATTTTTATGATGGTTCGCGTGTTAGGGTGACATATTTGACCCGGATCGACCAATCGATTGGTCAGTAATGGACGCTTTGAATGACGGAATTTCGCGACCCGCGTCACGTACACTGGGCCAAATAAGTGCGCACAGTGATTTTCATTATGACCGTTATGGTTTTGTTGCAACACTTTTGCTTTGTGTACTCGATTTTTTTAGTGCTGTTATATTATGTTTCGGACATGATGTGGTTTCGTTATTTATTTGTTTTTCTTTTCTTTTTGTTTGTTTTGGTTTGCTGTTGGTACTTTTTTTTTATTATGAAGGCTTTGTTGTTTTAGTGTACGTGTTTTTGCCTTGACCATTCTTAAGTGACTAAAAAATATGGTTAATTTGAAATAAATGAATTATATTTTATTTTATTTTTTATGTTCTTATTTGTAATTAAATATTATGTTACCAAAATTAATTAGTAAATACCACTTTATCAGAACGTCTTCATTACAATATTATGTAATATAAAATAAAATAAACACATTGTTCAAGCCCTCTGAACAGGTTGTTTTTTCTTTTATTTTTGTCTTTTCTATAAGTACAAATAAATGAATTTCTGTAGACTAAGTTAACTTTAAGGAAACAAAAATCCCGTTTTGGCATTTCCATTTGCGGCTTTTTGTATCATGTGAAGTAACTATCAAATGTGAGCTAGGTAGTATAATAACATAATTGCCAAAATAAATCAACCCACAATCTTGCAATAAACGAATTAATAATATCAATCAATTTAAATACGCCAAATGTATTACTATCTGAGAATTACTAATGCTTAGATTGGATTTAAAAGTAATCAGTGTCAAATATTTAAAATAATACATACAATAATACATAATACATATTATTATTTGAAACAATGCGAGACAGACATAGCTTAGTTTTTTCACAGAACTATATTCAAATAGAAAACTAATATTCAATGATTCAAGAACTATAACAACATTTATGAAAAGTAGTTTTTGAACTTTCTTTTTCAGAAGTCACATAATAACATATAAATTTTCTTCGCCTTTTTTTTGTAATAATTGTCGACGAAAGCTTCGATCTCTTCAATCTGAATTAAGGAAAATTAGTTGTAAACTTTTCGAATAAGTCAAAATTTCTCGAAACTTTTCCAAGTCGTCTAATTGTTTTATTAATCTTAGATTTCGAAATACTTTTTCGTGAAAATCTTCTGTTAACATAGTTACATTCATAGATATTTAGATTTGTCAGTCCGATTTATGTAATTATTATTTATTTATTTATTTGGATCTCTAATAGAAGCTACATAATCGCATAACCTTATTAAATCCAAGAATAAATACTTGTATGCTTTTTCAGATAACAGGAGATCACGTTATTAACAGCTAAATTAAAAATGATATTTTTTTTAATCTAAAGTGCTTGGATGACACGGTTGACTCAGTGGCTAGTCAACTAGATGTTGTGCTGTATGATGTGTGTTCAGTTTTTTAGCAGAACAAATATTTTTATGGCCTACAGGCTTCAGGGGGTAAATTTTAGAAAATCCGTTCTTACCGGACTATAATCTACCTCCCTGCCTAATTCATCTTTATACATCAAGCGGTTTTCTATATTTTGTGATGATGAGTGAGTATCCTTTTGCTTTTATATACTTTATTACTTTTACGATAGTAAACAATCCTTTTAGTATTTCTACATCTTCTTAAAACCATAGCAATAAGCAATTTCGTTTTATCTTTCACTTGTACCAAGAGCAAAACCAGTTCTTTCTTCAAACAATTTACAGCTCATATTACGTAAACGTCGTAAAGTATTTATTTCCTAGTAAAAACAAGAATATCGTAACAAGAACAATACCATTACGCGTGGCACCCAGTGCACATCTTAAAAGATAAAAATTACGACGCGTTTAGTGATGGGCTTTAGACATCTTTGTCGATATCGATTTTTTGGATAGAGTCTAGAGATGAGTTTTTTTTACTGCTTCGTTGTTCTTAATTCCGCTGCAAGATCCAAGACAGGTGAATAATTTGTTATTTATTTATTTATAAAACTTTATGCAACAAAAGTACAAAAGCGGACTTTAATGCTTTAGGCATTCTCTAACATTCAACCAAAAGTGGTGAAGAGATAACATGGTAGGTGCAAATTAATGTACGAGCGTTAAACAGCAAAATTAGTGATTTAAATAAATACAAAAAGTATTTACCAAAATATTAATAAGTAAGCCTCATGTAGTTTCTGTTGCAAAACAAAAAGTCATAAAGTCCACTCCAAATCAAATTCAACTCTAAAACCAAGGCGTTATAATGCAAATCAATAATCAGTAGGTAGTAACGTTCAGTTCTGTCGCAGTAATACGAGATAAAAAGTAAGTAACGACTTCATATGCATCAAGCATGCAAATGATATGCAAAGCAATACCTAATAGTCCACTTCGTCACATGCTTGCTTCCATGCATAATGTGAACATGGAGTATTGATTTTAATCTTCGTCGTTTTATTATTTATTGAAGCTGTAATTACGGTCATTATGACATGTTATTTTTAGAGATCATGATTGACCATGATCTTTACAATTTGTGCATTGTTTGCAGAATGACTAACGTTGTAATTGACAGATGACTGAGTATGATAAAACAACAATAGGGAATCATAAAAATCTCTGGTTGGACTGATAAACCATATTAAATTCCAACGTAAATTAATCATTAGATATAATATTGGCCCAGGAAAGATCCGGCAACTCACAAGCCTTAAATATAAAAGATTTTAAAACAAAAATATTATAGTCCCACTGCAAGGCAAAAACTTCTTATGAAAGAGAAGGCACGAGTATTGATGACGCTTGCTCAAGGTGGATTAGCGATTTCAGACTTATATTAATTATAAGTCCAGGTTTCCGCGCGATGTTTTTGAAGTACCTACATATGAAATAGAAAAAGTCATTTTGTTAGGTACTTCCCCATTTCCGGTTGCAAATTCATGCATAAAAGGCGGATGTCTTACCCATGAGCCATTCAATCCCAATATGAAGTCCCAATAAAAGAACGTCTCTGTAAAATTAAAAGGCGATGAAAAAAAGTGGTCTCTACAAAACTTGGAATAAATTCTTTTCACAGAATCACCGCACTTATTCAATCCTCCATCAAGCAAAAATTATATTTTCTGGAGCCCAATTTATAGTTCGCCGTCGGTCGCACTCAGCAATAATATTTTATCGATATTAGGGCCCCATCACTAAGATCGAAGTTTAGTCGTGCATCAAATTGAATATATTCATAAAAAGTCGGTTGCCTTTATAGACGAAGTTGGTTCATTGTTGACGTTACTGATAGTGCTTCGAACTTATTTCAATATTCAGTAGGTATTATCATGAAAGCTTATCTATATAACATTTTCTATCAACTTTTAGTTCGTCGTAAATGTATCGTGAACATAGAGGAGACTAGTCAAGCAAATTGCTTAAAGCACTTATAGATGAGTCATATATTTGCAGCATTTTCATTTAGTTAATGGCGTAATTTGAAATGGCTTTTTGCGCATGCCCGTATGTACAACTGACGACGGTGGCGGTTGACCACTTGTCGACCTTATTATTCTCTAATAATAAGGTCGACAATGGAGGTACGTCACTTTTCACCCTTATGCCTCTGCATAAGGGTGAAAAGTGACGTACCTCCATTGTCTGCGATTGTATCATTGTATAAGGCTTTTTTTGACAATTTTCAAAGACCGCAGCAGTGTTATTCTGTAAAATATCTCACTTGGAGAATTTAGGTGAGGTCAGCTATCAACGCTTAGCATCAGACTGAGATGAAATCTCATTTCAAGCTCACATCACTTTTTTACAGAATAGGTCCGCTCAATAAAGGCTACAAAACATTGAGTAGATAGACCCTGCAGTCATTTCCCTGATGCCATTTGTGCTTTCATCCCCTCTTTCGACCCATAACGGGGTAGTCAATTTGAAACTAGATTGAACAAATAGCGACAAGTCATAGACCCATTGGAGACACCCAAATCTCAATAAACTACGGTCTGGTTATCCGAAAAGGTCAGAGATTTCAAACATAGAGGTTACACGTGAAGTCATAGATGTGTGAACGCATCACTTCCCTACATGGTCTGCGTTCGATATTCAAAAGGGCTCCCTTTTGAATTTCGAACGCAAACCTAGAACGAATTAATGTGACTAATTGTCAAGCGCGTGTGCTGTAATTGGTTGACTGAATAATCAACAATCAAATTCCGGGACTTCTTGCGTTTTTTATAGCATTGCTGTACAGTAGCATTTTAAACATAAATAACGGGTGATTACATGATTCTAGACAACAGATATAGATAACATTCGCCAGTTATAAAAAAAAAATGTTCCTTAATATATTCTTACACTTTTGTACGGAACGGCTGATTCTTTTTTTTTAAATTGACGGAAAATTTCACCGCTTTAGTTGCTACATTTTTGTACTGAATGTGAATTCATTGAAGACCATTAAAGTCTAGATTAGCACATAGCCTACTTTTTAACCCTGAAAAATATACATATCCCGAGGGATATTATATCAACTATGACGCAGACAAAGTCGCAGGCCAGTAGGTACATATGTAGTTACCCTAATTTCCGTAAAATTAATCTGGAAGTCTCAAGGGTTCTGTGTACCGTATGGCCTAGTTTCAAATGTTTGTAATATTACTGTTACCCAACAGCCCGTTTAAATGGCGATAGCTGCTCCTATTAATTCGGCAAACGATTTCAGGTGGCGTGACGAAAACAGTTCAGCTTGTTTTTGGTGAAAAATAACATCACTGCGTTAAAAATGTTTTTTAATCCATTTAGCTTCTCTTTTTTCCAGTTTTGGCGTTAGTTTTGTGACACAATGGTGCCGATTCCCTTGTTCACAAACTAGACTAAATTTGGAGAATTGACATCTCTTACTAACATACAGCGAACGGAAAGGACGGTGACATTAAAGAATTAAGTTAGCGATGTCAAATTAGTTTTGCCTTGAACTTCTCCGTATTTTTAATCCAAATGTTTTAAGATGTCAACTATAACTGTATGGATGTGTGAGATCGACTAAATTTGACAGCTCTTCTTATTTTATCTCTTTCTTATTTTATTGGACAGAAAAAGATGGAAATAGTCTAATTTTAGTTTAGTTTGTGACCAAGAGAATCGGCACCAATGTATATTGTTCTACTGAAACTAGCCAAGTACGCAGGAGATAGTATAGTGACAGTATATGCGGAAAAACAGGTGAACCTCTACTCATGGCCGCTCAAAAGATTGGGCAACCATAATTGAAAAAAAAAAAGTAATCAGAAACGTTAGGGCCACTGTCTCTGATTATGAATAACGATTTGAAAAAGAATTAGTAGTTTTATTTGGATAGTTAGATCTGTATTCTTTTATCATTTTGTTCGTATTTTTTTCTTTATTCTAAGCTGTTATGGTTTAATAAGTATGTAGGTTCTAAGCAGCAGGGTCGCGCGCGGGTCGGGAGAGGTGTGTTACATAATCAACTTCTAAACTCCGGGCAGCAGCTAGATATTTGTAATTGAAAAACCCAAAAACACTTTCGCCCGATTTGGGAATCGAGCCCAAGTCCTCACGCCGTGCAGTCGCGCTTTTAACCATAATATCAACGAGGCAAACAATCTATTGTAGGACACCATGTATACATGTTTATAAAATCATGATGCAACGAATACACAATTTTTAAATCTTTGTCCTACACTAGGAATTTCTTCCTTATCGTGGGTACGTTTACGAACATAAAAACTTTCATACACAGACAGCCAGACACGGACCAAACTGTAGCCTATACATATAGTTGTTCCGTACAGGAATTGAAGCCGCAACACGCAGCGCAGCAGCGAACAGCAGAGCCACTGCGCATATATAGCATACGTCTTACTAATAAATTACGTGTGAATCAACCTTATTTTACTATCCTAAATTCCCGCATTGTGAGATGTATTAGCCGCAAGCATCTAATCAACTACTAAGTACATAGCCGCAAAACGAACCACGCGTAAAATTGATCATCTGGGATAGCTATTACGGAATCTTAATTGAAGTAGTTAGGCTGTGATATACACTGAAGGACAAAGTTTAAAGTTGTGTGTCTTATTTGTGTACCTACTGGGCATTCCTATTGGTTCCGTTATCATATAGAGGAGCTCGTGGGTAAGTTATACAGGCACACGGGTCGATCTATCAAGGTAAGCTAAGCATTTGGGTTACCATCTTTACACACCGAGACTGTGTCTGGAAAAGCACGTTAAGCCGATGGTCCCGGCTGTCATAAGTGGATCTTTGACAATATTTACGGGTCACCAGAAGCCCGAAAGTCTGGCAATCAGTCTTACCTTAAATAAAACCCTAAAGTAAATGTAAAATATCAGTCTTACCAAGGAGTATCGTATTACCCAATTGCTGGGTTTTGGAGGTCAGATAGACAGGCGACTGCCTATCTGACCTCCATGTTAAACACTGGTATTCAACTGCATCAGGTTAAACTGGAAGCCGACCCCAATACAGTTGGGAAAAGGCTAGGCAGATGTATTCTCCTGTGTGATGTGTTCCTGAGCGACAGTGATAAACTTATATTTAGGATCTTGAGATTACTGGTTATCTTATAATATTATAATATGGGTGGATATACGATATGTCTTTTTACATCCCATGTAATTCAACAAACCCCTTGTCTTATAATATGCACACTAGAGATAAATATACAATATGATGCGTACAGAATTTGACAATTTATACGAATATACTGCCACAGTCATAAAACACAAAAGTGTGTCACTTTGTTTTATATTTATTAGCTATCAAAACGTGGTAACATAAACTTTGCTGAGCCTCTATGGTGGGAGAATGCACCATCGTAAACACACTTTTAAACATACTAAAATTTATGCGTAGGACCAGAGCATAAGATGTCGTCACTCTAAAATACTGTATATGGAACACATATTTTGCTGTTAACATAACATAACATTACGCCTGTAATCCCTGACAGGTAAGGCAGAGGTATACCCATTAGTACACACGCCTACATTTAGCCAGTTATGTTTTAAGTCCCATGTATATGGCCTCGGAGCGAGCTGCTGGATTATGCTGTTAAAACACTTAAAATGCAGCTTACTACTATTTCCAATCAGAAAATTTGGATAAATGGATGTTCTTTACTCAATCACGTCGAATAGCTGAATTGATGAAAATATTTGGCACAGAGGTAGATTACAGTCTGGAATAGTACTTAGGATACTTTTTATCCTGGAAAAATGGGTTTCCGTGGAATAATATAATTATCAACTTTGATGCGGACGCAGTCGCGGGTAGAAGCTAGTTTACACTACTTATATTTATGTCAGTCAGTAACAGTATAATTTCTTTGTAATTATTTGATGTAGGTACTCTGTAATTCAGCAGCCATGCGTGCAAACTGACAACATTGGTGCCGATTCCCTTGTTCACAAACTAGACTAAAAGAGAATTGACATCTCTTACTAGAATACAGCGAAAGGAAAGGACGGTGACATTGAAGAACTAAGTTAGCGATGTCAAATCAGTTTTGCCTTGAACTTCTCCTTATTTTTAATCCATACATTTTAAGATGTCAACTATAACTGTATAGATATGTCAGATTGACTAAATTTGACAGCTCTTATTTACATTAGTCTCTTTCCTGTTTTATTGGACAGAAAAAGATGGACATAGTCTAATTTTAGTTTGGCTTGTGACCAAGGGAATCGGCACCATTACCGCTCAAATCTGTATGACACTTTCCTTTTTTACACAAGGGAAGGGAAGATCAAGGAATGGGAGGGGGAGACAATAATTACGTTACATTGTTCTCATATTTCGAGTAAAACAATTTTAACGAAATGGAAATTAAATTAGACGATCTAATTCGGTTTTCTTTTTTTTATAAGTATTCAGATACGATTAAACGATGTGTCGTATGTAGTCTTGTTTTTCTATACATACTTTGAACTTCCCTTTCATCGACCATTAGGGGTGAATTTTGGAAAATGCTTTCTTAGTGCATATCTACGTCATAATAACTAACTGCGTGGCGAATTTTATCTTTTATACGTCGAGCGGTTTTCGATATTGCGTGATGAGTGAGTGAGTAAGTGACGTTTCGCTTTTATATATTTTTTTTGGTTGTGTTTAAAAATATATTTTTAACAGTAAAATAAACTAACCTTTTAATATTTACATTATTTACAAGCTTACTAATAAAAATAAAATAAAAAACAACCAGAATAAAAAAAAAGAAAAACTAAAACTAAATGGCATCAAAAAATTCATCCGCATCGCTGTCCACTGGAAATGTGCCCAAAAGTCTGGCCGCATTGCCAAGTTGGATGGCAATGCTTAACCTCTGACGAAGGTAAAAACCAGCCCTTGGGTCACGGGAAGAATCAACCAATCGTTTGGCCAACTCCTTGAAAAGGCCATGGGCACACGGACCCCACGATCCGAGAGTTTCCACCCCATATATTCAGATTAGTTTCACAAGAACATTTTGAAATATTGTCTATCAATCCGGGAACAATACCTAATGCAGAACCTGCATTCAATGTATTTTACCTAAATTCTGAACTAAATCGTAATTCAAGCTATGTTCCGAATGATTGATGGTAATTAAACCTCATTTTGGCTTTGAACGTAAATCTGGCTGGCTCACTGTATAAACTAGATAAGTACAGAAAACCAACTCCATATTATAACGAGCCCAAAAAGGTACTCGCAGATAGAAATATGTACGTTTACATATCAGTAAAATACACTTTATGGATTCAATTTTAAATCGATTCTTACCGGCTTACCTCTAGAAGATCTGAACAGTTACTAAGCACAATCAGTGTATTTGTTTATTTAAACTTTGCGCAACAAAAGTTATAAAGGCCGTCTTAATGCCTTAAGCAATTTCTAACAGACAACCAAAAGCGGTGAAGTCATAAAATGCCAGGTGTAAATTATCGTGCGGAAGAAAAAAATAGTAATTTTAAAAAAATCACAAGGTTTACTCAAGATAAAATAATAAAAAGACTTATATACTCGTACATATATATATAGATTTACTTTACATGTATAAATAAAGTAAAAGTAATAAAGAATAAAAAGGTCACATTAAAGATAATTTCAATAAGTCATCAACTAAAACGCCTATACTTTCTTATAATTATACAAATAATTCAGATTTTTACTTCAGTTTTTACGTCTACTGACCCTTCATACATTGACTTACTTCATACTTGTCACTGGTGCTGATTCCCTTGGTCACAAACTAAACTAAAATTAGACTATATCCATCTTTTTCTGTCCAATAAAACAAGAAAGAGACTAATGTAAATAAGAGCTGTCAAATTTAGTCAATCTAACACATCCGTACAATTAAAGTTGACATCTTAAAACGTGTGTATTAAAAATACGGAAAAGTTCAAGGCAAAACTAATTAAGTTAGTTCTTTAATGTCACAGAACGTCACCGTCCTTTCCTTTCGCTGTATGCTAGTAAGAGATGTCAATTCTCTAAATTTAGACTAGTTTGTGAACAAGAGAATCGGCACCATTGGCAATCTTGCAAGTACACTCAGTGTATGTGAAGCGTGTCTGTGTGCGTGCGTTACCGCTCATTGTGAGAAGTCGACCTTCTGTTTAATGTTTTTTCTCTATATCGACTTCGTATATTTGACCGATCGGTTGTGAAATGATGCAGTAACTAATTGCAACATTCCATTTCAAAGCGCAGGCGGTTATTGCATTAGTGAAGTTCTGTGCATAATTATACATTCATAATGATAGTGTTGATGTGACTTGGTTTCGTTAACTGCGTCATTCCTTACATCCTAACTAATATTATAAATGCGAAAGTAAGTTTGTTTGTTACGCCTACTGTTTCCGAGGGAAATCAAAATAACGTTCTTATGATCGTAGATGGCGCCACGTTTCGTTTCGAATGGAAATGACAGGACATGTGTAATTTTTTCCGCAACATCGTCTGTGTCCGTGATTACCGAAATTTACGCGGAAGAAGTCGCGGGCAAAAGCTAATTATTTATATTGTCAAAATGACGAGGTATCAACCTACTATTTTGGGGGACTTGCCATTCGTCGTGCTTAGTCGCACATTGACGATTGTTGTAAAATGTTGTTACCTAGATGTTGTAGTTTAATCTAAACCAAACGCCACTTACATATAACAGAAATCTCAAATTTTAGATCCGTCAAGATGATACTCTCCATGCTCAAGTCAAAGTATGATTACAAAACAATAATAATAATTACTTTAGCTTTAAGCTTTAACATCTTTTATTCACATTATGATATGCAAATAAATGAATATGAATATGAATGGCAAATTGTATATTTCTATTAGACCATGAAAAGGCACTTTTGAATGTCATTAACAAGAAAAAGAAATGATAATATTGAATCTAGTTGCCAAAAGGTATTTTAGTTTCAGTTTTTATGTGTCAAAAATTAATCAAATTACCACTTGACAAGTTTTTAACATTGATTGTCGTTGAGATGAGATTGCTATTAGATTCTGAACGTTCTTAATTACGGTCATTGACTTTATTCTTCCAAATGCGCACCATTGAACACAATAAATTGTGACCACTACCCCGACCTACCTTTTTCACAGGAAACCAGTAAGAGACCAATTATATTGTTATGAGATGTCAGATTGCCACTACAATCAAATCAGATCAGATCAGATTACTTATGACTCATTAATAAAAATACATTTTTTAAAAAAAAACATTGGATTGGACGGGTTTATTGCATTTCACTGATTTTATCAAACGTAGGGACGTTCAACTTGATGTGGTTAATCAATTCAGGTATCGAGTTAGACCTAATTCAAGTTAGATCGAGTTAGGGTACAGTTGATCGAGTTAGCGGTTTGCATGTTGTCTTATACGAAAGCACAGACTAATCACCTTCTCTATGTACATACCTGACCAATTACAGCAATTTATATAAAATCTTACAAACTGATTTTACTCCGGACTTTTTTCATTTTCATTTCCAAAAATAATCGACTGCCTCGTTGGTCTAGCGGACGCAAAGCTCGACTGCGGAGCATGAGGTCTTGAGTTCGATATCCAGGTCGGGTAAGTGTAATTGTATTTTTCCATCAGGAATTTCACCGGTTGATGGCAATAAGCTCGCCCTCTATTACATGGGACTTAAACATAGCTGACGATATGTAGATATACTCATGACTACACCTCTGCCTAGCCTCCAGGAATTACAGGCTATGCATATTTGTGGGTCTAAAATAAGTAACTTACTTAGAAATGAAGTAGATTCAAATACTTAACAAATACAACTCAATTTTCAAATCGATTTTAATATAATTATTACGTGGTCCTTTTTTACCACGTAGACAGCCATGTATAAATTGAATAAAAAATCGAGTCAAAAGTGATTCCACAAATTCGTCTACTCGATTTGAATGTTTAAGTACTTTGTGTCGATTAATTGAATTTGCAATAATCACGAGATGGTTAATCTCCAAATTGGACGCAGGTATTTTGTAAACCTTTATAAGTACTATTATCAAAATGTTCACGAAACACACAGCCGTGTAACGAGGAACGATGTGTAATGGTATAAAATCCGTTTTGGTTTTCATATTTTCCATAACATTTACATACGATGTGAGTATCAGTTATTTTTTTTTATTTACATATTAAAATGTTTTACATTTTACAATTTTACTTACAGTTTACAAAATGTCTTAGTACGTTGTTTTTAAAATTATTTAATTAAAAATGGAATACTTTTTTTAAGTTTTTGAGCTAGAATATTAATCAATAATTCCAGTAGAGAAAACTAGCAGCAATAACCAATATTATAATAATACTTTTCTAAATAAAAAGTGCATTTTAAACCTGAAAACCTGTTACATTCAAAATTACGTTAAAGAATAAACTTTTTATTTTTAAGATCGTTGCCTCACGCTAAGAAAGAATTTAGGGCAGTCTCCAAAATAATAAACTTGTACTTTTCATATTCATATCTAGTTCTTGTATTATACTTTTCAGTGCCTCAAAATAATACCAGAACGTGCCTCAATAACTTATGTAAATGAGACATATCTCACTAACGTGTCTGTTAATATCAGACGTATTAGAAGAAGAGGAGATTACGTGGTTAATCTCGATTTTGCTACAAAATTCAGTATCGGATACAACACTTCGGTAACTAGTATTTATTTATGTTATAATCAATAATATGTTTAATACTTACAAATTTTTACACATAACATAACATCACGCCTGTAATTCCCGAAGGGTTAGGCAGAGGTGTACCCATTAGTACACCCACATTTCTTCAGTTATGTTTTTTAAGTCCCATGTAATAGGGAGCGAGCTTATTGCCATCAACCGGGCACAAATCCAGACTCCGAGGCTGCTACTGAGAAATCCCTGATGGAAAAACACAATAATACTATGTCCGACCTGGGAATCGAACCCAAGACCTCATGCTCAGCAGTCGCGCTTGCGACCACTATAAGTATAGTGATCCTTATTGTAGCCCTCGAATATGTGGACCGATAAAGATTTATTTCCAAACTACATAAATACTTCATCTATTCCAAGATCCAAAAATGGAGGGAGGCCTTTGCCCAACAGTGGAATAGTACGGACTAGTTAATAATTTAATATTAATATGACAAGATCATTGTTATCTCGATCATTGTTATGCCGACTCCCATTAGTAAGGCGATCTGTTTATTTTTTTGACCTTCGACTGTCAAACTGACATAACACTTCTTCTTCTTTATCGTGTGGGCATTAAGGTCTTACGACCCCACACACCCTAGTGTCAGAGCTTTTTAACCGCCTAAAGGGCCTCTAACATGGTTTGAGTGGAACATTGAGTCCAGGTTTCCTCACGATGTTTTCCTTCACCGATGCCAGACACACTGACAAAGGTGTTCTTTTTTGTTATTGGAATCGGAGACAGATGATAAAGGAATTTCACTGATAAACTTTATTGAGGTTGGGAATCCTAAAAAGGCATAAATAAGATTCTTACTAAATCATACTTGTTTACAGATCCACGTGATCTTCTACGAATACCTCCATAATGAGTTCAGGCGCTCTTTCGTGGAGATGCACTTCAAAATGTGCGATCTTATACAAAACGATCCTTACTTTGGTAGTATTGTGAGAAAAGCTGGCATCACTACGTGCCCTATACCTCCGGTAAGTGAAACTATCCACCTAACATAACATCACGCCTGTAATCCCCGAAGGGTTAGGCAGAGGTGTACCCATTAGTACACCCACATTTCACCAGTTATGATTTTTTTTAGTCATATGTAATAGGGGGCAAGCCTATTGCCATCAACCGGGCACATATCCAGACTCCGAGGCTGCTGCTGAGAAATTCCGGATGAAAAAACCCAATAACACTTTGCCCGACCTGGGAATCGAACCCATGACCCCATGCACAGCAGTCGCGCTTGCGACCACTAGACCAACGAGGCAGTCAACTATCTACTTGTATTGTATTATAAAATGGGCTGGTGTCTGCAACTCCGTCTCAGCGCATATTTGCGTACGGGTGGGAATTAAATCATTTTATCCACCAAAGTACGACAAGTAACGCCAGCAGCGCTTTGACATTACTGGTGATCTTTTTGAGGGTACCTCTTCGTCTTCCTTCGTCGTGGGGGTGACCAAAGGCATTCCGGACTCCTACCGGTTAAAACCACCATGGTGTTCAACCTGGTCGGGGGACTCAGGGGTGCGGGATTCCCTTAAGCATTCACCGTCCCCCAACAGGCCGCGACCCGTTGATCCTCAGCGGATCCCTTTTCATATATAAATATATATTTTTCATTTCTATTAAAATGTGGCAATCCATAACTTTCCCGCCAAATACGGAACCTGTAAATGTCAGGTTTTTAAAAATCAGAGGCTAAGTCAAAATGGGTGTTTTGACGTTGCTATAACTTATTTTAGTTTTTGTATGTTTTACTTTTCTTTTTATATATTATTTTATGTTGTAGGGCAGAACTTCGTTGAAGAATGTGAATTTGAATGTCGATATTCCGTCTGTCTGGCCATTCGAAAAAGGCAAAGGAGAAGTGACTGCCATAGACGATTTAAATGGAGTCATTATAGCCATTGGAGAAGTTGTGATGACATTTAAACAGAAATAAAAAATAATTTCTTCATTTTCGTTACGTGTTATTTTTTTTTACCTTCCTCATCTAACTTAAAGCAAGTAGGTATATCTTACTACTATTGGAATGAAGTTTCAAATATTATAGTTGGGTATATTGCATACAAATCAATGAAAACTTTTACGGGATTCTTTTGTTTTTAGAAGTGGCCCTTGCCTTGACTTTGACTTTGGACACAAGACTTACGTTCCAATTCTCGTGTTCCTTTAATGTAGAGGCATCAGGAATCAATCCTGAGTGTGAGAAACAATCGCAATTTAAACTGTCTTGATTTTTAGAAATTTCCTCTAATTTACCAAATTTTTTTTTGATATTGAATTTCTCTGAGAGTTTATAGATGGTGACTTCATCAATAGAATTGACTTTCGGGAAAGTTCGAGAACAGTTATTCTACCAGGTGCATTTCATTGCACACAATACTAACTGAAACTGTGTCCTATCTGCAACCTTGGTTTTTTTACAGGAAGCTAGTTACATACCAATTTTATTTCCATGAGGTGCCAGATTTTTACGATAACACTTTCGGCCGATTACAATGAATACTGTGTTTTCATTGGATTTAATTGTACTTGACTGATTTTATCTATTATAGAGATGGTCTACTACAGGATGTGGTTAATCGATTCAGGTATCGAGATAAACCTTTTTTTTTATTCCGGGGTAAAACATTCTCATAGGGGACAGTCAATCTTCTACTAACTAAAAACAACCCCGGTGTTCTCTTCACACACTTACGCCAGGGAGCGTACGCATCTTTCGTGAACCCCGACTCGTGCTGGGCCGCCTTTGCGGGGTGCTCAGTTCTGGAGTCAAATAACAGCTTTTTAGGATGTACCGAGGGTGTTAACGGGATCCTATTACTAAGTCCGTCCGTCTGTCAGCTGGCTACCGCCCAACTCAATTACACTGTAGCAACAGCTAGAGAGTCTCTCATGAGATGTTTCTCATGAACCGTAATAGCTCCTCCTCGCGTCGTATTCCTCATTACTCAGGGTCGTGAAGATCCCGTTGGATCAGCTTCTTATTGATGGTGTCTCGTCATCTACGTCGGTCTTTGGCTTCATGTAGTGCGACGTGGAATTGGGTGTCCAGTGTGGAGCGGACCTGGTCTGTCCATCTTATTGGGCTGCGGCCTCTTAGTCGTTTGCCATCAACCACGCCAGTTACAATAAATAACTAGAGAGTTGAAATAAAAACAAAATGTGTATTTGTATTGTCACTATATCAACAAGTAATAAAAATAAATAAAAGGTAAATATTAAAGGGTTTACTGTTTTTTTTTTTGTGTTTTTGTCTCGATGCTATAATCGACAATACTGATACATCTCCTACGATGGTACAGAACTCTTCTTGAACGGTTTTTTACAAAATAAATAGGAATATTTCCACGGTACCTAATAAGGTACACGAAAAAATACGTTTTTTAATTGATCACGGAGGGAAAGTTGGGTTTAAGCTAGTGGTATATATTTCACGTACTTACTGAAAATCACCTTGTATAAATAAAAAGACTCTCCTTTGCAGTAGAAAATCATGAAATCGATTCGAACACATATATATCAACTCGATTTTTAAATCCGATTCGATTAACCGAATCTGCAAAAAAATCTAGATACCTAGGTATCTAGATTTTTTACATAGCTCAATTTTAGAGATTTAATACCTAGGTATTAAATCTCTAAATTTGAGCTATGTATTTTGTGAAAATCTATAAGTAGGTAAGTTTTAATGTAAAAACATTTATGTAATACAACACTGTGCATCAAGTAACAATGTGTTATGGTATAAATTCGGTTTTGGTTTTCTTATTTTTTCTAACATTTACGTACAATGTAAGTTTTCTTTTCTCTACATTAAAAGCTTTTACATGTTCAATATTTTACTTGCATAGCGTAAACGCGGCGGTTGGCGTGCAGAAGGTTCTACCACGAACTCGTAAAACAATACCATTTTAATATATATATACATATATATATGTATATATATTTTGCTACCCGTTACTGTCCTACTCCTGGGCAAATCCCCCCAATCCTTCCACTTTCCTCTGTGTTGTGCTTCTTCTCTGTCTGCCTCTGCCTTTTAATATTACTTTGTAATTTCTGTTGTTGGATTTTCAACGATCAGCGCTGACCCGAGCGTTGAAAATCCGACAAAGCACAACGTAAAGTAATATTAAAATAATAATGTTTCAAGAAATGGGGTTAGGCCCCCCGTTTCCCAGACCAATAAAACCTCTAATTTTGTTATTAATATGTAATTCGCAATATATTTTACAGTGCCTCAAGGTAATACCGGAGCGTGCCTCAATAACTTATTTAAATGACTCATATGTCTCTAATGCGAGTCTTACTATCAGACGTACTAGCAGAGGAGGGGCTTATGTGGCTAATCTTGAATTTGTTTCAAAATGGAGTGCAGGAGATAACACTTCGGTAATTCATCGTGTTATTGTAGTGGCACTTGCGCAAGTAATACACATCTTGAAAAAAAAAAAAACGAAATGATACTTCATCAGCCATTAGATAAAGATAAAGACAAAGATAAAGATTTATTTATTAATTATAATCTTTTCGCCTTTTTTTATTTTAAAGATCTTTTGTGTGAATGCCTAGAGTAGAGCAGGTTTCATACTAAATGCATCTTGTTTCTTTTGTATATTTGTATGTGTATATGTATAACGGGTGGAAGTAGGGTTGCCAACTCTTTGTCAGTCAAATATAGTAGTTCTAAAATTCTTACCCATGAAAATATAGTAGGTAAGGAATATGTTTAAAAAAATATAGTAGGTTCCAAAATAGGTACTTTATTTCTTAATTAAATGAATATTATTGCTTAAGAGTTTGATGCCTTTAAAATATAGTAGTTTCGCCTACTATATCTTTTTCTTAAAAATATAGTAGGCGGGGGCTCTAATATAGTAGGATACTATATTATATAGAAGAGTTGGCAACCCTAGGTGGAAGGGACATTTCGAAAACTTTAACAAAGAATGCACTGCAAAAGTCTTAATAAAAAAGAAATGTACTTTTACATTTTTGACCGTCTATTGGTTGCACATTTATATGGAATAGCACAGTTATTTTTTAACAAACACGCCCATTATCAAGCTGATTAACACTTGAGACATAGGCCTTTAAAACTCATACTTGTTCTACAGGTCCACCTGATCTTCTACGAGTACCTTCATAATGAGTTTAGACGTTCTTTTGTGGAACTACACATCAAATCGTGCGACCTTATAAATAAAGATCCTTACTTTGGCAGTGTTTTAAGAAAAGGTGGTTTGACGAAGTGTCCTTTACCGGCGGTGAGTCGAACTATCTGTGTTCCCCTTTACCCTACTAATCAGAATCGTGATGATAGTCTTAAAATTTCGGCAAAACCACGCAGCCAGCTGTACTAATAATATTCTACCGTCACAGCGGCCAATTTCAATGGAGACTAAGTCCGCCTGAGACATTGTAATATACAAGTGTGTGTAAACACAGGTGCATCCCCGATAGATGATCTTCTTCGATGAGTCAGTAAGCCGCCACGATTTAGGAGAGATCGGGCACAGGATCAATGGCTTGACTTGCTTTTCGAGGCACAGAAAAATGTTAATGGAAAACCTAATAACTCACACATAATAAATCGACCATCATAAGACGAAAAGACCATCGTGATAGTGACGAGATGTCACAACACCTACCTTTTCAGGGGGCCTACCAGCACCTCTTATAAAAGTATTATTTCAATATTACTTTGCCTTCCGCACTGTTAGATTTACAACGCTCGGCTCAGCGCCGAAAGTTGAAAATGCAACAACAGAAATTACAAAGAACCTAATATTAAAATACAATTGTTTTAAGAGATGGCAGTAGGCGCCCTGTTTCTTTCTTATGTTATTAGTAGATACTTCTTCTTGTGAGACTATTCTGCGTGACGTGGTAAAGTAATGTATGTCTAAAAGGCAGTAAATAAATTAAAAAATCTATTGCAAAGTGGCAAATTAATGCTTCATCTCCCGCCAAAGATAAGGCCAGAAGACGTCAGCTTTTTATGAGACAAAATTACAGGCTAAGTTAGTCAAAACGGGTGTCTAAGCTTTTTCTTGTTTATTTCTAGGGCAGCAGAGTTTCTATGAGGAACGTGTCTTTGAACTGCGATATTCCTTCTGTTTGGCCATTCGAAAAAGGCAAAGGGGTACTGACTGTCATGGATGATGTGAATAATGTTGTCATAGCTAAGGGAGAAATTGTGATGACGTTCAAACAGAAATGATAATAAAGAAATTATTTCATTACGTTTTCGTGCTATTTTTATTTTTAATTCCGTACCTTAAAGTAGATAAAGGAACTGTGTTTAAGTCCCATGTAATAGGGGGCATTGCCATCAACCGAGCACAAATCCAGCCTCCGAGTTTGCTGCTAAGAAATTCCTGATGGATAAACCCAATAACAGCCCATTGATTTAGTAAAAGTGAGGTCATACAAGTCGGCGACAGCCTAAATAACCAACAGATTTTTGCAAGCTTTAATATACTTTCACCTGTCCCGTTGTCTGTGGCTAATCAAATTTCATGAGCTAAATACCCAATTCCTGGTATTCCATTGAGCTGAAATTCTGCATACATATGCTAATTGCATAAAAATTAATACAATTACGTCACAGAGCTAGTCTGATGATGGAACCGGAAGGTGGCCTCAGAAATTTAATCAAATCATCGAAATTTAATTTGAGCCAGTTGCCGTGTTCGATTGAGCTTACATCTGGCATTAGGTATATTATGTGCTAATAGCATGACACTGTTATATAATGATGTCACAATGCTGGTCTGATGTTTTTTTTTTTGAAGTGAAAACTTCTTTAGCGGCGTTGAGCACTTTTTCTGTAATGGGTTTAAAATCTTAAACTCGCGTCAGGACACGTGAACTGATCGAAAAAGCGTAAGACGGATGGAGAGTAGACAGCTATCCCCTCTCTACGGCGCGGCGAAAATGTATGCCTGGGCCTACTGTTTCGTTTAGGCAGCGCAGGGCGCTTGCGCGAATGTTCGTGTATAACTTTTTAATGTAAAATAATAGTAATAGTTTTAAAGTGTTAAATTTTTAATGTAATATAAATTGTCATGTTTGTGTACGATAGCGCAATAAATGAATATTGTATTCTACCACATAAATGATAGTACTTTTATACTGATAAAGCAATTGGTGCAAAATTATTCCCTAACCATTCCAAAATATCAAACATGCTCAACGTTAATAATCAAGTTTTCACTTCTGCCGGTACTCCCGGAGTGCAACCCGTCTTTTTTTTTTGAGGTGGTAAAAGTCATCAAATGACTCCTTCCGCCCTGGGTGGGGCGGAAGGGACCGTCAGACTTTTACTGACTAAAAAACCACTCTGTTCCTTCGGTTGCCCTTTACGTTCCGGGGCCACGGTATTTCGTTAAGACTTCCCGCAACCCCGGCAGGCATTGGCCCCGTTGGGGACCCCTGAAGGTGGTCATAGAACTCAGTAACTAAACTATGTAACCTTATGAAGTTTGGGTGGGTTCATTTGATTTGTTTTTACAAGTACTTAGGTCCTAGTTGATTTTCTGGGTTCTGATGAAGAAGATTCCTATGATCAACTTCATAGGAATCTGTCATGAAAGGACACAAACCTATCGAGTTTGGGCTGGTTTGCCTTGTCTTCTTTTCAATTTTATTTTTTTTCTTAATTTGATTTTGCTAATGCATAATTCAATTAATCAGTGCAAATATTTTTTTAATTCTTTTTTTAGTTAGTCTGTATTTTGTTTTCATACTGGCAGCCATAAAAAACAAGATTGATAATAACATTTTTCTTTTTTTTTTTAGAGGAAGCTAAACAGACCAATTTTATTTCTATGAGCTATGCCAGATTTTTACGATAACACTTTGGGCCCATTATAATAAATACTGTTTTTCAATTATAGTTCACTGGTAATATAATAGTTTGCTGTATCAAATATAGAGATGATCAACGCGATGTAATTAATCGATTCAGGTATCGAGTTAGACCTTTTATTCTGTTCCGGGGTCGAAAATCCTCATGTTTGTCCTCCACCCCAGTGTTTCAACACTTACTTCAGGAATACCAGGAGCGCCTACCGCCATCCCCGACTGACTGGGCTGGGCCTCCTCAGGTTAGGATAATTCCTTGTTATTAATATAACAACATTTTAAAAAATAAATATGAATTTCCTCACTGTACCTCGCGGAAAAAATCATTTTTTTAAATTGGTCAAGGAGGGGAAGTCCACGGTAGAAGCTAGTTAATTTATAACTAATATGCATGGATAAAAACTCACCTTGGAAGTTGAAAATATTGAAATCGATACGAATAGAATAAGAATCGATTTAATGAATTTACAACATTTTTGAGATAGTTAATCTCTAAATTGGAGCTATGTATTTAGCGAAACTCTATAAGTAAGGTGGTTACTAATGTAAATACGTTTATGTAATACATAGCCGTGTAACGAATAACAATGTGTTATGGTATAAATTCTGTTTTGATTTTCTTATTTTTTCTAACATTTACATACAATGTAAGTTTTTGTTTTCTTTACATTTTACTCACATATTCTTACGCATATTACACACCTTTTTTTTTTAAATAGGTAGAATATTATCCAGGCCTGTGTTAATGATTTGTATCTTAGGTTATGCAGTTAAAAGAGTACAAATATTATACAGAGAGTTAAAATAACTGTAACTCTAAACATTTATTTAAATTAGACCACTTTTGAATTATCAAGAAGTCGGTTGAAGTCAGAAAGTTGAAGCTAGTTGCTTGTTTCAAAACGGAGGTAGCCCTCTATGGAGATGAACGAGCAAGAAACTCTACGGACCCTCTTTTCAATTACTTTTTTACAAAATCCTGCTCAATCACATAAACGGGTCTCCTTTATTTTTATTTTTTTCTACTCGTTCTCGAGTATGTTGTGATTGTGCGTAACGTAACGCTATTGGCGTACAGTTCCACAGACCAAAAAAACCTCTAATTTTCTTTTTAATCTCTAATTCTGAATATGTTTTTCAGTGCCTCAAAATAACACCGGAGCGTGCCTCAGTAACATTTGTAAATGAGACATATCTTTCTAATGTCATTCTTACTATAAGACGTACTAGTAGAGGAGGGGCTTACGTGGCAAATCTTGATTTTGTTACCAATGCGGACATCGGATACAATACATCGGTAATTCATCATTTTACTTTTTTCCAAAAACTGTTTACATCAAAGTCAAGGTCAAATCATTTATTTCAATTAGACTATTAAAAGGGACTTTTGAACGTCATTTACAGGAGAATAAAAATCCAACAGGTAGATAGAATATTGTTAAATGGGCTTGATATTTTAAAGAAATTATTTGAAGAGCATCCATGGTGATTTATACTTAATATAGTTCTGAAATCGCCAATCCGCTTTGAGCAACTTGATCAATGCTCAAAGCTCTAAGCTTTCCTTTGAGAGTTTTGGCCTGCAGTAGGACAATAATAGGCTGGTATTTTAATGAAATTATTATATTCGGTTCTTTGTTGTTCTTCTCTGATAAGAAAGACGATCTTACACACGGGCGTAAGTCACGAGTATAGGAGAAATATAAAATGTGGATGAGAGAGGAGAAGTCAGGAACTTTTGGGTGGTGCAAGGTGTTAAGTATGGATGGCCTTTTCAAGCATATTTAGAAGGATGAGAAGCTGGGCGTAAAGTTTCTCATTCTCCATTTAAAAGGTGTTATGTCGTTGGTGTTACGTCTGGTGGGCAACTGCCCGACTGCAGCTCTTGTGTGGATTTTTGTATTTTACGCTAAAGTCGAATCGATGTAGGAATTGTCAGTGTGTGTTTGTTGTTTGTTCCTATTATATGCGATAGATGTCGCTACACATGTAAAGTAGGAATATGAAGAGTACTATTATTATAGGTATTATAAGCTAGACACTTGCAAATTCATAATTTCTCTACAGGTCCACTTGATTTTTTATGAATACCTTCACAATGAATTCAGGCGCTCTTTCGTGGAGATGCATTTCAAAACGTGCGATCTTATACATAAAGACCCTTACTTTGGCAGTATTTTAAGGAATGGTGGTATGACTAAGTGTCCTTTACCTTTGGTGAGTTCAACTATCTGTTTGCACTACTTTTTGTTCTTCTAAAAACACACCTGTTTCTTGACAGTAAACATGACCTGCTGGGCCCAAATTAATTAAATTATTATAGATGTATCATCACTGCCTCGTTGGTCTAGTGGTCGCTAGCGCGACTGCTGTGCACGAGGTCTTGGGTTCGATTCCCAGGTCGAGCAAAGTGTTATTGGGTTCTTCCATCAGGAATTTCTCAGTAGCAGCCTCGGAGCCTGGATTTGTGCCCGGTTGATGGCAATAGGCTCGCCCCTTATTACATGGGACTTAAACAGAACTGGCGAAATGTGGGTCTGCCTAACCCTTCGGGGATTTCAGGCGTGATGTTATGTTATGTTAAGATGTATCGTGTATGCATCAATACGAAAAGAAGAAGTCAATGAAATAAAAATAATATTGAAATGTGGCATTTAACCTTTTGAACGACAGAGTATAAACGTATCGCCGTACCCCTGACGCCAGGCCACTTTTTTGTCAAATGAACTTAATGCAATAAAGGGATGCCGAAACTTGATTACATTGTTTATTTCATAATATGTGCGACGTGTATTTTGTCATATATTTGTGACGTTCAGGGTAAGATTTCGTTTGTCACATATATGTGACAATGGCGTTCAAAAGGTTAATGCCTCAACTCCCTCCAAAGATAAAGCCAGACTTTTGTTTTCTGGGAAAGTCCTTATAGATACCCTCCGTTTGGAGAGAATCGAGGGTTACGTCGGACTCTTAGCGACTAAAACCCTACGATTCCTGCTGCTACCACGAGTTGGGGCCCGGTATTGCAATGATGCATGTTCCACGCCTTGACTAGCCGAAGATAAAGTCTACAAACGTCAGCTGTTTTGTGTAACTAAAATTTCAGGCTAAGTTAAGCTTGATTCACAAAATATCAGTGAAGTCACAGTTTAGAGACGCACCGGAATTCACACTGAGAGCACTGTGTCGTCACTGACACTGGTGTAAACGTGTTCATTAGAGAATGTATGAAAGAATAATTATCACTGACACGGATACGGTACGGTGCCGGAACTATGGCTTCACTGATATGTGTGAATCAGCTTTAATTATCACTGATACGGGACGGTGCCAGAACTGTGCCGGAACTGTGGCTTTACCTCTTCAGTGTTTTAACCTGATTTTTTTTTTATCAAATAATCTTTTATGTTCTAGGGCAAAACTTCTATGAAGAATATATCTTTGAACTGCGATATTCCTTCTGTTTGTCCATTCGAAAAAGGCAAGGGGGAACTGACCGTCTTGGATGATGTAAATAAAGTTGTCATAGTCAAAGGTGAAATTGTGATGACTTTTAAACAGAAATAACATAGAGCAACACGGGGAGGCCTCCTTCCGTAAGGAGGCCCGTGTTGCTGTTGGAGAATTAATAAATAAAATGTTTTTTTTTTCGATTTCGTGCTTTTTATTTGGGATTTTTATCTAATAAGGAAAATGATTGAAAATCTTAAAATGACAATATAATTGGAAATGTGTTCCTTACGAAGTATGTGTGGTATAACTTTGAACGATAGAGGGAGGAATGAGGTAATACGAGGACGTTGCGGTTTAAAAGCGGATGTAACGACAAAGATAGAAATGGGTATGCGTAGATGGTTCGGTCATGTTGAAAGGATGAATGAAAGACGATTAACAAAAGGTATTTATATGGCAGAGGTGAGTGGCAACGCAGAGAGAGATCGCCCTAGGAAGACCTACACTGACCTTATTGGTCAGGTTCTTCGGAAAGGTCAGGTGCGCAGTACTCGTAAGTGGCGCGCTTGTATG
This sequence comes from Hoplodrina ambigua, assembly GCA_949774945.1. Lineage (NCBI taxonomy): Eukaryota > Metazoa > Arthropoda > Insecta > Lepidoptera > Noctuidae > Hoplodrina > Hoplodrina ambigua. The sequence continues at coordinate 3,016,002 of OX458976.1, forward strand.
ACGAGATGCATGAACGTGGATAAGGCGAAAAGAGTATGTAAGGACCGTAGCAGGTGGCTTTCTGTGGTTTCTTCCTACCCCCATGGAAAATATAAGTATGTACATATGTTACAATTACAGGCACTTTTAAATTAAAAATCTTTATGAGTAATTACATATATTATAAAGAAGTGCCGTTTTTTTGTTTGTTATTTGTTTTTTGTTACACGCATAGAAAGCTACCATATTGCCGAGTATCATATACTATGATTTATGATATACTTGACTTACTGTTCCAAGTAAGGAACGGAAGCTGGTAGAAAATAAAACAATAGTTATATAATGTTCTCAATACTTTTTATTTTCAGATAGCGTTGTCTTTTATTTCGGTTTCGTAAAAAGTACAAATACATCGACAGCTCCTAATACTTCGCCATTAGTGCCCACTTTCCAAACTCCTTCGATCTTACCTTTATCAAATGATACGTCGAAAGGAAACTTTCCACTAAATGTCATATTTGACATTACAACAGGACCCTGTAAAAAGTATTTAAATTATTTTTAGACACCATCTATGTTGGAGCGGGCTTCCAGTCCTACCGGCAGCTGACTATCAATATTTTGCATAGAGCGACTGCCTATCTGACCTCCGCAACCCAGTAACTGGGTAATAGGATACCTCTTGGTAAGACTGGTTGTCAGACTTTCGGGTATATTATAGCCGAGACCAACGTCCTAGCGTGCTTTTTGAGGCACGGAGGAGTCTCGGTGTACAAAGATGGTCACCCATCCACGGATCAACACGTAGCTTAACCTGATGGATCGACCCGTGTGGCTGTTAGATAGATAGATGATGTTAGATAGCCACGAGCTCCTCAACATTATTAGATTATGTTTAAAAAATAATTGATTTTTGATTCTTGTTATATTTACCGGAGGAGTAGGGCATTCTGTTAGACCGTGTGTTCGGATTAAAGGACCGAACCATTTATCGCGAAGGACCAACTCACACCACTTGTAGTGTAACTCCATCAAGGTCCGAACGTATTGGTTGTTGTTTCTTGAGCTCTGTTCAAATATGGTCAGGTGGAACTAGAAAAACAACAAAAAACAATGAGTGAATAAATATATAACGTAGCATTTGGGCTGCTATAGTCAGTTTTGTGACAGGGACGGACTGTATGATATTTTTAATATTATCTTTATAGCCCGTTATTTGGGGGCGAACATTGGCTACGCCAAGCCTGAAGTGCTACTAGGTAAACGGTTCTTGTGTTCGCCGTAGAAAAATACATAACGTTGGGTGTGCGCCGCACCTGCGTTTTTCCTCTCCTCACTTCAACCTACGAGGCGCGCAGAGACGGATCAGCACCAGTCGGGAATCACGGAAAGCGCCTAGCGCTCCCGAGATCCTCGGTGTAAGTGTAGGAAGAGAACACCGGGGTGTTTTTTAGTAAGCCAGAGCCTTCCACTTCCTCAAGAGAGGATATCCATTAGGATCTTTCACTTCGGAATAAAAAAAAAGGTGTGATCGAATTGAAATGAGGGCTGTCATATTTTCTGTTAATCTTACCGTGATATTATTTCCTAGTAGCATTTTGTTAATAAGCCTCATGTTGAACACATACTGTCCTCTCCTGCTGGATCTCCTAACCGACACCGTAGCGTTACAGACGTACTTTTCATTCACGTACTTTATAACTGCTCGTTCTGGTGAAACATTGAGACACTAAAATACAAGAAATATTTATTTGGTAAGTATTTTTTTTTTACTGTACAATAATCATCTATCTTCAACTTTCTTACTAACTGACCGACTTCTTGACAATTCAAAAACGCCTGTAAATGGTGTAATTTAAATAAATGTTTTGACTTTGACTTTGGCTTTGGTCAAATATTTATTTTTACTCTTTTCAGGAAGTATTAAAAGTTAAAACTGAACTTTGAATACCCTCACAACCCCTGTACTGTTGCATGCCCCTATAATCACATTGTTACAATCATTCAGCCGTTCTAGCCCTATTAAGTAACAAACATCCATCCATCCAACCTTTCGCATTTTTAACATAGCATACTTACATTATAGCAAAATGCGCCACACAGGACCAAAATAATAATCGAAACAAATGTGCGCTCGATCATAATGATCAGCTACGATAGACTTAATACCATGAAAATGTAATATTATACGTATTATTTAAGCATTATAAGCCTGCCAGAGCATTAAATGTACCTGATTTTATTTGACTGATAAGACAAAATAATACTTCTATGAATAGATAATTAAATACCTAATTTACCGTGTGACAGTAATGAACCGTGTTCAGCGAACATGAAAGATTTGATACTTCTATCTAATTATTAGTATTAGCTATGATATTAGTCTATATTATGTAGTAAATAAAGTGTTTGTGTGTTTGAGCGTGCTAATTTTCAAAACTATTGGTCCGATTCAGAAAATTCTTTCGCTAATAGGAAGCTACGTTAGCCCGGAGTGATATAGGACATATTCTATCATAAAAAACATAAGGATTGTAAGAAATGTCACGCGGACAAAGTCGCGGGTAGAACCGGTTGGGTTTTTCCATTAGCAGTCCCTCAGTAGCAGTCCAGAGCTCCAAAGTTGGTAGTGCAACTTTCTCGTGTCTCAGGAAGCACTTAAGGTCGTTGGTCCTTCGCCTGATTTCTCCTTGTTCATGTCGGATTACCGTCCCATAAGATTATGAAAATAAAGAGGAAAGAGGGAAAGAAAGAGGGACTATACTTGTGTTTTATAGTAAAAGTTATATAACATCACGACATATGGGGCCAGAGCAGTAACCATAGAAGTATTAAACACGGGTGAAAATAACGATGCTGACTAAATACAAGTGCTATTTTAGCGGAGATAGTAAACCTCATCCTTGTGGAAACTGTTTTTTTTTTCTTACTCTTTATTTTCTGATTAATTTCGTTGCGGGACCCAAGACCGTTCATCGTTTCTCCAGGACTCGTCGAGCTTCATTGCCTCGATGCTCCACTGTTGATTCTGGCTTTCAGGAGTTGCAGTGGGTGGGAACAGTGTGGCGGGTTTGTCCCAGTAAAAAAAAACCTCATCCTTTTTGCTAAATCTGTTTCCAAAAAGTTTTAACTCAAACTGAATAGAGTGTGCTTTTACGAAACTTCAAACTTCAAGTCAAAATAACAGAAACAATACTCTTGTCAAACGCAATGTCTGAAGAATTTGTGAAAACAGAACCGATATCTTCTTTACTTTCTATTCATAGTATAAAAATCTCAAAATAATCACCAGCGTTTGATAATCTATCATAATACCTAGGTGATATTGGTGAAAATGTAATGACTCTTCCTCAAAAGCCTATAATATGATGATGCAACAAAAGCCACAACCTCCAATCAAAGGTGGAATCAGGATTTTAAAAGATGATAAATTTCGCATTAACAGTACAAACAAGAAATATACTGTCGTAGAACGACCAGAGAAGATAAATTCGACAAAAACTAAAGTTCAGCCAAAATATTATATTCCGTCATGGAACTTCAAGATTTTTAACTCCTTCTTGTCTTGCATAAACTTGAAAGCCGGTATTATAATAATTGGATTATTTTCCTTCGTCTACGGGTCAATTGGAGCATTTTTCTTCTTTTCCATGTGTATATATCAATCAGAATGGAAATCACAGTACTCAGATAGACAAGATTTCTTCGTGTATTTGTATTTTGTCTTTTTTTCAATGTTAATGGTGTTCATTGCTAGTATTTGGATACTGGTAGGAATTCTTATCAAGAAAGTGTATTTCTTTATGGGGTTCACAGTGTTAGTGGCTTTGCATCTGTTAATACACTGGGTAGCTAATATAGTACTGTTTATTTACTGCATAGCGAAACCCTCGTGTTTTCAATTCGGAGGGCCATCATACGTTATTACTTTATGGTTTATCAATTTCTGGTACTCGATTGGTTGGTTGTATATGACCGCAGTCGTCAACAGTTATAGGATTTAATCTCGGTAATGTTTTTATTTTAAGTCGTTTCTTTAATATAATGATACTTCAGCAGTGTATTCTTTGATTGTTATTTTTTTTATTTTATGCACTTTATAAGTGCCATGCTGTAAAATCTTCTGGTGAATTTAGGTAGAATGAGCTTAAGGTGAGCTATCAATGGCAATAGGCTCACCCCCTATTACATGGGACTTAAACATACCTGGCCAAAATAAGGGTGTACCAATGGGTACACCTCTGCCTAACCCTTTGAGGATTACAGATTAAGAACTTTGATGTTAAGTTATGAGTATACATAGATATTTGCAAAAATAAACAAAATCATAATTTCCTTAAAGCTAAATGTATTTCCACTTTACATTATCAGTAAGTCGCCGTGAACGAAGGAAAGAAAAGGTGTTCAAATCGGCGTCGGAGACACTGAATGTCTTCATCAACCGTCGAATTTCGGCGGGGACGCCATTTTATAAACTTTTCTGATCAATTTACCTGAATAATGTTGATTATTTGATTGTCTGACTATTGGAACGAAAGAAATGGAACTGAAATTGGGAAGAGAACTTATAACGAAGTATCAATTGTGTTCGATTCATCGTTTGGTAGTTTTGACTTTAGATCAATAAAAAAACTGACTGCGTCGTTGGTCTAGTAGTCGCAAAGCGCAACTGCTGAGCATGAGGCTTCGATTATCCCATATAACCTCATTCCTCAATCTATCGTTCAAAGTTACACCACACATACTCCGCAAGGAACGCATTTCCACAGCATTAATCCTACTCTCATGCCTCGTTTGCCATACCCAACATTCGCTTTCATACATAATCGTAGGCACCAGCATGCTTTTGCTTATGTATAGCAGCTACAGATAGATACTACTTATAAACATTTATCTATAGTTCAATAATGAATTCCTTAGTCCCATCCTTGTGCAAGCATACCCCGTATTCTATTAGATTTTTTCCTTTTCATTTTATTCGTTGCTCTAGTAAAGTTTTTTTTTTTCTTTTTGCTATGCAATGTGATTAACGGTTCTTCTCTTCATGTTGAACGTTCTGAATTTTTGTATTTTCTACAATAAAATGTTGAATTTATTGTGTAAGTTGCTTTTAAGTATGTCGGTAACAACTTTTTATCAACTTGCCCCATGCGTGGGCAAAGGGTTAGACTTTTTTAAGGAATAAATAATAAATAAATAATAATGCACAGTTATTAGTATGTTTTTTTTAGGTGTTAAAAATCATCAAATGACTCCTTCTGCCCTGGGTGGGGCGGAAGGGACTGTCAGACTTTTAGTAGCTAAAAAACCACCCTGTTCCTTCTGTTGCCCTTTACGTTCCGGGGCCACGTGTCCTGTTAAGACGTCCCGCAACCCCGGCAGGCGTTGGCCCCGTTGGGGGCCCCGTCCCTGTGCTGACAGCTCTTTGAGGCGCGCGAGTTATTAGTATGATGCGACATTAATTACTCAAGTCCCACGTAATGAGATATGATTTTCTATTGTTATGTCATACCGGTAAGTCAGCCGGGGCTTGACCGGGTAAAACAATAATATTTTCACATTTATAATATTACTAGCACTCCCCACAACTTCGTTCGCGGAATGATTATTATGGATCCCTAAATTTTTATTAAAAAAAATATAGCCTATAACACCCGGACATAGTGTGGCTTCCCAACTGTGAAAGAATTTTTCAAATCGGTTCAGTAGTTTCGGAGTCTATTCAATGCAAATAAACAAACCTTTCCTCTTTATAATATTATATTAGTTTAAGTATAAGCACAAGTAGAAGTACAGATAAGTAAGGATGTATGTCTGAACTCGCCAATCCGCCTTCAGTAAGCGTGGCGATCAATGCTCAAGCCTTGCCTGTATGAGAAGAGGCCTTTTCCCTGCATTGGTACAAAAATAGACATAGCATACCTACCATTAAACATGCTATCGCTAGCGTGAGTTTATTAAATTAACCTTATTAGTAGACAGCTCTGCACAGCACGAAATAAACGTATATCTAGAGCCAAGCCAGCAATGTAATCTATTGGCTTTTAATTTTATGCAACGCCTTGGCTACGTGCCCAGTCCTCAAGTGATATACTGAGAGGATATTGACCAGTTTAAGTGTACTCGTGAAGCCAAACATGTACTTGGACTGGAAAGGGTAAATAAATGTACCTTCTTATGAGTTATTATTAGGTATTTATATGGCAGATGTAAGTGGCAACGCAAGTAACCAAACGCAAGTGACCTACACTGACCTTATTAGTAAGTTTCTTCAGAAAGGTCAGGTGCGCAGTACTCGTAACCGGTGTGCTTGTAAGAGGAGATGTATGAACGTGGACTAAGCGAAAGGAGTATGTAGGGGTCGTAGCAGGTGGCGTTCTGTGGTTACTGCCTACCCCCAAGAGAAAAAGGCGTGATTTTATGTGTTATTACCTCATCTGAAATGATTTTATTCACCCAATCTTACTACTATTATAAATGCGAAATTTTGCATGGATGTTTGCTATTCAATCACGTCAGAACGGCATAACGGATCTGTATGAAGGCACACAGATAGATTATAGTCTGGAAAAGCATATAGGCTAGTTTTTATCCCGGAAAAGTGTACGGTTCTCGTGGGATAATATATCGACTTTGACGCGGACGAAGTCGTGGGCAGAAGGTAAGTTTACCATAATTACAAACCACGTTAATTCAATTAAGTGTTTGAAAAATAACATTAATATCTTGTATATTGGCTCCCTACGATTATTTTTTCAAATTTCGTCTTAAAAACCAAGTCATAACAACTAAATTACAAACAAAAAATTTAGTCAGCAAAGCCTCAAAATCCGAGACAAAGTAATAAATTCGTCATCAAATCCTTTAACAAACGGTATCATTGTAAAGCAAGTTTATCCGTTTGCACAACAAAGCTCAGTTGGCCCGTTAAGTACCCATCAACTAAAGCCTATAGTATTAAAGTATCTATAGCTTGAAGCCTAAAATCCTTAGGCTACAATAAGCTTTATAAATGACTGTCTTTGTTGCGTAAAGATTATATTTAACGTTTAATTTATGTTTAAAGATTATGGTGTAAATGGGCCTGTCAACATTTGCTTAGAGTAACATATTAATTTTTCAAGTTAAGATTCACACGGTTGGCGCATCCGATTTTCGTACGGAAAAAATATTCGTATACAGATAGTTGTTCCGGGTCTGGCTGTTTGTGTATATGAGTGTTTGTAAACGCACCCACGATACAGGAGAAGATACTCAATATCTCTATTGTTTTTCCATAATTATTTATCCTATCCTAGGTAATTGATATAATTGAGATCATTATGGACCTTAAGGGCATAGCAAAGGGGTAGGAGAGGGGAGGCCCCGTTTAATGAGATCATTATGTTTGTAATAGTATATGTTAGTAATAGTAATCGTGTGGGCTAACGGTTTTAAATAAGGAAAAAAAATACTCAGGCTGGATTAGGATCTTCGAAGTGGAATAAATAGTTTTCGCTGCCCGAGACGGCTATCGAACCTAGATTTAACACTCTGAAGCTTTCATACAAATTAATTTAATTTTATGCTTACTACCAATTAATAAATTTAATATAATATTAAGCTGTATTATTGTTTTTTTTTTTTTAAATTACGCTAATTACTGCGTTGCACAATATTTTTTTTTTGTAGTGCCAAGCAAACATGTCCTTTTTAAAATCATGCGCCGAAATCTAAAAAACTTTGCTCCGCAATAGGAATTTCTCCTGTATTATAGTAACACCTACTTGTAGGCCATACAAATATTTGGAGTAAGAATCGATCTCGCTATACGCAGCGGAGCAGACAACCACCCATCCGCTGCGCCAACCATCAAAACAACAACAACAAACAACGTTGACATCGTGGTTCGTCGTGTCGTAATTTGCTTTTAGCGACTAGATAAGTATGTATTTATATCGAGTAGTAAAATATTTTCACAGCGACATCAACTTTTTAAGGCTAGACGGTTAAAATTGAATTTATTTCATAAACTTGATTTCCCTACGTAGAAGGCAATTCGACGTTTACACAAATTCAATATTTTTTATAATAGATAATAACCTAATCTGTGGGCCTAGCACAAACACGCCAGAGAAAAATATTCGATTTTCGAATTTGTAATGCCGACTATCATCCTAACTAATATTATAAATGCGAAAGTAAGTTTGTTTGTTTGTTTATTACCATTTTACGCGTAAGCCACTGAATCGATCATCCTGAAATTTTGCATAATTATACGTTGGCAAGTGTACAGGAACGAACATAGGGTACTTTCAATCCCGAAAAAAAGTACTGTTTCCGAGAGAAATCACAATAACGTTCTTATGATCATAGATGGCGCCACGTGTCGTTTCGAATCATGATTTTAACTAAATAATTGAAATGACATAATATTTTTTTCCGCGACTTCGTCTGTGTCCGCGATAACCGAAACTTACGCGGACGAAGTCGCGGGCAAAAGCTAGTTTAGCATAAAGCTTGTTGCACATATATCAGTGAAGTCACAGTTCCGGCACCGTCCTGTATGTATCAAAATTGTTCCATACATTCTCTATTATTGACAAACGCCAGTGTGATGGCGGTTTTATAGTTTAATCTCTACATAGTATAAAACAAAGTCGATTTCCGCTTGTAATTTAAGAGGAAGGTTTATACGTTTATTAAGTGTCTAAATTGCTCCCGTGCAAAGCGGGGGCAGGTCGCTAGTTTTATTTATACGACAAACACAATTAGCTTAACACATTGATATGAAAAAGCCTTCAAACTAAATGTTTAAAACGTGTATTACCGATTTAAAAATCGCTCGAATTTACATAACATTAATTTCGCGCGTTCGCAATAGCCCCTTTGATGTGTCTGGAGAAAGTATTAGTTAGAAACTCATACCTTCCATATTGCTTATCTAATAGAAATATCTGTCTGTCTGTATTTCCTTCCTGGAATCATAGTACAGGTATTCCATCCCGGAAGGGAACTTTGCCTTGTAATTTCTCATGGGTTAGTTGGTAGCCAACCTTAATTAATTAAATCTACATCGACGTCTACAGTTGGTTGGAGAGCATGAAGTACCTATACAATATGTGTACTTATATGTACAAAGGTACAATTAACAAGGTGTAATAGAATTAACTGAAAACCGAAAAGGGGTCAATATAGGTACTCATATTATAAATAATTTGTACTCTTGAATTCTTTACAATCAGACAGCTGTTCATTATGTCGATGTAAAGTTAACAAAATGTAATCATCGGAGAGGGGTGGGCGTCACGATTGTTCTGCTAGTAATTTGGCTATTAAATGAAATAATGAGAAAAAAAAATCCAGGTTAAAGTTGGGGAAATCTCGTTTTGTCCACAGATTAGGTTATTATCTACTTTAAGTGGATAGTAACTGTACCAGATGAAAATGCAAAATTATGAGCACTTAGAGTATTTTATTTAACTGCACGGGGTCATCGATGTAGTATTGATATACAAACTATTTCGTAGCTGGCTGGTTATAATAATTATGTTTACTTATTTCTTGTGAGTTTCATTTATTTTTTATGAATAAATCAGTTAGACTCTAACGACGAGTTATTAAGTCACTGGTGTCCAAGATTAACTTTAGAAAGTACATATGAATTGAAATAGTCACATTTACTTGCCTGTATTTGTACCCACAACCACAAGCATGAGAGGCGGGCGCCTTAACCACAGGGCTATCACGACATTTTAGTTAAACAGGGTATCATAAAAAATAAAAAAAACATTAATTCTTCTTCAGAAGTTAGAAGTACCTAGGGGCCGTTCATATTTTACTGTACATGACATACCTGCGTACATATTTTAGTCATCACCATATTCTATTATTACCAAGCTTTGTCCGAAGAGCTTTGGTGCTCTAAAATGGAATACTGAATAGCGCTGCTGTCATAGCAAACAATGTTGATAGGTGTGCTCCGTTGCCTGGGACCTAGCCTGCTGTGTGTGAAGCTTAATTAATAACCGTTCTTGTCGTAATTAAAACCTGACTGTTGATGAGTCTTCTGGAAATGTTCAGAAGAATCAGAAGGTTATTAGGCTGTATTCACACCACTAGGTTAGTGCAGCATTAGTCTTTGGTTAATATAAGCCTGAAACATACTCTCATTGTGGGACAAACCATGAAATCACGAAAAAAAAATCAGCTGCCTAGATTTTTCCATCTGATTTTTTTTTGTAGCAGCCTCGTAGTCTGGATTTTGTCTGTTTGATGGCAATAGGCTCGCCCCCTATTAAATTGAACTTTAACATAACTGGCGAAATGTGAGTGTACTAATTGGTACACTTCTGCCTAATACTTCGGGGATAACAGTCGTGATGCTCTGTTATATTTCAAATAAACACCACCCGAACATAAATGCATAATTTCTCAGTAAAATGCAGAAATATAAAACATAAGTAACAAAGAAATAAGCATGATTACTGTTCAACAATACAAAGCAAATCCCGAAATATTTCAAATGCAACGAACAAAGATACAAATAAAATTTCCCCTTGAAATTCCATTGTTACACTCCTCATGACAGCCAGTGAGATACACTTGGATATTTGCCAAACGAATTTGAAACTTATGTCACTGTGATAAAAGTCTTACACAATTCACTTGACACAGTCTCAGGTGTTTGCCCCAAGCAAGAATTGAAGAATAATTCCGAACACCTTTTTCGAATACAGGAATGTATTTTATTAAATAAACGGTTTCTCAGCGTGTATTTCTTACGATACGGTGATAATAAACTTACTTTTATTACTGACAAGCTCATTCAATGATCCTCTGCACAAAACACATGTAAGACGTGTGCGGGTCGGGCGCGGGTCGAATCGAAAATCCACCATATAATGGATAGATACAACACACGACCCGCCTTCGTGTTTACTACTGGTTACAAGATCTGCCATACTATCAACCTGACCCGCACCCGACCCGCACGCGTCTCATCCATGTTTTGCGACTTTCCTTTCAGGATAAGACCGCCTTATAAACCTTCAGATCACTTTGATGTTATAAACGACAAAAAATGTGTGAAGTTTAAATTAAAACCAGCATTAATTAGAAAATGAAGTGTGGGTGTCCATTTTCTATGTCCTTACACACTTGGAGTACACTCAACTTGTTACGTAAAATAAAACTTCAAAGCTTTTGAAGAGGCATCTTTAAAAGGGGACCACTTGAAGTACTTCCTTTTATATAATCTACACGTAATTTGTGGTAGAAAACATAACCCTCCTTTTTAGGTTCCGTCGCAGTTGGATAAAAATAGGTAGGTAGTGTCCGGCCATAAAAATTGACATATCCAGTTTATTTTTTTTTAGTCTTGCACGCCATTTTCAAACCTATTGTCATCCATTTCCGTAACCGATTTGTTTTCACTTTCATCATAAAGTTTTGAAACGGAGTGTAATTATTTTCAGGTCAATTAAAAGACTTAGAATTATATCCGAAATCTATATTTAAGATTAACAATCTATAAAAATAGAACTCTAAAGGTCAATTCTATTAATAAAGAAACATTATAAATTGTAGTCAGAATCTCATCTCTGTAAAAAAAAAATGTACATAAATTAGAGTCATTTTGCGACTGAGATTAGTTTGCGATTGTTCCTAAAAGTTAGTAGAATTGCCCCCCAGATTTAAACATTTTTATTGCAGCGTTACTACAACAGATTATTATTTCCATTTCGTCTATTATAAGCAGCTATGATAGAGAGCCATTATTATTACGGATATTTTAATATTCAATATTTTATTATTTAAATTATTAAAAGGTATGGCTTTAAATATTAATCTTATTTTAGTAACGTCTTTATTCTGAATATTTTAGTTTTGAATGACATAATTATTTTTTGTTTTATCTTAGTTATAAGTAACAACATCTTTAAATTCATAAAAAGATAAAAAGGAATATTGGTAACTTTTTGTAACTTAAACAAATGTGGTAAACATAACACTTATACACAAACATATTACCTACCATGGTATTTTGTTCAAGTCCAAAACAATAGGACATAAAACTAAATTCCGGTATGCATATGAGAAATTCCTAGTAACATTATTAATATTAAAGAAACAAATTATTTTTTTTCAATTAGATTATTGTCAGCCAGTCAGAAGGCTGTGTGGAAATCGGAAATTATTTTCAAATACATAATTAAATGAAAATTAAAAACTTAAATACAATATTATGTTGATAATAGTCTAGTAAATAACATTTATGATATACATGAAGATAAATTAAATATACAAGTTTAAATAACTATACATTATTTATCAAAACGCAACGGAACCTTATAGTAAACCGTACCTACTATTGCCTAGTGAATACAAAGCCTTTCAATTACCACAAAAACAATCATTTGCTCGTGCAATAATATATTATAATAACTGTTTTCTTAAACAAGCATACTTCTGTATTGCTATCTTTAACAACACAAGTGTGAGGCCAAACGAGTGTAATTTTATGAGTTGCAGAATTTCTATTTGATTCAAACGGCGACACAAAATGAGTTGTCTGCCGACTCACATGCATTATTCGGACCGAATTGAGTTTGCAGGGACCGACGCACGTTGGATCTTAGCGTTGGATAGTAATTGAATAAAATGCACTCGTCTGGCATCCCAACAGAATTTCTGCCACGCAGAATTTCTGCGACCGAAATTCTGCGACTCACGACTCACAAAATTACGCTCGTTTGGCCTCACCCTTTATTTTTGTTTCTCATCTTATGCGTCATACTACTAAAAAAACATTAGTTTTTTCTCTATTTTCTTCTGATACTGTTTCAAAGAGTGGTTTGCAATTGAAAGCTTTCAGAATAAAGACGTCATTGTTATATTGAATTAGGGCAGCTCCCAATTCAATTCATCGTCGTATCGGTCCTTCTCTTCTAAGGGCGAGAAGAAGCTAGTTTTGGCGATGAAACCTGAAAAACAAACATACATCATTAATGTGTCAAATTTTATATTTCTATGTGACAATGACACTCCATGTTATAAAAAAAATCCTCCGTCGCGTTTGTCTGTGTAATAGCGATAAACTTAAAAACGTCTGAACGGATTTTCATGTGGTTTTCATCAATAGACAGAGTGATTGATGAGGAAGGTTTAGGTATCTAATTTATGAAGGTTTTATAAATATCGGTTGAAATATAATCTGCCGCCGCCGGGAATGATTGTACCCGTGTGAAGACAGGGCAATCGAGGAAGTTTTTTTTTTTAAATTAATTTATTAGTTTGTTAATAGAGTGCATTTAAAACATTTATAACTCATACAAATAATTGTTTCGTGCGGGAATGGAACCCGATACACACAGCGCAGCAGCCAATCGCTCAGCCACTCTACCAAGCGCGATCAAAACTTTCTCAAAAACGTATACCTATGTGTATACAACGTGAAATGTAAACCGTTGCAAAGCTGCAGCGAAATGACTTTGTTTTGGTAGTACAATCGATTAGTAAATATCTTTACTATGAAAATATAAAAATGGCAGATTCACAATTGTGAAAAGCGAAACTCGAAAATGAACGCAATCAAATAGTAGTACCTAGTCAAACGCAGCGGCCGAGACCCGAGCGGCTGACGGCGCGGGCGCCAGAACACTGGGTCGTTAACCCTTGCGCTTATCAACAGCTGATTTTCTGATCTTTAGTTAATTTAATGTAACACAACACCCAAAAAGTTATTCCAATTCTCCCTTCATACTTTTACAGGCTTAAGACTGTCAAAAATACTTTTTATTACCTACAACTTTACTTACTGAACACGAAAACAAAATAACAAGTTAAACAAAGACAATAAAGTAAGTATTTTAGTCGTATTTAAAAAGTTGGAATCAACTTATTTACAATGATTTTAATCACCTAACCTATTTCTGAATTTTCACTATTCACAAAGTACTTACCTACACTTCGCGGTATCGAAGCAAGTGTTCGAAGTGTAAGCCACTACATTCCACACACAAACGAGCACTTTTAAATAAATTCTTTTAGTTTTAATAATGGGTCTCACTCAAAATTAGAAAAATCGTAATTTCAATCCATTTTTCACTTATTTAACCTACAAGTACAACGTCCGCAAGACAACTGAGCGTCGAGTGCGCGACACTGCGCGGCACGGCGCGGCATTTTTTGATCTGTGGCGGCGAATGAAGAGAGTGTAAGCTACGCGCTCTAGTTTATACCGTATCACAAGGCACGAGAGCTTATTTTTTTCTGAACATTTATGATTTATTGCTTTTTACTTTGTCGGTAGCGCATGAGTTTTGAATGATACCTACGTTAGGACGTAGGTATCATTTCGTTCGCTACGTTGCGTTTGTGTGCGTGACAGTGTAACTATTGTTACTCACGCTTTCGAGTTTATGAATATTTTTTTTAATATTTTAAAATAAAAATATTTTTATTTTTTAAAATTAACTCTACGTTCCATTAGTACTACTGAGGGCGAATCGTTCTGCCGCGTTTTTGCAACGGTTTACATTTCAGGGTGTATATATCTACATACTTACAATGATTCATAGATTAACAAATTCAATGAAGGGTAAAACCGTAAAAGGGGATTTTCTAATTCATCCCTTGAGCAAAACCCGAGCAGGCATCGACAATTTTGGAAACTACTTGTACTTCACTCGATACGGTTATTAGGGACCATTTATACGGGCGGAAGTTTTCCATTTTCAGACACTAATAGTCATCATTTACTATAATAGCACCACTCCAATATGGCGCCTCGAAAAATCCGACCGCTAGTTCATAGTGCGCCGCCCGCAAGTTGTCACCTTTTTATTTTGTTATTGTAAAATATATTTTAACGTCCCCAGTTTAGAGCCCTAACTTGAATGGCCAATTAATTGCTGTATTGGAGCTGTGACACTTGAACTCCAACATAGGACATAAGTAGACTACTGTTTATTCGACTTCACTTCGTCTGCGAAAACCGACATTTACGCGGACGAAGTCGCCGGTAAAAGCTGCTTATTCTATAAAACCTATCATTTTAACAACGAGCGCAGCTAATTTATTACATAACATCAAGCCTGTAATCCCTTAAGGGTTGGGCAGAGGTGTACCCATTACTACACCCATATATCGCCAGTTACGTTTAAGTCCCATGTAATAGGGGCGAGCCTATTGCCATCAATCGGACACAAATCTAGACTCCGTGGCTGCTACTGAGAAATTCCTAACGGAAAAACCCAATAACACTTTGCCTGACCTGGGAATCGAACACAGGACCTCATGCCCAGCAGTCGAGCTTAGAAACCACTAGACAAACGAGGCAGCGAAAATATCATTTCAATGTTACTGGTCAATGAACATGGTCTCCTAAAGAAGTTCGACATACAATTCAAAGTGGGTTTTCCCCCGAACAGAACCCCGATGCACCCATGATATTTCGGCGTGCGGGTTTTAATCAAGCCATTTGTTAATCAAACGGTTCGTCGGGATAAAATAAATCCATTCAACTGTATACGAATTGTATTGAATTTTAACAAGCTTTTATTCGCTCTAGTCGTATGAAATTCGGGTAAAATTCTACCCTGTGAATTGGTGTGTCAAATCTATTTGGCTTACATCTTTATTAAGTCTTTATTTTATTTTTTAACTAGCTTTCCCCTTCTCTTCGTTCGTGTTGTTTGTTCGGTTTTGTCGTGACTGTCGTGGTTCTAGTGGGCTCAAAGCGCGACTGCTGTACATGAGGCAAAGTATCAAATTGGGTTTTTCCATCAGAAATTTCTTAGTAGCAGCCTCGGATTATGGCATGGAACTTAAACATAGCTGGCAAAATGTAGGTGTAGTAATGGGTACACCTCTGCTTAACCCTGCGGGGATTACAGGCGTGATGTTATGTGTTCATCCACGTAGATGTCGGTAACTAAGAAGAAGTCGCGGAATTATAAGTAACCTATGTTCTTTCTTAGTGGCCAACGTAAAGCTAAAACGTTATAATAAACAAAGACACCTTTAAAAGGCAAAAAAAAAACAAAAACAGAACATTAAAAAAACACTACATAAACGTTGACTGTTGCTTGCAAGGGCGGAAATTGGAAGGCAATTAAAAATAACGAACATAACAAGGACATACCGGAAAGTACGCCGGCTCCTATCGCCAGACCCAGAGTAGTTGCCAGAGCTATCAGCTGATATACTGCCTGCATTCCTACCGTCCTCGGAAGACCGCCTACCTGTACAAAACAAAAAGATATTTATATTAATATAAGGACATATTATAATGTCGTGCCTCCCATTTAACACGTGCCTCTGATATTGGGGAAGTACCAATGTGACTTTTACAATTCATATAATCTTTCTAAGTTTATCTTGGACATTACTATATACACATTACACACACACATTATTTTACATTATTATTATATATGGTATATATGAGTTTATATACTTGTGTACGATTAAACTTGTTTAGATATTTGTTTTTAATGATTTTAAAATTTCATATTTGATTATTTCCTTATTTACATTTTTTTGCACCTGCTTTGTTATCTCTTCACCACCTTTGGTTGACTGGTAGAGAATGCCTAAGGCATTAAGTCCGCCTTTGTACTTTTTTGTTGCATAAAGTTTAAATAAATAAATAAATAAATACTAAAGGAAAAACATCGTGAGGAAATCTGGACTTATAAATTAGTACGCCTTGAAGCGTGCTTATGCCTTTTCCTACATAAGTGCTCTGTATGAGTGGGATTACAATAGGACGGCATTATTAATATTATTAATCATGATAAGATTCATGATGTAGTCTGTAGGTCAAGAAGCTTGTCCTTGACCTACAGGCATATACGTAAAAATATTCGAATCGATCATCGAATTGGAAGTGCGATTACCCTAAAGCATTTTGATTTCATTTTATACGACAAGCATAATAAGAACCATTAATAATTAAACGCTACTTTATCGACTTACCCCTGCATTGGCATCAGTAACAGCGGGAAAAATAGATCCTAACTCAGTGCCATAGGTGTCAGCACTGGCCAGACCTGCGAACAGCACGGAGAGAAGACCGGAGTACAATCCAGGCATTCCGTGAAGGTTGTTCACACCACATGTATCTTGGATGCCTATTTTTACCAACGCTGGCTGCACAGAATAAAAATAAAAGTTTGTAAGTACTTGTGGTAAATGTTTGAAACATAACCGTGCCGTACTGTGCCTATATGTATATCTCATTACTAATATTATAAAGATGAAAATGTTTCTTTTGTTTTGTTTGTAAGAGGCAAACACTAGAATCTCTAGTCTGATTTCTGAGTGTTATCACATAATTGACTGTCATGCCTACGAAGACACGGCTTCCTCTAGTTCTTAATAATTAATGAGTTAGTTACGCCGCTACATTACAATGTGGTGAAACTTCTAGCAACTTCTAACAGACTCCTAACAAAAAGATCCGAATAGAAGTCTCCAAAAACAAAAGAGAGAGGTCTCAAAGAAACTACCGCGCTTAAGTATAAATACAGACACTCATTGGTTAGGTAGTAAATCAGTAATTCGATATTCACAGTAAGTACAGTCACAGACACGAGCTATCTTATACATTTATGTTACAATCACACACATACAATATTCAATAACATATTTATGCTCTCGACTGTCCCAAAAAACCTAACACACCAAACCTACACAGCAAAACAAAAGTAGAAATACGAAAATCTAGTAACTGAAATCACAAGAAGGCAAACTGCCAAAAGATAGGAAAATACAGGTAAAACGAAAATAAACTTACTGTCAGATAGCTCAACAAAAGTTCTTAAATACTTAAAATAGTTACTGTCCATAGATATCGACTATCCTGAGGGACTTTCAGATTTCAACAAAGTTTCTTACAAAAATATTATCTACTATAAGGCGGCTGTGTCACCGTCAACGATAAGCGAGAAACGAATTAGTGAGCAGCGAGTAGCCAATGTGTAGGTTCAATAATTTTGTCGCTAGGCTAAGCGATGGCCGTGTATTCCCATCACTCGCTCGACCACAAACGCTCGTATGCGTATGTACCAAACGAGTCTTTCGACGAGTATTCAGACCGACAAACGAGCATCACAGAGCTAGTTTTTTTTTAAGTTTTTAATGCTGCCACAATCTAATGAAGAGAGTTCTCGCCGGTAGTATCAACAGTTGGTGATCATCCATTAATATACCGATAAATTTCTAATAATGTCTATTGTACGTTTGAGTGAGAAAATATCCGCATTCTCGATGTCAGTGCGACATGTGCCTTAGGCTGCCTTTCCACTGAAGACGTGCGAGGTAGATAAGCGGCAAAGCTTCTTCCACATCTTTTAAAACATTGGTTCACACCAGAAAATTCTCCTGTATCGTGGGTGCGTTTACTCACATACAAAACAAGACCCGGAATAACTTAGGTAATCAAATCCAATAAACGCAGTGCAGCAAGTAATCAACAAATCCATGTGTCAATTTCCACCAGATTAGTTCTGGTGGAAATTGACAGCGGTGAAGCGGAGTTAGTAGGACAAGATATTAAAATACACTTTGCGCATATTTTAAATTTTAATAAGAGTAATCTAATCCTAGTTTTTGTATAAAGTTCGATCGTTTACAAAATTTTATTAAAATATCTCCCCTAATATTTTAAAATAAAATTTCGTTAATAATACTTTTTATTAATAAATTAAGTACTAATAAAATAAAATTTAACTATTGTGTAACCACTGCTTTTGGCACAAAAAAATGATATTAATTAAAGTATTACTAAATTTTAATTACTTAAAAATTCTTACTATCATACGTATACTATCCATCGCTACGCTAAAGCACATCTCTGAACGAAACGCCTAACACTTGAGACATTTCACGAAACTTCTCTCTAATTTCGTCTCTAGATAGTCAAAACTTTGTTCTTTCATAGTCCTAACGACATTTTGTGGGAATGTAGGCGGTGTATTGGGGAAATTACCAGATTCTTTTAGGCTAGACTGAATACTTTGTTAAGAAACTTAGCCGTGGACGTTAAGTGAGTAGGGTGTCTGTGGTTTGTTCGAATGTTTGTACTCGAGTTGTAAAACAATTACACAATCTACAAGATGACTTTTAATTCGTTCTACAACTCACTTTGAAATATAGAAAAAAAAAAAATGCCGGACTCATCCCTTTAGGGGGTGAATTTTAGAAAATCCGTTCTTAGCGGACGTCTACTAACTATTATCTAACTCTCTGCCAAATTTCATCTTTATACGTCAAGCGGTTTTCGATATTTCGTATTGAGTTAGTGTCCTTATGCTTAAGATACTATTATGCTGCTTATGTTGCTACTGTAACTATGGAGACTGTAGTCCTGATACTCACAGTAAGATATCTATACCCCAAAACACTGATGATGGCAGCGCCAATCCCAATAGCTATCGCTATGCCGGGGCCGATGAACATGTTGGCCACAGCACCTATGGCTACACCACCAGCCAGCGTCGAGTTCTGAATGTGAACCATGTCCAACTTCCCAGGTTTGTGGCTTACTGCTGCGGAGAGCACGAAGGTTGTCACCTGGTAGAAGTAAGAGAATACTTATTAATAGTTGTAATGACTCAGTGGTTTGCTATACAGTAGGTCAATAATAGGCTGGTATTATTATTATTTATTAGGCACAATATTATTCCGTCCGAATTTTGGTCATAGCAGCCAGCATTAAAGGAGACTAACCAAATACGTAAGATAGTGCTAAAGTATGTACTTACGAAAACACAGGTGCACTCCCTTTTGAAAAAAAAAAAAATTAATAAAGTACTTGCTAGTTTCAATGCTGAGTTTTACAGGTATTTTTATGTGGTACATGGAAATATCAAGTACCTTCTAAACTATAATTATATTCCTCTATCTATTCTAGAAACTCCAGCCATGCTATAATGACATAGGTGTTTTAGTGACTTTGGATCTTATACCATAAAACATAATAATTTAAATTGAATAAATTACAACAAGGTACACACCGTACATGAGGCTAATGACAAGTAGGTGTTGATAATCGCCCTCTGATACTCGGCGTCTGTATTGGCCAGCCCGGAGTTGAACGATGGCCAGTAAATCCATAGGAAGATGGAACCTGTGGGAAATTAAACCAAAATGTTCACTATTACATGTAACCTAGACTAGAGTCAAGAGCAAACCCATCTTGTAAACATAACGCCTGTAATCCCCGAAGGGTTAGGCAGAGGTGTACCCATTAGTATACCCACATTTCGCCAGTTATGTTTTTAGTTCCATGTAATAGGGGGCGGGGGGGGAGGTCGATTCCCAGGTCGGGCAAAGTGTTATTGGGTTTTTCCATCAGGAATTTCTCAGTAGCAGCCTCGGAGTCTGGATTTGTGCCCGGTTGATAGCAATAGGCTCACCCCCTATTACATGGGACTTAAACATAACTGGCGAAATGTGGGTGTACTAATGGGTACACCTCTGCCTAACCCTTCGGGGATTACAGGCGTGATGTTATGTTATGTTTGCTAGTTGAGAATTCACAAATTTCAGTTCACGCCCATCCACGCAACGCCAAGTCTCGTCAGTGTAAAAGCACCTTAAAGGTCTGCAAGCAAAGTTTTAGGAGCAATCGAGACGAATCTAGGTCATTCTGTCACTACGAGGATAATGGAGCGCACCGAGGGGTGAACACTTTCAATAATATTAAAAGACACTTTTACGTAAGCTGAGCTGGATAGCAGCTGCATTAATGGCAGTTTAGAAAGTTAATATGAATAAATGGAACATAATGTTCGTGCATTTTGGAAAGAATTCAATAAAACATTTTGATTAATAATTGGAATCATAATAGGTACGCAATAATTTTAATTGGAATTCTAAACGAAGTCTTTGAGTCTTTTAACGGCTTTTTAAAATATAAAAATATAAAAAATGTACACCATACACCCATATGGTGTCTTCATGATTATGACGTTCACATCTTATGCCTTTGAGGTTCATCATCTGCCTAGCCTTTTCCCAACTACGTTGGGGTCGGCTTCCAGTCTAACCGGATGCAGCAGAATACCAGTATTTTACATGGAGCGACTGCCTATCTGACCTCCACAACCCAGGAACTGGGTAATACGATACCCCTTGGTGAGACTAGTTGTCAGATTTTCGGGCTTCTGACGACCCGTAACGACTGTCAAAGATCCACTTAAGACAGCCGGGACCAACGGCTTAACGTGCTTTCCGGTGTGTAAAGGTGGTCACCCATCCACGGACCAACCCCGGCAAGCGTAGCTTTACCTGACGGATCGACCCATGCGG
The DNA here is from genome assembly GCA_949774945.1 of Hoplodrina ambigua. Taxonomy (NCBI): domain Eukaryota; kingdom Metazoa; phylum Arthropoda; class Insecta; order Lepidoptera; family Noctuidae; genus Hoplodrina; species Hoplodrina ambigua. The sequence goes on from OX458976.1 coordinate 3,037,281, forward strand.
CTGTTATTACTTAGCCACGAGCTCCTCATCTTATGCCTTCGAGGTTGAGGGTTCGAATTTCAAATCAAATCATATATTACTTTCTAAGTTTAGTTCGTATAGTTTTTTGTGCCTAGGTTACTGGGTTGTGGAAGACAGATAGGCAGTCGCTCCATGTAAAATACTGGTATCCAGCTGCATCTGGTTAGACTGGAAGCCGACCCCATCATAATTGGAAAAAGGCTAGGCAGATGATGATATTACTTTCTAAGTCTTTCTAAGTTTATCTAGGACAACACTGACCTCGGTGAGAAGATCATTATGGTGAGGAAACTTGAACTCTGGAATAAATACGAGTCTAAAATAGCTAAACTACCTTTATCAAGCGTGGTGATCAATACTCGTGCCTTTTCTGTATGAGAAGTGACCTTTGCCTTGCAGTAGGAAAATAATGTAGGCTGGTTTGTTTTTTCATAGTGTAAGTATCTAAATATAACAGTAACATACGTACCAATCATAGCAGTAACATCAGATGTATAAGTAGGTCCATCAAGTGCAACGGTATCCTTTGGGGACTCAGTTGGTTTCTTCATTCTCATAGCCGTACTCACTCCTAGACCGAAGTATGCTCCGTACGTGTGAATGCCTATGGAGCCACCTATGTCAGCAACCTGAAAACAAAAGAAATAGGCGATTCCAAATTCAATTTTTCTGATGTTTTTTTTTTTTGTTGTTGTTTTATGTTAAACATTCAACACGCGGCCGAGCCATCCAAGCAAGTATTTTTGGTACATAAGTATGTATTCAATTTAAAGAAGTTAAACTGTCTATAATTCAAAGAAGTAATCTCTGGATAACCATAAAGTTCTTTTGAAGATAAAATATGAGCTCGAGCAGAGGCTAATAAGTTATTATAATTACAAAAGCAATTTTAATGATAATTATTATTTACAAAAAAAATATATAATATATCAAAGTTGTCGCGAATGTTAAACGACATAAAAAATACGACACGACATACATTATATAACGCATTGTTAGGCGTTCTATAAGAACCGCATTGTTTATTAGCATGTACTCAGTCATAAACATGTTTATAACAGCTCTATTTCATAAACAATTAGTAGGAAAATATGTCACTCACGACTTACTTTAGTAAGCAAATATAGCCTTCGAGAATAAGGGTTTATATATTTGTCATAAGATTATGAACCAGCCATTTGCAAACCGGGCACAAGTCTAGAGTTGGGGCATCTACAGGCCAATTCGTTATGGACTCATAACATAACATCACACCTATTATCCCCGAAGGGTTAGGCAGAGGTGCAGTACATCCATGACTGCTCAACAGACAGCAGGTTGTCGACATACTCCATATAAAAGTGCGACATTTTAAATATGTAAGCATGCATTTTTTTGGTAATGATTGTAGATTTTTGTTTTGTAATTATTTACTATTATGCATTAATATATATCAAATTAAAATGTTTTTAATTTATTTCAGACTTCGGGCTGATAATCAGAATGTCCAAAAAGTAAAACCTTACCCCTTTATCACTCTCCAGATCCGGTAGGTCAGTTTGGGGAATATAAGCATGGTAATGTAGCAATACAAACCTTATATATATCAGTCATAATGTACATATTAACACAGCCGACCGCTGCCTCTATTATAGATATGAATAGCAACTGGGTACCACTTGCGAGTCCCAATAAAGCTCCAAACGTGATGAGGACAGTTGCTGACATTATATCAGCCTCTGTGAACAAAATACAAAATAAAGTACATGAAGAACACGAAGAACATGAGTACATAAGCTCACGCCTTTACCCGTGGGTAAGGGAGACACGTCTTCAAAACGACACGTGCCATTAATATGCTCCTTACATACCCGTCTTGGTTCGTCTAGGTTACTTCATGGTAATGTACTCGCGAACATCACAGACGTGGTTTGAATCGATAAAAAAAAATGAATAAAATAATAAGAAAATACTATTTGCTGATTTCGGGGTCAACGACTTTTCGTAATGTACTGAAATGTTACTTGAAATTATGAGCTTAGAAAATCCTTTATTTTTTGTTACGTATTTTTCTTTAATGCCAGCCTATTATTATTCGACTGCAGGCTAAAGGCCTCTTCTCATACAAAGAAGGCACGAGCATTGATCACCACGCTTGCTCAAGGAGGATTAGAAATTTCAGACTTACATTAATTTTTATACAGTCCAGGTTTCCTCACGATGTTTTCCTTCACCGATTATTCAATTCAAATCAATCACTTTTTGACATAATTATCAAAATTGTCTGTGAAGATTCACCAGCTAATTTAATTTTAAACCTCTTACGCTCGCTACTGGGGCACGTTCAGTAATACCATTCCGCCAAATTAATTTGAGCAATAATCTTGTAAAATCCTAAAGGTCAACGTACTGAAAATCAACATCTGCCTAATTCAATTTCGCTTGTGCCAAAAGAAAATCCAGTTAAACACAAAATGGTAATTGAATTTAAAACAATATCAAAACATTTCAACGATGCTTTAAAAGCTTTCTTTTGTGAAAGAGAATACAGAGGAAATTGAGCATTTAAAATTTTGCCTTTATTAAAATATTAAAGACACGAGCCCACGTTATTGTTAGATACGATAATAATTATTATTTGTTTCAAATAAACTTTGGAGATTGAATGAAGTACGAAGTCTTAGAAAGCAATTGAAGAGTTTACTGTTTTGTTTAAACAATTCATGGGTAATTGGACCCTTTCGAAGTTAAAGATTTTACAGAATCGTTTTGAAATGATGGTCTTGAATTGATGACCAATTAATTTATATAGTTTCCACTCCTCTATAGATTTAATATGGCAATAGAAAACTGTGACGTCTCTCGATTGAGTAACTGTTTTTCATATTTAAAAATCGTTTTTTTAAAATGTGGCAGTGTAAGTTATTATAAAGTGGTTATTTTGAGAATTTGTTTCTTGGATTTTAGAAAATGTTAACTACCCATTTATACCTTTTATAGGTATTTAGAATTATTTATTTTCGGGTAAATATATCAAATCTACGCATTTTCATCGTATAGAACAGGGAGGGATTTGTGTGAAAACGATCAATGACATTGCTTCATTTTCATAACATGAGCTAAGCTAGCGCTGTAATTGGTTTGCACACACATCTCTCGCTACGCATCTTTGCACATCTCATCTCTCATTCATTAAAATTTACAACAGATAATGCAATATAAGAATGCGTCTTTAAGGCCTTTTTATAGTTTGACTTTTTTATTACAAGTTCTAATACTAAATAGCATTCATTTATTCGTTTAATAATTATATAAAATCATAACCCTCGTTTTGGCTTTGCCGTAGTCGGGTAAAACACAAGCAAGCAGTCCGCAAACACACTGCTTGCACGCTTGACGGATGAAATTGACGCCTATAAATAAAATACAGTATAACAATCACACTATTGCACTCACCCAATAAAGATTTCTTTGTGATCAGTATTTTTCCATCTTCCATGTGGAAGGCACTCTGGCAGAACAGGCCCCATTGTATGATCAAGGCAGCCAACAACCAATTGTATCCCAATGCGCTGTAGCAGTACTTCTTCAGGAAGGTCATGAGGTAAGCGAAACCGATAAATATCATAACATGAGTATCTTCAAAGCCTGAAATACAAAAAATATATATATCATTAAAAAAAACGTCAACACTAGTCCGTCCCTGTGGTTTTTTTTTTTACACGCGTTAAGTAACGTCTTTGGCTATTGCTCCGCTTCCATTGGTCATGGCGTGATGTTATGCAGCCTATACTATTTCTCATGAATCTGGCGGGTGATCATATACAAAAATATTTTTCCAATACGACTAAACAAAAAAGATTTAACTTTATCTTAGTGTAGTAATATAATATAACATAACAGTACTATAATATAACAGACATAAAAACATATTCGAACGACATTTTGGAGTACCTCGTGGGTCACCTCGTGGTGAATAAATAAAAAACACACTCTGATGAAATGCAACGATTAAATAATCTTACTGTAATAAGCACTGGAATCAAATACGGTTTAAAATATTTTTTTACTTCTAGGTATTCGTAGAAAAATGCTTACCAAAGTACCTACTTTAATCCTTTATTTTCTTTGGTCTGAAAAATCGACACTAAACTTTACATAATTCATTCAAAAACGTTCAACACTAAAAACAAAATGGCTCATAAAGAAAATTTACGACCCTCACTTATTGAACTTTTCTATTATTTTGCTTTTTAAATGTTCCAAATATACCCATTTCGAACTTCATCACGCATAAAGAGAACAAAACATCGACCTTTTATTTATACCTCTCGCTGTTTATATATTTTTTTTCCCCAACAGTAATTGTTAGAATGTCAAATGAAAAATTGCAAATGAAATTACACAATTCATTGTTTTCTGGCACAGAATGGACCCCTGGAGGATAATGGGACTTAAAATGGATATATAGAACGTGAAACGCTTGTGTACTATTTATAATACTTATATTATTTTTTTCTTTTATGGCCCTAATCTTTTTTCCGCTGGCGTGGTATTCAAATGCTGTATGGGATATTAAAGAGAGATAGACTGAACACTGATTATCATAATTATGCTTATTTTTTAAATAAATATTTACATAAGAAATTATGCTTTTTTTTATTTACAAAAAATCCTCAAAATATAGGGCAGCCATTTTGAATTGGTTAACATTCAAATGCTATAATATTTTAATCTATGTAACACTACTTTCTGCCAAGTTAATTATACGAGTATTATCTCACGGGAATCGTACATTTTTCCGGAATAAAAACCCTATGTGCTATTTCAGACTATGATCTATCTATACGCCATTATCAGATTGAGTAATAAACACCCATATCATAATATCACGCCTGTAATCCCCGAAGAGTTAGGCAGAGGTGTACCCATTAGTACACCCACATTTCGCCAGTTATGTTTAAGTCCCATGTAATGTAAAGCTGAAATGTGGCAGGTAGGATAATTTATATGTAGGAGGTACTAGCTAATAACAGATTTGAGTTTGACTAACACGTGAACGAAGAGTTTAACTAACACGTGAAGGCAAAAGCAAGTAGCTTCTAATTCTATTAAAATCAAAATCGTTAATTATGAATTTCTTATGAAATTGCTATAGATATGCCAAAGAACATCCTAACTTCCTAACTAATATTATAAATGCGAAAGTAAGTTTTTTTGTTACCATTTTACGCATAAGCCACTGAACCGATCATCCTAAAATTTTGGATATACGTTGCTAGGTGTACAGGGACGAGCATAGGGTACTTTTAATCCCGAGAAAAAGTACTGTTTCCGAGGGAAATAACAATAACGTTCGTATGATCATAGATGGCGCCACCTGTCGCTTCGAATTGAAATGACAGGACATGGGTAATTTTTTCCGCAACTTCGTCTGTGTCCGCAATAACAGAAATTTACGCGGACGAAGTCGCGAGCACAAGCTAGTTATCAATATATGTATATTTTGGGCTATACTAACTAAACGGATATTCAGCTGACAGTTGTTGCAAATTAAAATAAACATTACTGCCAACACAATACGATTGTTTTTAATTAAACTTCAATGTAGTACTAGAAAATTAAGAATGAATTTGTAAGTAACAGAATTCGCTAGCAAACAATACATTTAGACTGTTACCGGCCCATTTAACGCACTACAATTATTACTAGGCTCTTAGAGTCCTAGGGCACTCCAATTAATGAGAGAATAATTGGAACCTTTGTTAGTGAACATTTTTACTACTAATTAGAGTAGGCTACATTGTGTTGATACATAATTATTATATTATCTCTTTTTTGTGCTAAGCGACATAGCCGATGATTTATTCAATATGTGTAACATACATAACCTAACCTGAAAAAATATCTTAATGATAGTGAAAACCACATAGCTTCCATAGAATTTTTAGTCTCGTAAATTATAAAAAAAGTACATTTACATACCTATACAGTCAAAGACTAATGAGTACACCTCTGCCTAGCACTTCGGGTATTACAGGCGTGACGTTTTGTTATGTTCTTCCGTTTTTTTTTAACATTTCGCCTCACCAACTTTTTTTCCTGTATCTTAGGTGAGTTTACAAACATGTAAAATCACATTCACAAACAGTCAGACCTAGGCTAAACAAATATTTGATCAGTGAGGGAATTGTACCCGCGACACGCAAGTCAATCCCTCAGCCACCGCGCAAACTGTATCGTCAACATTGATTTGTAACTCTATTTATTTAGCTTTAAAGCACCTTTTTATAACAAAACTTAACATCATAAGAAGTACTTACCTCGAGTTCAATCATAAATCGGTAGAATGTTAGATGTCGAAAGCCCCCTTTCACCAGCTTCTAAATCAATGGAATTTAATCCCTTTAAAGCAGTAAATAGAGTGCATGCAGCTCAGCTAAGAATTCCGTTTACAACGCAAATGGTGAATGCCTACACAAATATATACCAACACTCAGAAGTCCTATTTTGTGAAAGTCTCTGTCTGTGACTTTAGGTAAAATTGTATTCCTATAAATGCTAAGGGATTGAAAGCTCACTTCAAGTTTACTTCACCTAAGGGCCTCTTCACTCTAGTTAGCGTTTGTCCTGCGTCTCTCAGATGTCACACAACAACGAGACTGTGTCGTGCTAGAATAACGTTCAATTAACTTCAAAAGAAACGCCGTGAAAACGAGATGCACACGTCTCGTCTTGCAGCGTCGGCACTACGCATACGTTCATCGAACCCCAACGCAGAACAAAAGCTAATTTAACCACTCAAAGCCCGGCTGTCATACCGGTATGACAGATCAAAAGATAACCAATAATTTTCTCTCTCTTTTTTTTGAGTGTTAAAACGGAAGGTACTGGTGCTGATTCCCTTGGTCACAAACTAAACTAAAATTAGACTATTTGCATCTTTTTCTATCCAATAAAACAAGAAAGAGACTAATGTAACTAAGACCTGTAAAATTTAGTAAATCTGACACATCCATACAATTATAGTTGACATCTTAAAACGTATGGAATAAAAATACGGAAAAGTTCAAGGCAAAACTAATTTGACATCGCTAACTTAGTTCTTTAATGTCACCTACCTTTCCGTTCGCTATATGTTAGTAAGAGATGTCAATTTTCTAAATGAACCAGAGAATCGGCACCATTGAGTCCGCCCCAGGGCGGAAGCGACTGTCAGACTTTTACTGACTAAAGAACCACCCCGTGCCTTCTGTTGCCCTTTACGTTCCGGGGCCACGGTATCCTGTTAAGACGTCCCGCGACCCCGGAATTATGTCTTATTACGTCGGACTTAAAGTAGCAAAAGGGCTATAAACTCGCCGAGAGAGATGCTAACAGAATACTACCTCCTGCTGATACCAGCATATAAGCCAACCGAACTAATCTCGTACAAAATAAAAAAATGTAATATAATATCCCATTTCAACCTTTTCCGTGCATTAACATAAATATATGAAAAAAAGTTATAACGAAGTTGGTGTCGGCTTTGAATCACTTTTCTTATGTGTGAAAGAAGACAAAGATATATTAGATCCAAATGTACTTTCTAAAAAGGTATCTACTTACTTTGGATCATATTAAAACAAAAACAAAAAGGAAAAATATGTACTCGCTAGCTTTTGCCTACGTCTTTGTCTACTTAGAATTAAGAATTAAGCCAAAGTACTAAATTATCCCACGGGAACAACAAAAACGGAACGTTAAAATACTAGCTTTTGCCCAGTATTTCGTCCTCGTTAAAGTTGATATACGGACACCCTGCATTTTTCCAAGTTAAAAAGTCTATGTACTATTTCAGACTATAATCTTTCTCTGTGCCAAATTCCGCCCAGATCTGTTTAGCCGTTCTGGCGAGATTGCTTAACAAACATTCATCTTGAAATCAATGATTAATAAAATCAATACATCAATCCGTTCAAGTGCCTTTTAATTGTGCATCTATACTAATATTATAAAGCTGCAGTGTTTGTTTGTTTGTTTGAACGCGCTAATCTCTGGAACTACTGGTCCGATTTGAATGATTCTTTCAGTGTTAGATAGAGTAGTTATAGAGGAAGGCTATATACTATATACCATCACGCTACGACCTACGGGAGCGGAGCAGTAACCAAAGACGCGGGTGTAACCGCGGCCGACAGCTAGTTTTATATAAATGATTTGACTCTGACATCTGTCCAAATCTTCGCATCCATACTACACAATAGTAAAACTAATATTAAATTAAAACTGCCTGAGCATGTCTACGCTGTTTCGCTGACCCTTATAATGCTAACAATACAGTCCAATTCTGATAATCATTAGATTATTTTTTCAACCCCAACATATTATTTGCTAATACACCCTTACGGTAGCATATTTTTTGTACAATGACAATTTTTTTTCTTTTGTTAGGAGAACAATCATCCCTTATTATTACTATTGTAGGTATCATTCGATAGGACACAATATAATTCTATCAAGCCAGACTGTATTATACGGATTTAATAATAATAAAAGATTGTTATAATCGGTAACAATTTTTAATAATGTTATTTTACTAATAATGTTATGAATGTCAAAGTTTATGAAGATATTTAGATGTTTGTTACTCAATCACGCGTAAACCGTTGAACAGATTTGCATGCAAATTGGCACATAGATAGACCATTTCCTGGGTTAACACCGGTAATGTGTTTTCTCGGGATAATAGTTTAATTTACTTTACGGAGAGTTACTTTTTACGCGAGTGAAACCTCGGGCAGAAGATAGTTTTTTTTAAATTTTAAAATGTAGATAAAAATAGGAATTAGAATCAAAGCGATAAAAAATATGTGTTTATCCACACGGATAAAAAAACAACTCCCAGTCACGAACAAATAATCCGGTTAATTGAAATGCACTAAGAACGTCGCCCGCCCCGACACCGTTTATTGATAACCGGTTCTGAACTCAATCCGGGTCAATGGGGGACTGTTTACGTCACGGCAACGGATATATCTTGTTTGCCCGGGTTTTAATAGAAACATTATCGGGTAACTACTACTACATACTTGGCGAAATGTGGGTGGCTCACATGGGTACACCTCTGCCTAACCCTTCGGGGATAACAGGCGCGATGTCGATACTACTTGGAAAATAACTGTTATTTTCGATTTTTTATTGAAATGAACCAAATAATATTCACAATAAATATTATATGAGAAAATATAATAAATCGCGAAGTGCACAAATATTTGTGCGTGAATACTCGCTACAGTAGTCTGCCAGGGTTGCGGATTTTGTTCGAAAGAGTTACCGCGGCCCTGGAACGCGAAGGGCACTAGGAGGAACACGGATGGGTTTTAGGCAGTCAGAGTCTGACAAAAAAAGGCTATACAACGGTAAAGTACACCATAAAAAGCCAGGTGGATTTCTCACAACGATTTCTTAAGCAAAGCAAAGTGAAAAAAAAACTTAGTTCATACAATTTTAGTTCATAAATTTGTTGAACAATTTGGTTATGGCTCCTCCGAACGACCTATTCTCTAAAAAAAAAATTACTCCGATGAATTTAAGTGAGACATCAATGCCTGGCGTCAGTTTATCCAAATTCACCAAAAGAACATTTTTACAGAACAGCACCGTAGATGAAAGAAAATAATATCAAGTACATATATCATGTAAATTGGCAATTTCCGACCGTACGTCAATATATTTACGATCATCGATCTTTACAAGCTAATCAAAGCATTGAATTATATTACCTATCTCATAAACTCAATGGTAATATGTGCTACATTAACAGATTATTGGGAGTTCATTAATTCCGAGAAATATATATACGAAAGATCACGACACTCAATTTATTAGGTTTCAGGGAAGGTGTATCATTTGATTATAATATGACTTTATTGATTACTCCATAGTGATCGGAAACTTGATCAAGGCACTATTATTAGATATACTAGAAGTGTTGGTCTCAATTGGTCGTGTGGGTTTGATTTCAAAGTAAGACAAAGGAATATTGTTTTTTCATTAGGATTTTCTCAGAAGCAGCCCAGTGTTTGGAGATTGGTGATGTGATTCTCTCATGTTACAGAAAGCATATTATTTATTTATTTTATCTTTATGCAACAAAAAAGTACAAAGGCGGACTTAATGCCTTAGGCATTCTCTACCAGTCAACCAAAGGTGGTGAAGAGATAACAAAGCAGGTGCCAAAAATTTTATATAAGGAAATAATTAAATATGAAATTTTAATATCATTAAAAGCAAATATCTAAACAAGTTTAAGCGTACACAAGTACATAAACTCATATATAATATGTATACCATATATACATAATATATACATACTCATAAATACATATTATAAAGCCGCTTGTCCTGCGAGTAATCTCTCCCCGGCGTGTCAGATTTCCTTTCCATCGGACTATGCAAGTGAGAGAAGGAGGGTAAATCCAACATGATTGGAAAGAGGCTAAACAGACGATAAATTGAAGTCACAAATTAAAAAGAAACCTATTTCCTTAATTAGTGCGATGGCCGCCAATTTAAATACATTAATAGTAATGAAAAGAAGACCATGTAAACATCGCCTGATGTTATTCAGAGATTTTTAGAAAAGGGGGTGTTTAGGTAACAGCTTTCTAGGTATCACTGTGACAAAGTTAGGTAAACGGTACTAAAGAATTCAATAGAAAATTGTAGTAAATTGCTGATCCATTGCCTTGAACTGTGGTCTTAATCGGTTTGGTCAGCTTGTGTGCTATGATAATATGAGAAAGATTTTTTTTATTGTACCTGTAATAACGTAGGTATGCTTGCTGTATACAGGGTGACTGCATGGTAATTAGTGTACGATATTTATACACATGATTGTACTCATGATAACAAACAACTTACCGAGAAAAAAAAAACAAAAAATGAAAAGAAATAACGAAATATAAAAAAAAAAAACACTCTGTCACTGGTAATTTAACTTACTTATCCCTTTTTACAAACAAAACTTTCAACTTTTAAAATTAATTACTCTTTTTTTCGATCAAATATCAACTGTACGGAACGCGTGCACAGTTGATCCGAACGAGACCGTCCGACGACCCCTCATATTTTTTTTCATATTTTGAATTTATTTTTTCGGTAAGTGTTTGTTATTATGACTACAATCATAATGTTTAAATATTGTACACTAATTACCAGTTACCTTTTATAGATAGCGTCCTGATTGGCCTTAGGCACCAGCTCCTCATATAATTTAGAATATCATATTTAGAATAGAATTTTTACTTTACTACCGTTACTTTTACGTTACTTTTTTTTACCCGTCTATTTGCTTAAATAACAAAGTGTTGATAAGTGGATTCTTTGCAGTTAACTACTCACAACTCACACTTGACACATAAACACGATCATTACTGAGTCCTCTACTCAATTCCAAGACGGCGAGCCAATATCATTCAATGAGAAATCAATAGGTACTATACATAACATAACATCACGCCCGTAATCCCCGAAGGGTTAGGCAGAGGTGTACCCATTAGTACACCCACATTTCGCCAGTTATGTTTTTAGTCCCATGTAATAGGGGGCGAAATTATTGCTATCAACCGGGCACAAATCCGGACTCCGAGGCTGCTACTGAGAAATTTCTGATGGAAAAACCCAATAACACGTTGCCCGACTTGGGAATTGAACCCAAGACCTCATGCACAGCAGTTGCGCTTGCAACCACTAGACCAACGACTACTATACAGTTGAATCCAAAACCTTTTTATAGATACGTCTAGCTTAAAGGATTTTATTGTCGCGCGAATATCGATTATAACTGGGTTTTAATTAGAAAATTAAATTATATTTAAAGCAGACGTTACTTCATATAACATCAGCTACCCTCCCGTCAAAATTGGCTCAGCCGTTTCGGAGATTTGCCGAAACAAACAGACAGATATTTTATTTGCAAAACGCATGACCTCAGTCACGCCAAAGACTTGAGCACGCAGGTGTTCCGTACGGTTCATGATTAAATGAAAATAAACAAATAGATGGTAAATGTTTAATCACTTTTGTTTGTAAAAACGGATAAATAACCAAATTAAATTACAGCTGATTGTGTGTTGTTTTTTGTTACTCAATTTTCTATTAGAATAATTGGATTTTTAAAAAATCGTTTCTTTGCGAATGTTGTTTAGTATCATGATTTTAATCATGTGTTTAAGTTTAATTGGTCACTAATTATCTGTCACTTTATTTAATAGACTAGCTTCTGCCCGTGCGTCTATGTTGATTTCTCCATACAAACTTTGGACCTCCGTTTCATCCTCTTAGATTAAATTCGCCCCAACCAATTTTGGAAAATCCTTTCTTATCCGATGTCTAGTCATACAAAGAACACTCCCCCCAAGTTTCAAATCTCTATGATCAGCAGTTTAGGTTGTGCGTTGATCCATCAGTCATTAAGGACAAAGCATTTTATATCATCATCATCTGCCTAGCCTTTTCCCAACTATGTTGGGATCGGCCTCCAGTCTAACCGGATGCAGCTGAATACCAGTATTTTACATGGAGCGACTGCCTATCTGACCTCCACAACCCAGTAACTGGGTAATATGATACCCCTAGGTAAGACTGGTTGTCAGACTTTCGGGCTTCTGACGACCCGTAACGACTGCCAAAGATCCACGTATGACAGCCGGGACCAACGGCTTAACGTGCTTTCCGAGGCACGGAGGAGTCTCAGAGTGTAAAGATGGTCACCCATCCACGGACCAACCCCGGCAAGCGTAGCTTAACCTGACGGATCGACCCGTGCGGCTGTTATTACTTAGCCACGAGCTCCTCCTCAAAGCAGTTTATATGTATATAGAAAAAACTGCCCTATGTGTTAAGCCAGATCAATATCTATAAGTGTTACAAAATTCAGCCAATTCCGTTCAGCCGTTTAAGCGTGATAGAGCAACAAACATACAGCCATCCATTCATTCATTTATTAGCCATCTATCCTCACAAACTTACACGTTTATAGTAGTAGTAGGATAGGATAGTCACTCTATTAGGGGACCCACTAAATGTGACATAGAATTTATAATAAGAATTTGCTCATATGTCGTGAATTCAATTTGTGGGACATTCTCCGGTAGTTAGGAAAAGTAGGGATGTGTCAAGTTCTCACATATTATTGAAGCAACAAGAGAATTATTATCGGGTGTTGTAAAAACTGACTGCCTCGGGCTGCCTTCTAAGTCTACATAACATAACATCACGCCTGTAATCCCCGAAGGGTTAGGCAGAGGTGTTCCTATTAGTACACCCACATTTCGCCAGTTATGTTTAAGTCCCCTGTAATAGTTAGCTATTGCCATCAACCGGCCACAAATTCTGACTCCGAGGCTGCTACTAAGAAATTTCTGATGAGAACCAATAACACTTTGTCTGACCTGGGAATCGAACCCAAGAACGATCAGCAATCGAATTTAAAATTTCATTCAAATCGATCCAACCGTTTAGAAGGAGTTCAGTACGTGACATATACACGTGCAGAAGAAAAATACTAAGACAAGTAAATAATTGCCTCATGGATTATTTGACAATGTTGTATCCTTTGCCTAGAAAAAGAAAAACCCCAAAAGGGTTTTTTTTTTTGGGAGCTTTTAGTGTTCAGAGATTGACAACCCTAACCAGTACGTACCTACTCGTTACCGGCCTTGACTACACTCTGGATTAATGTGGAATTTCAAGCAAATTAATTGTACGCCAGTCCTTATTCACACGGAGAACATTATTTTAATTGACAACGTTCGCGATGACATTAACAATTTAGTGTGTAACGCGATACGCTGGTGTTTTATGTTCGTTCCATGGCGCGTATTGGTTTTTTTTTTAGGTTGTTTTTAAGATCATATTCAAATGAATGAGAACATAATTGAAAAAAAGACGTGACTTCATACGTTAGGCACGGCTTATTTTTCTCCTTATTGTTATCAATACAAACAAGAAGTGTTTTTTTTTAAAGTAAAACGAAGAAATCAATTTGTACCTACTTAATAGTAATTCTTCAACTTACTAGACATTCTTTAAAATGCACATAATTAACTTAGGTACATAAATAAAACTTTTCTGTTTCTTTTCAAAAAACCGATGATTCAGGAAAAGTTACTAACATTCATAATCTCACATAGGTACCCAAGTAATCAGAACCTTAAACAGTTACTATGACTGGTAGGCTATATGTTTATTTCATGTAGTAATCGACCTAGCGACACACAGCGAGCGCAGCAACTATAATCGCTCAACCACTGTAGCAACCGTGTCCGTTAATTATGGTAAGTAAAGTAATTTGATAAATTCCATATCGTACCTACATTTATAAAATTTCTACAAATTATTAAACTGAACTAAACTAAAAATCTGAAATGAATAATTAATTTCCTACAACTAGATACTAGTAATAACAAAACTATTCGTACGTTCAACTAATTTAATTTGCATAAAACTCGAGAGTTTCAGTCCAGTTCGTTACAACAGTACATCCCTGTTATAATAATTACAGCATATGGATTTGCAGAGGAAGCGCGAATGAATTAATTGAACACGTCGAGGATTATTATTAAGATAAAGATGGAATATATTAATTGGGTCACTCGTTGTGTCTGCACTTATGTGCAGTTGAAAAAGTCAATGTCATCGGCGCCTGGAAGACGAGCATAGACGCAGCTTCATCCATATTTTATGAGACGTAGGAATTTGAGACTATTAGAGTTTCAGTCGATAACTTGAAATACACTCACTTATGAACTGAATCACAGTCTGTGCATTTTATAATGAATGATACTACACTTCTACGCTAATATTAAAAAAGTGAAATGATGTTTTTTATACCCAGATAAAAGCGGAAACTTTATCGTTTACTTAATGAAGATTTCAAGACTTTTTCTAAAGAGAAAGAGTACTTTTTCAGACTTCGAGGCTCTTTAGCTGCGTGCCATGTTATAAGGCTCTTTCAAAATATTAAAAGCTACTTTGTAATAGATTAAACTATAAATTAAAATAGAATATGTATGAATAAACTCACCTCTAACTAATGCATCCTTATCTCCTCCATATGTAGCAAATATGAGGAACAAGATCAAAAGAACGATTTGGAACCCCAAAAGGGGCGCATATCTTAGTTTGCCCATTTTTCCCACCATTTTTGTTTAATTTGGATCTGAAACAAGACATGTTGAAATATTAATATTAAAAAATCAAATAAAATCAATGAGTGCATACAACAGTACAGATATCGTCGAGGTAAGGTCGAGGTATTTAAAGTTTTGTTCTACAACATATAAAACTGGTATAAGTTAAACTGGTATACAATGTATACAACTAGTATATGGTAAAACTGGTATACAAAACATAACTGGACTAAAACATAACTGGCAAAATGTGGGTGTAATAGTAGGTACGCGTCTGCATAAACCTTCAGGAATTACAGGCGTGATGTTATGTTATGGTATACAACGTATATAACTGGTATATACTCTAGGTTCTAGAGTCTAGATCACACCTAGGAACCTTTTGATTACGAAGATATTCTAGAAATCTAGAATCTAGAACAAAAAAAATATCGCAATGATTAGAAGAACAAATAAAAAAATATATAAATACAAATTTGACATGCATGTTACTCATTATAGATACCTACATTTTATTGTACGCCATAAAAGGGTAGGACATAGCTGGTCCTAAAATGTTTTTTCCACCATCTGTATTATGTACAACAACCTATGGTCCACAATATAGAATATTAAAAAAAAAAAAACAACCATGTAACTTTCGACTCCGCTAAGCGTGTTTTTACCGACTTCTTGAAATAAGGAGGAGGTTCTCCATTTACCTGTATGCTTTTTTCTTTGTATGTTTGTTGTTACATCCAATAGTTACGCTACAGATATCACTATAGACTACACCACACAAACACACCACCAATTCAGTTCATCTTTCGTCTAATATTTACCTACTATCATAACCCCCTGCTAATAGACATAGCAGACAGCGCAGCTATTTATTGATAATAAACCAAAAGTAAGCATGAACAGAGTTTAAAATTACATAACTAAATTTATGATAGTAAATACCGCACAGGATTATATTTTTTTATTCTATCTGTAGTAATATTTTAAACTGAAGAGTTTGTTTGTTTGTTTGTTTGAACGCGCTACTCTCAGGAATTACTAGACCGAACATAACATCACGCCTGTAATCCCCGAAGGGTTAGGCAGAGGTGTACCTATTAGCACACCCACATTTCGCCAGATATGTTTTTAGTCCCATGTAATAGGGGGCGAGCCTATTGCCATCAACCGGGCACAAATCAAGACTCCTAGGCTGCTACTGAGAAATTCCTGATGGAAAAACCCAATAACACTTTGCCCGACCTGGGAATCGAACCCAAGACCTCATGCACAGCAGTCGCGCTTGCGACCACTAGACCAACGAGGCAGACAACCGAAAGATAAAAAAAAAAAAAAAAATTACGTAATGTAGCCTGATTATCGTGGGAGGTTATAGAGTGTATAACATCACGCTATAAACCCACGAGAGCACAGCAGTAAACAAAGAAGTAAATTATCACCAATGAAATTTCGAGGAATGGCGATTAGTTTGTGATTTCAGTTGATTATATATCAATTAATAAATAAAAACTACTCAAGCATTTCTACTGTTCTCTGTGACCTTTAGAGATTTTATGATGTATGACGATAACAGTTTAAATACAATAAAACAATGAAATAACTTGATTAGCGTTTGCAAACATTACAGAGGTTTACGACTCGTTAAATAATACGAGATTTTGATAACAACTAATTATTTTTTACATTAAGTCTTACGTTTACTAGTACACTTTATAATATCTATTAATATATAATTTATTATGCTTAGCAGTAGCGTTTTGCGACCTCTAGACCAATGAGGCACTCAGTTCAGTTAATTCCATTCATTTGTATAACCGTCAAAGAATAACAAACATCCTCATACATCCACTCATTCATCCTCATAATTTTTTGCATTTCAAAATGTTGTAGAAATTAAGACAGGATTAAATACTGTAATTTTATGAAAACTTCCCCCATCTGGACATTACCCCCCCTTGCCGCTAGAGCTCTTGAATCATCTCAGTTGACAGCTTAAAGTGTTCCTCTTCTAAAAGCGAGAGATTATACCCTTATGTAAAGCATAGTAATAGTTAGGTATTCCTTCTATCCCGACTGAACTGAATGCAAGTACTAAGAGAGGGTTCAACGATTAGGATATGACCTCATGACCTCATGACCTCTTTATCGCCATCAACGCTTATATTTGTGACGCTGTTAATTGTCATTGTTCTTATTAACGCATCCATAATATTATAAATGCGAAAATAATTCTGTGTTTATTTGTTACGCTTTCACGACATAAACCACTGAACCGATTTTTATGAAATTTGGTACGGGATAAGTTTGAACCCCAAGGTAGGACATAGGCTACTTTTTATTTCGTGACTTCGTCAGTATCCGCGATAACTGACACGCTTCCACATCCTCGCCTCAAGCCTCCACTTGCATAATGGCTTTTAAGGTTAGCAAAAATAAGGATTACCAAAACTAAATTTAAAAAAGATCTGCCTCGCCTCTCTGGAATTAAACTCACTGTCCTTGTTTCCAATATTACTGGCTAACGCCCCCACTGTGATCTCCTAAACCGAAGTAATTAGTGCGCTAACAATCATAACAATCATTGTGTCATTTCCAACTCATTGTTTAAATGTTATATTTCTCGGATGGTTCGTGTTTCACTAAAACATTGCTTTACATTGTACCGTATGGATTGTTTTGTATCTCTTTTGATACACATACTACAGGCGGTCACACAGGAGGACCTAACAGTAGGTACTGTAAAGGCTGCCTGGCTGGCTGAGCCATGTACAACCTTATTTTGATGGAAATCCGATGAGATATATGTAGTTCTGGTTTTAAATAGTAACTATTAAAAATTAGAACTTAGTAAAAAAACTCGAAATAGTGTTTAAATCAAGAAGAGTGATCGAAAAAATATATAAAACTCAATAAAAAAAAAATTGAAATAATGTTTAAATCGTGAAGATTTATCGAACTTACAACGTGAAAAGCTGGTATAGCCTATTCTATTTTAAACTTTATTTTGACAAATCTAAAGTTCTCAACACAAAATTGACAACTCAGACTCGGTTCTTAAGTCAGTTTTTGGTATTAAGATCTTTACGGACGTCAAAATAAAGTTAAAATGCAAAAATTGGTTTAAAAGTTTGAATTAAAATTAGGACTAATTTTATAATGAGATGGTTAGTACTTGTTTCAATATCAAATAGCAAAATAATTTAGCTTAGTATATTAATGAGTCATAATGTAATTAACTGTAATTAACAATGATCGTTTTACCATTGCGGTTTTGTTAAGTAAGTAACATATTAAATTAATATTAAGAACAATATAAAAGTCAAATGATTAGACATTTTTGCACTTTTGAACGTCATATACAAGAAAAAGGAACTGGAGTGCAAATTATTAATTAAGTAAATAAAATACAAGTTTTTTTTTCATTAATATTTGATCTGCCTTTCTCTCATCTGATCTGCCTCTTGGGTTCGTTTCCCAGATCGGGCAAAGTGTCATTAGGTTTTTCTATCAGGAATTTCTTAGTAGTAGCCTCGGAGTTTGCATTTGTGCCCAGATGATGGCAATAGGATACCCTCTATTACATGTGACTTAAGCATAACTGGCAAAATGTGGGTGTACAAATGGGGATTACAGGCGTGATGTTATGTTTATAATTGATCCTTAAAATCGAATAAAAATAAAACAGTTTAAAATGTAAGGATCATAGCAGGTGGCGTTCTGCCGTTTCTGCCTAACCTCATGAGAAAAAGGCGTGAGTTTATGTATGTATGTAAAAAACAGTTTTTTAATACACTTTTTTCAACCCATGAAAACGTAACTTTAATATGAAACAATCCATTCCACAAATACCTTGCATTTATTTTGTACCAATAAATATCTAGTTCCATATTTGAAAAAGCAAAAACTCCACAGGAAATGATTATAACCCGGAAAAGTCAGAAATGCCGTATGAAAAGCAAACTATTACCAACTCAAAGTCGAAAGGAAATCAAAGTTATAGCCGGCATAAGACAGTTTTAGTCACGATTTCCATTTAAACGGTATACGATCGAGCATCATTATGCAATTGAATGCACGTTAACTCGATGAAAATTTCACATTTTATGCCCGGACGCTTTATTCGAAGGATGTTAAATATTTGAATAGGACTATCGTTGATTGCTTTTCTATTGGAAAATGTTTGAAAAGTTCCTTCTTGGACGTTACGTATTTAGATGGGTGGGTTTCTCTGTGCCGTTTTATACGGGCGTGAGATTTTAATTTTTCAGTCGTTGTTGAATGATTTTAATATTTATGAAGTGGGTGGGACATTTTAAAGCACTGCTGCAGCCTTTATTGACTAAGGCATAAAGTGTTAATTGATTGGTTAGAAAAATTCTGTGCTCCACAAAAGATGTACATTTTTGCGGGCCTTATTCTCTAAAATTTGACTCGATTAGAGTAAGAAAATAAATTCACTATCATAAAAATCAAAATGCTTTTTAAAGTTTTACTATTTTATATTCACTTATAATTTATAGAAAACTCAAACTGCGTAGGAAAAATTAGAATATAATTATCGTATATTAAAATTATAATAAGACTGATTACCTAAAAAGGATGTAGGTACCTAAGTCCCTAAATTTTCAGTCAATCAAGAAATTCTTTTATTTTTGGGTTTAGCCTAATTTATTCTTAATTCTTTTCACCATAAGAGTTCATTTCCACTATCTCCCACGTCTATAAAATATTAATTGATATAAAAAACACAACGTACCTCTCATACGTGCGAAGTCCCCGGCAGCTATCGTCCGACACACCCGTCACAACACTTGACGAGCCCCTGTTTGTCAAACATCAATCAACTATTTCTAAGTATGTCGCGAGCAATGTGTACAAACTGACAATTTCATACTTCCTACTAATATGTTCGGGTCACGAATTATACATATAGTTGTTTGACGTCACATTGTATACTGTTTACGATTTGTGAGACGGATTTTAAAATTATTTTATGGATAACTTTTGCCCTCGACTTCGTCCGCATCCAAGTTGAAATATTATCCCACGAAAGCCGATGTGCTATATCACACTACAATCTGTCTTTGTGCCAAATTTGTGCCAAATCTGATCAGCCGTTCTGACGTGATTGATTATCAAACATCCGTGCATCCAAATTTTCACATTTATAATAGTAGTTAGATTACAGTTTTAGCACACTTTATGAGAAGCACATGATTGGTCGTTCAATCAAGGTCTTAACGAGTTGGACCACCGCTAATTAACACGCGATATCACTAACTTCCAACACACGACTGTCACTTTTTCGCCCAGTACCCGCGTTCCTTTAAACATTGTCAACCGTTGATTACATAGTCAGTTTTCCACTAATCCCTCGACAAAACTGTTTGTATTAAAAAGAATGACTTCCCGTTTTTTTAAATGAGACTTCGATTTAATAAGCAAGCACTTCAAGTGCCGAGAATGGACTACGCGTGGTACAATATTCTGTCATTACCATTCTATTCTTTACTCCCGAAATGTTTTTTGTGAACCATCAAAAATAGAACAAATAATTGTGTAACAACGTTTTTATGTGTGCACGTTGCCAGTTCTAAGTCTAAAATACTACGCAAATACATTTCTCATAATATTTAAGCGGTCATCAATATGAAATTATGTTCCCACTCCGAGGAACACTAACATATCTAGTTTATGAACTATTGTTGTCTATTGATTTTAATATAGAACTATGAATGTTTCAACATTATATAAACATAGGTATGTAATAATTTGCGTTACTTATTTGTCTCGTAACTAAAAAAAAGAATATTTTAAAATAGTAGCGGTATTCTGTAAAAATTGAACTTGAGGTGCATTGAGCACTATGCTACAGTAAACTCAGCAATTTGACTTTTTTCTTTGAGTACCGTGCTGCCGACTTATGGTAATAGGAGAAACCGTTGGATTTAAGTCATAACCCTCCGTTCGCTCCATACGGACGGTATTCATAAGGATTTTCCTACAAACTCCCCACACTCACTCACTCACACTCTTCCCAATTCTCTTTCCTTTTTGTTGACTGCCTCTTTGGTCTAGTAGTCGCAAAGGGTGACTGCGGAGTATGAGGTCTTGGGTTTGATTTCCAGGTAGGGCATAGTGTTATTGGGATTTTCCATCAGGAATTTCTCAGTAGCTGCCTCGGAGTATGGATTGATGGCTGGTTGATAGCAATAGGCTCGCCCTCTCTTATAAGAGACTCAAACATAACTGGCAAAATGTTGGTGTACTAATGGATATATCTCTGCCTAAGCCTTCGGGGATTACAGGCGTAATGTTATGGTATAACCCCCGTTTTGAGAAGTTACATTTTTGGTTACTGCTCCTCTGCTCCCGTAGTTCGTAAAGTGATATTATATTATAATATTCCTCGCCTATAATATTCCTTGATAAAAGGACTATAAGACGCACAAGGATTTTTTCAAATCGAACCAGTAGTTGTTGAGATTAGCGAGTTCAAATAAAAAAACGAACTTTTCAGCTTTACAATATTAGTTTAAATATTATCCCTTGATAAGCACGTTTTCCTGTGACAATAAATAGCTTTTCTTTCTTTCTTTTTTCCCTTTTTTATCCCTTCCTGTTAGCAAAAGGCTCAAACCCATATTTACCACAACTTGAACAAACAGGTAAATAAAGGTAAAAGTTATTATACAAACATAAATACAGAAATTGTCGTAACATCCCGATTTCGCAGCGACACCTTCCATCTTTGTCCCCCACCATGGTATAGAGAAAGATGCATATAACCCCTCGTCAACATCAGTTACCGGTACTTATCATCTATTTAGCGAATCGAACGCCCTTGCACTTGTTTTATTTATGCGCGGTTACGAGAAACAATTTGTTTATTTGTTTGTCTTAAACGAAATGAACTTGATTCGTGATTGATTCTTTTGTTGTTGTTTACGCTTTCCGTTGTTTTGAGAAAGTTTTGTGTTTCTAATCGTGTTGTGTAACTTTTTTATAACTCGCCTGAGGGAAGCTAACAATATCCATCAGTCAAAATTTATTTAGATGCCCGAATTTATCAAAGTATTTTGTCTAATATTTTCCACGCTTTCTGAAATACTAGACTATTTTTGTCCAATTTCAGGGTAAAGTCATCTTCTCATACTGAGAAGACATGAGTATCACCATGCTTGCTTAACGCGTATTGGCGATTTCAGACTTACCTAAATTTACTGTAAGTTTAATTTTCTTCATGATGTTTCTCTTTACCAAAAATTATGGCTTGTTTAAAATAACCGAACCACTTTGATGCACCCATTTCCACTAAAATAAAGAATATCAATCTATTAACTATTTTCCTATTGTAGGGCAAATGCCTCTTCTCATCCAGAAAAGGTACGAGCATTGATCACTGCGATTTCAGACTTATATTTATTAATTCAGGTTACCTCGCGATGTTTTCCTTCATCAATATCAATAATTCCCAACATAAGCTTAGAAAGTAGAATATTAAAAGATCACATTGGTATTTCCCGGTATCGAATCCTCGACTACTCAACCACTGCGCTATCACAACATTTCATTCATTTTATTTGTACCTACTTAATTAATCTTATGTTGAATCTTTTAGATATTTTGTTCCCGTACAGCTAAACACTAAGAGAAAACAACTAAAATGTTAACACACAAAAATAACTAGAGTAAGTGCAGAAAACACAAAACAATCAACCGGCTAATGGAAGTCTCAACCGCGCGAACTGGAAACCTCATCCGTAAACGTAAAGGTACGTATCTATTTGCTTAGATTTTTGAACTAAAGGCCCGGTTACACTGGAGCGAATAACTGTTGGGCGCGATCAAATACTGCAATAGCACTTGTAACTTGTAAAGACGGCTTTACAGCAACACGAGCAAAATACCACTGTAGTATCAGACTTTCAAAGTCAAAGTCAAATCATTTATTTAAATTAGGCCATTCTAAGGCACTTTTGAACGTCACATACAAAAAAAAAAAAAGAATTGAGTCTAGTTGCCCCTTCCAAAAGGAAGTTTTGTATGAAGAAGAATGGGCAAAATAATCCATACTTAATATTTTAAAATCTGTTTACAATATTTGCATACAGAATCATACACGACTGTTGACTGCTCTTCCAAGTTGTCCGCTTCGGTAAGACTGGGCCTTAAAAGAGGGCCTTTTAGGCATCATATCAACCTCTCTTCAGTTATACTAGGGCAATAGCCCGCATGCGGGTTCCCGAACATCATTACCCAAATTGCAGTAACGAATACAGTCTTGTTTAAGGAATTGTCAGACGAAGCTGAATGAATTTACCAACGACACACTCGACATCCTTCGGGCGTCACCCCAAATTCCATGAGACAACGATCGAAAAGCATGCAAGCAAAACTGTAATTATAACATGTACAAAAAATCCTATAACATATAACTCAGAAGGATTAGCTAAAGCATGACTTACAGTACATTCAAAGCAAATTCAAATCCGATAAGTTGCAACCTCGCCAAATGGAAGCATTCCCTTAACCGGCGCCGTCCAACTAATACTAGTATCATCCGGTTTGTTCCGCCTGTTTCCAGTTTAAAAGCCTATTGTGACTTACCCAAATGGACTTTGTTTTAGTTCGTTTAGGCACATCACTCACTTTAATGCATGGACTGAAGTTAGAAGCTAAAATTCATCTATTTTTGTGGCAGTTAATTAGGAGTGAAGTAAAAGCTTTTAAAATGGAGGATGGTTTAGTGTTAATGCTTTCATTTCATTTTTGGTTAGTTAAAAATGGAACAGATTTCTTTGTAGCTGTGAGGTGGATAAGTTTGATGAGGTTATGGGTTATCAGGCAAGTACCAATGTGACTTTTTCAATTTAAATGTACTTTCTAAGTATTTCTTTTTGGACAATCTAGTATCGGCGGTAAAGAAAAACATAAACACCACGCCTGTAATCCCCGAAGAGTTAGTCAGAGGTGTACCCAATTCTAACACCCACATTTCACCAGTTATGTAAATCAAAGAGCTGTCAGCACAGAGACGGGGCTCCAATAGGGCCAAACGCCTACCGGGGTCGCGGGGACTAACAGGATACCATGGCCCAGGAACGCAAAGGGCAACTGAAGGAACAGGGTGGTTTTTTTTTAATGGCTCGATGGGACTTAGGTTCACCTCTGTCTAACCCTTCGGGGATTACAGGCGTGATGTTATTTTCTTTGTAGCATAACTGTTTCTTTTGAAACTTTAGCATACAAACAG
Source organism: Hoplodrina ambigua (assembly GCA_949774945.1). Lineage (NCBI taxonomy): Eukaryota > Metazoa > Arthropoda > Insecta > Lepidoptera > Noctuidae > Hoplodrina > Hoplodrina ambigua. The sequence goes on from OX458976.1 coordinate 3,061,713, forward strand.
ACTGCCTCGTTGGTCTAGTGGTCGCAAGCGTGACTGCTGTGCATGAGGTCTTGGGTTCGATTCCCAAGTCGGCCAAGTGTTATTGGGTTTTTCCATCAGGAATTTCTCAGTAGCAGCCTCGGAGTCTGGATTTGTGCCCGGTTGATGGCAATAGGCTCGCCCCCTATTACATGGGACTAAAAACATAACTGGCGAAATGTGGGTGTACTAATGGGTAGACCTCTGCCTAACCCTTCGGGGATTACAGGCGTGATGTTATGTATGTATGTACAAACAGGCTTTCTTGTTTAAAAAAACACAAACTTGTCTTGATGCGACTATAATAATAAATCATTGCTAAACCACATTGTTATTACAGTTTCACCAAAACATTATTTGATTTGGGAGCTGGGTTGTTTTCATGTGGCAAAATTATTAAATACACAGTCGATTGTCGTGAAGAAAATGATAAAGTTAAATGACTATTTTTGTGCACCGTTTTTAGGGTCATGGGGTGTATTACATACGTGTGCTTTTTACATTACATTATCGTACAAGTGCGGTAATGTAATATTAAACATTATATTTATAATTTGAATCGTATATTATAAATCTTTACGCCCTCGCCTTCATTTCGCGTTTTAATTCTGCCATGATCGTAATGACAAACTTTACTCACAAACATCATAATGTACTATATCATGGCACCATTAAGATGCACAGATAACAATAGCTCACCTCCCATATATCTACGCAATGGAACGGAAACACAAATACACCTCCCAATCTAATTCTATTTCTATTCCACCGAAAATAGAAATGGTGCGAATGTGCGCCAAAACACAAAACGACGATTCTGAACGCAAGCATTAACTTATGGGTTCCCAAACTTATTTTGTCTATTGCCCACTTTGAGAATAAATTATTTTCTAGCGTCCCCATTTTTTCACCTACTACCGGTATGACAGAACAATAGAAAATCAATTGTGTCTCATTACGTAAGACTTGAGTAATTAAAAACCACCTAGTAATCAAATCTGTCATGTTGACCCAGTGTTTAAGGCACCCGCCTCTCATGCATGTTGGGTTCAAATCCGGGCAAGTACCTAAGTGAATTTTTCAATTCATATGTGCTTTCTAAAGTTTATCTTGGACATCACCGGCAACGGTGAGGGAAAACATCGTGAGGAAACCTGGACTTACTGTTCCACCCAAAACCATGTCAGAGGCTCTTAAGGCGGTTTAGAAACACTGACACTAGAGTGTGTGGGGTCGTAAGACCTCACCCCTTTAGACCTGCAGCGCCCCCAAGGGGGCGTTATCACCCACTTTGGGAAACGTTGCATTAACTAATCTGTAGGCATGTTTGTGTAAACAAAACTATTTATGTTACGTAACTGCGTTTGTGGAGCGTTTGTTGAACGTTTGTCAACTGTTCGTGTTGCATGATTGGGCAATTAGCGTATTATTTAGGTTTTTAGTGCAAATTGTCGTTTGTTATGTCATTGCTAGACGGTTGGTGTCTATTAAGGCTTGGTTCACATTGTGTCGTGACAATACAGGAAGACATTTTTATCATGTTCCAAATTTTTTCTAGGCATAACAGAACAGTTCTACGGTAGAACTAATAGGATTTTTTTTTCTCACTAGTTCTACGATAATAAGTTTAACAAAATAGTAGAACTATTAGGATTCTCTATTCCCACTTGTTCTACTGAACAGTTCGACGGTAGAACTAACTAGAGTTTTGGTTCTAACTAGTACTACGTAATACTAAATTACAAAATAGTACAACCAGTGGGAGTCTTTACTCCCACTTGTTCGACCTGTTCCATCAGTAGAATTACTACACTATTAATCATTATTTACCTACAAGTGTACATTGTTTATAGATATGTAGGTAAGTTAGTTAGTTTGATTCCAGTGTAATATTGAATAATTGAGTGTATTTGCAACTTACGTTTCGATTGTTATCAATGTTTGTAGGCAGGGCGTTCGACGCGGCACATAATGTCCATAAACATTTACTTTTTTAGGACAACTATGTGATGCTATCATCATCTTAATATTTTAGTACTGAGTGATACTAAAAGAAAAAATACGTATTGTATTATTTTCAATAACGATCATAATATTAAAATTTGGAACCTGATAAAAAATCTTCCTACATCAGTGAGGGGACTGATTTTTAAACATGTTTTCTAAGATCCTGTCTATCTGGACTGCCTAGTAGGTGGTATAAGTTTGACGTGTCTGTCACTGTATGTGTGTGTTTTGACTGCGTCATTAGTCTAGTGGTCGCAAAGCGCGACAGCTAAGCATGAGGTCTTGGGTTCGATTCCTAGTAGAAATTTGGTACAGGGTGAGTTTGAACTCCAAGAAAGGCTACTTTTACGCAGGCAAAATCGCCGGCGAAAGAGTCTCGTTATAGATGGTCACCCATCCACAGACTAACACCGGAGCTTAATCCTGGTGAATCGACCCGCGGCTGTTATTACATAGCCACAAGCTCCTCAAAAAAAAGCAAATAGCTTGTTTAATATAATCAAACCAATTACAAATAAGAACAATCTGAACGGGGCCTTATCAGTGTCTATTGATAAGCCTGCTAAATTTGAAGATATCACTTAAATCATCGATACGTTCAGGTATTCCTGAATCACGATTACCAAATCAATAAAGATGAATGCTAATCATTATGCTAATTAATGACAAATTCCTAAAATACGGCTTTGTAGTTTCGTAATGGCGGAATCTCATTTGGATGTTAGTCCTAATTTGGGTAACAGACCAGACATGAAATTAACCAGGCGCCAATAACCATCTAAATTCCTTAACTGAATTACAGGCTAATATCCGGGCTTTTACCCGGGTATTCTCATTCGTCACTCATAGTATGTATTTATGTAATTTGGTAGAACACCACCAGACAACTGACATACTCTTTAATGGCTGTCAAAATGACAGCCATTCCATGCCAGACAGCGCAGAGCGTTAAGGGCTTTAACAACCTTATTTTCTCTCCTAGACAAACCTAGTTCTCCTTCTTATCTGACTTCTCACTTTTAATATTTATGCTCTGCGCACAGCAAGAACCTTCGTTCCTCCAATAATCGTCTTCTGCGATGTCCTTCCCACCGCTCTGGTTTTCTCAAATCTTCTTTTCCTGTCCAGGCGGTTTTCTTATGGAATGCACTCCCTCTGAATATCAGGATGGCCACCAGTCGGTTCATGTTCAAGGTTAAAGCTCGCGAACACTTACATAATAAGTTGGCAGACTCGTCCCACAATTAATTTGTTGTACTTCATCTATGTATTTTATCTCTCTCCCCACTATTTATATATATATATATATATATATATTGTATGTATGTATATATGTATTTATTATTATAATATATTCTCTTAATTTTCTGTATCTGTGCACCTACTTTGTTTTTGTCTCTGCATCACCCTAAAGGTAGACTGGTAGAAAATGCCTAAGGCATTAAGTCCGCCTTTGTACAGTGTATTTTTTTTACATGTGCATAAAGTTTTAATAAATAAATAAATAAAATGAAAATAAAAAATCAAAATCCGAAAACAAAAACCTGTATGGCAATTAGCAAATTGACGTCATTTATTTGCAAACTCAATTCAACTTTAATTTCAAAGGGAATAACAAGATCTAATTTTACAATTAACCGAAAACATATCGGATACTCAGAGCAAAAAATAATGTGGTTTTTATTGGGTAATTTTTAGTTTGAATTTATATCCTAAACTACTCTAATTTTATTTTTACGATCATTTTAGTAGTTGTGCTGTTATGAGGTAAGTTACATAACATAACATTACGCCTGCACTTCCGGAAGGGTTAGGCAGAGGTGTACTCATTAGTTCCTATAACCACATTTTGCCAGTTTAAGTTCTACGTAATAGGGGCGAGCCTACTGCCATCAACTGAGCACAAAACCAGACTCCGAGGCTACTACTGAGAAACACCTGATGGAAAAACCCAATAACACTTGGCCCAACCTGGGAATCGAAACCAAAAACTTTTGGTTAACAGTCGCGCTTTGCAACAACTAGACCAATGAGGCAGTCAACACACACATACACACCCTAACAGACACGTCAAACTTAAAACACCACGTCGTTTTTGCATCAGAGGTTAAAAAATAAGCTCGTATTTTCTCGCTACAAATATTCAAAGTTGAATCTCGTCTCTCGTTACCTAAAGACTGCTGTTGGACAGTGACTGTTCTTTGTAGTTGGAGCACCTGAGCATATTTTATGCACATGCATTGTCGTTACCTGCCTTATGACGTCATTATATTGTTACTCGTGTACCGGGGCGGGAAATAGGGAGTTTTATGCTCTTTGTGCAAAAGTATGACCATCGCTTAGTTGCCTTTTTTTTACTATAAAATAGAAGGAAATTGACTACGGAAATTGGTGATGGCGTGGTTGGCACAGTGTTTGAACGGATGGCTGTGTGTACGTCGATTCCTGTATAAAACAAAATGTATAAGATGTAAGTAACACGCAGCAATATTTAATGATCAATAACGATATCGCGTAATCATTAAATGGACCTTTAATAATGTTTTCTGTAAGTTTAAATAATTTATAATTATAGGAATTACTCATTTTTTATAGGTACTTGCAGAGAAATTATTTTTTTTATTAATTATATTTTCTCTGGAGGTAACATTTTTAAACAAAAGGTTGATAATAAATATTAATATTCAAGGTACATAATACGGATAGAAGTATCATTAGGTTACAGAAAAGAAAGAGGAAGAGAAGGGGTTGATAGTTTCTTATATCGTATTATATATATAAGTATCATTACTTAGCTCGTAAAGACTTCTCCAAGACACAGTCCTTGGTACCTTAAAACTTTTTAAATACCAAATAAGCATTACTACTCATAATGAGCCTTAAAAAACATCCCAAAATTACAAGCATTTTCACGCAACAAAACGTTCAAACTTCACCAAACTTAATCCACTAGAACGATCCATTTTTAACCCAACATTAGCATTATTAGCCAGTCTCCCAGCTGTAACGTCCCACCGAGGTCCATTGAAGCTTTATCTTAAAATAGAATATTCCAGAGCCGGCCACATCTTATCTGTTTCCATCTCATACAATATTTATGCGTGAAGAACACAGAATGTCGATTACTTGTCGGTTTGCGAGGATGTTGGATTAATGGATAAGCCGGTTGTGTGGAGGCGGAAGTGATGGTGTGACTTTACAATGGTAGCTTTTAGATACAACTCAGTTTATGGTTCTGAGGAGACAGCTATATAAAAAATATTGTCGTTTTTTATTGAGTAAGACAATCAGAGACAGGCAGGCAGACAAACACACGTCGAAATGATGTATATACTGTGCCAAACGGTGCCAATCTCATGAATTTTTAACTCCGCCTGATTTTTAGCACTTTGAATGTTGAAGTATTTTTTGGTAATGGTTGCCCTCTCAGAAAGGAAATGAAATTAAACTTCATGACCTAACTTAAAGACAGCACATAATAGTCTGAAATCCCCTCCCAAATATTTATTATCATACTACTGTCCCACTGCTGGGGAAAGGCCTCCTTCCATTTCTTGCATCTCTTATAACTTTGCGCAACGTCTTACCAATTCTCAAGGATTCCGACCAAGTTGTCTCGACATCACCTACGCTGACTACGTAGGTCCATACGTAGGACCACGTCCTCTCTCAAAAAGTAAAAAAATAACATAGATATTTACTTCTCCGTAATATTGACACAAAGGGCCTGAGTACGCTAGCACACCTATGAATACTCCACTCATACGTTACCCTATCCATTCACTCCACATCTGAACTCTCGCTCCTGAACTGACGACCCTTAGGCGAGAACGAGACAGCATGCTTATCACACAACACTTAAGTTTTAGGTGCTCTTTTGTAATCTTTATTGAGTGGCTGTAAATTGACTTTTCAAGAAGCCCTCACAACTCAAGGAGTGTTTCGTTCTCAGAATATAATATACATTAAACTGAAGACGTAATTTTTTGTTTGGCAAAGTAGATACTTAAGTAAGCGTTTTTTGTGTACCTTTGGGAAATGATTTGGCTCGTGGTTTTAACGTAATAAGGTTTGCGTGCTGTGGCGTGAAATTTTAAAATTGATGATTGTGTTTTGTGATAATCATATTTTTTATTTCACGTAATTGTATTTACACTGAGTACCTATAATGAGTTGTTGCGGGACGTCTTAACAGGATACCGTGGCCCCGGAACGTAAAGGGCAATAGAAGGAACAGGGTGTTTTTTTAGTCAGTAAAAGTCTGACAGTCCCTTCCGCCCCACCCAGGGCGGAAGGAGTCATTTGATGATTTTTACCAACTAAAAAAAAAAACCTATAATGAGTTGAATAGGCATGAATCAGACAGTGTCATTAGGGTCGATTTTGCAACAGAATCAAATTGTAGAAAGTCCACAGGTGTTGCTAAGGTAGACTGATTAGCTTATAAGTTTATAACACTGTTCTAAAGTCTCTATTGCGATAATGGCGAAGACCTAGACGATTTCATCACAAAACCACGAGGCAAAACTGGTCAAGTCTTAGTATCCTATTAATACTAGTTACTTAGAGAGTTTGCAAAAGGAAAAAGATGAAATTTAAGACAAATGTGTCTTGGAATTATTTGTAGAAAAGTCAACTAACCTATTAAACTCAAGCGATAGCGAATAATACCATCAGGTATCTCGAAGGCTAATCAAGATATAATAAGACCAGACAGTATTGTTCCACTGCAAGACTCCCTCTTCTCATTCAGAGAAAACACACGTATTGATTACCACGCTTGCTCAAGGCAGATCTGCAATTTCATATTTATTATACCTAAGTCCAGGTTTCTTCAACAATAATAATGACTGAGATAAACTGAGAATGTTCTTAATATGAAGACTCTCTGTAATATCCAGTATGGAACCGCATCACGACACTTAATAGTCATGACTTAATAAGAACGACTACACCAGTGACTGGTATTTATTTATTTAAACTTTATATAACAAAACAGTAGGTACAAAGGCAGACTTAATGCCATAAGCATCCTCTTCCAGTCAACCAAAGCCAACACCAAACCAAACAACCAAGCCAAGCCAAAGCCTGGTATTGGCCAGTGTTATGATTATTTTCTACTTGGCCGGGCAGACGGTAATCCGTGAGGGCCTCCCCAAAGGGCAGCACTGTCCTCTCATTTACTGATAATAACAACGTATTTAAAGGACTTCAGATGCTATAAATCCATACCCTACTCAAAATTTTATCCGATAGACTTTCGTGTTGAAATAATTTTATATTAAAAGTTTTGGAAACTCAATCTCGAGGGACTATATCAAAGGTGGTGGAACTTCATTTTATTAGGTGTTATTATTTGATAACTTATTTTAATATGAGGTCTATAAGGTATTTTTTTCTGTGGTCTTTTAATAAAGACCGTCCTTATTCAAGACCTACTTAGCTCTCTTCACGAGATTAGAGTCTTGGCATTGGACAAGGCCTGGTAAAAATTATGCTAAAAATGCATGCTGTGCTAATTATGCTAAGCTGGAAATTATGCTAATTCATTGGCCTAAGAACAGTCTTAGGCCAATGAATTAGCATTCCCAATGCTGCCAGCCGTTTGGACACTTGTCCCATTAATAACGGTGCAGTCGAGTTAACAGATGCCTTATGACTCTCCCCTTTTTTAAATTATGCGTTATATCTTTTTATATAATATATTAAGTCTATTACTATTACTATATTATTAGTTTTATAAAAAACGTTTCCTCACTGAATTTTTGATATTTCGATTGTGTGTTTACAAACGTCATACGCAAACAATAGATCCGGAACAACTGTTTGTTTCGTGAGGGAATTATACCCCCGAGACACGCAGTGCAGTAGACAATCGCTTGTCCATCTTGAAGTAAATAGGCTAAGTTATAAAATATCTAATAGTAAGAACCTTTCGCTCAACAGCTGGGTCAAGAGTCAGATGCAGAAGGCGGTTGTCTTGGACACGGCACGCATAGTGAGGAGGTTCCTCTCTCTGGATCCCTAACCGCCGGTAGCTTGGGTTTTACCACCTCGTTGCGGGCGGAGCACTATTTTTATATATATTACTATTTTTTTAAAAGAAAATATGTGTTAAAATATGATAATTACAGAACCTCGAACAAAACAATAGTTTTCTTCACCATAAGTTTACTGGTTGGCTTTAATCCTGTTACCAAAGTAAAAAGCCGCAACTTAAACCAGGTGCCCAAACTCCTTGTAAGTAGTTAAGTGAAAAGTGAGTAGGGACACCTTCTCTAGAAGGGGATGGACTCTTTGACCTTTTTGAGAGATTTCCCGGAAATATGTTGTTACTAGAGTCTGTGTAAACTTTAGAATTAAACCAAACTTTTAAGTTAACCCACAGGAACATATAACATAACATCACGCCTGCAATCCCTGAAGGGTTAGGCAGAGGTGTATACCCATTAGTACACCCACATCACCCACTGACTGCCACTTTAGCCTAGTGGTCGCAAAAGCGCGACTGCTGAGCATGACGTCTTGGGTTTGATTCTCAAGTCTGGCAAAGCGTTATTGGGTTTTTCTATCCAGAATTTCTCATTATCATTTCGGTTGATGGCAACAGGCTCGCCCCCTATTAAATGTGTCTTAAACATAACTAGCAAACATATAAATGGGATAAAGAGTATTCTATGTAATAAGATCAATCAGTACCTACAGACATTAAAACAAAAAAAAAACAATTTTAGTATGTATTTATTAATTAATGACCAGATGTACTAATTTCTTTAGATTATTGATGTTTTCTAGAAAGATCGAAAGAAAAGCCTTTTATTCACGTAAAACATTTATTCATTTTATGATAACCTCCTGTAATGCTGCATGCAGAACTGCACCTTGTATAAGACAATATTTTACTGATAACAAACTATTACTGAAGGTTGTTTTAAAAGCAAGTAGAACTTCCAAACGAGTATCGTGGCGGAATTGGGACGGAAGCGAAGGGGAATGTTTTTTCAGCGTTGGATTTTCAATCGCGGTGACGGCATCACCGGTGGGTCCGATGTTTTCCTGTAACAGTGTTCTCATCCGACGGAGTAACGTAGACTAGTTCTTTGTACAAACTATGTCATAGTTATTATTAAAAAAATACTAGCTTTTGCCCTCGACTTCGTCCGCGTTAAATTCCGGGTATAATTCCCACGGGCACCGTAAATTTTTCTGGGAACAAGCTACAATAATTAAAAAAATAAAAAACACGACTGCAAAAATTGCACATATTTATTTGTACTTTGTTTACTCGTAAGTTTTTTTTACGACGTTTTTATTTACAGTGATATATATATTTTAAATCTGCTTGTCAAATTCTAGACGAAAAACATAGACACGACCAGATACATTAAAAAAATAAATTGAATCTGGTATTTTCCTATGTACAGACTAGGATCTATCTCTGTGCTTCAGTTTCCTGGCGTGATTGAATATTAAACATCCATCCATTCAAACTTATGCATGTATAATAGTAGTTAGGTAAGTAAGACATACACAGAGCTGTGTGTTCGCAACTAGGTACGGGCGGACCCATGTGTACTTTCTTAGTACATCTTGGACGTCGCTGACATTTAGACTTATAAAATTAATAGTCTAAAATCCGTCCGTCCTGAATCCTTCTGAATTTGCACCGACCATGTTATCTCTTCACCACCTTTGGTCGACTGTTAGAGAATGCCTAGGGCATTAAGTCCGCCTTTGTACTTTTGTTGCATAAAGTTTAAATAAATAAATCGCTAATCCGCCTTATATTAGAAGAGGAATTTGCCATGCAGTGCGACAATAATAATGAGTTGCTATTGTCATTATAAGGAAAGCTGGAGGAGCTCGTGGCTAAGTAATAACAGCCGCACGGGTCGGTCCGTCAGGTTAAGCTACGCTTGCCGGGGTTGGTCCGTGGATGGGTGACCATCTTTACATACCGAGACTCCTCCGTGCCTCGGAAAGCACGTTAAGCTGTTGGTCCCGGCTGTCATACGTGGATCTTTGACAGTCGTTACGGGTCGTCAGAAGCCCGAAAGTCTGACAACCAGTCTTACCTAGGGGTATCATATTACCCAGTTACTGGGTTGTGGAGGTCAGATAGGCAGTCGCTCCATGTAAAATACTGGTATTCAGCTGCATCCGGTTAGACTGGAAGCCGACCCCAACATAGTTGGGAAAAGGCTAGGCAGATGATGATATTGTCATTATAAGCACTTTACCCGCAACTGCGTACGCGTAGATTTCTGATAGGACCATAAGAATGGTAGGGCCACGGTTGCAGCGCCACTGTTAAAGTGGTGCGAAAAAACGAAACGGTACAAATAAAAAGCCGCTATTATCGCACTAGTGAAACAGATGGCTAACATTCCTTTTTAATGATGCTGTTACATAAACATACTGCACAGAGAACAAAGACAAAGAAAATAAAGAATTATCCTCATAAAAGATTATCTTTATAATAATAAAAGGATTTAGCATTACGTACTTACTTATAAAAATAATATCTGCGCGTCACATTATTATAACACGCTATGCTTTTTGCCCGCGACTTCATCAAAGTGAATTTTCTTAACAATTCCAATATATTTTATTATATATATGTATATTTTTTTTTTAATAATATATTGCGTAATCATAAGTTTAATTTCCATTTATGTTCAATATTTATTTTACATTTTCTAGATTTTATACTTCTTTTTGGTTTTGATTTATGTAAGCAAATTTTTTATGGTATGTGTGTCACTTTCGCGGGAATAAATAGTTTTTCTTTCTAGGTGTCTATATTTTATCCATTACAAACAAAAATACAAACCTTTTCTCTTCATAATATTAGTTAAGATAAGCGGTATATAATGATACTGTTGTCATGGCAGTAAACATGACCTCCAAAATATAATTACGACATAATTTAATCACAGTAATTGACTATACAAATATTCAAAACTTCAATATTATGTTCATTTTAAGATTAATACTATTACATTTTCCGTTCGTGTGTATTCAAACGAGGCATTTTAGAACTGACGACGCGGTTTTCATGATTTATTAATTAACACTGTCAGTGAGCTGACTGCCTAGCAAATGTACGATGTGTAAAAAGACACATCACATACCCGTTCGTTAGGTACACGCTAAGCGCTACTACTGCTAATCAAAGTAAGCAACATTGAGCAAAAACTGCTGCTGGGAAAAAAACTTTTCTTTTTTCACATTTTTTTGAAACTTTGTCCTCACTAGGAATTCCTCTATAATCGTGGGTGCGGAACTATCTGTAAGCCATACACAATTTGAATAGGTATTTATTTCGCGTTCGTTGAAATCGAACCCAAGACACGCAACGCAGTAGTCGATCGTATAGACTCCGTCAACTGCGTTGTAGATCGCGAAGTCCACGTGCAGTTTTGGTACCTAGGTACTTGAGAAGCCGACTGCCTACCGTCTGTCATGAAAAAATCGACAAAGCCCTCACCACCGCCCATTAATGACCAACAAAAAAACCTCAACGATTCTTGATAGATTAATCCTGCCTACGCCAAGAACCCTTATTTTGCAAAACCCTAATGTTTATCGTTGTGTAGGATTATATGGTGTAGGCGTAATAAAGATGTCAGTCGCTCATTTTATTTGCTGTATTATGGACCTTTGGGGTCCTGAATAATACGGGTTGGGTGGTGATAGTTTACGTAAAAACAAAAATCTGTACTAATAATATATTATAAAGTTCAAGAGATTTTCTTGTTTGTTTAAAGGCGCTTATCTCTGGAACTACCTGTCGGATTTAAAACAATCTTTTTGTTTATAATAGCCAGATTCATGAGGCCATATAACATCCCTCTACGATCCATCAACCGGGCAGAGGCAAAGTACTAATGTGACTTTTTCAAATGTACTTTCTAAGTTTATCTGAGACATCACTGACATCCGTGAAGGTCAAATATCCTGAGCAAGGTTGGTAATCAATGCTTGTTCCTTCCTTGTATAAGAAGAGGCCTTTACCCTGCAGTGAGACAATAATTGACTGGTTTTATTTATATATTTTTTGTCACACTTTTTTAGACTTACGCCTCTCCAATATCAAGCCATTCAACTATAATTAGGTACTTACTTCTTAATAAAGCATTATAAGTTGCCTTCTTTGGATAATTAACACATTTTCAAAATGTTAACTAAATAAAAATCAAAATCAATAGGCTCGCCCCCTACTACATGGGACTTAAACATTACTGGCGAAATGTGGGTGTAATAATGGGTACACCTCTGTCTTACCCTTGGTGGAATCCACGCGTGATGTTCTGTTGATGTAAAAATCAAATTGTCGTCACGTCATCGTATCGTAAGATATAAATACGATCTTTGAACAACGACGTTAATCAAGTATTTTGCACCGTGCCCCTTTCAATCAGATTCAACATTTACGTTTGAGGCGAGTTCATTGGCTATTAAACATTATTGTTGTTTATAAGACTTAATTACATGTATTTAGGGATCCTAAATTAATTAATAAGCTGGGAATTTTGAATATTTTAGAATCATAGCATATCATGATATCCATTGAAATATTTCCATTCCAAAGGCGATTAAATGGTTTACCTATAATGCCTATGTAATTGTTCTTGTTACTGTAAAACATATTACCTATTAGATATCGGTTCAAGCAGTGACTGTCTACATAGGTAACCAGTTTTCTTAGTAATATTACCGACTCAATTGCCGGAATGACCAAGTAGGAGAGAGTAGTAGTAACTTTCAATAACCAAATGTAAAATTAAATTATGTCCAACACCAATTTACAACGACCGCACTGCATCCGATAATGATTTTCCACTCGGAACACTAATGATAATGGGTATTTTACTTACTCATTAAGTCGTACTTTACATTAATTAATTACAATTATACAACGATGTATTTGTTTTGGGGTTTATTTGTGTCTTTCATGCATGTTTTTCCTGCCTAATTGAGCGATCAAAATGACGGGAACTCGGAAAGTACCGTCATTAAGTGTGGTACATTGTACGAGAAAAACAACAAATTAGAAATTAATTTTAAGGCCGCGTTTACACCAAACGTTATGCCTGCAGTAAACTGTCACAAGCAGAGTGCCTAGTACGAGATTTTAAACGTATTCGATCGCGTTAACGTAAATTTCAAATTGTACTAAAACTCTGACAGTCTGACGGACTAGAGACGGTAATGGGAAACACAATTATTCTAATCTAATTGCTATAAGTCAAGAGAAGCTTATAGCTGTGTAATAAGTAAAAGCCAGTGATAGCAAACGCGTGGTGAAGCAAGTGTTTTTTTTTAACCCTAGACCCAAAAAGAATGGTGTCATAAGTTTGACGTTTCTGGGTGTATATCGCGGTGGCTGTCTGTGGCATCGTAGCTCCTAAATTAATATACCAATTTTAATGAAGTTTTGTTTTGTTTGAAAGCTGACGTTGTCGAGATGGTCAGCTATAATTTATGAAGATCGAAAGTTTAGGCGTTTGATGATCATTTTTTAACTGAGTGAAGCTTATACAAGTTTTAGCTATGAGTATTACTACAGGCGCTCTAGTCAATTTGATAAATCAATATTTTGAATTGAATTGCTTCTAATGTGAGACAGTTGTAAGTTGTTAATCAGGTATTTTTAATTACTAAAAGTCATTAGTAGCTACGGTCAAACAATGTTTTTGCTTAACAGGGTACTAGTACTAACTTGTACTTATAAACTACTTTGCGAGTTAGCTGAGTAGTCAATTATTTTATTTCATTCTCATATTTTTTTTTTTTTTTTTTTTAAATTTTTATTCGTTTATAGTTACAAAATATAAGATATCTTATTATACTCGTAGGAACTTAACATTATGTAACTATATAATAGAACTCATGTGTGAATAGTACGGTGGTCCCCAAACTAGGCGGCGCCTGTATCTTGGGGGCCAGAGTTGCGTTAGCTTAGGCTAAAAATCAAGACATTTGAGAATTTACAGAGAAGTAAAATTTATATAATAAATGAAAAAGTTAAGGGCTAAAAAATAAAAATAAAAAATGTTATAACACAAAATAAAAACAAAATATTATGAACATGTGTTGTAGTGTGTACATGAGTTGTAGTGTAGTGTGGTGTGTGAGTGTGAAGGCGAGATAAGGTGTGAGTGTTATGATGAGATGAGGTGTGAGTGTGATGTTGAAATGGTATTAGAGTGTGCTAGTGAGATTGTGTCTGTTGTGAGTGAGGATTTATGTGTGAGGAGTTAAAAATATACATATGTATTTAATTTAGTATTGCCTCGGTTTCATTGTATGACAGGGAGAGAAGCCAACTTTTTGTGATTCTTTTACATGAATGGTAGGTAACATCTTTGATATCACAGTATTTACTTGTTTTATTGTATATATGTGTGTGTAAGTATGAGGGGCAGCGTCTGGCGAGAAGACTGTTTGCAATAGGAATAGGGACATGTAGAATACGTTTTGAGAGTAGGTGTTGGTAGTCAGCTCTGTTTTTTATGGTTTTGTGGACATGTAGGGTGGCACTGAGAAAATATAACTGACGTACTCGGAGGACTGGAAACTCATCGAACAGCAGATCTGTCGGGAACCTAAAAGGTTTTTTGAGCATCACTTTGATGACGGCTCTTTGAGCCCTTTCGATTTCAATGAAAGAGCTTTTCCCAGCTCCGCCCCAAACAGATATTCCATACTGGAGTATCGATTGACAGAGGCCTAGGTAAATTGTTCGCAGAATTTGAATCGGTGTGCAGTCACTTAGTCTTTTCATAACATAAATGAGTTTCCTGACACGACCCGCAAGCAAGTGAATGTGATGTTTAAATGTCAAATTTTCGTCTATTGTTATACCTAGGTATCTGAAGGAGGAAATGCGGTCTATAGGTGTACATGTACAATTTGAGAGTGGTGGGAGGTGATCGTTGCAGCATGTGTGGAACTTGAGTGTTAAGTGATGAGGAGGACTGGAAGCTGACGTTTTAAAGAAGGTAATGAGCTTTGTTTTTTTTAAGTTAAGTGTAAGTAGGTTTCTACTGAGAGTCTCGGAGATGGTAAGCAGACCGATTTCTGCAAGATGATACACCTGTTCCCAAGATCTAGCATGAAATAGGATTGCCGTGTCGTCTGCATAAGAAATAATTTCAGCATCGTGGAGTGGTGCGTTAAGTATATCATTCATGTAGAGAGTGAAAAGAGTCGGACCGAGAGTACTGCCCTGAGGAATACCGAAGTTTATTGGCAGTAGCCCGCTAGAGTAGTCACCTGCTTTTACTAGTTGCTGGCGATTTGATAAGTAGCTTTGAAACCAATCAAGCGTATTTCCTCGTATGCCAATTCCTTCTAATTTAGACAGGAGCAGTTGAATCGATATTGTGTCGAACGCCTTGGCTAGGTCTAGAAATATTGCCATAACGTGTTCACCCTTTTCAACGCAAGAGGCTACGGTGTTAGTGAGCAGCATAGCGGCGTCTTCAGTCGACTTCCCTCTTCTAAAACCAAATTGTTTTTCAGATATAAGCTTATTAGCTTCCAGGAAATTTACGAGTCGCTTATTAACTACTTTTTCGAGAAGTTTAGATAAAATGCACAACAGTGAGATAGGGCGATAGTTTTCTGGTAATTCTTTAGGACCGCTTTTATGTATGGGTCGAACACAAGCAACCTTCCAACAGTCAGGAAAAATACCATTTTCCAAACTCAGGTTAAAAATATGAGTAAGAGGTTTTAATAAAGTTTTTTTAAGCAGTACAATAAGTCTTACACTAATATCATCTAATCCGGCGGCGCTGTCTATTTTAAGTTGGTCTATAAGTTTTTCAACTTCGTCTTCGTCTGTTGGGTGAAAGAAAAAAGAGTGTGAAGGAGTGTCAGGTGGTTTATATTTGCTTGCTAAAGAAGCTTGGGACTCAGATAATCGCGTTAGTATGTGGTCTGAAAGATTTTTACCCAGGGAAGTAAAATAAGCGTTACACTTATCGAGTGAATCGACAGGGTCCTGTGCATTAGACATTAGCTGAGAGGAATCGCTTTTTTGAGTGTTTGGGTTGTAAATAGATTTAATAGTGTTCCAGAGCTTTTTCGGGTTATCTTTGTTTTTTATAATGAGTTCATTGTTATAATTATTTCGAAGTTTGTGAAGTAAGTCGTTACAAAAATTTTTATACCTAGTATACACAAGGCGGCGCATTTCATCATTAGGGTAAGCTCTTAAGGCTAAATGAAGGTTATCTCGGTGTCTCATGCATCTCATGAGTCCTGGGGTTATCCAGGGTTTAATATTGTACTTGCTACGACTGATTTTGACCCTACGGGAGTTTTTAGCTATTGAGTTGGAAATAGATTCAATAAGTAAGTTAACGGCTGAATTAGTACAATTCATGCTTAAGACATTGGACCAGTCAATACTTTTTAGCTCTTCGGCGACGGCCTCATCGTCAATTTTCATTTTCCATCGGGATTTAGACGCTTTCGTGACAGTGTTTTTTTGTGCTATTGCAGCCATGATTATATCATGATCCGTAATAGAAGATTTTCCTATGATACCTACAGATTTGGAACGTGACTTGACGAAAATGTGGTCGAGACATTTGCGCCCTCTAGTAGGCTCAGTGATCGCAGGCAGAAGACCGTGAGTGGCCATGAGACTTAGGTATTCAGAGTGCGTGCTGGTTGTGTTATAGATATCAATGTTAAGGTCACCGGTTACTATGAGAGTCTGATACTTTTTTAATGGCGTGAGGACCGAGTCTAGGGATATTGTAAAATTATCGATATTCGGGAAGGAGGGGGAGCGGTAGATACCGAGTATGGCTACTTGGTCGTCTATCGTTATTAGAAGACTATCTGCTTCCGCGACTTTGGTTTCTATTACTGCGGTATTCCAGGTTGTTTTGGTGTAGATAATGATGCCTCCGTTTTTGTTTATTTGAGTGTGAGTACGAAATACGGAGTACCCTGGTAGTATATCTAGTACTGTCATGTCACTTAACCAACACTCAGTCAGTACTATTACATCAAATTCGGTGTCAAGGCGTTGGAATGCTGTGTAAAAGTCGATGAAATTGTGCTGGTAACTCCTTATGTTAAGTGAGATTATTTTAAAATCTTTAGTGTTGTTAAACAATTTCCTACATTCTTCTAATTGATCAAAAGTGTGACAGTCTATAGTAACATTTTCATCAATATCCTGAATTATGTCAAGTAAAGCCATAGATGAAACTAGTGAAAATGTTGTTATTTATAATAAGTATATTAAGTGTTGTCATTGTTACTATGAGAGCGTCGTAAACATGAGGATGTAGGAAAATATGAGTGCGGAAATATGTGTTTAAGTAAGATCGGGGATTGTTTGTGAGGTAGAGTGGGATATGAGTGTTAATTTTAATTATGGTATCGTAATCTGTAAATAAAATTGTGTACATGTAGAAATAATGTGGGAGTGTAGTGGGAGAGTGTAGAGTGTAATTGTGTTCAATATCTTGCATGTGTTTTGGAATGATCAGTGTGTTCATTATTTGCAAAGTTGTTGCTACAAAATAGAATTTAAAAACAATATAAAATCTAAAAATTATTTGCAAAGTTATTGCTACAAAATAGTATTTAAAAACAAAACTTAAAATATTATAAGATTTCACAGTAGAAATAAAATGATATCCAAAAGTAAGAGATCTTGCTTTAAAAGGATGTTGTGGGGATGTAGTGGAGGTCATTTTTAGGGTGTGAATGTGTTCAAAATATTGTGTGTGTTTTGGTATGATGAGTGTGTTAATTATTTGCAAGGTTATTGCTACAAAATAGTTTATAAAAACAATATAAAATCTGAGAATTATTTGCATAGTTATTGCTACGAAATAGTCTTTAAAAACAATATAAAATCTAAAAATATTATGAGATAAAATAGTAAAATTAAAATGAGATCCAGAAATAAGAGATCTAAGAGTAATAAAAAGTTTGTACTGTTTGTCTTCCGGCAAGGTAGTCGTTTCACTGAACATCTGTTGACACATGCGTCGACACTGTAGTCGTAGAGCCAAGATGGTGTTCCAGATCTTCAGTGTTCCGTATGTGGATGGAAGGGTTACCTTCTTGCTTACGTATGAGAATTGCGCCATTTTTGATCCAGCAGAACTTGTATCCGCGTTCTTTAGCAGCAAGTTTGGTCGTACGAAATAACTGCCTGTTCCCTTGGGTTAGACGCTCATTTATATAAACATTTTTTGTAACTCCGGGGATCTCGATGTCAGTCGTAGTGAGAGACCTTCTGGTTTTTGCAGCTTTCAGAAATTCATCGCGCTTGTAGCGCCGAACAAAGCGGATAGCGAGAGTGCGCGGGAGAGTTTCCGATGAGTTATTGGGTTGATGGCGGCGTGGTCCCGCTCTGGTCACATAATCTAAATCTTGCTCATCCAGGGGAACTCCTATTTTGTGAGCCAGGACGCACACGATATGAAGCGGGTTTTCATTCTTGAACTCGTTGATGCCAGATATCTCTAATTCATTTTTCAACGACGATTGTGCTTGAGTGTTCAGCTGATCGCGGAGATTAGTTATAGTATTGTTGAGGGAAATTATTTCTTCTTCGCGTTTCTCTAGCGATTTTAATCTAGCATCGTAATCGTCGAGACGCGTATAACATAGTGTGAGGTGTTCGGACAAGTATGTAATATGTGATTTGATGTCGACTACATCACCTCGAAGTAATTTTATTTCGGAGCTAAGTGAGTGGCATATGTAAGCATGCCTTTAAAAAAACTTACCAAATATAAAAATATATTAGAATAGAAAAACACTCAGATTGAGATTGAGATCAGAACGCAAACTTTTCTGAAAGTTATGAAGAATATGTAAAATATAAGAATATGTCTGATGTCTGACGTCACACCACAACAGAAGAAAGAATGAATAAACGATGGATAGACTGTAGAAAAGATGGTGATTGTCCTGTGCGTTAGGGTTTATTTTCGTTTGGCGAGTAGGTGTCTGAGTTAAACAAGCTTCTGTCTTTGATGGTATTAATTGGTAACTAATCTTAAAATATCTTTACATCATAGTTAATAGGATCGGCGGCTAGCTACTTAGGTACCTTAATCGAATGTGGACTGTATGAACAACTATTATGTATTAAAAATGCTTTAACAGTGATATTCTCTATATGCTAAGATTTTCATATCGTAATCCTAAGATCACATGATCTACGGTAAATGTTATTTAGGAATATTATGCAAACGATCCCACAAAATATTGGCACCAAGCCCGACCAATGTATGAATTTCGTAACTCACCGTACCAATAGCAAAAATCTTAAAAGATTATCAATTCTAAGCTGTTCTATGACTGCCCTGTTGCTGCACAACTGCTGAGCTTGGAATCCTAGGTTTGATTTCCAGGTTGGGTAAAGTGTTATTGGGTTTTCCAATAGGTGTTTTTTCAGCAGCAACTCGTAGGTTGGAAGTTGGTTGTGTGACACCCCCAAGGCCGGTGTATGAAGATGTCAAAGCACGTAAAGCTATTGCTCTGGCGTCTGATCTGGTCGGATTGATGTCCCAAAGGATTATAAGAATGTGGGAAGGAGTGCACATGTTACAGTTACTAGGATAGTCTTCATTGAGATCGGCCGCCGTTACCGAGATTCGGTCAAGAGAATATTAGCTGTTCTAGAACATATTCATCTGCGGTGTCACCTATCTGAAAGACGATCCTTCTACGGAGTTAATTATAAGGACTCGAATACCAAAGTAGCCACTTGCACCGCACGTGTGGTCCTTGGCTAATTTCCCTGACTTACATAAGTAGCATACCATAAATACTATGTACGGTCGAACAAGCTATTTGGTTTACAGACCACAATAATTATCTTTCTGCTACATTACCATTCATTGTTATTTTGTGATCACTTTTTAAGCTTATGGTGTCTAATAATTTTGAAACCTATTTAGAGTGATTTAAAACAAATTAAGTCCGCCTTTGTACTTTATTTGTTGCATAAAGTTTAAATAAATAAATAAACAAATTACACATTGCTTAAAAATTTTTGCAAGTTAGCTGCCTG
Organism: Hoplodrina ambigua; assembly: GCA_949774945.1. Lineage (NCBI taxonomy): Eukaryota > Metazoa > Arthropoda > Insecta > Lepidoptera > Noctuidae > Hoplodrina > Hoplodrina ambigua. Next base: position 3,081,805 of record OX458976.1, read on the forward strand.
TATACTAAATGGATTGTTCGACTGTACGAAACGAACAATTCCAATTTTAAAATTAATCTTTACGTTACTTTTACATCGCGTGCTCGTGCTAAGCCCTTTGCTCAAAATTAGCATGCTTGCTTGCAACACGAGATTGTCTGTTCCCGGTTTTTCTCTTTCGTGTCTCTGTCACTATCCAATAGATAGTTCCGTAACGCTAAAACTGTCACCGTCTGTCTCCAAAACTCAGGTTATCGCAAAAACTAAGTTATAGCTGGCAACAAATTCAATTATAAAAGAAAATAGGAAAAGAAAGTTTATAAGTGAAAAAGTTTAGATAACGTTAGATAATTTCGGAGAATCGAAGTAATTTCCTTTTAAGTTCTGAAACGGTTGAGTGTAACTTATGTAAAAGTAAGTTTTGTATAGATTTAATTAATACCTTCTCGGGTTCTCGACTTAATCACAGTTTGGTCGATGGCAATCTATATTGAGTCGACCCCAGGGGCGCAGCTAAAGCCGTGTCAGGGTATCAAAGATACGGGGCCCCCAGTCACAGGGGCCAACCCGTGTAAGAAAAAAATCGTAAAACATTATCCACTATCTCACTCACATTCTTAGACTGTACGCTAAACATTTCGGGAAAAATCACTTCATCTTCGACATCGATTGTCGCCGAAATTGCGACAAGATTTTGAACGCTTTTAATTATTGTAATTAGCCTTCAGTAGCGGCTGGAAAAAACAAAAGAAAAACACTTTCAAAGTTTAATCTCATTTATTTTCAATAATAACAATAGTCGTTATGTTATAATTACTGTTTTAAAAACTTACATTTTCACTATTCATAATAATTAAGCGAAGTTTTTAAAATAATACCTTTCATATTATAAGCGTTGTTAAAGCGACAGACAGACACGAGTGTTCCGTACATAACATGAAACCAATTTAATTAAAACCTTCATCATAAAATCAAAATGGACGTTTTGGCGAGTATTAAACTCTCGCATCCTATAAAACGTCACGTAAATTCAGTCGAAAATTGTAAATGTATGTTTTACATTCAGTCATATCTCGGTAGCAACATAAGTTTTCTACGAAATGATAAGAAGCTATCATAATAATCTATTTTCATTAACTTTTACAGTAGTATCACAATACAGCATTAATCTAAAGGTATCGTATGAAATGGCACGAAATCTGATAGCATCAGGCCCGGCGGCTCGCTCTCGACACGTGACGAAGATGAACTATCGACTAATGGCACTACATCGCTGCGAGGACTCACTCTTCTATTGAACCAACCCACTATACACGATGCAATGTATATCAAAATACCACAAGTCACGCCGGCCCATAACAAAATCGTCTTCGACTCGGTAACGCTGGTAATTTTTATCCAATCACTACAAGATTTACTGGAAGCGAGTGTCTTAACACATACCCTAACTAAATATTTGGGTACTATCACAGATTGAACGAACATCCCTGTTTCATCAGCTGACACGCACCAAGATTGAGGCATCAGATTATTTATATTAATCCTAGGCAAAACTTCAATGGAATAAGATAAAATTGGACCATTAGTTACATTCGGAGGGTTCCAATTTACAATAATATGACCAAATTGGTTCGCATGCAAGTAGGTGATAGTAGGAATGTCAGCATTTTTTAAAGGAAATGTTCTAACAACACCGTTTGCTGATCTACTACAATGACCTCCTGAACAAGCTCTTAACCTAAACTTATAGTCACTAAAGGGTGCCAGCCCGCCAACTTGGAAGTCGTTTCTCGGGCTGCTAATGTTTAACAAAATTAATGTTCGCACATAGTTGCCAAAACTTGAATTGTTTGAAATTATGCTTTCTTGGTTATCACAACCAAATTGGATGTCATCGCATACGTCAAAGAACTCCTCTACCATCGCTCCAGGTGTAACAGACGCGAGTATGCCACACATTGATTCACAGCCTCTGTTATATTCTGGAGGTGGCCTCCTAACTAATGCATGACGAGTGTAGTCAACATCAAATAAATCTTCTTTAAGTTTACAATAATCAATCGCAGTTGATATCCTTGAATGGCTTTCAATCAAGGCCACATCTAGTTCGTAGTAATCAATGTGAACAATATAATCTTTGTGGTCGACCCATCTCACAACAACGACGTCTGATGCAGACGCAACTAGCTCAACGATGAACGGCGGCTCTGGAATTCCGACAGGCGTTGTGAACTGGAATATATTGCTTCTAATCAATCGTTTCTTCTCAGGATCGTATATTTCGATACAGAGTGCGTAAGACGATGCTGGTTGCAGTGCATTCAACTCCGCCACACCAAAACCCTTTTCAAATACAGCAGGGACATCAATAGCGTGCCATTCAAACTCGCTACAAGTTTCCGGAACTACAGTTGTACGGACTCCAGGCGGTAAACGCACGTATAGAGCCGAGTAATGTATATTGTGATCAAGAACAGGTGAAAACTTGATCAGTACTGAAGATTCATTTGAAGGTGTTATTTTAAAGTCGAAAGACACCTCTTTACACGCTCCTCTATAGCCATTTGAGCCTTCTGGAATGTCTATTGAAGATGGTTTAACTGGGAGTCGGTTTTTCAACTCATCAATTCTAGACATACACAAAACTGGATTGTGTTCGAACCTTGCTGTACCATTTTTGATTTTAAGATTCTTGGTCACGGCTGGAGTAAATAATGTTTGCAGATTATTATTGCGATTGATATCGATACTGTATTTGTCATCCTTTAGCTTCTCGCCTTTAATTATTCGTAGTGATGGCAGAAAGTCTATTGATGTTATATCGGAGCCCTCAATAGCTATGTATTGTGAAACTTCTTGTATTCGACCGAGGTATGTTCTAAGATCTCCTATTGCTCCTGGGATGGCTCTGACGTGTATTACCAATGATCCGTTCACATATACACATCTTTCTGCATTTTGAATGGAGCTCAGAGATTGTATTTTTAAATCGCCACATGTCTGAAATGCAATAAAAAATCTTTTTAATAAAATCAAAACTTTTTCGATTGAATACATTGTGATGCTACTGATAGCACAGTATTATTTACCTACAGTCGTATTTTAGATCACTAAACCCCTTTTCCGCTTTGGTCCTTTTAGTCATAACATAACATATCATTACGCCGGTAATCCCCGAAAAGATAAGCAGAGGTGAATCCATTAGTACACCTGCATTTTGCCAGTTATGTTTAAATCCCATGTAATAGGCAACGAGCCTATTGCCAACCGGGCACCAATCCAGACTCCGAGGCTGACTGAGATGTTCCTGATGGAAAAACCCATTAACACTTTGCCTGACCTGGGAATCGAACCCAAGACCTAATGCTCAACAGTTGCGGCTTACGACTACTAGTCCAACTTTTTTTTTCAAAGTACCAAATTTGGCCTAATTTATGCTTTTTCTACTTACAATTTCACAATGCGTGCAAGGCTCGCAAGTAATCGGGTGTGTCGCATTGTTCTGCCTGTAGTCTAGTGGACAATGAGACACACAGGTTTTGTTGAACACCCATCGGCCTAACTCGAAACATTCTTTTTCAGTGACGCAATATTGGTTGTCAGGAAGAAGGATTCTGTGAAAGAAAAGAATTTTGAATAATCTTTTGAAAGAGAAGTGTGGAGTTATATGATCCTAGACCTAGAGCTTTTAATAATTAACATCCCTAAATTATTTTTTGTCTGTCTATAATAATTGTTTAAAACATTTAAAGTCGGCTGATCAGAATCACGGCAAGGTTCATAAATGTACAAAAAAGTCAATCAACTACTGTTTGACTTTTATCTATCGTCGGCGAAGAATTTACGTGAAGTAATCATGAGGTGAGGTGTCAATTTCTAGTGTTAGGTGATGTTACAGGTCACCTCAAGTTCTCTCCAGTTAACGTCACCGAAAGAGATTTTTAAGAGTAGCACTTCTGGTAGTGAGTATCGTAGTATAATAAGGTAATTCTCTATCATTTTTAACAGTATTTGAAGGGTCATAGCTCGAAGTTGAGGAGGCTTACAGATACTCTTACTTCTAGTCTATCTTCAAAAAAAAACTTACGAATTCGGCGGACATTGCGTCACGCACTTTCCCTGATACGTAAAATGGCGGCACACAAAACAAATGTTCTTATTGGTCTTGCGGCACCCAAGGCACTGTTCGTTGCATTTATCAGCTTCAGGTCCATCCAGGAATAACTGGCATTTTCTGGAAAAATAAATCCAAATTATACATCATTAGCTTCTGACGTCATTCTAAGAACGCACTGTCCAAGTTTCAGTTCTGTTGAGTCCGTTGATCCGTCTGTCAGTCATACATACATACATAACATCACGCCTGTAATCCCCGAAGGGTTAGGCAGAGGTGTACCCATTAGTACACCCACATTTCGCCAGTTATGTTTTTCGTCCCATGTAATAGGGGGCGAGCCTATTGCCATCAACCGTACACAAATCCAGACTCCGAGGCTGCTACAGAGAAATTCCTGATGGAAAAACCCAATAACACTTTGCCCGACCTGGGAATCGAACCCAAGACCTCATGCACAGCAGTCGCGCTTGCGACCACTAGACCAACGAGGCAGTCTGTCAGTCATTCAGGACAAAGCATTTTATATGTATAAGAAGATTAGCATATGCTTACAACTTCGTCCCTGTGGAAGTCAAGTTTAGCATACAACAAAACCTGTAGAACATGACAATAGTATAGCTTTCTATCTGAGAGTGAATTTTTATAATCGGATCAGTTTATTTCCGAACACCACAGGCTATATTTGACTGCCACAAAGACAAAGTCGTAAGTAGAGTTAGCCTTTAATTAAGACAAAAAGCTATTGAGCTGCTTTAATTAAAACTTTGACATTGCAGAAATTAACTGAAAGTCTTACTTATTATTCCAACAGCGATTCAGCGAGGCATTTCTCGAACAAGAGCAAGGTATGCTGCACTGGACTTGAATGTCCGGTGGACTGATTACATGACGAGCCTTCGGAGCCAACACTTTCCAATCAATAGTATCCACGTAGCATGCTTGAGGCAATGCCCACATTGTCACCCCTCCTCTATCGATTTTGAGAAGGCTGTAGAGGCCAATCTGTAAATTAAATAATATACATATCATCACGCCTGTAATTCCTGAAGGGTTAGACAGAGGCGTACCCATTGGTACACCCACATTTCGCCAGTTATACAGTTAAGTCCCATGTACCTAATAGGGGGCGAGCATATTTCCATCAACCGAGCACAAAACCGGACTCCGAGGCTGCTAATGAAAAAATCCTGATGGAAAAACCCAATTACAATATCCAACTTGGGAATCCGACCCAAGACCTCATGCTCAGCAGTCGCACTTTGCGGCTACTAGTCTAACGAGGCCACGCACGCGGACGAGTATCCAATAACTACTCTTGCACTCACAGGAAAATAAATAATGTACTTCAAATTAATCCTTAGCTTACTGTTATTGCATATTATTATTATAAAAAGTCGCAATGAAGGTACCCGGGCTTTATCATTGTGAAAGTACCTATTTATTTATCGGCCACTCATAGCTCCTGGTTATAGGAATTTGGTCCCAAATGGGGCGAACTAACTAAACTGCTGGATAACGCACTTATCAACATTTTTAACAAATGATCGGGATATTATTATCTTCTTCCACTTCGTTAACGTGTGGGCAGAAGGTCTGATGACCCTACACACCCTAGTATCAGCGTTTCTAAACCGCCTCAAGGGCCTCTGACACGGTTTAAGTGAACAGTATTATTATATTTTTTTATTTATTTTATACCCGGGCGGAGCAGGGGCGGTTCGTTAGTTTAAAAAAAATAGTGAATACTATGATTCAAGAACTTAACTTGTCCTATTGCAAAGTTATACTGACCTCAAAAATAATAAAAAATGTATATATGTATAGTCAAACTCTAGGTGTATTATGTATACAAACGATTTTACTCACAGTTTCAATAGTTCTGTTTCAACATTCGACATGCTGTACAATAGGTAGACCTATCGAACAAACTGTCGACTGTTCAGACCGCTGCCTATCTGTATTTGAATATTAAAAAAAGAACGAATATCCGCTCAACCATTGTTTGCAAGATTTAAAATGAAATACTATTTGAGTTATCTAAATGCAAATAGTTATTTTTTTTGTCGCCTGTTAGCGAAAAATTGATTTATTGGCCAGTTTTACTAGTATGTTTATTTTCAAAATGCGAGATCAAACAAGATAAAAAAGGAGGAAGAAGTTTGGAAGGTGAATGGTACTTTTGCCCAGCTGTGGGAATTAAATTACGCTGAATAACGAATAACTTTACACTGTCATGAAGTTTGTATATTCTTCAATGAGTTCATCATACAATATCAAAACACATTTTGGTGTTAATTATTCACATAATATGAGAAATCTTCAGCGCTCCGATCAAAAGTACTAGGATAGCATAACTAAAAGCAGATGGAGGGAATTAGTTGGAAAGCATGAAAGCGTGAAAAACCACATCACTAAATAGGAACTAATAAGAAGTCACTGTAATAAACCAATTATATTTTTATTTACCTCTCGAAGATTAGAGTTGTCATACACAACTAAGGCGAAATTGTACAACAGCTTCATTCCTCGTATTCTCGTCAGGTTCGGGAACAGCTGGCCCACGGATTCCAGGCCTCTTACTCGATAAATTACTAGATATTCTGTGATCTGAAACACATAAGACAAGCATTTAAGGTATTTAAGCATAAGGAAAAAATGGCTTTCTATTTACGGTTAAAACAAATGCATTTTATTCTGTAACCTAAGTATGTGCGTAACTGCGTACAAATTATAAAACCGTTGACATAAAAAAATGAAGGCGACGATTCAAAAATGTTCCCCAAAAAATGAGCGCGCAAAAAATAAAAGGAAAAAACTTTGTATTTAATTGGATCTTGCCATGACACTTATATTTCTTGCGATATTTGTAAGGAACTGTACATCTTACCTCTCTCAAATCCCAAAACGTCATATTGACAAAGTTCTCCTTCCTCGCTTTCTCTATAAATATTTCTACACTTCCTAAAACCACGACGCATCCATCCAAAATCTTCAAATCTGTGACGCTCTTAATGAGTTCCCCTTTGCATATCCTCGGGTTATTCGTCGTTAGATTCAATCTTTGTGGTGATATCCCGCCGAAGAACAGGGAGTGGACCAGTAACCTGAAGAAGAAGAAGATCTTACTTGACGAAATAATTGACTTATTTAACAGTTGTTCATAATGATGAGTACAGTAACCCCTTTTCAGGTTTACGATAAACAAAACCTAAGCTTGCATAAATAAGGAAAATAAAACCCTAGGCAAACAATACTACCTAATTGGAACTCTAAGCAACTATAATAGGTACCTACCTACCTACTTGATAACACTAATTAGACGAATGCAAATAAAACATGATTATTAATATAACTTAGGTATTATTTTCTATGGGTCAATACAAACTCGGGTCATTGATAGTACTTATTATTTACATAAAACATTACAATAATACTTTCCTTATTTTTAATTAAAATTAAAATGTGTTTTATTTATAATTCAGTAGCTAGTAGGTAGGTAGGTAATTTGGTGTAAAAGGGAATCTATGCTCACATTATAAAGATTGAGTTTGTTTGTTTGTTTGAAGGAACTACTAGTTCTATTTGAAAATATTTGTGTTAATTATATAATAGCCCGTTTATCAAGGATGGTTTTAGTCTAAAGTAAAAAAAAAAACAGCTGATCCATACATTACGATATTGTTGAGTAGCATTTTTGTGGGGAACAGCTGTTTTTTTTTCATGATTTCGATGTTGGTCTCATAGTAAAAGTTGTTCGTAATGATGAGTACAGTGACCGCTTTTCAGGTTTCGGGTAAATTTTCAATGACCCTGTATACAGGTTACAGGAAAAAAAAATCTGCTGTTCCATAATTATCTACGATCGTGTTGTGTTGCATTTTTGTAGGGAACAGCTGATTCTTTTCTTACAGATATTCTTCTCACTGACTTTTTTGGCAGTACTAAAATGTACCTTCTCTATGATATAAAGTACTCTGTGGTAACTCCTTTAAAGCTCATTAATACCAATAAAATCTATGTCCAATTATCGGTATTATTCAGTTAACGCAATTAGACATAGAGTAAGTATTATCTCCTATGTTGTAGATTGAAAGTACGCTGTTACCTATCATTAGCAGTCATTACAAAACGTCGAGAAATCAAGTGTCAAATTATCGTTGAGATAAATTCGCTGTAAAATATTGTCGATTTTTTTGGATTCCGTAGATATCCTAGGATGCCAAAACGGTGCCTCTAATCTTCGTCCATCTGTCTGTTAGCGGGCTGTATCTCATAAACCATAATAGGTGTGAAGTTGAAATTTTCACTAAGTGTTTATTAGGTGCTATAACAACAAATAATAAAAATAAAATTATATTTAAACCTGAAGGTGTTGGCGGGTTTTTGTTTTGTTACGCTCTGCTATATACTTATGCTATGTAGGTAGGTACCTTTTAAAAAAAATGTTTTGGCCCAGTGACAACAAGTCATATTTTGGACATATTTGTCATTAAAAATATAAATACAAAAAGTTAAGCTACTTTGAACAGTATTTAAATATTAGCGGATAAAAATAGCTCGGAAATGTTCCTATGTAATGGTTACCTGCCTCATATTGTACATACCTAGTTACACAGCTAGAACTCTACTTACCTACCCTACCAAGGACAAAGTGTGAAAGAGACAAACATACACACTAAAAATACATGTAATATTCATACGACAAACCAGTTCTGAAATCATGACTTACAAAGTGAACATACAGGACAAATACAACATAAAAAAAATATTAAATTAAAATAATATAAGAATTTTAGTAATAAAATTAAAAATAAAAGTTGAATTACCATATCAGCGTTTTCGCCATGACACCTTGAGTTTGCCACCGAACTTTTTATACTTTTTCTGCGCGCGAGCAGCTAGCCGCTTCCTCAATACGAAACGACTGAGTAGTCTCCAGTGTAGGTACCTTACATTTATGGAAAAACACATTGTGTTTCGTTTCCCATGGCCCTATATTGATCATGGGATTTTAGCTATTGTCTGGATCAATTTCTAAAGTATTAACAACAAAGAAATCTATTGGAAACAAGTAAACGAATGGTTAGTTATACTGTTGTCTCTTTTTAACTTTATGCCAATTGCAGTGTGGGATAAGGACGGTGTAATAGGTGAAGTTTGTTGACTGTTGTTAAGTAATTAGGTATTTATTTTAATCTTGGGATCGTGGCGCGTAATTGATATAATTTAGATAAACGTTGTTCCTGTTAACGGATCTTTAATACTGTAAATCTACACGTAATTACAATAGTTTACATCACTGCAAGTCATGGACTATATTTGATTCTGTAGTGTTTTTACCCAGCTAACGGTACAGCTACTTTAAACCCAAGATTATAACTAGGTATTTACTTTTGCTATTCAGTCGTATCTGCAGTTGTCCTTTTTAGTCTATCAGAGCGACAGCGATAGTTTTTTCTAATACTTCATTTTCAAAAATCTCTTTGATCGCTTCCTCCTCCTTCTCATTCTGTGTGACTACATAAAATATAATTATACATATCCATGTAAAAAGCGTTAGTCTCGTTAAAGTCGAAAATGGCTCGCCCGATTCGATTTTATTCAGTTGTGCTTCCTTCCTTAAAAAAAAAAATAATTAGGAAAAAAGAAAACCACGAATAAAATTTAAAGTAGTACGAATTTACCGTCATCTAGTGCTTACTAAATTACAATATACCTACTTTTTTAATTTATGCTGTAGGTATTGATTGCACATGTTAATCGATAATAATAATTGATTGTAAGTCCTTGACCCTTAGTGCATCGAGTTCATAATATATAAAGCGTAGGTCATACCACGAGCTAAGCTATTGACAATTCTTGCCATGTGAACTAAAACTATAGGCTAGCTTGCGCCTGAAATTAGTCACGGATCTTCGTAATTAATTTCAACGTAAGCTAGCTCATAGTTTCGCTTTACCTGGCATTTATTTCAGGCATAAGTTAGCTCATACTTTCTTTGACTTTGGTCTGGACAGAAGTTATTAAAAGTAAAATTGACCTTTTTTTTTCTCATAGATACCCTTCGTCTGTATATTTATTTAACGCAGTGTCATGTCAGATTTTTATCGAGTAACACCCTACAGTTTCCCCTGATACCATTTGTGTAGTCATGTCAGGATATTTTTCGTCAGAAGTCTTTAAAAGTAAAGTTGTCCTTTTTCCTCATAGATACCCTTCGTCTGTGTAGATATGTGGGTCGGATTCTTATCGTCTAAAACCCCATGGTTCTTTCGACTAACATGCGTGGAGAGCCCAATATTCACGGCCCAGACTGGAGATAAAATTTACCTACTGCTTATGTAAGCTTAGCTAGCGATGTGACCGGAGCTTTATGTGAGTAGCTATACATTTTCACATAATGAAATGACATTGTGAAATCATTATATCGTTATTGTAATTTATCCATGAGACCGTGTCACTAGAAGCTTTTGTTTTTAAAACCATTTACACAATGCCGTTACGCTCTCTAATCTCTGGATTTTTTGATATTTAAGTATTTTTAAATAGAATAACTTCGTTACTAGTCCTGTTGCATTTAGTTGCTGTAGTACTGTATATGGTACACCTATTCAATAAATCTTGAGTTAATTGTAATTTAGACTACTGTTTGTCGTCCCTCATAAATAAATAAATAAAAATCTTTAATTTGCTGAATTATTTAGACTTGCAGAAATCCACAACAATTTAATTAAATATTAATAAATTGGGACAATAGTAGGTAATATTACCATAATTTCTCTGGACAACGTGTCAACGAAAAGATGATTGCATGCCTTAGGTTCACGCCAATAAACATCAATCAATGAGTCAGGAATATATGACGAAGCAACAGGGGCCCTGGTGACCAGAACGGGTGGAACTGTCAGGAAAACAATACAAGACAAATTAAATTAATTAAATATTCTTGTGTTCGACAAGGTATTGATTTAACAAAGACAGCTTAATTGATGATTCATTTTTAGAATGAAAAGTTAGACGAACTGTTTGTCTTTTCGTTTTTTTATTAGACAACTTCGTCTTCGACTTCGTCCGCGTGATTATGAAGATATAAAGCTTAATGATGTTTAACGCAAACTGTATTTATATTTAAAGTAGATTAGACCAAGAAGACACGTTGTCCCATGCAACCTTTGCCCCTCTTTTTCACCCCCTAAGGGGTAGAATTTCGGAAAATCCTTTCTTATCGGATGCAGCGTTAAACAAAGTACAAACCCTCCAAGTTTCAGGTCTCCACGATAAGCGGTTTAGGCTGTGCGTTGATCCGTCAGTCAGTCATTCAGGATAAAGCATTTTCTATGTAAGTACTTATAAATGAGAGTTTTATTAATAACTAGTCCATCGAATGATCGGTTAATTAGCTAAACTAGTATTAGAAGGAAAAAAAAAAGATTTATATTTTTTGTTTGTAATGGATAAACTCAAAAAGTAGGACCTTGTTGGTCGAATATAAAAATTCTTTCACATATTGAAAATTAAATTATCAGCAAGTAACATAGGCAATTTTTTTTTCTTTGTAATCCGTTAGAAAATTTACGCAGAAGAAATTGCAGGCTACTTATTAATAACAGCTAATTAAAGTTACTAGAACTGTCCCCTTTGTTTTGTGTAGCATCGTAATAATGCTACTAAGATGTTTTAGAAATAACTTTTATGAACGTACGTATTTTAATCTTAGACTCAATCTCTCAAAAATGCCTCTGTGTTAGGTAGATAAAGTAGGTACACCATTAGTTTGACAAGATTTTGAAATTAATTGTCACTGAGATGAGGTATTAACGTCCAGATTTTGAACGTTTTTGTTACCAGGATTTGGCCTTCAGAGGCAAATAACGAATTTGCACCTAAAATAAAAATCTTCCTGAGATATTTTTCTGTATTTGCTAAATTAAAAAACAAAAATAAAATAAAATGGTCAAATTTTAAATTAAGCATTCGTTCGGTCGTAAAACATACCTAGATTTGAGTATTTGAGTAGTGCGTGTGCGCACCCAAATAATCCTATCTACATATACATAACAGAAAACGTATCGAACGGCCATGACACCCACAGCCCTAACACCGAGTTATTGCAAATATCTCAATTAAATACAATAACAAGATGGTCCTGATATCAAAATATACTTGTAGGTAGGTAAGTACAGTCAGCACGTTGCACTTGAACTAAAAAAAGCGCCGTTATAGATATTATTATGACACAAAGGTACCTACTAACCAAGTCAAACTGTTGTCTTGTGACTATACTTTACTATAGACTAGCTTCTTCCCGCGACTTCGTCCTTTTCAAAGTTGATATAATTTATATTATCCCACGGGAATCGACTGTACATTTTTCCGGGATAAAAGCCTATTTGTGCTATTTAAAATTTTTAGTAATCTATCTCTTTGCCAAATTTTATCCAGATCTATTCAGATCCAGAACATTTTATCCTGTCTTTTTGCATAACAAACATTCATCCATCTAAACTTTCGCATTTATAAGTAGTAAGTTAAACAAAGCAACCGTTGCGAAGAGCAATGAGTCATGTAAGTGGCTTCCCAGCTATGCCATTAGCATAGAAACTGGACGAGACTGTCTCAAGATGAAGAAGGTATAGTGAAGAAATGTCTCAGGTATTCAGCATAGATAGGAACCTACCTTTATCTGTTGGTAACTAGTGAGACATCTGTCTATCTCTATCGGGTGCAAGTGTCATCGTTAACGAAAACTTTGACCATAAATTCAGTAAGTATAATTAGAATTCAAGACCTCCCAGAACGATTGAAATATGTTTTCCGACAATTTATAAGTCGGATAACTAAAAAAAAATAATCGTTTTATGTAAAATACTGGTATTCAGCTGCATCCGATTAGACTGGAAGCCGATCCCAACTTAGTTGGGAAAAGGCTAAGAAGATTGATGTTAAAAAACAAAAACATTCCAAAGTGCAACAACTTCACAGTTTAAATGTATTAAATAACTGATTTTTCTTTATAAAAGCGATGAAAAAAGGGACAACGTAACAAAGGTTTTAACATGGATTCAGTAAAACATTCTAGATCCCCACAGTTAACATTATTCTTCAGATAGGTAAGTAATTAAAAATAAAAATCTGCAGTTCCATACCTACATGATTTTACCCCCCCCCCTCCCCCTCCTCAATGTTAACAATTTACGTCAGTTATGTTTATTTATTCCACGCCCTATTATTATAATTAGTACCTACCTATTTACTTACAATCAACAAACTAATTAATTCTAATTAGTGGTCCGTCAAAATCTCCCCAAAATATCCCGCATTGACATGCCAATTTACTAATCCAATCATAAAACGTATATTAGGTACTACATACTCATCACTTTTAATATTAATTTAGCCGAACTAATCACAAAACCAAAAGCATATTATCATTTCCGAATTAAATGAAAGTACAAAATTAATAAGCACCTGATAATGACATATACATGAACACAATATTATTCTACATGTCATTATTTATATTGAAAACAAAGGATTAAAGTTTTCACCACGCAAATACCACTATTTATTTCACAATTTCATAATGAACAACACAGTAACTGTTTTACACTAAATTATACAATAAAGGTCTATAGCTAAGCTATTCAAACGTAGTTATTAATTAATAAATAAGGAAAAATGTACTCGAGAATTTGACAAAGTCTGTTATTAAACACACGCTCGCTACGACTGGACCCAAGCCGCCATGTTATAATTTTGAATTGTTAACAAATTGTCTAATTATTACCGCGATGATTTCGATGAGAGCTAATAAAATATAAACGTATTTGATCACGACCTTAGCAGAGGTCAGGCATATACAGGATGGTTGGTTAGTTTGTTTTTGAATTTTATCTTTTTAATTCTGTTCTGTGATTTTAGATAATCCTTTTTTTGGGGACCGTAGGTGCCCACATGTATCGAGACATCAGAAGTGTTGTTAATGTCCTCTAAAGTGCATATGAAGGGACAATTTGGACACTGTAGTAAGTGGACCATCGTCCGATTAGAATCACCGCACTTGCACTGGGTACCTGTGGGATCTATAATCCCCCATTTTGCTAGGTTGTTTACCTACAGTGGTTTATTTGGATGCCAAGTCTATTGAGCGCTTTCCTTATAGGCCATTGGAGATCACAACCGAGTGGCGAGTATTCCTGGGGTTGAACGAAGTTGGGTGGGTATCGTTCCTCCTCACAACTTAAGTCCCACTATAGGCGGTTGGTTCTGAATAGATCGAAGAAACTTTTCCGAGATAAACAGCAACTCTGTCGTTTTTTTTTAGGACTACTCTGGTCTTAATTAGGTATGTTTCAGCATGAATATCCGTGTTTCTAGTGAAAGATTTTTTGTAGTTGGTCAATAGGTACTTCCAGATATTACCTTTAATATAATAACATTAACAAAACATACTTACCAAAGTCTACCTATAGTTAGCCAGTCTTGTGAGATATAGTTTAAAAAAAGAAAGCCTTGCGCTAATATTAAAGGTCAGAAAGAAAAAAGAAAAAGAATTAAAATATCTGAATAAATAAGTATTCATCCCCAATTAAAAAATCTCTTACATCTTTTTACCCCCATCAAACAACCCTTTCGCTCTAATCAAAGTCAAAATAACCAAAACCTCAACCGTCTGAAACCCATTCTCGCTAATTAAAAACAATATAAAAAACCGGATAAGTCCGAGCCTGACTCGCACACTGATGGTTCTGTACCACAAAAGCTTTTATAATTTTCGTACCTTTTAAATAAAGGCCATAATAATTTAAACGAATAGGTATCAAGAAATATCCTAGAAAACGTGTTACAATGACTTAAAACCAGTCGTTTTATTTTTTTATTTCTTTGTCACTAACCTTTTTTAAATTGTTTTCATTATTACCTTTAATCTTATTAACTTTTATATTTTTTGTAAGTCATGCTGTGTACACATTTTTAGAAGTGCAATCTCGACCTAAACTTTAATGCTGTGGTACTCTTAAGATGTGTGGTCTGTATTCTGTTATGTGTTAATTAATTAAATAAATAAATAGTATTAATGGGTACACCTCTGCCTTACCCTTCGGGGATAACAGGCGTAATTAAATGTTGTGTTGTATGTTAAAAAAAAGAATCATCCAAATCGATTCATAATTGGCGGAGTAATCGTTGAACAAACACACAAAAAAAAAAATACACGCGTCGAATTGAGAACCTCCTCCTTTTTGAAGTCGATTGAAAAATAAACCCTGTGACAGACAGATTATCAGACAGGGTAGGCAATTAGGGTCCCAAATGGTACACAACTCGCACGGAACCCTAAGTACGAAAAAAATTAATCTGCGCAGCTCAACAACTTTCCTTTTTTTTATAACTCAACATTTTTTCTAGTCGTCGTTCATAACAGATGTTGAAGTAATGAAACACCCTGTTTATACGGAGACCTGCAGGTCAAGTGGGTTTAACGAGCAATATTGCATTTTGTAACGTTCAGGCCGGGTGCATGCGCTATGATATTGCTTGACGTACTTACGTGTACTACGATATTGCGGGGATAAATCTTGCTAAAAAATAAAATTAGATAACATTGTAGGTAGGTACCAGTATTGTACCAGTAGGTACCTGTACTGGCAGGTACGTAGGTACGTCTTTTTTGCTATAATTGAGTAGGTAGAGGAGAGAGAGTAGGTATGTAGTGCACCTACCTAAATAGGTACTACGTTAAAGTATAAGTAATAATGTTAGTAACGGAACAAGGTGTAAATCGTAAAATTGTAATCGCCGTCCCGTTTCGTACCCGTTTGGGTACCTATGTATAATAACATTAATGACCATGACCGTCTTTAGCCATACCACACAATCACATTACTATCTCTGAAACAGTTCTGTGACAGCGCCTTTATTTCGTAGCAGTTGGTACCTTAGGTTGGCTTTCATTGTAACCTAACTATTCTAGGTATTCTAGGTCTACCAATCGACATAAGATTTGACCCCTAAGGTCAAATCTTATGTCGATTGGTAGACCATTTTAATCATACAAATAGTTAGGTTACTACATTACCTCCTGTTCCTCCTAAACCTACTGTTGAATGTCATACGAAAGTACCTAAGTAATAATAATTATGATCTTTTTCTTACCCTAGTGGGTGGATCCCTAGAAAACTTCAATCGTGCAACAGCAAACCATTTTTTTCAGTGCTTCTGCCTACATAACTTATCAATTAAGTAAACAGTTGTTAATCAAAATAAAAGGATAAAATGTTTACTAAGTTCTATATTATTGCGTATTTAAAAATTAACAATAATTTTATTAAGGTAAAAGAAGGTTTAATGTAGAGAGGTAGAGAATGCCTTAGGCATTAAGTCCACCTTTGTACTTTTTTGTTGCATAAAGTTTAAATAAATAAATTAGAAGGTTTAATGTCTTTAGACCTTTGCCCAGTCTAAGTAAATAGATTAAAAAAAAACCTTTGTCACCCACGTCACTGTCAAGCCACTGTCAAAGTCGAAAGTGATCAAAACACTGTCGGCAAAATGACATTTATACATAAAAAGCATCGACCTTTTAGCTATCTCTTTCGCTCTATCACGAAGAAAGGTATATTTGTGTCTTTTCTAACATCTATACTTGCTGCAGTATTCTAACTGAATCGCTGGACCGTTTTTGTTTCAACAACTTAGTGTTTTCTGATGTGAAAACAAACGATAAAATAAGCCGATAATTCTTTATAATATTACAAGTAAGTAGTAAGTATTAAAATAAGAGAGGCATGGCTCAATTGTGAGTATTTATTTGTTCAATAATCATGCTAAAACTATGTTAGAATAGGCCTAAGAGGAGTCGTAACTATTTTTCTTTCACAAAAATAACAATGTGTTTTATTTCGTATTTTCCACTGGGTTTCCTAGCAGTTCTATCGGACATCACCTCTTTATAATATTTTTAATTTAAATGTTTTATTTGTCTTTAATTGCAATATCATCACCAAAATGTTTTGTTTGGACTTTTGAGACAACAAATTGTAAGCCTGATAAGCTTCTTAATCTCTTTTTTTTATTTTATTTACTCGATTTTAATATCTTTAAAAAGTTTTGTGTTTAAGTTAATTATTAAAAAGTAATCTACAGTTTTGATTGAAATTAATAGTTCTGACAGTCTTTATTTTGCTGTTCAATTTTATGTGATTTTTTAAAAATAATTTTTGCTATAATAACCACAGAAAGCAGTTTTATTATTGAAAAATTTCATGTAAAACAGTCCAATTTATTTTTGAATTCAGAATAAGAAGTGTACTTTTTGATTCTAGTTCTTCAAAATTTCTGAACCAATTTTGTAAAAAAAAAAACCTTATATTACAGGTGTCAACTAAGAAAGCAAGGTGACCCGTTATGTGAACTTTTCTTCCACACACAACATTCTTTTTAATAGTAGGTAGTTAGTTCAAGAACTTGTTTGTAGAATAATTTGCCAACTACAGCTAAAAGTTCTTTAGCAGACAGGCATTGTACGGTTAGTAGTACGGTTTGGGTTACATTCTTTGGGTACAGGACCTAAAAACTCAATAAGACGCTTGTTACGTTTGTGCTTTCTTTAACTCTTCCTTCTTTTTATCTTGTTATATAATAATTATCTGTATAGTCACCAAAAAAAGCCTGAGCCATGAAAACATATTGTTTGGACTAACTACTTCAGACATTATGATGTTTAAAATAGTTTTTGTATAGTTACTTATATTTTTTGTTGACTGTACTTGAATGGTTAATGGGGAATGGAATTCTGGTTTTAGCAGTTGCACTTGGGATTACTAAACTAACAGCGCAGTCAATATAATGTTACTAACAAGTATTTTTTTACAGCAATTTAATATCATTAGATAAACAGAAAACAAAGAAAAATAATAAAAGAAAGAGTGTTGACACTAACCCCCTAACAGTATTTCAATATTCCGCATTAGGACAATCTCAACTACAACTTGATAAGCCTGTCCCTAATTTGAAAACCATTTCACTGTTGGAGACATCAGAATGTGATACGGTAACATTATTGCCTGCACCCAAACCAACTGTAGTAAATTTAGTTGATGGTAATTTGACATATATTCCCTGTATTAACGCTAAGGTTTCCAATACAAATCCACCCAAAAGCGAAACAACAATTAATAAACCTACAAATACTGCTGCAAGTACTGCTGCGAATACTGTGAAAGGAAATTTTGAGAAAATGACCAAGAAGAAGAAGACCAAGGCAGCCATAGCCAGGCAACTTGCAAATGCTCAGGCTAGATATGCGGCTGCACAGGCGCAGGTCTTAGTACCCGTTCCTGTACAAGCAAATTTGACTCCAATTGAAGCTGAAAATCCTGCTGGTCCATCTGGAAATGCTAACCAACAACCCAGTGTGTCGGATTCAACACTACCAAATCTGTAAGTATGCAAAAAAGATGGCTTTAATGTGTGTGAACAAGAGAGTTATGCATATGAATGTGAATGGATGGAAAGAAAAGGGAATCAGGGAAAGCATGACGGCTGAGAGGGAGGACGGAATGGCAGAAGAAACGTGTTGCGCTGACCCCAAATAAATTGGGCCAAGGGTTGGGCCATCTGCCCAGCCCTTGGCCCAATTATGATAACTATAGAAAAATTTTAAATAATTTTAATTTCTACCATAAATAAGTCTGTATCAATTCGTCTGTCTTTCGAAATCAGATGCGGATCTACCCTTCATATTAAGGCCATGGTCTAGGTTTTGGGCATAACTTAATTTTTTAGGGTTTCACACCCAAGAGCTGCCAATAGACTCCACTGTCTGCCTATCTGTCACCATAATAGGTAGACACTTGAAACTTTACAAAGTGTGTATCCGCTATAAGAACAAGCCATAAAAATAAAATATAGTAAATTTGTTTCTGTATGTATTGTTAAATACACACAAAAAAGAGGGCACAGAACAGGGCTTATACAGAACTCTTTGTGTGCATATTCGACTGGCACTGGGTTATATAAAAACCGGCCATTTTTATCTTTCTTCTAGCTCACAAAAATAAGTGCTTCAAAAGTTCTAGCAACCACTTAGCGCTGAAATAAAATTGATTTCAGATTAGCCAATCGACAAAATAACAATTTCCCGAAAATTCCGAAAAAGCTTTGGAAGAAACAAAAAGGTTTTAGTGTAAACCTGAAATGGACGGCGCCAGGTGTAGCTTCTACTTCGGGTAATAAGCCAAGTAAGTTTACATAAAGTAATTAAAAAATAGACCTTTGGGTAATAGATCATTTTACTGAATATTTTAAAATAAGAACAAAACATATTCAAAGAACATTCATATTATTATAGTTTTTATTTTCAATAAAAACTGCGCCAGCTTCGCAAAGGTACAGTCTTCAATGAAAGCTCCCAGCTGCTTGATTTTTTTCTGACACTTCCAACAATCATAGTTATATTTTACAAAAAACCTTGACAAATTATATACAAAAACGTTCCCTTTCTTCACTCTATGATTAAAGAAAATCGCATGAAAATTAATTCAGTAGTTTATTGCAAACAGATGCAAACGCGGCGGAGGACTTAGTTTTATAACATGTAATGATGTTGATAGTAATAAAATAAAGTAAAAAATTAAAAGGGGATCCGAATTTATTAAGGGATTGTTAAATTCTTACAGGTGATAGAAATTCACCTGGAATCTCAGAAACAAGTCAAGATGGGTCTACAGCCGCTCTACAAGCCAGTGAATCTCCCACTGCTGTATCTACACCTGAAACCAATCAGGGATCCAGTAAGTTGACTATTGAGCTGGTCATCATAACCATAATTTGCTTCGTCTCTTCTCAACTATGTGTGGACTGGCTTCCAGTCGAACCGAATACAGCTGAATACCAGCATTTTACATAGTAATTACCAAATTATCATAGTAAAATTCTATGTAAAATTGGTAAGTACTTTTCAGTTGGTAACTTTGAGTGCCTAGTTACTGGTTTGTGGAGGTCAGATAGGCAGTCGCTCCATGTAAAATACTGGTATTCAGCTGCATCCGGTTAGACTGAAAGCCGACCCCAACATAATTGGGAAAAAGCTAGGCAGATGATGGTATATTTGACTTCCACGCGAACGAAGTCGCGGGCACAAGCGTGTGATTAACAAACGTTAAAGTATACTTAACTGTAAGAAAAGTTTATAAGGAGAAATATCTTTATTAATTACAGTAATACCGACATTGGAGAACACCACAAAAAAACCAAGTATAACTCTGAAAACAAAAAAGATTCTTCAGCAGGAGATGGTGAGGCAGAGGCTTAATTGGGTTAAACAGGACGCGAATGCAGCTGGGAATGTTGCTGGTAAAAACTCATTAATTAAACATAACATAACATCACTCCTGAAATCCCCGAAGCGTTAGGAAGAGGTAATTAATTAATCAGTACTGCCTCGGACTACTTCGCTGGTCTAGTCTAGGTCTGGATTTGTGCCCCATTGATGGCAATAGGCTCGCCCCCTATTACATGAGACTTAAACATAACTGGCGAAATTTGGGTGTTCTAACGGGTACACTTCTGCCTTTCCCTTCAGGGATTACAGGCGTGATGTTATCCATTAAAGACTAAATTTTGGCTTAATCCTGAAGTTGAAAAGTAGTTCAGTGAACCCCCAGGGGTCAACGAGAGACTGGACGGGGATCCACGATGACGTGAAAATAAATTTATACCATCTAAAGTCTATGCGGACGAAGCCGAGGGGAAAAGCTAGTTTATATTGGCTGGCAAATATCTTGAACAATCATGGTGTTCCCTCTGTGAATTGTATTATAACCTGCATTCGATCTTCATGCGATTAGCGTATTAACATTATTATTTTTTTATAGGGACAAGTGCTGTGCTACAAATAGGGAATCAAAGCGTGCCACCGAATGATATACCACCAATTGTTGATCCTCCTCAAGCTATGTCGGCCGTGCCTACTGCGGGATCAAGTAAGTATGGTTCTTGAATCATAACATAACCCCTTTTTTATGTAAATAGGTTAAAATAATAATTTCATATACCTAATTTCCGTTTCTTAATTCCTTTGAGAAGAAATACAGAAACAAACTCAAATGTCAACCTTATATAGATTTATCCTTGGTTCAAAATCAAATGTTTTTGTTTAAAAATTTCTACAGCTATACCGATATTGGAGAATCGCACAGTGGATCCCACTCCAAGAAGCAGCGCTGGTAGCTTCTTCATGAAATCCGTGCCGACCCCTAAACCGCCTCCGTCACCAAGAGGACTTGACATTTACGGTAATAATAGTTTAGTAATGGATTAGTTGGTAGAAGGGGCATCAATGTGAAATCTTTACCATGGGTTTAGTACATGGTTCTAGGCGAGTGATTCCCAAAGTGGTCCAGGTGAACCCCCAGGGGTCCACGAGGGCGTGAAAATAAATGGGTGTTCACAAGTTGTAAGTGGGAGTCCACGAAAATTTATATGACGGGCTTTATTCTAAAGTGTATGGAGACAAAGTCGTGGGGAAAAGCTGGTTTATAATGGCTGGCAAACATCTTGAACAATCATGGCGTTCACTCTGTGAATTTTATTTTAATCTGGCTTCGATCCCCTTGCGATCTTAGCCTATTAACAGTATTTTTTTATAGGGACAAATGCTGTACTACAAATAGGAAATCAAAGCGTGCCACCAACTGATACACAACTAATTGATGATCCTTCTCAAGCTACGTCGGCCGTGCCTACTGCGAGATCAAGTAAGTCCTGTAGACCCCGAAGGGTTAGGCAGAGGTGCACCCATTAGTACACCCACATTTCGCCAGTTATGTTTAAGCCATATAATTGGCGGCGAGCCTATTGCCATCAACCAGGCACAAATCCAGACTCCGAAGCGGCTACTTAGAAATTCCTGATGAAAAATCCAATAACACTTTGCCCGACCTGAAGAATCGGACCCAAGACCTCATGCTCAGAAGTCGCACTTTGCGACCTCTAGACCAACGAGGCAGTCTTCCTCAAATCTTTTAAGAGGAAATACAGAAACAAACTCAGATTTCAAAGTCCATATTTTGCAAAGCCAGTTATGTACCTTATATAGATTCATTCTTGGTTCAAATTCAAATGGTGTGTTTGAAAATTTCAACAGCCATACCGATATTGGAGAATCGCGCAATGGATCCGACTCCAAGAAGCAGCGCTGGTAGTTTCTTCATGAAAACCGTGCCAATACCTAAACCACCACCGTCACCAAGAGGACTTGACATATACAGTAATTATAGTTTAGCAACAGTTTGGTTGGTGGAAGGGACATCTATGCGGAAAATTTTACTATAGATTTCCTTCCATTTCTAAATATAACAACAATAGAATAGAATGGATTATTTAATTTGAATAGAATGGAAATTTCATCATCATCATTATTATATCATCCTATGGCCATCCCCTGCTGAATGTAGGCCTTCAATGGAAATTTAATTCTGAATAATAATACCATACTATTTTTCCCCACTGCAGGACAGCAATGTGCGTTCTCTGTACAGAAGGTTTATTCTCATACAGAAAAGGCAATTTAAAAGCAATTCGCGTAATATTATTTAATTAGATTACATTATTTCATTAAGTACACTCTATCAATATTAAAATTTTTGTTTCAGCTTATAGATATCCAAAAGGTACGTTCATTAGAAATATTTATAAAAAGTAAATAGGTTTTAGGGTTCTTTTCTGAAATTTGAAATTACCATAGTGTAGTTAAAGAAAGTGAGGTAACTCGGCTGTCTGAGGAGCAACGCGAGAATGCGGTATGAAGGAGAGGAGTGTTCTACCGCTGCCCGCGATGCCTGCGGGCGTATCGGCGGGGTGGTACACTCATCTAGGTCTGCTCCGGACACGACATTATAAAGTTCTTATTTTACTGCTTTTTGGTTCATAATGCAGCTTGTTGCACGCGTGCTTATTATTATTATCACACTTTTATGAGATTCAAAATGGCGGCTATAAAATTTTACGAACGACTTATTTTTTTTTATCATTGTTTTCGAGGGTGAAATTCAAAATCCAAGATGGAGGCTATGATTTTTTTAATTTTAAATATGCGTCATGGGTGTTGTTTTCAGGGGCGCTACTACTTGTATAAATTAATATCTTAGAGCTAAATTGTGTTGTGGTATTTATTGACAAGATTTTTTTTTTATTTCTGCAGGAGTACCAAGAAGTTTTCTTATACAGCAAAATATGTCAAATGAACCGACCGGTACACCAAGTAAGTTAGGACCTACCCCAAAATCGAAAAAAAAAATCAGCTGCTCCGTGCAAAAATGCTTTTTATCACGATCATAATTATGGAATGTCTGTTTTTTTTTTCATGATTTCAGGGTTGGTCCCATAATAAAAGTTGTTCATAATGATGAGTACAGTGACCCCTTTTCAGGTTTTTGATAAATTAACAATCGCTTATAAACATCAGCTTTAAAATTAACTGCAAGACAGTTAGGCAAAAATGCTTTTTTTGGGTTCTGTACCTAAAACGTACCCATGGGAGCATAATGCGCGCCGTCTTTCCGCCTGTCAAACTGTATAGTGCTGTATGTAACCGTAATTAAGTAGCTAATTGGTTTGCAAGGAAAGAAAATTTGTAATAATTTTGGTGGTACGAAACCGTTAGTGCGCGAGCCTGAGGCGCACTAGGCTTACCAATAATTTATGCTTAGGAAACCCAGTACAAGATTAATAGGAGTAAAACCCTACTATTATTATAAACGGGAAAGCTTGTGAGGATAAATGGATGTTTGTTACTCTTTCACTCTTAAACGGCTGAACGGAATTCGCTGTAATTTGGCATACATTTATACAGGATTATTTTGCAACCACCATCTAAATTTTCAGAAATGATTTAGAATCGATAACCTTATCAATTAATGAAATAAAAAAGTACATGATTTTCACCATTGTCCGCTACTAAAATCACATCGAGTGCAATAAATACAGTTCAACAATAGGTTGTTGAACTTCACTGCACACGCGCTTGCCTCAAAATTCGGGATTCCACAAAAACAGCACGCACTACGCCCCCCTTACTGCGTGTCTACATTCTGATTTTTTACGGATATTTTCTTTTGAATGTTTTTTTTGTTATTATTTGATTATAATGTTTTACATATGAAAATAATTTAATTAAGAGATTTTAAAATTTGGATGATGATTGAAAAGTATCCCTGTAGATAATACACAAGATAATTTTAGGTTTTTTGTCTTGTTTTTATGTTCCGATGGGATAATTTAGGACTTTGATTTAATTATGCAATTTAACCCGTTGACTGCGCGCGAACATTCGCTACGCCAAGCCCTAAGCGCGGCTGGCTACACAGTTGTGTGTGTTCGCTGTAGAAAAACACATACGGTTGTGGGCGTTTTTTTGTAGAAACACAACAGACGACGTCGCAGTCAGAAGCTAGTAAAAACTAAACATATTTTTTCAGTCACAGCCGATTCACCAATATGGCCGAGTGGTAATAATATGATTGCCTACTCGATGAATACACAAACATTGGCCCAACCGTCTCCTGTAATTATGAGTGATAATAACATGAATCCGCCAACATCGCCAATATTTGTTCAAACAGAGAACCCAGTTGATGTACAACAACCTTATTCGCCGTCGGATATTTATTTGGAGCAGGGAACCAATCCTGGTGAGTACATTTTCATTGAATTTTTGTAGTAGCACACAGAAAAAAGGTAATTTGATTAAAAATACAGGAAAAAGAATACATTATTGTGTGCCCCACAGCTGCGTCATATTTGCCCAGTTCAGCATAAATACTAGAGTACTTCTACCTGACGCTGGTTTTCAACCGGGCCTTTAGGTGTGCCGTTTTACTTTGAGCCCGTCTTACGTTACTACGAAGGGGGTCAAAAAGGTTTATAAAAAAAATACTTTTGTACCTAAAAAACAAAAGCAAAATAATGTCATACCATGCCCCCTAGCCGCCAGATAATGCTACAAACCTGCAAAGTTATTAGTCCGCGCGGATGAAGGTATACTATAAAACATATGCCTATGACACACGGCAATAATGTAGGTTTTTATCTGTGAATTAATTTTGTAATCGGAGACTTCAAGAAATTCCGTATTACAAAAAAATAAGCAAAAAATTAAGTATTTTTTTAAAACAAGCTTTAAATTAAAGTTGTTACAATATTGAGTATTGGACATTGTATTGTCACCAGAAATATAGGCGTATGCAAAATTTCAGCTCAATCAGATAACAACAAATGGTC
Organism: Hoplodrina ambigua; assembly: GCA_949774945.1. NCBI lineage: Eukaryota > Metazoa > Arthropoda > Insecta > Lepidoptera > Noctuidae > Hoplodrina > Hoplodrina ambigua. Next base: position 3,107,183 of record OX458976.1, read on the forward strand.
GAAAAATGGTTTGCAAATTTTGAAAGGACAACTTATTTACATAAATCTGCCTCGTTGATCTAGCGGTCGCAAAGCGCGACTGCTGAGCACGAGGTCTTGGGTTCGATTCCCAGGTCGGGCAAAGTGTTATTGGGTTTTCCATCTGGAATTTCTCAGTAGCAGCCTCGGAGTCTGGATTTGTGCCCGGTTGATGGCAATAGGCTCGCCCCCTATTACATGGGACTTAAACATAATTGGGGAAATCTGGGTGTACTAATGGGTACACCTCTGCCTAACCCTTCGGGGATAATAGGCGTGATGTTATGATGTTATGTAACTTATTTACATACATTCGAACAGTGTAAGCTAAATAAAAGCTTGTAAAATAAATAAATAAATGGGAACAATGACTTTTATTACAGTATTGGGTACCTATTGTAAAAAAGCGACAAATACAATATATTGCATTACAATTTTCAGAACCACCTGAGCTTGAGTCGGAATCCAGCGAGCAGAACCAATCGGGGCAGAAACGTTTAAGCGCCTTCCAAAGACTGGGTCCATTATCTCAACCGAAGAAACCGAAGCTCACTATAAACTTAAACTTGAAAAAAGACCAACCTATAAGGTATTGTTATAACACTGTAGGTCAAAGACCTCTTCTCATGCAAAGAAGGCATGAGCATTGACGCTTGCTCAAGTCGGATTGTCGATCGATTGGCATTTGATTGACGGGCCTGTTGGTCTAGAGGTTAGCGCCCCTGACTGCTAAGCCGGAGGTCGAGGGTTCGATTCCCACCCAGGATAAAATCCGTGTGATGAGCATGATTGTTTGTCTGTGTCTGGGTGTGAATTAGGTTGATGTCAAAGTCAAATCATTTATTTAAATTAGACCATTATAGAGCTTTTTGATTATATTTACCGTAAACAGAAATATAATATATTAATATTGAATGTTGTCAAGCACCTAATCACCTATTACACCTTTCTCAAATAAAAACTTGATTGATCGGGAATTATGTTTCTTTTTGTTGTTCGGTCTGGAGAAAATATTGCCATCTCTTTCTAACACCCAACAATATTTCAGGGAAGTGGTGAACGACACGGACGATGACCCGGACAAGTACACTCCGGTCCACTTGCGTAAGGACATCCTGACGAGTACAGACGAGACGGTCACGACGTACCTTCCGTATTGGCCTTGGAGGAAGAATGTTGCTGTTAGAAAAAGTGTTACAGCAAAAAGTTCTAGGGTAATTTTACTTCTCTCTCTCTCTCTCTCTCTCTGTCTATGTTTGTGGGATCATGTGGTGAAATTAAACTATGGATTCCGTAAATATTCTTTAATTTTAGGTAAAGAAATAAAAATAAACTTAAAACCAAAAAAAATACTAATCTAAATCTTTCCTGGTACGTCGTCTAATTTGCACTCTCCGCCATCTTCCTTTCTTCGCTTCCCTCTCACTCGCACCTTAAAGTTCCATTTCCTGCATTCTTACTTTACTTACATTACATTATCCTTACGTTCCATGTCCGGACATCCTACATTCTCTATCTTACTGCCTCGTTGGTCGAGTGGTCGCAAATCGCGACTGCTGAGCATGAGGTCTTGGGTTCGATTCCCATGTCGGGCAGTGTTATTGGGTTTTTCCATCAGGAATTTCTCGGAGTCTGGATTTGTGCCCGGTTGATGGCAATAGACTCGCCCCCTATTACATAGGACTTAACTGGTGAAATGTGAGTGTATTAATGGGTACACGTCTGCCTAACCCTTCGAGGATTACAGGCGTGATGTTATGTTTTTTGTATGTTGTGTTAAATATTGTATAGTGGTACGGTTTTTTTTTTATATATTTCTTAATTTTCTTATTTCAGTCTGTGATGATTCTTCAACAAGAACAAATGGAAGAAGCGTACGAAAAAGAAAACGTTTTTATTCAAATTACGGTAAGTTAAACTGAGAACAGTTGCTGTTTTACATCACAAATAACGAAATACTCGGATCAATGACGAAGAGAACATAAAGCTTCGCCGCGAGATAAAACGGCCCACTGCTAGACTTAGCATTATTGAATCTAACAAAAAAAAAAATAACTTCCCGTACTCGTAACTGGCGTGCTTGTATGACGAGATGTATGAACGTAGATGAGGCGAAAGGAGTATGTAAGGATCGTAGCAGGTGACGTTCTGTAGTTTCTGCCTACCCCCATGGGAAAAAGGCGTGAGTTTATGTGTAACTTAATAAATTAATTGAGCCAGTATTTCGATGTTAGCGACCGCGACCGACGACCGCGACGGGCGACCGCGACCGACGACCGCGACGGGCGACCGCGACCAGGTCGCGCGACTCATTGCTTAGTATCAATTCATATGGAACCCTACGCAAGCTTACCGCGTCGCGCGACCCTTGGTCGCCTGTCACGGTCATCAGTCGCGGTCACCAACATCAGAATGCTACAATTACGCTGCAGAAAAACAACCATTAAAATTTCACGGTGTATGTATGTATAATGTTTTAGGTGAAAGGTTACCCTTCAACTTGGACAAAGGAGCGTGTGCTGGACGCAATACTTGAAAATGTTAGAGGATACAGCCTTATACCCTGTTTTACTGAGGTAAGATTCTTTATTATCATTCTTTTATTCATGTTCAGTCTATTCTTTTTTGCCACTTAAACTGCCCCGTCCGTCTTGTAGTCGCAAGCGAGACTGCTGAGCATGGAGTCTTGGGTTCGATTCCCAGTTCTGGCAAAAAGTGTTATTGGATTTTTCCTTAACCAATTTCTCAGAAGCAGCCTGGAGTTTGGAAGTTGATGGTATTTATTTATTTTACTTTTTTTTTTGGACTGCCTCGTTGGTCTAGTGGTCGCAAGCGCGGTTGCTATGCATGAGGTCTTGGGTTCGATTCCCAAGTCGGGCAAAGTGTTACTGGGTTTATCCATCACGAATTTCTCAGTAGCAGCCTCGGAGTCTGGATTTATGCCCGGTTGATGGCAATAGGCTCGCCCTTATTACATTGGACTTAAACATAACTGGCGAAATGTGGGTGTAGTAATGGGTACACCTCTGCCTAACCCTTCGGGGATTACAGGCGTGATGTTATGTTTCTAGTTCATTCATTTCGAAAATTGAGTACCTAAAAGTTAGTATGAAATGCTGTATGGCTTAAACGCTTTTAATAATATCTTCGCATAGCTCATGCGAAAAAGAATTAAATTGTTATTTGTTTTTACTTCATTTCAGTTCTACCAACACGAATGCAAATTCCTAGTCCTGCGCAGTCGTTCAGCGCTCATAGTGCTACACAAAACTGGCTTCTATATCCACAAGGATGGGGTCGAATTGACTATAACAATATCTATACCAGTTTTAACCGATCGACTGGATTTCATACCCAGAATTATACTGAGGAAAAGAATGCTCATGGGATTAGAAGATAAAAAGCTGAATTTGAATGCTTTTACTTTGCAAGATGGTGAGTTAGTTAATATTTTTTTAGTAGACACCATTTATCAAGAATTTCAAGTGACAATTTCTCTAATAACATTTTAATTTAGCCGATCAATTTTCAATTCGACTGCATGGTTGGCGCAGTGGCTAAGCAATTGGCTGCTGCCCTGCGTGTCGCGGGTTCGATTCTCGCAAGGGTCAAATGAAGTACAGACAGTTGTTCGGAGGCGGGCTATTTGTTTACCTATGTGAGTTTATATGTTTGTAAACGCACCCACGAAACAGGAGAAATTCCTAGAACGGGGCAAAGTTTAAAAAATAAGATAAAAAAAACTGTAAAACGGGCTGCGAGAGATAATAAAGAGTACAAACCTGTGAGCATGATCATCTTTTTGGCCTTTAGTAGACACCATTTATCAAGAATTTCAAGTGACAATTTCTCTAATAACATTTTAATTTAGCCGATCAATTTTCAATTCGACTGCATGGTTGGCGCAGTGGCTAAGCAATTGGCTGCTGCCCTGCGTGTCGCGGGTTCGATTCTCGCAAGGGTCAAATGAAGTACAGACAGTTGTTCGGAGGCGGGCTATTTGTTTACCTATGTGAGTTTATATGTTTGTAAACGCACCCACGAAACAGGAGAAATTCCTAGAACGGGGCAAAGTTTAAAAAATAAGATAAAAAAAACTGTAAAACGGGCTGCGAGAGATAATAAAGAGTACAAACCTGTGAGCATGATCATCTTTTTGGCCTAATTAATAATATTTTTTTTTTTTTTAAATATCTTGGGACAACTCACACACGGCTATCTGATCCCAAGCTAAGCAGAGCTTGTGTTATGGTAACCAGACAACTGATATACATACTTATATAATTTATAAATACATACATATTTTAGATAAATCACACCTAGACACAGAACAAACAATCATGCTCATCACACAAAGTTTGTCCTGGATGGGAATCGAACCCACGACCTCCGGCTTAGCAGTCAGGGCCACTAACTACTAGACCAACAGGCCCGTCAAATAATCGCTATTAAATATTATAAATACGAAAGTAACTATAATATCTGTCCATCACGACATAAAATTACCACTGGTCCAAAAATTATGCATAGAAATCATTACAAAACAAAAGAAACAGATTTTAATTAAAAAAAAAAACAAAGTACAAAGTAAGTAAAATTAAGTTAATTAAGTTGATATCTTTAGTTCCATCTACTATTTCATTCCAGATATAAGCCACTTCATATACTTCCCGCTGTACCGCTTGAGCAACCAGACCGAGTGCGTTCAACTGCAGAACGCCGTCAATTGGAACCATCTCGTTGAGCTTGATCTCTCGCATAATAGACTTACGTAAGTGATATTCATTTATAAGGCCGCCTTTACACTTGTAAGTTTTACTGACGTAAGTAACTATCGTAGGTAATTAAAATTATTATTTATATAGAAGAGATCAAATCTAATTACGACACGTGGTCAATAATTAATAAATATTACTTGTTTTTTTATGTATTTGTTTGACAGCTTACGACAAATTTGCAAATGTAAACACTCTTTGTAAGTCGCTTATCGTAGTTTGTTAATACTTTCGAATACAACCAGTTACTTACATAATTTTACGGAGTTTGTAATACGAGTGAATTTGCAACGAAAAGGTATGGCATGATGTGCTACTACTGTACAATACAAAGACTACCCCGTTGGTCACGTGGTCGCAAACGCGACGGCTGATCGCGGGGTACTGGGTTCGATTCCTGCTAAAAGAGAAAAGCGCTATTCAGTTTTTCTCGGTAGCAGCACGGAGCTTGGAAGCCGGTGGTGTACAATAAAAATCTTTCACTGATATAAAGCTGCACTGTTGCTGAGTGTCGTAGGATTTATGTAATATTTGACCAACTTTTTCAACTATTAATATTTATTTCAGAGACATATCTGGCTTCGATTTAGCCAATGCGGCACCAAAATTGAAACATCTAAACCTGTCATACAATTGTTTGGAGAGGATCACTCTTCTGCTGAAAGAGAGACTGTTGCCGTTGAAGACTATACACTTGGAAGGGAACCCGCTGTGTCACGACTATACCGACCCGGAACACTATGTTAAAGTCATTAGAATGATGTTCCCAGAGGTTGTGGAAATTGTAAGTACCTATCATCATCTGCCTAGCCTTTGCCCAAATACATTAGGGTCGGCTCAGAGTCTTACCGGGTGCAGCTAAATACCAGTAATATACGGGAGCATCAGCCTATCTGACCTCCACAATACAATAACTGGTTAATAAGCCCGAAAGCCCGATAGTCTACCAACCATTCTTTCTAAGGGGTATCGTATAACCCAGTTACTGGGTTGTGGAGGTCAGTAGGCAGATTGGATTTTCCACCCCCAGTGAAGGAAAAAATCGTGAGGAAACCTGGACTTATAATAATTTACTGAAATCGCCAATCCGCCTTAAACAAGCATCAATGCTCATGCGTTCTCTGTATGAGAAGAGGTCTTCGCCCTGCATTGGACAATAATAGGCTGGCTTTATGATTATTATTATACTAGCTAACCGGCTCACATGTTGCTGTGGCTCAAGTTAGCAGTCAAAAAAGATGAAGACCAATAATTGAGATAAAAACTACCCTATCTTTCAAGTTGGATAAAACTGCACACGGTGTGCAAATTTGATAAAAATCGGTTAAGTACCTAGTCAAAGTCAAAGTCAAAACATTTATTTCAATTAGACCAATTACAGGCACTTTTGAATTGTCAAGGAGTCGGTCAGTTAGTCCAAAAGTTGAAGCTAGTTGCTAGAAGCTAGTTTAGAAGTCCATCCCGGACAAACAACGTGACGCGTAATTTATATATATTAAGATTATATGTCATTACAGGACGGCGTACCAATCCATCAAAAGGGTACATTACCTAATCACATACAGAACTACTGTCCAGAAGAAGCTCAGGAAGTATCGGAGAAGTTTCTAGAGATATATTTTCCATTGCTAGACTCTGGGCCGGAAGACAGGTCTTTAATACAAGGGATGTATGAAGACGACGCCACATTAACCATCACTTATTGCTATAAATTACGTGAGTAATTGTACACGGTACTTTCGTGACTGATATGACGTTGACAAGACAAGTAATTACTCCTGATAGGCCTAAAAATAAACGAAGGAATTCATGCTTTTATTTTTCATTTCTCAACTTATTTTATTTTCAAACTAGCGACCCGTCAAAGCTAGTTTTTACGCAAACAATTGACGATTTTCTCAATAGTTACTTAGTGTGGGCTAGAAAGAGAAAATACCGGCCAATCTATAAAAACGAGTAAAATAATCAGGTTTGTTGTAAAGGAGCCCCCTTAAATATTTATTGTATTCTGTTTTTTAGTATTGGTTGCTATACGGCAACAGAAATAGATCATCTGTAAAAATTTCAACTGTCTAAATATCTCGGTTGATAAGATACAGCATTGTGGCAGACCACACTGCCACAATGCTGTATGCATTGTGGCAGACGGACGGACAGTGGAGTCTTAGTAATAGGATCCCGTTTTACCCTTTGGGTACGGAACCCTAAAGGAATTTGCATTTATAAACTAACCTTTCATTGGTGTAGGATAACATCTGGAGGAAAGCTGGACTTATAAATAATTTAGGTCTGAAATCGCCAATGCGCCTTGAGCAAGCGTGGTGATCAATGCCTTCTCTGTAAAATAGGTAAATAATAGGCTGATATTATTACTATTTTTAATTAATCTTAAATTTTTGTTACAGGCTACGGTAAAATATACAGGAATTTCAGAAATCTGTTTCTATACGCAAGATTCTTAGATGAGGGGGAGACTGACTCTGTTGTTGGCGCGATGGCGATCACCAAGCTTATAAACAGGTGGCCGCACACCGAACATGACCCCTTCACCTTTACCGTCGATGTGATGTACCATACTGTGAGTAAATTGGACATGTTAACCAATGTTGTAAACCAGAGGTCACTAAATGGCGGACCGCGATCCATATCCGGACCACCGACGTATATTTTGCTGATCTTAAGAAAACAGTGAACTTCATACTTACTTAAAACTATTGACTAAACTATTGGGCCTGTTGGTCTAGTGGTTAGTGGCCCTGACTGCTAAGTCGGAGGTCTATCTATAATATGTATGTATTTATAAATTATATAAGTATGTACATCAGTTGTCTGGTTACCATAACACAAGCTCTGCTTAGCTTGGGATCAGATAGCCGTGTGTGAGTTGTCCCAAGATATTTATTTATTATTTATTATTTTAATATGTCAGAATATATGTTAAGGCGCCCGCCTCTCCTGCTTGAGGTTGTGGGTTCGAATCCGGACAAGTACCAATATGACTTTTTCAATTCATATGTACTTTCTAAAGTTTATCTTAGACATTACTGACATCATTCCGTGCCTCGGAAAGCACGTTAAGCTGTTGGTCCCGGCTGTCATACGTGGATCTTTGACAGTCGTATCGAGTCGTCAGAAGCTTGGAAGTCTGACAAACAGTCTTACCTAGGGGTATCGTATTACCAAGTTACTGGGTTGTGGAGGTCAGATAGGCAGTCGCTCCATGTAAAATACTGGTATTCAGCTGCATCCGGTTAGACTGGAAGCCGACCCTAACAAAGTTGGGAAAAGGCTAAGCAGATGATGATGTCAGAATATATGTAAATTAACGTATGAACCGCGCTGCCGCAACACTGCTGTGGCGGCACTACTGGTCCCCATAAAATCTCTATAAGCTTATAAGAGATCACATTCCAAGCTAGGCAGCAACTGCAGGCAGCACTGCGGCGCGACATTTCTGCCTAGCTCGGAATGTAATCTCATATAAGCTGTACTATGAGCATACCTTAAAAACTTGTGGCATTTTAATTTAGCCCAGCCTTCCTTAGTACAGTACGATTCAAACTTAATGGCGGCCCGGAACATCGTACGTTCCGATGCGCAGAACACAATAATAGGTTATTAAATAGAGACTAAACTATTATTGACTTGACTCTGCCTGCGCAGACTGTACTCGCAGCTAACTTCAGAGCCGCCATTAAGTTTGAATCGTACTGTAAGTCTCATAATTTTCAAATATGGACGTCCGATAAAAATAATTGATGACCTCTGTTATAAACCAAACAAACAAAGTTGGTCTACAGACTTGGTAACTAGGTACACATGACCTAGTTATAGATACAGAAATTTAACGACTTTTTAGTAGGTCTAAAAAAAGAATTTACAAAATTTTGTTGTAAAAAATAATATTTTTAAACCAGGAAACTACAACTATCCTTCGGATCTGCGGCGTACTAAAGCTCGCAGCGGAAACGTTAGCCGAAGATGAGCACCTCCTATCATTCAGTAGAACTGTGGTACTCCATTCCGAAGATGGCGCAGAGTACAAGATTCACAACGAAATGGTGTACTGGGACGAACCGACGGCTGCAGCCGCCAGGGCTGCCTTCAGAGTTAATACGGTAAGAAAACTCCTTAATACATGACCTTTTAAATTAACTAGGGAAACTATATTGCCGTGATGGAAATCGGTACCTTACATATAAAACTAAAAAATAAATTATGTTAAGAGGGCGTTGACCCTGTAATCAGTAGGTGGTTTTAGCAAGTTATTTTAATTCATTGACTGTAAAACACACCTTTTGTGTTTCTACTAAGAACGCGAGTGTGTATGTATTTTCTACGGCAAACAAACAAACTGTGTAGCCAGCCGCACTACGGGCTTGGCGTAGCGAATGTTCGCTCGAAACAATGGGCTAAGATTCTGTACTTAAAGGTAGCCAAACGGACCCCTATAATAAAAATAATATAAATATAAATAATAACAAGCTTTAGATTTAAAAGAAAACGTATATTTTACACTAGCGACCCGCCCCGGCTAAGCACGGGTGAATGTACTTACTTGAACCTTCCTCTTGAATCACTCCATGTATTGCGGAAAACCGCATTAAAATCCGTTGCGTTGTTTAAAGATCTAAGCGTACAGTCGGTGGAAAGAGAATTTTTTATATTATGCATAAATAGTAAAATAGCCTAGTAGACACTTAGATAGTGTTGACAAGTCCAAGAATTCACTGTAACCCATATTAATTACTGCATTTATACATCTCACATTACTAAGATAAGTTGAAGATAAGCTGGCACCTAACAGCCAGACATACTTACGTATGACGTCATCGGCGCGTACCAAATGGAAATTATCAAAACATGAATTTGTTTTGAAATTTTGTCCCATTCAACGCGGCGAGTATCGATTTGCATGTTGAGATATACGGGTTCTAATATGAAGCAAGCGTGTTTCCATAAGTATTTCAGATGTGAACCAATGAACAAAGAAAAATTGAATATTACATGAAGCGGTCTTTCTGTTTTGTTTTTTATATTTCAGAGTTGATTCCATAGTAAAAGATTCAAGAGTATTTGTACCCTGATAAAGATTGGTACTGAATTGATTTTTATGTTATTGGGCTGCAAAGAATCTGTAATGCATGTAGGTATATTCTGCTTGCTGTGAGGTTGAAATTTAAAAATAAGTTTTTAATTCAACTATAATTTTCAAAAAATAATTCAAAATAAGTACATAACTACTTACTTAATTATATAAAATAGGTACCTAACTACTTAAGTGTGACATGTTAGTTATGCATTACTGTGATAATGTTACTTGACCTTTATTATTAGGTATGTACTACATTTTCTAAGAAGGATAATAAAACACAAATATAGGTAAAAATAATTATCTTTATTCATATCTTTGAATTTAAAATGTGCAGTTTACAAAGAGCTCTATGACATATTAACTACCTGTATCACTCTGATTATTCACAGAAAATTGTTTCCACATTGGATTGTTAGCTTATAGACCATTTCATTTATTGCTTCTCCTATTAACGAAACGGACTTAAAAATAGACGTAACAATTTGCTTAAAAGGAACAACTTGGCACTATTGGTATGAAATACACTTAAAATAAGGGCTGTGATAATCTAAAGAAAATGTTAAGTCTGTAGCCAACTGAATCATCCTCACACTGTGTCCATAGATTCTTCATTTAATGGCTCAGTTTCCATCTCCATATCTCTATCGTCGGCTCCAGACGCATACTTTAATCTGAGCTTCTCGTAATGTAACTGCTCTTTCGATGACACAGAGGCCTTGCATTTTGCGAGAGCTGTTCTAAAGTCTTCAAAAGTGACAAAAATGTCGCCATCTAGGGTGCCATTTGCGATGTGATTCGTCAGTGCATTCGTTGCGGCCGCTCGCACTAAACCACCCAGATCGGCACCAGTATAACCCTCCGAGAGTTCGGCAATAATATGTAAATCTACGTCAGGTCCCAGATGTGGCTTTGTGCCACCTTTAGTAAGCTTCTGCAGTATATCGTACCGATCATCCCTCGCCGGCATCCCAACATACATAACGCGGTCCAAACGGCCCGGTCTCAACACCGCAGGGTCAATAATATCGGGTCTATTCGAAGCTGCCAACACAAAAACTCCTTCGCGGGTTTCTATACCGTCCATTTCGGTGAGCAACTGATTAACAACACGGGCGGCGCCATTGTTGTCTTGAGACGTACGCCGCGGACATAGGGCATCAAATTCGTCGAAGAATATAACACAAGGCGCAGAATTTCTCGCTCGTCTAAAACACGTTCTAACAGCTCTTTCGCTCTCACCAACATACATGTTCAACAACTCAGGACCCTTCACTGAAATAAAGTTCACTCCTGCTTCATTTGCAACAGCTTTAGCCAGTAAAGTTTTACCACAACCAGGTGGGCCACAAAGTAATACACCACTCGGCGCTGAGAGTCCAAGCTTTGCAAGCTGATCTGGATACTTCACTGGGGCTAGAACTGCCAATTGCAACTCTTTACGGACTTGGTTCAAGGATCCAACATCATCCCATGTTACATCGGGAACAGTTACAATACCTTCTCGAACAGCACAAGGTTTTGTAGTCTTAAGAGCTTTAACAAAGTCTTCATGTGTGATAGCAAGCCCTTTCAGCTCTTCCCGAGAGTAAGGCATGTCTTGAAGAAGGCTTAATACCTCATCAACAGGATCTATTGGTTTCTTGACAGGTTCACTGACATGGTTTTCTTCTGTAATTACATTTGCATCACTCAATTCTTCTATAGGTGGTTCAGGGACCACTGGTGGGATTTCAGTCTCTGGAACACTTTCAGGAGCAACACCCGCATTTGGTGTTGCTTCTTCAGTTTCATCGCTTTTGTCCCCATTTGGTATTACAGATATTTCAACATTAGGATTAGGAGGAGGTACTTCAAAAGGTTCCTTCTCTTGTTTAGATTGTTCTTTGGATGCTTGTATTTCTGTAAAAATTCTCTTTACGGCATAAGTGCTAGCCTTATTAACAAGTGCTTGTAAATCAGCTCCAACAAACCCAGGAGTAATTTGAGCTAAAACATTCATGTTCACATCTTCACCTAAAGTAATATTTTTACAAAGAATAGAAATTATCTCTTTCCTAGCTTGTAATGAAGGTATACCTAATGTGATTTCTTGTTCGAGGCGACCTGCCCTTCTAAGGGCAGGATCTAAGGCATCTGGATTATTTGTAGCAGCAAGTATCAGAACAGAAGCGTTATTATCAGTCAATGAATCAAGGGATGCCAATAACTGGGCAACCATTCTCTTCTCCATGTCTTTCTGTGCATGAACTCTGTTCCCACAAATGGCATCAATCTCATCAATAAACAATACACTAGGAGCCACTGTAACTGCCCTCTCAAAGAGCTCTCTAATTCTCTCTTCAGATTCTCCTGACATTCCACCTACTAATTCTGTGCCTGTAATGGCAATCATAGGCAGTTGAAGTTTTCCAGCAATTGCATGTGCCAACAAAGTTTTTCCGGTCCCTGGTGGCCCATGTAACAATGCCCCTCTAGGAGCTTTTATTCCTAACTGACTGTATACCTCTGGATGTTTCATATGTAATATTAAATCGCAGATCTGTGTGATAATTTCCGATATGCCACCAATGTCATCAAAACTAACCTTAACACTTTTGACATTACCAATATCAACCTTTTTCTTTGGTGGTGCATTTTTGTTTGAGTCAACTTTCCTCTTTTTCTCATTTATATGTTGATTCTGATGAGATTTGGATGGTGTACTCTCAGTCGCCGTACTATTTGCGTTTCTGATTGGTATGTGAGGGGTTATGGTAATTTGGTCATTGATTTTCGGGAGTTTCGGCGCCGCACCGCCGTCTTCATCGCTGCTCAATATGTCTATAGGCTCTCCCGATTTGTCTGTGTTGCGCCTGTTGGTGGCCGGCCGTTTTTTATCCTGCATCTTGTACATGGCGAGCAGGCGGTCGTTCAATGCACTACTATTCTCGTCTAAAAGTTCTAAATCAGATTCTTCCTCTGATCCGTCGGATGTAGAAGCTCCGTCAAGTCCGTAGCTCTGTAATACTACTTTATAAGCACTCTCTACCATCTGACAGAAGGCGTTGTCGCTCCTGTTGTTGTACTCGCGGTAGCGCTCTTTCAATGAACGCGCCATTTGGCTAACATCGACGAATGTCTTGTCCACATTCTCGGCGAGATAATTCTTAACACGCGACACAATTATCGGGTCGTTTATAGTCTTTTGTCTTGTTTGGTGTTTCTTCATTTTGTACGGAATACAGTAATAAAACTAATTTCGTTTGTAAAGTTAATTTATAAACTACTTCTTCGTAAAACGCTATGTTTGACAGCAGCGGCGTCGTTGAATCGATGGAATAATTGCCATACTCAAAAATAAGATACATTTTTTAACTGCACACAGTTTTAAGCATTCCTATTCATGACTGAATGATACGTATACGTAAATCAATAAAGAATGATCTCGGGAATACTAGATAAAAGAACTAAATTATTAATTCCTTACAGATATCACAGAAGAATTTTAATTTGAAAATTGAATCAACTAATGACGAAGATCTCCGCGGCAAGTTTCTTAAAATCTTCATGAAACTCACAACTATGGATAGAAAAATTTGTGAAAGGTGGTATTTTACTCTATTAGTATTTTTAGTTTTTATTTTATTATTATTATGTTTATATTTAACATAGTCCTAAAAACTAATAAGAAATTTAGAAAAAAAGTAATGGTTCTTTTGTATATTTTTATTTCAGGTGTTTGGAAATTAATAATTGGAACTTCAAACTAGCTCTGGAACATTTTACCAAGCTGTTAAAGTTGAACAACTTAGAGTCATTAACTCAGGAGGTCCAAGATGCTAGCTAGACCTATTCTGTTTAATTATGTACAGGTAAAATGTGTAGAAAATTAAGGTTATGATTAAACAACTCTAATGAGTTCTTGCCTTTTACTCTGACACTGAATTTGACTGCATTCTACTCAAGTATAACAGTCACCTAAAGCATTCTAGTATTTTTAACTCCAATAAAGAATAGATGAGGCGTGGGCCCATAAATAGGAGAAATGAGTGGCGCCACTGTCGCTGACTTAACTGAGTGAAAGTATGATTAGAATATACTTCAAGATCACACAATATTTGCAAATCACCTTTTTGGGGGTTGAGTGTACTTAACACTATCGATGTGCATTGTAAAATTATTTTCTGAATTTAAAATAAGTCAACCTGTCGTGCGCCCGGTTCGCTGTTTCCTACTGTACATATATGTAAGAGGAATCACGGTGAAGAACGACCTACGATCTATTAGTTTTATTATTGAATTGTAAAATCATTTGAGTTGCCTATATGGTATTTATATTAAGACAGGGTAATTTATACAGGGTCAGGCAAGCAAACAACAAAACGACCTTTATTAATACAAATGAAATTTAATTACGACTCGTACATAAAAATCTAAGCTAAACTACACAATCATCTCAAGATGTCCAGCGTATTCGATGATTTGGCCAGCGAGTTCGGCAGAAGGCAATGTTCCAGCGGCGGCTGCACAAGTCTCCTCCGCCGCATTGAAGTGGTAGCAATTGTCCGCACCAAGGACCCAGTTGCGCTAAAAAATGAAATGAAAATATGAACCACGGGCATAATATTTAGCTAATTGGGTAGGTGCCACTATTAACCAATAATTTCAAAACTACTACTTAAAATAAACACTTTATTTTAGCTCTGAAAACCAGACTAAATAACAGTAAAATTGGATGTATAATTTTTTGAAATCAATAAATAGTTAATGAATTTAGTTGGCAAAAGTATGACATCACAGTTTACTTTTGCCATGTGAAAAATGAAATGTATGGGGTAATCGTATTTTGACAACTCATTAAATGTATTTCAATTGTTTGACGGTGTCAAGTACTTGATTGTGATGTTTATGTAATATCTTCTACTTATTTTTCTTTGCCTTCACTGCTAATTAATATACTAGTATATATCAATAAAGATACCCATCTCTCATTGACTGTTTAATGAACATGTAATTTAAAAAATAAGGATGACACTACCTTCTTGCCATATTCATGCACAGCTTGTTGGGAGGACAGGTTCAGTCGTCGAGCAGCTTCAGCACATGAGATGCACAGGTAAGCTTTCTCAATGCATGCAGCTATCTCTCCACGGACCGTGTCTAGAAGGGTATCCATGAAGAGGGTGTAGCTTTCTGCTGGCACATTGTCCTGTAAAGAAAGATGGTTACTGTAATATGGCTGCACCCTTCCAAACTACTGTCCTTATTATGTGTAAAGGTTTATTCTGTTTATCTCATGTTAACATTGTTTAAAGTTTGTTTTTCCAACAAAAGATTTATTTATGATATAACAATAATTTATGGTCTACTAATTACCAGTTTTTCGAAAGATTGTCATTATTGTTATTATTCACTAAATTATCAACCACAAATCTTTAGGGAATGGTCTTCCCTTTTTAAGAAAGGTTAGCAGCAAGGAAAGATTAAGCAGATCATGTCATTTGGCTGATATGATGATGAAATGTCCTAGAAAGAAACCAGGTGTAAACATACCTTAGCCAAAAAGATCTTATTATAGCTGCCTTCCATCAAATATTGTTCTAAAGCCAATGGGTGTCTAATATAAGGGTCTGCCCTGATCACGTCTACTGAAAGACGTTCCAACTCTGTGTGGAACTCGGCAACACGGTTCTGAGAGAGCAGGAACAGTAAATTGAGACCGAGGAGTTGATACATGAATGCAGACTCGGGAAGATGGTCTCTGCAAGTAGAATAAAGATAACAATTAAATACTTTTATATAACAAAGTAAATGTAAAGATTGTGGTGAACCGCTGGATGTGGGCATCAGGACCAGTTATTGTAGTAATCTTTAGGGTAGGCCTATGTCAGAAGGACATTGTATGGCTGATGATGATGATACATCAAATATTCTATGTCTGTTATAGAGGGGTTTTATCAAGAACTATTTATGGTTTTAGTGATTGCTTGTACTTACTTGTAATCAAAATAGTAGCATTTCAGCTGAGACATAAATCGCTCAAAAGCTTTGACATCCCTTGCAGCAACTGCCCATTGAGCTCCGATTTCTAATACATCCCGAGCCAAAATCAACTCTTTCTGGTTAGCCGTAGCTTTATTACTCGGAAGGAAAGTTACATGCGTCAATGCAATCTGTAAATAAAGGATATAATAAGAAAATGTTTACATGGAACAATGATTATTGTCCAGTCATCGTTCAGAACTTACTTTTATTTTATTTAACAATTCACCACATTTGTCGAGTTTACGTGGCTTCTTTGCCCACTCAGTTTTTAAACTTTGATATAAAGTGGCGACGTCTTTCACTAAAGCCATATTTTTAGAATATTTTACGAATGATACAACAAGATCTACAATAATTTCACGAGTTGAGGTTGTTTTGTTAAAGTGCGTTCGGAAATTTAGATTCAGAACTTTGGATCTTATAGATAATTATTATTTATTTGATTTTATTTAATTAATGTTGACCTCAAGTCAGGAATATTTAATATGCAGTCTAAATTATTTATATATAATTTGATTGTATCATTTAACTATATTAACACAATTATTTACGTTATTGTTTAAAATTGTTTTAAAAACAACCAATTTTTGTTCTTAGAAGTATTGGACGCACCAGCATGACATGTCAAAGTCGAATTTAATGTTGCTAGTTTGATAACCAATAACACCAACAAGTAGTCTGGCACTATCTAAAGTTTGCTATTCACGGAGTGTTCGGAGTATTCTGGGTATAAAATTAACAATATTTTTTCAAATGGCAATAGATTGGAGAACTCCTGTATAGTCTGTGTAAAAAAAAAACTTGACAGAATCAAATTTTCTGTGTGCGGAAGGTGAATCTTTTTGCCGAGTTTATATCGAATTTTAATTATGAATTATATAAAAGAAAACAGTTTGTTGGCTCACTACGGCAGGCTATGTGTGTTTAGAATGAAATAATGATAATATGGTGGCACGATGTCTTCGCCTGTGGTGTGCCGAGAAATATTCGATGAAAACAGTCAACCATCGGCCGAGGGTTTGTTCATCAATTTATTAAATTTTATTATACGATTTTTACGTTGTAAAACGTAATTGTTGTTTTAGCTGTTAGCTGTAATCTCTTGAATGTATAGAAATTAATTATATTTTTGTTAGCAAGACACCAAAATGATGTTAGTTATTTGTTGGTATTGATCAGAACAATAATTTGTAAGTTCCGAAATTTTGGTTTAAACAAAATTTTCCTCTTATTTGATTCAAAGCTATGAGGTAACAATAAATAAAGAATCCCTTGATCACTAGCTTGATTATTGATTGTAATTGCATGTTCACCTTTAAAACATTTATTTAAGGTTTACAAAGTTTACAAAAGTATGTGTATAACATTCGCCTTATTATTTATCCAAATTATATATGTAATGTATATTAAAGTATGTTAAAGAGACCTATTTATAACCAGCACCAATACTTGATATTTAGTCATAAAATTCTTATAGTCTCATTCTTTTTAAAATGTTGTATTTTTTAAAGAAATCTCCGACTATGCTGCACAACTGGGCATTGATCCGGAGAGTGAGAGCCATCTCTTGCCATTGGCTAAAGATGGCCTCATGCAAGCACTACCAGCACCATGGAAAGCTTAGTAAGTACTCAACACTTCTCTTTTCAAATCTTACTCAAAACCCACACAAATTGAGCTCCAGTTGATTTTCAAAAATGGAATGTAACTGTTTTTTTTTTTTTACTAGAATCAGTCTGATCCTCCTTAGAGTATTTTTTGCAATTTTTTATTTTTAACCATCCATGCACACTTCACCTCTCAGAATGGCAATTCTCATATTTTTAAGAATGTTCACATTTTATTCTCAGTTTTAGTCTGTTAAGCCATATACCTCGATCTTGACTTTGTTTTTGAGATTTTTTTAAGTTGTGATGTTTAAGAACTTTGTAACATACATGTACTGCAATATTATGCTGTATTTAAACTTCTCAATAGTCACAATCTCATCTCAGCAATATCAATATGTTATAAATGTATTAGAGGTATTTTTAACAGATTATGGCTAAGATTTGAATGGGAACATTTTTTAAAGTACAGGAATTGTCCCTCTGATCTCTGCCCGCCCCATGGCGATTACAAGCTAGATGTTATGCTCTGTGATGTATGTGTAATTTCAATTTAAACACTACACAGCTATGATGACAAGATACAATCGCATTACTACTACAACGAAGACACAAAAAGCACACAGTGGGAGCATCCACTCGACAATGTTTACAGAGAACTGGTGAAAAAGGCGAGGGATGCATCTATGCAAGATGATACCTGCGCTTCTGTTCAGGTGAGAATTTACTTTTGCGACTTTTCTTTTTATCTCTCCATGATTCTCAGCTGGGCTCCTAACCTTGACCTTGATGAGTTTATTTATTTTACCCCGTTGACTGCGGCCGAACATTCCTTACGCCAAGCCCGAACTGCGGCTGGCTACACAGTTGGTGTGTTTACAGTGGCGGCGTAAGACCTAATTTCATGTTTCATAGTTCATTATACTTTCATACATTTTGCAAGGCCCTCTGGTATTGCAAAAAGATGGATTTGAAAAATTATTCAAAACGGTTTTTTTTTGGCGTTTTAAATGCGATCAAAAACTTATCGTGCCTTCAGGGTGCCTTAAGACTGCAAGGCCGTGAGTGATGGCTCTCGTCGCCCACGCCTTACGTCGCCTCTGTGTGTTTACAAAAAGTGTTTTTAAAACTAATTTATTTTAGAAAAAAAAAACTAACTTTGAATTTAATATCTCTGTAACGAAACATTTCACAATAAATATGATCGCAGTATTGGGAAGCACGTAAGTTCGGCTTCGTGAAATATCGTTTTACACCCATTATTGATTGTAAAAAATATTTCATTGTTCAAACTTCGTTCGTATCGCGTGAGGATTTAACTCAATACTCGCTAGTAGTAGAGTAGAAAAAAACATTAAGCGTAATTGCTTCATTAATTAATTTTATTGTGTAATCAGCCTAGCGTTACAAAGTGCGCGTCTCGTTTGCGTAAAGGTGGATTTAAACTAAACGTACAAAGAGCCAGAGCTAAGCAAAAAGCTTTACCTATTTCTTGATCTTTTAGTATAACGACAGCTCGTTTTATAGCGTTTACACCAAAAGAATGAAGGAAGAATGAGAATAGAATAGAGAAGAGCATTCTTGCATACGCTCTAGAGAGGTTTAGATCAACCGAACGCATAAACGTTCGCTAGAAGACAGAAACGCTTTGAAGAGATCGCTCCGAGGAGCGAGCGCGTCCGAATACGAAATAATGGTCTAGTGCCGGTCACATCAAGCGAAGGACATTATTAGAAACGTTACTTCCTTACTAATATTATAAATGCGAAAGTAACTCTGTCTGTCTGTTACGTTTTCACAAATAAGATCCGATTTTGATGAAATTTGGTACGGGGTAAGTTATTGAACCCCAAGGAAGGATATAGGCTACTTTTTATTCCGCGACTTCATCTACGTCCGCGATAACCGACATTTATGCGGACGAAGTCGCGGGGAAAAGTTAGTAATCTATTGAATCTTTGCGAACGCAGGCAAATAAGAAAATAGTGCTCTAGCTACCTCTGTTTACACTAACCTAATTTCATAATATAGTGGGAATAGAATGAGCATTCGCTGGTCTGGTGTAAATCTGTCTTTACGGAGGCGTGAACACCCGTATGATCCACTGTGCGTAGCCCTGTGTGAGCAGGCGATTAGCGTACCTATCTTCCCTCTTATCTTTGGTACTAGTTCAATTTGAACTCTAAACACCTAGTACCTAAACTCTATATTCCTTTGTCTACTAAACGTCGCATTGGGGTGAATTCGTAGAGGGATCTCCCACAAAGTACTTCCTGGCCTAGAAAAATAGACTTTCTTTGAAGTCGGGCTTCCATTTCAAGCGTTTAACTTGAAACAAAAAGTTCCCCTTTCTTGGTGGAAGTACTTCTGTGGAATTTACTGTTGCGGGTTAAATTCCACTGAATTTACTGTTCGGACTTTGTACGGATTCCGAAATTTGACTGAAGGCACACAAAAACAGTATGAAGCTCATATTTTTACGTCCACTTTTATTATAAACGCGAAAATAAGTCGGAACAATTATTCACATCCACAATTGATATTGTTAATAACCTCAGATCATAATTAATGGAACAAGGACATAGGCCTTTTTTTTTAAGAATGGGAAATCATCAAATGACTCTTTCCGCTGTGGGCGGAGCTGAAGCGAGTGTCAGACTTTTACTGACTAAAACCCATCCGTGTTTCTTCTAGTGCCCTTTACACACCAACGGTTTACGGTAACAAGATACCGTGGCCCCGGAACGCAAAGGGCAACAGAAGAAACAGGGTGGTTTTTTAGTCAGTAAAAGTCTGACAGTCCCTTCCGCCCCACCCAGGGCGGAAGGAGTCATTTGATGATATTTACCAACTAAAAAAAAATAATAAGGCCGCGGTAACTCTTTCGAAAAATTCCGCAACAAGGATATAGGCTGGTTTTTAATCCGGGATAACCGTGTACTATTTTCTTTTACTTCCTCTGCGTCTATAATAACAGAAATTCACGCAGACGAAGTCACGGGAGAACGCAAGTTTCATATGAAATAGGTAAATATTAGAATTATCGATTTTCATTAGGAATTGACGGCGTAGCTATCGTTGCATGTCCAAGGCTGTCGCCAGTTCACACCTGCGAGTCGACGATGTCTTTACGACTACGCGATTACAGCGTAACCTTGTTAACCTCTAATTGAACTAATTGACGGCGCCTGTTACATTAATATTAACTTGTGTGTGTGTGTGTGTGTTAGTTTTCTTTTTATTGTGAACTGTCCTGTAAAATTGGAGTGTGAAACGTTTCGCCAACAATCGGTTGGCCCATGAACTATTGGTCAACAGAATCTTTCAACCACGAACTTTTCACCCAAAGCACTTTTCACCCACGAACGTTTCGCCAACATAATATTTCGCCAGTGAATGTTTCACTAACAGAATGTTTCGCCCATTCACTTTTCATCCAAAGCACGTTTGGCCCATGCACTGTTCTCCAACAGAACGGTACGTCAGTGATTGTTTAACCAACAGATTTTTTTTTGTCCCCATGAACTTGTTTGAAAAGTTATATTTTAACATTTCATTCCTTCCCGAATACCTACAATATCCATTGAATTAGTTTATGTTTACTTATATTATTGCTGTTGTTAGGTACTTAATTTAATCGATTGATATTAGTATTATTTTCTTGATTATTTTCCCTAATACTTTTTTCTATTAATATTATTTTCTTTAGTAAAATGCTTAGTGGCGTTTTTCCCTTGGTGATATTATTGAGACTTTAAATAGAACAGCCCTTACAATATCTTTAGTACCTACTCGTATATTTAAAAAAAAAATGTAATTAATAGATTATATTAAGTAGGTACCTAACAACAACAATAATAATATACATTTATTTATTTATTTATTTATTTATTTATTTATAGTTAATTAAAACGGTTACAAACCAATTACAATAATTAACCTAGAACTCAATACTAATATTATTATAAAAACTACTAAACATTTAATAAATAACAGTGGATATTCTTTCATACTTTCTCTCGCAAAACTTCAGACACACTCGCATTATCTCTCTCCATTCATCGGCAAACAGATCACAATCAGGATTGACTGCCAGGAGGGCATTGAGGGCTTCCAGAGTCCGACACACCGGCGACTCTGCTCTAGCGACCGTACGACATGCTGGCCGTGCAAACAATTTGCGCCTCTTACTAAAGCGGTGACCTATATAGTTGCCAGGCACATATAATTGACAATATAGATTATGTAGCTCAGGACAGTCAATAAGCCCTCTGAGGGTTTTGCAGGCTACCACAATCTGATTCAGACCTCGTCTAACCTCCAAGGAGTTGTAACCCAACATCCCACAAAGGAAATTCGTTGGGTACATGTACGGAAAATACTTGTGCACTTTTTTAAACAAGAACCTAAGGAAGGTTTTTTGGACCTTCTCCAGCATTAATGTTTGAGTTGTAGTGTAGGGATTCCACACACATGCACTTGCTTCTAATTTAGATCGTACCAGGGTATTATACAGCAGTTTGATAACATGTGGGTTGTCAAAGTCACGGGCATTGCGCAGGACGAACCCTAAACGCCTGAAGGATTCCTTTGCAAGGGCGGAAATATGGTCTCTGAAAGTCAGGCCTTTGTCGAAAGTTACTCCCAAGTCCTTAATGTTAGTGACGCGTGTAATTTGTTGACCGTCTAAGGTGTAGCCATGATAGATTGGTCGCAACCGTCGAGAGTATGACATGACGTAACACTTATTACGATTGAAATATAGCTTGTTCTCAATGCTCCAACGGTGGATAGAGTCAATGTCATTTTGCAGGTGTCTACAATCATCGTCCGTATTCACTTCCATTAATAACTTTAAGTCATCTGCATATAAAAGATATTTTGCGAAATGGATTTCCTTTGCTAGATCGTTGATCATGATCAGAAACAGAAGTGGACCCAATACTGAACCCTGGCTGACACCTGAACTCGTATTATAGGTCTTAGACTCGAAACAGCCATGTCTGACAAATTGTTTGCGGTCGCGCAAGTAATCGGCGAAGAAGTTAAGAAAGCCTGAAGATAAACCAATGGCACATAGTTTAGTCAATAGCACATCATTGTCGACCCGATCGAAAGCCTTGCAAAAATCGAAATAGACGACGTCAACTTGTTTACCGGAATCTAGACTTTTAGAGATAAGGTCCACATGGATCATTAGGTTAGTATCGACAGAACGTCCGGGTCGAAAGCCGTGCTGAGCATCTGAAAGATACACATTTATCTGTTTGATAATAGTGGAATGAAGACCGTGCTCGAAAACTTTGGCAATTGTAGGAAGAACTGCAACAGGCCTATGATTTTCTACTGAAGTTTTGTCACTAGATTTGGGTATAGGAGTAACACGTGATACTTTAAATTGCTTTGGGTAAACACCGGATCGTAGAGCTAAGTTAAAAATGTGACAAAGGGGAGTTGCCAAGATTCGTTTGCATCCCTTCAGAACATAATTAGGAATGTTGTCAGGGCCGATCGAGGCATTAGGGTTAAGTTTTTCAATACTCTTTTCTACATCGAAAGGACTCAGGGAGGGAAGAGGGATATTATTCCCTTCGTCGGTGGTCAGGTTCAAGCTACTTGGGTCTAGTTTTGGCGTATCCGGTAGAAATACCCCTGCAAAATATTGAGCAAATGTGTCAGCCGCTCTGATACCCGATATAGACTCTCCCTTATACGTTACATTAGGTTCGAAACCTCCCTTAGATCTCATATTAGATATGTGATTCCAGAATTGTTGCGGGTTCTTCCTTATATTTGTTTCGATGAGGTGGGAGTATGATTTATAAGCCTCCTGGGTTCTGAGTTTTAGATCCGATCGTAAGGCATTGAACTTTGCATATGTACGTTCACAGGTAGTGCGTTTCCAGTTATTGTGAAGTTTGATTTTTTTCTTTAGGTCAGTGATTAGATCTTTGGTAAACCAGACCGGGAACCTTCTATTATCAGCGTTTTGCCTTTTTTTCTTAGGTACTGTAGAGTTAAAAAGATCATACATTGTACTATAGAACTTATCAGTGGCAGAAGAAGCATTATTACAGTTAATAACCTCGTGCCAAGGGGCCGAGTGTATATACTCATACAAAAGTGCATAATCTCCTTTTTTAAAGTTCCAGTCGCGACTATGATTAATGTTACTGGGGTCTAACTTTTCCTCGCCCCCTTTATGTAGTGGTATTGGTATTACTATATCCAAAGGTGGATGATATAAATCGATCGGAACCAACTCAGTCCCTTTGACATACTCACAATCCACCTTAGTACCCTCCCAGGTCAACACCACATCTAACTTGCTCCCGCGCATATTCATCACACCATTCACATCAGCTAAATTACAGAAATTCAAGAAATAACAGTAATAATTATTAATATTTACAGATGCACTTTTCAAGTTAAGGTCTCCTAATACTATTACAGTACACTTAAAATTACAGATAATGCTCTCAACCTTGCAGAACCACGTCATGTAGTCATCATCAGTGGCAGACGGTTTCACATAAACGACACATATATATATATTGCGACCATTAATTTTGAGAGACACCCACATATCCTCGTCACTGTCCGTCTCGAGTTCACGCCGTCTTCTCAGGGTGATACCTGGCCGAGCAGCCAGCAGTACCCCGCCACCCGCAGTTTCTCTGTCTCTACGAAGGATACTCCAACCGACAGATATCTCATGGTCTTCTACAGAATCGTCTAAATTCGTCTCTGTCACAGCTACTAAGTGGTGCTCTGTGAGTATTAAGCTTGATTTCCATGTTAATAATTTGGTTTTTAAACCACGTACATTCTGGTACAATATACGTAGGTGCTCATTACGCTCGTTGGAGACAGGTGGAGTGAGGTGGAATGGGTTACAGTGCTTGACTTTCATTACTTTTAGTACGAAAATTACGACGCCACGGCTTCACGCAGATATCTTCAGCCCAGTTATGAGCCGACATGACACACTCCGCCAAACGCGTTGGCACCGTTATCTTAAAAGATGCATAATTTCCACGAGCTTTGAGCACCTCAACAGTACAAACATCCGATCCACAAATATTTGCTAAGTGTTCGCGTACCTGCTTGTCGGTAGTACCTTGTTTTACGTAGTAAAGATGTAAATATTTCAATCGTTCGGACGCCTCCAGTTTGGTTTCACCAGGTGCTGCAGTGCCACGCAGAACGGAATTGATTGTACCACGATGGCGGCTTCGGCGAACCTCGATCCAACCAGCGTTGTCCATATCGACCTTCTCAACTGCTTCAGTAGGTTCCTGCAGAGAGGCATTGGTCTCAACCGCCGACGGCAGGTTGGAATAGTCGCACTGCTGGATGGCAGATGATTCTATACATTTTGGTGTCCATGAAACTGATGCAATAGGCTCCTGTATAGTGGCGCTAGTTCTAATTGCTGGTGGTAGGCAGGTGACCTCACCCTGCTGAATGACTGGTGGTACAATATGTTTGGGTGCCATTGGGACTGCTGTAATCGGTGCCGCCAGGTGTATTGAAGATAGGGATGGTTCAACGTCTTTAACCAGAGTCTTGGGCTTCTGAGTGCTCGAACGTGTTAATGGTTTTGCAATTGGCTGAGCCTGCAATGTATTTGCGTTCGTAGATGCAGCAACCAGGGTCAAAGAGTCCAGCTTTCTGTTTGCAGCGTCTAGTCCTTGGCGCAGTGCCTTTAGAGATTGCATAAACTTGCTGTTTAGGTTATCCAGTAGCTGGTCTATAATTTTAGGAAGCCGGTCCGCAATTACCTTTTCTACCTCTTCACGAATAATTATTTCAATGTTAGCCGTTGAAGAGCTCTTATCTGCTTGTTGTCCACGCCGGGCTCCACCACGGAAGGTGGTGACGTTTTCCGAGCCAATAGACGAAGTAATGGTGGGCGCCGTAGCCGGCTTCACGGGTGTATTCGAATTGTCGCCTCTAGGAATTTTTGAACGGCATCCCAAGCATAGCCAGGACGAAATATACTCAGGTGTTAAAGTCATAAATGCCTCTTTAGTGATGTTAGCACAGAGACGATCGTAGGTGCTGCCGCACTTAGAGCAATTAATTTTTCCATCTTCTATAGCATTACGGCAACCCATACAAATTTGGGTTACGGGATTCATCATAATGGCAGTACAGTGCGCGTTGAAAAAAATAAAGTAATCCTCCCAGAGTTAGTAACCGATTATTGTATAACCCTTAAAGCGTGGCGTAAGCTAAGTTTGCTATAAATGCGTAGCGTATACTCAGGTTGTTAAAGCAAGCGTTTAGTACAGCGTATGCGTTGCGCATGTGTGCGTAGAAGCGGGCGATCTGCGGGTTGCCCTAGGTCAGGGACAAAGTTCGTTGCAAGATATTTTTAAAAGTTTTTCACTGATTACTCACGATACCGGTAGAGTCCAGATGTGATCTATATACCACTATTTAGTCCATTTCACAAGCTTCACTATGATATATAACACTAAAGAAATAAGCAACTTTTTACCACTTTTTTCTAATATTTTATGCGAGCAATACAAATACGGTGTTAATTCTTTGAATCTCAACGGTGATGTACATAAGTAAACATAAACTAAGCAGCATTATTAAACAAGTCAATGGATATTGTAGGTATTCGGGAAGGAATGAAATGTTGAAATATAACTTTTCAAACAAGTTCATGGGGACAAAAAAAAAATCCGTTGGTTAAACAATCAGTGACGTACCGTTCTGTTGGAGAACAGTGCATGGGCCAAACGTGCTTTGGATGAAAAGTGAATGGGCGAAACATTCTGTTGGTGAAACATTCACTGGCGAAAAATCATGTTGGCGAAACGTTCGTGGGTGAAAAGTGCTTTGGGTGAAAAGTTCGTGGTTGAAAGATTCTGTTGACCAATAGTTCATGGGCCAACCGACTGTTGGCGAAACGTTTCACACTCGTAAAATTTACCTTTTTTTTTAATGTTTTCTTCTGACGTTTTATTGTTTTTTTTTTTATGTAACGAAAATGAAAAATAGCCATGGCTTTTATTAAAGTCGAAGGTTGTTCCATTTTCAAATTATTTGGAACGAGAAAGAGATTTCAGATATTAATAGTCTAGAAATTTTATTTTTATTTTTTAGGATTACTTTATTGTTACCAATCGAGATAATTTGTGTCGATTGGTAGATATCGAGATGAGTATGTATTAAATGGTAGAATTGATACTAGAAGTATTCATTTTACCAGTTTTTAGGTAATCATAAATCAGCATAATTATTTCGATTACAAAAGAAGAAAATATTTAATAGGTACTTTAGTTTGTATCCCATTGTTATGAAAAATCCTTTTTGTTTCCTTCACCCAGGAGCTCCTAACATCAGAAGAAAACACAAAAAACTTAGAACGCGTAGAAACAAAAGTCGAAAGCGATGAAGAACTTAGTACTGACAGCGAAAACCATGCGTCTGACGTCAGAGAGAACCCAACACTTACTGGACGACGCCTTACACCACTTGGAAGACCCCCACCGTCTCCCCTCAGTAGACTAGACAAGAAACTATCCGAAACACGAATATCACCTCTAAGACGTAGCGTGGATGGCTCACTTTCCGGCAAACCGAGTCTCATGAGGAATACGTCAGATCGAGACTTGCTCAGTCGTCCCGGGTTTGGGGCTGAAAGACCGAAGTTACTGTTTAAGCAGCAGTCGGAGATCATTGATCTGAAGATGCACGTGTTAAATAGTCCCGAGGACGATAATTTTAGTCCGTTGTTGATGTCTACCAAAATTGATCGGGGATTACCGTTAACAGGTATTTATAATATCATAATATAAAATTAATTTAACTGTCCCGTTGGGCTAGTGGTCGCAAGCGCGACTATTGAGCGTAGGGTCCTGGTTCTGATACCCAGTTTTGGAAAAAACCATCATTAAAAAAATAAAATAGTTTATTTACACAAAATACCTTTGTTTACATTATTAACACAACTAGGTACAATCCAGATATTGCAGAAAAAAGGGTGCTTAAATAGTTAAAAACCCTGCCTCCTAAACTAGGGGAACCCTGTGACTTAGGAGTCAGTGTTCTACTGTAGCTTGGTGAACAAAAGAAACCTTTATTTATTTATTTCTTTAGGTTAATAACCTGGTTTGGGTTTTGCCACTGGAAAGCACGTAAAGCCGTTTGTCCTTCAAAGTCATTTCGACTTTGGTGCTTTAGCTTTTGCGCATACACTCGCGCGCTATAATATATTTTCACATATCACATAACGTCACGCCTGTAATACCCGAAGGGTTAGGCAGAGGTGTACGCATTACTACACCCACATTTGACCAGTTATGTTTAAGTCCCATGTAATAGGGGGCGAGCCAATTGCTATTAACCGGGCACAAATTCAGACTTCGAGGCTGCTACTGAGGAATTTCTGAAAAACCCAATAACACTTAAAGAATATAATCAATATATTTATAATGATTTCCAAAGTGCTGTATAAATTGTTCTCTACTACATTAAAATTATTTTACTTATTTCCCAGGCAAAGGCAACATGTTTCTCAAAGTATCAAAATCGGACCTCCCCAGTCCTGACACAGACAAGTCATTGCCAATTGACTCCGTTACCAAGAGTGATCCGCCTAAAGGAATATTGAGGGAAAAAGTGACAGATCCATTCCATAAGAAGGTCGAGAATACGTTTATAGGCAGACAGAAGCAGCCTGTTAGTTTTGAAGAGGATCGGAAAAGCGTTAGGTAAGTTATATTTTTAAATTCAAGAATAGGGAATAGCTTTTACTCTCAATAAATATGGGATAAGGCCGGAAAAAGAAGATGAATAACAAGTATAGGAAATAGCACAGTAAGTGTAACTAGGGAGCTACTGCAGTATTCAATGGAATGTCATAATCCAAGTTTGTAAAACGTAAAAATTATTTACAAATAAAATTCGCTTAATCAAAATGTATTCTTATTGATTTTGTTATGCTCACTTCCCGGCAGTAGCTGGGAAATTCCTTTATTTTTGGTGTGAAAAATCATTGTTTATATCACGCACGCAGCGCGCAATGTAACACATGCAATTTATTGTGCTTGTGGGTGGATAAACAGACTTGTGGATATTTATAGTTCACTTTTATACCTTTTCGTAAAAAAATGTAAAGAAACATTGTAACTGTAATGTTAAACTTTGTCGTTACCGAACAAACAAAAAGGTCGCAATGCTGCAGGGAACGTGTAACTTTCTTATTCCTTTGCCTTCAAAAAACACAGACATATAATATATTGTATGTTAAAAAAAAAGCAAAACACCTACAAATACATTGTTTTGTTAAATCATAGTCAACCGAGTTGAAAACACTTGCACAAACCATTACTCAGAAAAAAAAATCTGCTCACATTTGCAGGTTCAAGCTCGAGAATCTACCAGAGCCGACCGTCAGCCCCGGCTCAAACAGCTCTTCGGAACAAAACGATGGTCAAAGCTCAATCATATCAGCCACACCCCACCCCTCCATCCCATCCCCTATCATCCCATCATCACCACTCGTACATTCATCGACATTCGTACCTTCATCACCGGTGATAACTCCGCCTATGCCGCCGCTAAACCAGATTGTGTTGACCCCCCTGGCTGCAAGACCACCGTTGCCGCCGAGGCCTACTGAAAGTCCGAGGGAGGTGAAGAGTGTGTCTAGCTCTGAAAGAGATTCTGTTGGTAAGTGTACTTTATTTGAATTCCAGTCTATTATTTATTTTTTTAATTTTTTTATTATATTTAAACATAAAACGACCAACGCCAATTACATTAGTTAAAGACACAAACACATTAGGTATATAAGTACAAAGACAAAAAACTAAAAGTATTCAGCTATTCGACAGTCACACGCTCATCTCATAATTCTCAAGACATGTTGACAAGATCTTATTATTATTGTCCCAGTATAGGACTAACGGCTTTTCTTGGACGGAGGAGCCATGAGTTGATCACCATGTTTGCGTAAGGCGGATTAGAAATTTAAAACAAAATTAGATGTTATAATGTGTTCCTTCACTGATGACCGTTATGTCCACCATTAACTTACAAAGCCTAATACTTTGTATATGCTTATGAATAGAAAAAGTCACATAGATACATGCCCATATCATCATCTGCCTAGCCTTTTCCCAACTACGTTGGGGTCGGCTTCCAGTCTAACCGGATGCAGCTGAATACCAGTATTTTACATGGAGCGACTGCCTATCTGACCTGCACAACCCAGTAACTGGGTAATATGATACCCCTAGGTAAGACTGGTTGTCAGACTTTCGGGCTTCTGACGACCCGTAACGACTGTGAAAGATCCACGTATGACAGCCGGGACCAACGGCTTAACGTGCTTTCCGAGGCACGGAGGAGTTTCGGTATGTAAAGATGGTCACCCATCCACGGACCAACCCCGGCAAGCGTAGCTTAACCTGACGGATCGACCCGTGCGGCTGTTATTACTTAGCCACGAGCTCCTCAAAGATACATGCCCATATACGGTTGCGAATCTAGCCTAGTGCCTGTAGGAGCCAATGGGGTATCATCAGTTAATAATTATTTTGTTTACTTTTGTGCTCTTGGTAAGGAAGTCTGCGTCTACATGGAAGACAAGTATATCATAAAAAATATCCTATGCCACTCAGCAATAAAGTAGCTTTCCATTAGTGATGGTGAAATATGTCAAAGTAATGTATCTAGATGTCCCTGACATTACACATTGCTAAGTTCGTGATTGAATACTATTTAAACAATGAGAATCGATGACACGCTGCGCAGCGCTTCGTGACATTTACTGTGAAATTTCATTGTCTGCATTGTTGAAAATCAATATTCAATTAACTGTTTTACTACTCAAGTCTCGAATCTTATAACTGGTAGTATTTATTTAACTTACTTTCAACATTTGCGTGCTTAATTTTAAAGCAGATTGTTTTAAATAAAAGTATAATAAATAATAATAATTCCAGCCTATTTCTGTCTCACTGCAGGGCAAAGGCCTCTTCTCATACAGATAAGGCACTAAGAGTATATTTTCCTATTAATATTATATAGTTTATAACACTCAGAGTTAACATGGCTTCTTGTTAACGAAAGTTTTTTAGAATCGGTCCAGCAAGAAGAACTGGAGATTAGCACGTTCAAAAAAAAAAAACAGAAATACTCTATGCTTTATAATATAAGTATAGAAAAAGTAAACACATAACACGCAGTTTATTTACCTGAATTTATCACTTAGGTACTTAGTTAAAAAAATAATCCATATTTATTATCCTATGGCCAATATTTTTATCCCTCCTAGATCCCGAATCACCGCCTGCTCTGCCATCCCCTCCTGACACCCCCTTATCACCAGTTTCGCCCCCTCCAGCACAAAAGAACCCAAGATTCCTAACCCCGTTGGTACCAAGACCCAGTCCTCTACCAATATTCAATAGGGAGAAAAGTTTGTCAAGTTTTGGAATAGACTCTGACGGTATGTTTTTGCAAGTATTCTTTGTTACTTGGGAATAGGGCTCTTTTAATTTTTATAAACCGCCGGCCTGAAAGTTTGACCAATCGTATGTAAGAGAAAAACTATCACACCCTTTTTGCTCTGAGGTGGAAAATCCTCATAGATATCCTGCGCTTTTGGGGTTCTGTCTGACAAACCGATTAAAAACCATCCTGGTGTTGCCTTCTCACACTACGCAAGGGACCCTGGGAGCGTACGCGCCTTCCACGCCCAGTCTAAGTAAAATACAACGGTATAAATCTTCAATAGAAGTCACAGTGTATTGATTAGAATATTGATAATTTGTTTCAGAAAGTGAAAGCCACGTACGCGGTGCTTCACCTCGTCGCCGTATCCTCAGACCGCCGCCCGGAGACTATATAAAACCCGACTTATTTCAGAAGAACTTCCAAAAGATATCAGATTTAGTTAGACCCGGCGATATAGATACATTGCCTGTTAGCTTAGAGGAACCAGGGCTGTCTGAAAAGGAGAGTAGGCCAAGGTATGTATACGTTATTGTAGGTTAAGGGTCATTTTTGTAGTAGCAAAAGCTGTTTGTGAAAGAGCGGTTTTAAGGGCATGTGTGCCGCTGTAGTTATAGGCATATAAGGCATTTTGACTTCTTTTCTGAGATTTCGGCCTCACTGCGATTTCTTTGGTATTGCAAATGTTCACAAGTGCCACAAAAGCTTATTAATGTAACTGTTTATATAATCGGTATTATTTTCAGATCACCAATGATACCTCAAAAGAGTAAAATATCAATAAACCTAATGGAGAGCATTGAATCTGAAACATCAATAGATTCCCCAGACAGGGAATTCGCTAACCTAGACCTAAACGACCTTGACGATTCAAATGTTATAGAGAAAAATAGTAACGAAAAAGAAATGGAGAAAGACAGTCCAAAATCTGAAGAAAATTCAGAGAAAAAGTCGATAAGTTCAGAGAAAATTCGTTCAAATGACAATGTACAAATACCTCAAATTAAAGTTCCTATATTAGATTTTTCGAAGACAATACCATCAGATTCTGATGAGTCGAAAAAAACTTCCACACGAGAAGACGAGTCCAAGTCAAAATCTCACGAGCTCTCTAATATAAAGTCACCACTAATTAAAGTCTCGCCTACACCAAGTCTGGGTTCAGATATGAGGTCTCCAAAACTCGACTATGCTAAACCTTGGAGTCCGTTATCTACCTTCAAACCGTTGAACAAGTCCACGATATCACCTCAAATAAAATCTTCGGATTCCGCGTCAAGCTTAGCAAAAGGCCTAACAAGTCCTAGGCTGGATGGAGTAATACTATCCCAAGGAAAGTCCAGTTCGGACAATGTAGTTGTAGTATACCAATTTGAGACCC
Source organism: Hoplodrina ambigua (assembly GCA_949774945.1). NCBI lineage: Eukaryota > Metazoa > Arthropoda > Insecta > Lepidoptera > Noctuidae > Hoplodrina > Hoplodrina ambigua. The sequence goes on from OX458976.1 coordinate 3,139,565, forward strand.
AAGAGGAGTCTTTCCAAAAGCCTATAAAATCCCCTATGATTCCCGATATGGGGACGAGAGATATGATAGAGAGGAATAGAGCAGATGAGAGGAGAAGACTGGAGTTAGCTTTACAGAAGGAGTTGGAGAGTATTAGAGTAGAATGGTCGGTTAGGGAGAAGAAGTTAAGGGCAGAGTTGCAAGAAGAGTTAAGAGAAGCAGAAGAGAGATTTTTAGCTGACAAAAGATTGAGATTGAGTGAGCAGGCTGAGAGACATCGGAGGGAGATGGAAGAGGTAAGATTTTGGCAACTTTTTAACACAAGCACAGTTGTTAAAATGTTTAACGAATATTTATATGATTGAAAATTATCTAATAATTATTCCTATTCCGTTGCTTTTACGATGCTTCTTTATTTTTTTCTCAAAGATTATATTTTCCCTTTTTATTTCAGGCACTAGCATTAGCGGAACAAACACACAAACATACTCTGGAACAGGCGACACTAGAACTTGAGGAACGAAACCAGCAAGACATCGAATTAGCAGAGAGACAACATTTAGACAATATGAACAAAATACATTTACAGTACAGGGATAAGTTGATCGAAGAACAACGACAATTGGAAATAGGTAAAACTCAACTCATTGTTTAAAAGAGACGTAGTATCTTGCCCATACTTCTGTGGTATTTAAAAAAAATCGGTGTAAAAAGCGAATAAAGCTATATTGCGCGGATGATCCATCGCGGTTGATCCGCAGCGATCAATCAGTGGTCTATCGACGTATAACTAGTTCTCTGTAAATGAACCCGGACGATCCGTCGCGTTACTTCTATTCTTTTTTAAGGGATGCAACTTTGTTTTTGGTTTGTGGTGGAAAATCCTCATTGATGTCCCCAGCACTGGGGGTCTGGCAGATTCTTACTGAATTAAAACCATCCCGGTGTTCGTGTCTCGTACTTCCGCTTTGAAATCAGGGAGCGCACGCGCCTTTCGCAGTCCCCAACTGTGCGGGCCTCCTAAGGTCAGGAAGGGGAGGGAAAGTCAGTTGAATTCCCCCGCGACGCCTAAGAGGGGTGCTCGTAGAACGCTTGTTGAATAGAAAATGCAATGAATCCAAGTAAAACGGAACGTACATAAAATTTTTTCTCTCTTTCAGAAAACGAACGTACGCTATCAGAACTACGGGACCAACTGCAAGCAAACCTGAGCAAAGAACGTGGCCGTATGATAGAGGAGAACAGAGCCACCATAGAGTCGTTGAGAGAAGAACATACGACTAGAGTCACGGATCTTAGACACGATTACAGAGCTGAGGTTAGTTGTGAAATAAAATCTTAATATTTTATCTATGATCTCTACTCGGTCGTGTTGCCTTCCCGTCGGATTATCAGAGTGAGGGAAGAGGGAGTGCACCTATATTTGCACACACTTGTACACTATAATAACTTCTGTATACTTTACTGGTCTCCATTGAGATTGACTGCCCAGGCTGAAATTCGGTCGAATAATAATGATTATTTATTAAGTAATTTGACTTTGACTGCCTATAAAAAAAACATTCTGTTTATCTATGTATCAAACCTTTTTAGGTTGAAAGACTCCGCACGCAGCACGCATGTCACCTAGAAGAGGTGCGGTCTCGCTTCGCCAGCGAGCGCGCGGCCAGCGCACGCGCACACGACGAGCGCGCGCTGCAGGACAAGTACAAGTGCCTCAAGGAGAAGTACGTGCGGCTCAAGCACGATGTTAAGGTAATGATAACTAAAGGTCATTTTGTCGTCTAAAGTGAGCAAGCCTGTAGACGAAAACTAGTTTTTATTTTTAATAAGATATGATCAATTTTTTTTTTGTTACGGTGATATTTTCATATTCTAGATGTCGATAGAACGCCGAAACAAAAGACGAGAGATGAGCATGACCACAGGATCGGAAACAGAAAAGTCGAATTCACACAAAGCAAACCAATCTTTAGAAAGGTATACTATTACAGGGTCGTTTGAGTTCTTAGATTGCCATAAAATTATGTCATTGTAATTAGTAACAATAATTATAATTGTAATTATAAGTCAACCTATTAAAAATATTGTTATCAAAACTAGTAATTTAAAGTAGGTAACTCTGTCTGTTTGTTTGTTACCTCATCAGGGCAAAACTACTGAAATGTAATGTTTCTGTGGTTTCTGCCTACCCCCATGGGAAAAAGGCGTGAGTTTAAGTATGTATGTTTGCGTCCTCTATAGCCGACTTTCACGCAAACAAAGTTACAGTCTTTAAAATATAATTCATTTTCCTACTTTATGTTACTTACAAATATCCTAAAATGTTTCATAGATGTAAAGAATTGAACGAGACATCAGTGAGCGCGGTCGTGGAGCCCGATCCGCCTCGAGCTCGAATCAACAACAATATGAGCGTCAAATACAATGACAATGAAACTTCGTACTCTGAAAGCAACGCGCACAAACCTAATGACAATAATAATGAAGACTGGAAACTTAGGAGGGACAATGTGAGTACCTACTTATAATTGTATTTATGATTGAGATTTCGAAAATACGAAAAAAAAAAAAAACGAAAATTACGTCACTTACAGAACACCACCAATCAATTGGCATATTTTTTTTTATATTTCAAAACGCGATTTCTTTTTAATAGCGCTATTTATTATACAGGGCTGTTTGGTGCATCGTTAGCCAAAATGAATTGGCCGATAGGAGAGGTCATTTGCTATCTCTTCACGCTCAGTAACTCATTCTTTGTCACGCCGGTTTTTTTGCACGGGTGAAATTTCCGACTTTTTCGGTGAAGCATAAACCATATATCCCAATTGGTCATGCCATTTTCGAGATTTTGAGAGAAAAACGTACGGTAATTGATTTTTATATGTATAAAACGTGTATTACCCGTTTCCAGACTCTTCCATCAGCGGACACGTCCGCAGCGTCGGGCCCGCGCGGCCGCGGCCCGCGCCGCGCGGCCGTGGCCTTCCGCGAGCCGCCGCGCCGCCGCCGCGAGCGCGACAGAGATACAGGTGACAACATACTATAAGTACGAACGTTACTTTTACTTTCATTCTTTTTATGTTAGCCGTTTTATTTTAAAGCTTTTTGCCTGCCTGGGTCGAAACCTGGGTCGAAGTCCAATCGTACAGTATGTTGATTAAATAACGGCGTTCCCTTTATCAGGTAATTCTTCTTCTTTTCCTGTCGATTGACTCAAATTTTATCCGACAAGTATTGAACAACTTGTACAGCTCTATCAAGGGGCGCATCCTGGATAGCTACCACTCTGTAACGCAGAGTCAAGCTTATCCTTTAACTACGATGACTAAAAAAATCAAATGTATTAAAGATGTTTGTATTTTTAAAATAACACTAAAAATAAAAATCATTTATTTTCATATAAGGAACACTCTTTGCATGCATGTCTTTCAATTTAACATAATTATTTCGAAATTATTAACAGTAATTTTATTTTTTGTTTTTGGATTTTTATACACTTATTTTTCTGTGGTAATATATTTTTTAAATTTAGGAATTATTAATGTGTAATAACGAGTTTAAGGGAACGTCATCTGTTATTTAACATACTGTATATTTTTAATAATTTATTTATTCAAGAATACTTTGCCAATTTGCAACTGCTTTTTTTTTCTGGGGAAGAATGGCCAGAAGTCACTTTAACTGATTTTCTTTATTAACTGAGTTTAGTTCTACAACCTATGTTTTGAAGTTATTGTGAAATGATTTTGACATAAAACTGAAAAATATGGCATAAACCAACCAATATTTAAATACCTCTTCTTTTGTTTTGATTCATTTCGTGCACTGTAATTGATAATTATTCGTAGGTGCTACAACTGACTGCCAAGACTCATCTGATGCCACAACAGCCGACGAGAAACCCAAAGAAAATGTCAACGGTAAGTATTTATTATATAACAAGCCGTACGCCCGTTGCGATTTTCCATTTACCTTTTTTTTTTACCTATTCTGTCCCACTCCTTGTCAAAGGCCTCCCTCCACTTCGTCCATCCTTCTCGTCTCAGTGCCTCATCCCTCCAGTAATAAAGAAATCCATCCAGTTCGTTCGACTCACTGTATCAGGGCACCAGTTTTGTACTATTTGAAACTTTCCTTACTAATTATGGTCGTTTTATAAGAAAGTCTTTCCGTTATTTTAATCATAAAATAGCTTGTATAAGAAGGTAGAGAAAAACTACAGTAACATGACGCGCCCTTCCACAATTCAAAACGTTTGAAAGTGTTTGTATTAAAAAGACTCGCAACGCGTGTGTGCGTATTGAGACGGCTCTCGAAACAGCGATTTGTTGCTCGACTAGCGGCGTCAAAAATTACTCTTTAATATTAGTATGGGGCTGCACTGACATTCTCTATGAAAATGACAGGTGCGTTGTCTTGGCGTAGCGTTCGGCTATTTATGATTAGTTGACAAACAAATATGCTGGCCTGCTACTGAAGACGATTACTTACAACTATATACAAACTCTTTCATACGAATGTGACTACACACATTGAAATGGTAATATGGAGGGGAGCGTCAAGTTATAGTAGTTTATCTCTACAGCTATAATAGAGGTGGCCAACCAAGACCCAAGATCGCCTGTTTACTGACCAGACTAGGCGATCTACAAATTACAAAATCTTCATAAGCATAAGTCGGATTTTAAAACGTGTTATTTTATTGCAGGACATGGCCGACGCAGGTGTTTCACGAGATTAAAATCGGCCTCCACATCGCGGCTCAATTATTCACCAAAGTAAGAAAGTAATTTACTAATAATATTTGTATTATTTGAGAAGAGGCATTTGCCCTGCAGTGGGACAGTTATAGGCTGATATTATTATTTTATTTGATCTCTCTTGTTACTGTTATAAAACTTATCATTTTGTCAACATAACATTTGCCGATTTATTATGTAAAAATCTCATCTAAATCAAAAATCTCATCGGTGAATAAGTCTAGGAATTCACTTTGTTCAAGATGAGCTAAAAATACCTATGATCGGTGGATTTAGAGCTTGACTCAAGCTTACTTCACCTACATTGGATATTAGACACCAATAATTCCGAGACATAACTTTTTTAAAGACACACTTTATTTTGGACACCGAAAACCCAATTAATTTTCCATTATACATTGTAAAAATTTAATTTTTAATTGCTTTCAAATTAATAAAAAGTTCTTTAATTGAGTCGGCACAATAGTGACGTCACAGCTGTTATTGCCGTTCAAAATATAAGGGAGAATTGAGTTTTGACAGGTTATCAAAAGTTTCGTCAATTGATTGGTGGTACATACATACATAACACCACGCCTGTAATCCCTGAAGGGTTAAGCAGAGGTGTACCCATTAGTACACCCACATTTCGCCAGTTATGTTTTTAGTCCCATGTAATAGGGGGCGAGCCTATTGCCATCAACCGGGCACAAATCCAGACTCCGAGGCTGCTACTGAGAAATTCCTGATGGAAAAACCCAATAACACTTTGCCCGACCTGGGAATCGAACCCAAGACCTCATGCACAGCAGTCGCGCTTGCGACCAACGAGGCATTGATTGGTGGTGTCCATATTAAACAAGAGACATTTTTACAGAATTTGGTTTTTTATTTATTTTTTCTTTTGTTCCCCAGACGTGGCGAAGGCTGGTCGAGTCCATTAGAATCTCTTAGGCAGCAGTTGAGAAAATTAGATGATTTAGAAGATCAGTTCCCAGATTTAGCGTGTCAACCGTCTTACAGTCTTAGGTACCCGTTTGCTGAATTAGGTAAGTGTAATATGCATTTAAAATTTTAATCCTGTTGTGTCGTTTTATTTTGTACTATCACTCTCTCCGCGACTTCGTTAGCGTGATTTTTTTTACGGATCTCTGATTTTTTTATAATAAAATATAGCCTATAGCAATCAGGAATCGTAGCCTCCAATTTGCGAAAGAATTTTCAAAATCGGTTAAGTAGATCTAGAGATTACTACAAACTTACAAACTTTATCTCTTTATGATAATAGTAGTGACTAGCTTTTGCCGACGATGTCGTCCGCATGTTTCTTTTCATCCATTTTAAGTTGCAACTTTGTTTACTGCTCTGCTGCGATACAAAATCGTTGTTTTCTATGGACAAAAGCTGAATAGAGCTGAATAAGTGTGAGTAGTCCCTTAGGCCTGCAACGCCCACAAGGGAGCGTTATCGCCCACTTTGGGAAGGCTGATTTACGCTAATATTATAAAGAGGAAAGATTTGTATGTTTGTCACCCATTTTAAGTTTCGTCCTTAGTTACTGCTCCGCTGCCGTGGGTCGTTACAATGTCATATAGTATACTATTCCTCACGAATCTTGCTGTCATATACAAAATTATTTTTTTCCAATCCGACTGGTATTTCCAGACGTAAGCGCGTTTAAACAAATAAAAAATGTCTTTATCTTTATTATATTAGACCGACATACAAAAACGGCATCGCGTCTCACTGTCCTACTACCGTAGCGTAAGGGCCATATTTTTTCCTACGATCGTGAAATATTACAGTAAATTTTGAAAAATTTTGACACTCTAACATGATACTCCAGATTTCTACTGGCATCTACTCGAGGAACAAGAAATAGATTGTAACCTTATTTTTGTAATATAAATCAGGACCAGTAGCAACAGCGGACACACCCGAACTTGAGTTCGTGCGTCATCGTGCACTCGTAGAGAGAGAAGGCATGCGACGTGCGCGCGCCGCGCTCAAGCGGAGGAAGGCGGCGCTACTCGAAACTAGGGCGTCGCTGTCTCCGCACAGAGCTCCTTCGGTAAGTTATATCAACTTTAACACATAAGATGGGTTCGTGATTCATCGTGGGAGAAAGAAAGAGATAAAGATATTTTTGTGCAGTGCGTCGTCTTTTATTACAAATTTTGTTTGTAATCTATACAGGTTTAGTTGTCTGTTGATTTGAAACTTGTAGGATAGTGGTGTGTTCGCCAGTCTGAAACGAAAATTCGACAAACTAAGGTCTATGTCAACAGACCTAGGGGGCAATTGTACTAAGTTTCTGTCAAAAACGCCTTTAATTTCACCTTCATTTTATCGCTGAGATAAAATTGCGACTAGCTGTGAACAGGGTACTTACAGTCCGCAGAATTTGTCTTTTGTGGGTAGGACAAAAAATTGGTTGAATAGAATGCTGTAGAAACTGCCTTTATTTAGGATTTCTAGTATCTGTACCCGTACAAAACAGGAGGAACGCGAGGTGACCGAGCTCGAGGTGGCTCTCCACCGCGCACGCGCGCTGCTGGGGGAGAAGGAGATCCGCCTGCGACACATCGAGCGCGCGCTGCGGCGCCTGGCCGACACGCAGCCGCCGCCGCTCATACAGGTCCACGATGTTCTGCGAATTTCAGCCCTATTTTTTCCTGCATTAAATGCTTTTTCGTTAGTCTTAAGTTTCGTTTTCCAATATTACTTGGCTTTTTTTTTGTTCAAGCAAATTTCAGCTTTATTTCGTCTTTGTTGTAGATTTATTTTTGGTTGTTTCCGCTCCTGTTGTTTATTATTTTGCTGTTGGTGGTTTTTGTTTTTTTATAGGTTTTCTTTTCGTGGTCAATGTGTTATTTTTTTTTTAACTTTGTTGGTTAACTCTGTTGCTTGTTTTCCTTTGATTTCTTCGTTTATTTAGATGATTCTGTTTTTCTGCTGAGTTTTTTTTTTATCGTAATAGACATTCACTTTTTTTACTTTTCCGTTATTTGTATTAGAGCTTGCTTGAGTCGAAAACGTAAATACTAACCATAAAAATATAAAATATAAGCATTTGCTCGTGACTTCATCCATGTTGGAGTCAAAGCCAATTTCGTGCTTAGCTTACCTCCCCTACTTTTTTTACTGCTTCTACTTCTGCCTATATTTTAGCTTTATATGCAGCAAATAATTTCGAGATTTTGTATGTAGTCATTATGTGACCTTTCGCTTTTATAATATAAAATAGATTATGCGTATTTTGGACCAAGAAAACTGGGTCATTTTTCTTATTACGACTAGCTTCTATTTCGTGAAAGATGTGCATCTATAGCTGGAGAAACAATAAATGGTATTTTGTTACATGCTGAAAATATGATTATTAATATTTACTTCAATATGAATTTGGTAATGCATCAATTTGAATTCCATCTGAAACTCATGTTCTTTAAAGCTTAATCTATGTTTTTAATACCAGGAGGCCACGACTAGCGAGGCGTCATCAGGTAGCGACGCCGCGCCGGCAGAAGCAGGAGGTGCCGTACTCCGCTCACTGAGGGCTCTCCACGCTGATGTCAGGGATATATGGAGAGCTTTGGACGCTCGGCGGCCTCATACTGGTAATTACTTTATGTAGACTTTATACAGGGTTTGGTATCAGTTGAAGAGGACTATATAGCTGTTCTTATGTAATTTATTTATTAGGTTAGCAGTTTTTACTCGCGGCTTTACTTCTGTGGTTCCACAAGGATCAGTGTATCCTCTTGGCTCTGTTGTTCTTTTGTTACGTTGTAAAAGGACTAATTTTATAACTAAATTATTAGTAGATTAACTTATGTTATGTTCGAAGTATTCGTTAATGCTAATAAAATTATTATCATTTGGTAATTTAAACTAGTGAATTTTTAACAGCTCAAAATTAATAGTCGTTCCCACTAATAATTTCTGCCCAATGTTACTTAGTTTGATGGGATGTGTATAAAAATGAATAAAGCATTATTTTCTTGTGTTACAGCTTCTCCTGAAACAAGTTCGTGTAACGCTGCCACAACATCACAAACACGCATGACATTATCAGCTGTAAGTTCAAAATCACTTGAAAGTTTACCTGTTTTATATCTCCTTTTGTGTTTTGCTATTGTATCATGTCTCTTTTTTATTTATTTAGTCTCATCTTGAACGTTCGCCCACGTCGTTTTTTTAATTTTGGACTGTTGAATGTCATACAAAAAATTTTATCTGATTTCTAATTTGATCTGATCCGCTTGCCAGTGTTTATTAACTTAGGGATCATTTAACAATAATTAACAGCTAATCCATATTTGTTGAGTTATGCGAACGTAAATATATCTATCTTCCGTCTCAGTCTGTCAATAATGCCTCTAGTTTACTTACATTTTATGACATTGATTGTCGCTGAGATAAGATTGCCACTAGATTTTAATCGCTTTTCTAATTAGTCGAATTGACCTTCAGATCTTAGCAAGTAAGCTCTAAAATACTTTAATTTAATTCACTCCCCGTTGTGGGTTCCCAGTTGCCCCAGTATACCTTTTATATGGATACTTATATTTTTTAGCCGGAACCAGTAATGCAAGATAATTCAGACGGCGGAGTGGCTGAGAGGGCTCGGGGGCTCAGAGCTTGGCTACAGACAGCACCTTAAGTAGAGGTACCATCTAATGAGGTTGTATTACAAGTATTGACATTAGTATAGAACCTTCTTTACGGATTTTGAAGTAGTTACCGTCTTTATTATACGCTTTTTTTTTCTATTTCATAATGGCTGTAAATTCCTTTTTCAAAATGAGCTGGAATGTTCGAAATTTTAAATATTGCTTTGTTATGAACAACGTGCTAACAATATTTAGTGAATGGTTGTATGGAAAAAATATGTAACGATAATTCTAGCAAAATTCAAAAATAATGTTTAATAAAAATTGTTTTCCCTATTGCCCAAGCAAAACATTAAAATGATTTCATTTCCAATAAAATAAAGTAAACGGAAAAGTTTTAATAACTCGTAAGTCACTTCAAAATCCATAAATCGCGTTTCTATAAATTCGGGATTCTAACAACTTAACCAAATATTTGCACAAATATTTTACATTTTATAAATAAATCAACAGTTTTGTTGTTTATTACTTTTCCATCCAGTAAAAGAAGTAGATTCGTCAAATATTTAGTATTTCTACTGTATTATACATTATAGTAGTGAAAATGCATTTATTTTGGGGTTGTGTACAGTCAAGTCAGTGCAAGCCTTAATATTACTTAAACAAAGATTTAATTATTCTATAAATAATTAAAAACAATAAAATGTTTTCTAAACCTATAACTTTTAGTATATCGAATGAAAACACATTCGGCCATGAAAAAGTATACAATAATAAATTTAGATTTTTTTCTCAAAAAAAGAACACATTCTATCAAGTTGAGGTTATGTGTGATCTGAACTGTAGTGTGACTTGATGAATAAAATCTTATAATATTAGCCAAATAATAAATTTTTAGACTTAAGTAGTTACTTCTAGTCAATATCACTCATAGATGTGTTAAAATGTGCTAGTTATGACTTAAATGTCAATGTATTAATCAATGAAAAAAAATTTAATTACCGGTCAGTAAATGTACAATGGATACTATTGGAATATTATTGGTCCCCAAATATTTGGGATTAAAATATAGTAATAATAATAATTGACGGCATATACCGTATGTATTAAGAATGTGTTATTATGCCGTAACAGTAAAAGTTAACACGTTGGCTGCAAAATACATGTTTATACACGGTGAAAGGAACGTCTATGAGAAAAGTGGGTTCAATATGGATTTAGTACATGATTCTTGGAATGTAATTGATAAACAGAAAATTTGCTATTCTAAAAGTTCAAACCTAAAAGGTTAAAATGTATGGAAGAGCTGACTTTTTTTTAAACGGCGAAACGTTCTCCCCTTTATATCTAGAATCATGCATATTATGAATCCATGGTACTCACCGTCAAATTCACTTTTAAATTTCTACCCCATCAAGATAACTTTTTTAATACAAATTACAATAAAATATCAGAAAAAGAGAAACATATAAGCAATTTAAAATTATATCCTAAGCAGAATAGCAGACGTTATTTCTATATTCAATGTAGTTTTTGCAGCGAACGTGTTGAAATATCGATACTTAAAAAAAAATGTAAAATAAAAAATATATTATAAAGTGTACCGAGATAATTCTTTAAAAATAATGATCGGTAATAACTTTCGACTCCTTTCGCACAAAACATTCCAGGCCAAGTGAGAGTAGATTAATTATATTTATTATACTTAATACTTAATTAATTAACTTAAGAATTCAAATGCATTTAATTATTGTATTCTGTGCTAGATTTATAAAGCATTTATCGTAGAATAATTTCGTTGATTTACAAATATGTATAACGTGTATATTTACATTGATAACTTTACCTATTAACATGAATTATATACATTCCAGTTATAATTTTTATTAACAAGTTTCTGTTTTATTAGTGCACAGTGTTCTGTATATAGTTTCTTAATAGATGGCGCCACTGGCTCTTGTTCAACTTTTCCGTAGGTACTTAGCTTGATGTTGTGTTATTATGAGACAATTTGGCCTAAACCTATGAGGACTACAGGCTTGTTTTTTCATTTTTCCTGTTATAATATGTTTTTGTTGTCGAAATAGTATCCAAAACATTGCGCACTATACCCGCGGTTTTCTCATATAATTTGAGCAAACAAATTAGTTTAAAAATTGTATGTAGTGTCTTATCTTGGCCTCCATTGTAACTTCGTACGTAGGTAAGTACTATTGTATTCCCTCGCTAGGCGGGGCGACTGAGAAACACCATTGTTTGTATGGCGTAGAGAGTTCACTATAGTCACGCAAAGACAATTTTCAACATGTATTTAAAAAACATATATTGTTGGACCTTTTGAAACCTACCATTAAAATGTCATAGCTATCTATATTATCTATATAACCATGAGTAACAGACAGGTGATACTTAAATATAAAGATTTAAATCGATAATTACGTATCAAATGACGTCACGGTTTTTTTTTGTCGTGAAAACCTCTATTAAATTTGAAGTAGAGGCTTGTGAGGTATTAGTATAGCTGACGTAAGGGTAATACCTAAAGATTTAAATCTTTGGTGAAATGATAACTTTGGGGAAGAAAATACGTATTATTACAAAAAGATCTTGCAAGTTTCGTAAGTAGTTAAACCTGGAACAGTTACGAAATTGAAAGTCATCTTAAAAAAAACTTAAAATGTATTTGACTTAGATGTCAAAGTGACTTAGATGACATTAGACATTGGTTTTGTAATCAATGAAGTTCAAAACAAAAGCTATAGTGAATTGTCTACGACAAAGTATGACGGCACTGTGATAATTATCATTGTTAGGGCATATGGTCGTGATTTATCAGTCATTCATAATTCCATTGTTGTATTAATTCGTCATTCCGTGAAAACTCGAGTTGTTGGTCGTAAACTTTATTTTAAAAAAAGTTGTATATAATAATTGTAGTATACAGGATCTCTGGTAATCAGCGACCGTTACATTACCACGTGATTGTACTCATGATAACGGACAACATTTCCAAAGAAAGGCTTTTTTTAACAGCTGATATCACACGACATTAAAACACCTTTCAAATAAAAAAAAAAAAAACACCAAAATCGGTTCTTCCGTTCGGGAGCTACGATGCCACAGGCAGACACACCCTCATACAGACACGTCAAACTTATAACACCCCGCCGTTTATACGTCGGGGGTAAAAAATAATCATCTGCCTAGCCTTTTCCCAACTATGTTGGGGTCGGCTTCCAGTCTAACCGGATGCAGCTGAGTACCAGTATTTTACATGGAGCGACTGCCTATCTGACCTCCACAACCCAGTAACTGGGTAATACGATACCCCTTGGTGAGACTAGTTGTCAGATTTTCGGGCTTCTGACGACCCGTAACGACTGTCAAAGATCCACATATGACAGCCGGGACCAACGGCTTAACGTGCTTTCCGAGGCACGGAGGAGTCTCGGTGTGTAAAGATGGTCACCCATCCACGGACCAACCCCGGCAAGCGTAGCTTAACCTGACGGATCGACCCATGCGGCTGTTATTAATAATAATGAGTTTAATATATATTACAGCTGATTGTGTGTTATTTTTGTAACTTAATATTCCCTTAGCAGATTGGGGTCATGCACTTAGTAAATAAAAAAATCGTTTCTTTGAGAAAGGTGTTTATTATCAGGAATACAATCATGTATTTCAGTATCCCTCACTAATTACCAATCACTCTATATACTTGCACATTGCCAAATCTCCTTCCTCCGCTTAAAAGCCAATATCTTCATAGGTCACAAAAAAAAACTTATAAAGTCATGTAATTTTAATCATTTACAAACAATAACTTCATTTAAACTCCGAAATATGCAAAGGCCTGCGACTTTAAAACAAAGTAGCATCGAGTCTTCAAGCAAAAAATTTGCTGCACGCCTGTTATCGCAAAATACATAGATACAGTACATAATTCTAAAAGATTTTTTTTTGTCATTCTTTAGTAAAAATACAGCTGTTTCATACATTTTGACCATGCAGGCATTACAGGTACGAGCTGTTTTTTTATAAAACAACTAATTCTTTTCATCTCTTTCGGTTCTAGAATCATGTACTGAATCTATACTAAAAGCTTGTGCGTCGCTCATTAGTGCAAGTGCAACGCACGATTATGTCTGTCCTGCTCACACATTTCATATACAGCGTGCAGCAAGTTCGAGTTGTATATGATTCCTAAATCTTAAGGAATGTTGGAAATTACACAATATTACAGCTATCTTAATTTAAATAATATAGGTGGGCGGGTAACAACTGGCTTTTTCACATTAACAAGTAAATGTAAGAAAAAACACTTTAAAATCTGCACTACGAAACTCAACTAACATTCAAAACGTCTCAATAACTGCAATTATGTTCCTAACAAACCAAACAGATCATCGCTTAAAGAATAATGATATTTTCAGTATCTACACTTGCTTGCAAAATTCTCCACACGCTACTATTGCCAAAATGTTAAAAAGTGTTGAAAAATCAGTTAAAAATAATTTAATGATAAATAATTCAAGATATGTAGTGCAGTTTTTTTGCAAGCAAGTTCATGTTTTTGACCTAGTCATGATACTTTTTTACATGTTTATGTATTCTTCCAGTGCCTGTAAGGTGCTTATTTAGTTTTTTTTTTCTTCTATTTAAAAACGTTACGTCCAAAATTTATTTACAATTGTATAGTCAAGATTTTTTATTAATAAAAATATTTTGATGTGCACGTTCATTGCGGGAGACTTTTACCATTATTTTTATTTCTTTGTCATATTCTAATTATAATAATAACGTAAATGGCAAAGGTCTTCCTCTCATTTAATAAGTAGGTTTTTTAAGTGCATAATAACTAATATGAATTTCAATTATTATGATAGAAAAATAATATAAATGGTAACCTACATTATGTAAAAATGTAAAACAATTAAGAATCTCTAAAAAAGAGCCAAAAATAATTGTAAAATGTTAGTTGAAGTTACAATAAGTTGGTCTAATTTATGAGTAAATTAGGTTTGTATAAATTACACAATATTTTCTGTGTTGACTTTTTCTTACGCTTGTACTTTACAGTGTGTTGTCAACATTATCTGATCCTCTTTGATCTTAAACACGTAACGTTAAGGTTCAGCTAATGTTGACAACATACTACAAGTGTAAATATGAAAATTCGATTTTTATATTTCAATACACTTTTTTTGTGACTTCTATGTACGCGTACTGAGAAATGCAGCAAAAAAATTCTAGATATTTTTCGCCTAATTAAATTATAATATCAATATCAAGAAAACAATCTTGAAGAGACCCACTTATTGTAATTTGAACTTCAAAGTATAATCAATCGTTCACAACGATATTCAGCCGAAATAAAATTGAACAAGTCACGAATTGGTTTTATTTAAGTATTTGCCCTTGATTCCAAGTAGTGATTATGTTAGTAGTATCAGAGATAATACTGTGATGATCGTGTGAGCTAGGCCTCCTGAAAAAAATAAAATAGTTCTTATTTAGTAAGTACCTAAGTTCTTTTTTCAATAACATTGATTTTTTTGTCAAGCTGTAGCAATAACTAGTGTCTGCCCGCGAATTCCTCCGCGTGGAAGTCAAGTATATCAAACACAACCTATGGCACTCGTCAATAGTGTGGATTTCTATCAGCGAATTAATTTTTGTATTCAGTCCAAAGATAAAATTATATAAAAAAAAAATATACGTCTTTATAACATAAGTATAGAAAATTGTTTTAAAAAGAAGAGAAATTATTTTAGCAGTCCACATCAATTTGATTGGTCGGTGGAAACGTTGCTATGCGGCGAGAGGTCAACTCAATCCTATTCTATACATAACATACCTACTTACGCAAAAAATATTTTATGAGCAAATTATTGTACTCACGAAATATATAAATGCCTATTTTTCATTATTTATTAAAAAAAAAAAAAAACAAATATCTTCTATTTTAAAAAGAATAAAGATTGTTGTTTGCATTGAATAGGCTCCGAAATTGCAGAACCGATTTGACAAATTATTTCACTGTTGGGAAGCTACACTATCCCCGGGTGACATAGGCTATATTATAGGCTACATTTATTATAAAAAAAATTAGGGTTCCGTAAGAAACATTACGCGAACGAAGTTGCGGAGAGAGTGTTAGTAAAAAATAAACACATATTTATACCTTCCAAAAGTTTCGCAGAACTGTATGCAGCAGCTTGTCCTTTCACCTGTCTGCTTGCTCTACTGATCTCCGGCGTACATAGCACGGTGGTCCCACTAGATGGCGTGTAGGAGAGAGCTGACCAAGCATGCCACAGTTTAGATGTAGCGTTCCAAGCTCCACCCGAGAAGTCGCGGGGTATCTGATGAAAAAATTGCCTTGTTCATTGACATTTACATTTTTGTTTCATTGACATTTTTGACCGTAGTTTTAACGGCTGTAAAAAAACGTTTAACATAGACGTTTACCTACAATGTCTCTCCCTCATTGCGATATTTTTTTTTCCTTTAGACTATAAATAGGTTAAAGTTCCAACGTTTTGACAGGTTTTTTTTTATGAAAACCAGTTACTATTTAAATTATTGTTATATTATTGTGTGGTGAATCTCCTCATTATTGACGTGATGAGGCGAAAGGAGTATGTAAAGACCGTGGGTCATAGGTGGCGAGCCGTGGTTTTTCTGCCTACCCCCTTGGGGAAAAAGGCGTGAGTTTGTGTAGTGCATGTATGAATCTCACACAATATTGACATGATTATGGTTGACATTTATTTAATATCGTTTTTTATTATTATATTGACATTCATTTAATTAAGTAGGATTATCTGAATAATGATTGCATGATTGCGATCCATAATTAATTAAACTAAAATATGTAATTTTGTTTTTAATTTTCTATATTTGCACGCAACAAACAAGATAACATTTTTTTTTATATTTTACCAACCCTCTGCTGTACCTTATTTTTGCAAATAAATGATTTTTGATTTTTGACTAAGCAAAGCATGAATATCTTTAATAATGGGAGGACCATGTAACTTTCAGCTTTATTAAGTTTATTTTGCATCTCTTAAAGGCCAAAATTATGGCTTGGTCTTCAAAAGCTAGTTTTCAATACATACCTTTTGATCACCAATAGTCCACGATAAGGTGGGAAGCGGTACACCACTGGCAGAACAGTTTAGCGTCACCCGACCTGTCTCTAAATTCTCTGATCCAACCGTCACTACAGCGTCAGTAGGAGGCACTGTAATCAGAACATGTTGGCATCTTTGTTTTATTGTTTTTTTTTAAACGTTGACCCGCTTTAGGAATTTCTCTTGCATCGTGGGTGCGTTTACAACCATAATTATAAACTTATATACACAAACGGCCAGGCCCGGAACAACTTTCTGTAGGGTAGGCCGCGACACGATGCAGCCAATCGCTTAGCCGTTGTGCCAACTGTATGGTATGTGAATTATAGGTAGGTAGGTATCATTCGAGGGACTGGAAGTTAATGAAAAACTTCTCAGCTGCATAAAATGCCCGCATATGCCTGCATAAAACGCCCATTAAATGTGGCTGTGCTTGTGGCTATTCTACCTATTCATACACTAAGCGTTTGTCTTTTGTGATGCGCACAGCAAAGGAGTGGAACTCTCTCTCTGTATTACCGAACGCATTTGACCCCTTTAAAGTTATAGTGAGGGCTAAAGGCTTTTTCTGGGTAAGCTCACTCCGTCGTAGACTTTGTCTATGTTACTTCTGACTTAGACTAGAGTCAAGAGCAAACCCATATTATGTTTAAAAAAATGGAGATATTTTTTTGTCGATTTTATTATAAGCTTGCTTTCGACTTGTGACATTACTTATTTAGAGAAAAAAATTTACCTAAGTTCTCAACAACGATATTCTTCCTTTCCATCCTGAAATAGGGTCGTTCACCAGACACTTCGCAAGATATCGCGATGTCATCCCTCTGCGGTTGGTACAATTCGAAGGTTAACACACAGGAGCCCTTTTGTCGATCATCCTCCGGTACAACACAATTTGCAGACATCATGTCTTCTACACGTCTGTATACTACGTGGTGATTGTTGCCATAAGACTGTGAAAAAAAAGAAAAAAAATCTACATTAAAAAAATACAGATTCAATTTTGTCTCATTGAAATTGTAAATGTGCCGTCAACATAGTCCTCATTTATGTCACTCGAAAGAAAAAAGTGTCAATAATAAACCTGGCCGCAAACATGGCCACACGCGACAGCCACAAACGCTGCCACAAACGCTGCCACAAACGCCGCCATCAAAAGCTAGAAGCAACGTTGTGGCGACCACCGACGTACAGGAAATACGTCGGTGGCGGCGTTTTGTGGTTGTGGCTGGAATCCCATGTGCGGCCAGGCTAACGATTAAGATCTGGTTGTATCGTTGTGAGTTTTTGGTATGGTTGACTGATAATAATAATAATGGTTAAGGCCTTACACCTTTACAAAGGCTTAATGAGCTAGAGTTTGGAGAAAAATAAATTATTTCTTATTAATTTTGCTCAATTTTTTTTTATAAGCGTTAAAAGTGTAAAAGTTAGTTAAGGGTTTATTTTTATAAGCGCGAAATCCCGTCAAAAACCCCAAAAGATTGAGTAACTTATAATAAGATAATTTTACTTAATACCTGCCTACATATTCACAAAGATTATCCCCGAAAACCACGAAACATTTTAATCCTCTGTAATTGAAAAACATCTAACAAAGAAGAGGACTGCCAAATATAGAACACTGAACAGGATGTTTGGTGGCTGACCTTTCGTAAACAAAAATTTAATCATTTTGATCCGTTTAGGGCCGGAAGGATGAGATAATACGCTACCTGTACCTACGTAGGTACCTAGGTACGTTATAAATTCGTTTTGTTGACACGTTTTTAATGAATTTGTACCTAACATCTAATTAAATACTTGACCAATCAATAAAATTGTCATAGCTACTTTTTTATGCTGCCTAATAATGCCTTATATTTTGTATGACAATAGTAAACTGTGACATCATTTATTCGCCAATTCATTTCACTATTTATAGATTTCAAAGTAACTTAAAATCAATTTTTACAGTTAACTGAAAATTCTGTTCAGAGCTAAAATGAAGATTTTTTTTTTTGTGAATTTGTGTCTTTAAATTATTTTTTTATGATATCAACTACTTAATTAGTTACGATCGCATAGTGCGGTATCCTTATCAATTACACCTGCAGTATTTACCCCTTTGCCAGAACGCGAACCGTTATCAATAGCAATGTTAGGGTTAGGGGCGGACTCATTATTAGCTAAATTACTCGAGTCCCAGGTAATGAGACACAATTGATTTTCTATTGTTCTGTCGTACCGGTAAGTCAACCGGGGCTTGACCGGTTAAAACGCAGAGACCGTTTTGACCGTCCATGTGCTGACATGTAGAGGGGCTGTGGTCTAAAACGGACCGGTGGGGTGCCCTACACCGAAAAAGGTCATCGCATGTGGAATCGTTCGCCTTATTCGTAACCCTTGCTAGCTTACTGTAGCAAATTAGTCGCATTCTTATTGGTTTGTACTTGTGTACCTTGAGATTATTATTTTTTTTTTTTTGTTTTACAGTAGCACAATAATTTACACCTTACATGTAATCCCTCGTCACTTTTAGTTGACTGGTAGATAATGCCTATGGCATTAAGTCCGTTTTGTACATTTTTGTTCAAAATTTAAATAAATAAATGATAGTTTATTTGTTTAAGCTTTGTACAACAAATTCTCTCAATCTCAATTTTTGGGACGCACAAAATCATCAGAATTTTCAAAATATTCCAAATTACCTCGGGCCTATAGATGAGAAACTGTTGGTTATTTTGGTACAGCCTCACTGACTGCAAGGAGTCACCAGCTGGTATCGCCCAGGAGCAGTTGATCTCCCAACCAAGGTCTTGCTTCCATGCGTTAGTTAGGTTTACCTCGATGGCTTGAGCAGTGGCTGAAAAAATAAAGACATTTTGAATAAACAATCGTCAAAGCAGGCCAGCTTTACCTAGCTAAAATGGAATGATGATTTCCTCAGGCAACTGTTGGATTGAAAAGATCATTGGAAAGTAGGTCCTTTTCAAAATTTTACTGGTTCTAATTGTTTATGATACGTTTTCATTAATGAGTATGCAATAATATAGGAAGGGTTCTGATGCAATCTCTCAAGAGGAAACGAAACCCTCCTTATATACGGATGGTGACCACTAGGGTGGTTTTAGTGAGGAAAGAATCCTGAAGGCATACCCGGTAAAAAATAATACAGGATCTTAGTGTGAACCATTACCATTCTGTTCTTGCCAAATTGTCCAAATAGCTAATACAACGCCTGATTTGACAAAAAAGTTTACCAAAAAAACTGCTTAGGTACTTGGTACTAAAAACATGGTTACCTACCTACTACTAAACTACAGGTACTTACAACAACATACTCTCAGTAAACGAAATAAGCTCCACAATAGTAGGTAAGCTAAATTGAAAATCGAAAAGCACAAATGTAGTAACATTAATTATGTTTTAAAAAACGGCTCACGTTTTTCAAACTTTCCACGAAATTGCAAAAGCTTAAATTATTCCATATTCCCGAGTAAATTAAACAATTAATCAGCTGTATGCATGGCCTACCATTTTAAAGTGTAAAGTCACGCAGTGTTGCCATTTAAATGCACGATCGAACACGTGATAACAACGTTAGGTACTTGTGACTAAACTCAGTTTGTGAACCAAATAAATATATTACCTACCATTTTGGTAGAATTTCTATAGAACTCTAATTTTAGCAGAAATGTGAAGGGCGCGTTTTAATATTGCATGTTACTTAGAATTTCGTTTGTGATAGAAAGTGATATATTCATATTCCTTGCGTCGCTCAAAGCTTGGAAGATACCTTTAGGAGGTATTAAATTTTTATCGCTTAATTTTGTTACAGAAAACTATATTTTAAAGCTTTGAAGTTGTTTGCACTTTCAGGATTTTTTTGTTGTGAAGGCCGTGAGGTGTTTATCTGAATTGTATGCAATAAAAGGTACAAAGGTGGACTTTATTTCTTAGGCATTCTCAGTCAATCAAAGGAGATAAAGATATAACATGTCAGCAGTAAGCTATCGTATCTACGAAAATAAAAGAACAAAAATATAATTTGTTATTTTTTTTTTGTGTTGTATAGTCCATTTATTGAGAAGTACCTACATAACATCACGCTTTGACCGATAGGAGCGGAGCATCAACAAAAAATGTATCAAAAATGGGAAAAAATATTCGTTTTGAGAGCTTCCGTTGCGTGCGCTGCGTAAACGGTTAAAGTTACGAAACAATCATGTAAATTACAGATTTTTCCTCCTTAAAAGTTCAAACAAAGTCCGCGACAGCATATGTCTATCTTTTAAGGTTAGCTTATTATAACATGTAATGGTAATCAAATGAAATATATTTTATTAAGTGTTTATTTCAATCTCAATCGCGGGGCACAGCTACTTAAATATGTAATCGATCTAGCCCGTATAACGACCATGTAGGTACCCATTGTACTCTCAAAATGTACCATCAATTGACACCCCATTCAATGAGCGCCGTCCATCAACATCAACTGATTCCTAGTTATGTTTTTGTATTTTTAAATTAAACAAATTGTATAAAAGGAGGGGAGAACGTCCCTCATTAATTTTGACTGTTGGTTTATTGTATTGAATTGGGTTAATTTTATATTTTTTTTCCTTTGGTTTCATAACTAGGAGCAATAAGAATATTATAACCAGGATTTTGTGAAAAAAGTATCAAAAAGAGTATCCGTGGAGTTTCTTTCTTGTTCTTCTCCATAGAAGCCTACCTCCGTTTTAGATCGAGGAACGAGCTTCAACTTTTTGACAATCAAAAGTGCCTATAGCTGTATCCACACCAGTTTGCTTTCATGATCATCTTGCGTCTTCAACATTTAATTATCTTGCATCAAGCGCATGCGTCATCAGCGTCATCAGCGGCATACACTCTAACTAGTAACTAGTTTGATCACATGCCTTATCGCATGCGCTAATGCACTTCATGCATGCGTCAGACGAAAAGGAAAGATGAACAGTCATGATTAAGTTATAAATGGTCGAATTGGTAGGTATAAATGCATTGATTTTGACTTTCACTTTGACTTTGCGGGCTTTTGGCAAGTAAAAAACAGTAGATAGTAACTTGTATTCAGCTTGTCCAAATAGATACGGGTGCTTAACTACATTTTAAACCTCCCAGAATCATTTAGGGAGGTACCGAGCCGTTTAAAAATACATAATATCTAATTGAAACAGGCGAGCGACACAAACAAAGGCACACTATCCCAACGCTTAGTCTTAAGAGAGTCTTAATTCGCTCAATTGGCCGGTTGTGCGCCTCGTAATGTGTAATGTACCTACCAAATTTGGGACAAGGAAATATGATCTGCGTGGATAAGGAGAAATTTTTGTTTGTCAGTTTCTGGGTTTACTGGATTTTATGGTAGGCATGTATGCAGTTCAGTTAAAATCTTTGGCCAGTTAGTAGTAACGGTGTTCAGATTAAGTTCTGATATGACATAACATCACGCCTGTAATCCCCGAAGGGTTAGACTGTACAATACCGCACAACAAATCTAGACTCCAAGGCTGCTACTGAGTAATTCCTGATGGAAAAACTCAATAACACTTTGTCCGACCTGGGAATTGAACTCAAGACCAAATTGCTGCCAACGGGATCCTCCGCTGGTAGTCCGTCTGTCTGTATTATTCGAACAGTAATAGGTAGACACTTGAAATATTTTTCAGAGTGTATGGTCTCTATTATAACAAATAATATTTTGTTAAAAATGAATACAAGAAACGTATTTTTTGTATGTAGTATTAAATATTGTATAAATACGGTGGTTCGGAACCCTTCGTTGGCGAGTCCGACTCACACTTGACCCATTTTTTATAGTACCTACTTGACTATGAATCATCTAATGGTGAGAAAAGTTAAAATTGCGCCTCAAAGGACCAAAACTTGTCTCATTATGGATAAAGGAACTAGTCACTCAGAAAAAGGAAGCACCTAATGAGCGTAGGACCACTTTCAACAACGGACTACGACCTAAAAAAAAACTTCGACGAAAAAAGTATTTTTATTTCTCGCCCTAATTTAGTTTAATACCCGCTATTTATCCTCCCATCAGTATTTATTAAGGTTCGCCATAAAGCCGACATTATGGTCCTTCATTGCCTGGTATGATATTAAATAATTGATTTTAATTGGCGTTTATTAAACATGTGCGTGTGTCCTCAAGCAATGGGGAAAAAATGTGCAACTGTCCATTAGTTATGCGGACTTTTGTGTGCTTTGGCTGGGAATATACGTCACTTAATTTTTTAATAATTTAAAAGAGTATTCATGGAGTATCTTGCTTCTCCTTTTTTATAGAAAACTACTGACTTTCTGACTGACTGACACTGACTCTTTGACAATTCAAAACTGCAAAATGATCTCCACATAATATAAAACAAAATCGCTTACCGCCGTATATACGGTTAATTTTTTTAAACTCCGCAATGGACTTTAATGGTTTCATCAATAGATAGTAGATGGAGTGATTCAAGAGGATGGTTTATACGTATATTTTGTATCAACATTGCAACTGAGTGTGAAGTTTGAAATAAATGATTTTAATTTTTAATTTTCGTTAAATTTTTCCATACGATAGTTGGATCTGATATACTGATCTATCATGTCACTACGTGTACGAGGCAATTTCAGATAATTCTATTCGTGTATTATAATCTCAGTCTCAAATTGTAAAAAAAAACGTCTATATATCTATATTTATGATATTGATTGTCTTGTTGTTACGAGAATTGACCTTCTTGACAGTAAGACTAGATTGTGACTTGAATTTGAACGACATTCAGTTATTACAAGCTTTTATTTTTTAATTGGACTTCTAAGTGTTTTAACATATATAAAGCGTATACCTTCTAATGGACTGGTTAGACTATCATACGGAAAAATCTCAAATATATCTCCGGCCTTAATGCAGGCCAATTATTGTAACACTATTCTACTTTTATTCAAGCAGGAAAACCATTTTTCGACATTGCATAACAGGAAGAACTAATTATAAAAGTGATGAAATTATTATAAATAGGTTACTACAGCAAAGGTACGACAAAAAGAATGTTCCAAATTTATACTAATTTAATAATAAAAATAAAAGCTAAATAAGCTGTAAAGATTTTTTGTTTCTTTGTTTAAACGCGCTAATATCTTTAACTACCAGTGGAATTAAAAAAAAATTGTATATAATAGCTACATTCATGGGGAATTATAGAGGCTATAAAACATCACGCTACGACACAAGGGAGAGCAGCAGTCAAACGAAGTCGCGGGCAGAAGCTAGTCAGTCAAACATTTAAAAAAATAACCGAATTAAAAACCTTCTCCTTTTCTGAAGTGGGTTAATAAAACCGTGGTCCAATCAGAATTGAGACGTAATCAACCTCATAGACAATGTGTGACATGCAATGACTTCGGGCAATGCATTAAACGATTGGTTTCATTCATTTTATAAGTATGATGAGGTTGCTTTTTAGTTATATCGATATCATACAATGTACTTAATAGAAGGATTATTAGCAGAACAATAACATATTTACTTAATTATTTTACTGTAAGTTGGAAATGGTTCGACCAATGAAATCTTATTCCAGAAAAATATTGAAACTCGAAGAAAATCTTGAGAAGGCACTTATAGAAATGCATTTGAAAAGCAATACTATTATTTTTTATAAAACATTTCCTCTGTATGTGAGCAAATGTCATTTTATTAGTGTAAAATAGAAACTCTAAATTAATTAGACTGCCTCGTTGGTCTAGTGGTCAAGCGCGACTGCTGTGCATGAGCTCTTGGGTTCGATTCCCAGGTCGGGCAAAGTGTTATTGGGTTTTTCCATCAGGAATTTCTCAGCAGCAGCCTCGGAGTCTGGATTTGTGCCCGGTTGATGGCAATAGGCTCGCCCCATATTACATGGGACTAAAAACATAACTGGCGAAATGTGGGTGTCCTAATGGGAACACTTCTGCCTAACCCTTCGGGGATTACAGGCGTGATGTTGATGTTATGTGTCTTAATTAATTTGAAAAAAATTTAGTCTTACGGAACCTTAATGCGTCTGTACTTATAGGCTACCTACAATCTGACCATCTACCAAAAAGGAAAAGGACGCAACTAGATAATAATAATAATATTGAAAAGTAAAAGTTCGTAACCGTTTTTCGACAGAGATCAATAGCATCGTAAATGGAAAATATATAGAAAAGATTTATACCAAACCGGAGACAGGTTTCTTAGGCGTTGTTTATGAAATCCATTTCAGGTAGGTAACCCTTTTTTTACGGGCACTAGAATTCCACACTTAATCTTCGCATGTCAAGGGTAATGATTTGCCAAGCAGGTGATTGAGTATTTTTTATAGACGTGTTTTTCTTGTGTCGATACGACCTGTATCATAATATTATTTTAATAACAATGACAAATATAGGTACTGTAGTACCCTTGGATATAGCGGGAAATTCAATCTACTTGGATTAAAACACTGAATATATAATAATATATTAAAACTTTAAATTAATGTTATAATTATTATATTATTTTTATCTCTAGTTTTATTTGTTAAGCTTGTCGGCCGTGGACACGGTCTGTTAATTAGCTTAATTTAGCTCATAAAATAAATAAACGAACAAGATTGTTTAATGCTCATTCAGCCGGAGCCTCTACAGCACCATTGAATATAATCCCATGCGATTTTATGGTTGCTCCTATAGTTAAAGTTATTTATTTTCATGAGTTCTACAATCCCTTAAAGTTCGTCCCTTGATTTACCTGACACCCAGGAAAAGCACCTAGACTAATCTGCTTATGAAGAATTTCTTTTGTAACTCTTCGATGCAACTGTAATTTAGATCGATGCCTTTGTTTATAAATATTTATTTAAACTTCAAAGCTTCGTTAAGTTTTTCTAAGTAGATGACATTTCAAGGATACGTTTTTATATGAGGTATGTTCTTGGTCCTTTTCTTCGCGCTTAAACGTTTTTTTATATTTTCGCTTGATACGTGTTTATTAGAATTTCATTATTTCTATTTTGGTTGTATAAATACAATTTAAGCTTTTCATTAATTAGACTTCACGATAAAGCTTACGGAATTTTTCCTGTATGTGTTAAATATTAAAAAATAGTTTACAAAAAACATGATTATTAGCGTTATTTATAAAATCATATTATAAGTTTAAACATATAAGAACAAATAACAAGTTATTGATAAGAATGTCATTGAAAAAACTTTAATGAACTCCATTAATTAAAAAAGATTAAAATATCTTACCAAAAACTAAATAAAAACACAAAACAGTCACTTTACATCCCATTTTGTACGTTCACGCTTTACCACAGTCACAAAAATACAATGGTCACTTAAAACACGATTTTAAAACACCTAAAAGCACTATTGTTATAAAACCACTAAAACATAATGGAACATGATTCGAGTGCGCATGACACGATAGTTTTGAGTGTACTGTGAAAGATGCGCGCGCGCTCACTGTGACACGACATTGTTAATTCGACGAGTACAGGAGCGGCCTTTGATTGGATAATGTGAAAATACGTTTTTGGCAAATTACTGCAAACGGTTTTATGTGTTATGTGGAATTGAATCATGAGAATAAATAACTAACTACATATTTTCAATTATAAATCACAAGAAAAACGAATATACATTTTTTTAAATTAAATTGTTTCTTGATAACAAGGAAAAAATTAGTTATAAATATAGTTGATAACAATATCATGACAAAAATAACTATTGAGTTATCTGTCCCCAGCAAGAGTCGATCTATTCTGTAGTTATCTTCCTCAGTTAAGTTAGGCAAAGTGATTTTGAGGTGAGTGGTCATCAGAATAACACTACTAAATGTTATTAATCATGTTGGTAGCATCGCCGTGCTTACAAATTCATTTGCAGATTATTGACAGTTTAGATTGTGATAGGCATAGTCTTACTCTTGACTATAAGTCCCTATTTAAAACCAGATTTAGTGGACTTTTTTCTCATTATCAATGACCGGTGTGATCGTAATTTACAAGCAGCACTGAGATTTTAATTACACTTTTTGCACCCCCTTCGGACCTACCTTCCCAAAAAATAGAGTCACGCTTCAGCAAGACTACCATAACGTGACATTACATTATGTAAAACATACTTAAAACCTCACGTGTGTGACGTGTTCAAAAAGGCAAAAAAGAGCGATTTCATACCCGATTGTTTCTCGCAGTTACAGGCGATGCTTTTAAAATAATAGCTGTAATAATGGACGCCCACTAATTGAATGAACGTGCTGTAATCAACCGCCACTTGTACATGATTTTAGTTCTAATAGATTCCGTTCACGCTATTACAAAACGATTTCAACTCATTGATTTTAATTGTATAAGTTCATGCATGGGCTTGGTTGTTGGTCCTTTTGCATTGAAAGGGTTCAAAGGACCAACTTTCTACGTACACTTACCCCAAGACATATTATTAGTTGGCTTTCGTCGTAAGTGCTGCAATGATGATCCTTGGCGTTTGGGTATGGTTAGTTCTCAGTTATGGTAGGTTCTCTTTTTAGTGAGCAAGAGACAACATTATGCGTTTAAAAGTTTTTGGTACCGATCATACTGATCCAAAATCCCATAGTCGCCAAACCTACGTTGGTTTTTAAATAAAAGTTGCCCCCCCCCACTAGGAAATTTTCCTGTATCGTGATTGCGTTTACAAACATATAAACTCACATATACATATAGCCGAACCCAGAACAACTATCTGTAGAAAATACAAAATTATTGTTTCGTGTGGGAATCTAACCCGTGGCACGCAACGCGGCAGCCAATCGTTTAGCCACTGCGCCAACCGTGCCGTCAACGTACCGTGAACTGTGTCGTAAGTCATTTTAGTATGTCTGGAATGTTGTACACAGATAGAGAAATATGTAGTTAAGTCACGCGTACTTACAAGATTCCATGTTGGACCCTTTTTCAGATATCAGGTATAAAAGATATCTTACTCACTTACGTTCAAGTTTGACATACTTTCTTAAATACGTATTTGTGTATTACACATATAACAACTGGAGTAGCTAAAATTAAAATGTTCGAAGCAATTCTGTACTAATGGAGCACGGTGATTAATGTTACCGCCGACATTATTTTAATGAGGATAAATTGCATATTTGAGTGTCCCCACTAATAGCTTCCTTAATTCTTTCCCGCCTTTCTTAAGCTTGGATTAACTATCGGACCCATTGAGGACTCGTTTAAATTTTCGTTCGATTCAACTGACTGCACCAGGGATAAATCCACTGTAAGAGTGGCAGTTTGTTTGTTACTTCATCGCAGATAAACTATTGAACCGGATCAGATAGTAGCCTAGATTTCCAAACACGCGTTTTCGTACTATAAAAACTTTCACATGTTGGCTATGTTTGCCAACATGTGAAAGTTTTTATAGTACGAAATTTCGGATGCAAGGACCAATTTTATTCCCGTAAATTGAGTACATATTCCCACAACTTCTTAACCCACTAAAAATATATCCCACTTATAAAAACAACACCTACATACAAGATAATTTTAAAACAAACTCCCACAAAGGCCTGAAAGTTGGAACGTAAAAAGTGACAAATTACAAGTTATTTAAAAAGAAAGTCCGTAAGAATGTCGGAACTTAATCACAGGGTCGATTAAAACTTTGTGATGTTGTTCAAACACCATGGGAATACTTTAGAAGTTTTTATTGCTTATTGATTAACAGGAACTTCTCCCGATTCTGCCCGGTTCAAGGTAATTTTAGAGTTTATTACATTATTAGATAACTAGCTTTTGCCCACGACATCGTCTTCGACTTCAGGATTAAGCCAACGTCCAAAATCATCCCACTAGAACGTAAAAATGGAATAAAAACCTGACTTATTAACTTAACCTATGTGTTAAGCTACATCAACGCCTACATTGTGTGCCAAATTTTAGCCGCTTACGCATGAAAGAGTAACAAACATCCATCCATATAAACTTTCATGTTTACATTAACAGAAGGATAGGAAGTAGGGTTTTGTACTTTGCTTTCTTGGCGTAGATCGTAAGCTGCTTAAGAGCTGCTGAGTTCAAGCCCGAGGTTTGATAAATACAAATGAATAAAGGGTTCAAATTTAAAAATTTGAGTTTTCCTCCGAATCAAGGTTTTCAGACGTAACCAAATCTTCGGCTTTAATCATAGTTTCAACCAAAAATGTTTTACATTTTTTCTCATTACATTAACAATTAACATAAAAAAACACACCGGGACAAACTGAAACTCAGTGTTTATTAATAATTAATTAATAAACACCCGCCGATTAGCCGATTTTTGGTCAAAACAGAAACCGAATCTTCGTTACAACAAATAGGCAAAATTTCGGTTCATTTAATTTAACTTCTGCACACCGTTTGGAAATACAGTTGTAATTTTATGTTTGTAATTTAAATCGTAGTAATGTCAATTTGGTTGGTGTGTGGTTTCAATGTATACGTGTACATTCTGACACATCAGCCTAACTCATTCGTATGCAAATTGTTTTACCTCACATATGATTAAATTTTAGCAACATCATAATATGTACTAAGGTCATCATCATCAAGATCATTTTCAATAATCTAAATAATCTTTTGTTGAACTAACTTAATCCGTTACAAAGTACTATACCTATATGCGGATATAAGAGTCGCTGTACTTATGCGGATAAGTACAGCGACTCTTAAAGGACAAAATAATTAATCCGTTTTTTTTTATACTTTAGGTTGTTTTCCGTTATAAATTGTTGTTCACATTCATAAGTACTTTCACTCCCTAAATTAAAAACAGACAATTAAAACTTAGCTCTTGTATACCTTCTACTCAAAAATATTATTTTAATTAATTTTAGTTTCAAAGCACGAAATCGCAAAATTATTTAATACTTTTAGTTAAGTTTGTGTACAGAAAATCTGTACTACTAATCCTCGTGTTCACTGAAACCGGACCGGTTTGCGGACACAGAGAGTTTTAAATATTGTTTTATAATTTTAATACCGGACGAAGCAGACAAAAATCCCGTCCGGAAATATTGAGTTCGTAACGAAATATGCGTCTGAGTCTGCAATTTGCATATTTTATAGTTACAGCCGAATGCTATGTGTAAGCTTTTTTAATCGAGTTGTTACTCGTGCACGTTAAAAGAGATCTAGAGTAAATGTAATACACAAATACGTATTTAAGTAGAACAATGTAACAACATTGTTCTTGTAGATTTAACGTGAATGATGTAACCTAAATTAATTGTAATATTTTATTGTTTTTACAAGAGCATTTATGGAGGTTCTTACTCGTTCTTCTCCATAGAAACTTACTGTTTAAAACTAGGAACTAGTACCAAGTCAATTTTCTGATAGACTGTAAAAAGTGCCAATAAATATTTTATTTGAAATAAATATTTTGATTTAATTCGATTCTTAGAAATTCAGCAATGCCTCAAATACCTATGTAATGCAACTCTGAGATCTGAATCATTCTTGTATTATACTTTTATGAAACAAATACCAAAAATCCACTTAGTTCAATTGGATTAAAAAAGCTTACACATAGCATTCGGCTGTAACTATAAAATATGCAAATTGCAGACTCAGACGCATATTTCGTTACGAACTCAATATTTCCGGACGGGATTTTTGTCTGCTTCGTCCGGTATTAAAATTATAAAACAATATTTAAAACTCTCTGTGTCCGCAAACCGGTCCGGTTTCAGTGAACACGAGGATTAGTAGTACAGATTTTCTGTACACAAACTTAACTAAAAGTATTAAATAATTTTGCGATTTCGTGCTTTGAAACTAAAATTAATTAAAATAATATTTTTGAGTAGAAGGTATACAAGAGCTAAGTTTTAATTGTCTGTTTTTAATTTAGGGAGTGAAAGTACTTATGAATGTGAACAACAATTTATAACGGAAAACAACCTAAAGTATAAAAAAAAACGGATTAATTATTTTGTCCTTTAAGAGTCGCTGTACTTATCCGCATAAGTACAGCGACTCTTATATCCGCATATAGGTATAGTACTTTGTAACGGATTAAGTTAGTTCAACAAAAGATTATTTAGATTATTGAAAATGATCTTGATGATGATGACCTTAGTACATATTATGATGTTGCTAAAATTTAATCATATGTGAGGTAAAACAATTTGCATACGAATGAGTTAGGCTGATGTGTCAGAATGTACACGTATACATTGAAACCACACACCAACCAAATTGACATTACTACGATTTAAATTACAAACATAAAATTACAACTGTATTTCCAAACGGTGTGCAGAAGTTAAATTAAATGAACCGAAATTTTGCCTATTTGTTGTAACGAAGATTCGGTTTCTGTTTTGACCAAAAATCGGCTAATCGGCGGGTGTTTATTAATTAATTATTAATAAACACTGAGTTTCAGTTTGTCCCGGTGTGTTTTTTTATGTTAATTGTTAATGTAATGAGAAAAAATGTAAAACATTTTTGGTTGAAACTATGATTAAAGCCGAAGATTTGGTTACGTCTGAAAACCTTGATTCGGAGGAAAACTCAAATTTTTAAATTTGAACCCTTTATTCATTTGTATTTATCAAACCTCGGGCTTGAACTCAGCAGCTCTTAAGCAGCTTACGATCTACGCCAAGAAAGCAAAGTACAAAACCCTACTTCCTATCCTTCTGTTAATGTAAACATGAAAGTTTATATGGATGGATGTTTGTTACTCTTTCATGCGTAAGCGGCTAAAATTTGGCACACAATGTAGGCGTTGATGTAGCTTAACACATAGGTTAAGTTAATAAGTCAGGTTTTTATTCCATTTTTACGTTCTAGTGGGATGATTTTGGACGTTGGCTTAATCCTGAAGTCGAAGACGATGTCGTGGGCAAAAGCTAGTTATCTAATAATGTAATAAACTCTAAAATTACCTTGAACCGGGCAGAATCGGGAGAAGTTCCTGTTAATCAATAAGCAATAAAAACTTCTAAAGTATTCCCATGGTGTTTGAACAACATCACAAAGTTTTAATCGACCCTGTGATTAAGTTCCGACATTCTTACGGACTTTCTTTTTAAATAACTTGTAATTTGTCACTTTTTACGTTCCAACTTTCAGGCCTTTGTGGGAGTTTGTTTTAAAATTATCTTGTATGTAGGTGTTGTTTTTATAAGTGGGATATATTTTTAGTGGGTTAAGAAGTTGTGGGAATATGTACTCAATTTACGGGAATAAAATTGGTCCTTGCATCCGAAATTTCGTACTATAAAAACTTTCACATGTTGGCAAACATAGCCAACATGTGAAAGTTTTTATAGTACGAAAACGCGTGTTTGGAAATCTAGGCTACTATCTGATCCGGTTCAATAGTTTATCTGCGATGAAGTAACAAACAAACTGCCACTCTTACAGTGGATTTATCCCTGGTGCAGTCAGTTGAATCGAACGAAAATTTAAACGAGTCCTCAATGGGTCCGATAGTTAATCCAAGCTTAAGAAAGGCGGGAAAGAATTAAGGAAGCTATTAGTGGGGACACTCAAATATGCAATTTATCCTCATTAAAATAATGTCGGCGGTAACATTAATCACCGTGCTCCATTAGTACAGAATTGCTTCGAACATTTTAATTTTAGCTACTCCAGTCTTTTGTTTTGTAAGTGATGTCCGTGGATGGAATTATTTGAGGCTTTTAGGACGATTCTTTTTCAAATTTCGAACTTATTCTCAATCTATTAGTCCGATATCCTTACTCTGTATGAGTAATCTAGTCGTATAACACGTTTGTAATCGGATTTAATTGCTGCAATGATCTGATCATTTCCTTTTAAACGATAATCAGGGTTAATTGATGTCTAATTAAGAAAAAATAAAACAGATTATCAGCTGCAAGTATTGCCAACCAAACGGAAGTAAGTTGTTACGCTGTTTAAGTCTTGAGTTCAACCTGTCTCAGTTTTGCTCATCCTTATTTATAAGATTAAGTTCAACGAGGAGTTAAAGGTTAACTGTATATTCAGTAGACACCCTAAGAAGGAAATAACAAAAGTCATCGAAGCTTATCGTAATCTGTAATATTATAACTGATCTTTTGAGACGAAATTAAATTATATCAGACGAACCTAAGTATTTAAAAATGTTTTATCATAAAGACATTATAAAGTAAGTTATAAATAAAAAAACGGGAACGATAATTTTTAGAAAAAAGGAATAGGTCACACTATTTTTAACCTTTCCCGACATTTGAAATATCTAATGTAATATTGTGGGTGCGTTATAAACATATAAACTCACATACACACCCCCAAATACCCGAAACAACTACCTGTAATCCCTACAAGGTATTATTACGTGCAGGAACGAACCCGCTATACTCAAAACAACAGTCGATTGCTCAGCCATTTTGCAAAGCGTGTTGTCAAAACTTTCTGAATTCGAGCATGTACATTGCCTATTTTCATAAACAAAACCGCCAGAGTGCTTCGAATGTGCAGACCAGAAAATACTAATTCATTTCCAATTTTCAAACTTCGAATGCGTGGTGTTGTCGGATTTTGACAGTTATTAATAGTCCATTGCTTTATATCGTTAAAAAGTTCATCTGCTCAACAAAACAAATAACGTGATGAATATTATTTAACTGTCATAATTAAAGGCATTGACGTTACTCTATGATACGTAATTAGGACTTCCACCCACGTCAGACAATCGGTGACCAATTTTTTGTAGGATAGAAATAGAACGTACTGATGGCAATAATTCTGCAACGTACAAGTCCTACAAAAAGTCGGTCCTACGAAACTATGAAATAATCGTCTGATGCGATAATCGGTCCTACAAAAAGTCTGGACGCAATTAGGCTGCTGATCTATCCATTTTACTACTCAACATATACCTAGTTAGGTAAAATACACGCCACACAAACTTTATAATTTCGTAATAAATATTAAATTATTGTTAAGAATTTTAATCAAAATGTTATCGAAACATCCCTGAATAGATGCACAAATTATGGGTAAGTATTTAGTACTTTCATACTTTCGCAAGCTCCCCATTACTGACGCTTGTCAAGTCTCATCTTTCGTGGCGCGTATTGTAATGCGCATGTAAAATATCCAAAAATAAAAACTCATTGGCAAAGGGATGAAGCTGTATGGTTGATACTGTATGAGTCCGTCGTAATCCCCCAACAGCCCAACTGTTACGTTCGTTAGGTTTAATGAACACAGATTTACATAAACGGTTTTAAGCCCCGACATTCAAAGTGACCTTAAGCTTCTGAAAAGGAAAACATCGTGAGGAAACCTGGACTTTTAATTCACTACTGCCCGCGACTTCGTCCGTGTCAAAGTTGATTTCTCTATACAATCTTTGGACCCTTTCTAAAACCTTTCTTAGCGGACTCTACTGACGAACTAGTTCCCTGCCAAGTTTCATCTCTATACGCCTAGCGGTTTTCGATATTTCGTGATGAGTGTAAGT
This sequence comes from Hoplodrina ambigua, assembly GCA_949774945.1. NCBI lineage: Eukaryota > Metazoa > Arthropoda > Insecta > Lepidoptera > Noctuidae > Hoplodrina > Hoplodrina ambigua. The sequence goes on from OX458976.1 coordinate 3,173,531, forward strand.
CTGAAATTGCCAATTCGCCTTGAGCAAGCGTGGTGATCAATGCTAGTGCCTTCTTTGTTTGAGTAGAGGGCTTTGCCCTGCAGTGGGATCGTTATAGACTAGTATTAATGTAAAGTGCTATTTGGACTCGCACACTAAGATTTTCGTAACGCTGTACAATATTGAGTCTAATGCAAAAAAGCACGTTTCTTATAATGGGATTCATTTTTATTACTTGTACAAGTACAAGTACAAGTGTGTACCTATTACAGTTCAAAAGATACAGCCCTTTGACATACAGACGAACTGATAGAACAACAGGCAGACAGAAAAGTATCAGTAATAAGGTTCTGTTTAGCGCCTCTAAGATACGGAACCCAAAAAACAATTGTCATTGTGAGCGTGTTACGTAATTAGGCTGAGGCCATCTGTACGCCCAATTACTTACCATCAGAAACAAAACCTCCCAACATATTAATTTTAGCGGAAAAAGATACAAAGTAACATGAAACAGTGCATACGTCTATGGCAATAACAGTAGAGCTTACGTCTCAAACAAAAAACACAAAGGGAATAGATCGAATACAGACCAAGATGTTCAGTCAACCCTTTCATTTCATAGAAATCTCAATTTCCATCTAAAGCTAGGTAAAAGGTAAAATAGATTCCTCATGCTTCAGAGTCTAAGGAAATCCGACGACGATTGAAAAATCTTTGTGAATCGTATGTTCAAAACCATTGATATAAAGTATTAAGTACTAGATGGGATATTTTAAAGTTAGAGAACAATGCAGTGTTTTTACAGACGCTTTAGTTTGAAAACTACTTTAAAATCTCTTCCAGTTGTTACGTTTATGTTACTTAAGGTTTTCATGTCTAAGTGATGAAAACGGGGTAAACCCCGTTTTCATCACTTAGACATGAAAACTGTTTGTCTGTCTGTGTGTCATCTGTGTGTCTGTGTTAGGGTTATCTAAATCGTAACAAGAAGTTTTTTATTTATTTGAAGACAACGTCATAAAAACGTCACTTGACACGGGTGAAGAAAACTACGCAGACGTAGTTGCGGGTAGAAACTTATCAAAACGGCATAACATCACGCCTGTAATCCCCGAAGGTTTAGGCAGAGATATACCCATTAGTACACCCACACTTCGCCAGTTATGTTTAAGTCCCATGTAATAGGGGGCGAGCCTATTGCCATCAACTGGGTACAAATCTAGACTCCGAGACTGTTACTGAGAAATTCCTGATGCAAACACCCAATTACACTTTGCCCGGCTTGGGAATCGAGCCCAAGACCTTATGCTCAGTAGCTTTTCGACCACTAGACCAACGAGGCAGTAAAAAGAAGGTTAATTCTCCGTCAAAACTTGGTCAGTTGATGTAATAAAAGTTTGTTATTTGAGCACTACCACATCTAGTCTCTCTACGCTTAGATAGAACATTCCTATAGGAGATTAGCTCCAGAGCCATAGGTCTCCTAGGACTTTGATATCCTAATAACTTTCCATCGTCTATTCTCTTTCACGTTGAGAGCTAAAAGGTGCCTACTTTTGTAATGATAAGCGCTTTAAGTGTGGGAAAAAGGTAAGTTTTGATAGAAATGCTTGCATTTCTCAGATATGAATTGAAGTGGTTTAGGGAGGCTGTAACAATGGATTTTACAGCCCATTTTTAAAGTTAGTTTGAACTCTTTTTTTGTTCTTTTTTTATCGTGTGGGCAGTAAGGTCTTACGACAACACACACCCTAGTGTCAGAGTTTCTAAACCGCCTCAAGGGCCTCTGACATGGTTTGAATGGAACAGTAAGTCCCATGTTTCCTCACGATGATTTCCTTCACCGATGCCAGTGATGTCCAAGATAAACTTTAGAAAGATCTTACCTATGGTGTGAGAGCAGAGGTATTCTTTCGCATTCTGGGTTTCGCATGACTTTAGTTTGAACTCTAAGAAAGGACTATGTTTTCTAAGGGTCTAAACTAACCTCGCACCGAATTCATCAAAATCAGTTTAGTGGTTTAGTCGTGAAGTTTGTGAAGATGGCTGGTTGGATGAATATTTGTTATTACTCTTTCATACTTAACCCGTTAGGTGCCACTTCAGGCATATGTGACTGACGCTAGTGGAGGTTTGACCTTCAAAATTTTTAGCTTGGAAGTGAATGTGTTAAACATCTCAACGGAAAGGCACACATATAGATATTAAACCCGTTTTTTTTGTTCCCGTAGGATTATTTCCAAAACGATTGATTTCAAAGTCTATGCAGACGAGTCGTGGTTAAAAGTTAGTAGATTATAATTTTTGCCAATCTATATTTCTATTACAAATTATCACTGACTGTAAATATATGAATAAGGACCACGTAAATAATAATTATTTCCTACGAATATAATACATAAAAGCGTGTAATCCTTCGAGCCGAGTCAAAGGATTTCGTGACACTCAATTACTCGCGAGTATCGCAGATTAGTCTGTAAGGACGAGAAGAGAATACATACTTATATTATAATGTAGTAACATCGTATACTTTTGTAATGATACGCTTCGGATACGATTCGGAATACGAGCAATTAATAAGCTTTTATTTGTAGTAATTATTTCTAACAATTACATCATTTTTCTGATGGCCTCGTTTATCTAATGGGCGCAAAGCGATGCTGAGCATGAGTTTTAGGATTCTATTCCCAGGTTGGGTAAAGTGTTAATGGATTTTTTCATCAAGAATTTCTCAGTAGCTGTTTCGGAGTCTGGGTTTGTGCCCGGTTGATGGTAATAGGTTCGCCCCCTTTACATGGGATTTAAAACTGGCGAAATGTGGGTGTATACCTCTGCCCAACCCTTTGGAGATTAAAGGCGTGAGTTTTTGTGTTCATCGTTTATTGTAGTTTTGTATATAGATAAGTGCTCGTAGTTATTAAACCTTATAATGATGATATTACTCTGAGATAGGTACATTTATATTGTTGCAGTAACTGTATATGTCTGCCTGTCCCTTTTGTCTCGTGGTCACAAGGGTTACTGCTGAGTATGGGGTCACGGTGTCATTAGGGTTTTCCATTAGCAATTTTGCAGTGTTACCCCGGAGTTAGAAAGTAAGTTGTGTGTCACCTCCGTGCCCTAGTAAACACGTAAAGTCGTTGGTCATGCACTTGGGAGACAGTTCTACTAACTTTTTGGAACGATCGCCACCTGACGTCAGTAGTGACGTCATATATAAATAGCTTGCACCTACCATGTTATCACTTCACCACCTCTGGTTGACTGTTAGAGAATGTCTTAGGCATTAAGTCCGCCTTTGTACATTTGTTGCATAAAGTTTAAATAAATAAATATATTAAGAAAAACGACTAATTCTAATCGTTCAAAATCTAGTCGCAATCTCATCTCAGCGGCAATCAATGGTAAAAAATAAAGATTTAGAAGCATTTTTGACCGAATGACATTAATATTTTACATCGACCATTTGAGATATTTTTACTCCGAAGCGATACAAGAGAAGAAGTTTGCTCTTAAAATGCCGTTGCTCTTTCTAAAACGGCAAAATCCAGACATTGATTGTAAACAGAAGTTATTTTTAGGCAAGTAACAATAAAGTCTTCCTCGAAAAGATATCATATAACTTCGCGATATCACCCACGCGTCTAGTATAATTAATTAGAATTAAAAAGCAGCCAAGTGCAAGGCGGACACGAAGGGTTCCGTATAACTACAGTTCAATAACGCTCATCAATCTACCTAACCTTTTCCCGATTATGTTGGGGTTAGTTTCCCGTCTAACGAATGCAGCTGAATACCAATACTTTACATGGAACGCCTGCCTATCTGACCTCCACAGCTCAGTAACTGGGTAATACGATACCCCTTGATAAGGCTGGTTGTCAGACTTCCGTGCTTCTGACGAGCCGTAAAGACTGTCAAAGATCCACGTGAGACAGCCGAGACCAATGGCTTTCTGAGGCATAGAGGAGTCTCGATGTGATATGAAGGTCACCCATCCACGGACCAACCCAAGCGGCATAACACAACATATAAATAAAATAAACTAACGAGCCAATCAATGAACACGTGAAGCTCCTGGATGCAAGCAGGACTGGTCATTACGGTTACCTTTAGGGAAGGCCTATGTCCAGCAGTGGATGTCGTTCGGCTGATATGATGATGACAAATAAAACACGTTTCTCTTATTTTTATTATTGTTTGTTATAGCGGCAGTAGAAATGCTCATTGTGTAATTTTCAACCTTTTATCTATAACGGTTACAACCTAAAATCCGCTGACAGAGAGACGGACGGACAGTGAAGGCTTAGTAATAGAGTCCCTTGATATCCTTTAGGTATGGAACCCTAAAAAGAAGTAAGTCTACACGACATATTATAAGACGACCTAGCTCGGTTACAAGCTTTCCATACGATGAGAGATCAGTGTACACTGGATTTGTGACTATAGCTTGATGTGTCGTCGCTTGTTACGTGTATCACCCACGCTGTGTATACAGGGATGAATGTTCCTCAATATCGGATTATTTTCATCTGTATTGTGCTCACTGCTCACATATTGTGAATGACAGGGAACGGAATCCTATCCATTCATACTCATATTATAAATGCTAAAGTAACTGTATGTTTGTTGCTTCATCACGGCAAAACTACTGAGTCCATCGCGATGAAATTTGACAAAGGGATAGATTGGGATCTTAATCTTACTAATATTATAAATGCAAAAACTTGTGAGGATGTATGGATGTTTGTTACTCTTTCACGCAAAAACTACGGGACCGATCTGGATGAAATTTGGCACACATTTAGGTTATAGTCTGAAATACAACATTAGCTACCTACTTTTTATCCCGGAAAAATATCAATTCCTGTGGTATAATATATCAACTTTGACGCGAACGAAGTCGCGGACTAAAGCTAGTAGGGTTATGAATTAATACGAGCCTATTATTGTCCAACTGCAGGGCAAAGGCCTCTTCCCATACAGAGAAGGCACGAGCATTGATCACCACGACCAGCTGTGTATCAAAAATAATTGCTCCCGAAAATCCCTGACCTAACCCAACGAAATGTGGCTCGAAGTTTCACTTTTACAATCCAATTAGACAGATGGAAACAAGCACAGTTCCATTTTCACGGAATAGGTTTTTGAATTGACCTCAATAGCACTAAAATACTTACCTATAATTTACATATTAAACACCATTTCGATTTTTGTTAGATAGGCAGTCCCTTTTATTTTTACTACTGCTTTTATAACAGGCTGGATTTATTAATATTCTTAGGACTTCTCATACATACATAACATCACGCCTATAATCCCCAGAGGATTAGGCAGAGGTGAACACTTTAGTACACCCACATTTCGCCAGTTATGTTTAAGTCCCATGTAATAGGGGGCGAGCCTATTGCCATAATTTGTGCACAAATTCAGACACCGAGGCTGCAACTGAAAAACTGATGGAAAACCCCAATAACACTATGTTCGACCTCGATCTTAGTACTTTAATATACAAAAATAAAGGGTGGTCCAGACAAGGAAGGTTAAATAAAATTTTTAGAAGCCTCTCTTGTTAGGTTCATCAATCTACCCCCATGTATGTTCTATGATTTATTGACGAAGCAAGCCGGCAAGGAAGAATATCCCAAAAAAATATTAAAAGTCGTCCAGTTCCTAAACCACAAAGAAACGTATAAGAGGGTGATTTCGACAGTTCAAGAAGAGAGGCCTTCAAAATTTTCTTTTGGACGTCCTTGTATGTGACATAGATATTAAACACACCATGACAGTTGAAAACAGTGATTATGAAATGGCCACTTGATTGGCCCACAAAGCCTCAAATTACTAAGTAATGGTCAAAGTTTTACGAGACCATTAACTCGTAATATTTCACAGACTAACGCGAAGTGCGTGCCCTGTGTCCCTTTGTCCGTATTAAGGATTCTGAACATGCTCTCATTGGTATTGTACAAAGCTAACTTGTTGCTTTTGTGGTACCAACTAGATTCTGGGAACTAGACGGACAATCGACGTAGGTATTATTAGCCGGAATATGATCGAAGTGGCGTGTCTGTTTTTTATTATCTCTTGTTTAGTCATTGTTTTGTCACAATGCGATAATCATAAAGAAAGTACATGGCTCACCATCTACTTTGTTTATGGTTAGACTGCATTTAGGTGAAGTGAGTTTGAGGTGCTGGGTGGTCCATCCCATGTTTCAGGCGGTGAATTCTGTGAAATTCCCCCTCGATGACCGCGAGTAAAGGCTGAAAATGCCTCTTATTTTTATGTTGGATTACTCATTGGCCAAAAATATGACTAGACTACTCTTATGTAGAACAGAGTGTCCTTAATTTTGATATCTTGCATCAGATTTTATTATATTCGTAAATTCATGTCTTTTCATTTTCTATAATAAGGCCCGCAAATGGACCTTAATGAAGTATATATTGCGAACTATTCATAATTTTATTACACCAGAATAGAGCTTATTTTGTATTCAGAGAACGATATCCATTGAAGTCTAGTCAAGAATATTCCGGTTAAAATACAGAGTGGTCTGTTCCTAGTTGCCGGATTCGGGCGGTAGGTAATGAAAATACAATTTCTAGGCAAATGTTAACGCCCTGGGCAAGTGGAAGTGGGCGAGGGTATTGACTACTTATACTTCAAATGCAAAATAGGCATACGATGCCATATCTAGTTTAGGCCGGTTTTAAGCCAAAGTTCACTTAGCAAGGAAACGAAATTCCCTTCGCCAGGAACGTTTGTATAAGGGTCTTGTCACATTTGGTGGTGGTGATAGTATACCAGTTATTATAACAGGATAATTATGACTGTTACAGGGATACAAGGTTTTTGTGTAACGCACACAAAACGTTATGTTTATTGGTACATAGTACAGGGGTCGTGAGTGTATTTAAATTTTAATAACTCTTCGAACTTGTATTTTTTGGAAATACGTAAAAAAATGTTGGAACGTTGACCTTCAATTGCTTCTTAATCAGATGGTTGCCAGGTATGGTCCGGCATAAAAAAATGATCACAATGATAGGAACAACAAGTAAGCTATCTTCATTATGTGTTACGTCTGTTATTAAAGTCAAATAATTTGATATTGACTCTGTAAGCAGAGAGTAAAACAGGGGTAATTGTAACAATACATATGAGAGTTTTCATACTCATATGTATTTATCGCTCTCAATAGAAATTAGCCAAATATGCAGAGGACATTAGAGTGCACAAGTGTAGGCGCAAACACAGGTGCACACCTTCTTTCCTCACTCTCAAGTCTGATGGGACGGCAATTCGTCACGACCGGAGAAAGATGAGGCGCAAGACCAACAGCTTACCAAGACATGGGGTATCACACCATCCACGTTCAAACTCCGGCCTGCTACTGAGAAATTGCTAATGAAAAAACCTAATAACACATTTTTGTTCGACCTGGGAATCGAACCCAGAACCCCACGAGACCAAAGGGGCGGTACTTTAAAGTTTAATACCTACATTATAACAACAAAAAGCCTACAGAATACGTTAATACAATTAGCCGACAACAACTGGCGGAGCAAGATCCGAAGGTGTCAGATTTACATAGCCTCATTTTAATTCGGCCACCTCTGCTTCAGTATTTTCGGCGGAAATTTAAATTTACTGCGACGCTCCAACGGGTGGGACCGTACCTCTGTCGTATTCGATTGTCAAAGACTTACCCGTAAGCTTTAAGCTCCTTACTCGAATAAGGAGATTTCCGAACAGGATCCCCTTTGCGAGCGAACTTTGTAGTATTAAAAAAAAAATTAAAGCGGCGCTCTCATCTTTTTTTTTTGTTTTGAGCGTGTGAGATTATGAGCTGGTATCGAGGTACGAGATTGCTTTAATGAAATGCTGGAAGCTTGTCGAGGATTTTCGTATTGATAATTTGATACGTATGAATTTAATATGGATGTAATTCGACGAGGTGGAATGTAAGGTAAGAGCTTATAATACTTAGCTATGCAGAGTTAAGTAGTCTGTTACAAGATGATATTTATTGTTATTATAATTAGCCTGTATTGTTTCATTGCTGGGCTAAGGCTACCCTCCATTCCTTCCATCGGTTTCGACTTTGTGCTACGTATTGTCAATATTTAAGGAAATCATCTAAAGTCGTCTCTCCATCTCCTTCGTGGTGTACCGCTCTTTTGGGCCATAGTCTTGGGTTCTACGGGCCCACAGGTTGTTTGGCATGCGGCAGACATGTCCAGTCTAGTCGTATATTAGCAGCCTTTTTGATGATAGATTATTATCATTGAGAAATGTGCCTATCGTTTTGGGCAGATCATCAGTCCACTCGTCTCGAATAATGACCGAAGATGACTTCGTTGAAAGTAGAATACAGTCTCGTTGTTTGAAATTGTATTGTGGAACCTAAATTAAACTTAATATCTTAGTACTCTAAGCCCTCTATTATAATTCTCTACTGAAAAAACAGAGTCTCAATAAATTTATCAGTTCACGATCAGTTCAGTAATTAATTAACTTTTCATAGCGGTACGCCTCACTGGCGTACTAACTAGGTAAGGTACTTAGCTGCAACATGCGGTTAGTGTTAGCACATTCATAGGTAAATAATGCTGTAGGTAACTATCTACTTCAACCGTATACCTTGTAGAGGGTACATGTAGATTTGTTGAATTTTTGTATTAATGGTCTAATTGCCTTAAAACATTTCACTTTAATTTTCATTTCGTATGGTAATATATTACGATAAATGAGTCGGTGTTTTCTGATTTCCCTATTGGGATTCCAAATATCTAAATAGCTTTATTAACTAGGGAATTATGTCTTTTATCCCTTTAAAGGCAAATCTTGTTTTTAGAAAAGTAGTCTAATATACGTGGCTATGCAGAGGCTAGACATTTCCAGTCTTCATTTGTTGCATAGTTTAGGTAATGTTTGCACACGTTTTGTTTATGTGGGGTGTGAGCTAAGCCAATCACAGCACGGCAGTACTACCAGTCCTACTGCTAGAGGAGGATTGAATGGCAAAAATGTATGGGTGTCGCTTCTTTACGTTGTAGCGGTTTATTCTTTGGTTTATGTATATTAACGTAGGAGTGTTAATTTAGCAAAAAAATAAAAAAGATCTGCTGAAAGGTTGAGCTTTGGATATCTCACTGTCTGTTATGTAAAGCTTAAAGCAAAACGTTTTAAAAGCCAAAATTAAAGCCACGAAAGAAAGTTACAACGCAATATTTTCGAAATAATCTTTTTGAAAAGCGCAATTGTAAATCTCAAAATTCTCATTCAAATATTACGAACAACGCGAAGCCCCATTCATTGCGACTGTTTATCTCTATTTTTCAAGATAAAATAATAAAGAGAAAAGTATAAATGAAGCTCTAGGTGCCGATAAACGAACAAAAGTAAATGTTACGTTAATTTTCCGGTTTGAGGCCGGTTGGGCCCTTTCTGGCGAAAGAATGAGCCACCCTTCGCCTTTCACACTTTTCCGTCTCATAGACTTCTTTGACCAGAACTACAGTGATTTATCCCCGAAGAGTTGGGAATAAATTCGTTCAGATTAAGCCGTGGACGCCTTTTATATGTTTTCGTTGGACTCACAAAAGAACTACTAAGAAATGTTTAGTATTTTTCGGTAATCGTCCACTTTGGGACGAGGTCCTTTTTAGGGACGCTGATTGGTTGGCGACCCTTTTGCGTTTTAGACACGCAAATATTCTACGCCTTACCGGTAGATGGACCAGCAAAATACTCGAAGATTTTTTTTGATTAACTGATAATAAACTTAAATTTAAAAAATATATAATTGAAAGTTGCGTAATTTCTGCAAGATAATATGCCTCGAAGAATGATGTCTTGCACTCAATTTTCAACTCTACCTGTGATGTGTTAAAGTTAATTTTCGTAAATTCGTACGTATCTAATGGTAACAAGATATAGATTGCAAATCTCAGACCACGGAGCATCCAAGAGGATTTCTCTCTGCGATATTGAAGAGCGCGCTGATGCGTTACAATGTAATTAGAAACGTTATGATTCAACAAGTCCTGCCATTACAGGCGTAAATTATAGTAAGCTGAAATAAACCTAACAGTATAGCAATTAAGATTATATTAATAGATTATGATTTTTCTCCTAAAGTGTTGACTGGTTTTTTCTGTTATCATTTTGTCGAACAAAGTTCCTTAACAAGGCTTGCGGTAGGAGAAATCGGCACGTATGGCAGAGCGTTATTCATCCTCTAGACGTTATTCACCCTTTCTGTCTCTTTCTTTTTGTTGTGTTACTCATTTCAAATTTTGGATCCCATACTAAATGGGTGTTATATCAAACTTACAAGTATAATCGTTATTTTGGTTTCATTTTTTATTAACTGGTCTCCAAGATACACCGCCACAGGCGCCGCCTAGTTTGGGGACCACAGTACAATTTACTCATGATTATAAACATATAGTTACATATAGTTATACAAACATATAGTTAACTAAAGTAGCATACTATAATTACAAAACTTATATTTTGCTTTTTGTTTAGTAACTATGAACCAATATAATTCTTATTCTTATTTCTAAAGAAGATTGGTTTTTAATTGTGCTAGTTCAAGTACCTACATAATAATGCTAACGACATCAAGCTCTTCAAATAAGTTTATCCAGAATATAATCTATTCTTAGCGATTACTTACGTGATCTAATAAAATAGAATTCTCAAGATAAACGTTTCCTTTTGCCGTAACGGGAAAGAAAATTAAGTCGCCAATCCTATCGATTTTTTGAAGTCCTTGAGATTTTGAACGAAGCGACTCTGGTAGTTATGAAATGGAAGGATGCAGAAAATGCTAAGACATCTTTGTTGTTAGGGTGTCTACGGGACCCTAGTAGTAAGCCTCCTTTGTTAGTCCGTTCGCCTGTCAGCGGGCTGTATTTCAAGAACATTGAGGGCGAGACTTCACCAAAGCGGAGACGAGAGGAGATGTCTCGTAATTAACTAGATAATAGCATATTGTATTGTACTGAAGCTAAGCGCTGAGCTGTCAAAATGACGCAAGCTGATTTGTTGTGAGACACATCTCTTCTCGTCTCGCTCTAATAGGTAGAGGATTATAACTTTTGTAACAGAGTGTGTGTGCTATAACAGCATATATGTAATTAAAATAAAATAAATTAAAAAACGTTTTCACATTAATTATGTAATTTGTTATTACAGCGGTAATAGAAATACTCACTTTATAGCAGCCTCGGAATCTGAATTTGTGGCCGGTCGATAGCATTAGGCTCGCCCCTAGTACATGGGACTTAAGCATAACTGGCGAAATATGGATGTTCTGATGGGTTCACCTCTGCCTAACCCTTCGGGGATTGCAGGCGTGATGTTATACACGTTTACTTTTAGGTCGTTTTGGAACCGAAAGCTATAAACTTGATCATCAAACTCGAAACGATTAACCATTTTTTTCAAAAAGTAACAAAGAAAAAATCTGCGCTTCCAGAACGAACTAAGAGTAACCCTGTATTGTAGCCATACATTCCCGGGAAAATACGGCCCGTTCAGAAGCTCCCTTAGATTTCTTTAATTGCGTAGGACGATGTTTTGAGTGGGCGTAAACAGTTTACTAAGTTAATCTTAGTTAGCACTAGAGTTTCCCTTGAGATAACATCTTAAGCTTCACTTTAAATAGAACTCTATTTATAAGTTGCTAGGGCTTTAATTGGTGAACGCTAAAGTATAGCTTATAGCGTCGACGTGTCACGAAACGGCGATATAAAAATTATGACATGCGCTTGTAAAATTACTAGCTTTGGTCTGCGACTTCCTGATGGAAAAACCCAATAACACTTTGTCCGACCTGGGAGTCGAACCTAAAACTTCATGCTTAGCAGTCGCGCTTTGCGACCACTAAAGCAACGAGGCGAGGCGGTATAGATTTTTTTCAAAGTGTTAAAAATCATCAAATGGGTCCTTCCGCTCTGGGTGGGGCGGAAGGGATTGTCAGACTTTTACTGACTAAAAAACCACCCTGTCCTTCTGTTGCTCCCTTTACGTTCCGGGGCCACGGTATCCTGTTAAGACGTCCCGCGACCCCGGATGGCGGTATAGATAGAACAAGATTTATTTATTTGTGTATACAAGAGCATGCAAGATATTACATCAGTTAAAGTCCAGTCATGTTTAGCCTTATGTATTGGCGTACAAATATTTTCATTGTTACTATCAAAATAAGAGTCATATTACAGTAACTTCCAAAAATACACTTAGAAGTACAATAGACTGCCTCGTCGGTCTGGTGACTGCCTCGTTGGTCTAGTGGTCGCAAGCGCAACTGCTGTGCGCTGCTGCTGTTGGTCTTGGGTTCGATTCCCAGGTCAGGCAAAGTGTTATTAGGTTTTTTCCATCAGAAATTTCTCAGTAGCAGCCTCGGAGTCTGGATTTGTGCCCTGTTGATGGCAATAGGCTCGCCCCCTATTACATGGGACTAAAAACATAACTGGCGAAATGTGGGTGTACTAATGGGCACACCTCTGCCTAACCCTTCGAGGATTTCAGGCGTGATGTTATGTATGTATGTGTATACAAGAGCATGCAAGATATTATATCAGTTAAAGTCCATCATCATGTTTAGCCTTATGTATCGGCGTACAAATATTTTCATTGTGACCATAATAATAAGAGTCATATTACAGTAACTGCCAAAAATAGACTTCGAAGTACAATCATAAAACAACCACGTCTTCGAGACCGTTACAGAAATTTTTGAAGTCAGTTTTATTCAAACACGGCTCATATTTTATAACAGGCCAAGTTTTCATTCCGGACCTTCCCTGGGGGTTGAAGCGTGATAAAGTTTAACGTGCAAAGATCTCATTACCGTGCTTTGTTCATTACCGCGTGCCTGTGTACGTGATGCGACGAGTTAGCAAGTTTACATGACATGAAAACTGTACCTACATGTCTTGTAACGAATTTTGTGAGCGATAAATTTACTTTTTGAGGTTATAAAGTTTAGAGGTTTAGGAGTTTTGGGCTAATACTAATATTTACGTATGCGTCGTGGTCTTGACGTCACAAGCGTGAGTGTTGAGCGTAGAGTGATGGATTCGATTCTAAAGTTGAGGAAAGTTTAGTTTATTGTTGTCTTATACAAAACTAGCATCGGTCTGCGACTTTGAACGCGTTGAAAGTCTTCTAATTTTGTTTCTCCATAAAAATTTTGGACCCCCGTTACATCCTTCGAGGTACTTCGTACCACCTCAGAATTAGTTTCTGCTATTCGGGGCGGAGACAAAATATCAAAGATCATTCAAATTGGTCTAGCTGTTCTTGAGTTACAAATGGTGCACCGACTTTTTATGTATGTTTTATGTATTAACTTAATTACCTACATAGAATTAGATGGTTGAGTGATAATTTTCAAGTTAGTTAAAGTTCTTAATAAAACACTGCCAGTAAACCCAAATCTAATATTGTTCCTATTAATAAATACAGTAGGAAAAAAACGACTTGAGTTGACGCGAACGAAGTCGCGTGCACAAGCAAGTTAAAACATTTTTTATCGAGACCCATTTGCTCCAGTACCCATAATAGTAGCTGCACATTGCACAGATTTTTACGCACAGCACAAATATTTACGATCCACCATAAAATATAGGCTGCATTTTATTTAATTCTACACGAACGGAACTGCTGGTTAAATATACAATACACTGTATGTTTTCTGGGCTCAGTTTATATCATTTCATCATTTCCCATTTTTTATATAAACAAATAAATACATACATATATAACACCACGCCTGTAATCCCCGAAGGGTAAGGCAGAGGTGTACCCATTAGTACACCCACATTTCGCCAGTTATGTTTTTAGTCCTATTATGTAATAGAGGACAAGCCTATTGCTATCGACCGGGCACAAGTCTAGACTCTCAGACTGCTACTGAGAAATTTCTGATGAAAAATCCCAATAGGTAGCACCCAAGAACCCAAGACCTCATGCTCAGCAGTCGCGCTTTGCGACCACTAGACCAATGAGGCAGCATAAATGAAATTGACATACCTGTTTGTAAGGTCCACATGACAGTTTTTTACTAAAAGTATAATATATAAATTACACGGTACCTAAACAAAACAAATTAAAACAAATTCTGTCTATCTTGTATTTGTTTTGGCTAATGGCGAAACGGCAGTACCGATTGTCATGGGACATTCCGCAGATATCTGCTGTTATAAAAAGTATCTTATGTTCCTTTTGTATTAGAAATATAATAAGTTTACCGCGCAAGCAATTAAAACTCTCAGATAACTGACAAATATACGCAAAAAGAAATCTTTTAATTTAAGAACAAATCTTGGCCTCAGATTAAAAAGGTTCTTGAGTTATTAGTGCACTTGCGGACAGGCAGACATAGAGACGCATAAGTAAGTATTAAATCCTTTTACAACTTAGGTTTAATACAATATCCACTTAACATAAAACCCGCCCCCGCGATCAAGAAAGTCAAATTCAACCCCAAAAGTTCACCCCTCAGACGACTATAAAACTGGTACTCACTGAAATACAAAGTCTTGCAACATTGTTTCAGCAACAAGTTTTTGTGTTGCGGGGACCGTATAATAATCCATACTAATATTATAAATGCGAAAGTATGTCTGTCTGTCTGTTACCTCTTCACGCTTAAACCGCTGAATCGATTTTGATGAAATTTGGCATGGAGATACTTTAAGACCCAGGGAAGGACATAGGCTACTTTTTATTAGACTTCGACTTCGTATACGTCTGCGATAACCGACATTTGCGCGGACGAAATCGCGGGCGAAAGTTAGTTGGGAAATAAAACCACATTGATTGAACATTTGATAATGTGGGAAACAACGTGGTGCAAATAAGTACCATAACAGTAAGTCTATAATAGCATTTGGCAATAATGTAACTGTCTATCAGTAAAATGTTTTAAGTAATCGTTTTAGAACTTCTAGGGACGTTTACAAACACACTTCTTTACTGCCTCGTTGGTCTAGTGACTGCCTCGTTAGTCTAGTGGTCGCAAGCGCGACTGCTGTGCATGAGGTCTTGGGTTCGATTCCCAGGTCGGGCAAAGTGTTGTTAGGTTTTTCCATCAGGAATTTCTCAGTAGCAGCCTCGGAGTCTGGATCTGTGCCCGGTTGATGGCAAAAGGCTCGCCCCCTATTACATGGGACTTAAACATAACTGGCGAAATGTGGGTGTACTAATGGGTACGTCTCTGCCTGACCCTTCAGGGATTACAGGCGTGATGTTATGTTATGTTCTTTATAGTATTCGATCAGAGGGTCAATTCGCGTACGTATTAAAACAATCGCATTCTAACTCCAGTCTCTATTTGTCAAAAATACCTCTCCTACTTACTTAATTGTCAAGTTTTTGACATTGATTGCCGCTGAGATAAGATTGACACTAGATACCTATTAATACTTCAAGTTCCACGTAATGAAACACAATTGATTATCTATTGTTCTGTCATACGGGTATGGTAGGCTTTGAGTGGCGCTTTCAGTTACTACAATTGGTCTTCTAAACATTAAGACTAGATTGCAATTTTAATTAAAACGTCATTTAGATATCTGCCCTTCAAAAAGCAACACATCCACTTTCGATCCTTCATATCTCTCAACACAAAAAAGGCCGTTTATCATCATCTGCCTAGCCTTTTCCCAACTAAGTTGGGGTCGGCTTCCAGTCTAACCGGATGCAACTGAGTACCAGTATTTTAAATGGAGAAACTGCCTCCACAACCCAGTAACTGGGTAATACGTTACCCCTAGATAAGACTGGTTGTCAGACTTCCAAGCTTCTGACGACTCGTAACAACTGTCAAAGATCCACGTATGACAGCCGGGACCAACAGCTTAACGTGAAAACAGAAAAAGAAAGTTATGTAACATTATTTTGAAAAGTAATCAAATACCTTATTGAAGACAAAGAGGTACGTAAACCAACAAAAAAAAAAATGGTAAAAGCCTTACTACAGTTCTCGTGTCAATGGCACATTAAGGGTTAACACGTATAACCAGCATTATTTTACTCGGCAAAAACATAAAATGAAAATGTTACTGCGGACTGAGGGCGGGGGCTATAAATCCGTGCGACTGTACAGTCGCAGCGACAAATCGTTGATGGCGTTTTCATATGAGCGATTATTAGATTGATATTCGTTTGTTATGGTTTCCTTGTGTTGTATTGTGTTGTATTGTTGTGTTGTATTAAAGCACTTTATTTTTATTCAGGTTTTTGTTTGTTATTGATTTGTGTTTTTTTTTGTTATCTGCTTTGGGGTTCTGTATAAACGGTAGCGTAGAATGTTTTGTAATGATTATTTAAGTAAGTACGTATTCAATATATTTTTTTTTTTTTTTTTTTTTCTGTGGAGAAGCTAGGAAAAGGCTTCTTCTGTTTTTGGTGTTCACGAATGTAGGGCAAACGTGGCCACAGAACGTACAAGATAAAAACGTTTTGAATAGAGAATTTGAATTGATTTTTGTATCATTTATTTCTACAGCCACCAAAATATTGTTTTTTTTTTCTACTCGCTTTTAATTAATGAATTAATTAATTATCAATTTATTTGGTACAATAAAGAATTTAAGAATTTTTATTCTTCAGAGTCTCTCTAAGGTAGCAAAATCAGTAGTAGTCCTTTAAAACATGACTTTCAATTCAAGCATCGCGCCACAAAAAAAAAAACAATGACGTCATTAAGGTATTACAATTCTGTTACTGTAACCCCTAACCACATAATAATAAACCTCGTCAAGTCTTCTCTTGGGGTAAACCATTACCCTCTCCAGCCATTATTTACCGATGCAATAATTATCAATTACCCCTGAGAGTCTGAACTGCCTCTGTTAATATTTAAGCAAAGTTACTAATTTTGGATGCTTTGTGCTAACTTTAGTTGTTTTATGGGCAATGTCAATCGTAAATAGTAGGCTTGGATAACATTTTGCTCTAAATGAGACTTCCCATGGGCCATCTAGTTCAACCATGCTGCACACGTTTATTGGTTTCCGCGAAGTAGAACAGTTGCATCAGTATCATCATCTTAGCGACAATCAATGTCAAAAAAAGGTAGGTAAATTAGGGGCATTTTTTGACGGATTCAGACTGGGAATATATTGCGATCATTTCTAAAAAATAGCAGAATTGCCAATCAGATAATGTTGTTTTTGGCAAATTAACAGGTGAGATTTATTTATTTATTTACAAAAAACCAACCAGCATACTAACAGTTTGCACCAGACATACAAGTTATTGGCCAATAATAATATTACTTAATAACTAAACACAACAAAAAATACATAAAAAAGAGAAACATAAAACATTCAATTTAACAGAATTACAGTAGAAATGTCGGGCGCAGTGTCAAAATGATTACAGCGGTAGCCGTAACAACAGAAAACCTACTTGGCATTCTGGATCCTACCTAAAACCATATCCGTTTTTGTTCCGTAAGTGGCTTTAGATGTCTTTAAAAGTTATAAAGATAAATAGGAAACAATATACATAATAAGTTCGGATGTGTGGATTTGTGTCCGGTTGATGGCAATGGGCATGCCCTATTACATGGTACTTAAAACATAACCGACGGAATGTGGGTGTACTAATGGGTACACCTCTTCTTAACCCTTCGGAGATTACAAGCGTGATGTTATGTTATGGTTGAAAAAGTTTTATTTAACGCGAAAAAAATGGCGGTTCCTGGTTTTGTGCGCGACTGCACATATTAACATCTCACAGCTACTTGCTTTGAATTTACGTGTTGGAGGCGTCAATCTTCTCTTTCGCAACAAAATTTATTAAGTAGACCTAAATAGGCTTAATTTGTTGAACCTAAACAAAGAGCTTTCACTTTGAACATAAATGTGTTTATACGATGACGATTTTAAAAATACGATGCGAGGTTTTTTTATCCGAAAAAAGGAAAAATACAGCTTCTTCATATATTTTGTCGAGCTATGCGAATATAAGTGTATGGATGATATTAACTAGCTTTTGCTCGCGACATTGTCCAAAAAAAAAATTGGCTTGGCTAAATAAAAAGTAATCTATGTCGGTTCTTGGGGTTCAAACTTACCCCATACCAAATTTCATCAAAATTGTTTCTGTGGAGTCGTGAAAGCGTGACAAACAGACAGAGTTAGTTTCGCATATATAATATAAAACTAGCTTTTGCCTGCGATTTCTTACACGTCAAAATTAGCGGACGTCTAGGTACTAACTATGAACTACCTCCCAGCAAATTTTAATCATTACACGTCAAGCGGTTTTTGATAGTTCCTGATAAGTGAGTGAGTGAGTGACCTTTCGTTTTTATATATTTAGATTATTAAGGATATAAATCATAACATCAACAAAACATAACATCACGCCTGTAATCCCCGAAGGGTTAGGCAGAGGTGTACCCCTGGTGTACTTGGGAGCAATACGCTATGGTGGATATAAAACTAGAGATTAATAAATTAAAACTATTCCAGATTGCTATACCTACTCTATTTCCACTGACACACACTATGAACCACACAAAAGTAACACAAAATTAAGTCAATACATAACACATACCTACCCGCGTATGTACACAATGACGTATATTTACGGGCTATAAGGCGTAAGGTTCTTATTTGAATAACATAGCGCAATTTGTATTCGCACGCAACGAACATGTAATTGTTTGCGATAATGTGTTATTTATTTGCAGAAGGTTTTTATGTATTGTATGTTTTTGTTTATAACGTTTTGGGTTAGTAATTAAGATTGTTAATTTCCGTGACTTTTACTGCTGTGGAAATGGCTTATGAAATGGGCCTGTTACTTTAAAAGTATGTTTTTTCTTTTTGGACAATATTTTTTGGGAGTCAAAGTCAAAGCCAAAGTCAAGGTCAAGAAAGTCAAAGTCAAATCATTTTGTTTGAAATATAACAATAAAAGGAACTTTTGATCGCCAGAAAAAAATTGGGTGCAGTGTCCCCTTCTAAAAGGTTTCTTAAGAAGAAGAGTAGACAAAAAAACTATACTTTTACTCTTTTTAAAATTAATATTTGTAAAAAGCAATATTTGTATTTGTGTGTGTGTAATTTGCAAAGTGGATGTTCTAGAGTCTGAAATATTCAAATAATCCTTTTACTATATCTGTGGGAGTCTTAAAAGTAGGGAATAACTTATGCTGAGTCGAGAACTGGACAACATTCTTTAACTTACAGCTTACCTAGTGACCTGACTTACAGGTTTTGAAAATAAACTTAGCTTGGCACCAGTCTTTCACAAATTATATGGAAAAATGTATATGTTGACTAAAGCTGCGTTAATACTTACCTTCTTCTTTCTTTATCGTGTGGGCAGTAAGGTCTTACGACCCTACACACGCTAGTGTCAAAGTTTCTAAACCGCCTCAATGGCCTCTGGCATGGTTCGAGTGGAACAGTAAGTTACTTACCTGCCCCACGCGTGGTAAAGCTTTCCGCGCTCTTATAGCGTCCCATAGGACTGATCATATTTGTCCCGCTCCGCGTGGCGTGGAGCAACCGTCTAAATGTATGAAACCGATACCTTTCCCACGCGTGGGGACACGCGGGTTAAGTAAAAACGCAGCGGTAGTCAACCTTCCATTTAGTTTCAACTTTGATGAAAAAATCGCAACAATATTTTTCTTAACTCCATACCAAACAAATCCACTATAGGCCATAAAATTTGCGTTAAAATTCAAGCACATTATCCTAATCCTTGCCTTAATGTAATTACGAACAATAATCTCTTAATATATGCGTTAAAGTCTCGTAGGTCATCGTTACACGAACAGATTCTGCTTCTAATCTTATTATGTTAAATTTTAGGGTCCTGGGAAAAGAATAACGTATTTGTGTAGATAGGAAACTGGTTTTTATAGCGGCTAGCGGTGCCACTAAATGCCTACTCGTTGTGATAGGCTTTTGCTTACTATCCCACTTCTCTTTCGCCTCTCTCCATACAGAAAAGGCACGAGCAATGTTCACCGTGCTTGTTCAAGGCCGATTGGCAATTGTTGACTTAAAAACACGATTATAGGTGCATAAAATTACAATCAAGTTGACTTAGGAAAGCTGAAAAAAAAATCGCATGATCTTGATCTCACCAATAAAGTTGCGGTCCATATCTCCAAAGTTCATGATCAGATCAGGACAATATTTCTATGGGACCAATTCGGAAATATACTCTTTCAAACAAAAAAGAATCATCCAAATCAATTCATAATTGGCGGAGAAATCGCGTAACACACAAACAAAAAAAAAACATACCGCCGAATTGTGAACCTCCCCTCGGTTGAAAATAACACACAATCAGCTGTAATTTAATTTGGTTATTCCATTTTACAAACGAAACTATTTAACTTTTACCATATGATCTCTCCTGTCCGATTGCCGTACCACCGGACTATTAGAGAGAGAGAAGACGGAGTTCACCGGTGTTTGCGTACATACTTATGCACGGTAACATCTTCTGTGTAGTTACTTGGCTAAACTTCATTTCGGTTGAAATTGACAGTCAGAAGAATATTATTATGGGTACAAGACAAACCTGTAAGAATATTATTATGGGTACAGGACAAACCTGTAGGTAACTATTATGGATTTATGGCTCCTAAATAGGAGCATCGCATCTACAAATTATTCTTATAGCCCCAACCTTTTTTTTAACATGTAATTAAGTATTTTACATCCAATGTTTTGAGTACCGTGAGCACAAATTTATTAAGAGCTACCTATTTATAAATGTCTCTTTAAGCGTTATAGCTTTAAGTGCTTGTTTAGGAGATAAAATTAATTTGAAAGGATCGTGTAAATCTTTTTTGGGTGCTTCATTAGTTTCGGCGTGTAAATATTTTGAGTGTGTCTTTTTACGTTTAATTGAGGTGTTGGTGGACAACACACTGTGTTTCAAAACACAGATCATTGACGTTGCCCTTCTTCTTATATAACCAACATCAAAAAAGGAGGAGGTTCTAATGTCGATAGTTTGAATAATTTCTTTTTTACGTGTCTTCTCCGATTATCTCCCAATTGTCTACTGTTTTCAAATTCAACTTTTTTATTCAAAACGGTATACTTCTACGGTGGTACCATATTAATTTCGTGAAGATCCGATGTAAATCTTCGGAGATAAATAATGGAACTCCCCAATAACAGTACACATATTGTGTTTTTCTAAATAATTATATAAATAAATAAATAAATATCTTGGGACAACTCACACACGGCTATCTGATCCCAAGCTAAGCAGAGCTTGTGTTATGGTAACCAGACAACTGATATACATACTTATATAATTTATAAATACTTACATATTATAGATAAATCACACCCAGACACAGAACTAACAATCATGCTCATCACACAAAGTTTGTCCTGAGTGGGAATCGAACCCACGACCTGCGGCTTAGCAGTCAGGGCCGCTAACCACTAGACCAACAGGCCCGTCAAAATAAACAAGTAAGATTCCACGTGTTTTCAAAATAAATCATACCTCTTTTCACAAAAATATACTTACACATCATCAAAAATTCAAAAGACACTAACAGTCCATTAAATGTAATGTATAGATTGAACATTTAAAGGATGGAAGGGGACATCGACGCACAGCCTGTTACCATGGAAACAGTTCATACTTATACACAAACACGGATAAAATATTGGCAGCTAATTAAATGAATGAAGTTCTGTATAAATTAATACAAATAATAAGTTTAAATAAAATTTACACGTGTTTAGAATTGTGGATATATATAGCTGGCCGCGCACAATGCTTGCTGCTCTAATCTCGATTCTCGCACATACATCCACACACACGAGTATATACATAAAATCAACAGACAGATAAAAAAAGAAAGAAGGAGTTAAGGTCCAATTGGAGGGGTATAACGCTTTTTCTTCACGTGACGATTAATGCCAGTTAATATCAGCCGCGTTAACAAATTTTCACCACAACTCTTAACTCCAGGCTGCTACTGAAAAAAATCCAATGAAAGACCCCAATAATAGCCCAACCTGAGAATTGAATTTAGGGCTTACCTAGGGATTAGCAATCGACCACTCGACCAACGGGGCAGTCAAATGGTAGGCACACAGCCAAATATAGTACCAAATAATTAATGTATCCTCTATAACCTAACAGCTAGGCTATCGGGATACCTATGAATAGATAACGATGTCTAACATGAGCAATACCTGATGCTGAGCCGCTAAACACCTCACTCCAATATTCCCTCCCAGTTCGCTCTCCTCGAGAGGAAACATGGGCGGAGAGATTTCTGAAAATTAGGCATTAGGAGAAACTATCGCTGTCATTCTGCGAGTATCGGCGTGCGAAAAGGGCAACTGCAGATCCAACTGGATAGCTTAAGTAAAAAGTTATAATTTTCTTCTCTATAATAAAACTGAATAAGAAGTCTATATACTGTGCCTCTTTATTTTTCTTTTTTCATCAACCTTTTGACCGCCATATCAAAAAAGCAAAAATATGCAAGGGCATATTAAGGGGCGTCAAGCTACAAATTCGAAAATTTATAATTGGTTTTTGTCATAACAAGTTAATATATTCAACTAATTTAAATTAGTATGAGCTAAGAAATATAATTAGCAAAGGATATAAAAAAACAATGTCATTTAATAAGCTTTATTTACGTATTTAAAGTCTGTCGTGTTGTCGCGACAATGGTGTGCTGGGCTTATTTTAGTTTGTCATCTAAATATGATAGTAATAGTTTTAAAATGTTTATACTAGGCCTCTGTTGATAGTGGCTAAATAGGCAATTTTCTGTAGGTTCTACATACATACATAAACTCACGCCTTTATCCCATGGGGGTAGGCAGAAACCACAGAACGCCAACTGCTACGATCCTTACATAGTCCTTTCGCCTCGTCTACGTTCATACATGTCGTCATACAAGCACGCCGGTTACGAGTACTCAGCACCTGATCTTTCTAAAGAACTTTACCAATAAGGTCAGTGTAGGTCTTCCTAGGGCGTCCGCCTCCCTGCGTTAGGGATGATTCTCATTAGAACGTGCCGTGCCCGGGACGGGGCCCGGACGGGGCACGGTTTTAAATCTGTTTCATATATTTTGTATGAATCAATTTATATTACACAGTGCATTATCCGTGTCCCGTCCGGGCCCTCTCGACGCACTTCAATACCACGTCGGCTCGTCCACGCCCCGGCCCGTGCACGGCACGTTCTAATGAGAATCATCCCTTAGTGCTTGTAAATATAGTGTATGATTTAAAAGGGAAATATAGAGGCACAGAAATAGTTGATTTTGCTATCCTCTAAAAATAATTGCTTTTCATGAACTAGAAAGAAAACAGGCGAGAGCGTTTGTATGTAGAAAAGTCCACCCGCGTTTCCTCTTAATATTTAATTCAAGTGCAATAATGCAAGTCGATACGATTACCGTATACCACAAGGAATAAGCGAGGTAAAAGTGCGTAAAATATCCAAGAAAACAGGTAAACATTTCTTGTGATGGCATAGAGCCAATATTTACGAAGCTAACACGATCCTAAGGGAAATAGTGTCGAATATAAGCCGTACACCCGCCATCTTGTTTGCACACGATATAAAAACTAGGCGTTGCGGTTTCTTTGACTATCTTTTTGTGTGTTTTTCTAATATTTGAGGGGAAATCTTGGTTTCTGGTGTGCCTCGTTATTAGATTTTGTATTTGGCGGAACACTTTGCACAGGCGATAAAAGTTTTTTCAATCATTTGGAAGCTTTGCAAAATTTTGTTTGTACTGTCAGTGACAAAAGTCGAAAATATTTACATTTCAACGCTTAGATCTTTTAAACTCCACAACGGATTTTTATACGTTTTCATCAATCCTAACTATCCTAACTAAATGCAAAAGTAAGTTTGTTTGTTACCATTTTACGCCTAAGCCGCTGAACCGATCATCCTGAAATTAATTTGCATATACGTTGCCAGGTGTACAGGAACGAACATAGGGTACCTTTAATCCCGAAAAACTGTTTCCGAGGGAAATCACAATAACGTTCTTATGATCATAGATGGCGCCATGTGTCGTTTCGAATCATGGTTTTAACTAAATAATTGAAATGACAGGACATGGGTAATTTTTCCGCGATTTCGTCTGCGTCCGCGATAACCGAAATTTACGCGGACGAAGTCGCGGACAAAAGCTAGTAAATAAATATATTCAAGAGGAACGTTTTGCACACCACCCGTCGTACATCATATACATCTACATTGCACCTGCGCGAAGCCGGGTCGGGTCGCTAGTGTCACATAAATAAACACGAAATGCAACGCACTGCTTCTCAGCATTTCAGGTAACGCTAAAACTTTTACTTTATCTTTACTTTACAACCATTTCTTATTGCCTCTGATAACGTGCTCAGTAATTAGAAATGAAAATGAAAATCTGAAATTTAATCGACTTTTATTACTGAAGGTACTAAAAGGTTCGCTGAATTTTCAAAATCATGAAGTGTGGTAGATAAATAAGTAATTAAAGTTGTCAAGTACAAACAGAACGAATTGAAATATATTTTACATCAAAAAGAATTAGTCCTTATCAAAGCAAAATGCTTTGATAACTATTTCGATTATCAAAATGTAAAAAGTTAATAAAAAAAGCAATATAGTTCACAATTTAGTCAAAGGGCGCTTGGAAAATAATAATCCTAAATTACTGAATATCATATTATTAAAACTTAAATTACGAGGTGAAGTGGATGACAGAGGTATTTAAATGAAACTTGGCTTTTTTTTCAAGCTTTTATTTAGCTTGCACTGTTCGTATGTAAGTTAGTTGTCCTTTCAAAATTTGCAAACCATTTTTCAACCATTTGTTGATATCCGATTAAGCTGAAATTTTGCATACACCTTTAGTTCTGATGACAATACAATGTCCAAACTCAAAATTGTAATAATTTTAAATGAAAGCTTGTTTTTAAATATTTTTTTAAAATTAGTTCTTTACTTTCGAGACTGAATTTAGTGATACTCCGCTCCAATTGGTTATAGAGTGATTTTATATATTCACTCATTACTTACATGCTATTTCTGATGAATTTAGCTATCATGTATAAAATTTCTAGATTTATTCCAATCGAACTAGCAGTTCCAGAGATTAGTGCATTTAAACAAACGAAATTAATTAAAAATGTCTAGCTTTATTAAATTAAATGTAAATGACGTTATCTAAATATATAAATAAAATCACATCGAGTCTAATTACTTATTGACAAAAACCATGACTAGGCTACTTTGATATTTAAGGATTTCACTGTAAGTACGTACATACCCCCTTAAAAGCTCCCCAAATCAACATTAACAGGTATATAATAACTTACCCATGTCAATTAAAGACCCCACCACATCGTTCTATTGCTTCAATACTAAGCTTTTTCATACAAAATAACTCCTAATGCTTCATTTCCTATTCCGTTCCTTATAATGGTTCTTTGGGCAATTAAAAGAGAAATGGCGGCCAATTACTAACATGATTCTGCATTAGTGAATCAGCATTTGTATGTAACTTCATTGTAGAAAAGAATTTAGGGTTCGCATTTGTGAATGTGGATTGGAGAGTTAAAGTTTTACTGGAAGTGCGCTAGTAAATTCTTTTTTTTTAAAGGCTATAGTTTCAAACTTATATTATGCGCGATTACGTCATACGGTATTTTATACAAACTTCCAGGTCCTCATCCGAAATGAATTAATTGATTTAATGAAACTTCTTAAACATAAGCAGGATACTAGGTCTAAAATAAAAATAATATTTGGAAATCTCTGTTTTTATGGAAAACTCAAAATCGGTCTAATTTTGCTGTGGTACAATTTTTTGAAAATGTCAAATCATGTCAAAACACTTTATTGCGTTCATGTGTACATTCAGGTGTTAAAAGTAGGTATGTTCTCGACTAACTTTTTAACATTTTTGATAAAGAGTTTTGCACCTAATATAGAGCGATTTAAAGTTTCCTTCAGCAGTAGTAGTGTAGTAATTTCCAAAATGTTGAACTTGAAAATCCACTGACTTAAGTCTTAAGTTTTTCTTTTAATATTATGATTTTAGTACATATTTTCCTCGTAAAACCTATAATCGTCTCTTAAAAACCTCGGTTGGTACCAAAAAAGTTTCTCAACAGCCACTTCCATAAACATTGGATGAGTAATCGCTCCGCTATTCCATATTGAATATAGTTAGCGTGTAAAACGTTGGAAACAGGCTGTTTTCCGTTTAATGTACAGTTCTCACGACACAAGCCCGGCTTTCCCGTAAGTCGTGACTCACAACTATGGAAGCCGGTAGCCCTTGAGCTTCGCCAAAGTTTTTAACATCTACTTAATTAGATGGTAGTGTAGTAAATTGTTTTTATAAGGTCAATAAGGTATATTTATGGACCAAGATCCTTAAGCCGCTAGACCTACGTCTTCTAACATGGCTGAAATTTTGAAAATGGAGGAATTTGTAGTTAATGGGGTATAAGGTATACCCCATTAACTACAAATTACCAAATACCTATAGTTAGGTAGATACTAACAGTGGCGAATAGCCAATTTTATTAAGACGAAAGCTAATCAATTGACGTACTTTTGACCTGTCAATACCCGATTTCCCCATAGATTTTGTACGATAAAAGACAATTGTGACATTACTTTTGTGCTTTACTGCAACTAAATTGACTAATTATTTATTCATTTGCAAACAATGAACAATCTTTTACAGTTAATTGACGAAACGAGATGAATTGGATGGCTTCCTCTAAAACTGGAAGGATGAGGCACGAAAACGTGAAGGATGGAAAAAGAAGACAAAAAACAGTAAAAATTGCACAATAATTCGAGTGGCATGAGTAGTATTTCGAGGTACGGATTACCATCCAGCCTTACCAGTAGCCTTGTAGGAATTTCTCCTGTATCGTGGGTGCGTTTACAAACATATAAATTTACATACACAAACAGTCAGGCCCGGTACAACTATCTGTAGGCTATACAAATATTTGTTTGGGAATCACAGCGCTGCAGCCAATCGCTCAGCCACTACGCCAACTGTGTCCTTACTGTCAATAAATTGTAAATGCTTTGTAATTTATTGGGTATTTGGCATCACCAATCGTCATCATTTGGCCGTTTGGAAGCGGCTTGCATCTAGTGCGATCCTATCACCAATCAATTAACACACTTCTTATAAGCTGTCAAAACGAGATTCCCCATAGATTGTGTATGGCATCAACTGTGACGTCATTTACTAGCTAACTCAATTGATTAACTTTTAATTGATTTCAGTGCAACTTAAAATCTAAATTTACTGTTCATTGAAAAATTTATCGGATTTCCAGAGACTAAAATGACGCGACGGAATTATTGGTTAATGGTGTCAAATACCCAATTATTTGTGTAATTTCTGAATTTTTTCTCTTAACCTAAAATGACGTAGATCTGGCGTTTGTGGGCTCTTGGACCGTAATGTTGTTGTGTTGTTTTTATGTTGGCTAGAGAATTTTATTCGATTTTTATAGAATATTTTATATTATTTTGTTATTTTGTTTCCTGGGTTTGAGGAGTGGTATCGGAATGGCACTATAATATAAGAAGTTTAGAATGCTACAATGCGTTACTGATGTTAATTACTTTCTACGGTAAAATGCGGAGTAGTGTTGCGAATCTTTGAATAAAAACAATACAGAAATGTTATGTAATACAAATATGTCTGAATGATATTTATATCCCGTAATTATAGATGCTTAAAATTTCTTATAGTGAAGGTAAATTACATTTACTTTTGACAGATTAGAATGAGAACGACCTTAAAAGTGGGGGAATTACTCATCTTATTATATGTTGATGATCAACTATTCTTATAAATAACAGTAACTGCCGGGATGCCTTCAATTTTATTTTAAGATATGCTTTCACAGCATTATAGATTGCAGCATTCATCATCATCATATTCAGCCCGACTTCACCCCCTTATGGGTGCAGGACTTTCTTTATTTGTACCAATTTCTTTTGTGCCAGTTTCAACCTTTCTTCCCGCGATAGCAAAAGTATCTTCTGCCTACCTTCTCACCGGATGACAAACATTTCTTCCTGTCCCTAAATCTCTATTTCAAAACATTACAGACCGATAAAAGACAATGATCATTATTGGATGTTTAACCAGTACCAATGCCCCAAAAACCAAGCAAAGTGGCCTCGCCATTACCACCCCAAACTTGAAAAGAAATTCTCTTCACATATATCACGCTATATAAATTCCAAACTAGCGTGAATGGCTGTCTTAGCCTTGTATATTTCAGTAATTGGCTGGCAAACAAAAATAATATCCTCAATAAATCTTTTAGAGACCAATCATTCTAACTTGACCTCTATTACCGAAGCGCTATAAAACAGTCCATCACATTTTTCTTTGGCAAAAAAAAAAATGTTAGTGGCTACATGCATACATTATGATGTATATCTACATCAACGCTGACAAATGTATGGAATAAATCAAAGGAGCGCGCCGAGAGTCGTTTCATGCGACATGAGGCAAAGGTTACGACACAAGAAAAGCAGAAGGTTCATTCTACACAGAGTGCCATAAAATATAGGCAAATAGTGTTTAATTTTGCCGCTACACAGATCAAGAATGAAAAATACTAAATTGTGATGCTATACATTGCCTGCAATGTTTTAAGTAGGTATAGTCCATTCACTTCAGCAAGCATTGCTGTTACAATATTTGTACATGATCAATCTGCGCGCCATATTTTCCCAGCAGTGTGTCAGTGTGTTCTAAAAATTACTATCATGGTACGCGTTCAGATCATCTCGTCACTTCTTTCTGGCCCTCTGGACACCCATCGCTCGGCAACTCTTGCTACATCCTGCATCAAAAATATTGCCTACTAGCTTATGCCCACGACTTCGTCCGCGTGAATGTCGGTTTTCTGCAAGGTTTTATTTAGCCTAAGTTACCCCTCATTATATCAACTATCTGCCAGTGAAAGTCCCGTCGAAATCGGTCTGACTTTACCAGAGATTAGCCGGAACAAATAGACAGACAGACAGACAAAAATGGAACAAAAAAGTTATTTTGCCATAAGTACCGTATAATACACATACATTCGTAATACATGCATGTAGTAAAAAGCGGTTAAGTTAATATTACAAATAGACACTTCAATTATATTTATTTGTATAGAAAATTAAGAAGTTATTATTCAAAAGGAATGCAACTATGTCCATTAATTAAGAAAGCATTTCTTGTTTCAAACATTTCACAAAGTGCTATGTTTTTTTTGTTAGTTATTATTCGTTAACCAATGGAACTTCTGCACCTTACAATTTTATATAATTTCTTTCATATTTTTATCGGCTAATGTTTTAATAGTATGTTTTAGTCATGAAGGTCTTTATGAAGCGTGTGTGATGTATTCTGGTGATGTGATATATTGATAAGGCGTGTCCTAAATACATAATTACGTGTGTCGTCGGCCTAATAGCCATCACTTGTTTTGTTGAAGAAAAAAAGGTTTTGTTATATTTTTTTTTTGTTGATGGACGACGAATATTAATTTTAAACAACATAGTGTTTTATGTGGTGACAATGTAGTTTGTTTTTGTCGCACTGGTTATATTTTTTATTGAAAAGATTGGGTTTTGCTAAACTGGGTCTCTTTGGTCTGCCTCGTTGGTTTAGTGGTCGCAAGCGCGACTGCTGTGCATGAGATCTTGGGTTCGATTCCCAGGTCGGGCAGTGTTATTGGGTTTTTCCATCAGGAATTTCTCAGTAGCAGCCTCGGAGTCTGGATTTGTGCCTGGTTGATGGCAATAGGCTCGCCCCCTATTACATGAGACTAAAAACATAACAGGCGAAATGTGGGTGTACTAATGGGTACACCTCTGCCTAACCCCTCGGGGATTACAGGCGTGATGTTATGTTATGTATGGGTCTCTTTGGTGCAGCTGTGTGAGGCACACAATAATGTTTTTTTTTTTACTCTTTTACTATCTTTGTTTATTTTTCGTTCCTTTTCTTTCTTTTAAAATGGTTTCTTTCTTACAACCGACGCTTTTCCTCAGTGTGTTAAGCTTTTTTGTTACTGTTAGATTCTATTTCTTAAACAATGTTGAAAGAATATCCTTGGAGTTACTTGCCTGTTCTTCTCCATAGAGACCTACATAAGTTTAAGATCGAGCAACTAACTTCAACATTCTGACTAACTGACCGACTCTTTAACAATTCAAAAGCGTCTGTAAATGGTTTAAATGGAATAAGCACTTTGACTTTGACTAAAGTTTTTTTTATTTACAGATAATATGACGAGCAAAAAGCATTTAATTTTATGTTTATTTTAACGAACTAAGTTTATTTATTCATATGTACTTTCTAAATTTATCTTGGACATCTTTGATATCGGTAAAAAAAACATCGTGAGGAGAACTTGACATGTAATAAATTACATAACATCACGCCTGTAATCCCTAAAGGGTTAGGCAGAGGTGTACCCAATAGTACACCCACATTTCGCCAGTTATGTTTAAGTCCCATGTAATAGGGGGCGAGCCTATTGCCATCAACCGGGCAAAAGTCCAGACTCTGAAACTGCTACTGAGATACTCCTGATAGCAAAACCCAATAACACTTTGCCCGACTTGGGAATCGAACCCAATACCTCATGCTCAGCAGTCGCGCTTTGCGATTACTAGCCCAACGAGGCAGTCACGGTGTTATAAATATAAGTCTGAAATTGCCAATCCGCTTTGAGAAAGCGTGGAAACCATTTCTCCTGCCTACTCGATATGAGAAGAGGGTTTTGCTCTTTATTGGGACAATAATAGGCTGATATTGTACAGTCTGTTGTCAACATTAGCTGACCCTTAACGTTACGTGTTAAAGATCAAAGTCGGTCAGATAATATTAACAGCAGACTGTACTTAATTAATTCTTCTTTTCCGAAATATCCTATAACCCGTCAATTCTAAAACAGATATTCTGCTGTATGTCTAAAAGCGTCGCGTCGTCCTCGACTAATTTGCATTGAGTCTATCTATCGTATATCATTGGTGTTCCCGTCCATCGGCCGACGTATCGTTAGTATCGAATATAAATAGGAATGCAGCAGAATATTTTGGTCTGAATCTCGCAATAGCTGGGTCAAATATGGCGTCTGTCGTTGATTCAGAAAAGGATATCTTGTGGTAAAACTTTTGTGTTTTTGGCTAGTATAAGCTGGACTTACTCTAGCCAAAAACACGATTTTTCAAACGAACTTTTCTCACGATGTTTTCCTTCATCGATGTCAGTGATGTCTAAGATTAACTTAAGAAAGTACATACATATGAATTGTAAAGTTCTTGAATGGAGCAAGCGGCAAGCGCAGCGTAGGACGTCCACCCACAAGGTGGACAGACGATCTGATGAGGGCCACGGGATGACGCTGGATGCAAGCCGCGTCCATCAGGTCCATTGGAAATCTGTAGGGGAGGCCTTATGTTCAGCAGTGGACGTCTTACGGCTTATATATTGGTGATGAATTGAAAAAGTCACATTGGTACTTGCCCGGATTTGAATCCGCAAGAGTACCCACAACACAAATAACACACATCAGGAATAGCCTAAATACGTTGCCAAGTAATAACAAACTTTACCAGCTCACATTGAAATCCGTTTATCGGTTGAAGCAAATAGGGATAGCACCTAAAAGCACTCGCCCTTCGCCGGTTCTTAGTTAATTTCAGCTGACACATATACGCTAGATTGTATTATCGTAGCGTCAGGTAAAATTAGGCACAGTTAAATTCTCTGAATAGGATTTCACAGAACGTCCATTCTATCTTTAGTCGTTACATTATTGTTATTCGTGGAAATTGGTAGCACTTACATTGGCGAAAATGTAAGGTGATTTTACGGAGTGGAAGCGACATGAAGAGTATTTTGCTTGTTTGTTTTACTTGTATATAATGTGATATTAGATAGTATACTCACTGCAATATTATTAGTCTTAAGTTATCTTGCTGCGCCCTAACAGGATCATGTACTCACTAGTTTTAAGCCTAGCGTGTAAACTATGTTGTGAACATTGTGCATTAAATAAACAAACACTCCATGTCTGCTCCAAATATCATCCAAATTCGTTCAGCCGTGTCGTGATTGGGTAACAAATATCCATCGAAACTTTCCCTTTTATAATAGTAGTAAGATTCAATTACTTCTTCATACGAAACTACCTTTTGGAATGGGCAACAGTAACTAGATTCAATGCTTTTATTATAGTTTTTACTTCATTTTGTAAATGACAATAAAAAATGCTTTTTAATGGTCTAATTAAGGATTTGATTTTGACTTTGACTTTCAATCAAAAATGATCCTCACCCAAATATCGTAACTCTAATCCGCTGTCCCTATCTCTCTAGAATCCCTAGATAATTCAGTTAGTATCTCTTTCCATTGGTAACGTACATTGGATGATGCATCCCAGTCTGATTGATTTTCCATGTTGCGTTCGTATACATGTTTGAACAGGAATGTTAGGTTCGAAGTGGCTTGAGTGTGTGCGTTGAGTCTTGAATTAATCTTGGTATTTAATTCAATACTTATAAAGGTAATTAAGGGTTGTTCTTCATAAAATCTATAGTATAGTATAAATGCGATGGTAACTCTGTTCGTTTGTTGCGCTTTCACAACTAAGCCACGCAACCGATTTTGTCCGGGGTAAGTTTGAACACAAAGAAAGGACATAATTATACTACTTTTTATTCCGCCACTTGGTCTGCATCCGCGATAACCGACAATTACTGGGACGAAGACGACAGCATAAACTATAGGTGTTAAACAATTAAGGGAAAAATTCACTAAATGTTTACATAATTAAGTGCGAATTTAACCAGTTATGAACTGTGACTTTATTTATTTGTTAATTCAATTAACTATTTATCGATTTTAAAGCAATTAAAACTTTATTTTAACAGTTCATTTTTGTCTGTCTGTTTCCTCCGGCTAATCTCCAAAACGGCTGGACAAATTTTGAATGGAGTTTTACCAACAGATAGCTGATGTTAACGTTGCTTATTTTAGAAAAAGAATTAGGCATGCGCGCAAAAAATCTCCGCGATAACATTCACGCGTACGGTATCGCGGGAATAAGCTAGTTTTTAATATGTTTAGTTTATTACAAATAAACATATAAAAGTGCTATGTATAGTGTTGTTCTATTTCCGCTGACCTATAAAGTTCAACTAATATACAGCATGATTAAAAAGTTCAGACAGAATTCCTGAAAACGAAACTATTTTTGAAACTGCCACCTACACTAGTGTGTCAGCTTGTATGTAGACATAACTCAGTGCTCGTTACGTTGATGCCAGTAACACAGTTTAAACGCCAGGTAACTTTATTACTAGGTCCATGTTTTACCGCTTTTTTAGCCCGTTTTACCACGTTTTTGTTTTCAAACTCTAAGGTTTTAGGAACATGATTTTGAATTTGGAGCGCAGTGAGTTTTTTTTAGTTGGAATTGTTTTTTTGAAAATGGAAACTGTAAAAGTGTTTTGCATTCTCATTATGCCAATCCTGTATTTAAAAAAAACGTTCAAAATCTAGTCACAATCTCTTTGAATGTAACAATCAATTTCAAAATAATTGGTATTTATGACGGTTAAGGTTCTGTCAGACTTTTACTGACAAAAAAAACTATCCTGTCCTTCTTGCCCTTTGCGTTCCGCGGCCACGGTATCCTGTTAAGATGTCCCGCCAACCCGGCCGCAGTTTGGCTCTGTTGGGGCCCCGTTCCTGTGCTGACAGCTCTTTGAGGTGCGCGTGAAACAAAACGGGCCGTCGACCCGGGCCTGGTCCTTGATCGGACGGCGAGCTACCCATCACTCGCCCGCAAGCCCGCGCTCACGGTAGCCGGATGTCGTCTCCAGAAAACTGTCCCCCTGATTTGTATCGAGTGATGTGATGATAGATATAATTATAAGACTGGCCATCGTAGCAGTTCATTAAATGACCTATTTTCAACTTCGCTGTCTTCTATAAGCTATTCAGTATGCACGACCAGAAAACACGCCTTTATCATTTCCCAAATAATTTAGGAAAATATGATAATTAAAATCCTTACCTTACAATAAATAAAACCTTATCACTTATTTATCTGTAAGTATGTTTTATTTTATTGCATTCGGTTTAAACTGCCAATGTTATCAGGGAGATATCAGTGGGAGTAGAATATTCATTGGAGAAGTAAATCCAGTGTGCAGTGAGCGAGATAAATCTTCATTAAATAACGCTTATCTTGGCTACGTGGGGGTCTCCATGCGCGCGCTGGCGGGAGGGACATTTTAGATGCGAGCCCAGCTTTTGGAACATACATGCATATTCTGATTGTGATCTAAAACGAAGTTACAGTTAATGCAGTTGCAATTTAAATATTTTTGCTATTTTATATTTTTATATTTTGGCGTTCGTAATTCACAGAATACACAAAATGTATGCACAGAAAATATATAAAATAAAGTATTACAATAATGAGGATCTTATCACAACACACCCTTGACATAATACCTACACACAACAAGCTACATTTACTTGGCCTAAGAGCTGTAAAAAATAACATACTCGATTGTTTTTTCATTAATATAAAGTATGTACTAATTTATAGAAATGAAAAGGCATCGCTGTCAATGAGGCAAGTGCCCAAAAAGGCATTGCCACGTTGTATGCAATTCTTTTTGGACTGTAATTTAGAGGCCTGTGTTCGATATTAAAAATATTCGACATAAAAGGAAAAATTCTATTTATCTATATAAAGATTTAAGAGTAAATGTGATACAATATTTCTAAAGCAACATTTGAAATATGAGGAAAATGATCCCATTCATCCCCTTGATGTTATCCTTTACCTTTTAACGCCCATGGGGCGATGACGACGAGTTACTTGTTATTTAAAATAACAAAACATCACGCCTCTAATCCCCGAAGGGTTAGGCATAGGTGTATCCATTAGTACATCCACATTTCGCCAGTTATATTTAAGTCCCATGTAATAGGGGCGAGCCTATTGCCATCAACCGGCCACAAATCCAGACTCCGAGCCTGTTACTGAGAAATTCCTGATGGAAAAACCCAATAATACTTTGCTCAACCTGGGAGTCGAATCCAAGACTACATGCTCAACAGTTGCGCTTTGCAACCACTAGACCAACAAGACATTGCTTGTTATTTTTTCGGAATAAATTTTGTAATTTTTTTTGAACATCATTAAAGCTTGATTTTTTATCTCTTTCACACTAAATCTTTAAGTGCGAAAGAAACGCCATTACTATCGTCGTCAATGTAATGATACCCATTAAACATGGCCACCCTAACCAACACAACCCATACTGTAGCTTCAGCGAGCTACCCTTAACTGCTAATAGATTCTTTCCTACAGCAATTCCAGCCATTTTATCGTTTTTAAATTCATACATTTTATAACTAAAATGGCTCGTTTAAAACCTTTATTTTTATATTTTATAGATTGTCCAAAATATTTTGACATCTCAAAAGGGCGATGTCCGCTGAAACAACTGTCAAAATGATATCAAATTCGGTACGGTTTTTTGTTTTGTTATATGTCAAGTTATACTGGATATTCTGTATGTCATTTACTTAGAGTTTGATGCATCGGGAAATATGATGCTCGTTAGGGAGCAGGGGGTTAGTATATATTCTGATATTGAGGCGAAACATGGTAATACTGATGTTTTATGGTAGATATTGAGATATGATAAAGGTAGGGGTAAAATAGGACTGTATTTTATACAAGTATGAAGTGTTTGACTAGTCTAGTAGTCGTAAATCGCGACTACGGTAAGGTCATGGATTAGATTCCCAGGTCGGGCAAAGTGTTATTGGGTTTTTCCAACAGGAATTCTTCAGTAGCAAGCTTGGAGTCTGGATTTGTGCCCAGTTGATGGCAACAGGCTTACCCCCTATTACATAAGACGTTAACATAACTGGCCAAAAATGTGGGTACATCTCTGTCTAACCCTTCGGGGATTACAGGCGTAACGTTATGTTATGTTTGTTGCCCATTTTTCTTCATACGAAACTACCTTTTGGAAGGGGCAACTAGATTCAATACTTTTTCTAGTAAATCAAGTAGGTACAGATGCGCCTTTAATGGTAATAATTGAAATAAATGATTTGACATTTTACTGTTTCAATAATGTACAAATTTATAAGAGAAGGATTAGAGCTATTATGCGATATCTCCATCTGTTTTCTCTTTACATTAAAGCGTATTATGCGCATTTAAGCGCACTGGCGCTTTAATGTCATCTTGCGTCCTCAACTTTCAGTTCGTCTCACGTCAAGCGCATGCAATATTGATTGCCTTAAGACGCATGCAGCTTATTGTCTTCACCAATGCGCCCAACGGTGACTGATCAGCATGCGCTACGGGCATGCGCTGTTTTGAAGTAGTTTTAGCGCGGCATGCGCTTCATGCATGCGTCAGACGAATAGGCAAGATGAACACGAAAGCGCACTGTTGAGAACATAGCTTTTGATCATCAAAAATCTCGACCAAACTTTGCTGTCAATAAGTTCCTAAAAGCTATTGCCACGCTATATGGCAATGCTAATTCTGTGGCCAAAGAAAAGGCCAGTCCAGTGGTTAAGCGAAAAGTTGATCGCTTCACATTTGAAAACTGTGTTTACACATTTAGGTACATAAAGATAGCCTGACCCTTCTTGAGTAGGGCAAACGTTTAGGGTCTCCAGTGAAGCTGAAAAGTCACCTTGTTGTCAATTTAGGGTTGCCTTTAGGGTTCAATTCATTGGTTTAACTTTCCTTTTCTTATTTCGTTTTTTTTTTCAAGATGGATTAGACGACCTTGAAAGGGTCTAGT
Source organism: Hoplodrina ambigua (assembly GCA_949774945.1). Taxonomy (NCBI): domain Eukaryota; kingdom Metazoa; phylum Arthropoda; class Insecta; order Lepidoptera; family Noctuidae; genus Hoplodrina; species Hoplodrina ambigua. Next base: position 3,210,423 of record OX458976.1, read on the forward strand.
TACTTACAATGAGTATCTGTTTTCAGTGTGAATGGTTGAGGGTTTTTTGTTTTAGTGTTTATTTTTTTTAACGGGCGTTAGATAAGATTGTGTTTTGTTTTGTCTTGAGGTTTTTGATAAGTATAGAATACAGCTGTAGACCCTTAATTCCTGGTCATACTGGAGCGGAAAACTAAGATCATAGAAAGCATCCTATAGAAACGCATTATGGTTTAATTGTTTTTAAACGAATATAAACATATAGCTTTATAATATTTTTGTGTATGAACGAGATGTATGAACGTGGATAAGGCGAAAGGAGTATGTAAGGATCGTAGCAGGTGGCGTTCAGTGATTTCTGCCTACCCCCATAGGAAAAAGGCGTGAGTTTATGTAGGTATATTTTTGTGTATAAATAATTTCATAAGGTAAAGGTATTTCTTGTTTTTTTATTGTTTTGTGATTATACCACCACACTATTCCCAACTACTGCAGCTTCTGAAAGCGAGAATCAACAGTGGAGACCACCAGAAAAAGGTATATACATAATAATACATTGTGTGTTTCTGGTTAAAATTAAATTAATTAATTAGCGCCTACATAAATCCACCAAAAACTGTAACTTCCTAAGAAATTCCGAATTATTCTACATTGAAACGAAAGAACGCAGTGCCACTCAGTATAATTGATGGTGCTATACACCTCTTCGTAATACAGTGTACAATGGCCTCCTATTTCGAGCATTTCAGGCTTGACAAGACAAGAGACTGACGGCTACACGTCTGTGCCGTTAATTTATCGCCAAATAAGCTTTAGAGTTACAATTTTAACAATACACTTGATTAACGAATGCTTTTCTCTTGAATTAGTGAAAAGGAATTCTGATTTCGGCGTTTAATGAAACAAAATGTGGTGTGTGAAGGGTTAACAAGGTTACATTAAGCTTTTAGTTGATGTTTGATTTGATTTGCTATGCTGACGGGATTTATAGGTATATAGTATTATTTTTTAATCTGTGTAATTTGTTTTTTTTTTGTCTTTGTGTTTGTCTAATTTTTTTTTAGGTATACCTCTGCCTAACCCTTCGAGAATTAGGTACAGGCGTGATGTTATGATGTTATGTTATCTGTGTAATTTTGACGTCTGTCAGTTTCTGTGCGGAAAAGCTGTCAACAAATTCGAAGTTTAAGATTTATACGTAAGTACTATAAAAGTTGGATTTAATTTTCACTAGGAGTTAGTGATAAAACAACTTTAATATAAAAGGCTAGCTTTTGTCCGCGACTTCGGCCACGTAAATGTTGGACCCCCGTTTCATCCCCTTAAGGGGTGAATCAGCAATCGACAGGCTAAGAAGAAGATAATTCAACTCACGCCTTTTTCCCATGAGGGTAGGCAGAAACTACAGAACGCCACCTGCTACAATCCTTACATACTCCTTTCGCCTCTTCAAGAAGATAATTATTATTTTTAACCTCTTTTAGACACTACTAGACCAGTCCAGCCATCCAGTCACGAGTATTTTTGCCACCGAAATATAAATGTTTTTCGAAGCACCACAATTCGGATGTCACACCTCACTTCATTGACAGCACTAATTAAAAATGGCAGAAATGTTCAGCTTCAACCTCAATTTTTGTATTTTGCACCCCAGTTTGGATATGTAGGGCAGTATTGATAAGGGTACTGTACGTTCAGTGGATGAAAATACGGGTAGAAATATTTTTGGAGGCTAATATTTTTATACCTACAGGATTATATTTTGATTTATTTTTAGGATGCCGTATATTTCGTTGGTTGAAAAAGTCATTTCTTATTTCACATATTTGGGATAATGGATAGCTATGATATAGTAATAAAAATAATACTGGCCTATTTTTATTTCGCGGCTGTACTAATGCCTCTTCATGTGTTGAGAAGGCATGAGCGTTGAGCACCATGCTTGCTCAACGCGGATTGGCAAGTTCAGACTTACATTAACTAAACGTTTGCTTAGAGTTAACTAATGATTGAAAGAAAAATTAAATGTGAGATTTTTTGTATTTTATACACTCACATACAAAAACAATTAGTTACGAAACCTGAAGGCCCTAAAAGCCTTTGTTCCGTGCAGAAAATCGAACTCGCGACCCTCAGCGCAGCCAGCCAATCGCTTAGCCACAAAATTCTGAAACAAAACCAACAAAATCAATGAAACTATCGAAAAAAGAAAACAACCGTCATATATCGAGCATATGAAACGATAACTATATCGAATATAACCCGTTTGAGCTTCGACCTATATCACAGTAAATTGTAAGCGGAATCCAACAGAATCCAAGGTATAATTGGTGTGAAAAGGTCCCTTTCATATGTACCTTGTCTTTTCCTGCCTTCGTCGGAGGGTGCCCGATAAATAAGCGAATGGCGATGGTAGACTATCACATGCACCTGTCGATTTTTCAACGAGAAACTGTCTGTATAGATAGTATGGAGAAGTATTCTTCTTTTCATGCCGACTGTTTATCCCTTTTTAGGTCCAGTTACTAAGCCTCAGATGAGTGTCCGTCTGCCAGCGGGCTTTATCTCATAAACAACGATAGCTAGAGATTTGAAATTTTCACAGAATATGTATTTCTATCGCCACTATGCCAACAAATACTAAAATTGGAAATAATGTACATATTCTAGTGCAGGGCAACGGCCTCTTCTCATACAGAGAAGGCACGATTATTAATCACCACGTTTGTTCATCGCGGATTGGCGAATTTAGACTTATTATGAGTCCAAGTTTTCTTACGATGTTTTCCTTCACCGATGGCAGCGATGTCCAAAATAAATTTAGAAAGAAAGAAAAAGTTACTTTTGTATTTGCTTGTGCCCGATTGCGAACCCACAGAGACACCAGAGGTGCCTTCTCCACTGGGCTATTAGGACAAAAAATGGACGTAAAAAAATAAACGCTGCAAAAAACACGGGTTTTTTGATGTCGTACGCCAGGACATGTAGTAAGGCTAAATAAATCATGTCGGAACAGGACAATAGTTTGCTTCGTTCCATTATACACACAAAGAGTTCGCGCTAACAACGTTGCTTGTTTGTTAATTAAATAGCTTTTACTATCGTTTGTGCACGCTCGCTCTCTTGATATACTGTATTTTGTGGTGTTTTAGTGCTAGACAAAATATTTAGGTATTTGAATAAGTCGTATAGTATGTTAAAAATTTTCTTCAGCAGCCTTGGTTTCGTTCTTGGTTGAATTGTCAGGCAAACTGTTATTGGGTGTTAAGGAAATTTCTTACTAGGAGCTCGGAGTTTGAAAGTTGGTAGTGTGACACCCCTGTGCCTCGAAAAGCCCGAAAAGCTGTTGCTCTTGGCTGTCATTTGTTGGACAGTCGTTATGGGTCCAGTAGAAGCCTGAAAGTCTGACACCATTCGTACCAAGTGGTTTCCTGTTACCCCGTCATTCTAATTCTAATTCTTCTTTCAAGAGCCCAAGGTCTCTTTCCGGATCTGCACGATGCGTGTGCACTCTAAGAGCACATGCGCGATGGTTTCTTTGGTCTCAATGCAAGTTCTACACAGAGGACTATCTGTAATGCTTTCATGGTGTGAAAATGTTTACTTAGCGAGCAGTTTTCGTTGATGATCCCCACCAGGCTCAGGCTGCTCCTGGGTAGTAATATAGGTAGTATAACTATTGTCCCTGACTACTATAGATTTAAAGAAATCAAGATATATTCTCCTTTCTAATCAAGTGATATTTCCTCGTATTTGTTTATCCGAAATCCTACGAAAAACAACACTAGCTTTGATTTTAGGCACATGACAAACGGCGTTCGATACAAAAATATTGATGTTTGGTTTGATACGACCAAAAACAAAGATGGTTGATAACAAATTGTCGGGTCGATAGTGTGTGATAGACGTATTGGAACAACGAAGAGTTACAAAGTTAATGCCTTTCACTGTATTTTTTATGGTAATCTATAATTTGATCAGAAATTGGTACCATTTATTAGGTGGTAAATAAATAAGTAGGCGGGGCACCGAGGTGACGCTAAGACAGGAATTTACGATACAATAAGGTCATATTGGTGGTTACACTCCTGTCCAGAGTCCTTAACGAGTATTTAGTCTGAACGGCCCAAAGTATATGGCCCACAGACACTCGACCGTGAAAAAAAATCGCCTACGTACCAAAGGACCAGTGATAAAAATTTTTTTGGTCCTTGTACTGCCATTCGATTTGGCCCATTCAGGCTAAATACCTCCCTAACCATTGGCCTATCATCGGTCATCACAATTATTAAAGATGACAAAGTTATTAAAACAGTTGAATGAACACCAAAGCAACCAATCACGTTGCATAACAAACAATGTAGGTATTGCAAATATCTGATTTCCCTGGAGGCAGCAGAACTTAGATGGTGGTTGTTCTGTTGGCTGATATTATAATCGATTATTAACACTCGGTCATTTCTTGGCGTACTTAATATGGGCTTACTTTTAATTTACTTTCAATCTTTTGGGGATAAAAGTACTCATGAATAAGAACAATTTTAAGACCGGAAAAAAATGAAAAAAAAAAATATCGACAAAAGTTCGGAAAAGCTTAGAAAAAATCAGCTGTTTCCTAGAAAAATGCAGTACACAACACGATCAAAACTTATTGTAAAGCTTATTGGCTAATATGCTGATTAAAATATGAATTTTGTGCGCTATTAGATCTCCTGTGTACTTGACTAGTCTCTATTGTGATTGGTTGCTCTCTCCGAAATGCCTGTAATCCCCGAAGGGATAGGCAGAGGGCTACCCATTAGTACTCCCACATTTCGCCAGCTATATTTAAGTTCCAAGTATTACATGGACTAATAGTCTATCGCCATCACTCAGGCAAAAATCCGGACTCCGAGGCTGCTACTAAGAAATTGCTGATGGAAAAACCTATTAACACTTTGCCTGACCTGAGAATCGACCCAAGACCTCATGCTCAGCAGTCGCGCTTATAATTATAATTTAAGGTTAAAAGATTAAAAAATTAATTCAGCATTTACAAATTGTTTATAACTAAGCAATAAGAGACCCTTTCAAGGATTATGTCTTTAGACTACTTTCAAAAGACCATTAAGGCATTTCCAAATGAGCAAAAGGATTTGTATTAATTTGTAAACTAACGAAAATGTATTAGAAGTTAGGTACTTGGTACATAAAAGAGATTTTGTGAAGGTAATCGCTGAATAGTTTAGTCTAATTTACTTTAGATAATTGTGTAAAACTTTACGAATTTTCAGCTATTAACAATTCAAGATTTTGTTTTAGTTGGTTTTCTTTTTTAGGATTCTATGCCGAAACGGTGCCAATGGGGCCCTAAAACTATGGCACCGTTGTCTGCCCATTCGCCTGTCACAGGGTTGCATCTTATGAAACGAAAAAGGTAGACACATTCAATTTTAACAGAGTATGTAGCACTAAGGCCTCTATAACAACTAGTTATAAAAATAAAAAAACATACATACATAAACTCACGCTTTTTTCCCATGGGGGTAGGCAGAAACCACAGAAAGTCACCTGCTACTATCCTTACATACTGCTTTAACCTCATCCACGTTCATACATCTCGTCATACAAGCATACCGGTTACGAGTACTGCGCACATGACCCCACCCACCTGAAAATAAAAAATAAAAATAAAAATTAAAGGGCGTCCCTATACAAAGAACGTATTTTTTCGGCGTATTTTTCCTAAACCTACAGTTCGGTGATACGGAACCCATTTTTAACCCTTCAGTCGTTCACTTGAAAGTTTCTTGGTTTTATTTTATGGGAAGTTTGGGAACTAATGAGTCCTTTGGGGAAATACTGGATAGACTCTTACTTTTTTAACTACTTGAAAAATGAAATTCCGTGATCAAAAGGCTGGTTCTTACCCTGACCAGAGGCTAACTAACTAATGGCAGGAATGCACCCAGTCTTTTAGTTTTCGACAGCGATGCAGTGGATTACATTTCAATAAGATTTTTTGTTTAAAAATATATTTGAATCAACTGTTTAATTGTGTAACTGAGGAGCTCGTGGCTAAGTAATAACAGCCGCATTGGTCGATCCATCAGGTTAAGCTACGCTTGCCGGAGTTGGTCCGTGGATGGGTGACCCGTTAGTTCTGTTGGTGGACAATCGTTACAGGTCGCCAGAAGCCCGAAAGTCTGACAAGCAGTCTTAACAAGGGGTTTCGTATTACCCAGTTACTGGGTTGTGGAGGTCAGATAGGCAGTTGCTCCATGTATTCAAGTGCATCCAGTTAGACTAGTTAGGCTAGGCAGATGATAATGATATTTCGATGAACTGTTAAGGAATATTGTTTTTTTTCGTTTTTGTGTATTATAAGATTCTAAATATTTATATGTTTATAGTATGACTAATATGAATAATTATTAGGAAAATTGTTAGTATGAAAGATTACCTACAAAGTGTTCTTCATACTTCTGAGCCACAAAAGTAGAAAGGGTGTAATGTGACGATGTAGGGTGAGTGTCAAATCTGGTTCCGGACATTTCGTTCCCAATCTACTGCCCTCCTGGAAAAGGAAATCTGGCTTTTATACCTTGCCATTATAACTTGACCTGTCCCGAATCATGCACCCTCCCCTTTTCACCGTCCATTCGAAGAAAGGAGAGGAGGACGGGAGGTTCAACTAAAATGGTACTGTTATAATAGGTATTGATCAAAGATTTGTATCGTCGTCGCATTATTTTGTGGTAAAAGGGTTCCGCTACGGGATATTGTGTATTTTTTACTAGCAACACCCGAACGTGAGTTTGCAAGAATATTTTTTTCGGTTATTCCCTCTTGCGGGTACTTTGAATATATTTACAAGATATTCTAATAAAGTAAAACTTTATTGACAGTGAATTGGTCGTGGTTAAAATATTTCTCGTAGATTTTTGTTTTTATGTGATACTGCAACTAAATATTTATTTATTTATTTTTTGACTGCCTTGTTGGTCTAGTGGTCGCAAGCGCAACTGCTGTGCATGAGGTCTTGGGTTCGATTCCCAGGTCGGGCAAAGTGTTATTGAGTTTTTCCATCAGGAATTCTCAGTAGCAGCCTCGAAGTCGATTTGTGCCCGATTGATGGCAATAGGCTCGCCCCCTTTTACATGGGACTAAAAACATAACTGGCGAAATGTGGGTGTACTAATGGGTACACCTCTGCTTAACCCTTCGGGGATTACAAGCGTGATGTTTATGTATTTATGTTTTTGCAATATAGTACACCAACAGCATATACTCATATCAAGCATTGACAGTACTTATGATAATGTATTCTTTCTAATGTACACGCCAATTTATTATAAGTATACATAGCAATAATATAATATGATCACTGACAGGACGACTGTTCTATTAAGTAGGCATGAAATAATGGTGATAGATCGATTAGAACATCGCGCAGTGATTATGAATACAGCTACTCCACATTAGGAGAATCTCGTACTGAAAAAGATAATTAAGATAAACGAATTAAATTAAAAATTAGATCTTGATTGACTCGCAAGATTGTCGACACATGGGATGAGTACAGCAGTCATTGTGCCCATAGTCGTGACGGCCAATGGCATAATAGCAAAGAGCCTCGACCAACACTTGAGGGCTCATTGGGCGGTTGGATCAAGGGCTTGAATTAGAAACCGGTACCCCTAGACTCGGCGAGTATTGTTAGATGATTTCCTTTTGAGGAGCCTTGACAACCGGTGGCTTGGGTCCTGTGCCCGATGACAAAAATAAAATAAACTCATCTCCTAAAATAAACGTTTATTTTAGGTTTGATATTTAAAAATGTAATTTGTATGACTATACATTAAAATATAAGAAATAAGTAGCCGTACACACAGAAAAACAAAAATATTTTTTTTCCTTGTATTTTTTTTTAAAGCTATGTTAAAAAAATATGTGCTTATTTATAAACAAAACAAAGAACTATTAATCTGTATTTCCAGTTTTAAATTTTTTAAATAAGTAAGTAGATAGCATAGGGTAGATGTGAAAGCAGGTATTATTGTGAGAACTAACAATGTCTACATTGAAGCAAGATTGAAGGCGGCCTCGGCCCGACCTCGATATACAGTCTATACACTATACCAACATAATACCTATTATAATAAACATACCAACACCAACAGACTACTCTCAATGCATTCAGCAAACCATTTCGATTGTATTGTTTTTTTGGTCGTCGAACCCAGTGATACAAAAGACGAATCTAATGACGTATTATTATCAAAATTGGTTGAGCCATTATACACACATAACCCTCCTTTTGGTCGTCGCAGCGGTCGAGTACATTAGTAAGTTTACAGGCAAAAATATTCATCTTTCAATACACAAATTTTCTTTTAACACTACCAATTTGCATTTAAAACTCACATTATAAATATTGTTAAAAAAATCTGTCTGTCTTGTATCTTTTTTCTTTTTACTTTATACCGAGTAGGTATAGCCGACCCCGTAATTGCTCACCACCCTAAGGTTGAACGTCGATTGCACATTATAAAATGTCAGTCTATTTTTTGCTTTAAAACTAATATAATAGCTAGATAATTGCAACCTTATTGAATTTTCAATTTAGTGGAAAGTTTTATTAAAGGTAGTAAAGCAATTACGAAGTCGTCTATATTAGTTCTGTGCATTGCGAATTCGTAGTATTCCCTTTAAGGCGGTACTTCACCGGGAGCGTTCACAGTCCAAGAATTGATTTTTTTAATTTCGTTACTGAATGATGAGCTTTTGCCAGTACACGTAGTGTACTACGTAGTATTGGTGACATGGCTTGCGCAGTGAATGGATTGTTCTATATTGAGATAATAAAGTTGTGTAAAGATTGTCACCCATCCACAGATGAATCCCGGCAAGCGTAGCTTAAACTGATGGATCGACCTGTGTGGCTATTATAATTTAGCCACGAGCTTCTGAGGAAGCGCTATAATGTTACAAATTGTATAATTACAGGTTGCGCACTGTAATGCTCGGTTCTCTTCACTCGCTGATGTAATGCTCTAATCCAAACCAGCTCACATCACGCTGAGGTGTCGCTCACGTCCCGCTTTCGTCCCGCTCACGTCACGCTGAGGTCCCTCTCACGTCCCGCTTACGTCCCGCTCACGTCACGCTGAGGTCCCTCTCACGTCCCGCTTACGTCCCTCTCACGTCCCGCTCACGTCCCGTTCCCGCTCTCTGTGTGTGTTGGGCTTTATACTAACCAACTAAGCTTAGTATATTTGTATTTACTGTAGGTCGACGATATTAGTGCAACCAGTGGTTCTGGGCTTACAACGTCTCTACAGTCTGTTATCCCCTCAGCTTTTGGGTTATTGCAGCTGTAATGCTTTGTTTGAGAGGATTTTACTAATACAGATATATGGTAAACTAGACTCTGCCCGCGACTTTGTTCACGTCAAAGTTAATTTCTCCGGAGTTGCGGGACGACTTAACAGGATACCGTGGCTCCGCAACGTAAAGGGCAACAGAAGGAACAGGGTGGTTTTTTAGTCAGTAAAAGTCTGATAGTCCCTTCTGCCCCACCCAGGGTGGAAGTAGTCATTTGATGATTTTTACCACATAAAAAAAAAGAAAGAAAAAGTTGATTTCTCCATACAGACTTTGGAGTTCCGTCCTCCATTTCGTTCCTTTAGGGGGTGAATATTGGGAAATCCTTTCTTAGCGGACGTTTACTAACTATAAACTACCTCCCTGCCGAATTTCATCTTTATATGTCAAGCGGTTTTCGATATTTCGTGATGAGTGTGTAAGTAACCTTTCGCTTTTATATATTTAGATTAGATAGCTTAAAATACTAAACAAGCGCGGATCTATCGTAGTGGGCTCCGAGGGCATGCTTCCAACCCAATGCCGCAAAAAAACTTGGGTTTGAATTTGTTTGTAAAAAAAAACTTTAAATATTTTTTTTTTTCCTGTTAGTACCGTCTTATTATTCATATTTATTTTGTTAAAAGCTGTTATTTTAATAATACAAACAGACCTTTCAATTTTATTTATTTGTATAGATAATTAATTGTATGGAATGAGATTTTAGTATTGCTTAATTGAGATTTTTATTTCACTTCCAGAGATTTATTTTATTAGAGCAAACAGGCTCTAATATAATAAATCTCTGTCGCTAAGTGAAATAAAAATCTGACATAATCCAACAGATTCTGAGCCTACAGTCGTAGGCGTGAATACGAACGAATAGACACGAGTAATCTAATATTATTGTCCTAATATTTCCCGTTTTCTTGATTGATTGCTTGAACGACCTTAGCAGAAAATTTATTCAGAAAGATCGGATGTCAGAATCTAATTTGTTTTGTAAGGAGACAGTCTGCTAAACAAAATCTTAATTTGTTTATTCTATTACTATTTAAATAAACTGCTGGATTGCCTCGTTGGTCTATTGGTCGTAAGCATGAGGTCTTAGGTTCGATTCTCAGGTCGGGCAAAGTATTATTGGATCTTTCCATCAGGAAGCTCAGTAGAAGCCTCGGAGTCTGGATTTGTGTACAGTTGATGGCAATAGGCTCGCCTCCTATTACATGGGACTTAAACATAACTGGTGAAATGTGGGTGTACTAATGTGTACGCCTCTGCCTTACCCTTCGAGAATTACAGGCGTGTTGTTATGATGTTAGGTTTTTAAATAACCGTGTCTCATTTCCGTTTAATAATGTAAAGCTTCGAAAAAGGTTTTATGAATATTGCCTAGCTGGAAAATAGCTTAAGATGGTGACCACGGTATTGTCTCGTCCTCCTTCAGAATCCTTTGTTCGGCTGCTCTTATAATGACAGCACATAATAAAAAAACCGGCCAAGTGCGAGTCAGACTCGCACACGAAGGGTTCCGTACCACCATACATATTTAACACAACATACAAAAAAATAGTTTATAACCGCAAAAAAAAAAAAAACCGGTGTAACTACTTTACGGTTTACGGATTAATTCCTTTACTTGTGCTATATTGCATTGCTTCTTGCTAAATTTCATAGTAGGTCATCGGAAAATACCCAATAAATTTTGGTTCCCTTGAGAGTGACAAAAGTGCGTTTTTTTGCGGCATAAACGGCCTCTTCTCTCCTCTCCTCCATCTTTTTTTAACGTTAACTTAGAAGTGCATTTTTTTACAGCTTCGAGAGAATTTAAACCTGAGTACATCGTTTTAATTTCAACTCGATACTTCCACGCGTTCTTGAGATAAACAGATGGACGGACGGACGGATAACAGAGTGATTCTATAAGGGTTCCGTTTTTGAGGTACGGAACCCCTAAAAAGAAACAGCAACCGTCTTCAATTATAATTTCCAACAACCATCTCTTTCCCCTCATTTTCCGAGTACCTATCTAGTTTCCGCTCCTAGCTTTCATTTCATAAGTATCTTAGGACAACGGCTAAGAGAGTGGGGGTTGAAAAAAATATCTATTTTTCCACAACAATGTCTGTCGCAGTGTTTAAAGAAAACAGTTTGTATGGAGCGCCTTCATTATTCCGAGACGGAAGTAAGATGGCTTAAAGCTGGCTGCTCGTGGTAAGACAAGACGGGAGGACTGGGTTTACTTTGTAGTGCAGATATCATTGTAGACGCGTCCGTGTCGAGTGTTTGTGGAATTGGTAATGAAGGGGGTATATTGAGATGGTTTACTTGGTAATGCAAATAGAGAACCACTCTAGTATAGGTACCGCCACGAGTGGTGAGCACAAATTTCACCTGCGCATTTGTTAATATTCCGGTCTCTTTGGCGGAATGAAGAAGGCGGGGGGCGACGATCTTGCAGTCGGTTGCATGCGATTGGTTCGTCAATTGATGCTCATCGTATTGGTCTATCGCCTGTCATTCCGCTACTTTTGTGCAATATTAGTGAATAACGTTATAAATTTTTCATGGTTAATTTTTGTTATTACGTATTAGATGTTTTTTTTTTAATATAGTTTAATTTCGTTATTTCGTATGTGTTGTGTTTTTGGTTTAATATAGTTCATTTTTATTATTTCGTTTTATAAAATTTCTGTGCTTTAAATATTTTTAATTTTAAAAAATTCGTTTAAAATGGAATACCTATGTGTTAGCCTTTATTTGGCTAATAGTGTACATGCGCGAAATCCTACAATCTGTGCTCACGACTCGTGGCGCCAATTATACAAGAGACATATTCTGTAAAGACTTATTAAGTTGCAGTGCCCGACAGGGTAAATAGTAATCTCATTATATTTCAAGTAATCATTTAAGTCAGTGCTATTTTGTAGATCGACCAGCTTATGTCTAAATAGAAAGGTTGAAATTACAACTAGTATAAAGTTTCTCAAGCAAATAATTGACTGATACTTAAGATGAGATGTAATGTAATGTCTATGTAATAAAATACGTAAACGGAGCTCAAGAAAGGCACTTTTAAAAGTACTTTACAAGAAAAAAGACTTTAATCTTGTGGTCCCTTTACAAAGTGTAGAAAAGACAAGTGTGAAGAATCGACAAGAAACTCCATAGGTACACTTACTCTTATAAAATCAGGCCGCAGACGTCCGGTTTCCGAATCAGGTTTCCGGATCGGAAACGTATAATTATGTACTCATACACACAAATAATACACACACACATGTAAAAAAATGTATGTATGTGTAATTTATGTGTGTGTATGTACATATACGCTTCCGATCCTAAAACCTGATTCGGAAACCAGACATTTCCGGCCTGCTAAAACAGTGCAGTATTTTATATGAAAGTGAAGACGGTATACCTAAAATAAAAAGCATAATAAGAGCTACAATAACCGTTATTATTTTTACAGTCGTATACGACTAACTAGTGAAAGAGTAGGTCTCACAATTCATCTTGCTACCCACTGCATTTGTCCAATAAACAAAGCAAGACTTTAATACAAGAATGACGCATTAAGAATGCAGGCGCAGTAAAATAGTCGCACTGTGAATGCCAATCTTGCAAAGAGATTGTTGCAAGAATACAGACCAGCACTGTTGAAATTCAAAAACTAAACGTTTTTCGTCTCACAAAGTGACTGAAAAATAAAGAAACAGAAGTTTTAACACCTCACACAGTAAAAATAATACTATACCATTATCATCTGCCTAGCCAATTTCCGACTACGTTGGGGTCGACTTTCAGTCTAACCGGATGCAGCTGAATACCAGTATTTTACATGGAGCGATCCTATCTGATCTCCACAACCCTGTAACTAAGAAATACGATACCCCTTGGTAAGACTTTCGGGCTTCTGACAACCCGTAATGACTGTCAAAAAACCACGTATGACAGTCGGAACCAACGGCTTAACGTGCTGATAAAAATAATTCTATACTACGAAGTAAATATTGAATGGTATTTGCATATGTGGTCTGGCATTTTTGCTGAATTGTTTTTTTGTTTTCCTTTTTTATTTATTAGCATTATTCATTCAAAATTAATCTTACTTCCAGCAACACTTTACACGAGAACTGTTGAATTAGGTTCCTAAATTCAACAGTTGCGCTTGCGACGACAGGCCCTCGGGGCGGTCAAACCAATACTGTGTACTTGCTTCAAAGAGGTATGTTTGCTAGAAGAGGTTTTCTGATACATAATGATGAGCATTACAGTTTGTTGTGAAAGATAGTACAGAATGGTACTTCTAGAATCCGTCCTTGCTTGATGACATAGATCAGATATGAAATGTTAAGATATTTGCTAGCTTGAACACATTGAGTGGGGGAAAGCACCGTGATACTATTGTAATCATTCATTCTTTCTTTATTTCTTTCTTTATTTAATGTGTTTTTAGCAAAACTGGTGGACACAGCACTATGAAAGATTGCCTGTCTTGTACAGAAATAATTTACGTTAAGATGCGCTGGGGTAGAAATATTAAAAAAATCATATATTTTTTGGTGACGGCCGTTGGTCTAGCGGTCACACTGCGCGACTGCTAAGCATAATGTCTTGGGTTCGATTCCCAGGTCAGGCAAAGTGTCGATCAGGAATTTCTCAGTAGCAGCCTCGGCGTCTGGATCTGTGCCCGGTTGATGTCAATATAGGCTCGCCCCCTATTACAATGGTACTTAAACATAGCTGGCCCAATGTGCAAATGGGTAGGTGCACCTCTGCCTAACCCTCCGGAGATTACAGGTGTGATGTTAAGTGTGTAAATAAATAAACATAATAAGATTAACTCACATAGCGAACAGACAAACACAAAGAAGTTTTCCCTTACGTGGTAACCGCGAGTAACAACGAGTCAAAAGTAACATTAATCATAGCTAACGATTACTCGTTTGTAACAACTTAGTAAGTACACAGTGGGAACGCGCTTAGAACTTCGTGTGTTAGTGGATGACGGATTATTTCGCTATGTTATTCTACTTTTTATGTATGAAGCCATCTATACATACATAAACTCATGCCTTTTTCCTACGGGGGTAGGCAGAAACCACAGAACGCCACCTGGGCACCTGCTTTTACGATCCTTACATACTCCTTTCGCCTCATCTACGTTTATACATCTCGTCATACAAGCACGCCGGTTACGAGTACTGCGCACCTGACCTTTATTTATTTATTTAAACTTTATGCAACAAAAAAGTACAAAGGCGGACTTAATGCCTTAGGCATTCTCTACCAGTCAACCAAAGGTGGTAAAGAGATAACAAAGCAGGTGCAAAAAATTGTACATGAGGAAGTAAACAGATAAGAAATTTTAAAATCATTAAAAACAAATATCTAAACAACCGACCTTTCTGAATAACCTCACCAAAATAGGGTCAGTGTAGGTCTTCCTAGGGCGGGTCGCCCTAGGAAGACCTACCTGCTTTTTTGCATACCATAAATAAATAAATATATGAAGATGTTTACAAAACCCTTGGGCACTATTATTATCTACTGCGTACTTACTTAATTTGTTCCGGAAAATATTATTAATGCAGACTTAATTAATAATAATAAAATCTTTATTGCCCCACTGTCTAAAAGGTTTCTCTCGTATCCGGACTACCGCGACCTTCACCAGGAAGACTATTCTGTAAAGATTTATCTCGGTCTATTCAGGGAGAGTGAGTGAGAAAAGAGAAATATAAAGGTGAGTTAAATACCATCGTGCTAGGGTCTGTATTCACACTCACCTCAAGTTCACTTCACCTGAATTCACCTTAGAAGATCTTTACAGATCTTAGCCGCTCGACTGCCTCGTTAGTCTAGTGGTAGCCGGTCTTGGTTTCGATTCCCAAGTTGGGTAAAGTGTTATGGGGTTGTTCCATAAGGAATTTTTAAGTAGCAATCTCAGAGTCTGGATTTGATTACATGGGAGTTAAACATAGCCGGCGAAATGTGCGTGTACTAGTGGGTACACCTCTGCCTAACCCTTCGGGGATTAGAGGCGTGATGTTACGTTATCTTAACCCAATATAATGATCAAACTTAAGCCCATAATCCAACAGCCGTACTGACAACCACAATACTGTGTTAAGTTCTACATTCTAATAATCATTGTCTATGATTAATGTCTTCTTGACTGGCTGTTTGTTACTTCACATCTAACAATGCCTTTATGTACGTACCTACGTTCAGTGAGAAATGATTTGATTAGGAGAAATAATTACTAATGTTGTATAATTAAAATTCCAATTCATGTGCACTGGGTATTTCAATCGATTTATTTAAACTTTATGTAACAAAAAAGTAAAAAGGCGGACTTAATGTCTTAGGCATTCTCTACCAGTCAACCAAAGGTGACGAATAGCACAGCGGGTGCAAAAAATATACTTAGTATCAATATGGTTTTTTTTTTCGAAAATGTCGTGATGGCTTAGCGGTTAAGGCGCCCGCCTCTGATGCTTGAGGTTGTGGGTTCGAATCCGGACAAGTACCAATGTGACTTTTTCAATTCATATGTACTTTCTAAAGTTTATCTTAGACATTACTGACATCATTCCGTGCCTCGGAAAGCACGTTAAGCTGTTGGTCCCGGCTGTCATACATTGATCTTTGACAGTCGCGAATCGTCAGAAGCTTGAAAATCTGACAACCAGTCTTACCTAGGGGTATCGTATTACCCAGTTACCGGGTTGTGGAGGTCAGATAGGCAGTCGCTCCATGTAAAATACTGGTATTCAGCTGCATCCGGTTAGACTGGAAGCAGACCCCAACATAGTGGGGAAAGGGCTAGGCAGATGATGATAATCAATATAGTTTTTCATTTTCGTTCAAATTCAAGAAGCACTCTCATTTCAGCGACTGTGGCAAAATATGTTGGTAAATTAAATGCATTTTTCGTCAGGTCAGATTGAGACTGAGACTTAAATTACTATCGTTCCTAAAAGTTAGTAGTACCTACTGCCCCCTGATTTTTCGAACGATTGGGACGTTGTGATTAGTTGACTTCAATATTATCAATCAATTACCCTGATAAGTCAGTGCTCAATTGACGGCTGCAGTTGCATCTGTCATTAGCAACGCAACGTGGCGCGCGTGTATTTTGCAACCTTGTCAAATTCAAGGAGATAACCATGCTATTGATTCTTAACACGAAACTATAATCAAATTAAAAGGTTTTTTTAGTAGTAGGTAATTTTTGAGTTCGAACTAGTCATTTTACCGCTGGATTTAAGCAGGCGGAGCGAAGAACCCGCACGCACACAGTGGAGTGCACTACATGAGTTCGACAAATGGTTGTGCGATGCACGCTAGTGCGACAGATTTGTACCGCGACACACGATGATATAGTCGCGCGTTACTGCCTACCGCAAACACAACGGGGCGATTGTTCTTTGAAAGAGGTGTATTCTAAAATATTTTATATTTATTGACCAGGTATCGTAATTTTATACATACATAACATCACGCCTGTAATCCCCGAAGGGTTAGGCAGAGGTGTACTCATTAGTACACCCACATTTCGCCAGTTATGTTTAAGTAATTCGCCAGTTCGCCAGTTCGTCAGTTGTGTTTCGTAATTTTATTTGATTTATTTATGTGTTTTATGACGACCTGATACTGATACTATGACGAGGTTATAGAACTGCACCTTATGTATTTCCTATGATAACCGTATATTAGGGTATTTCAGTCCCCTAATTTTGCTCAGCGAAAATGGTTCAAAAGTTCAAAAGGTTGGAATGCGATCCCATACCGGCTAAAGTATGCACCCTTAAAAATAACTCGTATATCTTTATTTGACCCTTGTTCCTTCTTGTTAGCAAGACTGGGCGTAAACGGATATAACAATTATTTAAGTTGTCAAGACATGTCACCCACGGACTACTGCGCGAACACTTTTTGTACCGTTCTACGGAGGGGTATGACTTTAGCAGCGATATTATGTGTATGTATACAGGGTTATTTTTTTAAACACCGGAAACCTGAAAAAGGGTTTTTGTACTCATCATTATGACTGCCTCGTGCATGAGGTCTTGGGTTCGATTCCCAGGTCGGGCAAAGTGTTGTTGGGTTTTTCCATCAGGAATTTCTCAGTAGCAGCCTCGGAGTCTGGATTTGTGCCCGGTTGATGGCAATAGGCTCGCCCCCTATTACATGGGACTAAAAACATAACTGGCGAAATGTGGGTGTACTAATGGGTATTCCTCTGCCTAAGCCTTCGCGGATTACAGGCGTGATGTTATGTTTTGTATGTATGATGTTCATTATGAACAACTTTTTCTGTGGGACCAACCCTGTAACCATGAAAAAAGAATCTGCTGTTTCATACATTATGATTGTGTTATGTTTCTCAATAAGGGCTATGAGGTGCCTGAAATAAATGATTTTTTTATTTTTTTATTTATAGATTTTTTGTAGGGAACAGCTGATTTTTTTTTCACAATTTCAGGGTTGGTCCCATTGAAAAAGTTGTTCATAAAGATGAGTACAATGACCCCTTTTCAGGTTTCTGGTGTTTTAAAAATAACCCTATATATTCATCTGTGTGCGCATATCTCCTAAATTATTAGTTGTATATAAACGAATGAGGTATCGTTAGAAGCGTCATGATGTTCTGCTGATTATAGGCTTCAGGACGTCATAAAAATATTAGTCAACACGTCATTTGAATAATCTCATCATCTGCCTAGCCTTTTCCCAACTATGTTGGGGTCGACTTCCAGTCTAACCGGATGCAGCTGAATACCAGTATTTTACATGGAGCGACTGCCTATCTGACCTCCACAACCCAGTAACTGGGTAATACAATACCCCTTGGTGAGACTAGTCGTCTGATTTTCGGGCTTCTGACGACCCGTAACGACTGTCAAAGATCCACATATGACAGCCGGGACCAACGGCTTAACGTGCTCTCCGAGGCACGGAGGAGTCTCGGTGTGTAAAGATGGTCACCCATCCACGGACTAACCCCGGCAAGCGTAGCTTAACCTGACGGATCGACACATGCGGCTGTTATTACTTAGCCACGAGCTCCTCCTCAAGCTCATTCGAGCTCATTTGAATAATCTACCGGACAATAAAATAGTATTAAATTACACGTGCGATTGCGGATTCAAAAATTAATATTGTTTGGATAGTCTCGCATTATTGTTTGATATTTTGTGATTATAATGCATACATAAATATTAAAGTGAAATATGCGAAAGTAACTCTAATCCTCTGTTTATCTGTACGTTCCGCTTTTATGACTAAACCACTGCACCGATTTTGGTACGGAGTAAGTTTGAACCGCGAAAAAGGACATAGGCTACTTTTTTTCCTGCGTACGCGATAACCGACATTTACGCGACACAAAGTCGCGGGGAAAAGCTAGTGACACAAATGTACAGACTTAAAGTCTTGTTGATAGCTTTTTGATAGACGTTTTAATCGTCGTTTTTCGTTTTAATCGGATAATTTTTTCAATTGATATCGCCATAAAAGCAACCTGTTTACCCACCGCGAGACCTATTCTTCCAACAAATAAATGTTCCGGATTGATTGATGAACGTATGCCGCATACGGCTTGTATAGTCCGAGATCCCAGAGTCACCAATTCTACGTCAGTTCGTCACTTGAATTCACGTGCTTTCATGTATGTTTTACACGATATTATTATAACCTATTATTTGTTATTGCCGGACACTTTCACTGAAGAGAAAATTATGATTTAAGTGGGAATTTAAATATCAAACTATGTATGAAGTTTGACCTTTAGTAACAGAGAATGTTTGGAAATAATGTTTTTCAGTTTTTAACAATAGTATGTCGTATATAAATAAAAATCGTCTCTTATGAACGTAAGTGAATAAAGTCCCTTTTGTATCTTTTTCCAGAAAAATGGCCTAGCATTAAAACTAACAAGTACGTATATTTTCTGAACATTGTGACACGGTTGAAATACAGTGGCAGAGCGATTGGCAGTGCGCTGTCGTGGGTTTGATTTTCGCACGAAACAAATATTATGTATGGCCCACAGATACTGTTTCCGTGTCTGTTTTTTTTGTGTATGTGAGTTTATTACGTTCCTACTATGCAGAAAGAAATGGTTATATGGAAAATTCTTCTATTTATTGAACGACGTAAGTCTAAATGTTCCGGGCTCTCAGTCCAGCACATTCAACGAGCGATCAGCCGTAACTCACAAAGTAACGCGTACTAAAAACGTTTTAAATCGACGCTCTCAACAGACAAACGTGCCTAAATCCATCAAGTGGGCCAAAAGGGAACTCGGTCAAGCCTGCGACATACGTGAGCCAATATCTCTATAGTGTAACGGATCGTAGAATTAATGGAGATATGCCAAATGGGATTGAGTACATACGGATTTTCCGTTTGTACGGAGCTAACTTAATAACATTGGAGCAGGCTGAACTTTGTCTGTAGTGTAAAATCAGTCTGGGATATGAAAACCTCATAGATGTCCCCCGCCCTGGGAAGAAGGGTCTGTCAGACTCTTACTGACTAAAAACTACCACGGTGTTCCTTTCCCTCACGTACGGGCATCTGTGTGTCTCCTCTGGGAGTGAGGTCCAGAGAGTGAGGTTCCCCTCTGAACTATGGTCAAAATATATATAGATTTAAGTAGCTATCTATTGAGGTCAGGGGCAATCAGAATAGGGACTATGCCCACCAACCCAAGTGGCCTTTGAAGACGGTAGCCCAATGGACACATGCACAGCGAGGCTTAGGGGAGATCCCCAGCTATAGGCTGGTACAGGTATAAAGGTGGAGTGGGAGTTCAGTTGTGCAGCAGTGCAGTTTCTTAACAGCAAACAGAACCCTCACCATGTACTGATGGTGACCACCGAGGTGGTGAGTTAAAATTCCGCACTAACCAGTCCTATCCCCAAAGCCTAAGTGGTTTTCCGCTCAAAAACAAAAAAAAGCTGATGAAATGATCTATTATTACTAACAACAACAATATAAATTAATGATATACTAGCTTTTTCACGCGGACGAACCGCGTAAATTTCGATTGCCGCGGACGCAGACGAAGTCGCGGAATAACAACCTTACTTGGAGATAAACTTATCTCGTACCCGTCAGAGGTTTAGTCATGAAAGCAGAAGGACAGAGTTACTTTCGCATTTATAATATCAATATAGTACGGATGACATTTTTATTAGGTAAAGCATTAAAAGGTGTTCTGTGCAACAGTATATTGGCGTTTAGAGTCACTTAAATAAAATTGCAACTGTGTTTTATTAAAACAAATGATTTGACTTTGATTTTATTTAATAGTGACGTATCTACCTTGTTTATAGGCTTAAAGGTTGAGGTCCTTCGTTATCGTACACACGTGACCTATTAGAGCATTTTCTAAGGTGACTTTAAGGGTTTTTGAGGGCTCAGAGTTGAGTACGTTTTATCCTGATTTCAAGGGTCATTTTTGCAGTACTTCAGCATTTTATTCCATTCTCCTTCTTATTTTACTTCTTCTTTGGAAATACAACTTCCTAACTAATATTATAAATGGGATAGGGAGTTTATTAATTTATATCTTTGTTTGTAAGGTTGAAATTTCGCATACATGTCAGATGTACAGGAAAGCACATAAAATATTTTTTATTCAAAAACAAAAAAGCTCTGTAAGATTTGCGTGGATGAAGTCGGTCAAAAACCAAATATAAAAAAAAATAAAGTCTTAAGTTTTTCTTTAGACGCATAACATCACTCTTGTAATCCCCGAAGGGTTAGGCAGAGGTCTACCCATTAGTACACCCACATTTTGCCATTAAGTCCCATGTTATAGGGGGCCAGCCTATTGCCATCAATCGGGCACAAATCCAGACTTCAAGGCTGCTACTGAGAAATTATTGATGGAAAAAACCAATAACATTTACGCGTGTGTAATAATTGGTCAAAAATACACACGTGGGCAAAATCTACTTATAAATATATCAAAAAACACTATTTCTTTAAATGCGATGGTTATTGAAATTTGTTACAAAAAGTTCAAATCTACGCGGTCAAAGTCTCGAGGTTAGTGCTAGCTAGCTAAAGCTTGGTTCACATTAGGTTGGACCGACAGTTTTACCGTCGACCGACTTAAGGGTTTAAGACTTAAGGGTATTGCTGTTCATACTAGAAGCTGCCAACACGACCCAATGTGAACACCACCGTCGTTATCGTCGTTTTCCAAACAACTCACAACTGCTTTGTAAGTTGTTGGTCGGTCCAACCTAATGTGAACCAGGACTTTTTTTTTTTAGTTGGTAAAAATCATCAAATTACTCCTGACTGTTAGACTTTTACTGACTAAAAAACCACCCTATTCCTTCTGTTGCCTTTTACGTTCCGGGGCCACGGTATCCTGTTAAGACGTCCCGCAACCCCGGCAGGCGTTGGCCCCGTTGGGGGCCCCGTCCCTGTACTGACAGCTCTTTGAGGCATGTGAACCAGGCCTAACACGATCAAATCTTGTACGAACCTAATTACCCAATTAAACCTACACACAATGACAAATGCGTGTACAATAAATAAAACAATCACAAGTTCACAATCAGATCTGGCGTGTTCAGTGATGGATAGGTTTGTAAATCTATTGTTTTAATTATGTACGAGTCATTATAGGTTCACAACCTCAAGGATAGAGTTTAAAAATAAAATAAAAATATAAATTAAATATATACTAGCCTATTTTTGTCCCACTGCAGGACGAAGGCGTCTTCTCATACAGAGAAAGCACGAGCATTAATCACCACGCTCGCTCAAGGTGGATTGGGGATTTCAGACATTTGTTAATTATCACATACTGAAGAATTTTTTCAATCCGACTAGCATTTCCAAAGATTAGCAAGTATAAACAAACAAATATTAAATTTAAAATTTAAAAATCCCGCGACGGCGGCCATCTTGAACGATTTTTCCCGACTAATCTTCCTTCAAAGAAAAAATAAATAAAATCAAAATCGGTTCATTCGTATGGGAGCTACAATGCCACAGATATACACACACACAGACACGTCAAACTTATAATACCTCATCGTTTTTGCGTCGGAGGTTAAAAATAATATTGCACTAAACAAAGGAAATTGTTTTTTAAAGCCGCAGTCTTACGTCATCAATTAATTTTCCGGTTAAATTTCCGTATTTTTTTAAACAAAAATAATTCTCTCAACCGAATTACGGCCACAGTGGCCAATCTCAATTAGGACTAGCTTAGTATGCAGGAGATACGAGTGTTATAGTGCATAAGTGTGCGCGTTAACACAGGTGTACTCCCACTTCCCTTACTCTCATATATCGATGGGACGGCCATCCGACACGACCAAGTAGAGATCAGACGAATGACAAACGGCTTTACGAGCGTTCCGGGATATGAGGATGTCACACTACCAACTTTCAAACTTCGGGCTGCTACTGAGAAGTTCCTAATAAAAAAACCCAATTATCCGATCCGGGAATCGAATCCAAGACCTCACGCTCAGAAGCCGCTCGACCACGGGCGGTGTAAGAGTGTTAGGCATCAACGGATTATTTTTTTAAATGTATTTCAAACATTTCTGACTGCCTCGTTGGTCTAGTGGTCGCAAGCGCAACTGCTGTGCATGAGGTCTTGGGTTCTTTTCCTTGGTCGGGCAAAGTGTTATTGGGTTTTTCCATCAAGAATTTCTCAGTAGCAGCCTCGGAGTCTGGATTTGTGCCCGGTTGCTGGCAATGGGCTCGCCCCCTATTACATGGGACTAAAAACATAACAGGCGAAATGTGGGTGTGCTAATGGGTACACCTCTGCCTAACCCTTCGGGGATTACAGGCGTGATGTTATGTTCAAACATTTGGTCTGAAATACATTTAAAAAATAATCCGTTGGTTTGTTTTGGCAAAATTAATTCCAAACCATAATAACGAACTAAAAAAATAACTTGCGTATCAAGTTAAGTAGTTAACAAAATGTACACGTTTATTTTCGATGGCACGGTTTTATTATTCAAAACAAAACCCATTCACAAACGCCACATTATTCATTATTTTGATCAGTAATTATTCAATTAAACAAATTCCAATCCAACAAAAACATTCCCGCAAAAGTTATCAAGTTCCACACTCACGCCGTGGTGTGTGCAGCGAGTTGCACAACCATTAACCAATCAGCGTCCACCGCTGTGGCTTTTTATCTTTGCGTTAACCCAATACCTCCCATTGATTTCCAATAATTTAGTCTGTTTTAATTAAAATCATTACATCGAAATGAGTTCGCACGTAATTGCTTTTAGTTTGCAGCCAGCATAAATTCAATATGGGGCCTCGCGACCCAATGAAATATGGAAACGAACTAGTTGTTGAACAAAAGAGAATTCAGCTTTATTTTAAAACAAATTCCTATAATGTACGTTTCGCTGATTGTGGCTTTGTTGTACGCGCTTCATATTACACGAGAGTTGTATATCAATTAGGAAATTGTTAAACGATTTCAATGGAACAGGCGGTTCGTATGTGTTTTGTGAGTTAATGGGTGTATTTATTGTGCTCTTAATTTATTTGGGTGTAAATGTTACTTGGATTAATTGTTTCTGAATAGGGTTGGTCAGTAAATTATTAATTTTTTGGTGTCGAAAAAAGTGGCGAATATAATGTTAGTATTTGACGGTTGATACAGTTTTCTGTTTGTAAATATTAGGAACTATTGTTTTGTATTATATAGCAGGCTGGTGTCCGCGACTCCACGTCGTATATAGGGCGACTGGTAATGCCGCACACTCTCTCATCCATCGTGGGTGCGTTAATAAACATATAAACGCACATACACAAAAAGCATTTCTAGGAAATGTTGTGTTCTGACTTCTAGTTCAGATGAATATAGTATGGACAGGTATTGGTCCGCCATGACTTCAAAGAGACCCCATGAGAATATTTTATAGTTATAAGTCCAGTTTTGTTTTCTACTAGTCGTAATCAAACTAAAGATTTTTAATGAAATGAAATGAAATGAAATAATTTATTTGCTATGAATGTAGGTACAAAATATGCTGATAAGTAAAAGAAGGATCCAGTACATTCTACCGTGAGGCATGCAAACATTTTTTATAGTAGTAATAATTATGAAATAATCTTAAATAGTTAATCAATAAAAATATGAATCATTCAATTTGTAAGTTCATTCAGTGGTAAACTATGTCAATAATAAGTTAATAATTAGTCAATAATACAATGTGAATAATACAATGTCAAAAATAAGTTAATAATTTGTCCAAAATGTAATGAAATTTGAAAACTAAAATCGCAAGGAAAATATTGTATATAAATAGTCACATTGATTTGTCATTTAAAAATTCATCAATAGTATAGTAACATTTTTCAAGTAGTTATTTATTTAATTTACTTTTAAATATTTGTTGAGTGCAATTTTTTATATTATCAGGTATTTTATTATCTTTTAATATTGGCCTTGTTATCAATCTACACAGGAAGACTTGTAATTGGCTACCTGTCAACTAGGGTCTCCTGTTTTACTTAATTTTTAAAAAGTAAGTCTTCCATGCTTCATAAAAAAATAAATAAATTAAATCTCTTATTTTGATAAATGTCTACGAGTTAACTAACTAAATGTTTTTTTTTTTTGTAACATTAATCTGAAGATTTTCATTTTCCCAGCCGTGTTATGTCCTGACTTCTACTTCAAATGAATATAGTTGTCACTTCGTACATTGGTTCGGTAGTTTCAACAAAGTTTTGCCACTCATAAACCGTCGCTTGGAACAACACCGCGAGTGGCTAACTGTTATAAAAGATAAACGAGTTACGAGAACCTAGACTATTGGGATTAAAGTGCTTCATGGAGAGGTTTTTAAGTATATTTTGAAGAGTCCCTCTGTCTTTGTTCAATCTTACTCACTTACTTTAATCCGAAAATTCTGTGCCTCCGGTGAAAACTGATATAACTTCAAAATGACTACTTTTCAGTAGAGCGATTTAAAGTTTTATTTATTTTATATTTTATTTAAAAAGATTATTATCAATAATTTTACAGAACACTTAATGTTAAATAGAAGTTGCATTGTTTTTCTTTAAAACTACAGTATTTTGTAACATTTCATTAGAAAATTCGGAAAATATTGAGGAAAAACTGTCAACTATATCAATGTGCACCGATATTACGTCTGTGTAAACTAATGTATGTTAAGTAATATCAACTTACACCACACAAGCAGTTCTCGTGAAGACTGATATCATGAAATATGTTTTAGTTTATACACTGATAATATTGATGCAAGAAAAATGTTGTTGAACAAATCTAATATAACTTTATGTTAGAAATCATTCTAGAACTTTAAAGTTTACCTAATTAAATATTTATTGAGATATATCATTTATCACGATGTTATTTTTTGTGTATAATGCTACAAGTAAACTTACAAATATCACTTTACACGAAGATGTTGAATATTATAATTCAACATCTTCATGTAAAGTGATATTAGTAACCAATTTTATTTAAAGCTAAAACAAAACAATCAAAAATCTATTCTCAATTTGTATTAAAAATAAAACACACATATTTAAGATACAAAATACAATTATCTGAATAAATTGAGTCAAACAAAAAGTAAAAAACCTTAAATTTCTAAAAAAAAAACATCTTTAATGCTTATTTTCTTAATTAGCACAATAGTATTTAATTAATGGCCTAAAGCCGACTTCGTTCGCGTAGCATCCTTCCCCTACCCAACCGATACCCCTACCTCTATCCTACCAATACCTCCACCTCTACACTACCGATACCCTATCCATACCTTACTCTACCCCTACCCTACCTAAACCCTACACTACGCCTACCCTACCCAAACCATACACTACCCCTACCCTACCGTACCCTACCCTTACCCCTACCCTACCTCTACCTAGGACTAAAGTGCCAGGCTGTCATGACTACTCATGACTGTGTAGGAGCTTGCTTGGAGCTTACTTGACATGTTATGTTAACTATAATGTCATCATACCTTTAAATAACATACCAAGCTCCATAAGTTTGTAAGAACTTACATATAAACGTTTTATGTCACGTCCCACGAACGGAACGGGATAAAAAGTCCTATCCTATGTCCTTCTACTGGTTCTTAACTACCTCCCCACCAATTTTCAGCCAAATTGGTTCAGCCGTTTTTGAGTTATAAATAGTGTAACTAACTCGACTTTTTTATATAAATAGATGTACTAGCTGACCGGTCCACGCGTTGCTGTGGCTCAAATTTGCAATAAAAAAATATTAAGACCAATAATTGAGATAAAAACTATCCTATCTCTCAAGTTGGATCGAACTGCACATAGTGTGCAAATTTTATTATAATCGGTTAAGTGGTTTAGGAGTCCATTGAGGACAAACATTGTGACACGAGATTTATATATATTAAAGAATATTCATATTGTTACAAATAGGTTCTAATGAAACTGACATGTTTCATGATATGGCAATAATAAGTAAGTAATAAATTATAATAAAAGTTTATAAAAAAGTAGGATACAGATAATTTTCAGTTCACAGTCACTGACAAGTTTCCTGGAATATAAATCAGGATCAATATTTCTGACATCAGCCTTATTGTCTAATGATAAAAAAGCTGTGAACGTTGTATATAAAAGAAATTTTATAGAATATTAAGTATCAGCATTGCACCCGTGCGAAGCCGGGGCGGGTCGCTAGTTCATTATAATCGTAAAAAATAGAATCTGTCATCTCAACTACGGTAAATAACCCAGGTTTACCTCATGTTCGAATTAATGCGCCCAATATCTTGGATGTAGTCGTTCGTTTTTTAGCTCTTTCGATTGCAGAATGGTCACGTCTACTTCCATTCTTGTATGGCCCGGTATCAAGAATTTGTGCTCTATGAATGTAATATAAGGCAGGACATAGGAACAGCAAGTAGCAACATTGTAGCCACCATGGAGTTTTTATTCTGCTCAGCGCAAGTGCCAGAGTAAAGGGTATTTTTTATAATACCGGGATATTTAGTGAGAACTTGATTAAAAAAAAATAGAATATACATACTTCCTCATTATTATCAGCATGAAATGGTGATTGAGGACTATGCGGTTTGTACGCTCTGAAAATCTGTTGTGAGCCATAGCGATCCGCTGCGTAGGCGCGTGCGTGCTCTCCGTCTAAAAACTTTATCACCACTGACCCCGCACGGCTCGCATATACCCCGTAATGCCACCCCCTGTGCCCGCGCAATCCCCCGCGATGGAAGATGTATCACTATAATACACATTTTTATGCCCTATTTTGAGTAATATTTACGTGTATAATAATATAATTTCACATGTATCATTAGACACAAACAATTTTTTACTTTTGACTTTGTGTTAACTGATATGTCTGAAGTTGTACCAGTAAATTACGCACAATGTCTTCGTGTAAAAAAATATAACTGAGTTTATATCATTAATCACATTTATAAAAGATAAACTATACAAATGTATTGGAATACAACTTAAGACATATTTTTTTACACGGAGCACTATCTAATTTTTCAAAATATTTAACGATTTATGTGGAGTTAAATTATTTTACACGTCATTAACTATTAAAACATAATTTTTTAGGCCTACTTGTATCACACTATCTCTGGAAATATGACTTGTATCAAAATGTCGATTAGACAGAAATGTAGAGAATTTTTTTCTGATACAAGTGCATTTTAAATCTCCAATTTGATACAACTTGAGTTATATCAGTTTTCACCGGAGGCACAGAATTTAGATGGATGTTTGTTATTTAATTACGTCGGAATGGCTGAACAGGTTTTGGAACAGGACATTGGGCGAAGAGATAGTGTGTTAATTCTGTTGCTATTTATTATTCAGTTTTGTGTTGAATGTGTCAAACTTTGTAATTGATTTTTTATTTATTTATTTAAAACTTTATGCATATAAAAAAAATACACTGTACGAAGGGGGACTTAATTAACTAAAAACTATAACTAACTAACTATTAATTTAACTATTGATTGGCTGGCTTGATAACCAAATTACTGTCACTGTCAATTTTTTTGTATATTATCTATCGTCATCATTGTAGGTACCTATCATATTATGTTGAAAGAATAAATAAACTACTAAATGAGTCTGGAATAGTACATAGGCTACTTTTATCCCGGAAAAATGTAAAGTTTCTGTGAGATAATATATCAACTTTGACTGGGACGAAGTCGCGGGGAGATGCTAGTCTTTATACGTTATTTTATACCAGCAATCGGGAACAAATGACACGCGTGCCAGTGGTAGCGACAATATAATACAGGCATGCCAAAATCGATTAATTCAGTATTTGATAGTTCAACAAAAATAAATTAAATTGACGTGTCTGTTTGTAATATCAAAATAACAGGTTTTACTAAAATGCATATAAATATTCACACGGTAAATAAAATATTTTTTTTATTTGTCTGTCTTTCAGTGTGTCTGCATGTTCAAGCTAATCTCCGACATGGCTAGACCGATTTTCACGTGACTTTCGCTACCAGACAGATCAAACCCTGTAAAACCCGACATTCGCGCGAACAATGTCGTGAGTATGAGCTAGTATTAAGTAAACGTGGAGGTCTTTGTACAAATAAAGGGACTTAAGAAATGGTTAAGAAACGGTTGTTGTACAAATAAAGACTTTTCAGAAATGACGCGTTCACCAATAAATGTTCTTCTTTCCCTGGGGGCCTACCAACATCTCTTAAAACAGTAGGTACCATTTTAATATTACTTTGTAATTTCTGTCGTTGGATTTTCAAGTCTCCGCGATGAGCCGAGCGTTGAAAATACAACAGTGCGCAAGTTAAATTAATTTTAAAATAATAAGATAGGGAATTTAGTGGCAATGTTTATTGGTTCGATTGCATAAAATCTTTCACTGGTAGAAATTTGTATTGTGTAGTTCCATCTATGTTTTATGGTAGACTTGTACGTGGAAGTCGCTGGCAAAAGTTGTTTAAAATATCTTCTTTCTGTGTCGTGTAGGCAGTAAGGTCTTACGACCCCACACACACTAGTGTCAGAGATTCTAAACCGCCTCAAGGGCCTCTGACATGGTTTAAGTGGGACAGTAATAGGCTGGTAATGTCCAGGTTTCCTCACGATGTTTTTCCTTCACTCATGTCAGTGATGTACAAGATAAACTTTAGAAAGTACATATGAATTGAAAAAGTCACATTGGTACTTGCCCGGTATTTAAAATATAAAAATATTGTAGACATGAAAAAAATATAAGTATTAAATATTTTTATAAAAATACCTGTTTTTGGTATTTATAAAAATCTTTTGTGTACCTAAATGATAACTGATCGGTAGAAAGAATATCCGATTACTCCGAGTATATTCTAAGAAATAATTACCCAAGTAGTACTTAGATACAAATAGCATTTTTGTACCTATTACAACGAGAACGAACAGGAGAAAAAAACGATTTGTTATGTCTACAGCTTTTCAGAAACGGGCCGCTGATATGCCTACGGGGTACGCATAGAAAAAAATATAAAAACAATCATCAAATTACCTACTCGGAAATAAAATAAGAAAAAACAAAAACGGAAAAAGGTAAAAAAAAAAACAAATGAAATGAATTTACTACGTTGAAATGTTATGAATACCCAAAGGCGTTTGACCAAATTCATTTAGTCGGCGGATATGAGAAGTAAACTAAACATCCAATATTTTTCTTCCACATAGGTAAAGTTAAAGGCAAATCATTAATTGGGTTCTACGGTATAAGTGAACTGAATGAACGGAATATCGAGCATAATGAAAGCTTCAGGTATCACTTGAACTGGCCGCGGTTCTCGCAGCGAACGATTGAATGAACTATACGTCCATTCGTTCGAAAGTTATTTTTCGTTTGAGTTTTACCTAGTTGGAGATAATTTAATGCATGTGGTAGCCTGGGGAAATACTTTTAACGTACTTATTTTTATTACTTTGTCGCAGTGGTGTGTTTTGGTAAAAATCTTTAAATAGAATATCTAAATCTAAGTCGATTTTCGTGTTTTGGTGCCTAGTTGCTTGTTCTCGAACTTACATTCTCATGTATTAGAGGCAGGTGTCTCAACCAAAAAAAAAAACACAAAAATGTCAATACTCATAAACTATGAATGCTCCATTTATGGCATAGGAAAAAATTGCATCTACTGTTTTATTGTGTTTTATTATACTGTGTTTTATTGTTGAAAAATCTCCATTCTTGTGTTTTTTTTTTGTTAGAAATAGTTAATAGTCTACATTGCTTTATTTGATCGTAAAATAACGGAGCCTATTATAGCGTTGAAACGTTATTTTCCTAATGTTATTTTAAATGGAGTATACATAATAAAGTCCTATGTTCAATAAAACGATTAATGGAGCCCTGACCAGCCTTAACAAATACTCTTTGGAGTGTTCGTCTTGTTTGTCAACTAATAATACAAACGAAGTTATCAACACGCACTTATAAACTTCCAATAATCCAAAGAACTAATGAAATCCGGAATAAATCACAACAACTATATCAGTCTATAACTGTCCCATTGCAGGACAAAGCCCTCTTCTCTTACAAAGAAGGCACGAGCATTGATCACCACGCTTATTCAAGGCGGAATAGTGATTTCGGATTTATATTTTTAAGTCCAGGTTTCCTCACGATATTTTTCCTATGTCAGTGATGTCGAAGATGAACTACGAAAGTACATTTGAATTGAAGAAATCACACTAGAGCGGACGTCTTAACCACTGGGCCATCGCGACATTTTCAGAATCCAAACTAATATATAAATGCGAAAGTAACTCCGTCTGTCCATCTGTTATAACGGTTTCACTACAAAACCGCTGAACCGATTTAGATGAAATTTGGTACGGGGTAAGTTTGAACTCC
Organism: Hoplodrina ambigua; assembly: GCA_949774945.1. Classification (NCBI taxonomy): domain Eukaryota; kingdom Metazoa; phylum Arthropoda; class Insecta; order Lepidoptera; family Noctuidae; genus Hoplodrina; species Hoplodrina ambigua. Next base: position 3,241,669 of record OX458976.1, read on the forward strand.
TAGGAAGGACATAGGCTACTTTTCATTTCGCGATATCGTCTGCGTTCGCGATAACCTAATAATTTTGTGGACGAAGTCGCGGTCAAAAACTAGTAAATTATAAGTAGGAAAATAAAGTCTTACATACCAATAAAACTTCGATTAACTTAGGAAACGAAGCGAAAGCGAAGAAAATTCGCGCGAAAAATATAAAAGCTTAAAGTTCCACGGTGTGGTTGTAATGAATGAACTCGATATAGCTCGTAATGAGAACTCAGGTAATACGCGAAGTAGCCGCACGGTAACCGCAATACGATACATTCATACTGTTGATATTTTACCTAGATGTAGAAGTTATATTGTGCAAGAAGAGACGAAGAAAAATTGTTTTATGTGTCGCAGTTACTATTGTCGTACCTATAGGGCTTTCTCTAATTTGAAAAAAAAAAAAAAAATATAGAGATGTTTTATAGCATTTCCTTGAGCAATTCTTTGACATCAATTGAGAATAAAAATAAAACAAAGTTTTAATGAATCTGTTGTTTTAATTATGCACGAGTCAATAAAGGTAGTATTAAAAAACACTCTTAAATGATAATAATACCAGCCTATTACTGTCCCACAGCAGGGCAAAAACCTCTTCTCGTACACAGAGAAGGTACGAGCATTGATCACCACGCTTGCTCAAGGCGGATCACCGATATCAATGTTGTTCGTGATAAACCTAGAAAGGTCGACGTGTAATCTAACACGCAACATGAAATGCTATACTTAATCATTGAACTATTAAGACACTCTGATAATAATGACGTCTGATAATAATACCTAAATGCAAATGTAAAACAAATTAATTTCCATTAGTTTTGAATTCTGCCCAAAATAGGATTTTCTATCCGATAAAGTTTATACACAACCCATTCTGTCTGGAGATTATACTTGAAATTGTAACTTAAACAACAAAGATCCTTTTTAGTCTGTTAGTTGCAATCTATAGCTGCGCCATCTTTATTATTTATTGGATCAATCAATTGGCTAGCACATGACAAAGCACCTCCACCACGCTCATACCACATCCATTAATAAGCCATCCTTATCGGTACGTCGGCGTCGTCAACTTTCTTCCGTGCACACAAAAGCTCAGTTCGTATCAAACCGTCGCGGCCGATGGTCGCGTTTACCGATACCGGTGTGTTACGCGTTGTGTGTTCCACTAGTTACGATCGGTACAGTATTTTCTTCTTTAAATTTTACATTAAAAAATTATTTTCGTCCCCCGATTTCACTTTCTGTGATTCCGAGAAAGTGTTTTGCAATTTGTTTTTGTTTTGTTTTGTTTTGAAAGTAATGAAATTGAGTTCGTGATTTCGGAGCTTTGTTAATGAATTTGTGGTTTCGTTCGAAGGTGAAGTCGGGTATTTTGGACAAGTATGTTGAGTTTTTTTGTACTTTTTGAATGTCATTTTAGTGTTGTTTGGATTCGAATTAATTAGTCGGATAATGTGTTATTAATTTCGTAACGAGCTTTAAACTTTTTAAGCAAAAAATAAGATGTGAAAAATAAGAATTTTAATTACGTTTTAAAAGTAATGTAGGTACTTTGTACAACGATATTATGATTTTAAACGTCGTTAAAAAACACATTTAAACTGGACGCTTAATCTTATCAATTTTAACCATTAAGACGAATAGGTATTAAGAAGTGATAAGTGGCTATTTTAACTGCAGTACGAGAAGATTCTGAGCATTTTAAGTACCAAGATACTTGTTGTTTTAGGTAACATTTAAATATTGTATGACGTCAGGTAATAATATGATTATTATGACACTGTTATTAGAAATAAGGAAGTAGTATTTTACTGATCGTTTTATAATAATATAAGCCTTTATTCAGACATTATTTAAATTTAATTTAGGTAAATTGATGACTCTAGGTCTCTTTTTCTGAGTTTATCGTGGACATCACTGACATCGGTGAAGGAAAACATTGTGAGGAAACCTGGACTTACCATTCATATAAGTTTGAGATCGCTTGAGCAAGCGTGGTGATCAATGCTCGTGCCTTCTGTTTTAGAATAGGCCTTTGCCCTGCTGTGGGACAATAATAGGCTGGTTTTATCAAATTAGCGACTCTGGTGAGTTGATAAAATCGATAAAGTTATCGATGTCATCAACTAGCACAGACCAAGTGGTCTGTGTGTCCAATTTTGGCTAAAGCCTCTGCCATTTCTTTTATATCAATATATTTTCTAATTGTTTTATAATAATAAATGTCATTCATATTTGAATGGAAATAAATACCATCTTTTTTAGAAAATATGACCTACTTCAACTGAGATTATATTTATTCGACTTTTTATTTATTAGAGTAACCCAAATACAAAATTGATTTTATGAAAATTCTCTTATCCGGAGTATGTACCAGTGGATTCTAATCCGTTTAGTCCCTCTATGCATTTTATAGTAGATTCATCTAAATAATAAGCAGTCTTGAATATTTTACACGAAAGACTTTGAATTTTAAATACGTAATGCTTCTTTGTACGTATTTTATTTAAAGATTCTTGACATACTTTTGAGAATAGCAACTGAGGAAGTAGTTTTGTATGAAAGTTACTGTTTTTAAAACTTGCGTAGAATAAAACTATAGGTGTTTATGGTTATTTAATGTACAGTGAATTACATTGCTACTATGATTAAACTTATTTCTGTCAAAATGAGCCAATCCACAATGTCTCAATAATTATATTTATTACGTCAAAGTAATGCTGAATGTGCTGAATTACCTATCCAGCATCTTAGAATAGATTTACAATTAATTAGTGTTAAATATTATCCAAAATCAAAACAATTGCTTCGAAAAATGGGAGGAATTTTGACGGGAGCTGTTTTGGTGAACTAAACCCAATTTATATAGGCAGAAGATAGAGTATTCTTCATTTCTTACTAGATGTTAAGGGGACCAACCATAATAAAAGAGGTGAATGATGGTACCTGGAACGAGTGGTTTCTTATCATCTCGCCTGTATTCACGTAACGGGTAGGGCACGCATATTGGGTTAGAAATATTTCAAAGATTGTCATGTCTGTATTTAGAGTGATTTAGGGCTGATTTTTCTATAGCCAGATAAGTTTAATCCAAAGAATAAATATGACAGTTTGACATATTTTGCTATACAAAAACTGTCGAACTGCCATATTTATCCCTTAATTAACGAGTTGTCTAACGATAAAAAATTAGCCTTTATAATAATCGGCAAACTCGAAACATTGTTTAAAATTATTTGCAGGTTAGCTGTATGCGTACAAAAAAGCCTGTAAAAAAAGTGACTACCTATGAGATTTATTTATTTATTTATTTTAACTTTATGCATAAAGAAGTACAAAGGCGGATTTTAATGCCTTAGGCATTCTTTACCAGTCAACCAGAGGTGGTGAAGAGATAACAAAGTAGGTGCAAAAAATTGTACATGAGAAAATAATCAAATATAAGATTTAAAAATCATAAACGTATTTTAAACGTATAAAAGTGCCTCCCTATAAAATAATGATAGCCTTCACAGATACTATTAAAATAAAATCAGTGTCTGTTGATATTCACAAGCGAAGTCAGAATAGATTTTTCAATAATTTTCACTTTGATACCACAATGTAAAGAAAATTATAGACAAGACATTAACATCTGTTAGTATTCCCACGCTTTAGACATGATTAAAGAACCATGAGTCTTTGTTTAGTCCGTAATTGATTATAGATTGCGAAAATAAATTAATATTATATTTCTATTTTAGAGTCTGTTCAACTTGGCGGAGTTATTATTTAAATATTCATTTTATTTGCCTCGTTGGTCTAGTTGTTTTGGGTTCGATTCCCAGGTCGGGCAAAGTGTTATTGGATTTTTCCGTCTGGAAATTCTTAGTAACAGTCTCGGAGTCTGGATTTGTGCCTGGTTGATGGCAATAGGCTCGCCCCCTATCACATGGGACTTAAATGTATGTATTTGGCGAAATGTGGATGTACTAATAAGTACATTTCTGCCTAACCTCTCGGGGATTACAGGCGTGATGATGTTCATTTTCGAAAAATAATAATTGTCAGGCTATTTGGCAGTGTGAGTATTGACAGAATTGTGGCTGTTTCGGAGATTAGATAAACAGACAGACAGTCGGATAAAGAGTGAGAAAGCAGACACTAGGACAGTAATTTTAATTAACACTATATTAATTAGTCTCATAAACTTTATGTTGACAAGTGAAATCGACTTATTCAAAAAAATAACACCATTATCAAATGCCACTTTTATCATTCAGAGGACAATAGGCAATTATAGACCGATTTTATTTTTATTATAGAATATAAAAAAAGGTCTGTAATTGTGACAAAAATCGTCGGCAACAAAAATTTATGAAACAAAGTCATCACCTGTCAATTGAAGTAGGTAGTACGTACTTTATAATTGTGGTATAATTATCTTGTAATTAAAGCGTTATTTATGTTTAATTAGGCTTTACAAAATGGCCGCCGTAATTTATTAATAATTCAATCTGAATATGACACGGCTTTTTGTATTTTTTTATGATGGTTTACTTTTTAAGGATTATTAAAGAGTGAATGAATGAACAAAACAGGAAGACAGAAAATAAGGTTTTCTATTTGTGTACACGTTTGTATTACATTTTAATTAAATAAAATCCATTTTACATTGTCATTGAATTTCCTCAAAATAAAAAAATAACGCCTGTATTTTTTCCTTGCATATTTTTACTGTAGAAAGCTTTCAGCATAATAAGTATGAAATATCAATTTTTTTATTAAAAATATTTCGAAATTGGAACTGTTCCAATTTGACCGATTGCTCCCTCGTTTATTCGGACAATAATTTTTTGGCCGTGTTTTTTAATAATACAGTAGTTTGATATTGGCATTTTTATATTTCGTATACTTTATATCAAAAATCGCACAATTCTGACAACCAGTCTTACCTAGGGGTATCTATCGTGTTACCCAATTACTGGGTTGTAGAGGTTAGATTAGGCAGTCGCTCCATGTTAAATACTGGTATTCAGCTGCATACGGAAACCGAATTGGGAAAAGGCTAGGAAGATGATTGATTATATTGAGAATCGAGCTTATAATCAGACGATACAACTAATTAACTGTTTATAAACCGACTATTCACACATACAAATATTATGTTGACAATGGTATACACGAGTAATATCCTAAAAAAAATAAGATGATATTTCTGAAACCAATTTTGCTAACTGACTGATATTAATAAATTGAATATGAATTTTTTGATGCCATTTAGTTTTAATTGTTCTTTTTTTTATTCTCATTGTGTTTGTTTTGTTTTTAAGCTTGTAAATAAATAAAAAATAGATAGATATTATATAGTATGGATTTAGTTACTGTACGTTTATTTCGTATGTATCCGTAGGAGAAATTTGAATAGTGAATGTTAATTTTGGCACAAGCCTGCCAACTGACTAATGTTCTTTCGTTCGACTATTATGTACTAGTTAAAATATAAGAATTGTTTGTATTTAAACATATTATTATTATATAGGCCTTTGCTACTTAAAGTAAATAAGTCGTAATGTAGATTCAATGTACAAAATGAAATACAAGGGCAATACACTGCGACCTGTAGTGTAGGCGTATGAAACTAGACTTTCTATCAGTAGATTGAAAGTTTAAATTACGATTCTGTTCGCTTTGTCCCATATATTTCAAGTAGGTATTTTGAAATTTATACAAGCTTATATTTTGTTTATCAGAAACCTGAAAAGGGGTCATTGTCCTCATCATTATGAACCAAGTTAGTAAACTGTAGGACCAACCATGAAATCATGAAAATCAACATAACATCACGCCTGTAATCCCCGAAGAGTTTGGCAGAGGTGTACTGATTAGCACACCCACATTTCGCCAATTATGTTTGAGTCCCACGTAAAAAGGGGGCGAGCCGGGCAAAAATCCAGATTTCGAGGCTGCTACTGAGGAATTCCTCATGGAAAAATCCATTAACACGTTGTCTGATTTAGAAATCGAACCCAAGACCTCACGCTCAGCAGTGGCTCTTTGCGACCACTAGACCAACGAGGCAGTCAAATCAATACATTAACAAAACAAAGACTGCATGAAAAACGACAAACACCCCAACTATTTGACGTGAAAAATATTAAAAATTCCTTGTTTCACGTGTAGCTTACACTGTATATGCGTGCGTTATAGTTATTTGGGCAAAATAGGTCATTAAAACAAATGGGCTCGGTGCCGAATGATGTTCGGTGTAATAAATAATCAAGCCGCAACGCCGCGGGGCGCTAGTTATGTTACTATGCTTACTTTTATACCTCCATAGTTGTAGACAGAAATAAAAAATACCTTCGTTGATTTTTATTTTTTTTAATTACTTTTACCCCGCGCTTGGAATAGGGTAGAATAGTCATGCAAGAATACTAGCTTTAGGCCGCGACTTTGTCAGCATAATTATATCGGTTATCGCGAACGCAGAAGAAGTCAAAGTCGAATTAAAAGTATTTTATGTTCTTTGTTGGGGTTCAAACTTAACCCGTTCCAAATTTAATCGAAATCAATTCAGTTGTTTAATCGTGAAAGTGTAACAGACTGACAGACAGAGTCATTTTTGCATTCATAATATTAGTATGGATTATCTTTTCTCACGTTGTTTTCCTTCACCAAAGTAAACGTCAAATCATTTATTTCTATTAGATAATCAAAAGGTATTTTTGAATGTTGTTTACAAGAGAGAAAAAAAATATTGAATCTAATTGTGCATTCCAAAAGGTATAGTTTCGTATGTCTGAGATCTCGATTAGATTTTGAACGTTATTAATTACGAGAATTGTTCTGTTGATAGTGACTGCGCTTCAGCTATTCTGCGTCTTAAGTTAAAAGGCATTAGTCCCGTAAAAATAATAAATTTCGTTAAAAACGACACAGACACAGAAATATCGAGTTTACATTTTATTCCGAATAATTATTTATGTCATATTTTTATTAATTAGACTTGTTTACTTTATGAAACTTGAAGTAAAAAAACTTTGAAATTAAAAGTAGTAAGTTTAACCTAGTTCTTACTTGTTATGAATTTATTCTACTTTTCGCTAGTAATAAGTGAAGTCCTGTTAATAAATACAAAATTAAATATTTACCGTTTAATTTTAAAACTGAAAATTCTTACCTTTTGTAAATCCACTGTTAAGTTATGAAAAGATAATAGAGTTTAGTGAGGTTAATTTATCTATTTTATACTTCATGCACAAAGGTACAAAGGCGGACTTAATGCCTTAGGCATTCTCTGCCCGTCAACCAAGGATGGCGAAGAGATAACAAGGAAGGTGAATTGTTACGTAAAAAAACCTAAAAATATCATGTAAACTTATAAAAATACAATAACAAACTAATTTAAAATATTTTTTAAAAACATACTTTAATTATAAATTATTACAATATTGAATATTGGGAATGCCCAATGCCCGATGTCAATGCAATGGCATTGTCATCAGAACCAGCTCAATCGCATATCAACAAATGGTCGAAAAATGATTTGCAAATTTTGAAAAGACAACTTACATACATACAGACGAACAGTCTTCTAAATAAAAGCTTGCAAAAATAGGTAAAATACACCTACATAAATTATATATCCAATATAATAAATAAAAGAAAAAGGTTATAAAATGGCTCTGCATATTTGAGTTGAAAATAAATCCGCTATTCATTCCCGTTAATTCATTTTGAGTTAAAAACTGAGGCGTAGCAGAAAATCTTTAGGATCGTAGCAAGCCTACGCTTGGCCTACGAAGTCGTAGCCTTCGTAGCGGCGTAGCGCTACGCTGTCAGATTAGTAAGAGATTTTTATATCTTATTTTTATAGCTTCATGAAGAAGTAAATTGTCCTTATTGTCTGTTTACTGTCAAATTATCTTATAAGACAAGTTAATAAAAGTTTTTTCTAGTAATTGAGTGAGGTCGATAGTCTTGACAGCGATTCCCGTAAGTCACAACTTTTTTTATTTATCTCTTAGTTCTAGGAAACAATTTCTTAGTTAGCAATTGTATTTTTTTTCTTTTGACGGACACGGTGTCCGTAAAACAAAATTATTTATTAGTAAGGAAAAAGAAGGTCTCATAATACACAGAAACTTGAAGTAAAGTTGTGCCAGACTTAAACCTTGAAAAATGTATTAGAGCGTTTATGCTGCGGTGTACCTCGTACAAACTTTCAAAGTTGTAAATCTTGGAAATTAATGAACCGCTTAAATTAATCTTGACACGTGTACACGGAATATATAAGTCTAAAGAATGAGTAGAAAAGTTTTTTGAAGACCTTATGAGAGTGTTTAAGGAATCTGTTGAAAACTTTAAATCTGTGTAATAATATAATAATTCTATTATAATTGTAATTAATTGATTAACTAATTAATTACATACATACATAAACTCACGCCTTTTTTCCATGGGGGTAGGCAGAAACCTCAACGCCACCTGTTACTATCCTTACATACTCCTTTCGCCTCATCTACGTTCATACATCTCGTCATACAAGCACGCCGGTCACAAGTACTCCGTACCTGACCTTTCTGAAGAACTCACCAATAAGGTCAATGTAGATCTTCCTAGGGCGACCCCTCCCTGCGTTGCGTACCTCTGCCATATGAATACCTTTTGTTAATCGTCTTTCTCTCAATTAAATAATTATAATTATATTCTCCGAACCGTATTTTGGTCATGGCAGTCAATGTCGCTGAAGATATTGTAGTGCACAAGTGTGTGCGCAAACACAGGTGCATTCCCTCTACCTTCACCCTCATAGTCTGATGGTGGGGAACGGCAATTCGCCCGGCGAGACGGGCCGCGCAAGACCGGTCGTTGTGGACATCTTCAGGGGAGGCCTATGTCTAGCAGTGGACGTCGTTCAACTGATATGATGATGATGGTTCCTTGTTTTATTTTATCATTATTGCTAGTCATTGTTATCATCAGTGTCGGGTACGCAGAAATAAAATTCCCAATTTTTTTCACACCTTAATATATAAAAGCGAAAGGTCACTCATTCAATAACTCGAGTCTGAAACGTTTTGCCAACAGTCGATTGGCCCATGAACTGTTGGTCAACATAATCTTTCAACTATCGCTTGACGCATAAAGATTTTTGGCAATGAGGTAGTTACATACATAAACATAACATCACGCCTGCAATCCCCGAAGGGTTAGGCAGAGGTGTACCCATTAATACACCCACATTTCGCCAGTTATGTTTTTAGTCCCATGTAATAAGGGGCGAGCCTATTGCCATCAACCGGGCACAAATCCAGACTCCGAGGCTGCTACTGAGATATTCCTGATGGAAAAACCCAATAACACTTTGCCCGAGCTGGGAATCGAACCCAAGACCTCATGCACAGCAGTCGCGCTTGTGACCACTAGACCAACGAGGCAGTTAATACGAGTAGTTAAAAGACTTCCGATAAGAAAAGAGTATTTAAAGTTCACCCCTTAAGGGGATGAAGCGGGGTCCAAAGTTTGTATGGGGAAATCAACTTAGATGCAAAAGAAGTCGCGGGCAGAAGCTAGTTTAACATAATTTTAGATTTCTAGTAACATTCTAGCACAGCTAAATTAAAAAAAAAAACTCAACAAAAAGCACTTTTCGTTCACGTTTATTTTCAGTAAAAATGCTAACGTACATACCTCACTTTAAAAACATCTAAAAAACGTTAATTTAACGTAAACCTAGAAAGGTTAATTAAATCCTAGTATGTACTAGTGCTGTCAATAAAGTGTACCTAATTAGGGCGCCTGAACTTTTACCCATGTAAGGTAACTTGCAAACGAGCGACTGTCTATTTATTATTTTACATAACATAACATCACGCCTGTAATCCTCGAAGCGTTAGGCAGAAGTGTACCCATTAGTACACCCACATTTTGCTAGTTATGTTTTTAGTCCCATGTAATAGGGGGCGAGCCTATTGCCATCAACCGGGCACAAATCCAGACTCCGAGGCTGCTACTGAGAAATTTCTGATGGAAAAACCCAATAACACTTTGCCCGACCTGGGAATCGAACCCGAAACCTCATCACAGCAGTCGCGCTTGCGACTAGAATATGATTTCCTTTTGATTGATTATCCATGATAGACCAGCGAGGCAGTCGATTTATTATTTTATTTTATTAATTTCAAGAAAACTTACATCTAGTACATCTTAGTAAACAACACAATACAATACAATAAATAAAGGCCAATTAAAAGTTTCCACTTATAAACATTTACAACAACATATATAATATAATATAAGATCCGCGTAGACAGAATGCGGAATCAAAAAAAGAAATGCAAAGCAAATAGACTTAGTATAAAAGGATCGACGATACGATTTAGTTACGCAACAGTGGTGTCAAAGAAATAGTTGCACATATTTGTTTTTATTTGAAGGTCTTCTTTTTTTTTTATTTTTTTTAAGATCGGGAACTAGCTTCAGTAAAGGTCGCTATACATTTAAGCGGGTCGGCCTATTTTGTCCAACATAATCCATATAATATTTGATCACGTTGTATAGAAAATACCGTACAGCGACTCTTATTGCTAACAATTGTCGCCCAAAGTTATTGTGCACGGTTGGTTGTTGCTAATGATCTTTACAATGGTCATCACATCGGCAACATTTGTCACCATATGATTTGGTATTATAGTAAACATAGGGACGAGCGCGCTAACATAAAAATATTCGATTCGAGTTCATTTTCAAATTGGAAATACGATTATCCTATAAATACGACTATATTATAGCATTTTGCTTTGTTTTTATATGCCAACCACAATAAGTATCACCCATTGAAATTAATAAAACATTTAATCTAAATAAGTATTTTCGATTAAAACCTATGTAAGTGCAAAAGTGAACGATTTCTAATTAAAAAGTACCTAATTTTGAATTTCCAAGAAAAAGTATTGCTTCAAAAAAATTGCGACTAAGATCAACATGTTGACGGCAGTCGCTGACTACATAAAACAACAGTCAGCGACTATAATTGCCGGCGATCGCGACAAGCTGCGACTATCAGCGACAGTAGTTACATAAACTATCGCTCATTTGCAACCTTCCCTCACGTAACAGCTAGTTTAAATCTAACTAGTTTTCCTGTTAATTTGAAGGGGGGGCAATTAGTTTCTTATCTTCAAGTAGGGGAAAGGGAATATAGGTTAATGAAGGGGGAATGCGGTAGATTTGATGTGGATACTGAGTGTGACGGGAAATTGGATAAACATTACGCATTTTGTCTCATCAATATAGAACTTGTCCTGAACTCGAGTTTTGGTAATGACTAAGTTTGACTGCCTCGTTGGTCTAGTGGTCGCAAGCGCGACTGCTGTGCATGAGGTCTTGGGTTCGATTTCCAGGTCGGGCCAAGTGTTATTGGGTTTTTCCATCAGGAATTTCTCAGTAGTAGCCTTGGAGTCTGGATTTGTGCCCGGTAGATGGCAATAGGCTCGTCCCCTATTACATGGGACTAAAAACATAACTGGCGAAATGTGGGTGCACTAATGGGTACACCTCTGCCTAACCCTTCGGGGATTGCAGGCGTGATGTTATGTTGTGTAAGTTAGACTTGTGTCAATAAATTGGAATGCTTACAAAAATAATGGAGTTCGATACTGCTATTGAAGAAGCAAAAGTTTACCGACTTAGACAACTTTGCCGACAGCCAACTATACAAAAGAAGTCTAGTCATATTTTGATCAATACCTACTAATTATCTGTACTGAATTTTGTAGATAGAATTAAGGCATCATTATCTATTTTAGTGGTTAGTCAGTATCTCGATAAATAACTAAAGTTTTAAATGTTATGTCATTCCTCGAGCGAAATTAAATACCCTTAGTCGACCAATAAATTACTTTGAGTTAATTTTTTTGTCAAGTTTTATTGTCATACTTGGTGTCGTCTCTGACTAATCTTCTATAATAGTCTCTAAGTTATCAAGCCAGTATTATCTACGCCTTCCTCGCCAACGACGCCTATCTTCCGTCACCCACTGCGTGACGATATTGGCCCATCTGTCATTATGCATTTTGCATTTTTTTTTGTCCGCTCAGTCCATTTCAGCCTTGCAGACTTATGGCCAATTATAGCTACTGGGCACTGGTCTTCCTCATAGCCTCCCACTCAATCCTATGTGTTGTCTTCTGTGACAAATCTCTCTTAACATCTCTTAGTTATACAAACACTACAACACAACACAAAGACAACGACTCTGTGCCATCTATCATTATCCGTTCTGCATACATGGTCCGTCCAAGCACACTTCAGTTGTAGACTCAGGGCCCACATCGGCGATTCCTGTAGTCTATTTAATTACTTCTATACGGAGCCCGCTATTGCTAAAGTCTCTTTAAAAATGACCAAGCAATTATTTTACAGTAATCATCACACAAATAAAGAAAAGAAAAACAAAAACTGTTTTACACTAAGCGCAAATGTGTTTGGATCATTAAACTTAGGTGTATCACTTTCGGACGAATAACACCTGGTGGACCCTTAGGGCTCTGCACAACTGCCCGTGAAAGGGTCGACCTTGTCCACTTTTAACAATATAGAAAGTTCTGTTCTCTAGACTTGAACACAGGTTGAAATAAACGACCACAAATTCTAAAACAGTTTTCTAACAACTGACCACTGGAAATTAAAAGAGAACTTTGAAAGAGACCGGCCTTTGAGTTTGTTTTTGAGTTTTCCTGTCAGAGGTAGTCGAGATAAACGTGCTTGAAATCTGACACTCGGAAAGTCAGAAATGATTTGTTTAAATTCCTTTTATAAGAGAGTAAAAAGGCGTAGTTATTTTGTATTTATTTTATTATTATTTTTGAATTTACTATTATTATGTTAGATCTTGTAATAGCTAGGCCATATTGGAAATATCATTTTAGGGTTTCGCACTCAAAGGGCGCCAAAAGGTACCCATATCAAACACAGAAAGAAAAAAATAAAATAAAGTAAACTACACATAGAAAACCACACAGAAAAAAAAAGTTAAAAATTAAACGAGAACCCTTTTAATTTTATACAAGAAGCGTGTTTTGTTTATGTTGTGTGAAATATTGTATGATGGTACAGAACTCCTTATTCACTTGTTTTTGGTCTAGGAATCTTTGCAGACATATACAGAATAACCCTCTAAAGTTTCTGTCCAATTGGATCATCGTATTAGGAACGCATAAAGGACAAACATTCGTTTTTATTTCTTTGGAAGATTTGCACGTACTTTTTCCCAAAAAATCTCGAGTGCCGTCGGAAAATAAATTGTCCTTACCTATCTCCCCGGAGAGAACAGCGAACACAAAAGTGGTTCAAGCCACAAGTTTGTTTGAACCAAATGAACGTTCCAAACACCTAATGGATTTGGTTTAAATTTTACGTATTTCAACTGAGGAAAACACTTATGATGCCCATGGGGAAAGAAAATTAAGTTTCACGCGAAAATGTTTTGAAAATTGGTCTTTGGGGACGAACGAATATAGACATTATTAATATTTGTATGAAACGTATTTTGAAACCCAAGCGGGTATTATTAATTTTAGTTCTAGTTGGGCCTAAAAATGTTTCCTCACCGGGAACATTCTTTTATTTATTTATTCTAGAATAATAATTTGTAAAATAATCTGAATTGATTTTTTCGCCTTTAATTTGCCTATAATGGAACAGTTCAGATAAGAGCATTAATTACATCAGTGATTAAGGAAAAGCAAGCATTATAGTGCGCAGCCTGTAATTATTTACAATAAAATTATCCACGCGTCTTTATTATCGTTATTTAATTTGTTTTATATACATTTCATTGTTTTCACATATTTTTATATGCATCAAGAATATTGTAACCAAGAGTTTTCTAAGTAAGTAATTGGAAAGAGTGCGTGGAGTTTCTTGCTCGTCCCTCTCCATAGAGGCCTACTTACGTTTTGGACCGACTAACTTGCTTCAACTAACTGACCGACTCATTGACAATTCGTAAGTGCCTGTAAATGGTCTATAATTAGACTATAATTGGTTACATTACAGCAGTGAGTTCGAACACCTGTGGTACAATTTGTGAACACGTCACTTGTAATAACTGTGTCGCGGCTACTACTACAGACGATTTGTAATGTAATGCTCAAAATCAAATCCAAAATTGTTACACAGGCGAATGCTCCCGGTGAGGTAGTGCTCTTTGGCATCACCCCTACGAGCTAGTTGCAACGACAGTCAGGCCAAGCCATCAAATTATAGCCGCGACAATATTGCCGTGCGGAGCTTGAATCATTGAGTTTCTATTGAATTTGACGGGAATGGGCTCGCCTCCTATTACATAGGACTAAAAACATAACTGGCGAAATGTGGGTGTACTAATGGGCACACCTCTGCCTAACCCTTCGGGGATTATCGGCGTGATGTTATGTATGTAGGTATGAATTTGATGGCAAGAATATCTATTTTTATATAAGAATTCTATCGCCCGTGAAATAGTGGTCTTTTTGTGTTTTTTAACGCTACCTACATAGTTTTGGTAGTTAACTTGTCAAAATGAACAGAAAAGAAAGGTTGAACAAAAAGACCCATTTCACATTAATTATAGCGTGTTTAAAAAACAAAATGTCAACGTTTTAAAGGGCACGAGCTCACGGAATAAAAATAACGTAAATTTGATACCTACTTATGTCGCATAAAATATTTATTTTGTTTGAAGGCTTTGTTTCTATCAATGGACGATATGCATGCATGTGCAAAATGTTTTGTTCCATAATGGATTTAAATTATAAGCGCTTGTTACATTCGATTTGTTTGTTAACCAGTAAGATATTTGCCCTACTTTTTATTTACGTCATCACATTATATCAGCCGAACGATATCCACTGCTGGACAAAGACCTCCCCTGAAGTTTTTAGTTTCACGCGACCTTCACCAGGTCGTCAGTCGATCTCGTGGGGGGTTGGATTTCTGAAGTATTACTTAATTTTTTTTTTTTGGGTTTTTCTATCAGGAATTTCTCAGTAACAGCCTCGGAGTCTGGATTTGTGCCCGGTTGATGGCAACCCATGGCTGGGCCCATGGTCTAACCCATGTAATAACATGGGACTAAAAACATAACTGGCGAAATGTGGGTGTACTAATGGGTACACCTCTGCCTAGCCCTTCGGGGATTACAGGCGTGATGTTATGTTTATGTTGACATGTTAATTTTATAATAGAAATTAGGTAACAGAAATAACTGACCAACACCTGACTGTACCAACACTACCGAAGGTATTCATTCAACTAACACTTCCAACGACACAAAATTCCACCAGACTTATAACACAAACCATTCACGTGCAAGGAAATTGTGAAAGAACCAAAGTGACCCAAGAATCCTGTACGTTTTTATTAAAAGTTCCAATGTGTAATATCTGGAAAATGTCGACAGGTGTAACCACCTGTGGGTGGACATCAAATAGACGCGACTTGAATGCAGCCGACCGACGTCCGACAAAGATATTGTAATGCCGAGCCCGGCGGAGGGACAATATAAAGAAAATATTGTATCGCTCGACGCGGCTGTCGTTGACGCAATGAGGCGTTCGTTTGGCACTTTTTGAACTGTGAATGATGAAACCCTGTTTGTAACTATGTAAGAAAGGATTTTGGATTTGTGCTCTGAAAATCGGATTAACATGGCTCAGTGGTAAAAGCCTTTTAAGCATGATTTTTTTTGGTTAAGGATTTCTCTTTACTCTTTCAATTCACATAACATAACATCACCCATTTAATCCCTGAAGGGGAAGGTACATGTTACCCATTAGCACATCCACATTTCGCCGTTTAGGTTTAAGTTAATAGGGGGCGAGTTTTTCATTTCAAAATGTACTTTATAAGTTTATCTTGGACTTCACTGACTCGTGAGGAACTGGACTTAAAATTAGCCAACTACCCATAAGATCGTCAATGTGGAAGTCAAGTATAGTGGAGCTTTTGGACCAGTCAAGACCATTTACTTCTTAAGATGACCTTTAACAAACAAAAACGGAAATCTTACAAACTTCACCTCTTTATGATATAAGTTTTAAGCAAACGTGGTGATGGATGCTAAAGGCTGCTTTGTACGAGAAGAGGCCTTTGCCCTGCAGTAAGACAATAATAGGCTGGGATTATTAGTGACAATAGGCTCGCTTCTCATGGAGCTTAGGTGGCGAAATGTGCGTTTTTGGCTCGATACTATAATGTTATATCTTGTACAATAGTACCTAAACCTTCGAGTGTGAGTCCGACTCTCATTTTTCCGGTTTTCTTAAAACACGTGTTGCTATAGGAAAACCATAATGATATCAAAATTAAAAAAAAAATTGCCAACTACCTGTTAGTTTCCTTATATTTCTATAAACCTTTTGTAAAGAAACACATCTGACAAAAGGTAAATATGAGACACGTAAATGTATTCCTCAGGCGATGCCGTATACCCTTACGTGTCCTACTGAGTTATTTATGTACCTGTAATACCTGCGCGTGGTGACAAAGAGCTAGTGATACTTTTGAAAATACTTACCTACCTTAGTAGGTGAGTAGTGTCTGTGTCATAGCAGTGACGAAGGGTATATAATAAGCAATGTCTGATCTTAAGGGGGAGAACGGAAATTGCTTATTTTTCGTGTGATTTAAATAATAGGCGTTAACTGGCTAAATGCGAGTTAGACTCGCACATGAAAGGTACCATGGTATAATTCAAATTTCAAATTTCACATAAATTAAAAAAAAAACGGCACGGCACGTTGGTGACTGCCTCGTTGGTCTAGTGGTCGCAAGCGCGACTGCTGTGCATGAGGTCTTGGGTTCGATTCCCAGGTCGGGCAAAGTGTTATTGGGTTTTTCCATCAGGAATTTCTCAGTAGCAGCCTCGGAGTCTGGATTTGTGCCCGGTTGATGGCAATAGGCTCGCCCCCTATTACATGGGACTAAAAACATAACGGGCGAAATGTAGGTGTACTAATGGGCACACCTCTGCCTAACCCTTCAGGGATTACAGGCGTGATGTTATGTTATGTGTTATGTTAAAAAAACATGTTTTTTTTTATTTTATTTTTTTACTTGTTATAATTTCAAGTCTCTATACCTATCTCCGGTTAATGAGATACACCTCGGCGACAGACAGACGGACGAACATCGAGGCTTAGTAATAAGGTCCCGTTGGCACTATACGGTTATGAAACCCATGGTTTGGGTAACCTATAAAAGTAGTGGGAGGGCTACTGCGTATTTATTTATTTATTTATAAAGGCTTATAAACTAAGACACATACAGACAATATTAACAATATAACAAGCAACAGTTAATGTATGCTCTTAAATTACAGGTAGGCACAACATTATTTTTTGACACTGTTCAAGCAAATATAATAATAACTAACTACGAACTATAGAAAAATTTGTATAAAATGCCGCGCCATTACTAGTAAGTAATAACGCAACATCTCACACCAATTTAATTTAATGCATGTCCAACCTCCATTTCCTACTAACTAGTAGGATTTACGCAGATAGCATCCAAATCTCCTGCAGAAAGGTAGCCTACGCGTAGACCCTGTACGAAATAAACCACCACGATCAAAGTCAAAGCATTAACTTGAAACGAAGCCTCGTTTTTAAGTGCGTAATGTTACTGGCAGGTGACCTACTAGATATAAAGTGGTTTAAACAATGGTTTATTTATCACAAAACACTTTTAGGTAGTTTCACTTGAATAATATGTGAGTTGTTCTCTCCAAAAGATCACATAACATCACGCCCGTAATCCCCGAAGGGTTAAGCAGAGGTGTACCTATTAGTACACCCACATTTCGCCAGTTATGTTTTTAGTCCCATGTAATAGGGACGAGCCTATTGCCATCAACCGGGCACAAATCCAGACTCCGAGGCTGCTACTGAGAAATTCCTGATGGAAAAACCCAATAACACTTAGACCGACCTGGGAATCGAACCCAAGACCTCATGCACAGCAGTCGCGCTTGCGACCATTAGACCAACGAGGCAGTCAAAAGATCACCTCAGACATTAACCTACATTCTCATATGATCTGATCATTGCCAGAAACTGTAGATATAGACTTTAAAAGAGACTGATTTCTGATTTTGTTTTAATTGATGTTTAGCTGAGTAAACGGCTAGAAAATACCAAACAAATCTGGTTGGAAAAAAATTTTTGAAAAGAAAGTTGAAATAGAAAACTATTTACAATACCTTTAAGTATCGTTATTATAAAAAATGGTTAAGGCGCCCGCCTCTCATGCATGAGGTTTTGGGTTCAAATCAGGGCAAGTACCAATGTGAATTTTTCAATTCAAATGTACTTTCTTAAGTTTATCTTGGACATCACTGGTATCGGTGAAGGAAAACATCGTGAGGAAACCTGGACTTACTGTTCCACTCAAACCATGTCGTGTGTGTCGTGTGTAGGGTCGTAAGGCCTCACTACCCACACGATAAGAAGAAGAAGAAGAAGATTAAAAAATATCCAGCAATGGTCGTGTTTTGTCTTCATATTATTATATTCTGTGTCTACGTCTATATTTCCGAACACATTCGACCCTTATCTCTTCAAAGTTAGAGTAAACAGACTTCTGGGTAAGCTCACTCCATCGTCGCTGTCTCTGTCACCTCTGACCTAGACTAGAGTCAAAAGCAAACCAGTCACAAAAAATTAAATGCTGTAAATTCAAAAAATCGCTGTTTGTACCATCAATCACTGGTAGGCAGGACATAATTTTATTGTTTCAATACTTGTGACAGTCAACAGAAAGTTCATTTTCCTTTATCAAGATATAATTTGTCATTTAAATTACAGTATAAATAGATCTAGTTAGTAGCGTAGGTAGGTACTTCAAGTCACTTTGACAGAGCAATATTTTGAATTGATACCTACATCATCCACAGTTTTACTAAAAAGCAAATTACTTTAATATTACAAGGAACAACAAGGAACAAACCTCAACTTTAATCTTCTCGTTATCTACGTCAATACCTAAATTACAAAGGCGTGTTTCTGACAGCTAGGCTTATATCGAGAATTAGGATGGTTTTTAGTTTTCCCTTAAGGCTCGTACACACTGGAGCGGATAACTAGCGAGTACGGTCAGATACTACAGAGGTATCTTGTTTATGTCGTTGTGGACCTGTCTATATAATTACTGATGCAGTAACTGATGGTATCCGCGACTGCTCCTTCAAGGTTATTCGCAATCAGATGAACTTTTTTTAAATTGAATTGTTTGAAAATTTTATAGGTAACTGCTACGTTGGTCTACTGATCGCAAAGCGCGACTACTGAGCATGAGGTCTTGGGTTCGATTCCCAGGTTGGGCGAAGTGTTATTGGGTTTTTCCATCAGGAATTTCTAAGTAGCAGCCTCGCGGAGTCTGGATTTGTGCCCGGTTGACGGCAATAGGCCCGCCCCCTATTACATGGGACTTAAACATAACTGGCGAAATGTGGGTACACCTCTGCCTAACCCTTCAGCGATTACAGGTATGATGTTATGTGAATATTTTTAAAATTGTCAAAATGTGACACATAATTTGTGGATATACGTAATTAGGTTATTGAATCAATCGAGAATAGCAGAAAACAATTCCTAGCTTCTAAACATTATACAGCCTTCGAAGGTTTTGTTATTCATTCCAACACTCTTATACCCTCAAAAACTGTTGTTCACATTGCAAATTATTCGTGACAGTCCGTAATTAGGTGAATATTCATGAGCGTCACGCTGTCGACTTGAATATTTTAATTATTGATCGCGCGTGATTGCTGTGTAGCGATTTACATTGAATTAGTACCAGCACACCGCGCCACAATAACACAGTAATTATACCATTTTTGTTTGATTTTTAATTCATAATTGTCGGTTTTATCAGGCAGGTGTGTTTAAAATAATTGTCGCCATGGAATGTGGAATGTTTATCGTGATTTGAGATCTAAAGCCTTTTTATACAATGACTAAATTCGATTGTAGCTAAATTAATTAAAATGTCTGTTTGGTGTGTGATTGATGTTGTGGTGATTTGGATATTGAGTATTTTTAGGGATTTGTGCCTAAAATGGATATTTCAAAGACATTTAGATTAAAATTCTTAACAATAATTTTTATTAAGAATAATAAAGTTTGTGTGGTGTGTCAAGTCTCATGTTTCGTGGCACGTATTGATTGTACTTTGAGTACAATCTACTAAATACTATGAGTGTAAAAAGGCATTTAACGAAGCTGTAACGGTACATGTTGTTCCCATCATTGCCATCATTTTTTCGTTAACATATCTAAAAACCTTTCAGTTACGGAGATATCAAAGGTCAAAGTTTCAACTCTACATTACTTTAAGGAAACCAATTTCAAATCTTACAACTAGACTTTATATACCTCCACAAATCTTGTACTTTTGCATGCATCCGTAAGCACAATATTTTACGTGTGTGCGGATACAGACATTGCGAGGCATGCACAGCTTACGGCGCTCATCGCATGCTTCGCAATGTGTAGACCTTCATATTCGACCTGGGCATGCGCTGGTTTTATTTTTACTCGAAGTAAACTTATATCGAATCGTGCGTTACGAGGCGTGTGCGGCGCATGCCCCGCAATGTCTATATCCGCCTTTAAATTGCCCGCTACCAAAAACTTTAATTATCGTTTAAAAAATGCTATGTTGTGTTGCTATGTTTTGTTTGTTTAATTGTTGCTGTGCCCTTCTTCTTCTTTTCGTGTCAATTGACTCAAATTTTGTCCGACCAATATTGAGCATCCTGTACAGCTCTGTCATTGGCCTCATTAAGGTCTTGGATGGTGTAGCCCTTTTTTTTTTTTTTTTGTTAGGTGGTAAAAATCATCAAATGACCTCTTCCGTCAGACTTTTACTGACTAAAAAACCACCCTGTTCCTTCAGTTGCCCTTTACGTTCCGGGGCCACGGTATCCTGTTAAGACGTCCCGCAACAGTTTCCATAACTGTACCTTAGCTTTAAGCCTTATGTAACATCTATTATATACATTATGGTATGCAAGTAAATGAATAATAAATTAATAAAGAAGTTGTTTCCTAGTAATAATGTTTACTCAGTTTAATGGTCAATAAACCTAGTTAAAATCTTCTTGATGTGGTCTTTTCTGCTCATATTCACTACTTATAACTCTCTTACTTATGAGTAAACAAATATAAAAAAGAAATCTTCATTTGTTTATTATGCAGACAAGTTGAGGAATTGTGGAATTTGTGGAAAAATGGCACTTACATGGAACCCTTTTTTGTTGACCGCGCGATCATTAAGTGCGATTTGTTTGGCTTGACATAAAGCTTGTATTTAGAGTGAACGTGGGTTTCCGGGCTCGCTTGAAGCGTGTTTTATTTGGTTATCAATGAAACTCATTGGTCTATAATAGTGTTTTCAACCAGAGTATTGAAGGACCATTTGACGAAATTTTTGCCTTGCTACCGTCGTCTGATTGGCCGTAATTCATCTATTATTTAATTAATTAATTTAATTTAATGATTTAATATTAATACAGCTTTTAGCACTCAAGGATAGCGTAGTTATCTATTGTAAAAATAAAACAGAATCTGACTAGTAGTTCCGGAGATTAGTGAGTTCAAAAATAGACACAGAAATACCTATAGTATATTAAACACACTTTAAAAATATTATTTAAAAATAAATGAAAATATATACCACTAGCCTTCAATGACTACCTTACTACATTCACCTACCAACCTGCCTTACTACCTTAATACTAAGTACTTTAAAAAAACATACAGTGTTAGTGTAAACACCGTTATCCTTGAAACCAGTGGTAAGGTTTCACTAATAGAACGTACATTCAATGAAAAAAAATCTTTTTTTTTTTTAAGTAAAATCTCCATCTCCATTTTATCTCAAAATTATCTTACCCCATATTACAATGATGTAATTAGTTAAAACTTATGTAGGTAGTTATAACGGACGGCCAGTGCAGCAGGTCAACGCCCTTTGCGGTGATTACGTAACACGGGCGCATAGTATCCATGAATTTACGGACGGTGTCGGACAGATTTCCTTTTTAATTTTTGAAAGAAAACTTTGTTTATTTATTTTTAAATTCAGATAAACATTTTTTGTAATAAATCAAGTACCTATGGTTTTAGTGACAACGGTGTTTACACTAACAGTCTGTATAAAGTTATAAACAACTCATAATATCACTACTTTTTGTACCCAACGAATTATAGTAAACTCTATAATCACAACAGATACTTTATAAAAGATACTTTGCAGAAGTACAAGAAAATTGTAAAGTAAACAAAATTATTGCTACAACGTAATTGTTTTAGTACTCCAAATAAATCACTAGGTGTACCGAAGGTATTGTAGTCTAGAACGAACTACCACTTATCATCTAAAAGCTTCTGAAACGCGAACAATAATCATATTGAAAGCGTTGAAGAACATTGTAACCTAAGTTCAGATAATCGTGTTACGATACTGAACGGAGCTAGGCTGCGGGCATGTAACTAGCGGAGGCGGTGGAAACTAAAGTTAATAGGGGGAAGGAATATCGTGATGAAGACTTTTGACCATGGATGATTTGTGAGGCAGCGACGAAAATTTTCACACATATGTATAACACCTACACGATCAAAATGTACAAAAAAGCTGTATTTATATTTAATAAAAAAAAAATAGTCTAAAGAAATGATTTATAAAAATAAATTAAAAGTATAACATAACATCACGCCTGTAATCCCCGAAGGGTTAGGCATAGGTGTACCCGTTAGTACACCCACATTTCGCCAGTTATGTTTAAGTCCCATGTAATAGGGGGCGAGCTTATTGCCATCAACTGGGCACAAATCCAGACTCCGAGGCTGCTACTGAGAAATTAAATTAAAAGTTTAATTGTATATATTTTTTAAGTTATATTATTATTTATTTATTTCCATACCCACCAATAACAGTACAAACAAACCAGAGCGATGTTCTAAATATAGGAACAAAACCACACTACAAAATATAATAAAATATACGCGTTTTTTGCTAACGCTGGGGGGTTTAAAATCACTATAAAATATTGTAACTAAACGCGTATTATGTTAACGTTAGAATCATATATACTGAATCTGTGTTAAAAGCTTACGTTACGATGTCCCTTCCATCCCGTAGAATTCTACAGAAATGGGAACGAAGCGAGTAAGAGCGGAGCGGAGCGAACTGACACAAATCTCCGTCGCCGCCCGCCTTCTTCTCCGCTTCCGCTAGTTTTGTACTCGCAGTCTGAAATATATTGTATTAAAGTGAAGTTTCCATATAATACGAGTATATGGAATAAGTGTGTTTAGAGCATACGTGTACTGATGGAATTTATAGTAGCTGATGATTCCTGAGCCATTGGATACGTCTGAAATCGCCAATCCGAATTAAGCAAGCGCGGTTATCAATGCTCGTACCTTCTCTGTATAGAAGAGGCCTTTGCCTTGTCTCGGAATATTAATAGGCTGGTTTTATCATTATAATTTCTGGAATGAATCACATTATTATAACATTACATAACATCACGCCTTTAATCCCCGAAGGGTTAGGCAGAGGTGTAGGTACCCATTAGTACACCCACATTTCGCCAGTTATGTTTTTTTTTTAGTCCCATGTAATAGAGGGCGAGCCTATTGCCATCGACCGGGCAAAAATCCAGACTCTGAGGCTGCTACTGAAAAATTCCTGATGGAAAAACCCAATAACACTTTGCCCGACCTGGGAATCGAACCCAAGACCTCATGCACAGCAGTCGCGCTTGCGACCACTAGACCAACGAGGCAGCCAAACAAATAAAACCAGAGATTCATACGGAAATTTACGTAGACGAAGTCGCGTTTAAAAGCTAGTATATTATACTGTCAGAATAACTGATACTAGCTCCCGAACTAAGTGTTGGGAAGAGCACTTAGTAAAATATTGCGCCACTCTTCTCCCTTACTATTATTAAGCTAAAAACTACTTTCGTTCCTTTAGCAATTCATGAAAGACATCTTCTGCTAAAAATAGGCCTTCCCCATGACGAGGGACACAATACTGTCAGTAAGCGTTATATTACAAAAGTATTTCGTATCATATGGTAGACCATATTCTGAAAAGCAGTGTAAAAGCTAGCTGTGGACTTGCTTTTGCTTGCGACTTCGTCTATGTGAATATCTATCACAGATTCAGGTGAAGTCACAAAGTCAAATCATTTATTTCAATTAGGTCATTACAAGGCACTCGTGAACGTATTATAAAAAAAAAAAAAACTAGTTGCCCCTTCCAAAAGGTAGTTTTGTATGGAGAAGAATGGGCAAGACAATCCATACGTACTCTTTTAAAATCATTGTTTTACAATGTTTAAGATTTAGCTTAATGGTTATCGCTCACAACACGGCAATGACCCACACGGTATCGTCTTGGAAAATCTAACCGTTATCTGCCAGCGTGCCGCCTGCGAGCTGTCACCTTTCTTATCTTGTCGTTTTGACAGATGATTTTAAACCTCTGAGATGAGATTGCGACTTGATTTTGAACGTTTTTAATTAGTAGAATTGGGCTTAGAAGTCGCTAAGCTACTGATTTTGAGGTAACAAACAGACTGGGTTACGTTAAGTTTTTTGTTAATATTAGTGTTGATAGAATACAACCATGTATGTATAATTCTATATTTAAACGCTAATCTGAGGAACTGTTTGACCCATCATCATGCTTGTAATCACTGAAGGGTTAGGCAGAGGTGCACCCATACTTACACCTACATTTCGCTAGTTATGTAATTGGTTGCGAGCTTATTTCATTCAAACGGGTACAAATCTAGACTCCGAGGCTGCTACTGAGAAATTCCTGATCGAAAAATTATGTTGAAAAAAAATCTTTTGCGATATAGTGCGGTTACTGAGTAAAGTATATAACAATATTACGCTTCACCTAATGGGAGGGTAGCAGTAATCAAAGACGTAATACGAGTGAAACCGCGCGTGTATGTAAAATTCGATATCCGATAATAAAATAAAGGGTGCATGCATCACAGTGTAGCAAAAGTTGTTGAGTGCTTTCAGTAACGTGTGTCAGTAGCAACAGAGTATCGATACTCTCATGCCTTTGTTTCCAAATCGATTTACTGGCGTACCGAATATGTTATGTTACTATACAAAATGCAGCGGCATCGTAAGTACGTGTCGAGAATGGAACGTGAAAATATAGTTGATACTATTTGCTGATGTTTTTTATACTATTTTAACATCACGCTTGTAATCCCTGAAGGGCAGAGGTGACCCCATTAGTACACCCACATGTTTCGCGAATTATGTTTAAGTCCCAAGTGTTATGGGGCGAACCTATTGCCATCAACCGGACACAAATCCAAACTCCAAGGCTACTATTGAGAAATATCCTGCTTCGGTGGTCCTATGATCGCAAAGTGCGACTGCTGAGCGTTGAGGTCTTGGTTCCCAGGTCGGGCAAAGTGTTATTGGGTTTTTCCATCAGGAATTTATTTTGACATTTAATTTTATAGAGCGGGGTGTGTAATTAGTGACCGATACTAATACAAATGATTTCAAATAACTTTTTTTAAGAAACGATTAAAAAAAAAATTGCAAAGTGCTTGTAGGTACTCGGTCACCCCAATAAAATATTGAGTAAAAAAAATAACACACAATCAACTGTTATTTGATTTATTAACTTATTCTTTTTACTAATAAAACTTTTCTTTACCAAGGCGTTTTCATGGCTTCTTTTAAGCATTTGCGGGAATCGACATTCACGTGGACGAAGTAACAGGAAAAAACTAGTAGGTAATTAATAAAGAGGATGGTTAGTAAAAGTGGTATTGCCACTTCACAAACAACTAAAGTCTTTCAAGCATTTGCAGTGATTACCTAAAAAAGAAGGTCGCATTTAGGTTCGTGTAATTATATATTATATAGGGCGACTAGTAATTAGTGTT
This sequence comes from Hoplodrina ambigua, assembly GCA_949774945.1. Classification (NCBI taxonomy): domain Eukaryota; kingdom Metazoa; phylum Arthropoda; class Insecta; order Lepidoptera; family Noctuidae; genus Hoplodrina; species Hoplodrina ambigua. Next base: position 3,267,665 of record OX458976.1, read on the forward strand.
CGATATTTATACATATAATTACGTTTTGTCTCTGCATCACCCTAAGGTAGACTGGTAGAAAATGCCCAAGGCATTAAGCCCGCCTTTGTACAGTGTATTTTTTACATGTGCATAAATTTTAAATAAATAAATAATTGTACTCATGATCACAAACAACTTGCCGAAAAAATAGAATTCAATAAATGAACCAGTCACATACAAAATATTGCAAAAAAATAATTTAAAAAAAAAATAATGTAATATGTAGTTTCATCCCCTTTCTTTCCCATACGAAAGTATCTTTTGGAAGGTGTTACTAGATTCCATTTTTATCGTAAGTATAACATACATAACATAACATAGCATCATGCCTGTAAACCCCGAAGGGTTAGGCAGAGATGAACCCATTCGTGCACCCACATTTCGCCAATAAGTAAGTAGGGGGGGGGGTTGTAAGTATATGACGTTCAAAAGTACCTTTTAATGGTTGAATTGAAATAAATGATTTGACTTTGACTTTGAAAGCCAGAACACGGAACACGAATGCGGTATAGCGGTCTTTTTCGGGTCACGGCTGTCGCAATGCGTTTTAGAATTGCTTATTATTCCCCGTAGTAAGAATGACCTCTGAATTTTAATATTAAAGACGACGTACAAACTTCCTGTGTTCAGGTTTTAAGGATCCCGGTGCACATAAGTTATTTTTTTTGTGTTTTTGCGATGACAAAGGTAATGGGTACAAAATTCCAGGCTACAGGGGCACGGGGCCCGGGGGTAGGACATGAACGGGAATCGGGAGAGGTTCGACGCAAGAGGCGAAACGAGGCCTACCGCCAACTCTTAAAACCATTGTTTTAATAAAATTAGTTTAAATTTCTGTTGTTGGAAATCCAATGTACGGAAGACAAAGTAATATAATAATAATATTTTTTTAAGAGATGGAGGTAGGGCCCCACTTCTTAAGGTATTTGACGTCACAGTGTTTAACGGTGAACAGTGTCAGCATAACTTAATTGGGTCCTCGGACTCAATTAAGCGGCTCTGCTAATGACTTACGTTTATGTCATTGACTGGGCCATTTTTATATGTAACAATATCTTGTAAATCAATATAACTAAAATCTAAAAAAAATGTTTCAATTATAGTAACTTTTAGGAGCGTTAGAAGTCCAACATTCTCAATCTATTATAAAATTACTCAAAAACTAATTTAATGACATTGATTGACGTTAAGATGACATTGCGAGTAGATTTTGAACGTATTTAATCACGAAATTTGACCTTTAAATAGGCCACCTAATAACATCAATTCCGTAAACAAGATACAAAATAAACAAAAGAAGATCGCAGAAATCGAATTCAGAGGCACGTGTCGTCAGAATCGACGGCGAGACCCAGATTGATTGGTTCCCCAAATTGTCGTAAGTGCTCATACGGTGAAGGGGGCGGGCATAACAACCTGCTTTATGTGATAATACACATTGGAACCATCGTAAATTCACATTATGTTCGCTGCCAAGTTATGACACTCAGTTTATTCATGAGTTTCGCCATGTAAAATACGTCTTCCTCTTAACGTTTGATGTGAAGGAACCCTACTTATTCTGAAGATATTTTAACAGAAATTATTGATATTTTGTACTTGGTTATGTGATACCATGAGCATAGGTCTGAATAGTTAGGTACTTTCTTACGTCACGCTAGTATGTAAGAATTTGACGCCAAATAAATGTAATTTTTCTGCTTGTGAGTTGCGTTTTTTGATTTGTGAAATATAAGCTCCATTTCTTTTTGTACAATAGTCCATCGCGGGCAATTCTAGCGACTTTTAGAAATATTCGCATTCAAATCTCAATGGAAAACTGTCAAAAAATGCTTCTAATTAACTTACATTTTTGACATTTATCATCGCTGAGATGAGATTGCGACTGGATTTTAAACTTTCTTAATTATGACAACTCTACGACGTAAAATGAGTTGTTAATTACAATTAAACGTAAATTATGCGACTAACAATTATTCACAAAATTACGTTTAATTGGCCTAACACTAAGTCCTACCAAGTTTTATTCAGAAATGATCGCGCCTTTCAATGAGAAGAAAAATCGATAAGTATTTTATATAAACGGTTATTGGTTCGGAAAACGACGGCTGTCCGCTGTCCGAGGTAGATTAGATTAACTAAAGCAGTCACCATTTGCATACTGAATTTCATGAATCATCATAATAAATTGACTTACAAAAGGAAGTATTCCACCCAAATTTTGTATTTTTTAATAATCAGACGACTAGCCTATTTTTGAACTAAAGAATTAGTATTGCTAGGCGTCGCGTTATAGCAATGCTTCCAGCCTTTGAGTACCATTGATAGCTACTTAAAAAAGACATTGTGTCGTGATGACCCAGTGTTTAAGGCGCCCGCTTCTTATGCATGAGGTTGTGAGTTCGAATCCGGGCAAGTAGCAATGTGAAGTTTTATTGGCATCGGTGAAGGAATACATCATGAGGAATCCTGGAATCAATGTTCCACTTAAACCGCGTCAGAGGCCCTTGAGGCGGTTTAGAAACTCTGACACTAAGGTGTGTGGGGTCGTAAGACCTTACTGCTCACACGATGAAGAAGAAGCGACTTAAAAGATTTTTGCTATGAAAGTAGATTTTTTTTTAAAATGTAGAATAAAGTTTTGTATCTGTATTATATAACTAATACATAATTATATAATCTAACATAAACTTGACAATTACATGTATTAAAAGGATATTGAGGTCAATAATCGAGATAAAAACTGTGTTATTTTTTAAGTTTGACCAAATTACCTATACACAGTAAGCCAAACGTAAAACTCTAAGATAGACTGGGCTTTAATACAGCGTATTTTTTACATGTGCAATAATGTGCATAAAGTTTAAATAAATTAAAAAAAAATTAAGTAGTTCCAATGTTTATTCCGGAAAAAAAAGTTCGATACTTTTGTCCTAAAAATAAGGTTTAATTTTCTACACATGCTAAAGATATAGAAACCGCACATAAGATTTCACTAGCGTAAACCGAAAATGTTGAAAATAAGGTCGCGATTCATTTCCACCCACTTTTCACAAGTTAAATGTTCAAGTGGAACGGCTACAGTTCTCGCCAGCTTGCTTGGCGTTTATTAAGAGAATTTATTTTTTTCTAAGTTCCTTAATTTTTGATGATTAAGTAAATGGAGAGTTTGTGTTCTTAATTTAAGAAAATATTTTATTCTAAAATGATCTTAATTATGACGGCTACATGGTTGATATTGCTTGAGATTTAGTTATGTGTGCAGGTGAATTTATAGGCTATATCTTGAGATGGTAACGCATCTGCGAGGCGTGTCTTTACATGGTGATGACCACGTAACAGCAGGTCATTTATTGATATAAAAAAACCCATAATTCTTATGTGTTTAGGTAGCCCTTCTTAAGCACTAGGTTACGGTATTTAAAGGCAGTTTTGTAATAATAACATAACACATAACATCACGCCTGTAATCCCCGAAGTGTTAGGCAGAGGTGTACCCATTAGTACACCCACATTTCGCCAGTTATGTTTTAAGTCCCATGTAATAGGGGGCGAGCTTATTGCCATTAACCGGGCACAAATCCAGACTCCGAGGTTGCTGCTGAGAAATTCCTGATGGAAAACTCAATAACACTTTGCTCGACCTGGGAATTGAACCCAGGACCTCATGCACAGCAGTCGCGCTTGCGACCACTAGACCAACGAGGCAGTTGTAATAATGTGTTATATAAATAGTTTTACTTTCTTAGTAAGTCTTAAGTTAGCTCTTTAACTAACAAACTTAAAACCAGTAGAAAAGTAAAAGGTTACGTTGCTGGATATTCATGACACACTTTGTCTTACAATAGAATGCTTGGTCTCTGTAAAGAAAATTGGGTAAGTAGAGTGGTGATAAATTGAGCTTTCGTTCGTTCGGTATAAAACGAATTTTTTAACATTAAACATTAAGCAAGTTTCAATATTTGCTTTTCGATAAAGAAAGCATTTCTGTAATAATTACAATTTTAATTGAATACTCACCTCTTTTAAAGCGTAACTATCTGATATTACTTTAGATTAAATTGAGGTAGATGTCAGATTACAACATATCAGATGTCAGATTATATGATGTCAGGGATATAAGACGTCCCGCAACTCCGGCTAATCTGACTAGCCGCAGTTGCGGGACGTCTTTACAGGATACCGTGGCTCTGGAACGTAAAAGGCAATAGAAGAAACAGGGTGGTTTTTTAGTCAGTAAAAGTTTGACAGTCCCTTTCGCCCCACCTAGGGCGGAAGGGACTCATTTGATGACATTTACCACTTAAAAAAAGCGGTCGGATTACTACAATTATGCCAGCACTTCTAAATGGCGCTCTACTCAAACCAGCTCGCAGAAACAACCACAAACGACAACAGAACTATCGTAACAAAATCCAAAAACTCAGCACGTATCCTTTAAAACCGTAACAATTTCTAAACTCAAACTGCAAGCCCGATAGCACCGTTTAATAGGATCTAACGAGTAACAATAAAACTTTATGGTTATACCTAACTTCGAACGGTTAGGCCAAATTGAAACGTATGTAGCGTTCACTTCACGGACGGGTAATTAAGTTTTTGATAATTGGAAAAGGTATTCCTTCGGGTTCGTATAGATTTTAGTTCGGTATTTTGGTAGGACCTTTTTGGGTACCTGGAGCAAGGGTGTCGTTATGTAATAGTGTTACAATTGGTTTCGAAATGTTAATAGAAATAAAATAATAACCGCTATTTAAACACACGTTACAATATTTGTGACATAAAAATTAAGGCACAAAATTTTGTTTGAAAAAGATTAAATTATTCGTCTCGTTGTTTGTCCGGGATGGACTCCTAAACTACTCAACCATTTTTTAAGAAATATGGCTTACTGTGTGTATTTTGGTCAAACATGAAAGATAGGATAGTTTTTATCTCGATTATTGACCTCAATATCTTTACCTACTTCAAGCCGCGTGGCCTCGTCAGCTAGTACTTATATAAATCAAATTATTTATACCCGACATGACCCGACCGATGAGTAAAATATTAGTAGGTACTACATTTTTAATAGCAATTCCTTATGGACAAAAATTAAATCAGAATACACAATGGAAAATGAAAATAATAATAAAATGAACAAAGGAAATAATGATAAAATAATAAAAGTAATCTATATTATAATAAATGGTGACCATCGAGGAGGTTTTGAGAAGACATCTGGTTTTGAGAATCCCACACTATCCGGCCACATCCCCAAAAACTGTTGCCTTTTGAAGGTCAACAGCGAAAACAAAAAAAAAAGTCGATTAATAAAAAAATATTATGCTGCTGTCAAAATAAAACCAAATCCAATTGCTAGGCTGTGGCGCCCGTGACGTCATTAGACAGGTCAAGGTCGATCACTCCGGTGATTGATTACACAAAATCGGTTTTAATTACACACATCGTGTCATGTGTCAAATGTGAGAGGATCCACGGCCGATATTAGGCGGTTGAAATTACATCTCAGATTTTTGATGATATTTTTTTTTACTTGCGTAATCATATATGATTAAAGATTTTAATATTGCGCATTTTGGTAAGCTCCAAGATGGTTCTGACTATAAAAAATTAGTCTTAAATTAATTTACTAATATTATAAATGCATATAAGTTTCAATGGATGTTTGTTACTCAATCACGGCCTAACGGCTAAACAGATCTTGATAAAATTTGGCACAGCGATAGATAATATTAAACTCTAAAATAGCATATATTTTCCGGGATAATATTACAAGTTTGACGCGGACAAAGTCGCGAGCAAAAGCAAGTAATATTAAAAGGTTCTAATAGTATTTAGAGCATGCATTCATAAAAGGCTTTCAAGATTTTCGTAGACCTAGTTAAAAATATGAACAAACGAACAAAACCGCGGCATTCGAGACGGCGTCAGTTCTCGGGACAATTAACCGTGTATGTTATAATAAAGCGGGACAAAGGGGCTGTCACGCACCGTGCGGCACGTGCCACATATTTCATGAGATTTTTTTTGTAATTTAAAGTTTTTGAACTCAGTTACACAGTTGCGCTGTGACGGGATTTGAGTAGGGAGATGTTTGACACGCTATATTATATTATGTGTTATGTCACGCTGTTATGTTTCAAGCAAAATTGAGCATAATTCTGCCAAAAGAAGCTAACCCGCAATCTTTAAATACAACAGTTCATTATATCAAACTAATTCAGTTTGCTTTTGATTGCCTCGTTGGTCTAGTGGTTGCAAAGCGCGACTGCTAAGCATGAGGTCTTGGATTTAATTCCCGGGTCAGGCAAAGTGCTATTGGGTTTTTCCATCCGGAATTATGACGTGTTTTTTTAGTTTTGGTGGAAATTCGTTTTTTTGATATTAATCCAAATGAGTGCTTTTTAATAATTGTGTGTGAGCGTTATGAGTTTATGTTTGCATTATTTTAAATGGGTTGCATGTGTATTTATTAACACATAAATAACTGAATAAAATAATTATGTTTTTTTAACTGCGAATCAACCTTCCTCCATCGAAAGCTTTAATTTCTTATACCAAAGCGACGAATGGGTTAATATTTATTTATAAATCATCAATTATTGAAAGTAGGACCAACTGATTTCCACAGAATGTTTTCACTACGGCGCCGGTGCGGTGTTAGTTTCGTACTGGACACGGACAGTTATATTTTTTTCGTACAGTTGACGCGCAACGTTTCCCGTCCTGCCGTTGTGTGTGCGAAGTACCGGTGTCGCACTGCGCTCTCGACGCGTCAACTGTATGAATAAAAACCATTTGTGTGCAGTATGACATCGCCGCAGGAATCCGGCACCAAACGCTTAAAATTAAAAGAGCCCGTATACCACGGAAACAATTGTACCCACTTTTAGGAACGATCGCAATCTAACCTCAGTCACAATTTGCCAAAAATCATTTTGACATATTCATTTTGACATTGATCGATTGCCCTACTTTGAACGTTTTTTTCAATGAGTACAATTGGCTATTGTTATTATGAATAGAAAAAAAGTCAGATTGAAAACAAATGAAGATCAGTGGTTGCCTGTATTGTTGTAAGTTCTATCGAAGACCCTATCTCGAAAAAAAACGGATATACGTACCTGGTTTCAGAAAATATTTTCTGCAAAAAGAAACCTTTCTGTAAATTAAGAGAAATGGCCTTCTAAAGAGTATTTGCTCAATACTTGAGAAAATATGAAGTGTATCTTCTCTATTTAACCGACTTCAAACAAGGGAGGAAATTCTTTTATGAGTTTGAGTGACAACATGAAGATGAAAGCAAATAACGGTTAATATAATGCGCTACTTATCCTCATTAGATTTATTTACTTAATTCAAAACTCGTGGATTGAAGGAGTTCGTTGGTCTATATTTAGCCGGAGGTAAAAAACCACGTAACCACCCTTTTTTTTTTTAAGTGGTAAAAATCATCAAATGACTCCTTCCGCCCTGGCCGGGGCGGAAGGGACTGTCAGACTATCACTGACTAAAAAACCACCCTGTTCCTTCTGTTGCCCTTTGCGTTCCGGGGCCACGGTATCCTGTTAAGACGTCCCGCAACACCGGCAGGCGTTGACCCCGTTGGGGGCCCCGTTCCTGTGCTGACAGCTCTTTGAGGCGCGCGCGAACAGAACGCGCCGTCGGCGGACGGCGAGCTACCCATTACTCGTCGTCCGCAAGCCCGCGCCTACGGTGGCCGGATGTCGCCTCGCGACGTCCTGTCTTGCCTCCTCCTTCGCTAGCATTACTGCTTCGCAGAAGGAGGTGACTGCATCCCATTCCCTCTCGCCCCGGAGCATGGCCTGAACCAGGTCCGGACGCGAGAGGTCGACGTACCTACCACCCTTCAAATTATAATAAAATTGACATAATACTGTCCCACTGCAAAGCCTCTTCTCATACAGAAAACACGAGCATTGATCACCACGCTTGCTCAAGATTTCGAATTGATAATTTGATACCTACGTGTGAATTTAATATGGATGTAATTCGACGAGGTGGAATGTAAAGTAAGGAGTTTATATTACTCAGCTGTGAAGAGTTATGTTGTCTAATAATAGATGAGACATTTATAATAATAATTTAAGCCTATTATCGTCCTAGCCTTAATTGCACGTTAAGCTATTGGTCTCGGCTGTCATACGTGCATCTTTGACAGTCGTTACGGGTCGTCAGAAGCCCGAAAGTCTGACAACCAGTCTTACCAGGGGGTATCATAATTATTACCCAGTTACTGGGCTGTGGCTGGGCAGTCGCTCCATGTAAAATACTGTAATCAGCTGCATCCGGTTAGACTGGAAAATGACCCCCAACATCCCAACTTTGTTGGTTGACTTAACTAGTTCACTGATTGATTGTGCCATCGCAAGGCAAAAAGCCTCTTCTCATACAGAGAAGGCGCGAGTATTGATCACACGGCTCAAAGCGGATTGGTGTTTTCAGACTTGTCCAGGTTACCTCACGATGTTTTCCTTCACTGATATCAGTAATATCCAAGATATTACTGATAAATATTATGTCCAACTAAACGACCCTTTCAAATAAATTGTTCAGAGAAAATAACAAAAAATCGAAAAATGTTATATTTGTTTGACTAAGGTACCAGGAGTACATAACGCCCGAAGCGTTTCTAAAGCTAATAAAGCAGAACAAGGGGCGTCACGCACACAACGCCACGTGTGCTCATATTTTACACGATATTACGTCATTCCACACAAATGTTCCAAACGAACATTTTTTGTCCGTAATTTAAAGTTCTGACGCCTGTTTTGACAATTTTACGGTTTTTTCTCTGTTCGTGCGGAGTTTTACATCAGCAAAATGTTTTTTTTTTCGACGGTCCGTGATGGTATAATTCGCGTATTTTTTTTGTTAATATTTATGTAATCACTCATGTTGAATGGGAATCAAATTAAAATGTTTTAAAATATTATACCTACTTGTGATGTGTGACACCCGTCACAGAGAAAATAAAAAGTTATCAATCAAAATACGAGGATGATTGATAATATTTTTTTTAAATCTCGCTTTTTATTTTGGGAACATGTACGGCTCCCAGGTATGGTCAAATGATGGGAAGAACATACAATTTGCAGTAACGTTAAGTGTCTGCCCACACCCATTGTGGCGTAGGTACACTTTTTTGTAAAGATGGAAAGTCATCAAATGATTTCTTCCGCTTTGGGCGGAGCAGAAGGGAGTGTCAGACTCTTACTGACTAAAACTCTGTGTGGTCCTTCTAATGCCCTTTGCGTTCCAGGGTCACCGTAAGTCTTTCTAACAAAACCCACAACCATTTTTTTTAAGATGGTAAAAATCATCAAATGACTCCTTCCGCCCTGGGTGGGGCGAAAGCGACTGTCAGACTTTTACTGACTAAAAAAACCACCCTGTTCCTTCTGTTGCCCTTTCCATTCAGGGGCCACAGTATCCTGTTAAGACGTCCCGCAACCCCGGCAGGCGTTGGCCCCGTCGGGGGCCCCGTCCCTATGCTGACAGAACCCGCAACCCTGGTAGGGTTATGGCGCAGCCTAGGTAATCAATCTACTTATAAACTTGCTAACTGACTAATTTGTTAACTTGCTGCAAGCAATTGACACTAACTCCGTACTTCTGCGTTTATTTTTAACTAGAGGAGTAGAAAACCTCATTACAACTACATTTTATTATAAACGAATATCCTATTTATATTTTTAAATGTATTTCTTTGATATCAGAAGGAGAAAAAGCGACACGTTGTTTAACATTTTTCTCGAGAAAATTAGCTCGTAATTTTCTTTAAGAATGTAATATTAAGAGATATATTATTTTTGTAATGTAATAAAATGTATTATTCTATGACATCTTATTACTTTTGCGTTTTAATATATCCTTTAATTTGATATTTATGGTTACATTTTTGTTTATAATTTCTTTTTGCGCTTTAGGTAGATATTATAAAAACAAACGATTTTAGTTAGGTCAAAGTCAAAGTACACCTATATTTTGTTTCGTTTACTATAATTCTGAGTGTCGTGATGGCCCAGTGGTTAAGGCGCCCACCTCAGGTTGTGGGTTGAAATCCGGGCAAGTACCAATGTAACTTTTTCGATTCATAAATGTACTTTCTAAAGTTTATCTTGGACATCACACTGGCATAGGTGAAGGAAAACATCGTGAGGAAACCTGGATTTACTGTCCCACTCAAACCATGTCAGAGGAACTTGAGGGGGTTTAGAAACTCTGACACTAGGACGTGTGGAGTCGTAAGACCTTACTACCCACACGATAAAAGAAAAAACTATGATTCTGTTAAATATCTTTCTCTTTTTTATGTTTAGTTATTAAGTTATAGTATAATTAGTTAATAACTTGTGCGTTTCGTGCAAACTGTTTGTACCTATAAGTTGGTTGTTTATAAATAAATACAAAAAATCAAGTAAACCATTTTCAGGCAATTTTGAATTGTCATCAGTTAGTGGGAAAGTTGAAGGTAGTTGCTTGTTCCAAAACGTAGGTAGGTTCTCTAGGGAATAGAACTTCACAGACATTTTATTAAATCGAGTTTTAGAAAATCTTGGTCGTATTATTCTTGTTGTTTCTAGGTGAAGGCGGAATTTTTAACTACACATTTAAAAAGTTGGTACTTCTAAACAGATCTTAATAGGTCTGCCTAGCCTTCATCGCTCGGCTTCCAGTCTAGTCTAATACAGCTAAATACCAGTGTTTTACATGGAGCGACTGTATAACTGACCTCCACATCACAGTAATTGGGTACGACTGGTTGACTTTCTAGCTTCTGACTACCGTAATGAATGTCAAAGATGTAGAGACAAACAGGATTATCAGCTTTACGTGCTTTTCAAAGCACGGGGTTGTCGCACTATCGACTTTCAAACTACGGGCTGTTACTGAGAAATTTCTGATGGAAAAACCCAACAACACTTTGTCCGACCTTGGCATCGAACCCAAGACCTCACGCTCAGTCACGCTGTGAGACCACTACGCCAGCGTGGCAGTCAAAACAACAACAACTTATAACTAAAATCACGCTTAAGAATCTTTTTTTTTCATCTTTCAAGAGATTCCTAAAAAATATTCTTCATTCAATATTTATTCTATTCACAAAATTCACCTACGCGTCAATATTCTGCCGTGCTTGTGATATATACAGTAAGTGCGCTGGAGACACTTTCGAGAAAAAGGCGGTTAAAGTTTTTTTTTTTAATTTTGACATTCCTCCTAAAATATAAATTAAACCTAAGTTTTCTAAAATATTTAAGATAAGTATAGGTTTGTTGAACACTTTCTATATTTTAATTTTTAATTAGGATTAATATTTTAATTGTAAAGTTTAAAAAAATATTTATGTTAAGGAACGAAGAATTAAAAAAATTATGTGTTTTTAGTATTGGTACAGTAAGTGTGTGACTTACTGTAACAATCTTTAATTTGAAGTACATACTGCAACAATGATTACAAAATGACATAAATGTTTAAATAGAATAACAAAAATTACACAGTTTGCCTAATTAAACTTAATCACTTACTGTAATTATAGCTAGGAGCAATATGTAAAATTAATTCTCTGCCACAAATCACCGGAACCATAATTAATTACTATTCCTTAATATTATTTGTAGATAATGAAACAAAAAAAAATCTTATGAAATCACAGTTTAATGTAGGAAGTACACAGCTTTATTAATAGTACAAATTGTATAATCAGATCCGTTTATTTTTTATTTTTTAAGCATTTTAAAATCTGATTATAAACTAACTAAAAAAAACAATTCGTGTTTGTACAACCTGCTCCGTACATGAAACAATCGTAGACCAAATAAAATAAGCACTGTTTCTAAAATAACACCTTTACAGTTTTTCCCCTAAAACTTTTTATAAATTCGTGTTTGTACTTCTTCATACAAAAATAATAAAGGATGTAGGAATGGGTCCCGTGGTACTAAGGACCGGTTCTTCATTGATATGGCCATTAACTAGCAGGTTCGACGTTCTCGAAAGGTTCTATCTACATGTTGGATAAATTATAAGAAGGCCTATGACTCGGTGCCACATACATGGCTTATGAGGGTGTTGGAGTTGTACAAAGTAGATGCAACTTTACGCACCTTCCTAATGTCATGTATGGAGCAATGGAGGACGTTCCTTCGCTATCCAGGATGTAGGCAGATTCGAGAGAGCAGCGAACCGATAAGGATAGAGCGTGGTATATTTCAGGGCGATAGTCTGAGTCCTCTGACCTACAAATATTTGGGTATGTCGGAAGCGTTAGGCATCAATGCTGCCGATATGAAACAATCGTTGAGGGAGCGCTTCTTTGGCCGCCTGAATAAAGTATTAAATAGTCTTTTGTCAGGCGGAAACAAGGTGCGCGCCTTCAACGGTTGGGTCATGCCGGTTTTGATGTAGTCTTTCGGCATACTCAAATGGACTCAGACGGAACTTGATGCCCTGGATAGGAGGGTTCGCACATTGTTGACCGCAAATCGGATGCATCACCCACGGTCATCGGTAATGAGACTGTATGTCCCGCGGAAGTGCGGAGGTCGAGGCTTTTTAAATGCTAAGACCCTGCACAACCGTGAGATATGCAGTCTCAGGGAGTATTTCCTAAAAGCCGACGTGGGGATACACCGAGATGTGGTCTTAGTAGACAAGGGCCTCACCCCGCTCTTCTTAGTGAACGAGAACTGGCGCAAACCTGTAGTATTGGATACTAATGATCGCATGGAGGTATGGAAGAGCAAGGAGCTTCACGGGCGCTACTACCAGGCCCTACATGGGCCTGATGTTGACTTTATGGCGTCCGTATCCTGGCTGCGCTTTGGTGACCTCTGTGGGGAAACCGAAGGTTTTGTCTGTGCAATTATGGACGAAGTTGCAATGACGAACAACTACCGGAGATATATTGTGAAGGACGGTACGGTTGACATTTATCGGGCATGCCATCGTCCCGGGGAATCAATCCGGCACATTATATCTGGGTGTTCTCGTCTGGCTAACGGAGACTACTTGCATAGACATAACTTAGTAGCCTAGTAGTAGGTGTGTAGGGTCGTAAGGCCTTACTACCCACACAATAAGAAGAAGAACCTAGTAGCCAGGATTATCCACCAGCAGCTTGCTCTTAAAAACAGTCTTGTGGAATCGGAAGTACCCTACTACAGGTATGTGCCCGACCCAGTTCTTGAAAATGGCAATATCACATTATATTGGGATCGATCTATCATCACTGACAGGACTATTGTTGCCAATAAGCCTGACATAGTGGTGATAGATCGATTAGAGCGTCGCGCAGTGATTGTGGATATAACAGTCCCGCATGACGGGAACCTCGTGAAGGCTGAGAAAGATAAACAAATGAAGTATCTTGACTTGGCTCGCGAGGTTGTCGACATGTGGGATGTGAGTACAGCAATCACTGTGCCGATAGTCGTAACGGCCAATGGCATAATAGCCAAGAACCTCACCATCACCTTAGGAGGCTCTCGCTGGGCGGTAAAATGTAGGCTTACAAAAATATTATCTTTACATTAAGAAAATATTTTAGGATAACAACATCAGTCCTATATTTAATCAACAATAATACAGCTTTAGTAGACAGTATTAGTGGACAGCTCGTGGTGATCCATCTGCGGATGCATCTGCAGACGTGTAGAGGAGGCTTTAGAATATTTGCAGTAAGTAACGTATTTACCTTATTTGTTCCAGGCGAGTCTACGCATAAATTTAAGTATTCCTACACATAATTACAGTACTGAATCTTGCTGTTATTACGTCTATGCGTACAAATATATATTTTAATTCGCTGACTTATCATATACACAGTAAGTTCCAGATACTGTACTTATGCTAAGATAATACATTAATACGTTGCGAAACTCTTAAGCATTAATATAATATATGCTGTTACTGTAAATATGTTAAGGTTTAGTATGATAATGATTTATTTCCAACACTTAATATAATAACAACAAGTGTCACTTACTGTTAATATGTTTCTGTGGTACTTGGTAAAAAATACTCATAACTTTAAAATGATAATAGCAAGATTACTTACTGTAGCATTACCTAGGAAATGGGTTTAACTATATGAAAAAATCAACCGTATGTGCCCATACTGCAATCATAATAAGTATGCATTGACGCAAAACGTATCTTACTGTAATTATGCTTAAGCTTATTTGATGTTCTATGCCACATTTTCAAATTTTAAATATACAGAAATGTAGATCTCAATCTCTACATTCCGAATATATATACAACTCAATATCATCAAAAATGTGACTTACTGTAATTATCATAAGCGCGGCAGTATTGTAAGAAATATTAGCGTTGGTGACATTTTCAATAGGTACTACTTTTGTTTCTTTTAGGGATCCGTAACGTTTTACAAAAACGATACCGTTACAATACCTTTGTTCGGGTACACACTTCTTTTTTTGTTAGGTATGTAACAAGTGTTTTATATCTATGTAATATGTACATAAATAAAAAATAAATGTATAAAAGATTATTATTTGACTCAATCAATAAGTTCCCATGAAACCCACTATAGACTTCATTCCAAATAAAAAAGCTGATAACATTCTAATTCATTGTTAATTAATTGATACCGAATGTAGAATATAGTAGACGTATTTATATAGAAGTTTATAAAGAGACCTCTTAAAACAACAATTTCTTTCTTTTTCTCAAATTCAACAAAACAAATCTCGTAAAAATCTGTCTAACATAAACTTGGTTCTAGGTAAAAAACTGATCACACTCGCTGTGTTAATTAATTAATAATAAAATTAACTACTTTATTAATAAAGTTTAGTATTGTGTGCAAAAAATAATTCCGGAATGTATTATTTTGTAAATAAAAACGCAATTTTCAACTGTATTCAATACGTCAATATGGTCCAATATGATAGATGATATTAAGTTGTAACCTATTGCTTTCCACCTTTTATGGGTCACATTAAACATAGTAACATAATCTAGCCAAACAACACAATACCAATATCACATATTTGTATTCAAGCTAGGCTACCACTAAGCCAATGAAGACATTAATTTATATTTATATACTGAACCCGTTTCCAGAGCACGCAATTTTTCACAAAGGATTTGATATAGTGCAGGGTTGACCTCGACACAGCTCATATATTATTACGACGCACCTGTCTGGGATGTCAACAGTACATTTAACAGTCAGTAGGTTCACTTTCCTGCGTGGGTGGATGGATTTTACTATGTCAAAATCTGTGACCTTGAAATGACAAGTAATGCAAAATGGTCGCCAAATCGCACCTGTTTTGATTCGTTTCAAACGAAAATGAACATTTTTTCAATCAGATGGGATAATTTTAGGCAAGCATGTTTATTGAACTCGTGTTTCTTAGTAACCGGTTGACTTCGAGTAGCGAAACATTCTTTGAGATCACGTCACACCGATCAAGAAGTAATGATAGCCATACGCGCATTTGCATAAGTCTGACACTAGGGTGTGTGGGGTCATAAGACCTTACAGCTCACACGATAAAGAAGAAGATTAGCACAAGTTATGACTTGCGCAATTTTGGACTTGCATAAGTGAGCAAGACGCTGCTGTAGCCACAAATTATACATATACGTGAACTAATTAATCGCGTACACATTAGTGCAAACTTGTGCAAGTCCGAATTTGGATAAGTACCTATATCATTACTTCTGTATTGTACTTCCATTAGGTACTTTTTGTTCTTTTTTACTGCAACCGTGAGTTCAGTTTTATCACGAGTTGTGTGAAGCATACCTTCTGTTGCTTCCCTTATATGTGACACCTCACCTGTCTGGCGTATGACCTCTGCTACCGCTTACACATCAAACGCGTGACAAAATATTGTTTATAATATGCTCGTGACTGTAACTTCACTTGCGTGTTTGTTGATAATTAAATTACTACTAACACTTATATAGTATAATTAAGGGTTGTTTGATTTAGGATTAACTTTTGTTTTTTTTGCCTTCATTGTTTGTTATTTACAAATATTTACATTGTATATACCTATAGTGCTGACTTTTTTTACTGGTCGTATAACATAGGGTGATAGAACTCATGAATAAGAATCGAAATATCTATTTAATGACATAAATGTGTGTGAGTATGTAACCTTCCATACTCACTCATCACGAAATATCGAAAACCGCTTGACGTATAAAGATGAAAGACAGGGATGTAGTTTATAGTTAGCAGACGTGTGCTAAGAAAAGATTTTC
Organism: Hoplodrina ambigua; assembly: GCA_949774945.1. Taxonomy (NCBI): domain Eukaryota; kingdom Metazoa; phylum Arthropoda; class Insecta; order Lepidoptera; family Noctuidae; genus Hoplodrina; species Hoplodrina ambigua. The sequence goes on from OX458976.1 coordinate 3,283,958, forward strand.
CAAAATTCACCCCCTAAAAAAGGGGACCTGAAATTTTTGTGGAAATTTTTTGATGAAAATGAATTAAAACGAATTTTTATCAAGTATTCAGTGCAACATGAGTCTTCCAGGTTTTGAATGCAATATGAGTCTCCTCTGCTTTCTACTTGTTAATATTACCTTTGTTTTCTAGCTTTACTACTTCACACCTAAAATGGCTCACAGTGTGTCATCAGCCTGAATAAAATAGAGCTGGATCGATAAGCTATTGATTAATTCATTTGGGGCTAGGATTGATAGCTATCTTGTCCACGTTGTTATTTAACAGTTTAAGTCAAAGTCAGGCACTTCTACACACTATTTAAAAAAGAAATTAAAACTTTAATAATATTGAATCTAGGCATTGATATTGTATATTGAACAGGCAACAAACTCAAAAAATTACTCTTAAAAAAATGTTTTACAATAGGTTGTAGGTACATTCATTCCATGTTATTATACGATTGTGAAGGCGATGTACGAAGAAAAAAGTCGTGTAAAGCACTTACAATACGTACCAAAAGCTAAAAAAATTGAAATGTGAGCTAAATTAATTGTTATGTTAAACGGATCTCTTAAATCTTTATTAGATTTTGCGGTTTTGGTGAATTAAAACAGAATTTATTATCGACACCCTCGGGCGTCCAATATGCGTCAATTAAGTTATTCATCCCACTACAATTATAAACGCGAAAGTTCGTGTGACTCAATGGTGTTTGTTATCTCTTTCACTCTTAAACGGCTGAACGGAATTATTGCTAAGCCGCTTAGGTGCCGATTCCCTTGTTCACAAACTAAACTATATTTAGAGAATTGACATCTCTTACTAACATACAGCGAACGGAAAAGACAGTGACTTTAAAGAACTAAGTTAGCGATGTCAAATTAGTTTTGCCTTGAACTTTTCCGTATTTTTAATCCATGCGTTTTAAGATGTCAAATATAATTGTATGGATGTGTCAGATTGACTAAATTTGACAGCTCTTATTTACATTAGTCTCTTTCTTGTTTTATTGGTCAGAAAAAGATGGATGATAGTCTAATTTTAGTTTAGTTTGTGATCAAGAGAATCGGCACCATTATTTATTTTCAGTTAAGTTACATTTGTGCAGGTTTGTTCCTTTGCCGATAATAATAATAATAATATCTTAGGACAACCAACACATCGCCATCTGATTCCAAACTAGGCAGAGCCTGTACTATGGTAACCAGACAACTGATAAATATACATAAATATTTCTAAATACATACATATTATAGATAATTTACACCCATGCACAGAACAAATCATCGTGCTCATCACACAAAGATTTGTCCTGGGTGGTAATCGAACCCACGACTTCCGTCCTAGCAGTCAGGGTCACTAACAACTCTTCCAACAGGCCCTGATGCGATGTTTGTGATGTCCAAGATAAACGATAAGTATGGACACAATTAATTGAAAAAGTTACATTGGTACTTTCTCGGTAGTGAAACCATCATGCATATGGGGCCGTGGTCCTTTAAACAATTGGCGATCAAAATACTAAGACAAGACGTTAAGATAAAGCGCTAAGACGAAACGCTAAGACAAAATGTCGTGCTTCATATTAATTGTTTATTAAATGCTCGACCTACGGCTTTTCTCTCTATCTCTTCGACTGTCAAAAGATAATTTACACCGCTTCTGTAACAAAATATTAACTTAACTAAACAAAACCAATCAATCTAACTTATCAGTTTCATCATTCGATTAAAAACTAAATGAAGTATGAAAATCGATATCGTAAAGATTAATATTCAAATGAATAAGATCTGAAACGAACTCGTTATTTCGTTTCACTTACCGATCGAATATCGAATAGTAGTTTTTAAATGGAATCTTCAGTATTCTGGCCAATAAGGGTTGGGTGTTACTGAGAGCGAATCAAATTCTTAGTAAAATTTTACACTTGTACCTTAAGGGCCCTTTTACCGCGATTTTCGAGCGAGTTTAAAGTGAGGCGAAGTTGCAGCAAGCACGCGGCGAATACGCGGCAGGCATGCGGTGTTTTCGCTGTCTAAAGTGGGACGGCGTGGTCTGTCAAACGCGAATATACAAAATGGTATTTACTACTAGTCTGCGAACTCGCAACGGGCCCGCTGCGCTTACTATGCCTAAGCAAGCAGTAGAGCAATAAAATATACAGTACCAACATTATACAAATTACTTTACAAGTCCCATGCGGTGTCATGTTGGTAATAAAAAATGCGACTTATGTAGATAATACGCTAAAAGCAAAAGAAAGACTTTTATTCTTATTTATTATATTTTTCAATAAAGTAAAAAAGTATAACGATATATACCTCAATATGTATAACATTGTTTTACGGTAGCACTTAAGGTAATGTATAAGAGTTGCTGTACATACAAGCGGTTCGGCGCATTCGGTTCGTCATATTTAGATTGTCAAAAATAGCGATTAACCATAAACAACTTTTTAATAATTTGCCTTTATGTAGGAAGACTGATAACTAGTGACCGATACTTTTACATATGATTTTACTCATGATAACAAACAAATTTCTCTTTCCCTAGTTTTTTTAGCAAAGCCAATGATCTTAATTACCGCAATAGAATATTGTATGACAAAAATAACACACAATTACCTGTAACTTATTTTTTTACAAATACACGCGCGCGTGTGCACGCCTTTGGGGTGACATTTCTTCGTGAAAGTTGTTCGTTATTATGGGTACAATTATGTGTTTAAGTATTAGTCACTTATTACAAGTCATCCTAAACAACAAACATAACATCACGTCTGTAATCCCCGAAGGGTTAGGCAGAGGTGTACCCATTAGTATACCCACATTTCGCCAGTTATGGTTTATGGCAATAGACTTAAACATAACTGGCGAAATGTGGGTGACATCCTATACAATTTTGACATAAATCGCTTCCCGCTAACTGTATGACCCAACTCTAGATAAGAATGAACTGAACAATATTGAATTTTAAATAAAACGTAGCGTTCAAATGATTCCTACATTGTTAAATAATAAATCACTACTATTTTACATTTCACGAACGATACTCTCAGATAGGTTTCTGTTATATTGAAATTGTTTTTCAAAATTTATTTTCGGATCATAACGTGTATCTGTGTCTGTCCGTAGAACAGCTATTGGCTGGGTATTTGTGGTTACTTTGTGTAGGCTGAGATGTTAAGAGTGGTCGTATAAAGTCCCAATATTTGTAAACACGTGAACACTATGTATAGGTACTTGAAAATATTTTAACCATTTAATTTTTAATTTTCTTATTCGTTATGATTTAGTAGTTTTTATATAAGTTACATTGTATTCATTATGTATGATTCTGTATGCAAATATTGTACAAATATTGATTTTAAAAGAGTACGTATGGAGTTTCTTGCCCATTCTTCTCCATACAAAACTACCTTTTGGAAGAGGCAACTAGATTTAAACCTTTTCTTTGTATATAACGTTCAAAAGTGGCGTATATTGGCCTAATTGAAATAAATGACTTGACTTTTTTTTTGACAAAATATGGTTCTACTGGCTTTTTTTTGGTCAATAAGTAATATATCTCAATGAAGTAGATAGTTTGTTTTTTATTGAGACAAATCTAGACTCTGAGGCTACTACTGAGAAATTCCCGACGGGAAAACCCAATAACACTTTCCCCGACCAAGGAATCAAACCCAAGACCATTAGACCAATAAGGCTGTCAATTTACACGATGTAGGTTAGTATGTAACCTGCGGTGTTTAGTATAAGGAATTAGTGTGGCAGGGCTGTCTCTGTACAGAACCTCTTGAATGGGTCACTGTCGACATACATTAAATTAAATTAAATTTGTAGATACATAGAATAGAGGCACTAGTATCTAGGCTTAAACTTAGTCAGTCAAGTCAGATAATTTAAATCCAAAATCCCGTACGAAATGTTACAATCGTTATCCAATAACATTTTGTTTTAATTTCGTATTTTCAATTCGACTCGAATCGAATGTTTTTACGGCTTTATTTGGCCTTTTTTAAATCGATTTATCGCAAAAATAGAACTACTATAAATGGAAATAAATATTTGCATGAAAAAGTTCTCGAGTGAAATAATGTTTAAATCGTTTACTGAAAGTAATTTTCATTACTGTGTAAACTTCAATAAAGTTAGCTAACCAAATATTGGCATGTCGAACTCGTGTACGTGCCAAATGACGTCATAGTTCACTTTTGGTCATCATTGGAATTATTTTAATTCCATCGTTTGAATTTTTGTTGTTATTATTATAACCATTTTTACGTAGGTAGCAAAATGTTTTTATTTTTATGTAAATAACACTATTTAGGGATGATTCTCATTAGAGCGTGTCGTGCCCGGGCCGGGGCGTGGACGAGCCGCCGTGGTATTGAAGTGCGTCGAGAGAGCCCGGACGGGACACGGATAATGCACTGTGTAATATAAATTGATTCATACAAAATATATGTAACAGATTTAAAACCGTGCCCCGTCCGTGCCCCGTCCGGGCCCCGCCCCGCGCACGGCACGCTCTAATGAGAATCATCCCTTAGTGTACTACATAAATTATCACAAACATACATACATACCTACATACGCGGTACATAACATCACGCCTGTATCCCCGAAGGTTAGGCAGAGGTGTACTCATAAGTACACCCACATTTCGGCAGTTCATGAAAAATATTACAGTATTATTTACTTATACATATATCGTGATGGCCCAGTGGTTAAAGCGTCCGTCTCTCATGACATCTCTCATCTCTCACAGGCTATGGGTTTGCAACTAGGTACGAGCAAGTACCAATGTGCAAGTACCTACTAATTTACTGTCCTGTACATTCTAAGTTTATCTTGGACATCACTGACATCGTTGAAGGAAAACATCGTGAAGGAACCTGGACAAGTTTGACATCGCCAGTGCCCCTTGAGTAAGCTTGGTGATCAATGTTCGTGCCTTCTCTGTGCATGAGAAGAGGCTTTTGACCTGCAGTGGGACAATAATAAGCTGGTATTATTATTACTTACCTGTATCAAATATTATTTCGACTCCCTACAGACGTAACTCAACGCTCTTCACTTACAAAGGGGATAAAAGGCTTTTAAAATAATTAATAGTTTGATGCAATTGTCATTGGCCTTACTATAGAACCTTAATTGAATGGATTATTACCCGTTGTTACAAAATGAACTTATGCTGAACCTAACAACTCGTAGTCGATTTGATGATAAGATAAGAAAAATCTTTATTTGCCTTAAATATGGTATGATGATGTTACAATCTTTTTTAAAAACTAAGTCCACATGTTTAACTATACAATTGCATGCAAATTAGGGCTATGAGTCATAACAGTAATGCCTAGTAATTAAATAATAGTGATTAGTGATTATTTATTAGTGATTGATCCTTCTTCTTTAAAGTATAATCATTCATAAATACAAAATATAATGTACTCCAGATCGATTCCGTCATGTAAGCCAATCTCAATGGAGACACTGTGGACACACAGGTGCACTCTCTCTTCCTTAACTCTCATAGTCAGATGGGACGGCAATCTAACAGGACCGGGGAGAGATCAGGCGTAGGACCAACAGCTTAACGTGTTTTCCGTCGCACGGGTGTGTCACACAACTAACGTTAACTCCGGGCTGGTATTGAGAAATTCCTAATAGAAAAACCCAATAACACTACCAAAATATAATACCTAGTTCAAAGTATTTTTCTGTTGGCTCCAGATAACTCGAACTAGCGCAATACTCGCCTCACAAAATAATACTCGTAGTAGCCTCAACTCGTTACGGCCAAGTTCCCGTTATAAAAACGCACATTTATATTAATTAAGCATTCGGATATCGAGTTAATTAAAACTGATAGTTGAGGGTTCTCGCCACATACGTTATTAAAATTGGGTAATAAGTAATAATCGTGCTGACTATTAATTATTTTTTAATTAATTATATTCGAATGGATGCGGTTGGAATAATTAATTCGTATTAAAATGGTCTCGTTTGAAGTTTAATTAGAATGAAGAGCTACTCTTATTTAGAATTGAAATATCGAAGGGACTGGTTTTTACAATACGTTCTTACTACCTACCTACTCCAAATAGTCTATATATTTTTTTCTTGGAGATATCCTCATAGACTGCCTCTGCGTGTCTTGGGGTAGGCACGGACTCTGGCAGATTTCTTCCGATTAAAATGCCATGGTGGTTCTCCAATTACCCGACACCTCTAAAGACAGTCCCGTCACCCGGTGCAGCTGGCACCCAACGGCCGCACTGACTTCAGAAAGGCACGCGGAGAATACCGCTCGTCCCGCTCAGTAGCAATCCGAAGCTTGGCAGTTGGTTTTGTGACACCCCCGAAGTACTCGGTACTGCACGTAAAGTTCTCGGTACTGCACTTGATCTCTCCCTGGTTGTATCGAATTGCTCGGACTATGAGAGTAAATGAAGAAGTGAAGAAGTGTACCCGTGTTTGCGTACATACTTGTGCACATTAATATCTCCTGCGTACTTGACTAGTCTCCACTGAGATTAGGCGCCGTGATTGAAATTCGGTCGGGGAAAATATTATTTTATAATAGTTATGATGGAAACGTGCTAACCCTTTTAATTATAATATAAACACAACATCACGCCTGTAATCCCCGAAGAGTTAAGCAGAAGTAGTGTACCCATTAGCACACTCACACTACGTTAGTTATGATTAAGTTCCATGTAATAGGGGGCGAGACAATTGCCATCAGCCGGGCACAAGTCCAGACACAGAGGCTGCCACTAGAAAATTCCTAATGGAAAAACCCAAAAACACTTTGCCCGATCTGGGAATCGAACCTAAGACCTTCATGCTCAGTAGTACCACTTGACCAACGAGGTAATCTAAATTACCCTTTAATTATAAATGTTAATTAAAGTTAAATAATGATAACCTTTCAGTTTTTGACATTTAACGTAAAGGGACACACGTAACGTAGGGGCTCGTACATGTACAGTAAAATAAAAATGATAAGGTCATATTTAATTGAAGTTATTATAATAATGTATGCTAATGACTGCTATGTTTCTAATAATAATATGGAAACGCCCACATGTTCATGTTAATACTCTATGCTGTAATTTTCTGAGAATTTTAACGTAAATATTCTGATATTTCTACAGTTTCTGTGTTAATAAGTCAAGGTAATAGTACGATTAATTTATTATTCTGGAAAATTACTTGTAATGTACCCTACATTGTAAGCATTTTACGGTTTCTAGGATTCCGTACCTCGGTCGGCAAAACGCTACCCTTATAGGATCACTTTGTTGTCTGTGTGTCCGTCTGTCAAGACCCTTTTTCTCAGAAATGCGCTGTGGTACCAAGCTAAAATCAATACGAAATACTCAGGTTTGCTACCCCTAAGTAAAGGAAAATATTCGAAAACCTGAAAATACTTATATCACAACATATTTACTTTTTGGAAGATTATTTTTTGTATTACTGTTAAAATTAAATATTGTATTGTATTGTATTGTATTGTTATTGTTGTATTGTTGTGTGTGTTGTATTGTTGTATTGTATTGGACTGCCTCGTTGGTCTAGTTGTCACAAGCACGACTGCTGTGCATGAGGTCTTGGGTTCGATTCCCAAGTCGGGCAAAGTGCTATTGGGCTTTTCCATCAGGAATTTCTCATTAGCAGCCTCGGAGTCTGGATTTGTGCCCGGTTGATGGCAATAGGCTCGCCCCCTATTACATGGGACTAAAAAACATAACTGGCGAAATGTGGGTGTACTAATGGGTACACCTCTGCCTAACCCTTCGGGGATTATAGGCGTGATGTTATGTTTATGTGTGTATTAAATATTGTATGGTGGTACGGAACCATTCGGTCGTGAGTCCGACTCGCATTTTTTTCTTGTTTATGACAGATTGGGGTCTATGCTCGTTGTATTTATCGACCTGGGAATTGAACCCAAAACCTCATGCTCAGCAGTCGCGCTTCGCGACCACTAGGCTAACGAGGCAGTTCATGAAACTAAGCAAGGATAAATAAAAAAATTAAAATCTTTATTGGTTAATAAAATACAGTGATTATTGAACAATGAACCCTGGCCTCCACACTAGGATTCCCTGTGTTGTGGAGGTCAGTCTCTTTCATCAGTGATACAGACATATGCACAATACTAACTATAAACAGAAAGAACAATTGCACAGTAGATTTATTAATAAATGTAAGAAGAGAAAACAAAAAAAAAATTAAATAAAAAAAATAAAAATCTTGGCTTCTGGCATTAAAAAATAGTACTATTACTGCCTGCACACTTGCATAGATACTGATCTCTTTTGTCGCCTGTACCGAACTACCCACCCAATCATTAAACCGTACTGTAACTTTTATATTCGCGTTTCAAGCCAGACCTTGCTGAAAACTCATAAATTCATAATCAGCGTAAAAGTTGCAGATTCTGATAAATAAGGTACTCGTATAAAAGTTAGTGTTTAATTTCGTATCCCTAGACTAGAGCGAGCTAAAACTCTGCCTAATTTAGTATGAAGTTTCTCCTCGTAAAATTTGTTAAATCGCACGCTACCTATGGAGAATTTAATCGGATAAGCGGCTAGATTGCTACAGATTTAGCAGCCGTAATGAGAATAATGATCATTTGAAATGAAATAATTGGCCTTTACTTAAATGTAATGATGTGATAATGGTCTTTATTGTAGGTATTTTGGTGTGGGTTGTTTTAAAGAGGGATAGATTTGTATACTTATTGTTAAGTTGATAAGATTGTTTCTCCTGCTACTGCAGCTGCCCTGCATTGCTGTGCTGTGATATGCTGCATATTTGAGCTCAAGTTTCGACAGACGATTGCGGTCGTGAGTTTAAATCTATAAGAAACAGTGTTGCATTCAAAATAACCATATTTATACCTACATTACTAGACTTTTCCCGTGAAATCACCCACGAAGTCAAATACCCCTTAATTTGGCGTTGTCTCAAAAGCAATTAAAAATTATTTAAAAAAAATCTACACGTATTTTGATTTCTATTTTAGTATCTTTTATTTGTTGCGAATGAATTTCATTAAGGTAATTAGAAGACCCAGATTTTAAACTTTTCAATATCCGTTTCGCATGTTATGCGTTTTTAATATCAGTGGGTGCTATTTATTATCCTTGTCATAGAAAATTGAGCCAAAACGCTATAGGATTGTTGTATTTTTTATTCGAAAATCGACTTAAATTGAATACTATTTACGTTGGGAGTGCTTGTGCAAGGACCTCTTGTTTTGACCTCATAACCTTTACAAAATTTCACACGATTCACTCCAGTTATCATACATTGTCATTAGCCTCAAATTCACAGTATAAATATTTTTATTTACCTAAAAGAGACTTTAAGTATATCATTATTTAGATACAAAATCCAGGTGTAGTCTGCAGACATTTTTTGTAGCGCTTCATTCACAGACATATCTTTCGTCCACATTATTATTACTGGGACTCGTAAGTATTTCAAACCTAGACTTTTTTTACAGTCTGAAATAGATTGTACAAAAAATATTATTATACTTTTATTATATCTAACGTAACATGTGAATGTCGTGATGGCCTAATGTTTAAGGTGTCCATGTTTTTATTCAAATGTTTTTTTAAGTTTATCTGGGACATCACTTACATCGGTGAAGGAAAACATCGTGAGGTAACCTGATCTTATAATTAATGTAAGACTGAAATCGCTAATCCGCTTGAGTAAGCGTTGTGATCAATACTCCTCGTTCTCTGTATAAGAAAGAGGCCTTATCCTAGCAGTGGAGCATTAATAGGCTGGTTGTTATTATTAATGTAAGATTAAAGCCCAACACACAGAGAGAGCGGGAACGGGACAGGAGCGGGACATGAGCGGGACGTGAGCGTGGCGTGAGCGTGTCGGATCGGGCTGTGTTCCTTGTTATATGGATGTCCACTCACAGCACGCTCATGTCACGCTCACGTCCCACTCACGTCCCGCTCACGTTCCGCTCACGTTCCGCTCCTGTCCCGTTCCCGCTCTTTGTGTATGTTGTGATTAACAATTTACTATATTACGACAGAGGTGTATCTTAAATCTCAAATATTCAGTTTTTGACGTACAAATCAACAAGGTCAAAGTCAAAGCTTTTCATTTCAATTAAACCATTGTATTTACTTTTGAATTGTCAAAGAGTCGGTCAGTTAGTCAAAAAGTTGAAACTAGTTGCTCGTTCTGAAACTTAGGTAGGTCTCTATGGGGACGAACGAGCGAGAAACTCCACGGACACTCTTTTCGATCAAGTTTTTTATAAATTTTAGAAAGGATAATATTTTCACTGTTCCCTTTTAGAAATCCTTATCTAATTCGTATTGTCCTATTATCCTAATTTCTAATTTCCACTTCTTATAAGCACGAAAGTTTCTGAGGATGAATGGATGTATGGATGGATGTTTGTTACTCTTCCACGCTTAAACGGCTGAGCGATTAACCGAGATTAACCGATAGGTACTCATATATTATGTAGATACTGATCTAGCTAAACACATAAGATACGTGATATTTATCGCATTTTTGTGTTCCCATGGTATAATTTTGGAAAGATACACATGACACACGTAACGCGGTTAGGCAGAGGTGTACCCATTTAGTACACCTACATTTCACCAGTTATGTTTAAGTCCCGTGTATTAGGGAGCTAGCCAATTGCGATCAACTCGGCACAAATCTAGACTTCCTGATGGAAAAATTCAATAACACTTTGCCCAACCTGGGGATCGAACCCAAGACCTCATGCTCATCAGTCGCACTTTGCGACCACTTGACCAACGAGGCAGGCAGAAGTCAGTAAATTATAATAAAGCAACGTTGTCTTTTAATTAAAATACTCATCAAAAGAGACTTTTGAACAAATATATTCAGTGAACAAAAAAAGACATTACTGTGTCCTTTGGGATTATGAAGGTAAAATGAAAAGCAAATAAAATGTATAGCAGTTGATAGCACACGAAAGTTTGTCTGTTACCCCCTTGAGAGGTTACTTTCTCGATGAAATGTTGACCATCGACCTGAATGTGGAGAATATAGTGTGTTTTATTTCGTGCCAGTGTGTTATTGAGTAAAAGACGTATTGTTTTCACACACACACGCTCATTTTTCTGGTGATCGCAAAGAGTGACTGCTGAGCACGAGGTTTTGGATTCGATTCCCAGGTCGAGTAGTGTTATTGGGTTTTTCCATCAAGAATTTCTCAGTAGCAGCCTCGGAGTCTAGCTCGGTTGATGACAGTAGGCTCGCCCCCTATTACATGGGACTTAAACATAACTGGCGAAATGTGGGTATACTAATGGGTACACCACTGCCTAACCCTTCGGGAATTATAAATAGAAATAATGATAGCAATATAACAATGCTTTGTTTTAAATATTAAGCAGTAACTCATCATATTTTGGACAAAAAACCGTTATAGCGCTAGTACAGAAGCTAGAAGCCATACTAATATTTGCATCCAAATGCAACATTCGAAACTGTAATCCGGAGAACAAAAGACTTACGTTCCACTGCTGCCGGGCTCATCAAGTATTTGAAATTCTCGCTAATTAATTATTTTAGTACAGAATTGCTGGCGGTCTATTATTGTACGCGAATTTTCGTAGCAATGCTACGCCGCTACGCAGTTTGCACTATTCAAAATATTGCACATTTCAATAATGAATATTTGGCATAATAGATAGATAGTACAAAAGTGGTTTTTCTTACTCCTCCGTTATTCTTTCCTGATTAATTTCGTTGCAGGACCCAAGACAGTTAATCGTTTCTCTGGGACTCGTCGAGCTTCATTGCCTCGACGCTTTTCTGGTGGCCTCCACTGTTGATTGTGGCATTCAGGAGTTGCAGTGGATGGCAACAGAGTGGCGGGCCTGTCCCAATAAAAAAAGATAGTTTAAAATTGTAAGACATTTTAATGTGGTACAAATTTTTGTGGTAATAATTTAATGAGGATACATCGCGTGATATACCGATCAGAACGATACGATACCCAATGGGAGCGCGGTGCTCTTAATCAGAGAGAACGTTACCACGCTTCTGATGCAGTCAAAAACGTGGCCACCAATTGGGCCCACAAGTTATAGAACAAAGAATTTTCTAAAATTATCGACTCAAAAAGAAGAAGATTGATAAGAAGGCCCTTTTCGATGTATCAGGTTTAAAAGCTACCTTACTATCTTACGTTTAGGAGCGACAACTGATTATTAAATATTTTACAAGATGTTGTTATAAACCATCATATATTTATTATTGCCAGACACTTTCCGAAGGCTATAACTTGAACCACACGCTTTTAAGGTCGTAATTTTAAAGCTGATTACTTGAGAACGGACGCCTTCCTGCTCGACGGCAATGTCGTCAAAAAGGTAAGCGTCCTCTATCGATCCTCAAAATTTTAGCCACTCTAAATTGACGTAGAACTGTCGAGCCTGGGATCTTTGACTGTAAACAAAGAGGAAGAAACAAAATAACTCTGTCTGTGACATCTCGAGGGATTGTAGGTTACTTAAAAACTTTTAGGGATTTAACCAAGTACACGTGTAAGCCGCACGGGTCGATCCGTCAGGTTAAGCAACGCTTGCCGGGGTTGGTCCGTGGATGGGTGACCATCTTTACACACCGAGACTCCTCCGTGCCTCGGAAAGCACGTTAAGCCGTTGGTCCCGGCTGTCATACGTGGATCTTTGACAGTCGTTACGGGTCGTCAGAAGCCCGAAAGTCTGACAACCAGTCTTACCTAGGGGTATCATATTACCCAGTTGCTGGGTTGTGGAGGTCAGATAGGCAGTCGCTCCATGTAAAATGCTGGTATTCAGCTGCATCCGGTTAGACTGGAAGCCGACCCCAACGTAGTTGGGAAAAGGCAAGGCAGATGAACCAAGTACACGTGTAAGACCACGAGGAAGATTCAATTTGCTACAAGAAAAAAAAAATGGTTCTAGGTATTTAGTCGTTAGATTTACGATGGTAGCGCAGTGTCAATTTCAGCTAACTCCGTTCAGGTGTTTAAGAGTAAAATAGTAAAAAACGTCTATCAATCCACTTGTCCATCTATCCTTACAAAACACATTTATACATACATCCACAAAATAAACACAAACAAGGACATTAAACATTTCTGTGGACTAGGGCATCTATATCTATTACAAACATGCACAATATTTGCTTATCACAGTGTTTATTGAGAAGGCAAATTCTACTTACTATATGACGTTCAATTCAAGTCGCAATCTTGTCTCAGTGTCAAAGGGTCAGTTCTCGTAACTACATGACAAAAAATCGTGATCTAATATTTTTTATGTTTAATTGTTTATGTTTTTGTGTAATCCAAAATGTTGCCAATACAATAATAATTTTAACAGCTAAACATGTTCTTAAATGAATGTTACCTATATCAAGAAATGATTTATTATTACAAATTTTCAAAATCTAATCGCAATCTCATTCTAGCGATGTCAAAAATTTGTCAAACATGTAGGTAAAATAAAGGCATTTTTGACGGATTGATTATAAAGCTAACGTTCCTAAAAGTTACTAGAATTGCCCCCGTGATTCCAAAATTGAGTAATAAAACAAAAAGTTTGCTAGTTGAATGCCAGAAACAGTTGAGTTTCAATTTGGTCACTTATCCCAACCCAATTTTGACCCAGCACTCGTTCAAGAGTGACAATTCAAAAAGAACCCACTCATCAAAAATTAAATCGTCCACTGATAACCCCATATTTGTCAATTATGACTACCCGATTTTAGCGTGCCGTACAAATTGAAATCCGGTTCGGCGTCCACTAATGAAGCCATTGTAGTTCTACCGTACCGGTTTTTACCGTGCAATTAACTCGACAATCCGGGTCGGTGCGGTCGGCTTAATCAGGACTGAACGCTGACACTTGAACGGTGAAGGGTTCCCTATGATTTTGGACCACGACTCCTATTTAAACGGGAAATTGTTAGTTCGATAGCAGGTGAATAGTGTTTTGTTTCGCTAGTCTTTTGTTTCGGAGTGAAAAATGTTTGGTGTATATTTTAATGGTAGTAGTGTAATGGATGTGTTTTTGTAGTCGGTTGGGTAGTATATTATTATTTACTATAGTTGGATTTGTATTTTATTCTGAGCGGGCTGTGGTTGAGTATTATTTTTGGTGAGTTGTTATTATTGATTTGTATGTTAACGTAGCTTAGTTTTGGAAATTAAAAACAGCAGCTTCTGGTGGATGGGATCTTGTTAGGATAAGAGCATTCTCCAGTAGAGACTAGCAGAGTTAGAGCCCTACATTGCCCACCTTGTCTACGTTCATGCATTACCTTTTTCGGTACGGTACCTTCTATCACCATGAGTCGGGAGCCCGGTATACACTTGTTGCATGATCCGCGCCCCCGATTAGTGTTGACCCTTCATCATGTGCGGCCTGTTATGCTAACCTTACCACGCGCACACGCGCGCGACGACGCGTGACGGTGCGCTCACGGAACTATTGCTCGCCGCCGTCACTGGTCTACGTCTGATCAAGCGACGAACTGCCTCAAGTTTGTAACCCGCAGGCCTCTCCTTACGGTGTCCGGAGATCATTGAGTGCCCTTCAGCGTCTGGCTGAGCTTCTGATGCGACCAGAGTGAGAGGTTCGCTCTCCTTACCTCTACGCTGCCTCCATTGACTGCATTACCTAAAAACAGAGTTCAACCCAAAACTCATACCGAAATAATTCTGTGCCTCCGGTGAAAACTGATATAACTTCAAAATGACTACTTTTCAGTAGAGCGATTTAAAGTTTTATTTAATTTATATTTTATTTAAAAAGATTATTATCAATAATTTTACAGAACACTTAATGTTAAAAAGAAGTTGCATCGTTTTTCTTTAAAATTACAGGATTTTGTAACATTTCATTAGAAAATTCGGAAAATATTGAGGAAAAACTGTCAACTATATCAATGTGCACCGACATTACGTCTGTGTAAACTAATGTATGTTAAGTAATATCAACTTACACCACACATGCAGTTCTCGTGAAGACTGATATCATGAAATATGTTTTAGTATATACACTGATAATATTGATGCAAGAAAAATGTTGTTGAACAAATCTAATATAACTTTATGTTAGAAATCAGTCTAGAACTTTAAAGTTTACCTAATTTAATATTTATTGAGATATATCACTTATCACGATGTTATTTTTTGTGTATAATGCTACAAGTAAACTTACAAATATCACTTTACACGAAGATGTTGAATATTATAATTCAACGTCTTCGTGTAAAGTGATATTTGTAACCAATTTTATTTAAAGCTAAAACAAAACAATCAAAAATCTATTCTCAATTTGTATTAAAAATAAAACACACTTATTTAAGATACAAAATACAATTATCTGAATAAATTGAGTCAAACAAAAAGTAAAAAACCTTAAATTTCTAAAAAAAAAACACCTTTAATGTTTATTTTCTTAATTAGCACAATAGTATTTAATTAATGCCCTAAAGCCACTTCGTTCTCGTAGCATCCTTCCCCTACCCAACCGATACCCCTACCCCTATCCTACCGATACCTCCACCTCTACACTACCGATACCCTATCCATACCTTACCCTACTCCTACCCTACCTAAACCCTACACTACGCCTACCCTACCCAAACCATACACTACCCCTACCCTACCGTACCCTACCCTTACCCCTACCCTACCTCTACCTAGGACTAAAGTACCAGGCTGTCATGACTACTCATGACTGTGTAGGAGCTTACTTGGAGCTTACTTGACATGTTATGTTAGCTATAATGTCATCATACCTTTAAATAAAATACCAGGCTCCATAAGTGTGTAGGAACTTACGTATAAACGTTTTATATCACGTCCCACGAACGGAACGGGATAAAAAGTCCTATCCTATGTCCTTCTACTGGTTCTTAACTACCTCCCCACCAATTTTCAGCCAAATCGGTTCAGCCGTTTTTGAGTTATTAAATAGTGTAACTAACACGACTTTCTTTTATATATATAGATGTATATTCATATTGTTACATATAGGTTCTAATGAAACTGACATGTTTCATGATATGGCAATAAGAAGTAAGTAATAATTATAATAAAAGTTTATAAAAAAGTAGGATACAGATAATTTTCAGTCGTTCTCCCTGGAATATAAATCAGGATCAATATTTCTGACATCAGCCTTATTGTCTAATGATAAAAAAGCTGTGAACGTTGTATATAAAAGAAATTTTATAGAATATTAAGTATCAACATTGCACCCGTGCGAAGCCGGGGCGGGTCGCTAGTTCATTATAATCGTAAAAAATAGAATCTGTTATCTCAACTACGGTAAATAATCCAGGTTTACCTCATGTTCGAATTAATGCGCCCAATATCTTGGATGTAGTCGTTCGTTTTTTAGCTCTTTCGATTGCAGAATGGTCACGTCTACTTCCATTCTTGTATGGCCCGGTATCAAGAATTTGTGCTCTATGAAAGTAATATAAGGCAGGACACAGGAACAGCAAGTAGCATCATTGTAGTCACCATGGAGTTTTTATTCTGCTCAGCGCAAGTGCCAGAGTAAAGGATATTTTTTATAATACCGGGATATTTAGTGAGAACTTGATTTAAAAAAAAATAGAATATACATACTTCCTCATTATTATCAGCATGAAATGGTGATTGAGGACTATGCGGTTTGTACGCTCTGAAAATCTGTTGTGAGCCATAGCGATCCGCTGCATACGCGCGTGCGTGCTCTCCGTCTAAAAACTTTATCACCACTGACCCCGCAAGGCTCGCATATACCCCGTAATGCCGCCCCCTGTGCCCGCGCAATCCCCCGCGATAGAAGAAGTATCACTATAATACACATTTGTATGCCCTATTTGGAGTAATATTTACGTGTTTAATAATATAATTTCACATGTATCATTACACACAAACAATTTTTTACTTTGGATTTTGTGTTAACTGATATGTCTGAAGTTGTACCAGTAAATTACGCACAATGTCTTCGTGTATAAAAATATAACTGAGCTTATATCATTAATCACATTTATAAAAGATAAAGTATACAAATGTATTGGAATATAACTTAAGACATATTTTTTTACACGGAGCACTATCTAATTTTTCAAAATATTTAACGATTTATGTGGAGTTAAATTATTTTACACGTCATTAACTATTAAAACATAATTTTTTAGGCCTACTTGTATCACACTATCTCTGGAAATATGACTTGTATCAAAATGTCGATTAGACAGAAATGTAGAGAATTTTTTTCTGATACAAGTGCATTTTAAATCTCCAATTTGATACAACTTGAGTTATATCAGTTTTCACCGGAGGCACAGAATTGCCTTTAGCAAAACAAAATGATCCCAAAAAGAGATGACAGTAATAACTTCTCATTTCACATAGGGATTAACGTTTTAACCGAACCAGAAATCCAAATTTAAAATGTCGAAATCAAATATTTAACTAAAGCTCATGAATTGACGTTCGGATTTTGCGATTTGTGGTCAGTTCCGGCAGCCGGGATTCGCGTGTGTAGCCGCCCTTAATTAGGGATGACCTTTGATCCACAATCAATGTGATCTACTATTTATTTACATACTAAATTAATGTAAAATGAAAATATATTTAGCTGTAATTAGTCGAAATAAATAAATTCAAGGTGTAGCTATAATTAAATGAAATAAATCTTCTGAAATAAGTAAACAACGTTGGCTTCTTTTCAGTAAATTACTTTGAAAAAATAAGGAAAATTAGATACCAACAATTGGTTTTGTTCGGAAGTTTTCTTTGGACTTGAATGGATAAATTGTTTTTGTAGCTAACGCCAAAGTTGTATGATACAATTACTGGTAAAATGTTACTGTTTAATGTACTGGTAAATTAAGTTAACCAAATAGGAGTAATTGGGTGTCATTTCTGATTTATTAAAAGCAAAGTAGGGTGTACATGCCAGTTTATATGTTTGTAAACGCATGCAGGAAACAGGAGAAAATTTAAAGTACGTCCGTTAATGGAAAGCAGAGCTGGCAGAGACAGAAGCTGAAGAACTTTGTATAATCTACCTGTAATACCTATGCACTCATGTTCGCAAATAATAAATGATTGATTAATTGACCGATTGATTGATTGGATTCATAAATAAAATTGCAGTTGAAAACGTTTACAATATTGAATCTAGTTGTCCAATCCAAAAGGTAGTTTTATATGGAGAAGAATGAGCAATAAACTCTTTAAAAAAATGTTTAACAGTATGTAGTAGGAAGTTTATGCCACGATACTTCTATAGAAAAGATGTCATCTCTGATTTTGCCAGCAAGACTGGCATAATAAAAATAAAACTAGAAGTTAGAACTCACATTTCATACAGCCTAACTTTTTTGCCGGCCTGTACGTTCCGTGTTCCAACGAAGTTTGTACTACGAGCGAGTTACTAAAAACAGTATTTTATAGCAAGCATAGTTCTGTTTTAACTAGGACGTTGCTCAATGCGTATAAACATTATTCTGGTTAGTTTAGAAAATTGTCATGTTCACGTTTTTGTTAAGGAAAAATTCAACTTTATAGAGTAGCGGAGAAAGATGAATTTTCTATCACACCATCTGGTTCCGGGATGATTCAATAGAATGAGAATACTAAGAGCTTTGAACTTAGCTCTTACTGGACCAAAAAAAAATTTTAAGAACTAGTCCAACCATTGGCAAAGAAAAAAACCATTTGTTTTGACTTATTTATTTGTTTAAGCGACTTCAAAAAGGAGGTTCTAAATTCGGGGGGATGGAGGTTCTAAATAATACATGTTGTTTTACGTTTGTCACTTCAAAACTGCATCATTTATTCATAAAAGTAATGTGCCAATAAAACCCTTTTTTATTACCTCTAGCAAAAGCAAAAGAATTAGTTTTAACGCAACAAAATATTTTGTACAAAAATAAACGAATATCGCATGAGTACCTCACATTACTGGCCAAAAAGAAACTCCACTTAGTTTGAAGCCGCAAAGCAGTTAGCGCTGCAGTGTTAAATTGAAGCGAAGTTTTAAAAAACGAAGTATTTTTCGGCACTTTTCAGCCAGCTTCGGGCTTTGCCTCGTTTTGGGCATCACACTATGGAACGGTTACATGCGACAGTAGCGTTTAGGTAGCTCAGGAATATTTGCATAGACAGACATCCACACTGTCTAAACTAATGGTATAAAGCTGAAGAGTTTGTTTTCTTTTGTTAGTTTAATCTCCGGAACTACTTGTACGATTATGAAAATTCTTTAGAAAGTGGCTCCAGTGACAGAAAAGTTGAAAGGGAAACGGTTGTCTTGGCATGGACATGCGAAGAGAGCCATTAATATGAATCTGAATGGATGGAAAGGAAGAGGAAGGCCAAAGAAAAGATGGATGGATTGTGTGAAGAATGATATGAAAGAAAAGGGAGTCAGTGATAGCATGACGACTGTCAGGACGGAGTGGAAGAAGAAAACGTGTTGCGCCGACCCCAAGTAACATGGGACAAGGGCAGAAAGATGAGTCACATTACCTACTGCCGACCCGGCAGTCGCTCGTCCCGCTCTCGCTGTCTCTGTGCGTTGGGCTTTCTTTGCAAACAGAGCAACTATTGCAGCAACTGGCAACTAGCTGGCAACTAGCTGTTTACATACATTTCAATTAGACTGCGCACACAGAGCAACTCGAGTTTCGAGTTGCGGCAATCGTCAACAGTTTTCAGTTGCTGCAATCGATGACTAAGTTAGTTGCTAGTTGCCGCAACTAGCAACTTTTAAATATTGTACCGGTTTTTAAAGTTGCCGGTTTCCTCAACCGTCAATAGCAACGCTTCGGGCGATTTCACACCCTCCCTCCTTCTTCGAGTGCCCGGCAATGCCAGTGTCTCTACGGCAACGACATACGGCTATGAAAGTTGCTTACAAATTGCCAACAAGTTGCGGCAACCGGCAACGTTATAGCAACTATCAACTTTTACAGGAAACTTTTAAAGAGTTGCCAGTTGCCTCAACTTGAGATGCTCCGTGTGCAAAGCGCCTGTTGGAGCATAGAACTAGGTCTCGACGCTGGCGACTGTCTTTTGTTTATTGTACGCGTGAACATAATTTTACGTAATAAACACTCAGAGCCTGTCCAGAAAGCGCGATTTACGCGCGAGTCCACTCGCGCGTTTTGATTTGTATTGCGTCCAGATGCGGCGAAATCACGCGCGTATGTGATAAGACGGATTTGGTCAGTTACAAAAATGGACTCGGATACAGCGGTTGTGTTGTACAAGGACACGCGCGTAGTACTGGACGCTGCAACGGCGCCGGAGTATCTCGACTCGCGCGGCGCTCGTGCGTAAAACGAGCGAGTTGAGAGTCCCGCTCATTGCAAGCGTTTTACGCGCGAGTGAGGTAACGCGCGAGAGCATCTGGACGGAATGTATGCAGCTCTAGTAACTGGAGAACGCGCGAGTGCCTATGCGCGAGTGGACTCGCGCGTAAATCGCGCTTTCTGGACAGGCTCTCAGATGTCTATAGCTCTTTGTCTATGCATAGACAGTGTGAGCAGACGTGGCTGTAGTCACTTAGCAAACACGCACGGATCCTTATAAATTCAGAAGTCAATTTGAGGGCTTCTGTTGTTAGTGTCAATGCTTCCGTGATTGTGAAATTAACCCGTACATGTAATGTGTGTGCCAGGGTTATGGATTTTATTCTTAAGAGTTACCGCGGCCCTGGAACACAAAGGGCATTAAGAGGATCACGGATGGATTTTACTCAGTATGAGTCTGACACTCCTTTCCGCTCTGCCCAGAGCGGAAGAAGTCATTCATGACATGATAACCAATCCTTAAAAAATATGTAATATGCATAGTTCAAGGACATGCGTTGAGGACCGCTCGTAACTCATAAAATTATCCAATTTGATACTACACCAAGCAGTAATTTGTAAACCACAGTGCAATGAACTCCTAATTCTCTGCAAACCGCATTATCTCCTACATTTTTCTAGGAATACGTAAATTCTGACTCTAGAATACTTACTCTAGATCAGAGTTTCCCAAATAGTGCGTCGCGACGCCCTGGGGCGGCTTGTGGGAAGTCGCGCGATGGTAGGCACAAATACATATTAATAAGAATAAGAATTATTTATTTCCAAATAAGTTAGGTACATTAAAATACTCGTGCAAACAAATATTAGTACTTATTTAATTATTGATTGTAGAACTTACAATCAGTGCTAATAATTAAATAAGTATGTAAGTAAGTTAGTAAGTTAAGTATGTATTAGAAAATATTTATGTACAAGTATATTGATTACATTATACTTGTATACTTTCATAATATATAGAAATAATTAAGATTATAACTCTTGTAGTATCTTTAGTTAAATATAAATCCAATACTAATATTTTAAATGCGAAAGTAACTCTGTCTCTCTGTTACACTTTTACGACTAATCTACTAAACCAATTTTTATGAAATTTGTTACGGGGTTAGTTTAAACCCCAAGAAAGGACATAGACTACTTCTAACTTGCGACATCATCTGCGACTGACATTTACCCGGACGAAGTAGCTAAAAAAGCTATTAATAAATAAATAAAGTAATCCGAATGTCTGTTAGAGCTATTTATAAATATTTCATTTAAAAGAGCGTTGCAATAAAAATACAACCCGTAAAGAGTCCCAGTATTAAAAAGATTGGCAACCCCTGCTCCAGATAATAAATATGGTCATACACACTAATCCAACTACTACATCCCTGTACCTGCAACTTATAAAATATTACAACAACACACACACTAGAAAAAGAACCTTACTTTCTTACCGTAAGGTCGATAATTCCTTGTTTGTTTTGTGATAAGTAGCGCTATAAATTTATTAGACGATGATCCTAGGGGCCGCGGTCCCTAGTTACACAGTCTGTTAGTCAAAAGGGTGTTTACACCCGTAGGTGGTCGTATGCACAATGCACTAGCTTAATTATCTTTGTGACAAGAAGTTAACGATCTGGAAGAGGCGTGCGACAAATTTTGGTACATGGGTCGGTTGACTTAGGACGAATATTCGGCTCAAGTGTTATCGCGATATTATTATGGTAAGTATGGTGAGTGGTGAGTTGGGGGTTATGATTTTTTTTTGGGTGGTAAAATCATCAAATGAGTCTTCCCGCCCTGGGGCGGAAGGGACTGTCAGACTTCAGCCCGGATGATGGAAATAGACTCGCCCCCTATTACATGGAACTTAAACATATTATAATTTTATTGGCGAAATGTGGGTGAACTAATGGGTACACCTCTGTGTAAAGCCTCGTATTCATGGTAAACATTTGTTTAGCCACATGGTTGCATAAACATGTTACCGAGTCGCGTCAACATATTGCGGGCAACACTTGTGTCGCGGAGTTGATTACGCCATGTTGCAGAGTCGACGCCCGGCCAGCGAAAACATCAGTATGAATATCAACAAAATGTTGACATGTGTGGACAATCCATATTGATTTAAATAAAGTTTCTAGCGGCATTCTCGCCGTTCATCAACAACGTTGATGTGACGTTGCTAAACAAATGTTTACCATGAATACGAGGCTTAACTGCGCTCGTGGGCAACGCATCCATGGCGCATCCAGTATCGCTTACCATTGTTTAACATGTTAATTATAAACATAAATACTGACGTCCCTCGGTTTTGTGCCGACACTTAGTCATAAACCAGTCTCGTATGCTTTATAATAGAGGTCGTTAGCACACTAAATGAAATTTAATGGTCAACATTTAGAACGTAAACTTTTTTCGCGTTACACTTAATTGACGTTTAGCAGTTCTGTTGGTACTGCAGGTCTGAGTTCAAACTGATGGGGGACTTGACCTACTAGTTTTTATTTCTTACGCTGTTGCATAGATTTTTTTTTTGTACTTCGGCACAGAAAACATTTTTTTTTGGATATTTTGTGATGGCTCGGTGGTTGAACCGCCTGCCTCTCATGCACGTGGCTGTGGGAATGCAACCGGGCAGGGGCTACTATTAAAGTGATGTTTTCAATACAGTGTACTTTCTAATCAACCGACTTCAAAAAGGAGGAGGTTCTCAATTCGACGCGTATGTTTTTTTTTTATATTGTTTATCTTGGACATGACTGATATCGGTAAAAGAAAACATCGTGAGAAAACCTGATCTCATTATTAACAAAAGCCTAAAATCGCCAATCCACCTTGACCAAGCGTGGTAATCAATGCTCGTGCTTTCTTTATATGAGAAGAGGCTTTTGCTCTGCTGTGGTACAATAACTGGCCGTAATTTATTATAATATGTTAAAATAGTACTCCACTCACAGTGACGACTCAAGCCTTGTAAAACCTTCTCACAATGCATTCCGTGTGAAAGACGACCGCCTTCTGCATCTGACATAATTATTATATCAAACTATATCATTATGTCAACGGCGTTTATCTATAGTAGGTAATAAAAAAAGGCTGAAGAGTTTTTGTTAAAAAAGCTCTAATGTCTTTTATAATTATGATAGCTAGGTTCATGAGGAATTATATAGGCTATTTCACATTATACTAAGACCCACGAAAGTAAAGCAGTAATTCAATATGCGAGTGAAACCACGAGGTATTGCTAGTCGTTAATATTTTGGGTATTTTCCCCTAAACTGACAGTTTTTTCCCAACCATTAAAGTTA
Source organism: Hoplodrina ambigua (assembly GCA_949774945.1). Lineage (NCBI taxonomy): Eukaryota > Metazoa > Arthropoda > Insecta > Lepidoptera > Noctuidae > Hoplodrina > Hoplodrina ambigua. The sequence goes on from OX458976.1 coordinate 3,307,690, forward strand.
CAACAGCGTCGTTCATATAATCACCGTAATAATTTATCGAAATATTCCAATAATTACTACATAGGAACACTGTCACACAATATGGCCACCAATTAATTCTTATTATAATATTCTCAAGGTAACACGGCGAAATATCGATTTACTACGTTTTTCGATTGTTTCGCTCGAAATATAATGTGTGGGAGTCACGCTCCTTTTCAATAATATTTGATAGGAAAATATTAAGCTCGAGCAGTGTGGAGTGCTTTTAATATCGAAATATAAATATATATGTTTATGTTTAATATAATATGGTATTTTTATAGTATCTAAGTATATAGAATTTTATTTTTTATAGTAAGTAGGTATGTAGAATTTTATTTATTTTGTGCTTGTGTACACTTAATTTTATTTATGTAAAATGTTAAGTACTTTTGTTTTAAAATCTCTAATTTTGTTGTCTTACGCTCGTACAATAACTTGCACCAACCATGTTAGCTCTTCACCACCTTTGGTTGACTGTTAGAGAATGCTTATGGCAATAAGTCCGCCTTTGTACTTTTGTTGCATAAAGTTTTAATAAATAAAATAAAATAAACTATTGGCATGTGAAAACTAAAATTTGGAGCTGAAAGTAGATCGGTAGGTGCAGTGATTTGTTCGAAATTTAAAAGAGATTGATTGTCATTTGTTTTACAAGTTACGTAACAAATAGGTATTTGTATAACCTACAGATAATTTTTCCGGGTCTGGCTGCTTGTGTATGTGAGTTTATATGATTATAAACGCACCCACGATACAGGGGAAATTCCCAGAGTGGGGCAACTTTTTTTTAAACAAGAAACATGAAACTTTAATTAAAAAAATAAAAAGGACGACTGCAACAAAAATTGCACATATTTGTACTTTGTTTACTCGTCAGTTTTTTTACGACGTTTTTTATTTACAGTGTTATATATTTTTTGTCAAATTCTAGACGAAACACATAGACAGATTATTAATAATACATAGACAAACCAGATTATTAAAAAAAAAAATGAGGCAGGTATTAATTTACGTTTTAAAGTGACCACACCGGTTTCTATTTTTTACTAGCCTATGTTACTCGGAACGATGCAAGGATTGTAACGATACCCCATACATCTAAATCGGTTCAGGCGTTTAAAAGTTATGGTGGAATAAAGAAACTCACATACATACATTAATCCTGAACACAGAACACTTCTTTTTTTGGGGCATTCGAGTAACGAATTAGTTATACCCAATTCAATAAAGTACTACAGCAATACAAAACAGTGCTTGAGTTACATCAGCATAGTTTCAAACGCTCTTACGCCTCAAAGGGAAATACCTAGTATGGGAATACTCCATATGACCATTACAGATTGAGGACTAAAGGGTTTGAATCGAGGGCACCCTGCTTAGGGGAGAACTGGCTCAAGAGCTCAAAGGAAAGTCTTTGAGTGATCACAGGATATGTTACCCCTTGCTTACTCTAACATTGCATAGTTGGCTTATAAACGTGTATGTGGGATAATGATTGTTTGCAGTTACTAGAGGCTGCTTTGACGATGTCTGTGGAGTAGAAAATAATTTTAGATAACGTAACATAACATTACGCCTATAATCCCCGAAAGATTAGGCAGAGGAGTACCCACTAGTACACCTACATTTCGCCAATTATGTTTATTTTTTAATCCCATGGGGCAAGCTTATTGCCATCAACAAGGCAGAAATTTAGACACCGAGACTGCTACTGAGAAATTCCTGATGAAAAAACCCAATAACACTTTGCCGACCTGGGAATCGAACCCGAAACCTCATGCTCAGCAGTCGCATTTTGGGACCACTAGACCAATAAGACAGTACTTTTGGATATCATATAATTGTGATAAGTTCTGAAAAAACGAGCCACAATCTTTAAATCTTACTATTATTCGATGTTATAAACAGACACTTCAATTGTATTCTTCAATTGTATATAGGTAGAGAAAAGTATAATAAAAAAATCCTACTTCAAGATAGAACAGTAAAAAATAACAACAACAAAAAACTCGTACTAGTTAATAAAACAAAATGTCTTAATAATTGCCTAATTAAGCTTGATTCGTTCCGTGCCAGGATGCAGGCGCGCCTAAAGGATTATTAGAAGGAATTAACAGCGATACTTAATAACATCTTTAATTTGATGACATGATGTGGGTCTTTGAGCACAGTTTATCTGTTAAAAAGGTCGTTGACTTCAAGAATAGACATCCATATTTGAAGTCAAAGGATGAAAAATAAAAAAAAAAACATTGGCAATCTTTAAAGTTCTTTTTTTATGCCAATCATTGAATAAAATAAATAATAAATAAAAAAACTAAATACCTACTAAATTTAATATTGTTTAAAAGGTTTTATAAAATAAATTCTACTGAAAAAAGAAATGATTCTACTGGTGATTTTATCTAAATTATTGTATTTAAGTTCACATTATAGAAGTAATATAAAATAATGATCAGAATCTGTGATAGATAAAAGTAAATGGGCAATACACATTTATTAAAGTGCTCATTTTGTCTGTTATTACATAAATTACGAACGCATTACAAATAATAAAAGCGATAGGTTTATTCCTACTAATAAAGCCTTACTTTTCCGCGTAAATGTTGCTTCTGAGTGCCAATTAGCGTCGTCGTAAGGACACCTTATCCGACTTCCATACAATCGAATCATCAACTTTACTAATGTACAAAATACGGGTAAAGATAAAAGAAAACAAAAGAATCTCACTAAACGCCCTCTCTTTTGTTACAGATAAATATCTCGCTCTGATGTGAAAAGCGAACAAAGATGGACCTTAAATATCTGATCCTAATGATTGCCTTCGCGACAGTCGAAATAAACGTAACTGAGAGCAGACAAAACGACAAAAGGCGATGGAAGAACGACAAGATTTACTCACACTACGTCAATATTTGTGATATACAGGACCGAGGGTCCAAAGTTCATTGTTATTGCGAAAGCATAAAGATAAAAACAGCCACAAAGGCCGATTGTTGGGTATTCAACGGCGGTATAGCTGAAGACGATCCGTTCTGGTCGAATTTTTATTCACAACCGAAAATAGAAAAGTTAACATTCAACGTCAGAGCCGACGGCGGACTGACGTATATACCCGCAAAAGTGATCGTTAGGCTGGAACGATTACAATATCTCAACATACAGTACGCCAACATTTATAGTATACCATCGTTCGCCTTCACAAACTCAACCACGCTCCGGGAAATAATATTGCCCAAGAACAAAATAGCAAAACTGGAAAAGATGTCATTCGCCCATCTAATAATGCTGTCAAACGTCAGCTTAGTAGAAAATCAGATATCTGAATTGAAGCGGGACGTGTTCTACGTCCTCCCCAATTTGCAGAGGCTGTATCTGTCGAAGAACATAATTAGCGTCCTCCACGACGGATGCTTCAAACATCTGAACAATCTTATAAAATTGGACCTCGACAACAATCAGTTGACAGTTGTCATTAGGGAGAACTTCCAAGGTCTGTCTAATCTGATCACGTTGGATATGAGAAACAATAAATTAACGATGATAGGGGACCTTGCGTTCGCGGAACTTTGGAGCCTTCAAGAACTTTACCTGGATGGCAACGAAATAGAATTTATATCCGAGAGGGGTTTCGGTGGATTGACTCAGCTGCGAAAACTTTCGTTGGCCGATAATAAGTTGGGGACATTAGACGACGGCGTGCTCGATGATATTCAAAAGTTGAATGTTTTGGATTTAAGGAGCAATAACTTAGAAACGTTGAAACAAGAAGCCGTACAAAATGTTTTGGAAAACATGAAGTCCAATTATGCGTTAATCTCTCTAGACGGTGAGTTGAATTTTGTCAATTTTGTTCGTCATTTATCATTGTTCTTACAATTATGTAATGCCTAACAAATGCCGATATTACTTCGTAACTGCTGACATTTGTTAAGATAAATACGAATTTTGTTCTTTGTTGCCGCCAACGCTTTTGATATGTAGGGAACGAGTCTAACAAATGAGGATGTCGTAACAAATCGACCCGTTATGAAGCACGGAAACAATTAAGTCTAATAATGTGTAGAACGAAGAATTTTTAAAAGGATAAATGTAGTTTTACACCTCATTATGTGAGAATAATAATTAATGCAGTAGTACACTGACCGAGGATTCAATTTAAAATGCAAACTACCATTATAAGTGCCCATTAAACGGTAAAAAAACTATCATTAATAACATCTGTGTGCTCGGTTAATTACCGGACCGTAGTGATGTATGCTCCTTCAGTAACCCGTTGGGTAATATATCCGTGTTGAAAATTAACCGGAATGGTTCAATTTACCGCACGATTAGCTGCCTCGGCTATTATTTCACGGTTCTTTGGTTATCATGATGTATCATTAATTAGTGTTTTGTAGGTGTTATGTCGTAGAGTAGAAAAGAGGCAGGCTGTTTTTTTTTCTTCCTTTGCTTTGGTTTGGAAATAATTATCTGTCCACATTTGGCGTTATTTTTATGCAAAATGTTTTGACTGTATAAAGTATTCTGTTTTTAAAATGACTTTGAAAGATAATCTAATTTCAGAACCTTTTTACCTCTGCATAATCTCGTAAACCAGCACCAAGTCGCATCAATCTTACTACAAATCTACTAACTAACCACCTAAAAACGTGAGCCACAGTCCACCGCACACTTAAACCATCCGGGGACATTACTACCCCCAACTACAATGAATCAGGCCTTGAAATACTGTGTTTAAGTGCTCTGTGACAATTTAATAGCGTCTATATTTTGCTGTGAGCTAGATGTTATATTTTCCGCAACTGACCGAGCATTGCTGTTAGCTATGATTTAATACTCTTTGTCCACTGTTAATTTGGTTTTGTGGTTTGTTTATTGTAGAGATAATCCTACTTACGTAGTTTCATGTGTTAAGATTTTTGTTTGTACTGGATTTGTTTTACGATTGATTATAATTACTGTTCCTTTGTTGCGTGATCAGTGAGGTTATAATACTATAATATAAATTGGCTTTAACGGTTACACATGTAATGAAATGAAATGACTCCAGTAGAGTACTTATATAATATACCTTACAGTTCTGTAAAACAGGGTACATTTTACGAGGCGCCAAACATTTATGAAATAGGAAGGTAATTTCTTAACACAGAATGTTAAAATGTTGTTAACCCAACCTTTTTTCATAGGTAACAAGCTGACCTGCGACTGCCGCTTATCCTGGCTTCACAAACTTCGGAACGAAACAAAAAGCAAACGCATCAAAGCCTCACTGTCTCGCCTCAACTGCATCATGGATACAAAAATAAACATAGGTACTATCAAAATTGACAAACCACAAAAAGCTATTCAAGGTTCGTACAAAAAGGACATCGATTATGAAGAAGAAGAATTCGAAGATAAGCATTACGATGACGCAATGCAAGATCAGGAAACAGATAACGATGATACCAAAATTGAATATAAGAGGAAACTGCTCGAGATACCAGTGGAGATGCTCCCATGTCCGAACCGTTTAATTTACGAGGCGTCGTATTCGCCGCCGACGCAAGACGAGGTCAAATATTACAAGACTTCATCAAGTCAGATGCTGGTAGCAACAATAGGGATTTTGATACTAGTGCTAATTTTGACATTGTAGCGTTATGAATTGAATTGTAAATAATTCTGTGATTTCATTATGCATTTATCGTTGAAGAGTTCTAGATTATTAATTATGATTTCTGCAAAATATCTTCTTTATTAATACTTTTGGTGTTCATTTTAGTTACGTTAGGAATCAATTTATTTTGTAATTTTTTGATTTATCATTGTTCTAATTATAATTTACTATATTTATACTTACATAATATATCGTGACTTGAGTTGAAGGGTGGTAGATATTAGTTAAATTGCTTATTTACGTATATATAAGGACTATTTTTACTAAATTCTTAAAATCATCTTTTTCACGGCTTTCATTAATTCTTAGATTATAGGTTATTTTTAGGAATTGATAGATTTAGGTGAATTTGGACCCAAAGAGCTAATGCTGTAAATAAAATACACACACGTAAGTCAAAAATGATTTCTATGTAAATAACATTTAAGTAAGTTTTGCAGAATTAAATAAAAATGTTACATTGTGTATCAATTTATTAAGAGCTGGAATGAATTGTTGTAACTTTCGTAATACTTAGAGACAGTGTTTCGTGGAGAGTAATATTATACTTATATATTTTTTTCCATTTTGCCCCATCCTAGAATTTTTTCCTGTATCGTGGATGCGTTTACAAACATATAAACTAACATACACAAACAGCCAGACCCAGAACAACTACACGCCACAAACATTTGTAAGACTGTGCGGGAATCGCACCCGCGATACGCACCGCAAAAGCGAAATTTCAGAGTACATTTTTACGCAAGATATCAATTTACCGAACAGATCATTGTTACCGATAGTTTTCTTAAAAATCCTCTTAAATTTAACTAACATCATAACTATCATTGATAATAATCATTAAATGAGGCGCGAGCATGAGGTTGAGATGCTTTTCTAAACAACTATGTAAATGATTATCACGCAGTTAGTTCTCTGTACCGGATCGTATCTTGGCAACGAAGTTGTTACTATGGCTACAATACATACCCGACTTAATGTTAATATTAGCAAAGTGTGGAACTGATTATTGTTATGTTGTTTGCTTTAAACCTCACTTAGTTGTTGCCATAGCAACTTTGTCATTATTTCAAAACTACTAAATAATTCTGTGTATTGTTGGTATTGAGCAAAATCAATGCAATCTTGAGTCAAATAATTTGATTGAATTTGTATTCTACAATGTTATTTTGTTAGATTGAATTCTTTACTTTCAATTCTTTTGTAAATTCGTTTAATAGAAGTAGAATTTGTCATCATGATGGAAAGATAATGCGTGTACCTTTTTCAATAGCTTGAATTATATTGAAGGTTTAATTCTATTACGTTATACCTATTTTATTAAGACTGTATTAGAACTAAGACTTGGGTTTATTGTGTGTTTTATTATATAGTTGTATTTATAGAATAAAGACACAGAAAAGAGATTAGTTGACGGTCCTCTTAATATCCATGATAATTTTTTGTATACAATATTGGTCCCATTATACAACCTCAAGGTATACCTGGATTTGGTGAAGCTAGATGCTAAAGAATAAAAAGGTCCATAATTTTAAATTACTTAGAAGGATGATGACCTTCAAGATCAAAATATATCGAATGCTGATATTTTTAACAAGCAAAAAGAAACTTTGTTGCTGCAGACCAAGAATCATTTACTGAATATAATTTATGGTAATAGTATAGGTTGCTCATCGATGTCCCTTCCAACCTGTTACATATAATTCTTGATTCAAAGCCTGAGTCATTCTAATTTAGACTAAAGTTAGTGTTTATCCTCTTTCATTATGGTTGATGCTTTTATTTTATCATATGAGCAAATTGAATGCACTTTGCTTCCATCGTGTGCTTCATTTGGAGTGGATCTTGTGCAACTAATCTCATTTTTGGTAATTAAATAGTGATTTACTTAAATACCAAAGATTTTCTTAACACTATTTTATGTTGTAGCTTCGGTCTCAGGAGATGTCTTCTGTGCAATGTAAATAAACACATCAATATTAACAATTATCTATCTTATTCTATTCAGAGTGTGGAAACAATAAATTGATACTTTTCCAAATAGTTGTATTATTGATTTTATTGTTTTGATTAGCCCGTTGATCCTTTGGTCGCAAACGCGACTCGTGAGCTTCTCTAGGTTCAATTTTCAGATCAGAAATAGTGTCATTGGATTTTTTTACTAGGAATTCTTCAATAGCAGCCCCGGAGTCTGGAAGTTGCTAGTGTTGCATTACTGTACGTCGATTACCACGTAAAGCCCTTGATTCTACTCTTGATCTCTGCCAGGTCATGTCGGATTACCCTCTCATCAAACTATGGAATGAGGAAGGAGGTAATACTACAACTTACGTACTCACGTAAGTCACTCGTGGTACTTGCGTTTCACACACACTTGTGCACTATTATGTCTCCTGCGTACTTGTCTATTCACCATTAAGTTAATAATATTCTTTCGTTATGACTGAAATTCTATCGGAAGAATATTATTTTTATTCAATTTCTTGATAGAAAACAGAATAAATTGCTAGTAAATATACCTTCGAATATATTTGGATAAATAATAAATCGTAGGTTGTTTGTGTAGGCCTTGTATTTATCGACTAAGCTTAACACTTTATTTACTCGTGGGCATTGTGACTGGCGGCGAAAGGCTCAAATATCAGTAAATAAGTACATGTTTGATATTGAGGACAAGTAGAATGATTATTGTAATGTAATACTATATTCATATTAATATTTTATGTATATATGGGTTACATTAGTCCTAATTATGTTACTTGGTTGACTGCCTCTTTGGTCTAGAGGTCGCAAAGCGCGACTGCTGAGCATGAGGTTTTATGTTCGATTCCCAGATCGGGCAAAGGGTTATTGAGTTTTTCCATCACGAATTTCTCAGTAGCAGCCTTGCATTCTGGCAATAGGCTCGCCTCCTATTAGATTGGACTTAAACATAACTAGCAAAATGAGGGTGTAAGGTACACCTCTGCCTTACCCTTCGGGAATTACAGGCGTTACGTTATGTATGTATGTGTTTTACTAGGAATATTCTAGATTTATCCGAGACTAACGATTAGGGTTACTTCTGCACTCAGGAACACTAACTAAGAATAATTAATCAATCACGAAGTTGCTCATATATTTATTATCTTGGACATCACTGACTTCGGTGAAGGAAAACATCGTGAGGAAACCTGAACTTACTGTTCCACGCAAACCATGGCAGAGGCCCTTGAGGCGGTTTAGAAACTCTGTCACTAGGGTACGTGGGGTCATAAGACCTCACCCATACGATAAAGAAGAAGAACAAAATTGAAACATTATGAAGCCCGCTTGTACTAAATAAGTTAAAAAAAAAAACTGAACACATCATTTAGAATCGACAGAAACAGAAACATGATTTGAATGAGTTTAAATGTGATGTATTTTTGTCTGACAATGTTCCAAAACATACTTTGTCATATAGAGTATTAAGTGTATTTTACCTGAGTATCAAAGTAAAGGCTTTTTAATATTGTCAATCCTGTAGTGCAGCTGCAAAACTTATACTGTATTAAGTAGAAAACAATAACCCTTTGTTCGATATAGCCGTTAGCACATTGCCGTCGTTGAAGTGTTCCCTCTCAATAGCTCTGAAGAAGTTTCATGTTCCGTTCTAGATTTCAACGACTTAAACGGTGTATGAGAATCTTGTACTACTTTTTCACATAAAATGTATATGGATTTTAATGGAAAAATTTGATAATTTCAAATTAGCAATGACTAATAGTTTTTTTTTTACCGCCGGGAGGGGTCGCCCTAGGAAGACTTACCTTATTGGTGAGGTCCTTCAGAAAGGTCAGGTGCGGGGTACTCGTAACCGAAGTGCGGCGGCGTGAGTTTGAACCCCAAGGAAGGACTTACTCGACTTAATTTTCAATTATGAGTTAATTAATTTTTTTCAATTCATAATTTCGAACCCGAAATACAGGTATCCACACCAAACGAAACAGGTACAATCTTTTTTCATATACCTAATTGTCTTCAGTAAAAACCAAAAAGGTAAAATACGTACGAAATGAATTGTGGACGGAATACATAATTAATGTCTGTGGCCATCAAAGAAAGAAAAAAAACGGAACATTAAATCAGGTCTTGCCTTTGTCGTGTGTTGCTTTTGACAGATGCTAAAGTAGGTCTGGGCAGATTGCTTTGATAAGATCAACGGACTGGCTTGGTATGGCGGGTTTGTGGATTGCTTAAGTTGCTTGAGATTTACAGGTAAGTACCTAAGTGTCCTATAACATAACATAACATCACGCCTGTAATCCCCGAAGGGTTAGGCAGAGGTGTACCCATCAGTACACCCACATTTCGCCAGTTATGTTTTTAGTCCCATGTAATAGGGGGCGAGCCTATTGCCATCAACCGGGCACAAATCCAGACTCCGAGGCTGCTACTGAGAAATTCCTGATGGGAAAAGCCAATAACACTTTGCCCGACCTGGGAATCGAACCCAAGACCTCATGCACAGCAGTCGCGCTTGCGACCACTAGACCAACGAGGCAGTCCTATAATATCTATATTATGTTACGGTTCGACCAATTTTATTATCTCTGTTATACAATGGTGCCGATTCTCTTGGTCACAAACTAAACTAAATTTAGAGAATTGACATCTCTTACTAACATACAGCGAATGGAAAGGACGGTGACATTAAAGAACTAAGTTAGCGATGTCAAATTAGTTTTGCCTTGAACTTTTCCGTATTTTTAATTCATACGTTTTAAGATGTCAACTATGATTGTATGGATGTGTCAGATTGAGTAAATTTGACAGCTCTTATTTACATTAGTCTCTTTCTTGTTTTATTGGACAGAAAAAGATGGAAATAGTTTAATTTTAGTTTAGTTTGTGACCAAGAAAATTGGCACCTATGTTTATTTAGTATGAAGACTTTATTCATATAAAACACCCTACCACCATCTCTTAAAACAATATTATTTTAATTTACGGCTCAAGGCCGAGAATTGAAAGTGCAACAGCAGAAATTGCAAAGTAACATTGAAATAATATTGTTTTAAGAGATGGCGCTTGGTGCCCAAGTCGCAAAGCGCAACTGCTGAGCATGAGGTCTTGGGTTCGATTGCCAGGTTGGGCAAACTGTTGTTGGGTTTTTCGATAAGACATTTCTCAGTACGTAACGTAACTAGCGAAATGTGGGTGTACTAATGGTCACATGTCCCTGCCTAACCTTTTGGGGATAACAGGTGTGATGTAACATTGTTATGTAATTAAAAACTTTAGAATTTTGATCTTGAAAATCTTCATGACCAAAAGGTTCTCAGGGTTCGAAACTCGAAGGGTTAGGCAGAGGTGTACCCATCAGTACACCCACATTTCGCCAGTTATGTTTTTAGTCCCATGTAATACCTAGGGACTGCCTCGCTGGTCTCGTGGTCGCAAAGCGCGACTGCTGAGAATGAGGTCTTGGATTCGTTTTGGTCGGGCAAAGTGTTATTGGGTCTAGCAAATCATACAGAAGAACATGTAATTTTCGGCCTCATTAAGTGTCTTTTTATATCCAATATATTTCAACTTTGACGCGAACATAGTTGCGCGCAAAAGCTGGTAAAAATAAAAGTTGACTCAAAATAGTGTGTAGTCTATTTTTATACCCACTATACCTGTCCTAGATGAGAAACCGCTTAAGGCGTGTCACGTGACAATTTTCTTTGATTTGGTATTCTGTAAGCTTTGGTGAGAAACGTGAGTGCTGTTGTCATTGCGTGAGAAGGTAGTTGACAAGTGTTAAGTATTGAAGGCTTGCACAATATTCAATTAAACTACGTAGGATTAATCCACTTTTATGCGATTTATTATACCATTTTCAAATAACATCAGCTTAACATATTTTTCATCATTCCCTTGTCTATGTCGAAGTGAAGTGTCCGAATATTAGTGTCAATGTCAATGTCAAAACGTCAGCTGTCACTTTGACATAGACTTCAATTAACAAAGTTGCCACACTTAATAATTTAAAAAAATAGATAACAAAATATGTAATTTAAATACATTAGGCTCTATAATGTATTTAAATTACATGCTCTCTGGGGTTGATTCTTACAGTATAGACACGACTGCCTAGTCTCGTGGTCAATAGTACTAAGCTGAGGATGCAACTTGACGATTTCTGACAAATGCCTGCACTGACTGGACAGGCTGACTCAAATTGTGTGCCTCTCTCCTCAAGAGACAACCTACTTGGTTCGCATATGATTTGACCATTACAAGTAATTGTATGGACTTTAAAAGAGACTTTGACCTCTGAGTTTGTTTCGATGTTTCTTCTCAGAGCAGTCGGCTAAGAAATACTGGACTCATCTAGTTTAAAATGTGACATGTAAAAGTGTTATTTATAACCAATTTACTGAATAAACTTCATTTCATTTCATGGGGCCCTTAGTTGGATTCCCAGGTCGGGCAAAGAGTTAGCAACTAACGTCAGCGCTCTTACTCACTGTTTTCTTGACAATTCAAAAGTGCCTGTAAATGATCTAATTGAAATAAGTGCTTTGACTTTGATTTTGTTGTGTTTTAGGAATTTATTCGGAATTTTCATCATTGTCATTTAAGCCAAATATGTCCACTGCTGGACATAGGCGTCCTCTATAGATCGCCATAATGACCGGCCCTGCGTATTTCTAGCAGTCTAGAATTTGAAGTAGTGTGACACCCCCGTGCCTCGGAATCTACCTATAAGGCGCCGTCATCGACTGTCATTCATAGATCTTTGACAGTAGACTAGCAGTCAGAAGCCCGCATTTTAATCTTATTTTTTGTATGACGTTCAAAAGTGCCTTATTGGCCTAATTGAATAAAAAAATATTTGACTTTGACTTTGACTTAGGAACCTACATAATTACTGGAGATCTTGAAAATAAAGAATAAGCTACCTTGTCTTCTATGCCAATAACTTATGTTGCAGCGGAACGTTACTATAACAAATACCAGTAACGTTGCAGCAACACGCTACACTATATATACACTAACTTTGTTATGTTACTTACAATTGTGTTCATTCTAGTGCAACCGTCTTTAAGAGAACTCTATCGACAGTATGTTGTATGCAAAATCAATACAAGGTAACATAGAAACTCGTACTTTCAACTATGTTTAAGTTACGCATGATTTTGAAATGTATAATTATGTTATTTATTTTAGAATATATTTTATTAAAATACATACAAAAATTATAAATAATAATAACAAAGCGAAACAATGGCAAAACTCCAGTAATCGTCAATATTAATACTTTATATATTGACTTTGTTCAATAATATTGTTAATACAAACATAGGTACATGAACAATATTGTTAAAAACAAAAGAATAATTATTATGTTATTTGGTACCCGGAAATTGTTTTGAATTTTATTGACTCACAGAGAAAGTTTGTTTTAGATTGAACCCGATAGAAGTGGGTGAAGACTGTGAAGGTACAGTTAGGTAGACTTTATCTACTTTACAATCTTGAATGGGCAAGGGTAGTCAGGAACGCCCCAAGCCAGTAGGAGCGATAACGGTGAACGCAGACGGGGCATCAATGTAGTTAAGCATTGTTTAATTAATAATTAATTGGAAGACTACCATAACTTTGACTTGAAAATTGCATAATTTCGAAAATAAATATTAATATGTATTTAACTCGTAATTTCAACTATGTTTAAGTTATAAGTTTAAGTTATAAGTTATTTTAATTCTCTGGAGCCTGGGTCACTCATTTTTCTGTATCTGTTTTTATGACAATAAAGACATTTATTTTATTTATTATTTATAAGTTATATGTTTAAGTATATAAGTCGGTGGATCGCAACGAAGACTTTTATGTATTCAGTTGATGATTCTAGATCGCAAGAGATGAAGCTAGTCGTAAATATATAGGTATATCTACGTATCGCGGGTGCGTTTAGAAACACATATAAACTCTTGCAGGATTCGAACCTGCCAAAGACTGCGAAGCTGCCAATCGCTGAGATACTGTGCCAACCACGACGTCAAAAATAGTGTCGATTAGTTTTAAGATAAAAATAAATGACAGCATATCGTACCATCCAAAAATTACATACCTACTCGGTCTATATGTATGGAAGAGCTGATTTTAGATGTTAACTTTAGGGTGTCCAGAATCGGTTACTAAGGCGCTTTGCACACGGAGCAACTTAAGTTGAGGCAACTATCAACTCTTTAAAGTTGCCTGTAAAAGTCGATAGTTGCTATAACGTTTACGGTTGCCGCAACTTTTTGGCAATTTGTGAGCAACTTTCACAGCCGAGTTGCCGTATGCCGTTGCCGTAGCGACACTGGCATTGCCGGGCACACGGAGAGGGAGGGAGGGTGTGAAATCGCCCGACGCGTTACGATAGACGGTTGAGGAAACCGGTATATTATTTAACAGTTGCTAGTTGCGACAATTAGCAACTAACTTAGTCACCGATTGCAGCAACTGAAAACTTTTGACGATTGCCGCAACTTGAAATTCGAGTTGCTATATGTGCGCAGTCCAATTGAAATATATGTAAACAGCTGGTTGCCAGCAAGTTGCCAGTTGCTGCAATAGTTGCTCTGTGTGCAAAGCGCCTAAATCCTCGATGACAGTCTTTGTAACGATCCCAACATAGGTATATATGGAACTCCAGATTATTCTTATTTTTCAGCATAGCCTATAGTAAACGATGTTCATACTCACGCGTATTTTTAATATTGTTCCCTCTCACCACCGTCTCTATAACCCCTGCCTTAAAACGCCTACGCGTTTAGATTGAATAGGTTGCTAACTTATTCTTGTTCATCCGAACTTATAACAACCCTTATAGAATCGTGAATCGTGTTGTTATAAACTAACTTATTAAGAGTTGTTACTTACCATTATTGTTAAAATAAGTTATACTCCTACTGACTGAAGGTTTACTTTCAATACAAAGTTAATCACGTTATTTTATAATTATCTACTACTAGTTATTATAATATTATATGCGAAAGTTTGGCATCTCGCAATAATCGCTCCATGTAAAATACTGGTATTCAGCTGCATCCGGTGAGACTGGAAGCCGACCCCAACATAGTTGGGAAAAGGCTAGGCAGATGATGGTGATGGCATCTCGCAAAAATATTAAAGCCACAGTAATCGATATTCACTAGGACGACATCTCAGGCATAAGTTAATAATTTTAAAAAAGTCTGAGCTCGACGAGCTTAAAAGGGTCTGGCTGAAGCCTAATGACTTAAGCCTGACGATGGTAAGGTCTTAAGCTAAACAAAAACTAGTTCAAAACAGCGCATGCCCGCAGCGCACGATGATTCGTCACCGTTGGGCGCATAGGTGTGGATAATAGCTGCATGCGTCTTAAGGCTATTATAGCATGCGCTTAATGCTAGATGAATTGACAGTTGAAGAAGCAAGATGAACATGAAAGCGCACTGGTGTAGACGGAGACCATCAGATTGAAGGCACAGAAACTTAAGCAATTTAGGCATGTGTAGTTTCCAGACCTATAAAAATCACCTTCTCGCTCCACCAGACACAACACCTCCAAAATAAAACAGTAAACAACAAAAACTTTACCAAAATCTACAGTCAAGCCCCTCCATAACTCTGAATAACTACCTCCATTTCAATTTCTAGTACCACGACATAATATATACAGGTGGAGGCGCCATTAACACTAACGGATTGACTTGGCGCCGATCCAGTTTGTCATGATCCAGTGTTGCCGTGTCGATGGGATCACCTTTCGGAATTACTGCTGCAGATATATGGGTAGGTAGGAATTTGTGGTGTTAGTAAACAATTATTGTAGCATCACGTAATGTGCTAATTTCTATAGTCTTGATCGGCTTTTCCCAGAGTGAGCCATAACGCCTCCTTGTGCCGCTGCAGGCTTAAAGGGTTCGTTTTTTTTTCTGAGTCTCTTACCATAAGAGACTCGGAAAAAAATCGGGGCGTTATGTAGAGGCTTGGAGGGCCATTTGTAATTTCATCTACAAGGTGGTTTTTAAGTAGGTGACAAAATGGGGGCAGTACAAAAAAAAACTCAAAATAATAAAATAAAATAAGTTTAAAAATAAGTAGACAAAATAAGTTTGGGAACCTCTGGTCTAGATCTATGACCACCGTCCTCTGGTCGCTGTTGTTACCGTCTTGCTTTATACAGTGCATTATTTTTGGATAGGCATGATGTGTAAAAGACGTTACGCTAGACGCAAACGGTGTTATAAGTTTGACGTGTCTGTGTGTGACTGTAGCATCCTAGCTTACGAACGGATGAACCGATTTTGATTTTGTTTGAAAGGTGAATTAGTCTGTTAGTTCTTCGCTAGTGATCTTAGCCTGCTATGTTTAATGAAAATTGATCCAAGATGGCTGCCATCGGGGGTTTTATTAAATTTTTAATTTAATGTTTAAGTATGTTTAAGTGTTTTTTTATTTAAGACATATTTTTCGTAAATAAATAATGAAGAATATGATTTTTATTATAATAGCCTTTATTTGACGTACTTACCTACTGCTGAAAAAGATCAGCAAAAAAACCAGTGTCACTAAGGTAACGATTTAGAAACGAAATTAAACGTGATTTTAAGAGATAGAAGCATTAGTCTACATTAAGTATTGTCTCCGAATCTCAGCTTAAGGTCAGCGTCAATTTCAGTTTAGTATTTTAGATAGCACCTTTCTTTTTTATCTCATTTGTATGCGTCTCGGCACATTGAATACATTAACATCTATGACCGTTATTAGCATAAAGCGTTTTCATATGAAGTGGATAGCAAAAAAATATAGTATCGTGGTTAGAAATCTAGATACCTGTGTGTTTATCAACCCTTTTGGAAAATTCCATCAGCTAAACGTTCATCCAGGCTCTTTAACATTCAAATTGCCGCTTCTAATCCCGACAAAGATTGCTGAATCAAAACTCAAAACTGGCAACAAACGTTTTCCAATTTAGACCGAATATAATTCACATCCACAACGCTGACCAATTCTGAAATCCAAGGGAATGATAATAAAAAAAAAGGTTGAATTTGTTGAGTAACTTTCGTACAGTTTTGATTTAATCCGTGGCACGTTCCCCCCTAGCAAATTGGTTCAGGATAACGATGATATATACTGGTTATATTTTGTAAAGCCACTTTCGACATCCTTAGCAAGGTACGGTATTAGGGTACCGCAAGTGTGGTGTACTTGTTTTCCGAGAAAATTTGCTGTGCAATTTATAAAGATGCACAATGCAAGCAATTTATGAATATGAAGATATAAATATTATAAGATATGGGAAGGCAGTATTGGTACATAGTAGTAGTAGAACTAGACTTTGTATATAGCGTAATTTGGTTACAGTAGAACTAAATCAAAGTGCTTATGTGATGCCAAAGAAATGCGTTTGTTTATGAAAATAAAGTTTAAAAATTTAATTCACTTTAATGGATTTTGCCTCGTTGGTCTAGTGTTCGCAAAGCGCGATTGCTGAGCATGAGGTCTTTGGTTCGATTCCCTGGTCTCGGTGTTGGATTTGTGCCTGGTTGATGGCAATAGGCTCGGCCCCTATTACATGGGACTTAAACATAACTGGCGAAATGTGGGTGTACTAATGAGTACACCTATTGTCTAACCCTTCGGAGATTATAGGCGTGATGATAAAATGCAAGAGGAAAAAGAATAAAGTCAAGTTAGTTAGCTTTTTTATTTGATGTTATCTTAATATACATGTAGTGGAAAAAAATACCGACTGTACCTGCTAACAAAATATGGATGGTTATTGTCCGAAATAAACGTTTTGAATTAATTTGAAAAATGTTTTGTTTATTAAAATTAAATACTACTACAGACACAGAACCTTCTCAGGAAAATTGTCCATAATTTTGAGAAAGGCCATGATAATTGATGAAAATAATAATGAGAAACATTGAGGGTGTCATTCTATTTTTGTTCAAAATTGTTTTGAATTTTATATCCGTAAGAACGGTGAGTAATGGAAGAGTCTATTATTTACGTGGCAACGCATAAAATTACGAACACGATTGTTCATGTTCGAGTGTTTATTTTAACCTTAGAAATTCTCAAGGAGAAATTAAACTTTCGTTTGCAAATTTTGGTTTGAAATCATAAATGAAAATAACACTCCAAATCAAAAAGCATTTAAGTTAGGTAATAAGATTTTTTATTAACAGTTTTTTTGTGGCTGTCTTAGACACTGAATTAAAATAAGTAGGTATGTCAATAAATAAAACTGAAGTGTCTGTTTGTCATGTCAATATAACAGCTTTTTATAAAATAAATATTATATTAACACGACTTTGTATATCAAACATAACATTGGTTTCCGCTATTCTCTAAAACAGCGGAACCGATTTTAACGTGACTTTCATTGGCAGATAGGGTACAGTACAAAAGAACAACGTAATAACCGATATTCACGCGTACGGAGCCGCGGGCATAGGCTAGTATGTGTATAATTGTACAGACAACACCGGAACTCTGTAATATTGCTTTCCAACAAAACACCATCCGACCATTCAAAATTAAAGTTATTTATTTAATTTACTTAATTAAAATTCGTCAATATCACTGATTTAAATTTAGAAATTTAATACTAACAAAGGGACGATCGAAATGCGTAGTCGCAAAATTTAATTAGTCAGTCAAATTATTATTATTAATTAAAATTCCAGAAGCTGTTTCATGAATACAAGATCAATTTTGGACCTAAATAGTAACTGGACTTGATTATAATCTTCTTGGTGTTCTCAATGTCTTTTATAGGACATTTTTATAGACTAGAACGGTTTTTTTCTTTCAAGGCTTTTTTTTTAGGTGGTAAAAATCATCAAATGACTCTTTCCGCCCTGGGTGGGGTGGAAGGGACTGTCAGACTTTTACTGACTAAAAATCACCCTGTTCCTTCTGTTAGCCTTTACGTTCCGGGGCCACGGTATCCTGTTAAGACGTCCCGCAACCCCGGCAGGCGATGGCCCCGTCACTGTGCTGACAGCTCTTTGAGGCGCCCGCGAATAGAACGCGCGTTCGACCCGGGCTTGGTCCTTGATCGGACGGCGAGCTACCCATTACTCGTCGTTCGCAAGCCCGCGTCTACGGTGGCCGGATGTCGCATAGCGACGTCATTTTTTTAAGGCTTGTGATATTTTTTGGCCAAAATACGAAACTAACAATATGAACAATTAATAATGACCGATTATTTATTACGGTCAAGGCGTTCAATGCCAAAAGAGAGTAGCCAAGTACGCAGCGGACATTATTGTGTACAAGTGTGCAAACATAGGTTCACTCCATCTTCCCTCACTCACATAATCGATGGAATTGTAGAATGATACGACTGAGCAGAGATCTTCTTCTTCTCGTGTCGATTGACTCAAATTGTGTCCGACCAATATTGAGCAACCTGTACAGCTCTGTCATTGGCCTCATTAAGGTCTTGGATGGTGCAGGTGGTTGTGCAAGACGGGCAACTAAGGAGGTGACGCATGTCCTGTGATGGTGCTCCACACTGGCACTCCGTTTGGGGTGGGTGAAGAAAGCCCCATTTGACCAGATTAGTTTTACAGCGGCCAACCTGGGTCCGCAATCTGTTAAGAGATTTCCAGATTGGCGATTGCAGTTCACAGGAGTTCAGGAGAGATTAGGGGCAGCATCAACAGCTTAACTGGCTTTCTGAGACACGGCGATATCATACCATCAACTTCCAAACTCCAGGCTGCAACTGAGAAATCAGTGATAGGGAAACCCCAATACCACTTTCCCCTACCTCGGAATCGAACACAGAACCTCTAGCTCAGCAGTAGCGGTTGCGAACACGAGACTCGCGAGCTTTTAAGCACCATATTCAATATTACAGTAAATAGTGTATTCCTAACTTCCACGTACACCAGTATAAATTCTTCATTAAGTCTTAAAGTATTTTAGCGCAGCTTGCTAGAACACCTGGGTTCGCATTAATATCAGAATCTGAATAAGATGCATAGGTGTGCACGGCTACGATGTGGTTTTGTTTGTGGGTACTTTGTAAATAGGGAAAAGATGGGTAGCGGATAAAGGACTTTAGATCCATGAGATAGAATAGGTTTTTATCTACTTCGTCAATGGGTGGATTTCTTTGTACAGAAGGTTAATTTTAACGGGTTTCTATTCTTTTTTATACATCTATTACAAATACAAACGATTGCTAACGGGGGGAAATTCTACAAATTTTTAGGAATGAGTAAAATCTAATCTTATTCTATAATATTTTTTCTCACTTCACACAGGAATCATAATTTAAAGACACTGAAACACTGACTAGTATACACTAAATTCCGCCCGCGTCTTCGTTCGCGTCAACCTCGTCATCCTACGGGAACTTTATATTTTTTCGGGATACAAACAGACTATATATGTGACTCTATGTTTAATTTAAGACCTCAATGTACCGTATACTTAGAAATAAATTATTATTATTATTATTATAATTTATTGCTGTGATAAATTTTATCCAGATCCGTTCAGCTGTTCTGTGATTGAATAACAAACTTCCATCAATCCGAACTGTTGCATACAAATAGAAGTAACATTAAAACATATACATCGTCACTAAGAAAATTTAATATCAAAATATTAATTTAATTTATAGAGACACTTTGACAGTCAAATTGGACGTTTAGAATATTCCCCTATAATAGCGACGTTTGCAAAATATTATATTTGTAGGTGTGACACACTATTTCTCGAGGCGGGCGGGCTGCAAACGACGCGCGACGTGCAACGAATATTGTTACTACAAATGTATAGTTTAAGGGGAAGCGCTACTGTGTTAGAAGGAATATTTTGAATTTCATTTTGAGCGAAAGAAAGAAAATAAAAAGGATTGTAAATAGGTACTTCATTTTTTTATATAAAGTGATAATAATATGAAATTGGAACTTGGAAATTAATTATCGTAGGTAATTAATTAAAAATGTATTTTATGTTTATTAGTTGCTTAATTCGTAAAATTAATTGCGTATCCATACTATACTTATCCATACTAATATTATAAATGCAAAAGTGTGTCTGTCTGTCTGTCTGTTACCTCTCCACGCTTAAACTGCTGAATCGATTTTGATGAAATTTAGCATTGAGATAGTTTAAGACCCGGGGAAGGACATAGAATAGTTTTTATCCCAAAAATCTCCCCCTAAGGCGGTGGAAAGGGGGGTGGAAGTTTGTATGCAAGTACGATATAATAAACAAGCAGCACGCGGACGTAGTCGCGGGAAAAAGCTAGTATTGTCAATGCGAAAGTAACTCTGTCTGTCTGTTACGCTTTCACGATCAAATCATTAAACTTAATTTAATTTGATCTTTGGTAAGGAGTAAGTTTTAACCCCAAAAAAGGATATACCTAGACTTCCGGGGCTGCGATAACTTACATTAACGCTAGTAAAACATAATATTCAATTAAACACTAAAAAGTAAGAATCATAATACAAATAAACAGTTTTTGAATCCATTAATGTAAATGGAAATATCAATAAACGTTGTTCCCGTTCAATTAACGATAATAATTTAAAGGTATCGAGTTGAATTGAAACAATTATTTTGTTTCAGTATTGTTTTAAAGCTTTATTTTATTTGACTTTGGAAATATTCAATTATTTGGATAATTTTTAACTGTTTATTTCGGGCAAATCGAGCGCTTTGTGTCATGTGACGAAATTGAGTACGTAATTATTTTATGTCATTTGAATAATTATAACGACATTCGATATTTAATATTGCGTTTACATAAATAGTGCAAGGTTATTCGAAACATACATTTTATGAATACTTGTATTACAAAATTATAATTTGATTATTTAAACTGCTATATTATATTTTCAAATATTTTATCCGAATAGTGAGGTATGTGAAACCTATAGATATAAAAAATATTCTCAGATTTTTGTGCGCGTGTGTTTATCTATGCGGTACCTACATTCTAGAGCACAACAAAACACACTAATACTTCCAAAACGTACCTATTTAACAAAAAAAGTAGTAGAATGAACAAGTATTTATTGAAGCAGACCACGTGCACACAAAAATAAAAGGGTTTAAAAAAATACGAAAATATAAATAAAAATACATTAATGTGCGCCCCACAGTTCGCCCAACAAGCTTACTTCAGAAAAAAATGCCAAACCACTTCTTCCTGACGCTAGAGCAAAAATAATACTGCACTGAACAGTCTAGATATCTTGTAGTAACTGACTAGTTTGTTAGTTTTTAAATATAATACTCGTAAAATGTTTGCTTGAATATGAATAACAACTAAGTTACCGATGACTCCTCATCATAGTAAATCTCTTTGTTAATATTATGTGGAAATGTTGTACTTAGTTAAAACATTGTTTTTGTTTTTTATATAAATCTTACTGAGTTCTTACTTAAGTTTTTTTATATAATGTTTTATATTTTTTTTTTTCAATAAAATAGAGGATATAAATATAAAAACAAAAACAAAAACTGGAAAAACACCGATTTTGTTTTATCATTTTATTTATTTCATTCGTGTCAAAAGTCTACTAATATAGCTTCCCCTTAACAAGACACATTATTTAAAGGGCAAAGAATGGCTCGCGTTAGTTTCGCTCGATTATCATCACGCCAGCGACGGATGAGGGGCGCCAGATGGTCTACACATTAACACTGATATTGGCTTCAACTTAAGCAGTGGTGTTAAGAGATTTGTAACATAACGACAGTATTTTGTGAACGTAATTAGAGTAAGAAAGAGGGGGACGTTGATAAATGTGAGAATGAGATGGGAATATTAATTTGTTTATTAAAAGGTTTTGAATCCATTAGGAACTCATTTTTTTTTTTTATAAAAGCAAGTTTTTGATATCGCTGGTGAGTGGCGACGCCTAAATATAATCTATACTCATTTATTTATACGCGATAATCTTCGGAACTACTTGTTCGTTTCTGACAATTCTTCCACGGAAGCTACGTAATCCCTGAGTATATTTTAACTGTCAAAATGTTAGGGATACGTAAGAAAATTATCGCGGGCGGACGTGCCGCGGGTGGATAGTTACTAAGCGCACTATTAAGTTTTTCTATTGTTTAATATAATTACTTTCCCAATAAAGGAAAACCTATTTCAAATAAGGGAATTTTAGCGACATTGTGCCCCATACAAAAGTAATCTAGTCATATTTTGATCGTTAGGTATTAAAACTTCGGGAGGAAACGCCCGGGTGTCACCACTGTGTGGACCGCTCGGAGGACAACTACTCCTAAATACTGGTCCGTTTCTGAATTTTTTTCGCGGAAGCTACGTAATCCCTGAGTGTATTTTACAGTCAAAAAAATTAGGGATACGTAAGAAAACTATAGCGGATGGACCAGTCGCGGGTTGCTGGTGACTAGCGCACTATTAAGTTTTTCCATTGTTTAATTTAATCACTTTCCCAATAAAGGAAAACCTATTTCAAATAAAGGATTTTTAGCGACATTGTGCCCCATACAAAAGTAATTTAGTCATAATTTGGTCGTTAGGTATTAAAACTTAATTAATATTTTGGTTTGTGGTTAAAGCATTATTTTGTACAAATTTTTAGGTTGAGTATCATTTTGATATCATCTTATTTGACGGATATCTGACTAAATATTTAGTGGGCTTACTGTATCTACTAGATTTATTCGCGATTTCATCCACGTGGAAATTTTGACCAGCGTCAAAGACATTTAATGAAGCCAACAAGTAGGTACGTATATTTTCCACCATTACGATCCTGATGGAAAAACCCAAAACACTTTGCCCGACCTGGGAATCAAACTCAAGTAATGTAATGCAGTAGCACTTTAGGACCACTACACCAACAAGGCAGTCAGGAACATCGGCAATATTGGAAATTTGCACCCGTGCGAAGCCGGGGCGGGTCACTAGTAAATAATAAAAATGCTCGTTTTCAGTAACATTAGGTAAAATGTAATGCACACATAAGTGTCGCCTTAATCGTCGGATGCTGTTGGGGCAGCCTCGCTTCTGTAGCGCTTCGAGGATATTCGTCGAAGCGCGCGTGATAGCGTGTAGCGTGCGTGGTGTTTTTATACAACCATGCGTAAGCGGTGCACATCCCTGGTGCGTAGGGTGCGGGTCAGCCCGAACAGTATCCTGAGCGCTTTCGCCCATCGATTCGACTGTCACTACATGTATAATTGTGACATGGTACATATACGGGGATAATACCTATTACCTAAAGCTGGAATCAAAAGTAACAGCTCACATTAGGACCCATTAATTTAGTAATAATTGCAATCCGTGTTGCTTGGCAATCTGTGTTTTTCCCAGTTGCAAACGTCCTTTTGTGCCTATTGGCCTAGTTCTGCTGTCTTCTGCTTGTTTAGTACTCCTCCGCTATTATTTTCTGATTAATTTCGTTGCGGGACCCAAGACAGTTAATCGTTTCTCTGGGACTCGTCGAGCTTCTTTGGATCGACGCTTTTCTGGTGGCCTCCACTGTTGATTCTGGCTTTCAGAAGTTGCAGTGGGTGGGAACAGTGTGGCGGGCTTTTCCCAAATACGGGGATAATGTAGAAATATTGTTTTAATTGTTTTGACCTGTAATTGTAATGTATTGTAATTTTGTATTGAAATTGTATTTGTGTTAGTTTATTTTTATAATTGGTCCGTTATGGCCTTTAATTCAATAAACAATAAATAATTAAAGCTTTAGTAAAAACGCAATGTTGACTTTGAAACGCTTGGCTAAGTATCGAGAGTTGAGACTGTAATAGCAATTTAGGCATTACATTTAGGCGTCGCCTAATGTTAGAAAGTTAAGGGTAAGTAATAATAACAAATCAAGTTGCGGCACAAATTAGCTTCGGTGCCGTTAGCCTCATTAGACACTACTTGCTTAATACACCCAAATTACTTACCGAAGTATGCTTTAACTTAGTAGGGCGCTTAAAATGCCGCTGGCTAATGCATACTTCAATTAATATTCTAGAAGTCCTTCGTTTGTTTACATTATTTATTTATAGTTATTTGATTAAATAAATAAAAAGCGAAATATCAAATATTCAAAAATGATATGAGATAGGTAAGACTATTGTTAGGTACTTTGTAATTAAATACAAAAAGTATCTCTTTCATCATTTTTAGGGTTCAGTACCAGAAGGGTGCTAACGGGATCCTATTACTAAGCCTCCGTTGTCTGTCTGTCAACGGGCTGTAACACAACCCGCTAACAGATAGGCGACAGTAAGTAGAGAGTTGAAATTTTCACAGAGTGTGTATTTCCATGGCCGCTATAATAAAAAATAATCAACAAGAAATAAAGTAAAAAATGAAAGGCGCATACAAGATTTTAATTCTTCAGCGATTTTCGCTCGATTTTAACATCATACCATAGCACGGAACCCTTCATGCTCGATTCTGACTCACAATTGGCCGGTTTTTATACATAACCATCTTAATTCTGACTACTTTTGTATTGTATTGGTATTAATTAATGTAAAAAAAAACGAGTGGGCGACTACGAAGCTCAACACTAAAATGAAAAAAAAAAACATATTACAAAGATAATGAGAACAAAATTGAACTAATTACTTTCAAAATAAATACAAAAATATCATTTGAAAGGCGAAATAATTGAGTTCAAAGATAAGTTGATAATATTAAATATTTTTATGAAATGTTTTTCACAATGCAATCGAAGTGATTTAGTGATTACTGCGTCTGACTGGTAAGCGAAAGGTCAGAAGAACGAATCAAGCTTGTCGGAGTTTGTAATTACTGTCACATAACTATAAAGCAACAAGCTTTTGCTCGCGGCTTCGTCCGCGTAAAAAGTAACTTTCCGTAAAGTAAGTTGAAATATTATCCTAAGAGAACACATTACCGGGATAAAAAGTATCATAACGTAACATAACATCACGCCTGATCCCCAAGGGTAAGGCAGAGGTGTACCTATTAGTATACCAACATTTCGACAGTTATGTTGAAGTGTCATGTAATAGGGGGCCAGCCTATTGACATAAAAAGTATCCAATGTTTTAATCCAGGAAATATCTATGTGCCAATTTTCAGCCAAATCTGTTCAACGGTTTACGCGTGATTAAGTTATGAACATCTACAACGCGTTGTTTCCAATATAAAACGGAACATCATTCAGTCACTGACTAAACACGTAATCTCGAAAACCTATGAAGCTGAAATTTGGCAGGAATTGTCAACTAAGAATAGCTTTGACTTCCACGTAAACGAAAAACTAATCAATTTATAGATATGAAAACGCTTGCGGGAATTACAGGTGTGATGTTATGTTATGTAATTTACAGATTAAAAAAGCAAAACGTTGTCTTGCAGTAAACACATCACTAACATAATTCACAAGGAATTTCCAGTTGACAAACGAGCGTACTAGATCCCATAAACCCATTCTGATAGCAATAATTCCTTGATCTACAATATCTCGGTAGATAGACATAAATTCAATACCAGCTTTTCGACGCAAACTACCAAAGTGGGGACCATATTTCTCCGTGTCGCCTTACTGGTTACATGCATTTTGCTTGGCAATGCACTTTAAAGACTGTATTCGTCAGCCGCGCAGTTTAGTGAGGTGCTTACCGTGCTATTTGGATGGAAATTGTTACGTTTTGAATTTGAAAGACGTTGGGGGGATGTAGTTTTATTTGATAAACAGTCTTACTATTCTGTAAAAATGTTCCTAGGTGAATTTAGGTGTAGGGGATGTGCAGTCGCAGGAGCGGCCGCACATGGTGAACAGGCTCGCCAATGGCGGTCCAAAACCAGTATTGGTCCAGGTCCAATACCAGGGCGGCGCGCATCATGCTTCATGCAAATAACCGGCTCCCGATTTATGGTAGCGGGAGAAACAGTCCAACATAACCTACTGTTATCTCCACACGGAGGGCAGTCATGAAGGTTACGGCACGAAAAAAAATGGCAATCATTTCATCATGATGCTTGACAGCTCTTCCCAAGCTCACTTCAAATGAATTCACTGATGAAGATTTTTACATGAATTTGTAGAGTATCATATTTTAATATAAAACTCACCATACTACTAATCATATCATACTATTAAACTAAACAGTTTGTTTAAACCCGCTAATCTCAGAAATTACTAATCTCATTCTGTAAATTCTTTCGCTAATAGAAAGCTACGCTATCCTAGAGTGCTACAGGCTATATTTTATTATTAAAAATATTAGAGATCCGTGAGTAAATTCACGGCAATAAAGACGCGGGCGAAATTCCTTACTTATAACAAAGGAGTCTATTAAAAGGTCCTCTTTAAGAAATAAAAACATTTAAACGAAGTGAACTGTGTTGAAAATTCCTTGGAATAAAACGTAATCGAAACTGGAATTACATTAACCTAAAATAGGATTTACATTTTTGAATCCCCAATAGAAAAATAATATTTAAAAAGTTTTTGACTTGATTCTCTTGTTACTGTTTTATTAACGCAATTGTTTGTTTTATTATCGGGGTTGAAAAATTTACAGCGCCATTTTATGTGCCCTAAATTTCTAGCAACCGGTAATGTATAATAATAATAATTAATAATAATAATAATTTATTTATTTCACTCTTCACAAAGGTTCACGTAAAAATACAACATATGTATACAAATAAATCAACCAAAATGCACCAAGCATGATCCTTTGTGAGAGACTGGCGTCCATACTAGGAATGTATGTGCATTATGTGATACTAGAATTAGTAAGACAGTATATCGGGTATAAAAAGACGCTTAACGGAGGCAAAAATTAAATGTTTTTCTCATATTGCGATCTTCATTTTGTTCTGGACCATACCTGGGAATCTTCTCGTCACGAAGATATAGTCAAAGTTTCATCTTTTAATTATGCTTTTTTTTTCACATTTATATTAAACTAGCTTTTGCATGCGTTAATTTTCTTACAGATCCCTATTTTCTTTTAAGTAACAATATACCACCTGTAGCCCTCAAAGATAACGTAGCTTAATATTAACCAAAGAGTACTTTAGAAACAGTCCAGTAGCTACGGAGATTTGCACGTTCAAATACAAAAATAAAGTCTCAAGTTTTATAATATTAGTATATATTAATTTTTGATAAGCCAAGTAAATTTTTTTACGCGTAAACGTTATCTGTGCTAATTGATGTCACGGCAGACGGAAGCGGGGAGTAAAGATATTTCTTCTAAATCTTCTCGCTGTAAATCAACGAAAAATAAGGGCTATCAGTCAAAAACAAGACAGACTGAAAACTTTTTTAAATACTGGTCAATTAAAGTTAACGAATGATTATTATTTTTAAGTACGCCTCTGAGTACGGCATTGAAAGTTTAAGCTGACAGACGAAAACAATTCGAAAAACAAAACACAAAAGCGTAATATCACAAACTTTGATTTTGATAAACACAAATTCCAATTTCAAACGAATCCGCAGAACGCGGTTTTTTGGACAACATCGAAAATATATCTCCTTTTGTGAGTTGATAAATGTGTACCTACCTACTTTTCTAGTATTTTTCAATAGTATTTGAAAATAACTTTTCTCCAAGTACCTACTTAAAAACCGACCAAGTTAGGGTCGAAACTCTAATAGTTCAGTACCATTAATAGTAAAATATTTAAAATCTACATAGAATAATAAAACATCTTTCCTGTATAAATAAAATAGTAGTAGATAACAGTGATACACACTCAGTGAAAATTTCAAGTATCTGTATATTTCAGTTTAAAAGATTTAGCCATCTGGCAGTCAATCAGAACATTTATCACCCCTAAAATTACTTTACTGCTTCGTTGGTCTAGTGGTCGCAAAGCGCTACTGCTGAACATGAGGTCTTGGATTCGATTCTATGGTCAGACAAAGTGTTGTTGGGTTTTTCAATCAGGAATTTAATTTAATTTTTATGGATTTCTCAGTAGCAGCCTCGGAATCTGGATTTGTGCCCGGTTAATGGCAATAGACTCCCCCCCTATTACATGGGACTAAAAACATAACTGGCGAAATGTGGGTGTACTAATGGGACACAAACACCCCTGCCTAACCCTGCCGGGAGAACAGTCGTGATGTTGTGTAAGTGTAAAATTACTTGTAGGTATATTTCTACTAATCCCACAGGTACAACAGTTGAAGAAAAAAGTTTTCAAAGCAACCGGCAACTCTTTCGAAATTCAAGTGACTTTTCATGCTCGGAAGTTCGTATTACCGAAACTTGTACGATGCGGCAATTATCGAGTACCAGTCTCTAATCGGAAGTCGAAAACAAGTCTGTTAGATAACTCACGTGGCAGCTGTATCTCCTTTTAATTACATTAATTAATTAGAAATTGTGTCATTATAAGAATTTTTGGAGGAGCAAATTAATGTAGCCATCTTTCTACTTTTTTATATCCAGCAATAGGAAAGTGAGAAACACGTGTAGTTTTTTACACGTGTACCTATAGTGTATTTTAGTTCTACCAAAATGATCTAGCCCACCCATCTCTGAATACTAAAATTAATTTAACATGTGAACTGTGTTACTAAAACCTATGATTTCATTAGTAAGTATTTAAATAAATATCCAAACTTTATAATTAATTGCTTTAAAAAATTGTAGAACTTTTGGTGTGAGTTAGTACATTTTAAAATGATATAATTACGATCAAGGGAAAGACGGATTCAATTAAAAACAAAACAAGAAAATAAAAATACCTCGTTGTTCTAGTGGTCGCAAGCGCGACTGCTGTGCATGAGGTCTTGGGTTCGATTCCCAGGTCGGGCAAAATGTTATTGGGTTTTTCCATCAGGAATTTCTCAGTAGCAGCCTCGGAGTCTGGATTTGTGCCCGGTTGATGGCAATAGGCTAGCCCCCTATTACATGGGACTAAAAACATTACTGGCGAAATGTGGGTGTACTAATGAGTACACCTCTGCCTAACCCTTCGGGGATTACAGGCATGATGTTATGTAGAAAATAAAAATGAATCTCTATTTCCCTTAATCATGGCAGCACGCGTGAATGGCTGGACCACTGTCAGTTTTATTTGTTTTTAAGGTTGCAAGGAGGAGGTTCGAATGAAAAAAAAGATGGCGTTACACAGTTGATGGGTCAGCTAGTTTAAATAATAATAATAATACGTCTTACAAACAACAGAGAAGAAAAGCCAATTATTCCGACACAAGAAAAAAAAAACAAAAATTCATTACCCCATATCGTGTTCTATATTTAAAACGAAACCCAAGCGATACGTTACAAGTGACAAGAGCAAAAAAACTAAAGCAACTTGTACGACGGCACACTTAACTAAGGAGTTCGCACGCTAACCGACAATTAGTCTCGACTTGTTAAAATATTAGCTGCAAACTTATTGTTAAACTAGTATCGCCGTTTGGCTTTCGCTGCGTTTATCAGCACGACTTTTTGATGTTCAAAGAATTGTTTAACGCGAGTCAATTTTAAGTCATTGTTAAATTTTGTGCTGTTTGTGTTAGTGTGAGGTTTATTGGCGTACGTAAAAACTTTCAACCAAGTTTTCAAGGCCGTAATTTAAAAAAAAACCTACTTTACTGTTGTAAATTCGATAGATTGATTATTTGGATGTTTGTTAATCAATTACGCCAAAACGACTGAAAGGATCTAGATGAAATTTGACACAGATTACAGCCTGGAATAGCATGTAAGCTACTTTTCATCTCGGGAAAATTTACGGTCCGTCTGTGATTATACATCAACTTTGACGCCGACAAAGTCGCGGACGGAAGCTAGTATTATCTATACGCTAGTAATATTTTAAAGGGGTAACATTGTTTGTAAGAGGCAATCTCTGTAACGACTGGTCTGATTACAAAAAAAAATCTTTCACGAATCATAATTATTATGATTTGCTGATAACATTTCCGCCTAATTCACCTTTCGAACAAAAACAGCAAAATCATAATCGGTTCATTGGATAGATAGACACACACACACAGACATGTCAAACTTATAACATCCCGTCGTTTTCGCTCAAAATGTATGTACGGGCTAGCTTCCGAACGCCTGCACCAAATTGGATAATTGTTTTTTTTTTATGTTCGTTATTGTTAGGACTACGACAGGGGAGCTTGTATAGAATAATTATATGCACTTAATACATATTAAAACTACGACCATAACGTTAGAAGAAAATTACATCAAATGATGTGTATAACATTATTAACCTAGTTATAGATAAATTGATTATCTAGTTATTTTCTTCCTAGAAAATATGACGAGAATGAAAAATATTTTAAAAGGCTATAGGAAATATTACCAGCTGAGATCGGGAGAGTAAATTACATTTTATTAACAGTGCTTACGTCGTATAATATCTCCAATAAACTTTCAAGACCGAAATCTTAAAAAAAATATGACCCATTTTAATTAAACTCGAAACGGTTAAGTTCCAAAAATATCTATACTAATATAATGAAGCTGAAGAGATTTTTGTTTGTTTGTTTGAATGCGCTAATATCTGAATCTACAAAACGAATTTAAAAAAATCTTCGACTTCATGCGAAGTCGCAAACAGTATTTTTTTTTTTTAATTTCTCTTCTCTTCCTATAGACTTTCGTATACAGGTAGGTTGAGCATGTTCATAGGATAATGGTAAATATATTTAAAAAAACATTGCATTTGTACAACAACCACTATTTTGTGTTTGTCTCCGAATTCGTAAAAGTGCTACGGATGCGTAGCCTCGTAGCTCTCGTAGCAAAGTGCTACGAAAACCGTAGCAAGTACACTGTAATAAAGAAATTCTAGATTACATTTTTAATCAACAATGTTTTCTACTTTAAATATTTTATACTTATACATTTTTAAAACACCCACGTCCAAAATGTAAGACGTAGTTATTCGTTGGTTTTTTTTAATCCACAGGGGAATATAATACGTAAAAATACTTTTAAGAGTATAAATATTATCCTTAGTCCGCAGTTTTGTTCCGGAATGATAGAATAAAGATATTCTGTCATCCCTTAGGAACTACTGGTAGCGGTGGATCTCAAAGAATCGAAATATAAAATTCAAGTCAACATCTTTGAGATATTTCTGATAAAATATTTTTCCATTTTCCATATGTTTATCTTTGCTGATTGTCGGGCAGGAAATGGCTAGGTTTTATTTTGGTACTCGACAATCTTTTCAAAGAAAATGCTTGCAGAAGTTTGTATTTTTTTATTAAAATTTACTTTAATTATACAATTATTTTTGCTGACTGTTTCTACAAAATACTCATTTTACAAATATGTATTTAAATAACACACACATTCATATAATGAGTATTTTTTTCATGCTAGGTACCAATTTATTTTATACAACTCAAAAATTTTAAATGTTTTTCATTCATTATAAATTAATAAGAAAGCTTTCATATTTTACATGAAGAGCGAGTTTTAAACGAATTACCGGCAATTCTATTTGGTACAGACAGAAGAAAAAATTATACGAACGTAACGAATTGGAAAAAAAATTGAGAAAAAAATTACGTAACACACATAAGTATGAAAAAAACTAACACAAATAAATGAAACAATGTTTTTCGGTTTCGATAACACGACAGTCTGTCATGCAAACACTGTAATTTATTATTATGATAAAGTGCGAATTTATACTGAAATATTTCTTTCAGCAAAGTCGATTCAAAGTTATTCACTTTTTCTTTACCATTTTTTATTGATTCGTTTCTTTTAATTCGGCGAATTTTTAGATTCTTGACTAGTTCAAGTTCCAAAAAACGGTTAAAAAGATCCATTATTGAGTGTAGTTCTATACAAAATTAATAAAAAAACGCAGTATGTAATGTCCTCACACATTACCTACTCAATATTGATGTCGTGTTATTTGACATTGAAAAGGCAATGACCCCTTCTACTATGAATAGTTGGCATAATATTGTTGAATTAAATTCGTTAAATTATATTGAGCCAGGTCAGATTATCGATTTAGATAACCTTTTACATGTAACAAAACAGTAAGGTTCGAAACGCGTTGACAGCATTTTGAATTAAGGGCGGTTATAGACCTACTTAGGGTCAACGCAGAAAGCAGGAATACGCTCAAGTATTTTTCATTCATCAAGTAACTACGTAAGTAACTACTAGTAAACTAAAATGTAACAAAAATATGGTTGAAAATTGCGTGCAACAATAAATGCAGCATGGAATTATATTTTGCATGCAATTCTCAACTGTATTTCTGTTGAGTTTTAGTACCTTATCGATTAATCAATGAAAAGTAACTGTTAGCTGTTCTAAGCTCATTTATATCAGACAAAATTAGCTGTTCTATACATTAATTATGATCGTGTTGTGTAGCATTTTTGTAGGGAAAAGCCGAATGATTTTTCATCATTTCAGGGTAGGTCCCATAGTAAAAGTTGTTCGTAATGATGAGTACAATGATCCCTTTTCAGATTTCGGGTATTTTTCCAATTATCCTGTATAAAGCTCTTATAAAAATACTAGCTTCTGCTTGCGACTTCGTTCGCGTCAAATTTGTTATATTATCACAGGGGAATCTAACTTTTTTCCAGGATATAAAGTAACCTATATGCTGATGCATACTATAGTTTATCTCTATGACAAATTTCATCCAGATTCGTTCAGCTGTTCTAGTGTGATTGAGTAATAAATATTCATCTACCCGAACCTTTTCATTTATATTAAGGTTTCTTTGGAATACTGAACTAACAACTTGTACATGAAATAATGTTTGTATTATATAACCCGACAAATTGAAGAAAACAGCTGCATTTCAATGTATTATTTTATTTTTTCGATACATAAAAAACTCACAAGGTAATTATAAAATTAAAAACCTAAAAATCGAAAAATAATGAGTTTTCTTTCAGAAAAATTCGAGAGTCGTTCTACGATTTCTACTGTATACGATAAAACAATTATAGCGGGTTAATTTGATTATTGACTTGTAATTCCCAGAAAAACCTTTTATAACATAATAATCTATATTGAAATTCACAACTGTAAAACGAGCAACAAAAGCAAGGTACTTCGTGCACATGCAAGCGAATGCCTTGCATCAATTACAGCAATAACTAGAAAAAAATCTACTAATGCCTGCAAATATTTTTAAATATATGTGTGTCGCTAATGTTGGCAATTATATTGTGAATGCGAGCACGTAAAGTTTATGGTTTAATCGCGGTTGCTGTAATTATGTAATTAGATTTAGAATTTATGCACTTGAGCCGATTTTTTCAAATAATTTATGTATTGGTCAAATTGTGTTAGTGGTAGTCTTGGTTTTGAAAGCAAAAACTGTATGAGCGAAACTGTACTATAAAATAAGATATGATTACAAGCTACCAAATTTTTTTGAGATGGAAATACTGTTAAAGTTTATAAGAGTTACATTAAATTGGGTTTTTGAACAATTTTTTTTGTGTGGGTGGTTGTTGTTATTTTTTGTGAACAAAACTATTTTTTTAATTTTTTATTTTCGCTATAATTCAAATGTTATTTCAAAATAAAAATTTACTTTTGAACCCAGTACTGAAAACACCCGAATAAATACGAGTGTGTGTGTGACGTCATAATAATAAAAGTGCCCGATGAAGTAACTAAACATTATGACGTCACAACTATGTTTATAGTCACGTGATATTTTTTGAAATTTTAACAATATTTAATTGTTTATAATTAATTTAAAAAAAAATGCATTGAATGTCAATATTAATATCTATTAATTAAAAAATCTTTTTTTTAAATTTCCAATTGTTTCTACTTATTACAACTATCAAGCCAAACAGAACAAATTAAACAACATACCACTGGTTGGTTGATATCGCTTATCTTTAAGTAAAGATCACCTACAAGCCCTTGGGCTAAACAAACAAACACCGATGTATTTATACAGGCTCAGACCACACAATAATATAAGGGTTGGGGTAGATAGAACAGCAGTATGCATGGTTTGCATTTATTAATCAATAATGCGTAATCGCGTGCAAGATAATAATCTAACAGCGAAGCTTTTAAGTTGATTTTAAATTATCAAATAGAAACTGGGTGAAGAAAAAGAAAATTGCTTCATCCATAAGGAATTTCTCACTAGTCTCGGAGTCTGGATTTGTGCCCGGTGGATGGCAATAGGCTTCTCCCCCTATTACACGGGACTTTAACAGAACTGGCGAAATGTGGTTATAGGTACTAATGGGTACAAATCTGCCTAACCATTGGGGATTACAGGCATGATGTTTTGTAGGTATGTAAATAAAAACTGTTCAGACAAATAGCTCCTCCATTTGCATTGACCCTAGGACCTACACAAACCAAGATATGCATCATATTATCAAGATTCCAATCAATGAACACACTTCTGAATAATTAATATTGAAACCCCTACGTATTTACTTTACCTATGCGAAGTAAACATATTATGTATTCGCTTACTGGGGTCAATGTTTGTGGAGTGGGGTCAATTTCTGTATATTAATTTTATAAGTATATTGTAACTAGTTATTACCCGCAGCTTCGTTAAAGAACAGTATTTATTTTCCGGTTGAAAGGTACTAAAGTCTTTTTCTGTAACTCTGACAATGATTGAAAAATTTCATGAAGATCGGTTTAGTAATTAAGGCGTGAGAGCGTAACCAACAAACTCACATGCATAACATTGGTTAGATAGCGATAGGTACAATAACTTGGAGAATAATTAAATTGTTTTCGCATAATTACCGAACTTCTACTGACTACGATAGTTTGGCTTACTATTAAGTTCTATACTAATGGAGTATTATTATAAGAATTGTTTAGGCGCTTTGCACACAGAGCAACTATTGCAACTGGCAACTAACTGGCAATTAGCTGTTTCATACATTTCAATTGTACTGTACACACAGAGCAACTCGAGTTTCGAGTTGCAGCAATCGTCAACAGTTTTCAGTTGCTTCAACCGATGACTAAGTTAGTTGCTAGTTGCCGTAACTAGCAACTTTCAAATATTGTACCGGTTTTTAAAGCTGCCGGTTTCCTCAACCGTCCTTCGTAACGCTAAGGGCGATTTCACACCCTCCCTCCCTCTCCGTGTTCCCGGCAATGCCAGTGTCGCTACGGCAACGACATCTCGGCTATGAAAGTTACTCACAAATTGCCAAAAAGTTGCGGCAACCGGCAACGTTATAGCAACTATCAACTTTTACAGAAAACTTTTAAAGAGTTGCCTGTTGCCTCAACTTAAGTTGCTCCGTGTGCAAAGCGCCTTAGAATTTAAAACGCACTTAAGCAGAACTGAGAAATCGCTCATCATAGTTTTATTTCTTCCTCGGTTTGCAAAAATGAACAATGCAATGATAGGTTAACTTTGTTGTTCAAGATCCTTTATTTCAGGAACGCGTGAAATACTAACTGAAATTATCAAACACTCAGGTCTCCCTTGGAGCACGTTTATGGCGCATATTTTGACACTCGCTAGGAAATCAAAACTTATACGGGCTTCGCGTTGACCAAGACTTAAAATAATCATGCATTGTGATTGAGACTGGACCAGTGTGTAAAATTTCATGTCCCTACTGTTAACCGTTGAGGAGTTCCCTCATCTGGAGCCAATCCTGGCAGCAGCATCACGTCATGCTTATCATAATCATGTATTGTCATCAAAACCAAACGTGTGTTGCTTTCGTCATTGAATGGCAAACAAGCCAAGCCAACAGCCCAACTATTACGTGGGCACTGCTACCAAAAGACATTTGCAGTACCAGAGGCCTCGCAGGTGTCTTGCCATCTCAGAGACAAAGCCGAACTGTCAAACGTGCCTTTAATTATACCGGCACCAATTCCCTTTAATCTGGAACATAGTAACGCTGCTTCGGGTAGAAATAGGGTTTGCTGGTAGTATACTCCAAAGGCTCTGGCTAAAGAGCCTTATACCCGTACAAAGCCATTTATCACCTTAATGCTATGAGATAAATGCTATTTTCAAATAAGGAAGACGTGACAGACCGTGATAAATGCAACATGATCGATATAATTCATCATCTACCTAGCCTTTTCCTA
This sequence comes from Hoplodrina ambigua, assembly GCA_949774945.1. Taxonomy (NCBI): domain Eukaryota; kingdom Metazoa; phylum Arthropoda; class Insecta; order Lepidoptera; family Noctuidae; genus Hoplodrina; species Hoplodrina ambigua. Next base: position 3,344,402 of record OX458976.1, read on the forward strand.
ACTATGTTGGGGTCGGCTTCCAGTCTAACCGGGTGCAGCTGAATACCAGTATTTTACATGGAACGACTGCCTATCTGACCTCCACAACCCAATTACTGCGTATTACGATACCCCTTGGTAAGACTGGCTGTCAGACTTTCGGGCTTCTGACGTCCCGTAACGATTGTCACAGATCTACGTATGACGGCCGGGACCAACGGCTTAACTTGCTTTCCGAGGCACGGAACGATGCCAGTGACGTCTAAGATAAAATTAGAAAGTACAATTGAACTGAAAAAGACGAATTAAATTCGACTTTAGCCGTATCAAAGTAAACATTTTTCCACAAAAAAGAAATAATCGAATTCGGTTTAGTCGTTTAGGACCTACGAAACCACAGACAGGTACACACGTTAAACTTACAATGAACCTCTGTCGGGTGTTCAAAAATAGGTCCTAAAGCCTAGTAAACAAGGAATTAGCAACAAATACACTCGCAAACTAAACGGCAAAGGACACTGGACTACTCTAAGCCTATATAATGCCGCGCGGATTTTAAACTAATTGGTTAATTTCATTTAAAGTGTACCGTACTGACTTCTGAATTATTAATGCTTACAATTCAGCGTAAATATTAGATGTGTATAAATTGCTAATTATTGTGTTGTTACTTTTTTATTATTATCATTTTGCTAATTAGAATTGATGTTATCGTAATTATTTATTTATATTAACACCCAAAATACATTTACATTTTATTTAATCACTTAAATTAAATTAAAGTAAAATAATGTACATTTAAAGTTCTGTTCCACAATACAATAGTTCGTTTGTCCGTTCGTTCGTCCGCCTGTCTGTCAGCGGGCTTAATCTCCGTAACCGTAATAAGTAGAGAGTTGAAATTTTCACAGAGTGTGTGTCATTATAGCCAATATTAATAAAAAAAAAAAATAAGCTTAAAAATTAAAAATTATATATAGGTAAAGTGCATACAGACTGTTAGTGTAAACACCATTGCCACTAAAACCTACTTGATTTATTATAAAAAATGTTTATCTGAATTTAAAAATAAATAAACAAAGTTTTGTTTCAAAAATTAAAAATGAATCTGTCCGACACCGTCCGTAGTTTCATGGATATTATGCGCCCGAGTTACGTAATCACCGCAAAGGGCGTTGACCTGCTGCACTGGCCGTCCGTTATATACCGTACCTATATAAGTTTTAACTAATTACATCATTGTAATATAGGGTGAAATAATTATGAGGAAAAATGGAGATTTTAATTTAAAAAAAAAAGATATTTTTTTCATTGAATTTACGTTCTATTAGTGAAACCAAACCACTGGTTTCAAGGATAACGGTGTTTACACTAACACTCTGTATAGTGTGAAATATTGTACAATGGTACGGTACACGTTTTGTGTGAGACTGACTCCCACTTGGCCGGTGTAAAAAAGATAGTTATAATAAATATTAATATTTCGCAATGACCTATGGCACAAAACACGCCCTAGTTAATAGGGTGTGTTTTGTGCCTGCGTTTACACTTTATGTGAAAGCGTCCTTCTGAGTATACTTATATAGTGGCGCTGGTTTTTGAATCATAAATGGCGCAACACTACCAATTGCATTTACTAACAAAAACTTGTCTAAACTAGAAAGTTAGAATGTTAGAACTAACTTCACTAATTGTAGCACTAATGGAATTAACTTTTATTAAACAGTGTTTTAAAAAGTTTTGTTAATTATCTTTTGTTAGATTGAAAGGGTGTTAAAGTTTAATTACGAAGTTTTTTTGTGTAGTTCTACTATTTTGATGATTGTGTGATTGTTTCTATGAGTTAAAGAGATTATTTTAGAAGTAATTGAGTAATACTTGTAAGGTTGAGCGCTAGTTAATTATCTTTTGTTATAGTCTCATTCATTACCTGCGTAAAGAAAATTAAGAAGTGTCTGCAAATGGTTTTAATGAAATAAATGATTTAACTTTGATGTTTTTATCTTATTTTATTTTATTTATTGGGAACAAAAAAATGTTCTATGCAACATAGTACAATGATGAAATAATAAATGTGATTTGATTTGATAAACCAGAAGCTATGAGCTCCCCCTACTCTTATATAATTATAATGTAAATATTGTTTTTTATATTATACAGAATACCCAAGGCATTAAAGTCTATTTCTGTCCCTTTTTTCTTGCATAAAGTTGAAATAAATAAATAAATGAATGTCAAAAAAAATTAAATTGACAGGTTACGAGTTAGTGTTGGCCGGCTGATTGACTTATTTATTTATTTTTTTAATTGGGACAAGCCCGCCACGCTTTTCCCGCCTAACTTCTGAAAGTCAGAATCAACAGCGGAGGCCACCAGAAAATCGCCGAGGCAATGAAGCTCGACGAGTCCCAGAGAAACGATTAACTGTCTAGGGTCCCGCAACGAAATTAAACAGAAAAGAATAGCGGAGGAGTAAGAAAAAATATAATTTCCACTTCCAAATATGTATACAGTAAATCATTTTAATGCACCATTGAGCTAAATCCTTTGCCAAAGTCACACACACAGACACACCCTACTTCTCTTCCACAAACACACCCCCACCATAACAAAGAGACCCCAAACCGGCTGTTTTCATATTTCAATCCAGCCATATAAATAGATATAAGTGCCTATAAAATAGTGTGCCTATAAAATGCATGCCCAAATCCCGTGCAGAATCACAACGGTTTAATATCAGAGTCATTGTGCACATTTGGCTCGACCGACATTACGCGTTGCAATTCCCTGTGGTGCTTTAATAGCGCGGCATACTTAAATTCATTGGCATCTAATCTCATTTGATCTATAGTTATTTCGAACGTTTTATTATGATGATCGTTCTAGTGGTCGTAAAGCAGGACTGCTGAGCATAAGGTCTTGGGTTCAATTTGCAGTTCGGGCAAATGTTATTGAGTTTTTTTCATCAGGAATTTCTCAGAAGCAGCCTCGGAGTCTAGCATTGTGCCCGGTTGACGGCAATAGGCTCGCCCCGAAACATAGGACGTAAACATAACTGGCGAAATGTGGGTGTACTAATGATAATGAGTACACCTCTGCTTAACCCTTCGGGATTACTGGCGCGATGTTATGTTATGTTTATTTTCTTGAAATTTTTTACTTAGAAATTTGCCTTTTAATAGTTTAATGGAAAAATATTCACTTTGAGTTATTTCACTGGCATAAAAGAAACGAATTGAAATTGGCAACGCTTGTCATATCCTCTCACTCACTCACTATACTGTGCAAATGAAATGACATGAAACGCTCCTTTGTTCGACCGCCATTTTTTTAACAGCGCGAGTTCAAACTTATGTTGTAAAATACCACCTCCTACACTAAATTTTAAAAGCTTTTACCACCCCATAGAGTGAATTAATGACACACTTATTACCATAAGCCTTGCATCATGGCGACATAAAATACCCCATGGCGAAACACCACGGTAATAAATCATGATACAATATTTTTATCGTGGAGCTAAAATTTTAAATACTTATGAATAAAACATTTAATTTTCAATGGTGCTACATCTTTCGTGAAAAGTTTAAACGATTTACGAAATTGAATGACTTTGTAATTTCTTATTGGGGATAATTAGATTTTAGGTTCAAAGGTTTTTGGCTGTCTCAAAAGGGTCAACGAAACAGTATGGTGGAGACTGTGGTTTGAAAAATGGTGATTGGAGTCCTGTTTTATAAAGTATTCTGATATTAATTATTTTTGTTGTTTTCATATTCTTTTTCAAAACGATTACTAGATTTTATAGATGCTTTGATTAGGGCGTCAATTTTGGGATGCTCGCTTTCAAATCTTAGTCTCAATCTGTCATAAATGCCTCTATTCGATCTATCTACATTTTTGACATTGATTGTTACTGAGACGAAATTGAAACTTGATTTTATAACAAGGTGAATTGACTTTCTGAACTTAGTCATGTTGACAGCATTAGCAGTGGCATCACAAAGGACTGAACGAGGACTGTTGCAAACACTGCGATTCTTATTGGTTACCAACCGTTCTTGGTTATGGCAGGACGTTACATTTTTCGCCGACATAAAAGCGTTCATTTTTATGTTCTTTTGTTAGCTTGCTTCGACTTATAATAAGCATGGCATAAAAACTGTGAAATTTTTTTACAAAGATCATGTATGCTCCTAAGCAAAATGATGACAGCGCCTTCAACTGGGTACCTTTCACACATTAAAATTCCATCGAAAAGGGGGTAACCAGTTGAAAAAGCTTTTTGTACATTTGAGAATAATATTATACCTATAGACTATTTTTCAAAAAGTCTTGATGCAAAATGAAGAGAAACATTCTGACGTGTTCCAGTAGCTTTATATGAAAACGCATTTTTTCCAATTTTTTCGAAGTCTTAGAGCAAAACTTTGTTTGCTAAAACGAGTGTAGTCACACTGAAAGTTTTACTAAGAACTAAAAATTCAGTCAGTATACGACAATGAAATCTGCGTTCTTTTAAACTCGTTTTCTAGAAACTTCGGGAAGCATAATAAATCGAATGTTATCTTTGAAAGTAAACTAGTTTTAGTCGTCAACTAAAAATAAATTTATAAAGGAGTATAGCAAGGATCGTAGCAGGTGGCGTTCTGTGGTTTCTGCCTACCTCCCATGGGAAAAAGGCGTGAGTTTATGTATGTTATGTTTGTATAACTTTTATTTGAAAAATAGCTCTTTATGGTACTGTAACTGCGCATTGTAATACGTACCATTGTGCTTACGAGTGCATGCATAAAGTTAAGTTAACATATTTAAAACTTGTATTCGTATAAAACATGAAAAAGCAAAAAGATTTGAACTTTAATCTTTAATATCTCCGTTACAAAAGAGTTTTCAAGAATAGCCAAAAACAAAATAAAAATGATGTGAAGAATACATTATTTCGGACTTAGTTATAAGTACTTTATTACTACTAATACACTTTAGCGTTTAATCTGTAGGTAAAATAATCTATACATTCACACTAAAATGTCTCCCCTTTTTAAGCCTGGCTGCAAACGAGCCACTCGCGACAGCCACAAACGCTGCCACTTGAAGCTAGAAGCGGAATTGCACGTGTGCGGCGAATCCATCGTCAAAACATCGTGAGGAAACCTGGACTTACTGTTTCACTCAAACCATGTCAGAGGTCCTTGAAGCGAAGAAACTCTGACACGGGTTGCGGGACGTTGCCGGGGTTACGGGACGTCTTAACAGGATACCGTGGCCCCGGAACGTAAAGGGCAACAGAAGGAACAGGGTGGTTTTTCAGGCAGTAAAAGTCTGACAGTCGCTTCCGCCCCACCCAGGGCGGAAGGACTCTTTTGATGATTTTTAATACATCAAAAAAAAAAAAGTTGTGTGGGGGTCACACGTGAAGAAGAAAGAAGAAGGCGAATTCATATTAAAAGGAATTAGGTCAGTGGCGTTTTGTGGTTGTGGTCGGTGGCTCGTATGCAGCCAGGCTTAGCTGCACCAGTCGGGTATAACATGCACGAGTCGAGTTAATGTAAGAAGATCCGTGAGTGGTATGTCTACCCGACACCCGGTTCAACTCAACTATCTAAACTTAGTCTAAGCCAGGAATAAGATCTCTTCATAGCTTTATTATATAATGCTATAATAACAAGACGTGTATAGTTTATAACGCCAGCTTATGTATTATTATGTAAATTTAATGTATTGTGTAGTTTGTAAAGTTTGAAGTCCGGTTTCAAAGCTCGGCTCTTGTTGGAGTACGATACAAAGGCTACTTCAAGCCGGTTTTGGTTTCACAGACAAAAACGTCTTCTAAAACTACACACAATTCGGTACACTGATATGCTGAAATATGCTGCTGAGGGTAACATTATTTTAAGCCTTTATTTTTCCTTAAATTAGTACAATGTCTTTTTCACATAATACAATTATATTTTTTTAAGAAAGAATCGTAGCAGGCAGGAGTCGTTCATTTTACCGAGATAAATGTAATTTATGTGCTATTCCAGACAAAAATCTATCTCTGTGCCAAATTTCATCCAGATCCATTCAGCCGTTCTAGCGTGATTGAGTAACAAACAACCATACAAACATTCGCATTTCAAATAGTAGTAAAATTCAACCCACTGTTCTAGAGATCTGCCTCTTTTGCTATATCGTGGGGCTCTGTCCATCTATATCTTCCCACCCATTCTTGAGGGCAGCTAACAATTAATGTATTAAACCTTAGCTAGTGACAGGCTCTAAGGCTCGCCTTTGGGCTTGGTATTCTACAATGTACACGAGCTTATAGGCTGAACACTTCAACGATATCAGAGACACACATGGAGGAAACTATTATGTTTGTAAAGTACGGTTTTGATCATATTGCTTGCTTGATGTTATAGTGTCTGAATACTTGGACATCACACCGTGAGTTGATCCTAAAAAAAATTTTACAAGTATTTTTAGAGAAATTTTTAGGACTTTTTGACTGTACAATAGTCAAAATTCTCGATTATAAACATTAAGTTCTGTAGGCCTAGTACGAGAGCGCTAATGTAAAGTATCCAATTCTAGGATGATTTTATACAACAGGCACACAATTAGTATCTCATTGATATGAATACCATCTAAGCCTTCACACTAAATGAATATGTCGTGCGAAATAGGAGCCCTGGTTCTACAAACTATATTTTACGATCGCAATCTAATTTCCTTTTTTTAATTTACCTACATTTTTTGGCATTGATTGTCGCTGAGATGAGATTGTGACTAGACTTTAAACGTTTCAGGAGTTTCCAAATTCAAAATACATAGATCTGGTTTACGTTACGTATATTTTAAATGCTCTTCCCTCCCTCTGATTTTGTTTTGTCATATTTGTATACCTTCAAAACCATGGTTGCGAGACGTCTTAACAGAATACCGTGGCCCCGGAACGCAAAGGGCAACAGAAGGAACAGGGTGGTTTTTAGGTCAGTAAAAGTCTGACAGTCCCTTCTGCCTAGGGCGAAAGAAGTTATTTGATGATTTTTACCAACTCATAGAAAAACAAATAAAATTGTAAAACAAATAAAATACTATACTAAATATCGTATGACCGTTGGTTCACCACTGATTGAACAACTTAAAGACCGGTTGATTCAAACAACTTAGTCCACGATTGGTGTAGTTGATTCAGCTTGAACCGATCTACACAAACTTAGTTTGTAACTGAACCATATTGCTTGAGACCGAGTTATTTAACGGAGATCGTAAACCGGGAAACGTTGCTAAGAATGTTTCTGAGCTAGAAGGACTGTTTTTGTCGCGTTTAAAGACTTTCTGGACGTTTTAGAAAGACTTTCTTTTTCTTTTTTAGAACTCAAACGGCATGAGTATCTTTCTTCAGTCTTCTTCTTTTTACATAGACAGTATAACGAAATTTACGTATGTTACGTTCCCGTAGGTGGCCAGGTCTGGCTGGCTGGGGCGCTATTCAGATCGTCAAGACTGCATGTACACTGACAATTGGGATACTTCAGTATAGGTATAAGACATAGTCAGATCAGGACCTCTGTAGTCGGACTGGGTATCAGATGGATCTATGATGCCCCATCTCGCCAAACTATGTTTGCAACGGCATATTATACCTATAATGTTTTTGTAGTTTGTACATATTAATTTGTGACACTTATTGTTCTTGTCGTAAACAAAAATAAATAAAACGCTAGAAACCTTATTTCCGATTTTAAACTCGACTCGAATCGAACATTTCTATGTTGCAAGTCTACTAACTTTTAGGAACGATCGCAATCTGTCAAAAATGCCTCTAATTAACCCACATTTTTGACTGTCACTGAGATGAGATTACGACTACATTTTGAACGTTTTTTATTAGTAGAATTGTCTTTCTCGTAAGCGATTTTGTAGTCGCTTTTCGCCATAGTAATGACTTATGACCTATAGCCAAAAGTGAGAAATCTTAATAAAAAAAATGTTTTTAACTCAAAATAAATGATTGCTAACGTAAAGTAGCAAGTATCTGTAACGGAGGAGCATATCGCTTGTAAAGGCTTTCGCTTCGCCAATGATACGGAAAGAGTGGCAGTACGAACTGTACGATACGGAAAATGGTTCCGTTTAGGTATATATTGCTTCTATTTTTTCTGACTATGGTTTTAAATAGTTACAATTAAAGTATCTAACTAGCTATCACTGAGATTCGAACCTATTATTACAAACAAATACAAACGAAAACATAATGTACAAGGCCCCGTAATAAAACATATGAAAAAGAAATCATTTTTGTGTATATATATATTTTTTTGTGCAAAATTGCAGTGGTTTAAGAACAGTGAGATGGCTCACTGTTCTTAAACCACTACAATTCCTGAAAGTCAGAATCAACAAGTGACCACCAAAAAAGCACCGGGTCAATGAACCTTGATGAGTCCCGGAGAAATGATTCAACTCTCTTAGAGTCCGTAACAAAATATAAAGATGTTTATATTTTTGGTACATTAACACGGCTTAAGGATAAGAAGTCACCTGTAGCCGCAAAAACATGGGATGCTTTTATCCCAGGCATAGTAAGACACCATAATAAATATTTTAGTACGACTCCGAACTCAACGAAAGCTTACCACAAAATAATATTAGTCACATAAGGAAAATGCACCTACAAAATATTAAGAGCCATCTGTATATACGATTTTAACATTATACAACATCAGTTCTATAAAACATTCAGCACCTAAATTATTCAATCATTGTCATCTGACTAGCCTTTCCCCAACTACGTACAGCAACTACGTTGGGGTCGGCTTCCAGTCTAACCGGATTCAGCTGAATACCAGTTTTTTACATGGAGCGACTGCTTATCTGACCTCCACAGCCCAGTAACTGGGTAATACGATGCTCCTTGGTAAGACTGATTTTCAGACTCTCGGGCTTCTGACGACGCGTAAAAACTGTTAAAGATCTACTTATAACAGCCGGGACCAACTCCTACGTGCTTTCCGAGACACGGAACGATGTCAGTAATGTCTAAGATAAACTTAGAAAGTATATATGAATCGAAAAAGTCACATTGGTTCTTGCCCTGATTCGAAACCTTGCGCCTCAACCGCTCTGCCATCACGACATTCCCTAAATTATTCAGCAAAATGTAATAAAAGGCAGCGCTTTTCTTATTCCTCTAAAATTATTGTAGGAACCAATTCTACATGTTCCGCGAAAACGCTCCATGCGATCTCATAGTTACCTGTTCCTTCCCAAACTTTCTATACAAATTCATTAATCAGTTTTCTTTATAAGTGTCTGTATGAATAATTTTGTATGAAATTCATTAATATTACCCTTCTCACGTTCCGAATGTATACGTCAAATGTTAATTAAGGTGCGTGTGTAATTTTCAGGTAGATTGTTTGGACTGTTACGGTGCTATTTACCTATGAAGGCACTATTTGGGGAAAGCTTCTAAATATTTGATTATATATTGGGGATTGATTTATTTATGGTTGTCTTGTCATGTTTGCGGTTCTAAGAATACAGGTAGTTAGTAGATTTTGAACTTAAGTCGATTAGTTGAATAGTACGTTAAATATCTGTATTAACTCAAAGTATTCAAGGTCAAATTAAAGAAGCTGGTGAAACTTCACAAACGTGATAGTAAATAAAAAAGTCAGACTCGTCTCCACTATCAGCCAAAACGGTTAACGAAACTCGATACCTACTGCACGACATCCTTATCAAAGGCTGTAAAGTCGCAACAGCTTCATAAAGAGGAGGACTCACTAGCGAACGATCTGAAGAAACACTGAAGCTGTGAGGAGACAGAGCTTCCTTACTAATCTAACACATTATGATGAGCCTTAAGTGTTTTTACACTACCCAAACGGTAAATTCTCTATGTTCTAGGTAGGGCAGTTTAATTACAGATAGAGAGAGGCCCTGCTGCTAGGTCGATCGGGTGTCCTCGACTGTACTCGCCACACTCACCCTATCAATAGGGCTACCGATTGGGTAGTGTTTATAGATAGTCTATAAATAGACTTTGAACACAAATCGATCGAAGTAAACGAAAAAAATCTAAGGTGAAGATTTATAAACGATTCCAGCATAGAGTGCAAATGTGGTGCTGTTCCTCTAATAAAGGAGACCATTTTATCTCATCCTGTGTGCCCTGCTGCTTCGTGCTTCAGGAATTGATGGACTCTACCGATAACGCTAAACTCTTGGTTAAAACCTACAGCTTCGTAACGTGCATGAGAGGCGGATGCTTTAACCGCTGGGCCATCACGACAACTAGTTCTATAGATGTTAAAAATACAAGCTTTGCATGAAGCTTGGAAGTCTTGCCAGAAGTAAATACTTGTGCTGGATTTATGATTCCTTGAAAGTTACAGCGGTTTTACTTCGTAATGCACAACGAAATGATGGCCGAGCTGATCATCGTTCCACAACTATAACGAGCGCTGGCGCTGCACTGCTGCAATGTTATGGGGTATAAGAACAATTTTATCATCTATACTCATATTGGAAAACTGACTCATCAAGCTGAAGAGCTTTTTTTGTTTGTTTAAACGCGCTTTGGAACATCTAGATAGATTGGACATAACTTTTTTAATACTAATAGTATTGGCTATAGATTTAACACAACGGGACGGAAAAGTAACCAAAGAATAAAGCGGTTGAAAATAACTACGCGGGCGTAGTCGCGGGTAGAAGCTAGTTAGATTAAATAAAATAATAATCTCATAGAATTTAGGAAACTATAGGATTATCGTAACAACAACACGGCTAAAATACAGCAAATTTAATATTTTTTGGTATTCAAGTTAGGGCTTTAAATCGTGTGCGATAAAATACATTTTATGATGCCATGATAAAAACGTGACAGATGGCGGGCGGCACGCTGGCAGCTGATGGTTGGTTTTTGAAAAGGTACCTACGTAATACCACTGTTTTTCGACTTAACACAATGATTCCGTACAACAATTGAGTTCTTAATTACAAGAAACACGTTTTCGAAACAAAAGCAAGGTGTGAAATAAAAATCGTTTGTACCGCGGTCTAATTTACAAACTCTTAATTTGAATTTTTTCCTGTTTCATAACTTTTGTAAGTAGTTCCAGGGGTTTCCGTTCCCCCTTGTGTTTCGTAACGGTACCCTAAAAATAACGTCTCCTTCGATACTAATACAATTTTCTGCTCGACTGCTTACAGTTAACGAGAGTTCTTAATTTGACGTGCTCGATATTTTTTTATTGTTAGCTATTTACCGGTAGTTCAACAAGTTCTTGATGTTATTGAGGACTTTTTTACCCGAGTACGGCGAAGCAAGGAGGGTTATGATTTTAGCTGTCTATGTGTGTATTTGTTTGTTCATCTGTGTGCATATATTTTCTACATTATTCCAGTGTCGTGTAGCCATATGATTTGACGCTGATTATAGGTTGTATGACGTCACAGATACGTCTTTTATATGATCTACCTCTGGCCTGTGTAGTAACATGTCATACATTAATACATTTATAAATAATACTAATTGATTACGTGTAACTACGATTTAAATACAATATTTACGAGTATCAATAGTTAGTTAGTTAGCATTTGGTAGCTACGATTTATACAATTTTACGCGCGAGTAACAAACGTCTAAACTTCTCCTCTTCATGCGAACAAAGTCGCGGGCAGAAGCTAGTACATACTAACGTTATGTACTTCGATCATGAATCCTTTTGGCGAGTCTATAACAATTATTGCGCGAATTCCATATGAATGGTTTGCAACCATTTAAAAATATGTATATCTACATTGTACATGGAAAATATTGTAATTTACGAATCCAAAATTCAATAATGGGTAGGTTGAATTCATGAATATTCATGATACGAAATATTTATATTTTAACTATGTTATGCTCGTGACTTTGTACACGTGATTGTTGATTATCATAGGACACTTTTTACGCGGTAAACTAATAGCTTTTATAAAATAAAAGTAGTGTCTAACGTCAGCTATCTGTGCCTGTGAAAGTTCTATGAAAAACGATCCAGGCGATTCTGAGATTAGCCGAACCAAACAGTACGACAGACAGACAAAAAATCTTCAAATTATTATTTTCGTTTAAAATATTCATATTTATTTTATAAAACGCTGTTATTTTGATGTTACAAACAGACATTTCAATTTTATATATATTTGTATAGATAATGTCGAAAGCGCATATTGTGTGTTCCTTTTTTTTTGCGCTATACGTGAAACGCAAATATGTGCAACACTTTAGCTTTGGTTCGTTTTGAGCTGTGTTTGCACATCGTGTTGACTTTTAGTGCAAATACGTGCACTTTATTTGAACAACGGATAGGAACCTTTTTTTTTTGTAATTCAGCATATTTTATGTACAGTAGTGTTCCAGGTAGTCTGTTGAACACTGAAACGATAAAATATGATTTTTATTTTGATAGATGCTTGTTGGCAACTTATGTTTGCTTTTTGCGCGCGGCTTGCGGTTGAAATGAACTGGCAGATATCGTCATCATCATAATATCAGCTGAATGACGTCCACTGCTGGACGTAGGCCGCCACCAAAGATGGCCACAATAACCAGACCCTGGTTTTCCGTTTCTAGCGGCTTCTGAATATTTGATATTAATTTCAACTTGATACCTGCACGCGATCCTGAGTTAAAGGGTCTTGACAGATGGACAGACGGGCAACAAAGTAATCCTATAATGTTTGATTCACTCATATCAGTGTCCGGCACAGTTCCGGCGCCGTCCCGTATCAGTGATAATAATTATTCTTTCATACATTCACTATGAACGCGCTGGAACTAACACTGAGAGTACTGTGTCGTCACTGACACTGACAAGTGTGAACGCGTTCATAGAGAATGTATGAATTACATACATACATACATTAACTCACGCCTTTTTCCCATGGGGGTAGGCAGAAACTACAGAACGCCACCTGCTACGATCCTTACATACTCCTTTCGCCTCATCTACGTTCATACATCTCGTCATACAAGCACGCCGGTTACGAGTACTCCGCTCCTGACCTTTCTGAAGGACCTCACCAATAAGGTCAGTGTAGGTCTTCCTAGGGCGACCCCTCCCGGCGTTGCCACTCACCTCTGCCATACCTTTTGTCAATCGTCTTTAATAATAATTTATAATTTATCACTGATACGGTACGTGCCGGAACTGCGACTTCACTGATATGTGTGAATCAAACTTAAGAGTTCCGTTTAAGTCAACTGACGTATGGACCCCTAAAAAGTAAAGAACTTGCCTAAATACCAAATAGCTTGTTCAACAGTACATTTTTACAGGAAATAAACATCATTCACCTACTTAACCGTCCCTAAGCCCACATGGCATCTATAAACATGCAATTTCAGTGACACAGAGTGATATCCGACATTGCGTGCAGCGCTTAACCTTCCTGATTGGTTATCCATATTGTGCGTTTTCAACCTTATTTACGTTAACAGAAAGTTTAAGTCCATTAAATTCTTTTGTGGTATTGTTTGCTTTGTTAGCGGGTTCGGATAAGCCTTTGTACCTTTTAAGGTAAATTAATTGTATTCATGCTACCCTTATAGTGCATATTTGTGCGTGTTTATTTATTTAGAGAATTATGAATAAAGACCGTTTGCAAAGCGGATATACCCGGTTTCTGAAATGGAAATTATTGATGCGTTAAAATTGATCCGATTGTTGATAATTTGGCTAACCAATCACAGCAGTTCACGCTCACTTTCTTAAAAATGTCAGCTAATATTTGTGTTGACTTTCGATTATCAATCTGTCAATCTTAAGGTGACTATGAAATAGGGAAACACGCCTTTACGCATCGTCCATCAAATTTCAAATTGTATGTATACTAAATTTAAAATGGACTTTAATTAATTTTTTATTTAACATTTTCATCCGACCGACTCGAACGGTTAAATATAATATACCTACGAAGTCTCAAAAAGAGGGTTTATGATTTCATTTTACCGTACAGTTTTTCTCTCCAGACATTGTAGATACTAGGAAGCGTTGAAGTCATCTTTGGTGGTTGCCTTTTGTTCCCACAGCACCCACTTAAGTCCACTTTGAATAAATGAATTTTGAAGAGACTTGATCAGTATTTTACTGTCGTTCAGGGACCCAATTAATGGATAGATCTCTTGGAAGAATTTCGGGCATATTGCAAAATGCACAGTATCGTTTTGTAAGTTTTTTGATGAGTAGCCAAGACGTGGGGAGAATCAATACAGTTACCCTATATACTAAAGATAAGTATATAACATTATGTAACGTAATTATATCAATTCAAAAATGTTTATTGGATAGAATACGATAAGTACCTTAATTTTATTTCAGCTTTATCCTGTCACATGGCTAGCAAATAAATATATTCATGTTGAATAGTAGGTAAAAACTTATGTAGGTTAATAAAAAAAGTCTGAAAAGTATTTTTTTAATCATCTAAAGGTAACTCTTAATACAATTTTATCTTTTGAAACTCTGATAACGATTAAAAGATGATCTAATGGAGTCATTGTAAATCTGCCTGAAAATCCTACTGACTTACTGTCTTTTTTTTAATTTCTAGAACAGTTTTTTTTTTCACTATTTAAACAAATATTATATAAGTAATAAACTATTAGAATGAGGTTTTATATGGTTAAACTAGCCAGAACGTCTACAGTACTTTATTGACTGCTCGCGTTGTTTTATTTTTTATTAACAATCCTTTTTTTTAAGCTAAACCGCTAACCTGAAATTAAAATAAATTATTCGTACAATATACCACTGTGACATCACATATCTTAAGAATTGTCCAGTGCACATTTCGCCTCTTGTGTATTACGCTACGAGCGACCGCCGCGCCGCCCGTGACTCTCTCGTAAGCGCGGATTCAATTCCGAGTAGTTTCGGGACTGCAACTATAAAACACCTCGGAGTTTGGATTTGTGCCCCGTTGATGGCAATAGGCTCGCCCCCTATTACATGGGACTTCAAAATAACTGGCAAAATGTGGGTCTACTAATGGGCACATCGTTGCCTAACCTTTCGGGGATTACAGGCATGATGTTATGTAGCTATAGTAGGTAAGGAATTCTTATAATACTACCAAACCTCGAAAGACAATCCTATAGTGCACCAAATGCCTGTCTCCAATAACGGATCGCTATCAATATGTGGTGTGCGTTTCCTAATGTTCGGTCTACCGAATCTTTGAAGGAGGACATTTTTGTCGCCGTACGTGCGTTAAGACTTGAAGAATGGTCTCGACAACGCAGCATCCTTGATTTTGTTCTGCATTTACACCGGAATTTTGATCAAATTGCTTTAGGGTTGTATAAGAAGGAATTTATTGTTCTCAAATATTTTCTTATTTTGTTTTTTTTTTATGCGTAGCCCGTAAAGAGAGTTATGTTTTAATACGTTTCAGCGATCTTCGGGTTTGTTGTGTTTTCTTTCTTAATTTGCTTAGCTGAATATTAATAAATGTGTCTTTTGATAAATGAAATAACTTATTATATATGTTTGTGTGTATTTGGTCCAATTGTTTTTTTTATATTTTTTTTTCTACATGAAAATTAGATAACCAATTTTTAGTACTCTTAAGAACAACATAATTTGCTGAATATAAAAAAAGCTGAACACTTTTTTGTTCGTTTGTTAAAGCTACTCATCTCTAGAAATACCAGTCGTATTGGAAAAAATATTTAATAAGATAGCCAGATTCATAAGAAATAGTATAGGCTATCAAACATCACGCTACGACCAACGAGAGCACAGCAGTAAACAACAGACGTAACTGAACGCGCAGTGTACATCGCGGTTTTTTACTACCTAGTAAAATATGAACTGCAGATCAGAACACAACCTCATATGCATTTTCCAACAGCATAACAGGCGCTCATCAAGTTTGAACGTACGAGTATTATTATGTATAAAAACTCAAGCATATAATATTAAAAAACAGCATCTAAAACACGGCTACTATGCAGTATAACTTAGAACATTTTCTATAAACTTTATAAGACAGGGGTTTCCAAACGGTGGGGCGTCGTGGAGCTATCCTGAGGGATCTTGCGACGGTCAAATCACATTGATTGTAGTACAATCATTATACTGTTACATAACGTAACATCACGCTTGTAATCTCCGAAGGGTTAGGCAAAAGTGTACCCACTAGTACACCCACATTTCACTAGTTATGTTTAAGTCCCATGTAATAGCCAATTGCCATCAACCGGGCATAAATCCAGACTCAAGAAGACTGTAAGGCTGCGAGGCTGTATACTGTTACATTTTCTAATAACTAGTTTCTAATAATTAAGATTATAATGCTTTTCTTAAATTAAATATAAATTAAAATAAGTAATCTTGTCTGTTAAATGTCTTTTAACGCTACACTCAAATATTTGGTTTAACAAGGCCTTGGCATAATAATCTTAATATTTTAATCTGTTAGCGCTACATGTAAACATTTTCTTACAAAAAGGCGTCGCAAAACAAAAAACAAAAATAGCAGCCCGCAAAGTGAGTCGCAGTATCAAAAAGATTGGGAACCCCTTTTATAAGTAATAACTCAGCTAAGAAGCGCAAGCAGCGGCTGAGAAAATAAGCAAGCAATCTATGCAAGTACTATAAATTCAACCGGGTTGAGTACAGATAACTTTTGAAATAGTTCAAGTAAATGTTAACTACTTATGACTTCAACGAGTTCACGATTGGTTAAAAAGATGGTGAGTTTTCTTTATATCGAGGATGAAGACACGTAACTTTCATTGATTAATGAAGAATGAACTTAAAATTGTCAGAAATAGAATAGAAAATTGCTAAACAAGTAAACAATCTCACTTACTCACTTATAATATTAATATAGATATAGATACCGATTTTCATATTAAAGCTAGTACTTATGTCCCACTGTAAGGCAAAGGCCTCTTCTTACACAGAGAAGATACAAGCATTAAACACCACGCTTGCTTACAGGTTCAAGATTTTGAGTAATTATTAAAAAAAAAAATAGGTTTCTTCACGATGTTTCCTACACCTATGTCAGTGATGATTAGGAATTTAGAAAAAGTTGGTTGGTACTTGCACGGTGTTAAACCCGCAACCTCATGCATAAGGGGCCTTAGCCACCGGCCCATCACTACTTACATACTATATTTTTAGTCAAATATGAATTTTTAATTTAAACAAAAAACAAAAATAAAGCTCGCTTGTCTCACTGAAATAAACATAGCACATTACGACACGGTGTAAAGGATGATATTTAAGGAGCGTTACACACTTGACACGCATTGTAACGCACGAACCGCTGAATCTAAAAAAAAGTTACACTATAGGACAGAGATAGTGAACCTTTTCACTCGACCCTACTTAATTAAAAATGTTTTTTGCCTATGTCGTGATTTCGTTTCCGATAAAAGAAAAGATAAGTGAACTAATACAGAGCGTAGGTACCTACCTACTCTTAACAAACTGTAGAATTCGATCCTGCTTCTATTATAAACGTGAAAGTATGTGAGGATGTTTGTTAGTATTTCAGGCTCAAATGGCTGAACAGGATTCGGTTAAAATCCCATTTTTATTTTCTCGTGGGACTTAAGACTTGCTTAATTTCGAAGTCTGCACAGACAAAGAAAGTTGCGGGCAGAAACTAGTATATTATTATTAATCACACTGAAATAAAACTATTTTAAATACATTAGAATCTAGAATTTTCTGCCACATCGCACCTAAGGTTTGTCATCCCTGCAACAGTACGTGAATTCTTTAGTGATTCAGTTATTGTTTGCTCAAATTTTCTGTGTTTTCTTTCGAGGATCGAATGATTCCTTTTATCAATTTTTGTCTCCATTTCTGGGAGATGTTGTTGTTAGCCGATTCAATGACTTTGCCAAGTGATTGTTGGAAGAATGCTCATTCAATTTCAGTTTTAAAGAACTCAATTTAACTTTGAAGTAATGATAATAGAACAAAGTTCAAGTTGACTCTTACTTAAACGTATCACTTTGATGTCATCAAAAGAAAATTCTTGTGATTTTTTTATATTCATAAAAGGAATGTTTAAAAATAAACTTGAATTTTATTTTTTTAATGTTTTTGTTGTATCAAAAGGTTTAGCAGATGCTTAGAAAACTTTTGTTTAGTTTATTTTTTTATGATACACAAAGCCGTATATTCTATAGAACTTTAGTAGTTACACTTTGACCTTAGGTAAACTGTCTAGCGTAGTACCAAGTCTCCATAGAAATAAAGGTTAGTTTGTACTAGCGTGGGCGCGCGGAGTTAAGGTAACGTAAATTCAATCGTTTTTGAAATTGGAAATATTATATTTACTTATTTGGTTTCGTAAAATTGAAATTTTAAATGACAATGTTTTAAATTGCTGTAGGATAGTCGTGTTCCTAATTCGAAAACAAACTCGAATTGAATACTTTTTAGTAAAGTCGTTTAATGGTGCCGATTCCCTTGGTCACAAACTAAACTAAAATTAGACTATATCCATCTTTTTCTGTCCAATAAAATAAGAAAGAGACTAATGTAAATAAGAGCTGTCAAATTTAGTCAATCTGACACATCCATACAATTATAGTTGACATCTTAAAACGTGTGGATTAAAAATACGGAAAAGTTCAAGGCAAAACTAATTTGACATCGCTAACTTAGTTCTTTAATGTCACGGAATGTCACCGTCCTTTCCTTTCGCTGTATGTTAGTAAGAGATGTCAATTCTCTAAATTTAGTCTAGTTTGTGAACAAGGGAATCGGCACCATTGTTTAATTGCTGTAGGCTAGTCGTGTTCCTAATTCGAAAAGAAACTCGAATTGAATACTTTTTAGTAAAGCCGTTTAATGTAATACTAAGTTTTCCTAAATACAAACTATCGCTTCAGTGCTCAATATTATAGACCTCATTAATTTAAATACCTCTTTTGTTATTTATATTTTATTGGTTCTTTTGTTTTTTGACTCTCAATCTCTCTCTGAAGTCTCGATGCAGCAAATATTTTAGAATCAAATAGCAAATATTTTTAACTATCTTCCTGAATTCCTCTTTATACACTTAGTTTCTATCAAAGTCAAATCATTTATTTTAATTAGAACATTACAATGCACTTTTGATGGCAACGTCATATCCTAAGAAAGACGAATTAAATCTAGTTGCCAATTCCCAAAAGGTACCTTAAACTCCATACATGCTCTTATAAAAATCATAATATTTTTGTACAGGATCATAAAGGATTATACATAAAAACAAAGTTTATACCGATTTTCTTATAACTGACATTTGATCGACTGCACCAATTAAAATAGACAGTACTGCATTATCTGTTTCCATCAAAACGTTCGAGCTAGAAATACCAAACCAGACAGCCGACGATTCCATAAATATTTCGTATCAATTTAGGTACGGAACCCCAAACGGACCCTTCATATTGAATTCGTCACGCACTGGACATATTTGTCATACCGAAAATTTAGGGACAACTGAACCCTTCTGACCGGTTCCTGTCGTTCCCGTAGCACTTTGCTGTATAAATAATTAATTATGTACGTGTGTATTGCTCTTAACTCCAGCTGGATCAATATTTATGTATAGTGACGGTCATAGTTCATTTTAGTCGGTATTATTATGAAGGAAATGCGGTATAGCTTGAGTTATATACTAGTTTTTGTCAGCGACTTCGTCCGCATGCACGGTTTTCGCGAAAGCAGAAGTAGTCGTGGAATAAAAGGTAGCCTATGTCCGTCCTTGGGGGTTCAAACTTACCCCGTAACGAATTTCATTAAATCGGTTCAGTGGTTTTGTTACTTTCACATTTATAATATTAGTATGGATCGCTCTTGCCTGCGACTTCGTCCTCGTGAAACTCAATTAAACCATAAAACTACGACGACGTGGAGCTGCTTGTACCTAAGTTATATTTTTGGTAGAAGTTCGCACAGAGAGGTACCTAGGTATGTCTTTTCTCTCACGTGGTTTAATCGTCCTGCAGCCGCGTGATGCTACAAGTCCGCTGGGTGCCGTAAATTTTAAGACATGGTACCAAAGAAAAGTCTTCTGAATTATTTATATGAAAAAGATGTTACATTACGTTGAGCACAATATATAACTAATAACATAATTTAATTTAACTATATTAAGAATATTATAATTTTATAGAACTGTTTCTTTTTTGTTTGTAAATGTACAGGGTATAATAATATACAGGGTAATTGAAAGTATACCTGAAACCTTAAAGGGGGTCATTGTACTCATTATTATGAACGACTTTCACTGCGGGACCAACCCTGAAATCATGAAAAAAAAACAGCTGATCCATACATTACGATCTTGTTTTGTAGCATTTTTGTCGGGATCAGCTGATTTTTTTTTTCATGATTTCAGGTTTGGTCCCGTAGTAAAAGTTGTTCATAATGATGAGTACAATGACACTTTTTAAGGTTTCGGATATATTTTCAATTACCCTGTATGTAGAGGTATGATTACGAAAATAAAAATCACTGATAGAATGCAAGACTATCGCCGGGTGTTATTGGATAAGTTTTATGGTATACTTTACTTTTACGCGGACGAAGTCGCGAGCAAAAGTTATCCATGCTAATATTAAGAATGCGAAAGTAACTCTGCCTTACTGTCTATTACGCTTTCACGACTAAACCACTGAATCAATTTTAATGAAATTTGGTAAGGGTTAAGTTTGTCCTCCTTAAAAGACATGTTACTTTTTATTCCGTTACTCCATTTACGTCTGCGATTATAAACATTTGCGCGGACAAAGTCGCGAACAATAGCTATGATGATTAAAACGCGAACAACACATCACTGTTTCAAAACTGTCTATCCGGCTATTCTGTTTAATTATTTCTACCGGGAGATTTATGTGCCGTTAAGTGTCAACGTCAATATGGTAGGCGACGGAGTGGAAAATAACTTGCAATTTATTCCTGGTCGAACTAGTGCCCCTATTCTGTTGAGCGAGTGCCCGTCAAAGGCGCTGATGTAGTAAAAATGTATGGATCTGAATGTCGACGCGATGTGAACAACAGTTAATCTTTATGAATGATTGCTTGTTGTGTGTCGAATTTGTGTGTTGGGAATTTATCTAGTGGGTTTACAAAGGCGAGTATGAAGTATATTCTCGTTGGAAAAATAATATTTTAGGGTTTTTGAAGTGGAATGTTTTTTAGCCGATTTGAATGATTTTTGGTAGGGGCAAAAACTAAGGAGTTCGAGCTACCGACATGCCGTTGCGTCCGTGTCACCGACATGTTAAAGAGTTCGCGACATCGATATGCTAATGTGTCCGCATCACCGACATGTTAAAGTGTCCGCTACATCGACATGCAAATGTGTCCGCGTCACCGACATGTAAAAGTATAAACTACATTGACATGCTAATGTGTCCGCGTCACCGACATGTTAAAGTGACGTGAAGTATTCACTTACTGCCTTAATTTAAATAACTTTTGAGTCCCTATATACTAGTGTACTTACAATAATTACAATTAACAACTAATTTTATTTAGATGATTGCAAAATAAAAAACTTATAACCCAGTACAAAACCTAGGCCTATAATCAAATGGAGATTAATTTTCGCCAATCCACCTTGAGCAAGCGTGGTGATAAATGCTTGTGCCTTTGTGCCTCGTGCCTATGAGAAGACTTTCGCCTCGCAGTGGAAGAATAATAGGCTACTTATATGTAGCATGTGTTGTTTTCGAACGAGCAACTAGCTTCAACTTTCGGACTAACTGACCGACTCCTTGACAATTCAAAACAAACACTTTTTTAACAAACACTATGTACACAGACAGGTTTTAGAAGTCACTTACAACTTAGCTTCATTAACAAAACGAACGGTTATCTTCCAGAATAGTGCCACAGGTAGTCAGAGGCCCAACAACCCATATTGTGAAGTGCCGGGACCAACTTTTGTACTGGTGTCAACTTTTTTGAAACTTCACTTCAGCTTTCACGGTACCGCACTTTTGTGCTTATAATTTTTACATGCATAATATCTCCATGAAAGGGAAATAAAATCCAACAAGACAAGACTGCGCGAGTTTGTAAAAGTGTTATTAGTTTTTAATATTGAGTATGGTAAAGGTCCTCTATTACGTTTTATTTGATGAAAGTTTCGGTTCAAAAAGAACTAGATGTTTATTTTTTGCTTAGTTCAAAAGTATCGCCTTCCTTTTTGCCTGGTTTTTTCATTTTGAAATGCTGTTTATGAGAAACGAAGGCGTAACGAGAGCGCGCGATTAAACGAAACGTAAATTGACACGTAATTCTTTTTAAATTTGTTTATAGACTTTAGTTATGTCAATGGGTGATAGTCATTGGTGCCGATTCCCTTGTTCAAAAACTAGACTAAATTTAGAGAATTGACATCTCTTACTAACATACAGCGAAAGGAAAGGACGGTGACATTAAAGAACTAAGTTAGAGATGTCAAATTAGTTTTGCCTTGAACTTCTCCTTATTTTTAATCCACACGTTTTAAGATGTCAACTATAACTGTATGGATGTGTCAGATGGATTAAATTTGACAGCTCTTATTTACATTAGTCTCTTTCTTATTTTATTGGATAGAAAAAGATGGAAATAGTCTAATTGTAGTTTAGTTTGTGACCAAGGGAATCGGCACCATTGTCAATCACTATCACCTATTTCTAAAAAAACTATCACAATTTACGTTTCGTTTATGTCGCGCGCTCTCGTTACGCCTAACTAAAGTCTATTACAATGACTCATTGTAATATTTATTGTATACAACTAATCTGAAATGCTATCTATATAACAGTTGTATTTTAAATTTGAAAATTGACTCAAATAAAAAACATTTACGTGAGGGTGTCTAGGCCTACAACCAGGGCATTACCGTGTAACTTGAATTTTGTTAATAAACTTAATTAAGATAGTACATAACTTACAGAAAAAACCTATTAGAAAAAACTAGACTACAACAAAAAAATCTCGAATTCCAGTAGTTTTATTTCCTATTTTCGAAATAAGAACTGCAGTAGGTATTCTCATTTTTATCACGACACACACGATGCAAAACATTTAAAATTTCACACTCAAACTTGATACATCCCCAAGTGGCTATAAACCAGAGATTCATATTCAAAGCCAGAGGCAACGCGAAAAGAATAAAATTGCAAGCGGGAAGTCCATAATTTTAATACTTTTAACGTCATAAAAAACGTCATTGGAACTAAAATCCTTCTCCGTAGTAGACTGGATCAAACTTAGTGTAATTTGAAACTATAGTTTAAGCCGAGCTTAAACGGTTGATTAACGAGGTGATTTAGTAGAAAGTTGCCAAGTTTTACCAACTAACTATCACTACTCAAATCGGTGAGGACTTTTAAAACGGGTTTTCAATTTTCTTCCTTTAAGTTTTCAGTTGAGAGTTTTTAATTAGAACGCGTGATTAAAGCGCTTTATTAATTTTTAATTAGGACTTTGTCTTGATTTTTGAATAAAGATGGAGTTAAAGTGTTTGGACGTCAGCTGTTTTTAAAGTCAGAGAACTAACCTTCTGTTTCTCGAACGAGAATCAACCAAAAAATTGGTCAAACGCGCGTACCAATTACAGCAGATCAAACAAGAGTGTTAACTTCTTGAGGAGGTTGTAGGGTACAACTCTGGTCAATAATTAATAAATTCATGTTTTGTAGTTGTTTATGTTTGACAGTACTTTAGAAGACACTTTAGCAGTACTCGCAGCTAAATGTGTGTTTGTTCATCACTCCGCCTACCTAAGCCCAACGGCAAGATGGCTAAATAGAATTAAAAAATCAGCTTTTCAAAAAAAAAAAAAACAATTTATTTTATTATTGATTCGTATTGAAAACCACTAGAAAGAAAGAAAGAAAGAAAGATTTATTTGTCAGAATATAGTACAATAGATTTTAACTTACCGAACTTGCCGAGCTACACATCTCTGCATAGTATAAAACTAAGTCGCTTCCCGTCGTCTGTGCGCTCAGATCTTATAAACTACACAACAGTTTTTAAATGCGGTTTTCATCAATAGATAGCGAGATTTAAGAGGAAGGTTTATACGAATAGTATGAATATCTAATATCTACGTTGCATCCTCGCGACCGAGGCCGGTCGATAGAATTTACAAGCAAAATCACTCACCAAAAATACTTTAATACCTGACAAATGACTGCTAAACTGTTCACCACCACATACTTACCAGAAAATTAATTCTGAAACATTGTATACAGTATATAAAGTGACAGTAAACCAGTTAGCTATTATACAGTGATTAATTATACGTCTTTATTGTTAACACGTCGACTTGCCACAACAAAGAGGTATCGTTCATACCGATTTGTTACCTGTCAGTGTGATCGTTATTTTTTTGTATACTTTAACGTACTAAAGGTTCGGTGATTGGATAGAATGTTGTGTGATTTTGGAGTTCCTCGGTGTAGAAGAAAAATGTGTGAGATTTTTCAGTTATAACATAATATCACGCCTGTAATCCCCGAAGAGTTACGCAGAGGTGTGTACCTCTAGTACACTCACATTTGACCAGTTATATTTAAGGGGGAGGCCTATGTCCAGCAGCCGGCGTTGTTTGGCTGATATGTTGACGATGAAATATCTAAACAACAATACTACTGGAATAAAATTTAATATTTACATTATGTCCTATTAACTTAATGTTAATTGAAATGCGTGCTGCTTGGAATTCTGAGGTTTTCTCAGTATAGTATAATATAGTACATCCCCTTATTAAGGAAGTGAAAATTATGTATTTTCTTGCTTCTCCGTTGATTTTTTCTAATTATTTTTTTTGTTGCTAATTCGTGACAGTTGTATTGTCTCTATGGCACTTGTCGAGCTTCACTGTATCGGCGCTTTTCTGGTGGTCGCCACTGTTGATTCTGGTTTTCGAGAGATGCAGCAGTAAGGAATGGCGGGCTTGTCCTAAACTTATCTAAACTACATTCTTGTAAAGATTTTTCCCTTAGGCACTCTCTATAAACTTAAAACACAGCCAAAATAACATTTTATCGTATCACAGTTCAAATGTCAATGTCAACCAAAAATGGTGATGTGTAAAAGTTTCTAGTATTTATTTATTTAGGATCTCCAACAAAGTATACACAGACACATGACAATCAGTACTGTTTGTTTGTGTTACGTGTGCCTCTCTCAATTTATAGGAGACCACATCATGCGCATTACACTAGGTGGATACTAAAATAATGTGGTTCTTTTTCTTAGCGTATCGATGGAAAATACAGATAGTAATTATTTAATAATATTTTATAGCTTATCCTTTGTTTAATTCAGTCTGAGTCCCTTGAGGTTTAGAAACTCTGACACTCGGGTGTGTCGGGTCGTAATACCTCACTGCGCACACGACAAAGAAGAAGAATGAAAGTCTTAGTCAAAGTTCAATTAATTATTTCAATTAGACCATTAAAAGCTACTTGTAAACATCATAATCAAGAAAAGGAATTAAATCTAGTTACCCCTTCCAAAGGTTCCGTATGGAAAATAGTAGGCAAGAAACTTCCCACTTACTCTTTAATTATTAATTTTAATCCGTATATATCCCAACCATAATATACAAAGCCTATATAGGTAGGTAGGTATAATGTGCTTACGACTAAAGCAAGGACAAATCATTCGATTCAATAGCATTCACCGATTCATATACAAAATGTGATGATCTATTGTATCCTGCCATTCATTATCGGCCTGTAATTGTACAATTGAATGGTAAATACCTCTGCCGTACAAAAGAAGGAAAACGCATTGAAAAAAAAAATTAATGATCGCCACACTTCCGCACTGCTTGTTTGCTATGTCGAACAAATTGACTCGCCATGTTTTCTTTTACACTGTAGTAAGTATAATTGGAAAGTAAGTACCGACAAACAAGCTATTTGTTATAGGTATAGGCACGCACAAAATGTTTTAAAAATATCATCGAACGCTTGCACTAATTATAATCGATTAGCAAAACATAACATCAAATCCTATAGTAAAGAAAGAAAAGAATAAAATACTAATTGTTCCCGCGAAAGTGATGCACATAACTTCGATTTTTTTTTTCACAAAAGATCAAGCCAAAAAACTAGTAGAAAAAAAAATATTGAACACAAATAGAAATATGTGCCACTACCGCGCGAAACGGCTGACGCTCAGCATAATGCCGGAGCCCGTGCGTGTTGCGCGTGTCTTATGCTTTTTTCTTTCCTTTTTAAAAAATATAACTACAAACTTTGTAATTATAATATTATTTTGTAAGTTGTGTGTTTACTTGAATTATTATTTTAAAAGAATAAGACAAATAAATATGTATATTTAAAAGAATAAAAATAAAAAAGTGAGAGTGACTTAAGAGAATGGACTACTCAGCAAGCTTCCAACATTGTTTGAAAGTAGTTGCAAGTTAGCTGCCTGTATACCGAATAGCTAGTTCGACTGTACATAGTCGCAATTCTCATTAATATTAAGTAACTTGGTAAGTTTGCATAGTTTACTTAGTCAAACTCTCCTACTAAACTTCGGAAGCCTACAACTTAGTTTTCGGAAACATTATCGAAGTCTAATTAGCACATACAAGATTTTATTAGTATAGGTACATGATACCCAGAATTTATAAGCAATGTTTTTTTTATGGAGTTTCCCGACAGTCCGTACACCAGTATTCAAGTCATAATGTTTGTCAATAAGTTTTGAAACTTTATGTTTGTAGTTAGAATGAATAGAATAGAATAGAATTTATTTAATCCATCTTAGATATCGTTGTTATAACTTAAGTAATGTAAGTAATAAGGCTGAATATCTAGGCTTGTTTTTGATCAGTTTACCGTCTTCAAACTTAAGGTTTTTAAACTACTTTTGTAAGCAGCGCGTCATCAGGAAATTCTGATTCTAATATAATAAAGAGCTAATGAGACTGTTTGGTGGAAAAATTATTCAAATATTGATCACTTGGTACATTTATTAATAATAAGAGCCTATTGTGCATTTTCTGTACAGCCAACCACAGACGGGTTGCAGGACGTCTTAACAGGATACCGTGGCCCCGGAACTTAAAGGGCTACAGAAGGAACAGGGTGGTTTTTTAGTCAGTAAAAGTCTGACAGTCCCTTGATGATTTTTACCACCTAAAAAAAAGCCAACCACAGATTGTATCATATATTCAAAAATGGAATACAATATTTGCATGAAATTAACTGCCATATAAGTTGATAGAAATTTGTACAAAGATGCCATAAAATTATTAAATATCACTTTTTAAATCTAAATAAAAAGTACAAAATCTTACAGCCGTATTCAGACTCGGAAGTCCAAAATAAAAAGAATTATCTCAGAAAAACTTATGCTAAAAATAAATCGCGCCAACAAAGCTTCGGGCACGGCTAGTTCCAAGCATCTAGTTTTATAAATGTACACTTATATAAAGCCTTCCGTCCGTACGTCCAACGGGACACAAATCCTTCTTAGGTCATTACCTAGACAGACTGAGCCCCAGGTGGGACCTAGGCGCAACGTTCTAAGATAATATGGCTAAGGAAAAATAGAAAGACAACGAAATTAGTTCACGTTTCCATTAGGCTCGAAGTTAACGTGATTTAATGCTTTAAAAAGGTTTTATTTTAACGCTAGCTTTTGTCTGTTACTTTGTCCGCGTCTTACGAATCCCAATTTTTTGAGATAATAAAATATACCAAGTAGCCTACAACTGACGTCATCTACGTACGCGATAATCGATATTTACGCGGACGAAGTAGCGGGCAAAAGATTGTGTATTCATATAAATGAAATGAAATCGTGCATCACGTGCCTTTGGTATAAAATTAAACCGAAACGATTTGAACCGGTTCCCTTACCCTTCCGGTTCCCAACCGGTTCCCTTCCCGTACCCTTCTAGGTTTTCTTTTACTTAAAATTATCTATTTATCAACAGATTTTAACTATCTATGGATTTGTGCCCGGTTGAGGGTAATAGGCTCGCCCCTATTACATGGGACAACTGGCGAAATGTTTGCATGCTAATGGGTACACCTCTGCCTAACCCTTCGGGGATTACATTCGTAATGTTGATGATGATGTTATCTATTCGTGGAGTCCAAAAGAAAAATTGAAAAAAAAAACGTGGCAATAATATTTATATCCAATTTCTAATTCATACATCTTTCAAACAGAAGTCATATTCGTTATTTTAAGGTAAGTAATAAATTCTCACAGCACTTGAACTCACGTAATGAGCTACTTATGTTCTCCACTTTCATAATTAATTGCCTCCTGATAAATTATTCAGAACGGAAAGCTGGAGCTATTACTGGCGGGAATATTCTGTGAGCGATCGATGGGGATGATGCCATGTAAGTTTCTAATATTGATTGGATTTGATTTTAATTACATCTTGGTATAAAACAATCGGTGTTTTTTTTTTTGTTTGATACTTGGTTATACCCGCAACATTGAGTGAATGACGGATGTCACGGAAATTTATTTATTATTGCACGGTACCCTATTTATTTTTTTAAATAAAAATAAGATTAGCCGGAACAAACGAACGGAAAAAATCGTATACACATTCATAATAATGCATTTAGATGACCCGGTTGGCGTAGTGGCTAAGTGATTGGCTACTGCGCTGCGTGTCGCGAGTTTAATTCCCGCACAAAACTAATATTTGTATGACTTAAAGATAGTTGTTCCGGATCAGGATGTTTGTGTATATGAATTTATATGTTTGTAAACACACCCACGATACAAGAGCAATTCGTAGTCCCCCAACGTGCCTTGTAAGAAAAGAAAATTGTAAAAGGCTATTCTTTTGGCAAAGTCAAATCATTATAACAACATCACGCCTATAATCCCCGAAGGGTCCGGCAGAGGTGTTGCTATTAGTACACCCACATTTCGCCAGTTATGTTTTTAGTCCCATGTAATAGGGGGCGAGCCTATTGCCATCAACCGGGCACAAATCCAGACTCCGAGGCTGCTGCTACTGAGAAATTCCTGATGGAAAAACCCAATAACACTTTGCCCGACCTGGGAATCGAACCCAAGACCTCATGCATAGCAGTCGCGCTTGCGACCACTAGACCAACGAGGCAGTCAAATCATTATTGCAAACGCAATTCATACGAACACTTAATATTCAAAACCTAATTGTAACCTAATAAAGATTGCTAGTTTAATACAGAAAAAAAATGTTCAAATTAAGAACATCAAGTCACTTCATTCTCGTTTGAACATCGAGACTCACCTACAGAATAAGAACGATGAACGTCTCGTAGTGCCTACGAGAATGTTATAGGTAATCTAATTTGTTTCATAATTACCACGTAATTCATTGCTCTGCAGGGAATTCGTAATAATAATTATGACCGTTGTTATTGAGATGTTTCGAGTTGTTTCAGAAGATATTGCAGTAATTTAATTGCAAATAGTCGTAAGTAACTCAATTTATAGCCTTCTCGTGTCATATAAATTGTTATATTTTAATTAGTTTTATTCAGTAACGAAAAAATTTTGTAGAGTTAGCTGATTCTCCAAAAAAACATATTAAATAAAAATGGAATATGGTTTAGAAATAATAATTTTATATTAATCTTAGTGCTATCTACCGAGTACGCGACAGTGTCGTGATGTGTCTTTCATGCATGAGGATGTGGGTTCAAATCCGGGTAAGTACCTACCAATGTGATTTTTTCAATTCATATGTACTTTCTAAAGTTTATCTTGAACATCACTGGCATCGGTGAAGGAAAACATCGTGAGGAAACCTGGACTTACTGTTCCACTCAAACCATGTCAGAGGCCCTTGAGGCGGTTTATAAACTTTGACACTAGGGTGTGTAGGGCCGTGTAAGACCTTACTACCCACACGAAAAACAACAAACAACAGTGCTATCTGCTTGTCAGACTTTCGGGTTTCTATGTTACTACCCGTAACGATTGTCAATGATTCATAAACCAACGGCTTTAAGTGCTTTCCAAGACACGAGGACCAACTTCTAAACTCCGGGCTGCTAATGAGAAATTCCTATTTGAGAAACCCAATCACACCATACGTTCGTACCGCACTGTATGGATAAATTGTAAATTACAATAGCGAATATTTAAATACAATACCGAACAAGCTAATACAAAAAAAAACACGACTGCAAAAATTGCACATATTTGTACTTTGTTTTACTCGACAGTTTTTTTTTTACGAAGTTTTTTATTTAAACGTTGTATATTTTTTAAATCTACTTGTCAAAATCTAGACGATAAACATAGACACGACCAGATTCATTAAAAAAATAAATTGAGGCTGGTATTAATTTACGTTTTAAAGTGACCACACCGATTTCTTTTTATTTGTCTGTGTTACTCGGAATGATGCTAGGATTGTAACAATATCCCGTACTTCAATTCCCAAATCGGTTCAGGCGTTTAAAAGTTATGGTGGAATAAAGAAACTCACATACATACACACCCTGAACACATAACAGTCCTTTTTTGGGGCAGACTCAATTTGTAGGTAAGCTAGGAACCTTTTAGACCCAACTTAGAATAAAAAACATCTTTAGCTTAGCTTTTATATTTTTAGGTCGGTATGGTAATATGTAATCTGACAGAAAAAAAAAGAACTAATCCAGTCTTATGTTTTCATATTTCTAGATTGGCGTCAAAATCTAATGGACTTGGAAATGTTTTTATTGTTTTATTTTATTTTTATTTTTAATGGAATGGTTTTAGATCCACTAGCGTTGGGAAATTTTATTTATAGTTTTCTACTAGTACATATACCTACTTGAATTTATTTACGACTTGTTTATTACAGTTTTAACTAATTCGTATTTTTCTTGTAAAACGCGACTACTGAGCATGCGGTTTTGGGTCTCGGTCGGCCAAAGTGTTATTGGGTTTTCCCATCAGGAATTTTCTAGTAGCAGCCTCGGAGTCTGGATTTGTGCCCGGTTGATGGCAACAGGCTAGCCCTGTATTACATGGGACTTAAATATAACTGGCAAAATGTGGGTGTACTAATGGGTACACTTCTGCTTAACCCTTTGGGAATTACAGGCGTGATGTTATGTATAAAATAAAAATAATCGTGTCTCAAGTTTGGCCTTTAACATTGTATTGATTTCCCTACAAAGACACGAAACTGTTAAGGTCATCGCTCATTATAACCGCATGGATCCGACACTATAAATAATTTGCCATTCAAATTAGGGCTTTAAATCGTGAGCCTTAAAATATTTTTTGTAATAACAAGTTTATTTATTTATTTAGGATTTCCAACCAAGAATACACAGACAAATGACATTTAGTACAAATTGTTTGTGTTCGGTGCTCCTTCAATTTTAGGAGACCACATCATACACATTAACTAAGTCGATACAAAATGTTGTGATTACAAGATTATAAAGATGAGGGCTCGCAGGCGGCATGGTGATACCTAACTGGTGGGCTGTTGTACTGTCGGAGCTAATTTCTTAATGAGCAATGTATAGAGTATTATTTATTTTGAAACACAAGGCACATGTTCCTTCCTTCGTGTGCCTGTGCCGTGTGATTAGAAAACATGACATTTGTAAACTCAAATCTGCAGTGCTATTCTATAAATATCCTTTGTGAATTTAGGTGAAGTGAGTTTTAGATAAGCTGTCACTACCTAGGCTGAAAACTCACCTATAATCAATCTAGATCGCGATTTTTACGGAAAAAACCGACTGAAGAAAAAGTCAAAATCAACTAGTCATAATTAGTACTACTTCTAATTCTTTTTTTGACGCCTGGTAGCTAACCTAAAAATAATTAAATATTTAAGATTCAAAATCCAACTATCATAACTCCTTTAAACAAACCATAATATACATTCAGAATCAACGGAGATTTATTTGTTTGGCTAACAGTAAACTTGTGTGGCGTTAAATCGATAAATCACTTTGACCATTAACTGGCTTCTAGTCGGGAGGACGTTAAGCTACGGATGGTTTCCAAGCTTGTAGACGACGGCTCGTAATTGGCAACGCTTGCACTTCTTGCAATGCAAAGTTAGCGTTATCGTTGTAATATTTTTTTCTCGGATAGGAAAAATATTCCGTAATGAAAGTTGGATTTCATTCGGAAGACGGTTTTGAAGTCACGTTTGGGACGTGTTTAATTTGGTGAGTTGTTAAAACTGGGTGAATGATCCTAGTGTGAATAGACGACTTATTTTTGTTATTTTAGCTTGGTATAAAACTACCTGAGACCAATGACCAGAGGGGAATTTTACTAACTTTTAGGAACGATCGAAATCTAATCTCAGCTTCCATTTCAAAAATTAGTCGAAAATGCCTCAAATTTACCGACATTTATTTTTTTGTCATGAATAAAGAATATTTTTAATTTGTAGAATTGACCTTCAATAATAATATCATCATTATAATAATACATAACATAACATCACGCCTGTAATCCCTGAAGGGTTAGGCAGAGGTGTACCCATTAGTACATCCACATTTCACCAGTTATGTTTTTAGTCCCATGTAATAGGGGGCGAGCCTATTGCCATCAACCGGGCACAAATCCAGACTCCGAGGCAGCTACTGATAAATTCCTGATGAAAAAACCCAATAACACTTTGCCCGACCTGGGAATCGAACCCTCTCGACCTCATGCTCAGCAGCCCCGCTTTGCGACCACTAGACCATCGAGGCAGTACTTTAACTTAGCCTCTGTTGATTAAATTTTAGCAGTATCCTTTGAACACTAATAACATTGTAGATACGTACAGGTCCCACAAAAGCAATGTGGCTGCAATGTTTGCCGACCCTAGACCAACGAGGCAGTCGAGGCATTATAATAATAAATCATTTATTTTCAAGTTACAAAGACCCATAGATAAATACCTAAGTATATTATGTACATTAATTAATTCATATTAATTCTGTGGTCACTGAATTATCCACTGCGCATGTTTCAAGGAGGAAAAAGTATGAATGAATACGAAGAATTTTTACTGTGGGACCAAATTCAGAATAGGAAAAAAACAAAACTAATATTCCCCAATGCATTGCAATACGTTACAAATTGAGAACAGCTGAATTTTATTTCAGGGCTGGTCTTATAATAAAAGTTGTTTATATAAACTTTCATCCCCTGACATATGGGCAATGCATCGCTGCACCACTGCATGTTGTTAAGCTATTAGAAAATGCTACCAATCACATGAACTTATACTAGCAACAAAAGTGTAGACGAACTTCAACACTGCAATCACCAACCCTACCACTCCATCCTCAACTAATAAACTAAAAAGTTGACACGTAAAAAATTTAAATTGCAAATTCCTTCTGCCTTCAATCATAATTTAGTACAGCGCCATCTATCGACAGTCAAATCTAATTTAGCTAGTACACGACAAACCGCTGCCCGTATAATTTGCACGGTCCTTAATAGTTTTCTGTGGTGTAATCGATGGGTGTTATGAGGTAATGACGCCATGCGATATGCTTATCATAATGAACACTTGCTCGAAGTAATTTTAAGAAATACTTGCTGCAGAAAAGAAAATGAAAAATGCATTGTTATTGCATGTTGCGCGGTTGTGTTTTGTTTTAGATTGATTTTTAAATTAGGTAATTTAGAACGTTGCATTTTTGTACAAATTACACGATTCCTCGTTGGAGTGCTGGTCGAAAACGCGAGGACTTAAATCCCCGTAGGGTTAGGTGGAGTTGTACCCATTAGTGCACCCACATTTCACCCGTTAAGTCCCATGTAATAGGGGGCGAGCCTATTGCCATCAACCGGGCACAAATCCAGACTCCGAGGCTGCTGAGAAATTCTTGATGAAAAAACCCAATAACACTTTGCCCGACCTGGCAATCGAACCCAAGGCCTTATGCTCAGCAGTCCCGCTTTGCGACCACTTGATCAACGAGGCAGTACTTTAACTTTACCTCCGTTGATTTAATTTTAGCAGTATCCTATGAACACTAATAACATTGTAGATACGTACAGGTCCCACAAAAGCAATGTGGCTGCAATGTTTGCCGACCCTATTGGCGCGGTTGGTGAGTGCTTGACTTTGTGTTGGCCCAGTTTTGGTGCCCAGTGCGGAGCAAATGTTTATATTTTGACCTACAGATGTCGAGCGTTTGTGCACTCTGCATGTCAGATTTGTGAATAGACTTTCAAAATAATTATCTAAAAAACGTAACGTTAGGTAATTTTATAATTATAAAATGTCTGATAAAAAGATTTTTTTTTTACTCAAAGTCTTTGAAATATTGATACCTATATCAATATTTCAAAGTCTTTGAAATATTGATACCTATATCAATATTTCAAAGTCTTTGAGTAAAAACGAAATTAACGAAAGTTTTTAGATTTCATAAAATGCAAAATTATTCAATGACAAAAAGATCCAATATATTTAATTCATTAATATATTTCTATTCATCCATCAAAATATTTACATTCGTGTCAATTTTATATGTACAGTCAAACAAAGTATTTGTTATACAGGCAAAAAAATTTTTTTTTTTACACTGTCAATATTTTCTTTATTTGTTGAAGCTTATGATAGTGATGCCAAAGCATAAACTACAAAATTGTGTATAAGAAGATGCATATACACCAAATAGTTTGTTCGATTGTACCTATACATAATATCGATGTAGTTCCAGTTGAATAATTGAACGTCCGCTGCATTGATGTGGGCTGACTGACAGCCCAGAAAATGGTTTTCGAGTTCACTGTATTATAGAGAAGCTTTGAAATTAAATCCCACTATAGACCGATTTTTTGCTCGAAAAAAGAGGATTTTTAACGGGTTCTTTTTGAAGGAAACTGTGGTGTGTGGAATTGGCTGTGTGCACAATATTTCACTTTGCAGTCAAAGAATAAATTAATCCACTTTTTTTGTACCCATTTTTTTCTAAAGCCTTCATGATAATCTTGTGATCAGCATGGCCGCCATTTGTAGCACAATAATGGATGAAAGTAGCAGAAAAAAAAGTCTTGCTGCTGAAATGATAGTGGGTATTATTTGCACTGTCTCGTTGGTCTAGTGGTCGCAAGCGCTTCTGCTGTGCATGAGGTCTTGGGTTCGATTCCCAGGCGGGCTCGCCCCCTATAACATGGGACTAAAAACATAACTGGCGAAATGTGGGTGTACTAATGGGTGTACTAAATTACTGTGTACTAAAATACTGGTGTACTAAAATACACCTCTGCCTAACCCTTCGGGGGTTACAGGCGTGATGTTATATTATGTGTTATGTTATGATATTAGAAAATAATTTGACAGTCTTTTTAAAAGTAGGTTACTCTTATATATTTCAATTTTAGAATATTGTTACCTTTTCTTCAGAACCCATTTTCATTAAACATCTAATGAAATATCGGCTGCCATATCAAATAACGAGAAAACATAGAAAATTGCACAGAGTAAGGAAATATTGTAAATTATAATTTCTTGTTAATTTAACGTCGGCTTTGAACAAAATTTTAGATTCCAGGTACAATGAAATGAGACTCTTTCAAAAGAATTCAGGAGAAACAGCAATTGTGTGTAATATGAGAAAAAACAAATTTTACACGATGTGGATTTTTATTCATCTATACTTATAATATTATAAAAAGTAAATATTTGATTGTTTGCATTGAATATACTCCGAAACTACTTAACCGACTTGAAACTTTTTTTCACTAATAAATATTCACTATTCCCGGGTGACATAGGCAATAATAATATTTAGTATCAGCATTGCACCCGTGCGAAGCCGGGGCAGGTCGCTAGTTAGCAATATTTGAGGGGATGAAAGTACTCATAAATATGAATTCTTTTATTTTGGGACCAACACTGAAATAGTTATTAATAAAAATTGTTCCTTGCAAAAATGGAATAGAAAATACTATCGAAATGTATGGAACGGTTTTATTTTTCTTTATAGTAGGTATTATGCCCACCCACTGCAAATTGGTAAGGAATGAAAATCCAGCCAGTTTTGGGGGTTAATTATAGTACATACCTGTACTTACCTGTAGTATTTATAAAATTAAAAACCACCTATGTATGTTTTTATCTCTCTATACTTTATATACGTAACTATGTAAATAAAAAGACTTATCACGTTCAGATAATACCTTGGGGGCTACCCCCATCTCTTAAAACAATATTATTATAATATTACTTTGCCTTTCGTACTGTTGGATTTTCAACGTTCGGCTCAGCGCCGAGAGTTCAAAATCCAACAGCAGAAATTACAAAGTAATATTAACATACCATTGTTTTAAGTGATGGTGGTAGACCCCCTTATCAAAACATTGAACGTAAATCTGCACCTTGAATCAATATTAAATCTACTACAACACTATAAATCTGTCGAATCAAAACACGGACTCCATTTAACCCTCTACTGTCGTGAGTTGGTAACAATTTGTGCTATTGCTAGGGGTCTCTTGGACCCCACTTGTAAACTTGCACGATTTGTCCGGACATTAACCGAATTTAATACTCCTTCATGTAGACCCTACGTGTGACTTGCTGTTTTGCTAGGGTGACCATGAAGTTTGTAGGCAAAAGTTTACTTATTATAATTTTCTTGTTTCATGGAAAAGAAATAAAAATTATATGTCCTTTTTATTGTTTTATTACCTACATAAATAAAAAGAGCCTTTATTAGAACTGAAGGCTTTTTATTAAAATACTACAGAAGAGTTTGGTTAAGTAGCTAACAACCTCTTAGGTTGCCCTGCATGATACTGTACCGAAAAAACCGATTCTTAAATATACATAAGTTCCGCGCACCCTGAGCGTATCAAGCTTGCTTCAAACATGCTGAATGGCTAATTCATACATATTTTGTACTATGGTATGAGATCTCATAATAAGCATAGAAAAATGTGTTAAAATAAAGAATACTCAGAAAAACATATGAACTCTAAAACTGTCTAGAATCAGAAGGTGAATTCCTGTAATTACAAAGTTTCTAAATCTAGTTACAATCTTAATTAGAACGTTTTTTATCAGTAAAATTGGCCCTATTATTTAAAACATTGAAATTAGCCTTACTGTTCCACTCAAACCATGTCAGATGCCCTTGAAGCGGTTTAGAAACTCTGACACTAGGGTGTGTGGGATCGTAAGACCTCACTGCCCACACGATAAAGAAGAAGAAGAAGATCCTTATTCCTTGGACATACATGATGGTTACCCTACACAATATGTGTGTAACTAGTTAACATGTGCAGAAGGCTAATCTCATGTTCTTCAAGTCCTGACCTTTTGATTTAATAACTTTACGACTGACCAAACTTTGAGTTACATTAATTAAATGTTTCCTTTATTAGTTTGAGGTGCCTTGCGGGTGAATTGGGGCCTCAACTTCTAAGTATCCGTTTTCTGGATGGCTTGAGGGTTTCAAGTGTGTTCCGAGTTTGTTTTAAACTTTTAAAGCAAAAATTTTGTTTGTGTTCGATATTTGCTTTTGTATTTCGAAAATTTTTTTTTAGGTTTATTTGTTTTTTGTTTGATAAATTGGCTATTAATTCCGTTCGAACGTCAAACGTTATTGTAGCTTAAAAACAGTATAACTTAATTCTATTGTAATCGACCCATCCAGCATTATAAACTAAATGGAATTCTGATTCAATTAAATTCTTTTATTTTTTACTAAAAGTAGACGAAAAAATTTGCCAATTTTTTTTTTGACAACTATTGAATAAAATTAAATAATTCTTTAGTAAACACGAGACACATGTCAACAGAACAATACTGCAAGAGCTATCTGTAACAGTCAAAAGCGACACTGAGACACAAATGTTCATGTCACACGAGCAATGAAGGATGATGACATTAATACCAACTAAGATATGACGTCATGAAGTGATGCTACATCTAGGCAGATGTTCAAAGGCTATATTGCTACAATTAGGCACGTGTAGGCTTGTACCGATAATGTATCGGGTTTACAGATGCCAATAACGCACAATTAAGGGCCACCCGCTTCCCTATCAAGTACAAACGGTATCGGGTAACCAATTATTTTGTTATTTTTTGGGATACTTCTGTTTATGAGGAAATTGTAATAAAAATAATCATAATTGATTTAAGTGAAGGGATTTCGAATAATGAGATCCATTTTATGGTTTAGAAAATAAATTAATGTTTAAAAAAAGAACGATGATAAAATAACTTCAATTTTTGTTTTAATTTTTGCAATTTCCGTCGGATTTCTTTGCAAAAAAACCCTCAAATGGAACAAAATTATTGACGGAATAAAAACCCGTTGTTTTTGTAACAAATTGAATGAGGGGTACATAAACAATTATCTTCGGCTATACCGTCATAAGGTCCTAAGCAAACAAAAACTACGGAACGTAACATTGAATATTTTCATACATTACCGAAATATACGTCTGATTCAATCACCTTCGTATAATATGATGGCACAGTGATGTAAAAACAGCTTTTTCAGAAAAAATACTAGGAAAAAATAATACTACTTACTATCTACGGAAACGTAGAATAATATTCACATACTAGATTATGCCTGCGACTTCGTCCGCGTTAATGTCGATTGTCTGTAAAATTTTAATATTATTTTTCTAAAATAAAAGTAAACTAGCAACATCAGCTATCTGCTAGTGAAAATCCCGTCGAAATCGGGCCAGCCGTTTCGGAGATTAGCCGGAACAGACAGATAGGCACACAAACAAAGATTTGAAAATTAGTTTCTTATCATTTGTATCGTATAATACGAGACTATATTTTGATATTTACAACAGATACTTTGATTTTATTCATTTGACTGCAAATACTCTTGGGCCCTTGTACCCAATCCTTCGACATTCTTATGAGCAATGTTCCCAGTCCACTGCCAACAAAAGAGTATTGATTTAACTTTTAAACAAAAGAATAACCACACCTTAATAATCTCATTATATGAAAACCATAATTTCAATTATTATTTAAATGAAGTTTCATATAGTATTATTGGATTCATTTTATTAAATGAAATTGGTGAGATCGCATGTTCCGTGCTTTGTATTAAATAAGCTTAAATATTGCAATGAGGATTACATGAAATTATTTCGTTGATTTTCGACAGTTTCAGTCTTTATTCGCTTAAATATTTAACCGTCGGCAATCAACGGAACAAAATCCAATAACGGATAAATTCACAGTTATAGAGAAATTCAAGTGCACTTGTACCTACTTGGGAACAAGAGAAAGCAGGGTTATTGGAAACAGAAAATTCTTACAGAAAATGTAAACGTAGTAGACTAGTTTTTAAAAAATAATAATTAAATAATTAATTTAAATGTTGTGATGGCTCAGTGTTTAAACAGGTAGGTGGTAGGTAAAACAATTTTATGCTTATTAGGTGCGCAGTACTCGTAACCGGCGTGCTTGTTTGACGAGATGTATGAACGAAGATGAGGCAAAAAGAGTATGTAAGGATTGTAGCAGGTGGCGTTCTGTGGTTTCTGCCTACCCCTATGGGAAAAAGGCGTGAGTTTATGTATGTATGTAACATATTGTAGACTGATTTGTTTTGATTTAATTTGTTTTTTCTATTGTGTCCACAAATCACAATTTGTTAAATTACGTACTGATTAAACCGGTAATTGTGTTTATCTTTAGTGGAGGACTATGTCAAGTGGACGTCGATCGGCTGATATGATGATCATGATGATAAAGCCGTTTAAATCTAGAAAAAAAGCAATACTTTAAAATCGTAATTTTAACAATTAGAAGCTCATAAAAAACCACAAAAATACTGTATACTTACCTACATAATAATCACAATATTTCAAAATGGCGTGATACGGTCGGTGCGCGTGCACTTGTCGCTGTAATCGGTTCGAAACGCCCATAACTGGTAATATCACACTTCGCCCGCGAACTGAACCCGATAATTTTGCAGGCGAACGCGCTAGAAAATATTGTTCTCATTATTTTGTTCGACTTTCACTGCAGAAGTCACTGCAGGTGAACTGGATTTAGAAATGGTTTTAGATTTGTTACTGTGATTAAAATAAATCACATTTTTAGGGTACCTTACCTAAACGGAACCCTTTTAATAAGGCTTCAATGTCTACCTGACAGACTGGCGTCTGTCACAGGTCTGCATCTTCGAACTGGAAAAAGATTGGCACTTGTAATTTTCATAGAGTGTGTAATACTGTGACCGCTATAAAAGAAAACAATTGAAGGAGGTCTCATACAATAAAATGTTTTATTTTGTTTAGTGCTAGTATTCTACGATTTTTTCAAGTTGAACAATTAAACGTTAAGTCGTTCTCGAAGTAATACAGGTAACAAATTCAATGGCCCTCATGTACCATCTATTGACCATAAATCGTTTTTAACAACCAAATTGAATCCCGAAAACCAAATCAATCTTTCTACTAATGCCTACCTCAGATATCTATAAACCATTAAGTGTAACATGATGAAAATAAAGATTAAGAACTTTGATCATCCCAGAAGATTAAGGAAAGCCCACCCAAAGAGAGGAGCAGATTGTGGAAAGAAAGCTTTACACCACCTCATGACTACTTGAAGCTCCGAGAACTTGCCTCTCGGACGTAAACTACAGAGAACAATCTGGAAGACACTGAATCGACTACGCTGTAGTAGGCTGCTGCAAACATAATTTGGCAAATTGGGGCATCATTGGTCCGTCTGACACCCAGTGCGATTGCAAAGCTTCTAATCAGACTATGTCCTATATGCTAGAGTGTCTCAATTATCCATTCGCCTGCAGAAACTACACTGAGCCTATTGGAGCCAAATAGTATCATCATAGAAGTACCTTCGATACGAAACGAAAAACTTCACGAAAATACTAAAAGAAAAGGATAACAAATTAAAACATAGCTGACAAAATACCTTCAACTGCCCATAACCAACGACACTAAACAGAACTGTACCATCGACAACATAAACAAGCATTATGCTAACGATGCACCAAAGAGTTCCACAACCAATAAACTATACTCATTTAACTTTTCGCATAACCACTATCTCCTGGCGCATTAATGCATGCAATATCACCGTGAGCAGTGTTTGTTCCCTTGTCTATAAGATTGATGTATTGCCGACGGTATGCTCTCACATAATTGGAGTGAATGACGGCTAGTGCCACAATTTCATAAATCAATGGTAACATTTGCAACCATATCTTCGTTGAAAGCTGTTTGTGCGATAGTACTCGCTTTGAATATGTATGTAGGTAGTCGTTTCATGTCTTTTGTGTGCTTTGCTTTAGGTACGTCGATTATATCGGCTCGTGTAATACGAGAGACGTTTGTGCGTGAAATGGTTTTGAATGACCATGACGTTGCCAGGTATTCAGAGTTTCTGTTTAATCCTTTCACTAAAACCTAGAGATACTTTATTAAAGTTATCTCCAAATCGGCTCAGTGAATAGAATCTAATTTTGGATAAGTCGTTCAGTTAAATGGATTACGAGAAAACTTAATAGGTATAAGGCAAGTCTGGTGTCCAATAACTCAATTTAAACTTCTGAGGAACTCAGAAATAAGATACGGCCTCAAAAAACATCTAAAACTTTCCACCTGACCGCTAAACGCAAAGACCACTAAAACTCGACACCTAGTTCGGAACTTCACTAACCTTTCACACGAAAGTAGTTAATTTTATCGGAACAAGACTAACAATTAGTCAGTGATTTCGCGCTTCGATTTAAGGTGTTTTATTGCGCTCACACCCGAAAGTTCCTAACATTCCACAACAATGTTACACTTAATGTGGACCCTAATAGATACAAAGATACAAAACCTTATTCTTACTAAGCTAAAGTCCAAAATAGTTCCCCGAAAAATCAGGCGAGGAACACGTTAGCTTGGTCGAATAAATATCTTTTTCCGGGAGATTCTTTATCGTGTCCGGAATGGTTCCGGTGCTGATGTAAAAATAATTGTTCAGAACCCTCTTTTTATGGGTTCCGTCAGTCGGATAAACGCGAAGCTGGATTTCTGGGAGTGGAATTAGATATTTTATCGTTTACATTGTGATACGATTATTACGCAAGCTTATGTAAATGAACAAGAAAATCCCAGTAAGTACTTACCTAGTTATGTGTATCGTGGATCTTAAAATTCTGAGCTCATTTTCGTAAATCGAGGCAAGCTTCTCTGAGTAATTCTTTTAGCAAAAATAATTTGTCTGCTTTTAAGAATTTTTTAACCTTAATATGTCAGTGAAATGTTTTTTTTTTGGTAGAAATGTTTTATTAATTTACTCGTCTAAGTAACAGAACGAAACTTCAATCTGTTTTTCGACTGTAGACAGATTTTGTCAGGTAAAATGGAAGTAAATAACGTTAAGATTTTAAATGATGACAGAAAATCTTTGCGACTAGTTAAAGAAATTCTTTTGCAAAAATTAAGAAAAAGTTCTTTCATATTTATTTTACAAAAGTCTGATTACACCG
Organism: Hoplodrina ambigua; assembly: GCA_949774945.1. Lineage (NCBI taxonomy): Eukaryota > Metazoa > Arthropoda > Insecta > Lepidoptera > Noctuidae > Hoplodrina > Hoplodrina ambigua. Next base: position 3,386,850 of record OX458976.1, read on the forward strand.
TTGGTCCTGGGTTCGATTTTCAAAAAGTGTTATTAGGTTTTTTATTAATAAAGTCATCAGTATTAGATTGACCCGGAGCAAGGAAGTTGGTGGTGTGATATGCCTCAGCCTCGGAAAGCACGTAAAGCCGTTGGTCCAGCGTCTGATCTCTTCCCGGTCGTGTCAAATTGCCGTCTCATCGGACTATTAGGCGATTGACACACGGCACCGCGCACCGCCGCGCTTGGTGGTGAAGCGGATCTCATAACGCATTGGCCACAAAAAAATCCGTTGAAGTTTAGCACACGTATACCGCCCGAGCGCGAGCGGTGCAATCCACTTTACCGCCACCGACCTCCGCGGCGGTACGCGGTGCCGTATGTTAATAGCCTTAGACTTAGAAAATAAGGAGTGCACCTATGTTTACGCACATACTTGTGCACTATAATATCTACTGCGTACTTAGGTATTCACCTTTGAAATTGGCCGCCGCGACCAAAATTGGTCTGTAGAAAATTATTACAAAAATCTCAAGTAACTAGCGGATATTGTAAGGAATAATTACGATATCTGACTCCGTAATTTACTCGACTCGGACTACAAGTAAGTCGATTTCACAGCGGCTATTACGCGAACTACCAACGGATTATCGAAAGTGCGAATCCAACTTCGAAACTTTCTCCTCCGGGAAGTGACTTTGGTGCTCCGGCACAATGGCATACATTTAACTTTGTCGGAGATTTATTTGAATATTTAATGCAACGTGTTCCTGTTATTCTGGGAACGTTTGTAATACTGTTGTTGTTGCAATAAAAGGGTAGGAATAAGAACTGTTTAAATAAAGTATCGATGTGAGTAATATTTTCTTTAAGCGTTTTCCTTGTCTCTCTCTTTGTTGCGGTAAATAAAAATATATTTTGTATAACCTTTTAGATTCGAGATTTTTCTCGAAATATACGACGTGTATTTATAATTTATTATACTGGAATGAACGATTCACTGTTACTAACATGTTTATAATAATATTTTCTAGACTGAATTTTAGAAGTTCAGTACGCAGGAGACTATAATAGTACACTCCCTTTTTCCCACACTTTTATAGTCCTGTTATAAAGGACGGCAACTCGGCGTGACCGGAGAGAGATCAGGCACAGGACCAATGGCTTTACGTGCTTTCAAAGGCACGGGGATTTCACATTACAAACTTCCTAGCTCCGGGCTGCTATTGAGAAATTCCTAATGGAAAATCACAGTACCACTTTGCCCGACTTGGGGATCGCACCCAGGACCCAAATCTCAGCAGTTGCGCTTTTAACAACGACACTAACGAGACAGACTTACATGTTTATGTGTGTACCAACGCACAGTAAAGCGATAATTTACCGCCAAACCATAACAAGAGAAGCTCAAAATCTCCGAAAACAGAAAGGGCTCGTAAAACAAAGTCCAAAAACAATAAACAGAATAAAATCCTTCCCAAAGTCCCCACTATAGCTAAAAGCATTTTAGCTAACTTTCAAACTTGGTAAGTAAATAATAAAATTTTCTACCGTTAATTTTCCGTCTCGTCGCCGCCCGCGTCGTTGGGCCACCTAAAAACTTTGTCCTGCCTGTCTTCAGAAAGTTCCACTATAGGCCGTTCAATCAATGAACTGACTGGTGTTTTTATGGAAGTTACAGTCCAGTTTCCCTTTTAGCCATGATGGAAAGATGATGAAGTTTTGGTCTGGGCTGTGAATGGAACTTCATTTGTAACTATTGATAGTGTTATAGGAAAATTATTCTTATTGCTTGCTTCTTTTTCATGCATTCGTGATAGCATTGTGGAAATTGCTTTCTCTTACTCCTCCGCTGTTCTTGCTGATTGATTTTATTGCGGGTTTCAAGACAGTTGAATTACTTTTCTGGAGCTAGTTGAGCATCAAGCCAATTTTAGAAAAAGAAATAATTATGGATATTATAACAAAAATAAAAAAAAATACCTACATACAAAATATAGTCTTCTTCTTTATCGTGTGGGCAGTAAGGTCTTACGTCCCCACACACCGTAAAACATAAAACATTTAGTAAAATATTTTTATTTTTTAAAAGAGTTAATTATGGGATTTCATACCTTTTCTTCTCCATTCGACACTGCTTTCTGGATAGGACTAGATTCAATTCATTATTTATTTTATCACTTGTAAATATTCAGGCATTGAAGTCCTTTTTAAAAATCCAATAAAATAAACGGTTTTAGTTCGAATTTCACTGTATTATTTTTACTATATTTTTGCAAACTAGCGCATGTAGTTACCATAAAATAGGGTGTTTAAATTCTAAAAGCTTCAAAAGAAAAAATAACAACGTAAAGACAAACTTCAACAACTATCAAAATGAAATCTAGGTTTAGTTTTTATCATACGTTTTCTTAGAACATTAACATGCAAACATAGACAGAAATGTTTATGTTTTAGTCAAATTTCTACCATACGATTTGAACGTTAGGGTTGAATTTGAGTTAGCATCATTCGAGGTTACGGTTATAAGTTCAAGGCCGTAAGTTGTGTGCAGTTAAAGTAGAACAACTTACAAAGACTTAATTGTATCGCGTCTGACATTAACTACTTCTGTCAGAGAATTTAATAGGGATTGCTTTATACTTGGATTTGTTTTTCTATTAAGGGTGTGCGAGAAAGCGTAGCGAGGAATGTGCGGGTTAACATCGCACAGCTCAGCTCTGTCGGAAAATTGATTAGCGGAAGCAAGCTTTTGTACATACAAACAGCAGAGACCGAACACCTGTCACACGAATTTCTTAACATCACGCTTGTAATCCCATATAGTATAGTATTAGGGGGCGAGCCTATTGACATCAACCGAGCTCAGACGAAAAACCCAATAACACTTTGCCCAACCTGGGAATCGATAAACGTGTTCAAACAATTGGAGACATTGTCACATTAGATAGCAATGCTTAGCCCCTGGCCAAGGTGGAAACTAGCCCTTTGGTCACAGGAAGTGTCAACCAACCAAATAATAACGTAAAAAAATTAAGGGGATCCCCATTCAAAAAACGTGTTATTTCATAAATATTGTTCAGTAGCACAAAACACGCACACGCACACGAAGGGTTCCGCCCTTTGTTTGCAAGTCAGACTCAAATATTTTAACAAGGTAATTACAATGACACTGTGACAAAAAAATAACATTAATCGAGGAGGCACATTAATAACACGAGTACAGAACAAAATATTACCAAGTAAAACAAATAAGCAGGTACAAGCCACTCTTTCAAAACACCGGCCATTCCCCCCACATATTTAAAACCACACGATTTATATCAATTAATCAGTCCACAAGCACAATCTGTTATCAGTCCAGCAGAAAAAAATCTGGCGGGGACATATTTTTTTATTGCCATTTTAGGGGAGGACCCAAATCGGGGATTTTAAAACTGCCATTAATCAAAACCACAAAGCATCTATTGTCCTAGAGGATCGCAATACATTTATCATAAGCGATTCGGCTGAAACAAACCACAATGGTGGTAGCATTAATGAAATCTCACATATATCCTTCATATGGTTTTTATGATGGCCGGACAAAACTGGTTTGAAAGAACATTTTGGAATGTTTTTCGAGTGTTTGGGACACTTTTTTGACTAACGAGGATATTGTTACTGTTCCATTAATTAAAGCCTTGGCTTGTTTAAACGCGCTAATATCTGGAATTATCAGTCTGATTGAAAATACTGTTTATATGATAGTCAGATTTATGAGGAACAAAACCACGCCATAGACCATAGGAGTGGAGCAGTGCCGGGGTTGCCTTAACGGGATACCGTGGCTCCGGAACGCAAAGGGCTACAGAAGGAACAGGGTGGTTTTTTAGTCAGTTAAAGTCTGACAGTGCCTTTAGCCCCACCCAGGGCGGAAGGAGTCATCTGATGATTTTTACCACCAAAAAAAAATGAGTGAAGCAGTAACGAAAGACGTAACTGAGCTGACTTTCCCGCAGTGCCTTTATAGTTAAGACCTCCAGCCAGGACTTAGGACTTGTATACTATAAGCGACCACAGGCTAGGGGCACCCATTGTGTGGTCGCTGGGGGTGGACAGCAACGGGATAGGCTGGATCAGATTTTTATGATTCAGGGGCGAATTTAAAGCTAGAAATTCAACGGCGAGGGCTAGCTCGAGGAAGGGGCGGTGATGGCAGGGGACGTCGCGGCGGACAGGACAGGATGACAGGATAGGCGAACAGGATGACGATTGACCGCTGCGTACCTGCTTATATGATATCCGTGTTCGTGTAATAGAGAGCCTGCTAACTCCCTGCCTATTTTTAGCTAAATTAACACACATTTAGTTAAATATTATTTAATTTATTGCGGACATTTTCATGGCTTACACGTTTATCAAACTTTAAAATAAATCCTGTCATGCATAACACATACATTACATAAATATTACATAATGTGTTACTGGTCTATGTCCTAATAAAATAAAATAAAATTAAACATGTTACAGTGCATTTCGGACAGAAATACAACTAAAGAAACAGAAGTCAAAGTAAAACTTGCCTCTAAGTAGAAACACAAGCTGCTCCCTGTAGAATAACAATTTCAAAAGTCGGTGCCAAGAATGTAAAGAAAATAGTTGAAAAGAGGAAGAGGATTAACTACTTTTTGAAGTTGGTTTAAAGGAATTAAAGAATCGATAGAGATAGATATAAATTGTTGTTTTAATATCGTCTTACATGAATATAATGAAGTAACTGCTCGTTCTTCTTGAATAAATCGTCATATAACATTTTTACGGCTTTATATTTACACACGTCTGTTATTATTATTTTGTTGAACTAAATAGGTAATTGATTTTGTGAAAAAACATATATGCTTGATCATCGATATTTTACGTTATGGACAGGATTTAAAAAAATATTAATTAAAAAATATAAATCATGATCTGGGGATAGTGGGCTTATTTCGAAATCAAATTCAGGGCTACACCTAGACCACCATCAGCACAGGGACGGGGCCCCAACAGGGTCAAACGCTTGCCGGGGTCGCGGGACCTTTTAACAGGATACCGTGGCCCCGGAACGCAAAGGGCAACAGAACGAACAGGCTGGCAACTGGCTTTTTTTTAGAGCTAGTCACATATATTTATTATCAAAATTTTATGTAACAAAAGTTACAAAGGCAGACTTAGCGCCTTAGGCATTCTCTACCACTAAACCAAAGGCGGTAAAGAGATAACATGGCTGGTACAAATTACTGTACGATCATAAAAGATCAAAATATTTACGAAAATTTTATTATAAGTAACATAGAATTCGAAAAATTAAATTTTTCAGTGGACTGGGAGTAAACGACGACTTTGTCATTTCCACCTTAGAAAGTAAGGTCACTGAACTATTGCTATGTTCGGGACGGAGTTCCAGAAGATAGAAAACCATAAACCGAACAATAAAATGAGAGGAATAAATTGAAAAGATCAGTATTAAGCTTAAATGTATTTGTTCAAAATTATATGACGGTAAGCAATAAAGGACCAATGTTTTTTTTTTAAATTTGTATGTTTTTTTAAGTTTATCACGGTCATCATCGACATTGGTGCAGAAAAAATAGTGAGGAATCCACAACCTTGAGCATAGAAGGTGGGCGCCTTAACCAACGGGCCATCACATTATCCACCATCTTATCTATAAAACTTCAAAAGCTTTATTACTTACTCCCCAAAACATAACTAATACCCATAAGAAACAAGAACGTACAAAAGCCATTGGCATTATAAAAAAGTAAACACCAAAATAACTTCCCTACTCAATCAAACAAAAATAAAAACTAACGTACACTAAAATACGAAATGTAAGCAATAACATAACCTGAAAAAAAGGGGTCGAGCGCTAACAAAATGAAGTCCAAGTGGAGCACAAATAAATCAGTTGGCGTGCGCGAAATCACGTCTGATCTAACGCAGCTTGTTAACGCGAGTAAACTTGTTCTCTCGCTTCATGCGACTGAATAAAAGTGCGGTGTCGGTTGAAATGACGGTGTCGACGTCTACACCGGCCTTTACACCGAAACCGCATTTGAAAGCAACATTGACGATAAAGTTGTCGCTATGAGTATGCACTTCACCGACATATTTAGTGTCAGTGAGAGCTTGGAGTTTAATGTGGCTAGATTTGGTTCCTTTTTTAAATATTTCGAATGCAGCAGATCTAATTAGCAGTATTTATAAATGGTGGGTATTTTTCTCCACATTCTTAGATCATAAAATAAAGGTAGGTTACCAGCTCAGGAATGTTGGCTTAGTAATTATTCGTTCATGTCATTCTTCTTCTTCTTCTTATCGTGTGGGCAATAAGGTCTTATAAAATGGTTAAATAGCGAAAAGTTTCGACCAACATCTCGAGAATATCGCTCAACAGCTGAGTCAAGAGTTAAATGCAAAAGGCGGTCGTCTAAGACGCGGTACGCATAGTACCCCCTTTTCTATAGGCCACAGTTGCCTGATAATATAATGTTTTTTTTTTTAATTATATATTATAGTGAGGAGGTTCCTCTCTCTGAATCTCTAACCACCGTTAGCTTAGGTTTTACCATCTCGTTGCGGGAAAAGCACTAATTTGTAGGTTATTTTGATCTTACTAGTTTTATTCTCATGAAAACATTACCTATACGAACAAAACCATAATATAGGTATAATTTGAATCTAAAAAAAGTGAATAAAAGTGCAACGTCGCGTTGCATCGCGTCGGTCTGAATGACAGTCAGTGCGGATTACATGTGTTGCTGTAATATGCAAATCTGCATGGTTTAAAGCTACCTAAATATCGTGATGGTTTCAAATTTGTCGTACAATTAAAGTTAATAAAGCCTACTTTCACGTTAGCACGAGCGCGCTAACGTGAAAGTTTTCGAGTTTATTTTTTAGATTGCAAAAACTGTTCTTTAGCATTTGTGGTTAAAACAGAATTAGTACTACCCATTAACAAGAATAAACTCTTCAAACTATACAAGTGCGAGGTTATTTCTAATTAAAAAATCGATCGACTTTACTTTACGGTTTATCCTCTCTCCACGCGATTACATAAATACAAAAAAAATAAATTATTTATTTATTTTTATTTATTTATTTACACACACACAACAATAACATCAACAACAACAACATCATCAAAAAATCTTTACAGTAAAAACTAAAAGCTTGTTATAAGTGAATAACACACGTTACGTGTGTGTTATATCTTTAAAAATAAAATCGCTTCTTTGGGAATGTTGTTTATATGAGTATAACAACCATATGTATAAAGTATCGGTCACTAATTACGAGTTACCCTATATATAGTTCAACATCCCAGTCTCACAAACACACTGTCTTCTTCAAAGAGATCAATATTGGTACTAGGTAGGTAATTATTCAAAGGCAGAATTAATACAGTATTAATGCCTATTCTCTGAATATAATAGAACAAGTCTATTCATGTGCACAGAACTAATCAATGGCCATCCAATTGCGGTTGACAAATAAAGGCGTACACATACACGAGCGATGTTATCGCTGAGGAGGCGATGTCGCACTCGGATATATCGCCAAGATGATAATATCGCTCGTGTATGCCTTTAGTGCTGGCTATATGGTATTGTTACAATTTCATAAAACTACTGTTATTAAGGTTCGGTTTCCTCGTAAAAGGTAAGTTGAAATTATCCTAACTTAATTCCCTCCTAAAATATTTTTGTTACTTGTATTTATAAACAAGATATTTTGTGTACAGGCAAAGTACAGAAAAAGTATTCACATTTCTTCTACACTGCCAATTTTCATATTTATCTTGTATCAACTTCAACACTGACGAAATCGCGGGTATAAACTAGTATGAATAACCAACGTAATTTACCTCTTTAGTTTAATGCAAAGATTGTGGTCGCATAGCGCGACTGCTAAGCATGTGGTCTTGGGTTCCCAGGTCGGGCAAAGTATTATTAGCTTTTTCCATCAGGAATTTCTCAGCAGCAGCGTCGGAGTCTGGATTTGTACCCGGTTGATGGTAATAGGCTCGCCCCTTATTACATGGGACTTAAACATAACTGGCGAAATGTGGGTGTACTAATGGGTACGCCTCTGCCTAACCCTCCGGGGATTACAGGCGCGATGTTATGTTGAGCATTGAGAAATACATTTCAGTTAATGCCGATGGTAATAAAATTAAACTACCCAGTAATTGATGTTAGGTTATGCCAAAATATATTGCAATCATATTATCGACTGTTAACCCGCCGGCCACATCGCCACCAAACTTAATTTCAGTAGTAATTGATTCTGCTTAACGTGTCAACCATAATTACTTTCTGTGTGTACCTGCGCGATAGTTTATTGATGCGTAAAATCTATTATGAAGGTGTGGGTTGCGTAATTTGTCTGAAAGAGTCACCGCAGTTCCTTTTGTTTTCAAAAATCATCAAATTACTGCTTCCGCCCTGGGTGAGGCGGAAGGAGTAATTTGACGACTTTTACCACTTTAAAAAAAGGTTCCTGTGTCGGATTCAGCGGGAGGAAACGCCCGGGTGTCACCACTGTGTGGACCGCCCAGAGGACACGGTAGAGCATACGGTGTAGGTCTGCCCCGCTTGGGCGGAGCAGACTGCAAACTTTTACTGACTAAAAAACCACCCTGTTCCTTCTGTTGCCCTTTACGTTCCGGGGCCACGGTATCCTGTTAAGACGGCCCGCAACCTCGGCAGGCATTTGACCCCTGAAACGCAAACGCCATTAGGAGGACCACGGAGAGGTTTTAGTCAGTTGTTACTGACTAAAACCTCTTCGATATGAAAACATGACTACTTGTGCTTACCATTTTTTTTAAGGTTGGGAAATCATGAAATCATTTCTTCCGCCCTCAGCGGAATGAAAGAGTGTGTCAGACTGTTGTCTGATGAATAGCTATGTACAGTCACAAGCAAAAACAAGTACACACTTAGCAAATTTAAAAATCGATTTTCTTGTGAATTAATGGTTGTAACTTTGATATAAAACCTATTTCATAGTAGTATTGAATTCAAAATACTATTTTCCTAAAAACATGACATTTCAATCAATAAAAAATAGCTTCGTAATGTTTCTAAGTATTTACTTGTTTTTGCTTGTGACTGTACATGTCAGTGTACTTTCATGTTCCTCTTGCCTTTTCGTCTGACGCATGCATGCCACGCACTAGCACATGAAATAAGGCATGCGCTAAAACTGGTTCAAACACCAGCGCATGCCGAAATAAAAACGAAAAATGATCTGCCAACTTACTTTAGGTTCTTAGTCTATATATAATGTACACTTAAAAAACGAACAATTTCAAACAAAAAAAAAAAACAGTTTTTACTATTACTATTTCCAAAACAAAATGCAAGTTCATGGAACTGAACATATAGAATTTTTAATGAACGTACCATACACTAGGGAGTTTGACCTGTCAAGCTAGAATTATGACCAGTCTCTTCACATAATAACTAACTGACACTCTATTAATTAACCGTCTCGAGGGGAAGCAAATACTTTCACGAATATCATGCGTTTATGGGGAAAAAATAATTATATGCTTCGAAATAAACCAAGGAATTTTTTGTAGCTACAACAGTTAGTAATTAGTAATGACATTATGGCCCAGTGGTTATGGCGCCTGCTTCTCATGCACGAGGCTGTAGGTTCGAAAATATATCCAAATCAGTCTAGCTGTTAATAAGAATAAGGTGACAATTACGTACAGAAAAACTACACATATTAGGGTTAGCTGCTGTCTTCAACATCGAACACATGGTTTTTTTCACTGTCTGTACTAAAGGAAACTGGCTACCATGTACAAAAAAAAAAACAACCAAGAATTTGACGCGGACGAAGTCACGAGTAGAAGCTTGTATATTATGAAGCATTTAGTAGGTAACGAACATTATGGAACAGCACGCCCGTTTACTTCGAAAGAGTAGGCAGTGGTACACCCACATTATGCCAATTTACATACCTATCGGTATTATGGTAATAGGTATTATAAAGCTGAAGAGTTTGTTTGTTTTTTTGTTCGAACGAACTTCTCCGGGACTACTGATCCAATTCTGAAAATTATGTCACCCGCAAACGTAAGCTACGTTATCCCTGAGTACTATAAGCAATATTAACCATCATAAAAAATAGAGACTGCCTCGTAGTTCTAGTGGTTGGTCGGGCAAAGTGTTATTAGGTTTTTCCATCAGGAAATTCTCAGTAGCAGTCTCGAAGTGCCCGGTTGACGGCAATAGGCTCGCTCCCTATTACATGAAACTTATGGCAAAATGTGGATGTATTAAAAGGTACACCTCTGCTTAACCTATGGGGGATTACAGGCGTGATTTTATGTCTAAAAATTAGGGCAATTGGGTAAATTTACGCAGACGAAGTCGCGGGGAAAAGCTAAACATTTACATAAAACTTTTTCTTACAACGTGGGCACACAAGTTTTTAAGAAATTCCTAGGTATATGAAAAAATGAAAGATAAAGATCTACTTTAAAAATAGTATACATAGTAATAGGAAAAAAGTACTTATACAAAGATTGCGAATTTGATTTCGCCCCATTTCATTTGAAGGTCTGGGCTATCGTTACGCTTTGATTTTCATGAATAAAAACCTTGTAATTTTTTTCAGGGCTTTGTATAATTTCTTCATTGAATATATTTTGTTATCTGGATTGAATAATTAGTCTACCTTGTGTTTTTACTGAAAAATTAATTCTAAGTCTAAACAAAACGTCTTTAGATAAAAAAGTACGATAATAAATTGTTAGTTAACTCATTTTTTTACATTCGTTATGAATTATGATAAATATTTTTTGTATTTAGTTATTTTGGGAATGAACACAGCTTCATACTTGTTCAGCTAAAACATTTTTCTCAGTCTCAGTTTTTCGAACAAAAAAATCATGACATTAGAAAAATAATTGCAATAAATTTATTTATTTATTTATTCATACTAATAAGTACAATATCTTACAGATCACTCCATGACGATGCTATACACACAAATTAAACTATATCATAAAATGAATTTAAAATAAAATTCAACAATAAAGTACAAACAATCCAAATAAATTGACAAAATTATGTTAGCGCTGTGATTGGTTGAACAAATTATCAACAACCAATGGCAACAGCTTCCTCGCTTGACAATTTGTCATATTCCTTTTTTGAAATTACGCGAATGAATTTATTTCTTTTTACCTATCGTTCAAAAGTTACAACATAACTCAATATTAAAAAGTAAAGAAAATAAAAAAACAATCTCTTCACAAATTCATAACAACGTTCCAAAAGGCATCACTTACAAAGTAAATACTTTAACCTCGAACACATTTCTCATACTACCCTACCGTACCCGAAACTTGTTAACACAAAAAATCAGGAGTCAATCGCGGAATGCAATAAATAAAACCCTCAAGTGATGTGGGGCTACAATCTCATACGAAGTCTGCAGTAAAAAAGTCAAAGTTAGATGTTGTACACAATTTATATGCTCAACTTTGTACCACTCGGACGTTATCGTGAAATTTAAAACATTCGTACCGCGAGGTTTTATTTTAGTTTACCAAGTTCTCTTGTGATACGCGAGGGTACAAATTAAAAAAAAAAAAATGTTTTGTTTTTGTTTCGTAATGGTAATGGGTTTTTTGTTTGTTTTATGGGTTTTTTTTTTCAGTTAAGGGTAATTGTCTGAAGCTGTCAGTGGGAGTTATGTCAGTTGTTGAAGTTTGATGGAATATCTGGAAAGCGTAACGTCACTAGACTTCGACCGCGTGGAAATGAAACTTACTTTAAAACATGACACTCAACAAAAGTGTAGCCTACGATCAATTTTTTTTTGTATTGGGCAGAACATAACTAAAAAACATCAATACAAAACAACTTTACTCTTCATAATATTAATATACAAGTACTGATTATTTATCGCTTTAAAAATAACTTATCATATGAGAAACTCTGACACACCACAATTTTTTTTTATTATCTGTCTGACTAATCTCCAAAACTCCTCGACCGATTTCGATCTACTTTCTCTGGCAGAAAGTAATTTAGGTTTATTTTTATTTTAGAAAACGGGATTCTGAGAAAAAAAAAATATTTATGCGGACGAAATCGCGGGCATGCGCTAGCCTTATAATAAAATACAACAAAATGCTACGCGGTACATTACATAAAGAAAACAAACATAGTTCTTTAACCTAATTACATACCTAAGTAACTCACGGGACCACATGCTGGCATTGAGCTGAAACTATTCTAAACTTTCCCCGCATAAGTGCATGAAATATAATAGTCTAAGATCACAAAGTCCCCAGACCTACGTCATTTCAACATAACTTAAAATTTCAGAATATATAGAGTAATATATTGCAGTAAAGAACAAGTTTCTGGGCTTCTGATGCATAAAGTTAAAGTAAAAATGTGACTTTTCTATTACATAATTATGTACTTTTTAAATTTATGTTGAAAATCACTGACATGAACGAAGGAAAACATCGTGAGTAAACCAGGACTTGTAAGAAATATCAAACATATATAACATCACGTTTGTAATCCCGGAAGGGTTAGGCAGAGGTGTACTCATTAGTACACCCACATTTCGCCGTTTGGTATAATTCCCATGTAATAGAGGGCGAGCCTATTGCCATCAACCGAGCCACAATTTGAGACTCCGACGCTGCTACTGAGAAATTCCTGATGAAAAAACTCAATAAAACTTTGCCCGACCTGGTACCCAAGACCTCTTGCTCAGCAGTCACTAGACCAAAGAGGCAGTTAAAATACCAATAATTTTAATTACACAAAGAATTAAGCAAATTGACCCTTCACCGCTGGTTGATGCGACGACTCTGGGTTCTTAAACTATAACCGAAATAGAACAAGTTACTCACGCATTCCGGCTCCCAGCTATTAATTGGTTACTCCGTTTCCCATAGTGTATTGTTTCCGAGTGGGTGTAGTGTGGGAAGTAGCGACCTTTAACCAGGAACAAAACCATTATCTACTCGTGTTTGCATGTTTATTTTATTTATTTAAGCTTTATGAAACAAACCGCACAAAGGCTGACATAAAGCCTTTTTTTTCTTTTTTAGGTGGTAAAAGTCATCAAATAACTCCCTCCGCCCTGGGTGGGGCGGAAAGGACTGTCAGACTTTTACTGACTAAAAAACCACCTTGTTCCTTCTGTTGCCCTTTACGTTCCGGGGCCGCGGTATCCTGTTAAGACGTCCCGCAACCCTGACTTAAAGCCTTAGGCATTCTCAACCAGTTAACCAAAGGTGGTGAAGCGATAACATGGCAAGTGAAAATTTTATCGTACGAGCGTAAAAGAATTTAACTAGAAACCTTGAAAAATCAGTCTATCTACTCTAATATAATAAAGCAGAAGAGTTTTTTTTTGTTGGTTTGTTTAAACGTACTTATCGCAGGAATTGCCGGCCGTTCGAGTTGAAAAAAATATTTTATATGATAGCTAGATTCATATGGCTAAAATTTAACAGATCGCTACCCACGGGAGCGGAATATAAAGCGGTTGGAAAAATAGTAATCAATGACGTAATCAGTTTTTCCCTAAATAGCTTGATTTTAAAATGATACATGGTATCTGTGCACCTACTATGTTTTGTCTCTGCATCACCCTAAGGTAGACTGGTAGAAAATGCCCAAGGCATTAAGTCCGCCTTTATACAGTGTATTTTTTACTTGCGCACAAAGTTTAAATAAATAAATGACTTAATTCGTTTATGCTTTGAGTTACTTATCATTTTAACCACAAGTCTCGTGGGTTGACACATTTTAGCAGACCTAACTTAAATTCTCAATGCAATATTTCCCCAACTTTGTTAGTCCATGAAAGCTACACAACCACATACTATTTCACCCATGACTCTAAACTAAGGTAACAGCTCCAGTAGTCAGCAATAACCAGGCCTTATACCGCTAACTCAACAATTTAAGGTAGCAGCACCAGTCTCGTCCATAACTTCCAATAATTAGTTGGAATTGCACATGCAGTGCGCGACCGTACACAATTAAGGCGTCCCGTGATATATCATAATCACATGATTAAAGTACATTTGCGTACACGCGCGTCTAAATTGTTTCCAACACGCTAATTAGGTTGACTTACGCTGAATAATGCAGTAGGGTTCTGTATAGAGATTAAATTGTTTTGTTTTGTTTTGTGGTTTGTCTCTTTTGTGGGTGTGAAATGGGTTTTGGTTTGATTAAAAGATGTTTTTTTTTTGTTGTTTTATTTTTATGAATAAACAGAATGTAAGAACCGTTATTTTTGGATAGTTTATGTTAGTGCACTGCCATATAAATGACGAAAATAATAGTGTTAATGTTTAATTTTTTAAAAAATCTTGATATATTTTTTTTGTTTATGAAATATAATACAGATTATAGGAAACATTTTTAAAGTATTTTTTATAAAATAAATCAATTTTATTCAAAGTTAAGGGCAAAAAAATCTACCAAGAAATAATTCACTTAAAATTGAAAACAAAACCAGACTAGAAAGTCTATTCGCAACAATAACATAACTTTAAACAGACCCAAAAATCCTTCGCTAACAGAATATGTATTCAGGGTTGACAAAAAAAACTTTGAAACTTCCTTAAACTAATATTTACCCTGGTTTACCATACGCGGATCCCTAAAAACACAGAGTTTTCCTCAATTTTTCTGCCTTATTTGCATACTGTCACACCGTATTTTTTTTTTAAAGGACTGCTATCGTGGACGCGTTTATACTTTTTCCTAACATTTTTGTAATTGCTTTGATTAATTAGGCCACTGTAGTTTTCGTTACGGAATTTTGGGCATGTTTCTGGATAATGGAATATGCGTTTTATTCACGTAAAAGTAATTTTCTTTTGTTTACTTTTGGGGATAAAAGGTACGCTTCATGAAAACGGCCAAACAATTATAATCTTTTTATATATAAAAATCCCGTGTCACGTTGTTTGTGGTCGCACTACTCCGAAACGGCTCAACCGATTGTTACGAATTTTTTTATATGTATTTGGTAGGTATGAGAATAGGTCGTAAAGTACATTTCATACCGCTAGGTGACAGGGGCTTTGACACGGATGAAGTCGCGCACAGAAGCTAGTGTTATTATAAAGCCAGTGAAAATAGTTTCATAGGTAATTATAAGTTCACCTCAAGTGCGAAGGTCACTGTGTCGTCACTGACATTGACAAGTGTGAACGCGTTCATAGAAAATGAATGAAAGAAAAATATTCACGATGACGAAATGGTGCCAGAACTGTGGCTTCACAGATATGCGTGAAGCTCTTGATACAACAGCCTAAATATGGCTCTTCAAGTGCTCTTCGAGGCTCTAAAGCACCTATATATTTTTGTTATTTATATATTAACTTATATTGTAAGCAAACATCAGCCGTGTCACAGTTATTAGCAGTTGTTAGTGGACAGTGAACACGTTTAGCATGTCACGTTTCAGCGCCGGAAACAATTCATTATATCGAAATATGTCGCAGGTGTATTAGGCTCGCCTTGTACTGGGACTTACTTAAACATTTTTATTTATGTGTGACTTGTCAAATATATAATATCAGTTGAATATTCCCTTGATAAATGATGCTGTTCTTAATCAAGTCATTTATTTTAATTAGATTATTAAAAGGCATTTTTGAATGTAATTTACAAGAAAAAAAGAAACTATTTGCCTCTTTTAAAAGTTCATATGAAGAATAATACATATTTAAGCTATAATTATGCTTTAGACGGGCCTGTTGGTCTAGTGGTTAGCGGCCCTGACTGCTAAGCCAGAGGTCGTGGGTTCGATTCCCACCCAGGACAAACTTTTTGTGATGAGCATGATTGTTAGTTCTGTGTCTGGGTGTGATTTATCTATAATATGTATGTATTTATAAATTATATTAGTATCTATGTATATCAGTTGTCTGGTTAGCGTAACACAAGCTCTGCTTAGCTTGGGATCAGATAGCCGTGTGTGAGATGTCCCAAGATATTTATTTATTATTTATTTATTTATAATTTATACATATATTATGACAAAAATACCTAACACTGCAGATCAGAGCAGGACAAACGGTTTATGTGCCCGACGTAATACTTCATCGAATTTATATGTTTGGTAGGAGTAAGTGCCGACTGAACTATTGAACTCACTTGGAATACCTGTTTATAATACTTAATACTTTTTAATTCTTTACTCTGCCCTGCACCCGCCTTTCATATGTGAAGTTGCGGGTTAAGTACCAGTGTCACTCTTTCAATTAATATCTATTCATGTACTTCCTAAGTTTATCGTGGACTAGCACGGGTAAAGGAAAACAACACGACGAATATTATTATCTAGAGTTATAATCAAGATAACATCTTAAGCAAGCCTGATGATCAATACTCGTGCCTTTTCTGGATGAATAGAGAGGCCTTTGCCCTACAGTGTCATAAAAGGCTGGTATTATTTATATCCCTGTTTTTATAAAAAAAAGGTGCTTTCAACCAATATCCAGAAATTTCAGGCAACAAAGCTAGGCTACTATTGTTTCAAACTACCGCAATGCCGCAAACACTCAAAGCATTACAAAATTAAAATACCAGAACACAATACCCAATACATTGTTTTCTAAAATCAAACAGAGCGGCACAAACAGAGGCAGCTATAACACAACATAGCGTTTGGTACGTTAGCAACAAACTCTTGGTATCGATGGTCTCATCGAATAAACGTGCAAGAGCCATTGCATCAATTTTTTTTGGTGTTTTCTGTTACTTTACCCTGCCTCCTACCCCCTATTTTTTTTACATTATAGTCTAAATACAATTAAGTAATACAATGGTGCCGATTGTCCTTGGACAATTGTCAATGGACCTTTGTCTGGCTTACACGTTTATCTAGCTTTAAAATAAATACTGTCATACATAATATATAATGGTGCCGATTCTCTTGGTCACAAACTAAACTAAAATAAAACTATTTCCATCTTTTTCTGTCCAATAAAACTAGAAAGAGACTAATGTAAATAAGCGCTGTCAAATTTAGTCAATCTGACACATCCATACAATTATAGTTGACATCTTAAAACGTATGGATTAATAACATGGAAAAGTTCAAGGCAAAACTAATTTGACATCGCTAACTTAGTTCTTTAATGTCACCGTCCTTTTCTTTCGCTATAGGTTGGTAAGAGATGTTAATTCTCTAAATTTAGTTTAGTTTGCGAACAAGGGAATAGGCATCATTGTATAGATCTGCTTACAAGGAAGACCCGTGTTATTATGGATTAAACGTTTTTACATTCTCTTGTAAAGTTGACTTTTTTCACTTGCATGTTTATTCGATGCGACCATCTGAATCGGTATATCGGTAATGTTACTCGTAAAACGGGGTGAATAAAAATGCAAGGGGCGAATGGGGACGAAAGTTTAAAAGCGGTTTTAAGATTGAAATAATATAAGGTGCACTTTTGCATACTCCTCATATTCGAGGAGGTTATTATACCAGTCCTTTATTAACACGAATCAAAAAGTAGGTCTGCTTTATTGTTTTGTGATTTTTGAATTCGAACTATCTGTCTAGCATGCACCCAGTGATATAGTCGCGCGATATGGCGATACTGCCTATCGTATACACAACGGGGCGATTCTGTTCTTTATAAGAGGTGTATTCTATAAACAAACAAAAACACCAACAAGAAAAGTATTTATTAATTATTGGCCAGGTGTCGCAATTTAATTTGATATTTTTTTATTTAAACTTTACGCAACAAAAGTACAGAGGCTGACTCAACATAATAGGCATTCTCTAACAGTCAACCAAAGGTGGTGAAGAGATACCATGCTTTCTATGACAATTTAACCTCCTGAAAGACGAGGATGCGAAATGTAAAAAATAAATAGCCCATAATTTATTTTGTACCTTATTTAATTAACATTAATGATATTAAAAAAAAAAAACATATTATTAACGTCTTGTAACAAAGAAAATGCATAACTAATTAAAATACGTTACAAATACTGGCACTTTTTTACATACCCATTAAGTTAATAAAATGTGGGTACTAAGTCTAGTTATAAAACAAGATCGCAGTGTGCGGTGCGGCTTACGACCGGGGCCACAACTCCTTACTATTCTAGGTCATATTAATACGGCCCACTTGCATTTAATTTTCCTATCATTGTTATTATAATTAGTTCTAATTAAGCCGTTTTGGTTCATGAGTTAATTTAGTTGCGTATTATGGTTTTTAAATGTAGGTCTTGTTTTGCATGACTAAAGGTTGACAATCACTTGACTTAAAAAATACGGCAGTTTTTTTGCCGAAGAACAGGGCCGTACTTCATTGTTTGACATTTATAACCTAAATCTTGGTTCAAATTTCGTAGGCCTGTAATGTAACCGATACTGTAACAATCTCCGTTGGTGAATTTAGCTTGAGATGAGCAGTGGAACCACGATGTTAAGGATTGAAAGCTCACAATAACTATACTCACAGAGCAAGATTTTTTACTGAATAAAACGCTACATGGCAACAACGCCCCAGTACAGCATCGTTGCTAGGCGTTAACATAAGATATAATAAGTAGGTATAATGGTAGTAATTACCAAGGAGGCCGTATTCAATTGTGTTAAAAAATAAAATATGTTACATTTTGCCATACAATACAATTCTAAGCCTCTCCATGCCTCTTCATCCCACACGAACAAGAACATGGAGGAGTATTATTCTTTGATGTGGATCATTCAAGAGTACTTCAATCAATACACTGTACAGGAATTGTATAATACAACAGAATTGTATAAGTACTGTTTCGAGAAGACTATTAATAGAACGTTTGAATTCAAAGCTGCTAGACTAGGTCATGTCTTGGAAGTTAAGTATTTATGGTAAATCACAAAATATTTATATTTAATTTTATAATACTTTCACATACATACATAACATCACGCCTGTAATCCCCGAAGGGTTAGGCAGAGGTGTACACATCAGTACACCCACATTTCGCCAGTTATGTTTTAGTCCCATGTAATAGGAGGCGAGCCTATCGCCATCAACCGGGCACACATCCAGACTCTGAGGCTGCTACTGAGAAATTCCTGATGGAAAAACCCAATAACACTTTGCCCGACCTGGGAATCGAACCCAAGACCTCATGCACAGCAGTCGCGCTTGCGACCACTAGACCAACGAGGCAGTCAAGGAATAGGAGGTAATACTTTCACAAGACTGGATATAAAATCCATACTAATAATATGAATACGAATGTGAGTTTATTATATTTATTTATTTGTTTGTTTATCACACTTCTACTACTTCTACTACTAAACCGGTTTTGATGAAAATTGGTAAAGTTTAGTCTAAGCTAACCTAAACTCCAAGAAAGGCTCCAAAACTCTAAATTTTTATTCTGCGACTTTGCATCTGTGGTGACCAAAATTTAAGTAAACAAAGTCATATGCCTGGTCTGGTCAAAAGCTTGTGATAATATTACTACAAAATTAGGAAGTAAGAATTAACAAGTAATCATCCAGAGAATCAAGAATTTGCCAACGATTGCCATGTCACAAGCCCTTGAGGCGGTTTAGAAACTCTGACACTAGGGTGTGGAGGTCCTTAGAGCTTACTGCCCACACGACAAAGAAAGAAGAATCCAACAATTTTCCTTCGATTTCTTTATAGTGTGTTCGATTTCTTCATGTTTGGTCTATGGCTGTCGATGATTGTCTACATATATTAATTCGATCGGTTCGGTTACGGGTTTGCTGCCATGAGTATTTATGAAGCTGGAAGAAATCAGGGGTCGCGGGACTAGATACCAAGGGCCCCATTGTTTGAGGAACAGCACGACATTTGCACTCCAGGCCGAAATCGTGTTGCGGGACGTCTTAACAGGATACCGTGGCCCCGGAACGTAAAAGGCAACAGAAGGAACAGGGTGGTTTTTTAGTCAGTAAAAGTCTGACAGTCCCTTCCGCCCCACCCAGGGCGGAAGGAGTCATTTGATGATTTTTACCAACTAAAAAAAAGGCTGAAGTCGTATCTTCAGCTATGGTCCATCAGTTTATCTTAGAACATAGCCTATCCAAAAAAGCATCAAGCAATTGGTTGACCATATGATTAATTTTCAGGCTAGACAGAGCCTAGTCCAGTGAACTCAGAAGTTAGTGGTTTTACTTCCTCATGAATATGCATCTTGTCGGTCGTAAGAACAGGCTCTATATAGGGCAATGTGCCCCTAGGGACGCATCGTCTCGGGGAACACTGGCCACGCCAGACCACATCGTAAGTACTCATTAACAGCACCTCTTGGCAACGAGGGTACATGGAATACAAAATGTTTGATAGAAAAAGATAGAAATAGCAATTTTCTTCAAGGTTTAATTTATTGCGATTTTTACGTTGCCATAAAAGTAAGCGGATAAGGAGGCTTTAATAAAATTAAGTGAAAATTTTTATTTTTTTTTCCTGCGTTCGTCTTCTTTATTTAAATTTTGTGGTCAGGTGGTTTCTTGTGATTGATTTATTATCTATGTTTTGAATGTTTGTTTGTCTATGAGTGGAAGGTACATCGTAATTAAAACTTTTACCTTTTTTCAGTAGGTAGGTACATGATTTTAGACTCCCAAGGTTAACATAGAAGATTATTTCTAAAACTTTGCTGTGTTTACGTATTTTGATCGTTTTTGTGTAGGACTTTTTCATAGTTGTTTTTTTTTTTAATAACCAAGAAATTAATCCCTGAGGCGTCTAAAACCGTATACTGAGTCCATGATAAAAGTTTTAGTTACACTGTCCCTTTGACCCGTCATTTTCCTCACAGTAAGTAAGTACCTATAAGATCTACCTAATTAATTTTTCAAAAGGCTTAACTTTTGGGCAAGGAAAATAATAAAATCTTGAAGAAGAAAAAAAAACAAATCTAATCACGTAAGCGGAGACAATGATTTAATTGTTTTGGCCAACGCTCAACTAAAGAACCCATAAAATATGTCTTTTGTAAGAGAACCAGTTGCTTGCTTTAATGTGATATTAAAAACGCGAATTTAATGTTTTAAAATAA
Organism: Hoplodrina ambigua; assembly: GCA_949774945.1. Lineage (NCBI taxonomy): Eukaryota > Metazoa > Arthropoda > Insecta > Lepidoptera > Noctuidae > Hoplodrina > Hoplodrina ambigua. The sequence continues at coordinate 3,407,926 of OX458976.1, forward strand.
CAAAGTTAACGAGCTCATTAAAGTGATCCGAAGCTCATAACTTTGGTGTTAGCTAACTGTTAAAATTGTATTTATTCTTCATTTATTTTGGATAAAAAATATTCGCCGGTGTTCATTTAAGGTACCTATACCCATAAATATGTAGTGTCACACAGCCGCTATTTAAAAACCGAAAATATTTTTTTAAGAAACACAATTATTCACTAGTAAAAAATTACTTCCCGTAAAGTAGGTTGAACTATATCACAAGAAACACATTAGCAGGATCAAAAGTATCCTATGTGATTTACCAAGGAAATGGTCTTTATATAATTATTATGTGCCAATTTTCAACTAAATAATATATGTTCAACGGTTTACGCGTGCTTAAGTAACAAACATCTTAACATCTTCACAAACTTTCACATTTATTATATTAAATAGGTATTCAATAGGTTAAAAACTCACACTATAAAGGCAATCAGAGCTGTAAGAAAAAAAATACACTATCCTCATAAAAACAAGTGAACTCGCAGTCCCCAGCTAGTTTACAAGAAACGAACAGCACAAATAAAGAAATTGAGTTTATCAAAACTGTTGACTTAAAAAAAAATTCATCCTCTTCCGTCGGAGTTCCTCTTGTAAGATTAAGTCTAAGATAATCCTACTTTCAGTTACTCTCGGCTGTGTCTCTGAAATAAGTTTCATTGAAGGTTTTCTGTTTGTTCAATGTTATGAGTCTGTCTGAAATTGTAAGTAGAGATAAACTACAATAACTTGACGCGCCCTTCCACAATTCAAAACGTTTGAAAGTGTTTGTAAAGGTATTAAAGATTCACAACGCATGTGTGCGTACCGAGACAGCTCCCGAAACAAAAATAAATCAGCGATTTGTTGCTAGAATAGCGGCGTCATTGATCACTCATTATTACGCTACGCTACGTACGTTTTTTCGCTACGTTATTATTATGACGCTGCACTGACATACTCTATGAAAATTACAGGAGCGTTGTGTAGCGCGGTCGGTTGTCTAAGATTAGTTGATAAACGAATCTGCCGGCCTGCTACTGCAGACGATTGCTCACAACTACATACAAATTCTTTCATATGGATGTGACTACACACATTGAAATAGTAATATGTAGGGGCGCGTCATGTTACAGTAGTTTATCTCTATCTACAGAAGAGACATGACTTTTTCCTTTTCTGTTCCGCGTTTATTTAAGTAAATTAGATATGTCTGGATGGAATAGTAAAAACTGCTTTCCATTTCTAGGAAAATGTGATTACTTTCTACTCATTTTGTATTAAATTAATTTCCTTGGAATTCCAACATGACTTTAAAAGTATTTTTAAAATAATTGGAAGTAGTTCCTGAGAGGGCACGTTTAAAAATCTCTTCAGCTTTATATTTTACTAGCTTCTGCCCGCGACCTCGTCCGCGTAAATGTCGGTTACAGGCGATCTTATCTTGTTTTTCCATACAAATTTTGCCCCCCATTTTCACCCCCTAAGGGGTAAAATTTCGTGAAATTCTTTCTTATCAAATGCCTACGTCTTACAAAGAACACACCGTCTAAGTTTCAGCTCTCTACAATCAGCGGTTTAGACTGTACGTTGATCCGTCAGTCAGTCAGTCAGCCATTCAAGACAAAGCATTTTATAATTATGTATTGCTTCTTATCGCAAGCCTACGTGATACAAAGAACACACCCTCCAAGTTCCAGGTCTCTACGATCAGCGGTTCACGCTGTGCGTTGATCCGTCAGTCAGTCACTCATTCAGGACAAAGCATTTTATAAGTATGTATTGTTTCTTATCGCATGCCTATGTCATACAAAGAACACACCCTCCAAGTTTCAGGTCTCTATGATCAGCGGTTCAGGCTGTGCGTTGATCCTTCAGTCAGTCAGTTACGGCCCAAGTATTTTAAATGTATATAGATAATAATATTGATAATGTATAATAGATTATACATAGAGGAAGTGACAGCACATGGCAACAGCTTAGGTAGACGTAGGCCTGTGGTTGTATCCGTTCGCGACAGATACCACAGTTAGACATCAGTCTATTGACAACTAATGCTTTGTGGTAATGGTATTAATTGTAAGTGATGTTTGGTAAGGGGTGAATGAAGCCTCAAGGAAATAATATTCGTATTCAATAGTTCACAACTTAAACCAGAATCAAATATAACATAACATCACGCCTGTAATCCCCGAAGGTTAGGCAGAGGTATACCTATTAGTACACCCACAATTCGCCAATTTTTTTGTATAAAAATATTTTATTATTATTTTTTTATTATTTTTATTTATAAAAAAAATAACTGGCGAAATGTGGGTGTAATAATGGGTACACCTCTGCCTAACCCTTCGGGGATTACAGGCGTGATGTTATGTATGTATAATGTATGTGTTTTTAATATAAGTCCAAGCTATCTCACAATGTTTTCTCTCACAGATGTAAGTGATGTCCAAGATAAACTAAGAAAGTAAACATAAAATAGAATAAGTTGTATTAGTACTTATCCGTGCCCGCTTGGATGAGACAACAGAGGTCGTTTTTTATGCCTAAACTAGCTCCTGCTTGTTTGCGACTTCGCCCGCGTCAAATTTGATATGTTATCCCACGGGAACAGTTAACTTTTCTGAAATAACAAGTATACGTCATTGGAGACTATAATTTATCACTGTGCTAAATTTCATCTAAATCCGTTCAGCCGTTCTGGCGTGATTTAATAACAAACATCCATCCATCCAAATTCCAATTATTATTACAGCTAACCACAATCAAATCATGACGATAATTGTTGTAATTCACTTTGTGGTCACTTTGACCAGACCACTTTGTTTGATTATCACACCATCCGTATTCTGTAATCAGGAAATTAAATCTTGCATCCTCTGATAACATTATTATCACTAATCTGAGCGCAAACATTAAATGTAGCGACACAATACTCGACGTTACGTGACGGAAATTCGGTGTGTTTTGTTTTCTATGTCAATTATACGACTTACTTTCAGCCTGTAGACTTGTACTAAAATCTTATCGGATCTAGTCTAAGAAGGAGTTAGGCCTGGTTCACATTAGGTCGGACCGACAATCAGTAACGACCGTAGAGTTAAGAGTAAAAACTCATCTCAGATAAAAAAGACTCGAATCCGTAACATGCAGAGCATCAGCTAATCGCTTAACCACTGAACCAACTGTAGTATCTAATTCCAACAAAGCAATTAGGTGTAAATATGTTTACCGGTAGACATTATAGGTCGCCGTCGCGGCAGCAGATGATGCAGCCTCATGCATGAAGTTGTTTACACACTTACAAAGTTGTTTACCTCATCAGAAACTCATCACGACACGAAATGATTAAATCCACAGGCGAGAGACAGGCAATTATAAATAGCTCCGAGAAATCGAGTCCAAGCTAACAACCGGCCAAACTCGCCTTGAACAAAATCAAGTAAATTGGTCTGCTTCAAGCGAATGCAGAGTTGCATCGATCAGGGGTACCTAAACGGTGCACCCTCACACGAATACCAACCTTATCTTTAGAAATTAAAGAGTGTTTTCGACTGTGTGTTTTCGCGAAAATTCTGCTGAAATTTTCGTTGTGCAAGTACTTTGAATCTTTGGATACTTTATGTACGTACACAGAATAATGTAGTGTATAAAGTAAGCGGTAACTCAGTGCTTGTACTTTAATGAATTTTACTACGATGGATTTTCCAAGCGATGTCCCGTAGCGTTTGTCGTTTGAACTTTTTGATGAGACGTGGTTCATAACTGTACGGAGCCAATCTGAAGTTTCACGATTTAAGTTTTGAAGAAGAATAGGACATGTCTATCTTTTACATTCAACTTAATATGATGGCTAACCTCCGCTTGATTTGGTCTATTTTTGTGCATTTTTAATCCTTGTGAGTCTTCAACTGCAGACACGATTGGCGCAGTGGGTGAGCGATTGGCTGCTTCGCCGTGTGTCGCGAGTTTTACACACGCACGGTACAAATATATTCATGGCCGAGTGTTGGTCAACAAATGCTTAAAAGTAAAAATAAAATGTAAAACAGACTTTGTGAATTTTATAAGTGTGTTTCTATTACCGTTCAAAAGATGTGACAGACAGACAAACAGTAGACAGCAGTAGGGTCCCGTTGGCATCGTCTAGGCATAGAATCTTAAAAAAAAAAAAGTGTAATTTGGCACAGACTTTCCACAAACGAAGCGAAAACATGGAAAATTTTGAATAAAAATAAAAGAAATCGGATGGTTCTAACTAGTTACTGGCTCTCCAAATTAGAACGACTCGCCTACTCGAGGTAGTTACGAACATTGATAGGGAAGCTTGCAAGTAACATGTGTTGCAAAAGTTCTTCCACAGAATTGTGTAACACAATGAAAGAAAAAAGTTTGTCGTAATTAATTTTTCGATTATGTTATAAAATCTTAATAGTATAATTTTTCACTTAAGAGGGAGGGGAGGGGCATTTTTAAATAAGAAACTTATTTTTTGGTTGAATTTCACCAAACTATTATATTTATTTATTTAAACTTTATGCAACAAAAAAGTACAAAGGTGAATTTTTGTACCAAATGTCATCATTCAGAGAATTAAAAATTATAATATTAGTTTAGATATCTACTTTTGATACCACATCCGAGCTCAATTCGAAACATGTATATATTTATAGATAAGCCTAAATAAAAGGAATTTAACAAAGTTACAAATGATCACGAACACAGTTAAATTAATTAAACATTTCCAAATACAGCAACAGTAAGCTTAATAAATTGTTAAACCTCAGCTTCCAATGATAATGTTCGTTAAAGCCACCATGTACTGACAAATTAAAATGTATATACGCACTGAAATCAATGTAATGAATTCAGACATGACGCGGCCAAAAAACTCAATGTCAATTAGCGAAATAACATCATACATACATGTTAATTTTCTGTATAATTTAATCAAAATTTAAATTCGGTTGGCGATTATTAGGTGTTGAAGCTTTCATTATAGCGGTGGAGAATTAATCAGTATGTAATTATGATATGATTTTAATAATAATATGAACTATCAAGGTTTAAGTAATTACTCGTATTTTTGTTGATTTTACGTTTTTGACTTAATATTAATAATAATACCAGCTTAATATTGTTCCAATGCAGGGTAAAAGCCTCTTCTCATACAGAGAAGGCACGAGCATTGATAACACGCTTGCTCACGGCGAATTGGCGATTTCAGAATGATATTAATTTATAAGTCCAGGTTTCCTCACGATGTTTTTCTTCTCTTTGACTGCCTCGTTGGTCTAGTGTTCGCAAGCGCGACCACTGTGCATGAGGTCTTGGGTTCGATTCCCATGTCGGGCAAAGTGTTATTGCGTTTTTCCATCAGGAATTTCTCAGTAGCAGCCTCGGAGTCTGGAATTGTGTCCGGTTGATGGCATTAGGCTCGCCCTCTATTACATGGGACTAAAAACATAACTGGCGAAATGTGGGTGTACTAATGGGTACACCTGTGCCTAACCTTTCGGGGATTATAGGCGTGATGTTATGTTTTTCTTATCCAAAGTCACAATGGTACTTGCGTACCCGTTTTTGCTTTTGACTGCCCCGTTTGTTTCGTGGTCGCAAGCGCGACTGCTGCATATTAATTAATGTTAATTGTAATCCGTGGTGCTTGACAATCTTAGCTTTTCCCAGTTGTAAACGTTCCTTTGTGCCAATTGGCCTAATTTTGTTTTGTCTCCTGCTTGTTTAGAGGGAGGTGGAAATTATGTATTTTCTTACCCCTTCGCTGTTCTTTTCTGATTAATTTCGTTGCGGAATCTAAGACAGGTGAATCATTTCTCTAGGACTCTTCGAGCTTTGGGTTTCATGCAGTCGATTCCCGCACTGGACAAATATTTGTATGGCTTATAGATAGTTGTTCCCGCCCTTGTTGTTTTTGAATGTGAATTTATATGCTTGTAAATGCTGCTACGATATAGGAGACATTCCAGAGTGGGGGCAACGTTTATAAAAATAACGCGAAGTTCTCTGCATTCTGTAGTTAAAATAAAATGTATTTTATTAGAGTCGTTTGTTAAGGTAGGTACGTGCATTATATTTTAGCTTATTATGCCCGTTTTACTTTTATTAGTATTGTTAGAATATTTTGAAGCTTAGAAAGTAATCCTCGAAGAGTTAGGCAGAGGTGTACCTATTAGTACACCTACATTTCGCCAGTTATGTTTAAGACCCAAGTAATAAGGGGCGAGCCTGTTGCCATCATCTGAGCACAAATCCAGACTCAGAGGCTGCTTCTGAGAAATTCGTGATGGAAAAACGCAATAATACTTTGCCCAACCTGAGAATCGAGCCCAAGACCTCATGCTCAACAGTCGCGCTGTGCATTCAATAGACCAATTCTGTCCTATTAAGTACCAATGTTAACAAAATCAAATGTTCGGCCGTTCCACGGTGTCCCTCAAGGCACTCTTCCGCGCCCAAATATAAACCTCCTAAAATTCCGCTATACTGTCCTACCAAGTACCAATTTTACAAAAACCATCCAAATAATTGCCTAAATATTGCTCCCAAAATTACAGTTCCAATTTTAACAATACACCGGAAAGTACACAAACGTGTACGTACCTACTTTGATTACTCTAGTTTACGATATCATAGTTAAAATGTGGTTGGAAACTCATACAAACCAGCAAAGTTTTATGTTTGATCAGTAGTTGCCAACAATTGTTTGGAGATTAGGGTCGCCTCCGCATGCGGAACTAATATATTTCAATTTTAATTAAAAACAATGCTTGAATTAGCAATTTGTGGGTGTATTTTATTGAAAACTAAATGTTTAGTGGGTGTTTAACTATTGGTGTTTCTGTTAAAATTGTATTAAAGTTTATCTTACTACTATTATAAATGCGAAAGTTTAATAGATGTTTGTTTTTCAATCACGCCAGAACGGCTGAACAGATATGGATAAAATTTGGCAAAGAGATAGATGGGTAGTCCCTGCCTAACCTTTCGGGGATTACAGGCGTGATGTTTATATTTTAGCTTTTGCCCGCGACTTAAAATAAAATATGGCCTATGTTACTCGTAGATCGCTTTCTAATGGTGGAAGAATTTTTAAAATCGGTCCAGTAGTTTTTGAGTTTATCCATTACAAACAAAACAAACAAACCAAAATACAAATTCTTCCTCTTTATTATTTCCTCTTTAGTTTAGAAAACAGAATTAGATGCTATAGCTGTTTTGGGATTCGAGTAATAAGTTGGACAGACACACAAACAGGTATACAATCTCCATGTTATTGTCTTTTACATCATTATTATTATTTATCATTTTTAAGTATCTTTATGATTAGTTTTATTCATGGCGAGAATTTAACAGCATTTTTATAAAAAAGGCTCAGTAACTTAATAAAGTTTAACGTCATCACTTAATTAACCTTTAAAATATACATAAAAACATGCATTACGATATTCTTTTTTGAATGAAAATATTAATAATATATTTCAGTGCCGCTTTCAACTTTTCACGAGTGCTGTTGACCAAGTGCAGCCGACGTATCGCCACTCACGTCAATATTAAAACAGGTTTCAATTTAAAATCTCATAGTATTCCACTTTCATGATATCATAACATAACATCACGCCTGTAATCCCCGAAGGGTTAGGCAGAGGGGTACTCGTTGGTACATTCACATTTCGCCAGTTATATTTAAGTCCCATGTTTTAGAGGGCGAGTCTACTGCCATCAACCGGGCACAAATCCAGACTCAAAGGCTGCTGCTGAATAATACCTGGTGAAAAAACTCAATCTGGCTGGGAAAAGTGTCCAAACAGCTAGCAGTATTACCAAGTTGTACGGCAATTCTGATTGTTTTGGCCAAAGAAAAGGTCAACCCTGATCAAGTGGATAGATGACAGGTCGCTTGGAGATGTCCTGAAAAAAACAAGGTGAGCACTTTGGACCTTGGCCTTTCAACCAAAAAGCTCAAATATATGGCTTCAAGAAAGATGTTATTGCGTCATTTGAGGTTTAGGTTACCTGCAGCAGCCTTCCAACACAACACGTCGTTCTAGGAAGATGACAAGGCGTGCTAGTTTAAAAACACATCCCTCGCTGCACATCCTCGCACAGCTTTCATTAAAACGCAATCTTAATTATTTATCTCAACTTAAAACAATTTCTCGACTGCCAGCCCTGACAGTTAATGCATAAGAAGTTTGCCAGCTACAGAACTTAGCAGATATAATAAGTTGACTATTCATTGTGTTAGTTTTCACATTAACTACAGTTACATACATTTTTGTTGTTGAATTTGTTGTGTATTATGTTTTTTGGGTTCTATTGTATGGAGTTAAGTACTATTAGGTATCTGGATCTTATAGGAATAATGCAAATCTGTCTAGTTATGAAATATCTATTTTAATCTTATTTCAATTTTAAATGAGAATATTTGGATTTTTGTTACTCAATCACGCCAGAACAGCTAAACGGATTCAGATGAAATTTGGCACAGAAATAGATTATAGTCTTAAATAGTAAATAGGCAATAGTATGCATCAAAGTCAAATAAATTGATTTCAATTAGACCATTAAAAAGCATTTTTACACGTCATTTACAAGAGAAAAAAAAATGAATCTGGTTGCCAATTCTATAGGTAGATTATTTATTATTTAAGTATCGTTTATTTTATTTTGTAAGTTAAGTATTACTTGAATTGTGATGTTATTCCGATGCGGTCAGACTTTTCATCAACGTCGGTTCAAAATATTACATTCAGTACCTAGTCATGATGGAGATATTCACAAAACAATATTTGACAGCTACAATCATCTTGTTGACATTTAATATCCTGTTCAATGCCAAACTTTTAGCAGACCCATAATAATATTCTGCAGACGGATTTTGGTAACAGCGGCCAATCTCAATAGAGACTAATTAAGTACTCAGAAGATATTATAGTGTACAAGTCTGTACGCAAACACAGTTCTACTACCTCTTCCCTTATTCTCGTAGTCCGATGGGAACAAAGAAAGAAAGGAAGGAAGAAAGAAAGAAAAAACGAATAAAGAAAGAAAGAAAGGTAGAAAGAAATACAGAAAGAATTAAAGGAAGAAATAAATAAAGAAAGAAAAAGTATTTATACCGCGAAAGTGACGCACATAACGTAAAATAATATGTATATAATTGTTATAATTTTTGTTCGGAAGGCAATTCGACACAAGCAGGGAGAGACCTATTTGCAAACTCCGGATTACTAAGAAATTCCTAATGAAAAAACCGAATAAAATTGTTACCCGACCTGGGAATCGAAAACAGGGCCCCACGCTCAACAGACGTGCTTACGACCACGAGTGACACGGAACAGTCAGAACCACAACAATAGAGACAACCAATCCAGAAGCAACAACACTTATATACATAAATCAAGTCTTTATTACGGATCTAAACTACCCGACCAAACAATAAAGTAACCCAAATAGTTAAGAAATCCTTCCGACCAACGTATCACAATACTTGAATAGTTTAATTGAGACAAGAGGACGGATGTGGCACGAGTTATTATCCACTGATTTCAGTGTCTTCTAAACAATGGGGCCCTTTGAAAGCCCTTTCTTGAGTGACAAATGGAAGGTATTTCCTTAATCCGATGGGAGTTAGTGTTTGAATGTGAGGTTGAGTTATAGGTATGGTGAGTTCGGCGAACTGATGTGAGAAAAGGTTTTATAGGCACTGTTTTTGTGTGTAAAAGACGGGAGTAGACGGAGAGATAGGAGATGACGTGCGGGCAGTTCGACAATACCTGATCGATCTAGTTTTGGCGTAGTCGACGGAACCCTGGTGGGACGGATATATACGGAGCCCTATTTCTGAGTGGTTTAAAAAAAATAACCACGAAGACCTCCCCCCCCCCCAACCTAACCTGTCCGAGTCGGGGCGCCCCCAGTCCCGAGCTCGCTTCGCTCGCTTACGAAAGATGGTGTCGTATGGAGAAGAATGGGCAAAAACTCCATACAGTAAGTAGTTTATGGTAAGCAAATATGATATCAAGAAAAACAAAATTTACATATTTTGATTTTTGACATTATGATTTTCAATATTTTGATATTTACCCAGGTAACTATTTGTTATTTTAGTTGAGTGTACTTTTAAGCTTGATTCACACAATAAAAGTGAAGCTACGGTTCCGGCACCGTCCCGTATCAGTGTTAGATTATTCTTTCAAACATCCTCAATGAACGCGTGCACACTTGTCAGTGTCAGTGACGACACAGTGTTCTAAGTGTCAGTTTCGGCTCGTTCTTAGAGAATGTATAAAATAATAAATTATTGGAACTGTGGCTTCATGCTGCACGAGCTGTGTGAATCAGTCTTAGGAGCACATTTACACCGTACGGTATCTCATACGGAGGCGGGCCGCGTGAGGTAGAGAACATCCTCCACCTCACGCCTCAGCCACCGTGGGAGATGTCCAGGCCCTCGGACGTTGCGAGACAACATCCGGCCACCGTAGGCGTGGGCTTGCGGATGGCGAGTGATGGATAGCTCGTCGTCCGATCAAGGACCAGGCCCGGGTACAAGGCGCGTTCTGTTTTACGCGCGCCTCAAAGAGCCAGTCAGCACGGGGACAACAGGCCCCAACAGGGCCAAACGCCTGCCGGGGTTGCGGGACGTCTTAACAGGATACCGTGGCCCCGGAACGTAAAGGGCAACAGAAGGGACAGGGTGGTTTTTTAGTCAGTAAAAGTCTGACAGTCCCTTCCGCCCCACCCAGGGCGGAGGGACTCATTAGATGATTTTTACCACCACAAAAAAAATGATATCTCATACAAATTTTTAAGTCCAAAAGCTATGAATTAAATGAACTCACCCTTATTCTCATTTCAAATTCTCTTATAACAACAGATCTTCCCCAACCCAACATGTTCAGTACGGCATTACAACGACCCGTATGTTTATAGGAACCGGTCCGTTTTGAATACGTTAGTCCTACATGAGCCCAAATGCCTCAGGGTGACCGCAGACACGTTAAGTTCCTGACGGGGACTTAAGAGATTGAGACATTTTCTATTAACTTTATGCTATTAACTGTTTGGTTTGTGTACTTGTGTTTGTTCTTAGAGAACTGAAGCGGAGTCTATTTTTTTTTTTTGAAATTTTAATTTTAATTTTGAATTTTATTTTTTGGTCATCTTAAATCTAAATTCACATTGCTGTCCATGGGACAAGTACCTAAAAAGTTGGTAGCGTTGCCACGTTGTATGGCAAGATTGATTCTTTGACCTAAGATCAAGATATGACAAGCCAAATTAACAAGTCAAATTACTAGATAAATAAAACATTCTCTAATTACAGAAATAGTAATCATTCCAGCTTTTTATCGTCCCACTGCTGGACAAAGGCCTCTTCTCATAAAGAGAAGGATTTACGAAATCACGAAATTAATCAGCAAGTAACATCGATCGGAAGAGTAAGAAAAACATATTTTTTTCTTCTCTGCATAGCATAAGCCCGTCTTATAATGATGTAAATAACTAGCTTTTATCCGCTGCTTCGTTAGCCTATGCGCTATTCCAGACTATAATCTAATTCTGAGCCAAGTTTTATCCAGAACCGTTCAGCTGTTTTGGCGTAATGGAGCAACAAACATATCAAACTTTCGCATTTATATTAGTATTATATAATATTTAAGATGATACGAGCTTAAACAATGAAGTCTGGAACAGCTTACGACCGCATGACAAGTTCCTAGTTTAACGCAATGCGCCTACAGTTTGACCTACAAAACTGTTTTCGCAGCAGATGATCTGGCCTACATTTACTTGAACAACAAGAGTTATTTGATAGCACAGCTGTCACTGAGAGTTCATTCGGTTTATTCTGTAAAAATCTTCTTCGCCACGTGTGTGATTCAAAATCAAGTGCAAAAAACGATTTTATTACCAAGAACATTAGATTAAATATGCGTTATTGTAGTGCCTTGTGATGGGACTCGTTCGAGGAAGTACTACCTTCTATGTCACGTCGTGTTTTGGTTTGAAGGGTATAGAGAAAGCTGCGTTATTCCTTGAATAAATATCAATACCTATAGATGAAGTAATGTTAAGGTGAGCTTATTATTCCACCAGTATGCTAGAGATCGACCGCTCACCTCAAGTTTACTTTGCTTCACCGTCGGACCTGCGCCTGATCTCTCCCCGGTTGTGACGGATGGCCATTACATCGGACTTTAAAAGTGAGGGCAGTGGGAGTGGACCTGTGATTGCGCAAACACTTGTGCACTATAATAAACCACGCGTAATAATCGTAATGTAATGCGTAATAATCTCCTGCGCATTTAGCTAGTCTCTTTTGACATTAGCCGCCGTGACTGAAATCGCTCTGGAGAATATATTATTTTCTCAGTTAAATGTTAATAATACTTACATGCTATTTAAATTTCCCTCCAAAGCAATAAAGCAGTGGCCCCACTAGCCACTATATTATCTTTTACCTCGTAATTAGCCGCGGCCTTTCCGGGTCATAAAGTCCAGGGTATAAACTAAAAGATTCACGACACGATTAGGCAGTTTCGCCGCAACAGCACAAGTTCTTGATGCATCGCCTTAAAAGTAAAGGAAAAGTTCCGCGGAAGAACTCAAAAGAACGAAGAAAACAAGTTTACTTCCTATTTTAGCGAACAAATGGCGTTGTACTAACATTTTCAAGAGAAACACTGAAAATACAGCGCTTCTCGTAAAACAATGTTGATGTTGCATTAAAATATCAAAAAGGTTATGACGTATGAAGTTTTGGTTGAATTCATGGAATTCTTTTGGAGGTGCACCATTTGATGGAGTTGGGAAAATATAAAAATTATTTCTATGTATTAACTGGGAACAATTTTGAAAGGTAGCGACAGATAGCAAGACACTACAATTGTATTTGAATAAATACAATTATAGTGTAATTTAATTAATTAAGTAATGTCAAAATAACAACTTTAATAAATATGATTATATGTAGGTACATGGCACATTAAACAAAAAAAAATGTCTGTTTGTTTCGGCTATTCTCCGAAATGGTAGACCGATATGGATGAGACACTAGTAGATAGCTGGCACATATCAGTGAAGACACGGTTTCGGCACAGTTCCGGCACCATTCTATCACCATGAAAATAATTATTTCATACATTCTCTATAAACGCGTTCACAACAGCCTGTCAGTGTCAGTGACGACACAGTGCTCTCAGTGTCAAATCAACAGTACTATAGAATTGAACGGAATGGTATATACGTAATGGTATGGTCATATGTGAAGACGTAACCTTTAATCGTTTAAGCGTGAAAGAGTAACAAACATCCACTCATCCATTCTCACAAACTTTTGCGTTCATAATAGTTGTAAGATAAACCTAGTAGCCAAGTAACGATAACTCAAAGTAAGTACATATTTAACGATACCTGTATAAAAACCAAACAAAAATATCAATAACGATGCTTTACTTCTGTGAAACAGAGTCGCCTGTGGTTAATTACGACAACTGGAAAATCCCATCGTAAACATCCCAACAGGTATTATTACATATCTATAGGAAATAAAATTTAAGTGTCTGTTAGTAAAGTTAAAATAACAGGTTTTTACTAAATGTATACCTATTAAAGGTACTAACAATTTTATTCAATAGTAATATAACACATAACATGACCTAGAAGGGTCAGGCAGAGGTGTACCCATTAATACCTACACCCACATTTTGCCACTCATGTTTTAAGTCTCTTGCAAGCCTATAGCTACCATCCGGACACAAATCCAGTATCCGAGGTTGCTATTGAGAAATTCCCAAATCCAACTACACTTTGCCTGACCTGGGAATCGAACTCAAGACCTCATGGTCAGCAGTCGCGTTCATTCAATTATACCATATTTTTAGATTTAATAAATAACAATAAAATAAATAAAGTAAACCTAAATGGCATCAAAAAATTATTTTGCGTCGCCGTCAACTGGAAATATGCCCAATAGACTGGCGTCATTACCACGTTGGACGGCAATGCTTAGCCTCTGGCCAAAGTAAAAGTCAGCCTTTGGGTCGAGAGAAGTGTCAACTAACCGTTTGGGCAATCCTTTAAAAAGACAATGGGCGATAACAATTATAATTAAAAAAAAATAGTCTCTCTTCTTCGTGTTGCTGGCACGACAATTTCTTAAATTTGGGTAATCCAAACGTTGCCATTAGTTTCTCTGTGTTTTTGTTATGACTTATCTCCTAAATGGCTGAACCGATTTTGACGGGACTTTCATTAAAATAACTAATAATGTTACCGTTTATAAAGCTTAATTTAGGCTACTTTCATTATGGAAAAAGAATATGAGTACCCCGCACAATAAAAACACCGTCGATAATCCACACTCACACAGACAAAGTCGCAGTTATAAACTAGTTTCATATAAAAATACGTTCACCATTCACACACTAAATAATCACCTCAATTAGAAAACATGAACAAAAACCCGCATTTTATTTATGCAAGATAAAAGGAGTAAAAACGTTTACACATTGTGCTCACAAATGCATAGGTTTTAGGGTTCAACGCGCGCTCAGACCGAATCCTACAATCGAATACGAAATAAACGAGCAGTGTAACGTGTGTAAATAGAATTGTACGTTGTATGAATGCTGTGTGGCTGTTTTTTTTTTGTTTTTCAGGCTTGTATGGAAATGTTTTGCATACATACATACGACATCACACTTTGGTCGAAATTGTGCTGTGGGAGGGATGGTTTTTGTTTCAGCGTGTGCGTGTGTTGGAATAAAATGACAAACTTCAATGAACTATTTTGTTTTTTTTTTTCTGTTGGCGGTAACTATGATACAATAATATGTTTATTATTTTTTAATTACATGACTATTTTATCTTTATTTTTTTCTCTTTACAAACATTATTTTCATAATACATAATCATCTAGGAATATCGTGACCAAGATATTATAAAAAAATATTGAAAAAAGGTGTTTCTATAGTTTCTTGCTCGTTCTTCTCCAAAAAGACCTGCCTACGTTCTGGAATGAGCAACTGACTTCAACTTTTTGATTTACTGACCGAATCCTTGACAAGTCAAAAGTGCCCATAAATAACTATATTTAATTGAAATAAATGATTTGACTTTTGACTTTAATTTTGACTCTGACTCTGACTTTGACTTTAACTATAACTTTGCAGTGCTCTAACAATATTCTGTGTAGCCACATTTTTGTTAAAAGTACATCTCTTCTAGCGAACGATAAGCAGCTTAAAGGCTGTACATTTTTCGTACATTCTCGGCTACACATTTTCACTAGTTCTTATCATATTTTGTTGCATCACAGTTGCAGACGGATAACACCTATTATTTATAAGATTTTTCCTAGAAAATATAATGTCCTTTATTTTATTATAAAAACACTTCGATTATATACTCATATACTACGCAAACAAATTGATCCGGTACCTGTAGACCAAATAAATATTTGTTACTTGCTGGAATTGAGCCGGCGATACAATACACCAATCAATCGCTCAAACACTACGCCAATCGTGCCGCCATCTTATTAGTATGCGTAAGCTGAGACGGTTATCTTCATTGATTTTTTTCTGCACGAAATAAATAGCCGAGGGTTAAACAAAACAATTTTATTAGTTAGAGCAACATTTCGTCTTATTCTATTAGTATCATCTTAAGCCCACTAGCATCTTTTTTAGGTTTATCTTTTAACTCCAAGTTAGTTGCTATCACAGACCAATTTTTTCACTAGTCTATGTTATCCAACTGCTCAGCAAAGACCTCCTCAAATCCTTCCAGGAACGCTTTTGGCGCACCATCTCTAACAAGTTTTCACGGTACGCGTTCAGACCATTTCGCCACTAATTATTTATGACATTTTGTAATCTTTACGTTACCAATTCGAGTTACGTTTTTGACGCAAGAGGTCGTAAGTAAACAAGGATAGAAAGTGAAATAAAACATAAGACGATCACATTATCGAAGGCATATGACATTTTATTCACCCATACAAAAAAGGCATAAAGCTAAATATAATTTATACACTTTTCCACCCATATATTGTCGTTACGGAACCCTTCTAATACAGACGGTTTTACCAACCTTTTGGTCACCGGTTATTGCTGGCCATAAATTTATATTTACGATCCCTAATGCAGGCTTCTGGTCAATGCGCAGTGCATCTATGCCGATATCCGATACAATCGTTTTTAAATAAATATCACGTCAGGAGTTCAGGACATTGCCTTTTTTATGTTAATAGGGGTTTTGTTTGTATAATTATGTTAGAGAAATATAACTTTTTTATTGCAATAGATTAGGGGGTTTAAAGTCAGTTTGTGACATGCATTTGAAATAACCTGCTTTTTTAATTGGCCTTTGAATCACAATTGTCATAATTTCTTGACTTGATAAAATTATATCCTAAAAACTCTCTTGCGAAATCGTCAATTGTTTTACACATACCGGTATATACCGAACCCTCAACAGCAGTGCTAATTTGTAAAAATCTTTTTGGTGAATTTCCTTGTATTTATATCTGTTACAGGCATGCGCAACATTTGTTTATTGCAGGGTCTGTTCCGGAAAATTATACATCTAAAATATGAATTATGCCTTGTATAAAAATTATATGTGTTATAATTTACGTTAAGTAAGTACTTTTACTCCTTGTGCTTATTCTACGCTCTCAGATATGACGTAATATATTCATTATCACCATGTAAAGTGTAGCGTACTGTATAAATGCTTGTACAAAAAAACGTCGAAAGCACAAGCTTGCTCGTTGAGCTCGCTACACTGTTTCTGTCGCGTGATATGTGGACTACACCCCAGCCCAGTTCTTGAGAGTGAAAATATGGACCCTACTATGTGATGAGTCCATGTAAAATTAAATAAAAATACTAACCATTACATAACACCATAACAGAGAAGGCACGAACATTGATCACCAACTTGCTCAAGGCGCGCTTACTTAAGTTGTCTGAAAAAGAAGTGTATTGCAGTATATGTGTGTTATCAAGATTTACCACTGTACTAATATTCAATTTCTATGTTGCATAGATCTTGACAAAAATCCTTTTGTGACAGACGGACAAAAAGTGATTACAATTACAATAGCTGCTTTAAATACTAACGATACTAAAAATATTACGAAAATTATTTTTTAAGGTTCTTATATTCCTTAAATTCTTGTCTTAATTGTCTGTCAATAATTTGATATGAATTGATCAAATTCAAATGTTTTAGCGAACACTTTCTTTTTTTTATTGGCCAAAAACCTCTCTCCACTCCTTCCACTTTCCTCGATGTTCTCACCAGTTGTTTTCACCAGTTCCTGAACAGTTTATTTATGTTTTAAGTTTACAAACCAATAGTAGTGGTGTGGAAACTCGCAGCGCAGCAAAATCGCGACTCAATTCAGTGGTGAAACGAATTGCTGTTCCTAAAAACGGTGCAACTCAAAGCCGTTTCATTTTTCAGTTGAAAAATTGCATTTTTTATTTACATTGTTTAAAGTTAAGAGCTAATGTTTGCAGTGTTTCGTTCTCAATGAACTGTGAGAAAGATCAAGTTTTTGTTGTACCATGATATAGTTTTATGTTGACTTGAAAATTACACAACACACAATTGTTGACTGCCTCGTTGGTCTAGTGGTCGCAAGTGCGACTGCTGTGCATGGTCTTGGGTTCAATTCCCAGGTCAGGCAAAGTGTTATTGGGTTTTTCCATCAGGAATTTCTCAGTAGCAGCCACGGAGTCTGGATTTATGCCCGGTTGATGGCAATAGGCTCGCCCCCTATTACATGGGACTAAAAACATAACTGTCGAAATGTGGGTGTACTAATGGGTATACCTCTGCTTAACCCTTCGGGGAATACAGGCGTGATGTTATGTTATGTTGAAAATTACATTAACTAGAACTGACACAGTTAGACGAGGTCACGTTAGACCGAGGAGTAGATGGTGAGACGCCTCGGATGGCTTCTTTAGAAATTGACGAGATAAGGCACAATACAGAGGAAAAGGGAAAGCTTCCCAGTTCTTTTGCCCAGGCATGGGACAGTAAAGGCTAACTTCTTGGCGACCGCGGTGCGAGACTGGGACAATTGTTCTCGTCATCAAAGGTCTTACCATAAGCCGATAACTCGTTTCGCCGCAATTGTTATTATTATTATTTGTTGTTGTTTATAGGTTTTAATATATGAAATTGGATTTTAATCTGGTAATAAATAATATTCATTTCATTTTAAAGGCAACCAAATAAAATAGAACCTTCAATTATAAAGATCGACGTTACTGAGTTATAGCTTTGCATTATATTAACTATTTTATATCGAGCTGCACCTAAGACATTATTTGTACCCAAAAATGGTAAAACAATGAGACCATACCTTTCATAAACTTTTCTTTCTTTATAATTTTAGTTAACACAGACATCATTCCGTCTTTTACAATAAAAAAAAAAGAATATGAAAAGATTTCTGACTTAATTGATTGAAGATATAATATTGTATTAAACGTCCACAAAAAAATATAAAAAAACATACCATTTTCAACAGAAATAAAATTAAAAGACTAAAAATGATGGAACATTCTCTTATGATGTAGTTTTTGTTGTAATTACAGTTCTCGCTAGAAAACATTTCACATTTGTGAAGCAAGAAATGAAAGAAAGAAACTGTAATAAAAATGCAATTAAAAGAATACTTGGAAAATACAACTTTGTTAAGAGATACTTGAAAATTCTTCAAAAATATTTTTTTGAAATGATAAATGGCGCTCTGTGTGAATTTCTTTTTGGCTTATCTAATTATTCTTTACTAACGATCTGCCCCTGCTTCGCACGGCTCAAGTCAGCTCAAGTCGGTACGTGTCAAAAACAACGAAATATTATGTGATGATATAATGCACTGTCACGTTGATGTTGGCTTCGACTCACCTATCGGGCAATGCTGATATTTGGCTTTTCCATTGCTTTTCCAAAGCTGATATTTGGCTTTTCCATGGCTTTCCATGATGATATCCCTGTGCCTCGAAAAGCCGTTGGTTCTGCGCACTCCCTGAGTGTCAGATTACCGTCCCATCGGATTAAAAGAGTAAGGGAAAAGAGAGTGCAACTGTGATTGCTCAAACTTGTGCACTATAATATCTCCTGTGTACCAAGTACCTCCTAGTAGTCTCCATTGAGAATAGCCACCGTTTTAATTAGGCTAAAATTCATTCGGGAGAATATAATATTAAATGTAACAAATAAACAGTCCGGAATAATTTCTCTAAATGATGGTGAAAATATAGTTACCGAGTCGTTTAGAAAAATCAAGCCCCCTGATTTAAAAAAAAATACCTTAGTTATGGTATCAATTGCGGGACGTCATAACAGGATACCGTGGCCACGAAACGTAAAGGACTCATTAAGTGATTTTTACCACCTCAAAAAAAAAAAAAAACGTTATAGTACCACTCTTCTACAAATGAAATTTCAAATTGTATCTGTACGAGTAGACTTATTTAACTTTAAACTGTAATTTGTGGTAACAAAATAAAAATATCTATATTGTATTATATTCCACTCCTCATATCTTTGTCTAGATCAAGGGCTACTACGAGGGTTTTCAATCGAAAATCTGTAAATGGCATCCAAACATACTACCCTGCTGTAATACTTCAAAAAACTCATATTCAGCATACGCAAAATAATTAAGTTTTAAAAGACTTTAAAACAAACTGAATCTCAACCGTTTCTATATGTAGATGATTGTAGATCTCCCACTACGATCTACATTGGAAATTCTAACAAAGCTGCGCATTCTGAATTATATTTTGCATTATTTACTCAAGAATAGAGAACGAAAATTCCTAGATACGTCTACTACCTCATTTCTGGGAAGATTGCCTTCTCATAATGCAAGGGATATTTATTATAGTGCCGACCTGGTTATTATATAAGAGAATAGCGAATCAGTTGCTTTCATTCGTGCAATTGAGTGTTTGTTTATTTATTTTAAAAATGCGATGTTAGACCGAAATGATGAGCCTGCATTGTGATTCGTTTATTCATTTTTTCATTAGTTTTATGATACTGTATTTTGAAGTACTAGTACTTTTCTTGTGATTTGTTTCAAGCATGTCGTATCCAGACATGTCGCTTCTTGCATAAACTCTTTGATACATTTGATATGAGATTATATAATGAGATTTTTTTGAGTTAAAATCTTCCAAAACATGTGTTTCCTCCAGGAGATTAGTTTGCAAAATTGATTTTTACGTAGCAATAAACTTGTGTAAAATTAAATTCTGATTCACAAATATTTTAAGACCTTATTCACTCATGTTTAACACAGTGTTTAATACAGTGCTGGCGATGATTGCCGGGAGATTTGACTGCCCGTATATCGGACATTGCTGTAGCAGGCATGTTGCTTTCTGTGTACGATAATAAGTCTGTTTTTGTGTATTGTTTATGTGTGTATGTGTTGTTTTATGTATTCTGGTTGCTGTATGGGTGCTTTTTGGTTTCCTGAAATAAATACTTTTTATTTTATTTTTACAAAAAAAATATCTGCATATTTTATGACGAAAGTCAAAGCCAAAGTCAAAGTCGACGTAGAAGTCATTTTTTTTTTAAACTAAACCATTTACTGGCACTTTGAATTATCAAGGGGCCTTGGTGAAAACTGCGGATGTTTAGGCTAACCATCGCTGATTATGCAAAGAAAATAGAAGACACAGTAGGTAATATTATTTTCAGTAAGTTGAAACTGATACAAGTTTTACTGCTAAAGTAAGCAATCCGGGTTTTAATGTACACAGAAGCATGCGCTTTTAGCATTTCGTGGAAATATTCCATTTTTAACACGGCTTTGCTCGTTTGTGTTGGTTTTCGAAATATTTTTTGAACATATTTACAAGTTGAAATACCTAATATTATATGAAAATGTATCAATTTACAGTCCATTCCAAAAGTTTTATTTGAATTCCACGAATTTCCACAGTTTCACTTTTTGGCTTACCTTCGAAATAATATTTAATATTTGTACGAAACTATATTTTAAGATTTATTTTATTCCGAGTACGTAAAAATGTGGCAGGTAGGCATTTATCGTATGTGCAATATTTTTTTTTAAGCATCTTTTGTTTTAATTCATTTAGGTATATACAGGTTAAGAATTCAATATTGGGATGACTTTACTTATTGAGTATGTAAGGATCGTAGCAGGTGGCGTTCTGTAGTGTCTGCCTACCCCCACGAGAAATAGGTGTGAGTTTATTTATGTATGTGTTTGATTTTACTTTGAATGCCCCGTTGGTGTAATGGTCGCAAGCACGACTGCTGAGCATTGGATCCTAGATGGGGTTCCAAGTTTGGTTTTGCTATTAAGAATATCTCAATAACAGCCTCAGTTTGGAAATTATAATCATTGTGGTATTAGTAATAAAAGTAACTGTTGGGTCAATATAATAAAAACGTGTTGCTAAGCGCAGAACTAGAGAACAGCTAGACCGATTTGAGTGATTCTTTTTTATGTTGCGTACGTAATTTCCCAAAAAAGGCTTTTGTGAAAGTTTTCTTTTTAAATTCTACCGGAAATGTAGGAAATTTACACCCGTGCTAAGCCGAGGCGGTTCGCTAGTTTCTATACATATAAAACCCGTCAACCGGCCTTATTTATCGCTCGCTAAAGATAAATCGACCCTTAGTAAAAAAATTATAAGTATAAAAACTAAATTCATTTTTTAAACTATCATTTGTTTAGAAAATGCTGACAAAGAGATGTTATCAAGTTAAACGGATCATTTGCATTGTCAAATTTTCCATGAAAGGCTCGTGATGGTAGATCCGGGTATAAAAACGGAAGAAAAATTTTAGTGTCAAAACTCGACGTCGTAAATGAGACCCGGAGCGGTATCTGATGGATTTTTTATGGTTCTATTTAGTACTTTGAGTATTAGCTAGCTTTTTCATCTGGTTTTACTTTGTAGAAAGCTGGTTGAATGTTTTAATGTCGCCGAGCATTAAACAAATTCACCTTCCTTGAAGGGATTATCCATGAATCGTGACTGAAAAGTAGACTCGAATTTATACAAATATATAAAAATTCAGGTGTCTGTTTGTAACGTTAAAATTTATTTTTTTATTACTTTTATGTCTTATAGAAAAATACAATCGAATGCAGGACAAATAAAAAAAATGGTGTATGTTTGTGCCGGCTACTCAAAGAATTAACCTAGTTTTAAAATCATGTCATAAGAAGCAGCTTATGCTATGTTCATGTTGAAAAATATTTAGGGATCCTTGCCAAACAATGAAAACCACACAGATAACCGACCTTCGCGTAGACATAGTTGTCCTACAATATAAGCAAACAAACAAACTTTCACATAACGATTCTATTTCGATCAGTTTTACGAGAGCATTCTATATCTGGATGAGTTTATGCACACTTACCATCAGAACAATGAGTTTATCGGGCTAGTTTTACTGCAGTTGAGCAATAGGCAGGCAATTACAATGCTTACATTGTTGTGTTGGTTACATGTTGCATGTAACCGTTTTATTAGTCTCCATATGTGTAGTTTGAGTTTGAATTAATATTGGTAGAAGGGTATAAACTTATATTGAAGCTTGCTTGTTTATGTTTGGTGATTTATATGTAGATATTTTTTTATTTAGACTATTTTGTGTCCCGCTGCTGGGCAGCGCCCTTTTCTCCTGGCAAACCTATTTTCAACCGACTTCAAAAAGGAGGAGGTTCTCAATTCGACGCGTATGTTTTTTTTTTTTTTTTTTGTATATTTGTTCTACGATTACTCCGCCAATTATGAATTGATTTGGATGATTCTTTTTTTGTTTGAAAGAGTATAGTTCCGAATAGGTCCCATAGGAATATTGTCATGATCTGATGATGAACTTTGGAGATATGGAACAGAACTCCTTATAAAATCACAGCAGAACCTCCGTAACAAGAAAAATTGCTTTGTTTATACGTGTAGTCGATGACTGACTGAAGGAAATGGGGAGGGGGTACGTTTACCCCCCTCCTACTACTTTCCAAAATTAAATATATTGTGTGGGGTATTGTTTGAAAGGGCTTTATGTAAGGATTTCAAACATTAACACACAAGCACTAAAAAGTGAAAAATAAAAAGCTTTTTTACAAGGCGGTTATCTTTTTTTGTAAAAAAGCTTTTGTATGATCTCTAAGCACATTTTTACTTACATTAGTCGTGGTATCCATGACTTTAGGCACATATAGCAAATTATTTGCCATTAAAGTTAAAGAAACTTGACGTAAAAAGGTGACGGCTTGCGAGTGGCGTAGGTAATTTAACTGGGCCGTTTATTTTACAATTCATTGCCTAAGTAATAACAGCCGCATGGGTCGATCTGTCAGGTTAAGCTACGTTTGCCGGGGTTGGTCCGTGGATGGGTGACAGTCTTTACACACTGAGACACCTCCGTGCCTAGGAAAGCTCGTTAAGCAGTTGGTTCCGGCTATCCTATGCAGATCTTTGACAGTCGTTACGGGTCGTCGGAAGTCTGTCAGAATTTAAATTGATTCTATGGATGTTGATCTTATTATACCTATGTGTAGTAATTATAGCACCTAACTACCTATGTGTACCTACCTATGTGTGTAACAAGATATAAAGCATTCAATCGCTCACTAACGCCTGAACGAACTTCAATCTAGTTTGGTGTGCAGGTAGATAAAATGTCTAGATAAGCATTTGCAGGTAATTTAACTCCAAAAAGCTGAATGCAATGCAAGGCGCTGGTAAAATCACAGGTATTTATGAACCTACTAGCTTCTACTCGCGGCTTTGCCCGCGTAATAAGGAATTTTCCGTAAAGTAAGTTTAACACCCAAGGGATATCCTAAGGGAACACATTACCAGGATAAAAAGATTTTCATCCAAATCTGTTCAACGGTAAATGAGTAACAACATCCAAACATCTAAACACATCCAGAAACTTTCACGTATATAATATTAGTAGGATTACCGCAGTATCGTATTATTCAAACATAAAATCAAGCCCGTTATCCCCAAAGGGTTAGGCAGAGGTGTACCCATTAGTAGGTACAATCACATTACGCCAGTTAACGTTCGCATTCGAAATTCAGTCTCAATATCAATTTAAATACAGGAATCGGCCTTCTAAATAAATAATAAATAATAGGAACAATATTTAAATACAGTAAATACTTCACCAGCTGATACAAGCCATCCTTATTTGGCATCGCGTAACAAAACTTCGAAAAGATAATAGAGTTTAAACAACTTCCACCCCTACCTTTGAGCACATGCAACTGACCTGCCAAATTTCCATGTAGTTTAGGAGAGGCCTTTCGAATTCAGATCTACGTAATGTTGCTTCCACACTTCACGCTCCGAGCTTTGTGACAAAGAATATTAACATTCACTGGGCACAATTCCAACTGAGGATTGCTATTGAGAATTTCTTTAACTGATAATCCTGCAAATATTTTAAAGTTGAAACTTTAAGCTGGCGAAATTATTTAGGTCATTTGAAGTCAAAGTTTATTTATTTCAAATAGACTATTAAAAAGTCAATTTTGAACATCATACAAGAACTAGCTTCTACCGACTTCGTCCGCGTCATAGTTGGTTTCTCCATACAAACTTTGGATCCCTGTTTCATTCCCTTAGGGGGTGAATTTGGGATAATCCTTTCTTATCGAATGCCTACGTCATACAAAGAACATACACTCCAAGTTTCATGTCTCTGCGATCAGCGGTTTAGGCTGTGCGTTGAACCGTCTGTTCGTCAGTCATTCAGGATAAAGCATTTTATCAGATATAAGATATTAAGAAGATAGACAAAAATAATTTAGTTACTTGTTCCAAAAGATATTTTTTTATAAAAACGTTGCCCTACACTAGGAATTTGTCCTGTATCGTAGATGTGATTATAAACATGAACTTACATACACCAGCCAGACCCTGAACAATTACCTGTAGGTATAACAAATATTTGTTCCATACGGAATCAAATATTATCCCTTGATATATATATTATCCCACGGTCCATGTACATTATATTATAGATTATATTCCTAACTATAATCTATCTCTGTGCCAAAATTTTATCCAGATCCGTTCAGCCATTCTGTTGAGAAAGAATAACAAACGCCATCTATGTAATATTTCGTATTTATAATAATAATAATAACGTTTATTTTTTAGCATCACTATAATTAACAGAGCACAGTGCTTATAAAAATCATTACCTAGAATATAAATATAGAGTAGATAAACCCTTCGAAGTCAAAACTCCCATAACAAGTCTATATAAAAGTTCTCAAACAAAAAATAAGCTATGTAGTATCGCGTGACACCTTACATAAAACGAAACCTACTTCGCAAGGTAGTTTGTAAAATAAAAATAAAGAGTTAGAGGGAAATAACCACTCGTAATAAATATATGAAGTGTAAATAAAGTTCTTTTTTTTTCAACTTTTAAGACGACGTTTACAAGCTGGTTGTTTTAGTGCGCTCTTAAAATTTACAAGCGCTTTATATTTTGATTCGTGTAAGGTATTATAATGGTTTATAAATATGACCAGTTCATAGGGTAGAGGAAATTATAATTATACATAACGTAACGCCTATAATCCTCGAAAGGTTAGGTAGAGGTGTACCTATTAGTACACCCTATTTCTCACGTTATGTTTAAGTCACATGTAATAGGGGGTAAGCCTATTGCCTATTGCTTGGAAAACATAGTAAATGCATTGTTTGGAAGTCTGTATTTGTGGTGTGTCAATAGGTTGAAGTACCTAGTAGGTACTTTGTGAAAGGGCTAGTCCGGGGAAGTACTACCACCATATCTATTTCTGCCGTAAAGCAACGTTGTTGTGTTCCGGTTTGAAGGGTATGGGTGCTGGAGTATTTATAGACTTGTGAGACATTTTAGCTATATCCTTGGGATGGTAACTTATCTGATAGTTTCCTGCTATTGTAAAGGTAGTAAACCAAAAAAAAATGTACTAAAATTTAACTTTGTTTTGACCGTACTTCCAACACACGGTCGCCGTACCATGAGAAAGCTCTCATTGTAGCTTATACATAACTACTTCAAAGACATGGCGACCGTGCTGTGACCACATGCATACATGGTTACTTTACACGGCACAGTGGCCGTGCCGTGATCTTATACATATGAAAAGGGTCTTAGAGATTTAGTTTAAACTTTTCAAGGAATCTATCAAATTACCTATTATTATGTAAATAATGCTATCGTTTTTGCTGGTATTTCCTAAGTTACAAACAATACTGTGAACTTCAGTGAAGCCGTTGATAAACAAACTCTATACATCGCAGTGTATCTAAGATAGTTTATCCGCACGGTGTTACGTTCAAGTTTGTATGGGTGCCTACCGGAATTCAGTATTTGGAAGAAATTTCCATGTAGGTACGTGCACATTTCATTAATTTTTTTTTTTTTAAATACTGGTTTCGACTCACGTGTTGCTTACAAAAACCTGACCATAGTAATAAGACATACAAAAAAACATATTTCGATACTGGAAATATGAAATAACGTAAGGGACATTTGATCGAAAATGTGTTTTTCGACCAAATATCCCTTAGGTTATTGGTGGGCAACATTGGTCGACGACATTTAGTCGAAAATCTTATTTTTGACCATATATTCCCTATTTTTGGTCGAAAATGAGATTTTAAACCAAATATCCCTTACGTTTTTTCATATTTCCAGTATCGGTTTCTTGTACGGGAACATCTTTTAATAATTTTTTATACCGGTCATGGTAATTTCCTCGATATGAATTTTTCAAGTATGTTTATTAAGGTACAGTAACACACCGACGAACAGACACATAGACCAGCAGCGGAAAAGGGTCCCTTTTGGATACGGAACCCCAAAAAAGCCAAGTTGCTTATGAATCTACACCCACATGTTCATTTCACTTAGTCAAGTATTTATCTGACAAAAGCATACTGTTAGTTGGGTTTTTTTACTATTCTGATCGGCTGCCCCAGACGCGCGGCCCTATATACAGGGCTTATGATATGGTGCAGGTACTTAAAAGGGAGGAAGGTATCCCCCCTTATAAATCAAGCCTTAAATCTGCCGCACTCGAGTAAGTCCAAAAATTACTTAGTGAGCTCCCCAACTATGTGTAGATTCGTTCGATTTTTATCTTAGAACTTCATTTGTTTAATTTTGACGTCATAATTAATGCGGCAATGGCGTAATTTTATTAAAGTTAGGTTTTAGGTTATTTCCTTTATTTAATAATTAAGATTGAAACCCTAAATCCTATTAACTGCTTTAAATATTTGCCCATTGTAACAGAACAACTTCCATTTATAACAAAACTTTAGACTAAGAGTATTTTCAAGAACTATAATTTCTCGAGTATCGCTTTATATTAATTGAAAAATGTTTTCTAAGAAATAATAAGCTGAACGTTTTAATTAACTGACACCACAAAGGAAACTATTGTTCACACGAATTTGTGCAGTGACACATTGAGCAACAAGTGCTGAAATAAATATGCTTGCAGCGCTTTTTAGCAAGTGCAACATCTCAGTCAAAACTGAGACAGAATTGGTTGTCATAAGACAAAATTGATTATTCAGTTTATTAACCCCTGAAGCAAAAACGACGGGGTGTTATTTTTAAGTTTGACGTGTCTGTGTGTGTGACTGTCTGTGGCATCATAGCTCCCGAACGGATGAACATATTTTGATTTGGTTATTTTTTGTTTAAAATATGAATTAGTCGGGTGTGTTCTTAGCTATATTTGATGAAAATCGGTACAAGATGGCCTCCGTCGGGGGTTTAAAGTTTTTTTTGGTAATTTTCTATCAAAATCTACTTGCAAATTTAATGTTCGTGCAATCATTTTTTCATAGATCAATTATAGTCTGTCTAAAGACAGTTTTGACTCAGTTTTGAACCCTAAATAATGCAAGCGCACAAGTAGTACGCATTAAAGTGTGTGGGATGAATAAGCGCAAGTATCTGAGTTATTTGTGGCCTAAACGGTTTCACGCCGACTTGTGCAAGTTGCGTAAGTACATCGCAAAGTGTGAGGCTACCATTACATAAACTGAAATATCACGGCATACCGATGTTCGTTAGTTTCACCGACAGTTCGTATCCGTAACAAATACGTCTTGATTGATAGTGGCTGAGTGATTGGTTTAATAACTGATTACATTTACGCTAAACGTTAAGTATAAAATGTATGGCAAAGACAGTACCTGCGAAGATGTCACATGACCTTTCTTGTAATTATTAACAATCATAAACTCACATAAACACACGCCTTTTTCCCATGGGGGTAGGCAGAAACTAAAGAACGCCACTTAGTACGATCCTTACATACTCCTTTCGCCTCATCTACGTTCATACATCTCGTCATACAAGCACGCGTAATCATTAAAAACGTTCAAAATTGAGTACAATCCTGTAACCGAAAATACATTCCGTTACTAAAAACCATAATGATTACACTGTCCTATTTAAATCTAATTTCAATTTGTCGAGCAAGCCCCACAGCCTACAGCGAAGTGTGTCCCCATTTAAAATGTCGCATAAAAATGCAATTTAAAACTGTCACAGTGAGGCGAGAAGTTTGAAAACACTGACAGAAACATAAAGTATATTAAAATAGCTTTCTTATCGCGCGACCTTATACGGAACTTTTTATTAAGGAATCTCAAGGGTACTTGTGTTTAAGTATGCGTTAAAGGGCCTTGAAAATCTTAGAGTGAGGTTTTTATTGGACGAATTAATGGTTATTTTTAGATTGTGTGTTTTGTTTCAAACAAAAGGATTCTAAATTATACAGGTTAAATAATTAAACAAATCACCAAACTGACTGCCTCGTTGGTCTAGTGGTCGCAAAGTGCGACTTCTGAGCATGAGGTCTTGGGTTTGATGCCCAGGTCGGGCAAAGTGTTATTGGGTTTTTTGTCAGGAATTCCGTAGTAGCATCCTCATAGTCGGAATTTGTGCCCGGGTAATGGCAATAACATGGGTATTACATGGGAATTAAACTTAACTGGCAAAATAAGGGTGTACTAATGAGTACACCTCTGCGTAACCCTTCGGGAATTAAAGGCGTGATGTTATGTATGTACTAAAATTGTAAATATCACACTAGTATCCGCAACCTCATGCATGAGAAGCGACTTATCCATCAAGCCATCTAACACCGACACCTCATCAAATTAAAAAAAAAAAACTCGATTTCAAATTCAGAACCTCAGCAGCGTAAACGATCTCTAATTCATTCCGATTACCAAGTCACATCCATAGTCACGGCCTTAATCAGTCGCATTTCAAGTACCGAATCATAGTACCCAGAACGTGGCGCATTACACACACAAATCGCATGCACATACATTGAGACGGAACAAAAGTAGGACATGCAGATCTTTGTTCCATTCCGGATCAAAACCGCGTCTTTCTGAGAGCGGATACTTTTGTTACGTAGTGTCTTGCTAGTTAGTTAAGCTGTCGTTTGTTTGTTTTGATTAGAGAGAATTAATGCTGATTCACACATATATCAGTGAAGCCAAAGTTCCGGCACCGTCCCGTGATAATTATTATTTCATACCTTCTCTATGAATGCACTGGAACTGACACTGAGAACACTGTGTCGTCACTGACACTGACAAGTGTGAACGCGTTCATGAAAGAATAATTTATCTGATATGGGACGGTGCCGGAACTGTGACACTAAGTCATCGGTCAATCAATCGGTTGATGGCAATAGGCTCGCCCCCTGTTACATGGGACTAAAAACATAACTGGCGAAATGTGGGTGTACTAGTAGGTACACCTCTGCCTAACCCTTCGGGGATTACAGGCGTGATGTTATGTTATGTTGATACAAAATACAACATTCATCAGGTACCTATCGAATCTTCAAGCAGTCCTATAAGCAATTACCACATAAAATATAGTACGCTATAAAATTATGAATAATATTCATTACTTCATAATTCAGCGCTGTTTTGCTGGAAGTTAATATTCTTGATAGTAATAACGATTTGTTAAGCCATTACTGGACCACTTAAAGTCATTGTTGTGCTTTATCGCAATCTTGTGTGATTAATTTTATATTAGCTAGGCGTTTAGCAAAGAAATATGTTTTTATTTTGTATTGGCGAAAATACGTTATTCATTTTTTTATTACGATGGTTTTTTCCTTATAATTTTTACAAAACAACTCTCGTTGGAGCAGACCTTGATAAATGTACCTACCTACTTATAGAATCTTTGATTTTGTTAGCTTGAGTTTATATTTGAGGTTCTTTTTTCAAATCATTTAAGATTTGTAGTTAAAAATTGCGCTCACGCGGTGTCATCGCGACGTGAACCATCTTCTAAAGGCACCTTTCGTACGTCAAGCATCTCGCTTAGGTATTAGGTTCTTTGCCTAATCCCTGTCTAGTCCTGCCGGATTACCATCCCATCAAACTACGGCAATAAGGGAAGAGGAAAATGAACCTATATTACCACTTATATTCGGTTTAATTTCACCTGCCATTGAGAAGTATCATAATATTATTTTATAATAATATTTTCTTTCAAGAAATATTTAGGACTGCCTCTTTGGTCTGGTGGTCGCAAGCGCGACTGCTGTGCATGAGGTCTTGGGTTCGATTCCCAGGTCGGGCAAAGTGTTATTGGGTTTTTCCATCAGGAATTTCTCAGTACCAGCCTCGGAGTCTTGATTATTGCCCGGTTGATGGCAATTGGCTCGCCCCCTATTACGTGGGACTAAAAACATAACTGGCGAAATGTGGGTGTACTAATGAGTACACCTCTGCCTAACCCTTCGGGGATTGCAGGCGTGATGTTATGTTGTATGTGTAAATATTTATCTTCATATAAAGATATACACATACATAAACTCACGCCGTTTTCACATGGGGGTAAGCAGAAACCAGGACGCCACCTGCTCGGATCCTAACATACTCCATTCGCCTCAACCACATATAAAATGTTAGAAAAAAATACCAATAACAATAAAAAACTAAAAACGTTAGCAATTGACACTAAAAGCGTTTAAGTCATTATAATCGTAATTTTCTCTATGATCATTCAGTTTCTACGTGTGCGTGTTCAGAATCATTATCTAAATAGAAAAGGATGTCATATTAATAATTAATAATTTGTATACATCGAATACGTCGACAAAAAGGATAAAAGTTATATAAAAACTAACTTTATATTATACTAGCTTTAGTCCGCGACATCGTCTGCGTAGGTACAGTCAGCAAATCAGATAGGTATGCAGGGTCGTCATAAATTAGTTGAAGTTTTCATAAAACCAATAGATTTTGTCAAATGTAATTTAATTTTAAACGTAGATAATGGTGCCAATTCTCTTGTTCACAAACTAGACTAAATTTAGAGAATTGGCATCTCTTACTAACATACAGCGAAAGGAAAGGACGGTGACATTAAAGGACTAAGTTAGCGATGTCAAATTAGTTTTGCCTTGAACTTCTCCGTATTTTTAATCCATACGTTTAAAGATGTCAACTATAATTGTATGGATGTGTCAGATTGACTAAATTCGACAGCTCTTATTTACATTAGTCTCTTTCTTGTTTTATTGGACACAATAAAATGGAAACAGACTAATTTTAGTTTAGTTTGTGACCAAGAGAATCGGCACCATTGAACAGTTAATTAATTCAAGTCAAGTCAAGTTTCAATCAAATACATCCATTGGTTTCTAAAAAAACTTCAACTATATCTGACGACCCTGCATACCTATCTGTTTTGCTGACTGTACCTACGCAGATGATGTCACGGACAAAAGCTAGTAAAATATAAAGTTAGTTTTTATATAACTTTATCCTTTTTGTCGACGTATTCGATGTTTACCATACTTATCTGTTTTGCTGACTGTACATGTCGTGCCCCCATTTCATCCCCTTAGACAGTAAATTTAGGAAAATCCTCTCTTAGTACATGCCTACGTCATAATAACGTTCAGTGATTTGAGTTGTATGTTGACTAATCAGTCAGTAACAGACCCTTTTAAGAGAAATTCCTGATGGAAAAACCCAATAACAATTAACCCGAGCTAGGAATTTAACCCAAGATCTAATTCTCAGCAGTCGCACTTTGTATGGTCTACAGATAGTTGTTCCGGGTCTGGCTGTTTGTGTATGTGAATTTATGTGTTTGTAAACACACCCACAATACAGGAGAAATTTCTGTGTGTCGTACAAAGAAGAAGAAAGAAGAATCTTTTCTGGACTTCACGTTTAGGAGGTCTACCAGAATCTAGTCAAGCAAGTCAGCCATAAAGTGTAATTTACTTCCATCAAAAAATATTGTTGTACTACTGTTAATACTTTTGTTGACTGCCTCGTCGGCATAGTGGTCGCACAGTACGAAGGCTGAGCATGAGTTTCGATTTCCAGGTCTAGCGAAGTGTTATTGGGTTTTCCCATCAGAAATTTCTCAGTTTTAGCCTCGTAGTCTGGATTTGTGCCCGGTTGATGGCAAATGGCTCGCCCCCTATTGGATAGGACCTAAACGTAACTGGCCAAATGTGGGTGTACAAATGGGCCTCTACCTAGCCCTTGGTGATGCCGGCGTGATGTTATGTTATGTACTTAATATAAACATAACATCACATCACGCCTGTAATCCCCGAAGGGTTAGGCAGAGGTGTACCCATTAGTACACCCACATTTCGCCAGTTATGTTTTAGTGCCATGTAATAGGGGGCGAGCCTATTGCCATCAACCGGGCATAAATCCTGTACTTAATATAAAACACGTAAATAGCAAAAATAACCAAAACAAATCCAAAACTTTCATCAATAAACAAATTAATTTAATGGTAACCATCACTAAAAGTATTAATAGCTTTTGAATTGGATAATCTGTTTGTAGATTAACTGAACTTGATTTAATGCATGGTTTATTCAACTAAAATGTTCTATATTTACTACAAGGTTAGTCAACAAATTCATCATAAAAGCTTGACTTTGTTACATAACTAAGTCCCAGAGTTCATTCCGCTCCATTCGAAACTAATTTTAGAAATTGAATGTATGAACTTACACAATAAATAACCTAACTTAATAAATAGTTAGCAAAGCACACTAAGTTTCAAACGAACTCGATCGTAGCACTACGCTACGGCGTAGCCGGCGTAGCCCAAAGTGCTACGAGCGCTACGGAAGCTACAAAACGTTAAGCAATTTTGTAATTACTGTTACACTATCGGATATAAGAACAGTTTCTTAAATGTTTATAAGAAACTAGTAATAATTGATAGCCTCTTTGGTCGTATGTGCTATTTCTGGTTGTGAGTTTGATACCAAGGTCGTATAAAATGTTTTAAAGATTTTTTCATTACAATTTTCCCCGTATGAAGTATATAAGTCAGAGTCTGTTCAGTACTTATTAATTTGATTGTTTGTTTATTATAATTAAGAATAATTTATAATATTAGTTGATACTGACACTGTCGCATTATGTTAAGACCTGTAAAAAGGAGGAATAAATCTAAATTATATAAAAGCGAAAGGTCACTCATTCACTCATCACGAAATATCAAAAACTGCTTTACCTATTATGATGAAATTTGGCAGAGAGAGTTTTATATAGATAGTAGACGGCTACTAAGGATTTTCCAAAATTCACCCCCTAAGAGTATGAAACGGGAATCCGACATTTAGTTATTCTAATAATATACATACCCAAAATCATATTCATATCACTTATTGCATTCATAATACACACACTTGTAGTAAAGTTTGGTCTATTAAGTTTGTTTGCTCTATTTAACAAATTGCTTTATTCTTAGTACGAAAAGGCTTTTTTAAAATCACAAATAAGCAATTTAAAAATGTAATCTTATATAAACCTTATCATAAATCGTCTGGCCAAAACAACTTTAATATTTAAAATTTTCATCGCAATCATGCCAACACAGTGTATTGTCGGATAAATTAAATTAACCCTTATAAAGCTGTGAAATTACACGGGGCAATTAGGTCGAAACGGCCGAGCAATTTGGGTTAAGAATTAAAATATCACGACAGTCCGTTGGATTCTGACCCATCTCGTCGACTTTTTTCTAAGCGGTGGAGACGGGTTGAAATTTTAATTATGCCGTATGTTTTTGAGTACAAAAGAAAATGTAAGGTGACGTCAACAAAAAAAGTATGTTGACATCAAAATGTTTGTTGGAATGTATGCACAGAGATTACGTACATTGTTCGGTTATTTACATTCTGTTTTTCGGTTACTTTGTCTGTACTTCGCGGTAAACGGGTTACTTTTTATCCCGGTATTTTCTAGCTACATCTCTAAAATGATGACGTTACGATTTCTCGATATTCACTTGCCCGAATTAACATTTGGCCGAAGAACGTTCCATCGAATGGGCGATTGCACGAAAAACGTTCCCCCGAATGAAAGATAGCCCGAAGAACGTTTGCCCGAATGAACGTTTACACACACACGGACACCCTCACGCCTTTCTCCCATGGGGGTAGGCAAAAACCACACAATGCCACCTGCTACGATACTTCTTTCGCCTCATTTACGTTCATATATCTTGTCATATAAGCACGCCGGTTACGAGTACTGTGCACCTGACCATTCTTTGAATGAACGTTTACATATCTCTAAAATAAGTTTCAAAGTTTTATAATTTAAGTAAAAGAGAGGCATGTTACGTTTAACGAAAACATATCATCAGAAAGCTCCAGCAGTTTCCATTATTGATATAGAACCAAAATTCAACCGAAATAGAGTTGATAATTGCGTTGCCTGCCTAAACGATAATAAATGCCACGTGTAAACATATTGCACACAATTTTCAACTCTGTAAGTAAAGGAATTTAGTTCATTATCAATTAATAAATGTAAACTGTTTGAAAATTATAGCCGCTTTATTTGTACTGGTTTAAATAGTAATTAATATCAAAGTTTGTTAAACACGTTTACAAAAATTAATTAATCTTCTGTCTAAATTTCCTTTATAGCGGCCAATTTAAATGGAGACTTGCTAAGTACGCAGTAGATATTATAATGCACATGTGTGTTCGCAAACACAGATGTACTCCCTCTTCCCTCATTCTCACAGTCCGATGAGACGGCAATACGACACGACTGGAGAGAGATCAGGGGGCTTAGACAAAGTAACAATTGTAAAACGATAACGAAGTTAGAAAAGACTAAAATGTATGGGATTGACATAAGCCGTGTTAAGTTACGTGGTTAATCGACGAAGCGACGTCCACATGAAAGACTAAAATGTATGGGATTGACATAAGCCGTGTTAAGTTACGTGGTTAATCGACGAAGCGACGTCCACATGAAAGACTAAAATGTATGGGATTGACATAAGCCGCGTTAAGTCACGTGGTCAATCGACGAAGCGATGTTACTTTGTCTAAGCCCCCAGGCATAGGAGGAGACACGGGGAATCACACAACCAACTTCTAAACTCCATGGCAACAAACAACTTCTCAATCCTTAATGGAAAAACCCAATAACACTTTACCCGACCTAACGCAGAACCCGAAGCTCCAAGAAACCAACGGGCCAGTTAAACAAGACGTTACCATAGCAACGCTCAGCAATCGGATAACCCAAAATAAAGTATATACAAACGAAGATATTACCACTGAACTTCTTAAAGTAATCCCCTTTTCCCCACAAAAACATCTTACAGAGCAATTTTAAAACAACCTCCATTTACCCGCTCCTTTGGCCCAAAAATACTTGAGTCATTAGACCGATATATCGTGGAGATTGAGTTTCGTTCAGAGCTCCGGGGCAAGTAAAAACTTGTTCAGGGGCCGAGGTGCCCAAGGAATTAATTGGGTTTGGACCCAACCCTTGTATATGTGTGCTCGACAAAATTCGACCCTTGCTTGTCCGCTTAATTTCACCCCAATGTACTACTTTTTAAGTACAGATGTTTGGGCGGATTTTTTTATAAGAACTTTGAGGTGCCGTGGTTTATTTTTAGAGGAAAAAAACTAGTATCATCAAAGGAGCTAATGCTTACTAGCGAAATATGAATTTCGTAAAGATATTTATTTACTTTGAAGTTTATTTAATATCTCACTGTATAAATAAAAATGAATGGCTAAATGTGTTGCCTGGGGCAACACTAACTCAAGGACAATTACTGGTCTGATTTGAAAATATCTTTATGCGTTATATAGCCAGGTTATTAGGCTATATAACATCACGCTGTGACTTGAAGGAGCTGAGCAGTAATTAAAGACATGACGCGGGTAAAATTGTTTTTGTTGTGTAAAGGTAAACCAAAAAATTCATAGTATAGTCAACGTCAAAGTAAAAGCATTTATTTCAATAAAATCATTTACAGATACTTTAAAATTATTCAGACGTTGGTCTGTTAGTCAGACAGCTGAAGCAAATTACTCGTTCAAAAAAGTAAGTACGTCTCTATGAAGAAGAACGAGCGAGAAACTGCACAGACACTCCTACAGCCGTATTACCAATTCGATAATTGAATACTTTTTTGTTACTGCGCTCATGTTAAGCTGACAGCATGTTATTCTTGAAGGGTTAAATAAAACTACTAAGAACTTTTGTGCGTAAATTGACAGTACGGGCATGCATGATAATAAGTGAACTGTATTTGCAATCCATTTTAGTTTAGTAGTTTTTAAAATGTTCTCAACTAATTTTGACTGCCTCGTTGGTCTAGTGGTCGCAAGCGCGACTGCTGAGCATGAGGTCTTGGGTTCAATTCCCAGGTCGGGCAAAGTGTTATTGGGTTTTTCCATCAGAAATTTCTCAGTAGCAGCCTCGGAGTCTGGATTTGTGCCCGGTTGATGGCAATAGCTCGCCCCCTATTACATGGGACTAAAAACATAACTGGCGAAATGTGGGTGTACTAATGGGTACACCTCTGCCTAACCCTTCGGGGATTACAGGCGTGATGTTATGTATGTCTCAACTAATTTTTTTGACTTACGTATCCTGCTTATGTGTAGGAAGTCTTATTAAAATCGGTTCATGCATTTCGAAAAATAAGGTCATGAAAATTTGTATGAAAAGACGTATGGCGTAAACGCTTTTATGCATTAGACTTACATTAAAAATATATTTTCTAAACAACCTACATTCTGCAAAAGCTTCACTCATAATCTGTTATACATAATCCCAGTCTCGGAAAGATTAATAACATAGGAATCTTTAAAGCGGGAGTCAGCTAAATTGCAAGGCACGCGTTCATATCAAATATTTTCACTCACTCCCCCCGCGCCCCCTGCAAAAACAATAAGCTTGTTATAAAGACATCACGTTCCGACGACGTGTATCTTACAACGTAATGCTTTCAACCCTGTTTGTGCGTGGCCACGATAAAATATTTGAAACCCCCCTCTAATATTTACATGAGTAGAAAAACTGGTAAAGTGTGGGAGGAGATAGTACCCGGAATACTCAACCCTCTGTTGCCACGTCCTTGTCTGCCTAATATTTTCGCCAAAGCATTATCTATTCATAAATACTTTGTATTGATTCAAACAGAAGAAGCAGGCTTAACCACTCAAGGCCCGGTTGTCATACCGGTATGACAGACCAATGGAAAATCAATTGTGTCTTATTACGTCGGATATGATATGAATAATAAAACTACTACTACTTTGTTCGCGCAGAAATCGGTGATGAACCAGTGAATAGAGAACTGTTAGCATACTGAATTAAAGATTATAATGGATCGTCCATTATTCCATTTTCATTTAAAATATGTAATTAGAGAAGATAGATTCATCTACCTTGACATACAAATGTACAGTTTTTACTTAGTAAATCTAAGTAAAATCTGTCAATTTGTTCTACTCTCCTACTATATTATATACTTTATAAGATACTCCTTAAAAATATAAACAGTTTTGTCAATCGATAACTTACCTACCCTATTTTATGAATGGCCATGTTTTGTTGCGTTATTGTTGCTTTTTCTAGTCTGAGATTTTATTTTTTTATAAGCGCACTGCCTGAAGCATTTTAATCTTTAATCTACGGAATTTCAAAAATGTTACCAAGAAGGCTTCATAATACAAGACATGGAGGAAGAAAAATTTCGTCGGAATAATTTTCACGGGAAAAATAGTATGGGATTTTGAGGAAGGTCGAGCCTCGGTCTTTAGGCAAACCTACTCAGAATTTTGGAGCTATTAAAGTACTTAGGTAGCTGGTAGTGTAATACAGTGTAAATAGAATTGGTGTACAAGATTAGAATGTTTCATATTCAGGGGTTTTTGAGGAAAACCAGCCTTCGTCGCCTTGACGAACTAATTAGGGATGAAATGAGGGCTTACCTTTTGAGGGATATAAACAACATTTCTAATGCAATTCTCAACAGCGAAGAGAGTTAATTAAAAAAATATATAATAATTATATAAGTCCTTTCTGTCTTCTTCTTCGTCTTATTATTCTTCCTTATGCCTTCTTTGTAAAAGAATAGCCATTTGTCCTGCAGTAGGACCATAATTGGATGGTTTTTTTTTATTCGATTATTTTATTTTGAAGGACTGACCTTTCTGAAGAACATTACTAACACGGCCAGTGTAGATCTTCCTAGGACGTCCCCTCCCTGCGTTGCCTCTCTCATCTGCCATATAAATTACTTTTGCTAATCGCCTTTCACTCATCCTCTCAACATGATCGAACCATTTGAGTCATACTCTTTTCAATAAATGATTAAATATCCACTTATAAATTCAATCTATAGGTCCTAGGTACTTGTTTTACATTGATAATAATTCATCGCGAATAACATTGCTACCAAGCGTGTCATTCATTACTGTTGAATCATAATAGCTCGACGGGTTAATTACGGTAATACACCAGAGTTTAATGAGTCCATACATTAGTCAAGTCGTAAGTACAGTCACGAGCAAAAACAAGTATACACTTAGCAAAAATCAAAAGCGATTTCTTGTTAAATAATGGTTATAACTTTTATATAAGACCTTTTTCATAGTAGTATTGAATTCGAAATACTATATTTCTAAAAACAAGACATTTCAATCAATTTAACCGACGAAAATATCTTCGCAATATTGACAAGTGTATACTTGTTTTTGCTCGTGACTGTACATGGAACAGTCGTCACACACACATACAGACACGTGTCATGTCTAATGTCAATTTTAGCAGTACACGTAAATTATTTTGATTATCATAATGGCGCTGGATGATGAGAAGTATATTCCGACATCATTAGTCCACAACAGGTTCTATCGACTATGTTCTGCCTCAGACTTCGTCCATCCGGGGTTGCGGGACGTCTTAACAGGATACCGTGGCCCCAGAACGTAAAGGGCACAGAAGGAACAGGGTGGTTTTTTAGTCAGTAAAAGTCTGACAGTCCCTTCCGCCCCATCCAAAGCGCAAGGACTCATTTGAGGATTTTTACAACCTCAAAAAAAAAGACTTCGTCCATATCGAAGTCAAGTATTCTTAAAAACATTCCTATGATATTTGGCATTAGTGTAATTTGCGATCAGTATGAAAAATAACTAAAATAACCTTTTACAAACAAACAAA
This sequence comes from Hoplodrina ambigua, assembly GCA_949774945.1. NCBI lineage: Eukaryota > Metazoa > Arthropoda > Insecta > Lepidoptera > Noctuidae > Hoplodrina > Hoplodrina ambigua. Next base: position 3,447,537 of record OX458976.1, read on the forward strand.
CTTTACCTCTTTATAATTTGCTAGCAATTCTTAGAGATTTCACCTCACGTCCTTAATTACCGCTCCGCTCCTGTAAGTCATAGCATGATGTTTGTTATACAGCCTATAACAATCCTCAATAAACGGGATATATAATGCAAAAAGATCTCCTTACAGTCCATTACTTCCTAATATTAACATATTCCAACAAACAAACAGTTCCGCTAATAGATATTACCTAACAGGCCATATTAGACTTTAATAACAGCCAATGGTGCCGATTCCCTTGTTCACAAACTAGACTAAATTTAGAGAATTGACATCTCTTACTAACATACAGCGAAAGGAAAGGACGGTGACATTCCGTGACATTAAATAACAAAGTAAGAGATGTCAAATTAGTTTTGCCTTGAACTTCTCCGTATTTTTAATCCACACGTTTTAAGATGTCAACTATAACTGTATGGATGTGTCAGATGGACTAAATTTGACAGCTCTTATTAACATCAGTCTCTTTCTTATTTTATTGGACAGAAAAAGATGGAAATCGTCTAATTTTAGTTTAGTTTGTGACCAAGGGAATCGGCACCATTATTAATTTTCACATCTGGAATTAGACCTGACAAATATATTTGTTCAGATTTCTGACCCAAGCGCGAGGTATTGATAACTACAATAGCAATACGATGAATTTTTGATTTGCGGCCGGCCGCAGCCTAGATTCATTTATGACTATGAACACAGCTTGTATAATATTTTTGGTACCTAACGTTATATTGGCAGTAAAGTTAGGAAATACTAGTAATGTTGTACCTACAATCAGCCTAATATTATCTTACGGCAAGGCAAAAGGCCTCTTCTCTTACAGAGAAGGCAGGAGCATTGATCACCACACTTGCTTAAAGCGGATTGGTGATTTCAGATTTTCATTCACTTTGAGTCCAGGTTTCCTCCTAATGTTTTCTGTCATTACTGTCAGTGATGTCCAAGATATACTTAGAAAGAAATGAATGAATTGAAAAAGTCACATTGGTACTTGCGTGGTATTGGACCCATGCATGAGAGTCGGGTACTTTAGCCCCAACTTAAAAACACAAAAAACCTTATAAAATATTAATTAATTTCAATAAATACCTTCCTCCATTCATCGATTGTAAAAGGTGTTGAAATATCGTAAATTTAATTAAGCACACGCAAACAATACAATTATTCACAAAGGCGGAAAAGCTGTATATACAGCTGAAACCACACAGACTATGCGAAGACTATGTTAAAAAAACCGACCAAGTGCGAGTCGTAGTTTCACACTTAGGGCCGAATAATGCACGTTTCTAGACCTATAATAAAAACGTGCTTTTTTCGGCCCTTCGTTCGGGCCATTTATAATAATAGCAAGTTAGTTTTTACTATTAGTATTGACGTCAAACAAACAAACTGCAGCTTGACAAGTCTCGGAGAAATTCAACTGTCTCAACGAAGTATACCATTTCCACTTCCCTTCAAATAGCGGTGTAAATAAATGTCGATTTTATTAAAAGAACTTTTTCAAACACACAAAAAAAGAACATATTATAAATCTTGTCTACATTAATTCATTCCAATCAGTATCCAAAAGGCTTTCACCTCGCAAACTAAATTTTAACTGGAAAATAACGTTCCTACACGGTAACGGTTATGAAAACTGGCAGGAAATTGAAATGGGCGTACCAGTGAATATTGGCGGGCGGGTTTCACCGGCTTCCAATAATTCACAGGATGTTGTCTGAAAGACGGCAGACTGCTTTATAACAGCTCGATTGAGATGAGCTGGGATAAAGAGAATAATAACAAAAAAATATTAAGCTGTATATGGGGCTTCGGCCACTCGTATGCCTTCCATAAGCCCAGGATTCCAGGAAAACAAATAGTATAATATTTTTTTATAATAATAATTTATATCATAACATCACGCCTGTAATCCCCTAACGGTTAGGCAGTTATGTTTAAGTCCCATATAATAGGGGGCAAGCCTATACATCTCGTCATACAAGCACGAAGGTTACGAGTACTACGCACCTGACGTTTCTGAAGATCCTTTTAAACTCTTGAACTTTATGAACTCTGTAAATATTTGACTTTTACACAACTATTCAAGATCCAAGCAGTTTGGTTACAAACAATCAATTACAGTGTTCTCAATCATAGTCAAAGCCAAATAAATTGTTAAGTAAACCATGCAATAATAAATTATAATATCCTCACGATCGAATTTCATCTACGGCCAATCTAAATGGAGACTATAACCAATTACGCAGGAGATATTATAGTGCACATGTGAACCACTTCCCTCACTCTCAAAATCGAATGGGACGGCAATCCGACACGGCCAGGGAAAGATGAGACGCATGACCAACGGTTTTTCGTGCTTTCTGAGGGAAGAAGCAAAGCGAACGCCTTATCGTACTAACCGAGGCACGGGAGTGTTACACCACCAAATTCCGAACTCCGGGCTGCTAGTGAGAAATTCGTAATGGAAAAACGTACCCACAAACACTTTTGCCTGACCTGGGAATTTCACCCAGAACCCTACTGTCGTTTAATAGTAGGTTTGGCAACTCTGTAATCATAGTCCAATTATTTAGCATTAAGTTCCAATATTTGTAAACACGTGAACAGTTATCTTTGAACATATTTTCTCTTTTCAATTCTTAATTTGTATTACTTTTTACGTATCAGGATAATTATAGAAGTATTTATTATAATTTTTTTCTTTTTTCTTGTATATGACATTCAAAATTGCCTTTTAATGACCTAATATTGGAAATAAATGATTTGACTTTGACTTTAGTCCATATTTTTATAATTTAGGTATAACTGAAATCAGACAGTGTAGACTAACACAATCACCCTTATATTTTTAACTGAAAATCAATCGTGTGTCTGAAGCCTAAAGCGTCGTCTGGCGGTTCAAAGCACCATTATACCAGCAAAGTATACGTAACAATATTTCGAGGCAAACCCTAAGAGGCTATTTGTTATAATAGATTCCTTTGCGGAGAAAATGCATGCTGTAAAATATAGAGGCGAACGTATTTCGTATATCGTTTAGACTTTGTTCTTCATTCTAGTTAGACCTTGAGCTTTGCTAGCTGAATGGTAAATGTTGGTTTGTAAAGGCATTGGTAGGTATACGGTATTGGTAAATATATAGATAGACTAGCTTTTGCTCGTGACTTTGTCCGCGTAAGTGTCGGACCCCGTTTCATCCTCTTAGGATACCGTGGCCCCAGAACGTAAAGGGCAACAGGGAAGGAACAGGGTGGTTTTTTAGTCGGTAACAGTCCGACAGAAAAAAAAAGGTGGTGAATTTTTAAAAATCCTTTCATAAGCGGACGTCTACTAACTATTATATAAACTACCTTCCTGCCAAACATCTTTATACCTCAAGCGGTTTTCGATATTTCGTGATGAATGAGTGACTGAGTGACCTTTTCCTATGCGGTAGAAAGGACTTCTTAACTCAAACTTTTATCTTGATAAAACATTATGATTTCAGTCCGATCTTCAGTGCCAATGCGGCATCTCTCCACAGACCATAGCTCACCTGTCATCTTGCGCCGCATGCCCTGTCACCTGCACACGTGAGGACCTAATGACTGCGTCAGCAGACGGTGTTGTCGTAGATGAGTACGGGGACAAACTATGAATTTAACAACTTTATATATGTATCTATATTTGCCATCGATACTCTAAGAAGAAGATTATGATTTAAGAGAGTGAAATATAATCTGTTGTTCTATTCATTATCACATTGTTGCACTTTTGTACGGGTCAGATAATTATTTTTTAATATCAGAAAGTTGTTAGTCAAAGTCAAATTGTAATCAATTGAATTGAGACATTTACAGGCACTTTTGAATTGTCAAGGTAGGTCAGTTAGTCAGAAAGTTGAAGCTAGTTGCCCGTCCCAGAACGTAAGTACATCTCTATTGAGAAGAATGAGCAAGACTTTAAAGAAAAAGTAAATAAAACCCTTTTACCGTAAATGTAATTAAGCCGAAAGACATAAACGCGAAATGAGACATTTCCAAAAATATTATTGTCCATTGTTATGTCTTAAAAAAAGATGTCTTTATCTGTTTATTTTTAGATGGAATTAAGTAAAGAGTTACTCATAACATAAACATAAACATCACGCCTGTAATCCTCGAAGGGTTAGGCAGAGGTGTACCCATTAGTACACCCACATTTCGCCAGTTCTGTTTTTAGTCCCATTTAATAGGGGGCGAGCCTATTGCCATCAACCGGGCACAAATCCAGACTCCGAGACTGCTACTGCGAAATTCCTGATGGAAAAACCCAATAACACTTTGCCCGACCTGGGAATCGAACCCAAGACCTCATGCACAGCAGTCGCGCTTGCGACCACTAGACCAACGAGGCAGTAAAAAGTTACTCATCTAATTTTTATTTAAATGCGAAAGTAGGTAACGCTGTATTTCTGCCTGTTACGTTTTGAACGGTAAGTTTGAACCCCAAGAAAGGGCTTAGGCTACTTCGATGCAGGACGAAGTCGCGAGCAGAAGCCAGTAAAAGCAAAAAAAAAAATGTTTATTTGTTTAATTGTTTGCAGTATTAATTAACTCGGATTAAAATAAATCTTTTTACATCATTGAGCCCGTTTATCGAGAAAGTTTATACTTATTATAACATCACGCTCCGAGCCACGAGAGCTAAATAGTCATCAAAGAAGTAACTGAATGTGGATGAAACTGCGGGGTATTGCTAATAAATTAAATATTATGAAAAGGATATTTTCAACGTTAATTCAACCTGTAAACTGTCACAGCTTAATTAGGCGTCTTTTCACAAAAATGGCCTTTTCAATAATTAACGAATTCTTTCCGGGAGGTCAATTAGTGATGGCTTGATCAAAAACAACGCGAAAAGAATATAAATTAAAACAATAGGAGACAGGATAATTATAATGAACTCGAAATTAAAAGCGTTCACGTCAGATGAATCAACTCTTATTATAAGATATTGTATTGTGAAATTATGGTTGATCAAAGTAATATTATATTAATGTCAATAAAAATGACAAAGGTGCCGATTCTCTTGGTCACAAACTAAACTAAAATTAGACTATTTCCATCTTTTTCTGTCTAATTTAGTCAATCTGACACATCCATACAATTATAGTTGACATCTTAAAACATATGGATTAAAATACGGAAAAGTTCAAGGCAAAACTAATTTGACATCGCTAACTTAGTTCTTTGATATCACCGTCCTTTCCATCGGCTGTATGTTAGTAAGAGATGTCAATTTTCTAAATTTAGTCTACTTTGTGAACAAGGTAATCGGAACCACTGTATTTATTGTAAAACTAAAAGGATTACTCCTCTAAATTATGGATAGGTACAAAATATTTTTTATTTGAGTGAATTATTTTTTGTTTATACTCGGAGTCTGAATTTGTGCCCGGTTGATAGCAATAGGCTCGTATTACATGGGACTTAAACATGACTGGCGAAATGTAAGTGTACACTTTTGCCTTACCCTTCGGGGATTAAACGGGTATGGTGTTATGTTACAGAATAATTTTTAATTGATTGAATTACTTTGTCATGCAAGAACTCTCAAAATCAGTAAAAATAATAACCGTTTGCACTAAAAACCTAACTCAGGGTTAGTTGCAAACAATTTGTTAAATTACAAAATGTCATACATAATTAACCCATCGATGGCAATGTGGCCATGTGTTAGTAATTAACTCAGAGTTATAAATAATCCAGATTGGTGCGAGTGTGCCATTATGGAGTTATTGTTCAGTCGCGACAAGACAAAGTTATATTTTAATTAAAGATCTTTTGTTTGTGAAAGATGTTTTGTTAAAGTTAAACTATGCTAACTAGAAAAAAGTGGACAAAAGAACAACGAGGTCAATTTCTGTGAAAATGAGCAACTCAGCTTAATTTGTAATTAAGTAGAAAGAAGGCTTCCCACTAAAGATTGAGGTTAGTTGATTTATATAAACTTTATGAAATAAAAAAGTTAAAATAGCGGACTTAAAATGCCTTAGGCACTCTCTACCAAGCAACCAAAGGTCGTGAAGAGATAACATGGCAGGTTCAATTTATCGTGTGATTGTAGCATCAACTAGCCTAATAGTGAGTTCAAATCTAATTGCGTGGAACGCATTATAATAAGTATATATATTAATAACTTTTGCCCGCGACTTCGTCCGCGCAAAAATAAAATAAAATATAGCCTATGTTACTCGCAGATAATGTAGCTTTCCCTTTTCCTCTTTATAATATTAGTGTCGATATATTTCAGGCAATAACTAGCATTTATCTATGACCTAGCCGTGTCATAGTTAGTAATTATATTATTCCGCGTGAATCGTACATTTTTTTAGATGAAAAGTAGCCAATGTTCCAGACTATAATCTCTCTGTTCCAAATTTCATGCAAATCTGTTCAGCCGTTCTAGTGTGATTGAGTTACAAACATCCATCCAAACTTTCGCATTTATAACAGTAGTAAGATATCATTACTAAAAGCAAAACTAAATCTTCAAATTTCAAGAGAAACGTCGATTTCGGCAAATTAAATGAACTCTTCCAAGAAAAAAATACCAGGAGTTCAGACGACGAAAGAAGATATGAAATTGTTTTATAACTTTCTTCAAGACAGAAACGTTGTGACGTTATACCATCAAATATTACTAATCGGCTAATGGCTTTCAGGATGTTTGCAAAAGAAAACTTGGATAATAACAACACTGAGCTGAAATGTTTCTTGTTTACCAATTCGAGATAATGTTTCGAGCGTCTTCGCAGTTAATAATATTAAATTTCGAGCTAATTATTAAAAGTGTACCTAGAATATTGTTTTGATGAAAGAAAATTGATTTAAATCAATAGTCGTTCTGCACCAACGTTAATCTTTTTGTGTATTGATTTTACATAACATCACGCCTGTAATCCCCGAAGGGATAGGCAGAAGTGAGCCTATTAGTACACCCACATTTCACCAGTTATGTTTGAGTCCCATGTAATAGGGGGCGAGCCTATTGCCATTAATCAGGAACAAATCCAGACCCCGAGGCTGCTACTGTGAAATTTATTGATTGTTTTTTTTTTTTGTATTGATTTTAAACTTAATTATTTAGTATAGCTTCAAATTACATAATTTCAGACATAAATAATAATTTTAATTGTTGTTCCGCTGCAAGGTAAAGGCGTCTTCTCCTACAGATAGGGCATGAGCATTGCTCATCATGCTTGCTGATGGCTCATTGGAGGTTTCAAACTTATATTAATTATAGGCCTAGGTTTCCTCACGGCGTTTACTTCAACGACGTCAGTTAAGTTAAAGATAAACTTAGAAAGTATTTTAAATGAAATACGAATTTCTTAAAGGTACCTACTTTTTTGCCCGTGCCTAGTTGCGGACGTACAACCTCGTAGCTGAGAAGCAACATTAATCCAGACTTGAAAAAAAAAATCTAATCAAATATTTTTTAAAAGGCGCTCCTATATTTATGCCAGGCACTTTAAAAATGGTAAGCTAATAAAAAAAGTTACTCTAGTGCGTACAGAATTCAAATTCAGAATACATTTTCCCAAATTCAATGATGTCCCGCTTTCTATCTAGAAATATACCTGAATTATTTATATCACGCATATCGCGTCGCCTCCACTACCGTTCCTGATTAGCAAAGACGAAACGAAAGAAAAAAAAAAATGAACGAAATACTCAAATATGAACATGAGGCTGCGTTGCTTAATTTTTTGAATAAATAATAAGAACACTTTGAGTGGGAAGTGTAATGCTTTGAAATATTCAAGAATACTGTGAACTGGGCGCTGTGCGGACTTGGCGACAGAGCGACTATGAATACAGTCAAAGTTGAAAGGAATACTTTGAAAATATTGCGGCAGTGGAACTTTGGAAAAGTTCGTTGTGACTATCTTTGCGGTTGTTTTACAATTTATTGAGTGTGAATAAATGTTTCCTAACTGCATTTTAACTGCAATAGCTTTGTCATTATTATTTTTTTTTGTTAGCCGTTACTATCCCACTCCTGGGCAAAGGGCTTCCCCATTCCTTCCACTTTCCTCTGTGTTGTGCTTCTTCTCGCCAGCTCCTGAGGAAGCCATCCAAGGCGTCCCGCCATCTCCTCTGCCACGACCCCGTCTTACCGTGTCAGGGCTCCACTCTTGTGATATGCGGGCCCATCGCTTAGCGTCCGACGGCATCCAACAGACATGGCCCGCCCAGTCCCATTTAAGTTTTGCAGTTTTGTCATCTATCTATCTAAATATATAAAAGGGAAAGATCACTCATTCACTCACTCATCACAAAATATCGAAATCCACTTGATGTATAAGGCATAGTTTATAGTTAGTAGACGTCCGCTTTTTTTAATTTTTTTAGGTGGTAAAAATCATCAAATGACTCCTTCCGCCCTGGGTGGGGCGGAAGGGACTGTCAGACTTTTACTGACTAAAAAAACCACCCTGTTCCTTCTGTTGCCCTTTGCGTTCCGGGGCCACGGTATCCTGTTAAGACGTCCCGCAACCCCGGCAGGTGTTGGCCCCGTTGGGGGCCCCGTCCCTGTGCTGACAGCTCTTTTAAGCCGCGAACATAACGCGCCGTCGACCCGGGCCTGGTCCTTGATCGGACAGCGAGCTACCCATTACTCGCCGTCCGCAAGCCCGCGCCTGCGGTGGCCGGATGCCGCCTCGCGACGTCCAAAATTCGCCCCCTAAGGAGATTGAAAGTTTGTATTGAGAAATCAACTGGGCAGAGGGTATATCTTGTTAATCTTCGTCCTTAAAGACTAAAATTGCGAAAAACATACTAGTATCATCAACACAAAACTCAATCCATCAAAGTTACAAGAGAAAACAATAAAATATATCGGTCTCAGTGTACCGGTTGGAACACGGTTCTGTCGCAATGCGTGTCCGGCGTCCCATGGGACGGTTTTACCGTACTGTCCCGAGGTACACAAGTAGTGGGCAGTGTAGCGACCCCGAGTTTGATAGGGTCAATCTAACGTGTTTTTGGTGGAGTTATAAAAATGTGTGTTTAAGCGTGTTTGTACTCGTACGCACGAACAATTAGATGAAACGATAAACGTTAATATATCACGCATAGCACAGCTGTTGACTGTATTTATTCGTAAGAAATTGTAATAATAGTATAGTATAGTGGTCGCAAAGCGCGACTGCTGTGCAATAGGTCTTGGGTTCGATTCCCAGGTCGGGCAAAGTGTTATTGGTTCAATCAGGAACTTCTCAGTAGCAGCCTTGGAGTCTGGATTTGAGCCCGGTTGATGGCAATAGGCTCGCCCCCTATTACATGGGACTTAAAACATAACTGGCGAAATGTGGGTGTACCTACTAATGGGTACACCTCTGCCTAACCCTTCGGGGATTACAGGTGCGATGTTATGTTATGTAAATGATAATAATAACAAGCTATTATTGTTCTATTGTAGAGCAAAGGCCTCTTCTCATACAGAAAAGGCATGAGCATTAATTACTACGCTTGCTAAGACGGATTGGTAATTTCAATCTTATGTTAATTACCTACTAATCTGTCTATCTGTTTGTCCTAATCTTCGAAACGACTAGACAAATTTTGACGAGACTTTCACTGGCATATTGCTGATGTTATAAGAAGTAACTAAGTACTTTTATTTATTTAATTAAGGAACACATAACGGAATACAGACCACACATTCCACAAGTAACACAGCATTGAAGTTCAGGTCGAGACTGCACTCCTAAATATGTGTACACAGCATGACTTGAAAAAATATATATAAAAATATAACATAACATACCATCACGCCTGTAATCCCCGAAGGGTTAGGCAGAGGTGTACCCGTTAGTACACCCACATTTCGCCAGTTATGTTTTTTTTTAAGTCCCATGTAATAGGGGGCGAGCCTATTGCCATCAACCGGGCACAAATCCAGACTCCGAGGCTGCTACTGAGAAATTCCTGATGGAAAAACCCAATAACACTTTGCCCGACCTGGGAATCGAACCCAAGACCTCATGCACAGCAGTCGCGCTTGCGACCACTAGACCAACAAGGCAGTCAAAAATATAAATGTTAATAACTAACAATAATGTGTGTGTAATGTGTTAATGTTAACTTTTATTTTAATAAAAGAATTACAGTTGCGCGTAATATAATATAACCTCATGAAAATCGATATTTACAAAAACGTCGTCGCGGGTATAAACTATAGTCTTTAAATATCCTCTCGATGTTAAAATAAAAACCTACTGCAAATAATGAATATGGCTACGATTATTACTAGTCCTAAAAATCGCATTTTCTCCTGCAATTTGACTTCACATAAACAAGTTACGTCGCACTAAAGCACATACTCCGCATTAATATTCATAAAAAGTATAATAACTTGTAATGGTATATCAAACTCGGTTATGAACAATTTTAGTGTTGGTTTTATTACGACGCCTATGTTCCTGTCTCTATTTGTCTCATGTTTGATTTAAAAGGACTTTTATTTATAAAAAAATAAAGATCATTTTAAAATGACGGTGTGAGCCGTTTTATCATCGATCTTTTCATTTGTCATTTTATCAATAGCTACAAGTTGTTACAACAGAATATATACTTCATCCATACTAATATTATAAATGCAAAAGTAGCTCTGGTAATCTGTCTGTCTGTACGCTTTCACGACTAAACCACTAAACCGATTTTGATGAAATTACGCACGGAATTAATTAAAAAAGGTCATAATCTACTTTTTATTATTCCACGATTTCGCCTGCATCAGCTGACATTTATGCGGACGAAGTGAGCAAAAGCTAGTTCATTATAACATTAAAAATAAATATCATTATAACGCTATTCTTATTTCAAAGTAAGCATGTTGAAAACTTCGTTATTTTACGATAAATACAAAGCAATATAAAGCCATTTGCCATTAAAAAAAATATCACTAAAATGCAGTTATTTCAACAATATAACCTAATGGCTATCGTTTATGGCCGCTTTTTGTTTAATGTTATTATAAATGGATTCTAAATGTGCAGGATTTTATTTGGATAACATTTTTTAAGCCATCGACTTTAAAAATTCACACACTAACTTTAAGTGTCTTTATAATATTATAAAGACACTTAAAGTTAGTGTGTGAATGACTTATAAATATTTATAAGTCATTTTATAATAATTATACTTTATTAATTATACTAGCTACTGCACACAACTTCGTCTGCGTAGACTTAAGAAATAAGACATTGGCTTGATAAACAAAATAATCCATAACCCTAAATTATCCGAAGGGAACACAGAAAATATTCCATACACAATTAAAGTCTTTAGATCTCTAGGTCAATATTTTTAATTGTGTTATTTATTTTTACTTGAACAATATTATACAACCATCCATCCATTTTACAACTGTTGTAGGACAGGATTACTGGAGTATTTCTTGAATTACGGAATTTTATGGTACACAGTTAGTATTCTTTTTACTTCAATTCACTTCCAACAGACAGCAATCCGGTCCAACCACAAACCACAGCCGAAAATTCTCAGTTTTCCTGTTTATATCACTAAAAAGTAATCATCAAACCGGTTACGAACGCGTTTTAATAAGTAATACCGGGTACCAAGTTTTTAGTATTGTGAGAATAAAATTTTGTTTAACGATGTCTCGGGGCTCGGAGGAAAATGGCCCATTTGATCCGCAAATAATGGGTCCACAGCAGCAGACGCTACATCAATGTGGTGTAAAGATGCTGCAAATTCAAGAACCAGGAAAAATCGGATGTGGTATTACGTACAGGACTTATAAAGTCTGTATATTTTTTAATAAATGGTATTAGCTATTGCTTCTTCGTCCGTATAAATGTCGGTTGTTGCGAGCGCAGACGAAGTGGTGGAATAAAAAGTTACCTATGTCCTTTCTAAGGGTTTAAACTTACCTCGTACTAAATTTCATCGAAATCGGTTCTGTTGTTTAGTCGTAAAATTGTTACAGACAGACAGAGTTACTTTCGTACTTAAAATATTAGTATAGATGAAATTATGAGTGGAAACCACAAATGACGATCTGTGGCGTGAAAAGTTTTTTTGATTTCGATTGACATGACTGTCCTAGATGAAATCATACGTGGAAACCGCAAATAGGTAACTGTGGCGTAAAAGGTTTTCTTGGTTCCGATTGACATGACTGTCCGTAGAGTTTCTTGCTCGTTCTTCTCCATAGAGGCCTACCTACGTCTTGGAACGAGCAACTAGCTTCAACATTCTGACTAACTGACCGACTCTTTGACAATTCAAAATGGTCTGTAAATGGTTTCATTGAAATCAAAGCTTTGATTTTTATCTGATGTCTTATAGCCAGAAGATTGATGGATGTTTTCATGTCATAACTGAGAAGTCTTCCGACAAAAGTGTCGTACCTACCTAGGTACGTATATGTATGCTCTGGTGTGACAAAAAAACATGATCATTTATCCTTGTAAGTATTTTTTTACGAAAAACACATTCTCTCTCTCCCAGCCAGTCAATTTGCAACGTAAATTACACAACATTTGCATCGCTTTGTCATATCGCGAAATGATGAAAATAATGTGTGGCCCGGAGAGTTTTTACCGTCTATTTTAGTCACAAAACGGGTTAAAAAGCATTACAAAGAGCAGTTTGGGGTTGGCTGCATTAAAAAATGTTGTATGCATGTCATAATTAAAATTCAGAAATTGAGTCCGTGGTGGAATTTGGAGACATAGAAAACTTATTTTGTGTCGTGATTCTTAAGGATATTTGACATTTTATGAGTGCAGGAATAGGAATAGATCCATTGATTTACTGTAACTAGCCTATGCTACCGACTTCGTCCGCCTGAATGTCGGGTTATCACGGATTTTTTTTTATTCGACAGAAACCAATTCTATTATCTAAAAATAGTAATCTTAATTACTTCTTATAACATCAGCTATCTGGCAGTGGAAGTCTTGTCAAAATCGGTCTCGCTTCACAGATTAAAAATAGACAAATAAACAGATAAAAACAATAAAAATTGTTTTCTTCGTAAAATTCGTAAAATTCGTAAAATTTATATTAATTTTTAATAAATACTTAATATTTATTAAAAATTAATATAAATTTTGTATTAAGCTGTTATTTGACATTACAAAGTACTTTAATTTTATATATTTGTATCTAGATTGTTAGCGTTTCCACACTAATATTATAAATGCGAAAATTCCTAACTGTCTGTCTGTTTGTACTGTCATCAAAGCAAAGCCAGTGAAACGATCAAAATAAAATTTCACAAAGAGATAGCTTATCATCTAGATAAGGACACAGACTACTTTTTAATCCGCTGCTTTGTCTGCGTCCGCGATAGCCAATATTCGCGCCAAAGAATACGCGGGCAAAAGCTAGTTGTATAGAATTAAAAACAATATTAATAGTTAAGATTAGAAAATACAAAGGCTTTGAATTTTCTTTTCTTAGATTACTTTCTTTCATAAAAACAAAGAATCGTTTCATAAAAATAATTAAAGTAGACATAACATTACGCCTGCAATCCCCGAAGGGTTAGGCAGAGGTGTACCCATTACTACACCTGCATTTTGCCAGTAATGTTTAACTCCCATGCAATAGGAGGCGAGCCTACTGCCATCCAGTATAAACCTATACTCCAAGGCTGCTTTTAAGAAATTCCTGATTGAAAAACCCAGTAACATCTGACCTTAAGAATCTTACCCAAGACCTCATGCTCAGCAGTCGCATTTTGCAAACAGTAGACCAACGAGGCAGTCAAAAGAAAATTTAATTAGAATTGAAATTACAAAAACACCGCATCTGCATTAAAATCTACATTCAATAATAGCACACTAAAGATGCTACTTTACAGCCTTTATTGCACTATATACGTGTCTATCTATAAGCAGTCAAACTACATATTTGAAAATTTCCTTTTTAACACTCGCCGTTCGAAATGAGGCTGTTAATGTTCTTATCTATACAATAAAATAAAATTGAAATGTCTGTTTGTTATGTCAAAAATAATAGCGTTTTACTAAACGCATATTCATATTTATTGGTACACGGCACTTATTCCGAAAATCGTACGGGAAGGGTGCTAACGGGACCTTATTACTAAGCCTCCGCCGTCCGTCCGTCCTTTCGTTTGTCAGCGGACTATATCTCCTCATAATTATTATTATGAGAGATCCGTTTTTTTGCGTTTTTGGCTCAATACTCGATAATGACAATACAGTCATATCTTCTTCAATGGTACGGAATACTTTGTGTGCGAGTCAGACTCGTACTTGGTTATTTTTGTCAGTGTGTTTGTTCCGATTAATCTTCGAAACGGCTGGACTGATACCGATTACAAGGACTGCCACTGGTAGATAACTGAAATGTTGTAAGTAGTAATTTAAGCTTTTTTGAAGTCGGTTAAAAATACAAATATTCACGCGGCCAAGGTCGCGTGCAAACGCTAGTAGTCTATAAAAAAACAGGTCTTAAGACGTTAGTTTAATGTTTCGAGATGGCCATTACATTACAAGGTAGTGACTTGGAATGTGTGAAGATTCACTAGTTGTTAAAGGAAGAAAAGTATCGTGGAAGCATTTAAATGGTTATGGTAATTTAATAGCATTTTAATGACAATATTATTATCAATTGTTATTACTTTTATATTAGCCTAGTGGGTCAGATTCTAGCAAGATTTCTCACTGGTGAATTCATTGCAAAATTTTGGCAATTTATTTTTTTTGCCTTATCAGTGGGCTTGGTGGGGAAAATAGTACAATTGCGTAGTTGACACCTCACCAATAATCCCAAGACTTTACTTCTTTAAACAAACACTAGCCCTGAAAACCGGATCAACATCATCTAAACAGTCTTTCCATACAAGAATACAAAATCATCAAAAGTACATAATAAAGACAAAAATGTACCCAGTTACCGTAACAGAAAAGTTCAATTTCCCCCACTTGCACCACCCCTATTACCCCTAATTGATTCCAAGCAAGTCGTGAAGTTGTAAAATAAAATTTTAAACTACACTTTACATTTTTCTTTTCGTTCTAGCAGTTTCAAAGAAATATGTTTGAACTAGTTTCATGATATTGTAAAAGAAACTTCGCAGTTGATGTTTCCAGGTCGGGACGTTTCTTTGCGGTCTGACAGTTTGGTACCACTCGAGATGGTTTCTAGGAATACATATGAGGAATATATAGGAGCAACGCGGACTAGCTAGAGCTCTCTTTACTTACTGCTCCGCTGTTCTTTTCAGATTAATTTGGTTGCGGGATTCAAGACAATTTAATAGTTTCTCCGGAACTCGTCGAATTTCATTGCCTCTGGTGGCTTGTGCTTTTCTTGTAGTTGTTTTTGGCTATTGATTTTGGCTTTGAGGAGTTGCAGTGGTTTGGGAAAAGTGTGGTGTAATTATCAGCAAAAAAGCTGAATCTCTTTGTGAAGGAGCTCTTCCGAGGAAGTAAACCCACTGAAATAGATATCTATTCTTTTTTTTCGTGGGGAATTCCTCATAGATGCTCTCCGTTTGGGGATAACGAAGGAGTATGTCGGGCTCTTACCGACTAAAACCCCACGGGTCCACCTGCTACCATAAGTCGGGAGCCCGGTACTTGCATTACACATGATCCGCGCCCCCGACTGATATTGGACCACAATTGGACCGCCATTGGCGAGCCCCTTCATCATGTATGGCCTATTCTGCGACCGCACATTCCACTAGAAAGGCGCGCACGGAACTGCTTGTCTTGTTTTTACTTTCTTTTTAAGGTTTATGTTTTTTTTATTCTTTTGTATTTTTCTTTTATTAGTAAAGTACCTATTTGATTCATCTATGACCCACTAATTGACATTTTCAAGGCTCGGGCTATCTACCAGACATTAAAAATAAAATGAACAGTTGGCATTGGTCGTAATAAAAAAGTTAATTATTTTTTTTAATACACTAATGAAAAATATACTGCGAAAGCTTATTTAATCATTGTCGCTTTTCTTGATTACTTTTACTGAAATGCGAAAGAGCGTCTACTTAAATTATATTTTTTTAAGGTTGAATAAAAAATATTATAAGCACTTAATGGGCGCCATCTTATATTTGGTTTCAAGAATTTTTTCAGTCATAATTTCATTACTTATAATAATTGTTTTTGGCTTGAGTACTGCTGTAATAAGAAAATATTGCTTTTTTTCTTGGTACTTTTAGGCGAAGTAATCGATGCTGTTGGGTTAATTTATGTGCATTTTGTTTTTAAATTAGGTTATATTTTGAGATAATAATATTTAATGCTTCTGATGTTAAAAAATAATACCAGCCTAATATTGTCGCAGTATTTTTTTTAATTCTGCTAAATGGCGTTCAAAAGTGCCTTTAATTGGTCTAATTGAAATATATGTTTTAACTTTAACTCATTTCTTATTATTGTTCATCATCATCATCATCATCATTTTCCTGCCCTTGTCCCATTTCTTATTATTGTTATAAAAGCAAAAGTTTGGATGCATAAATGTTACTCAATCATGCCAGAACGGCTGTAAAGATTGACACAGATATAGATTACTAGCTTTTACCCGCGGCTTCGCCCGCGTTTGTTTAGAATTTGACAATCAGTTTGGGCTGTACTCGGCTTGTTGTTCGGCCAGATCCAGAATTATTAAATACCTATGGACCAACAGATTGTGACTCATAAAGGTCCGTCGGCGTTCAGTTTGCATTTCTGCAAGAGAGGTCCTTCTCGCCTGCGTCTGTTTTGGGGTTTCAGTAGCTGTAATGGCTTCTTTTTTTTAGGTGGTAAAAATCATCAAATGACTCCTTCCGCCCTGGGTGGGGCGGAAGGGACTGTCAGACTTTTACTGACTAAAAACCCACCCTGTTCCTTCTGTTGCCCTTTACGTTCCGGGGCCGCGGTATCCTGTTAAGACGTCCCGCAACCCCGGCAGGCGTTAGCCTCGTTGGGGGCCCCGTCCCTGTGCTGACAGCTCTTTGAGACGCGCCCGAACAGAACGCGCCGTTGACCCGGGCTTGGTCCTTGATCGGACGGCAAGCTACCCATTACTCGCCGTCCGCAAGCCCGCGCCTACGGTGGCCGGATGTCGCCCCGCGACGTCCGACGCCCTGGGCGTCTCCCGCGGCGGCTGGGGCATAAGGCGGTTCTCTCCCTCACGCGGCCCGCCTCCTCCTTCGCTAGCATTACTGCTTCGCAGAAGGAGGTGACTGCATCCCATTCCCTCTCGCCTCGGAGCATGGCCTGAACCAGGTCCGGACGCGAGAGGTCGCCGCCGCCTATCGCTTCCGTGAGGACACGGCGGAGCTCTGCCCAAGCGGGGCAGTCCTGCACCGTATGCTCCACCGTGTCTTCCGGGCGATCCACACAGTGGTGACACCCGGGCGTTTCCTCCCGCCCTATCCGACACAGGAACCTCCCGAAACAATCGTGTCCGGTGAGGACCTGCGTCAGGCGGTAGGTGAGGACGCCGTAGCGCCTCTCCAGCCACTCCTCAAAGAGGGATCTTACAGCTATAATGGCTGAGCTTGTTCTCTGAGACGAAGTCGTGTAGCCGTGTGTGTTGTGTGTCGTGTGTGAATAGGCGTCTCAGTTGCTCTTACAGCTCTCTGGCTTTCGGCTTGTTCCTCCAAAAGCAATTGCGTTTAGAAGGGCGTCTCAGTCACTCTCAGAGAAGCTTGGCGGGCGGACAGTTTGGCTCTCCAGTCTTTCCTGGCTTTAAGAAAATGTCTCATCAGCTCTCAAATTTGCTTGTCGCTCCGGTTGTGCTTACCTTCTTAATGCGGCATGAACGGAAGATTCCGGGGATTGAGCAGTAATTTTTGCTCGGGCTCGCAATGAGCTTTTGCCTGAGTTGGAGCTGTGAGATATTTTAAAATAAAAAAAAAGTATCGAAGTTGACTGCCTCGATGGTCTAGTGGTCGCAAGCGCGACTGCTGTGCATGAGGTCTTGGGTTCGATTTACAGGTCGGTTCGATTTCTCAGTAGCAGCTTCGGAGTCTGGATTTTTGCCCGGTTAATGGCAATAGGCTCGCCCCCTATTACATGGGACTAAAAAAAAACATAACTGGCGAAATGTGGGTGTACTAATGGGTACACCTCTGCCTGACCCTTCGGGGATTACAGGCGTGATGTTATGTATGTATGTAAGAAAAAGTAACCTACCTACCCTCATTAAAACACACCGAACATACCTCTTACGAAAATATAAACAGTACTGAAGGACAAACTTAACTTTGCCGTTGGAAAACTGTTGTTTACATACATCGACATAGGTCACGGTTAGTTTAGCAACTAACCTCTTCCTTCAGTCATTAATCGACTACACGCATCAAACAAAGCAATTTTACTGTTACGACAGTTCTGCTGTGATCCTATGAGGAGTTCCGTTCCATATCTCCAAAGTTCATTATCAGATCATGACAGTATTTATATGGGACCATCATCATCTGCCTAGCCTTTTCCCAACTATGTTGGGGTCGGCTTCCAGTCTAACCGGATGCAGCTGAATACCAATATTTTACATGGAGCGACTGCCTATCTGACCTCCACAACCCAGTTACTGGGTAATATGATAACCCTAGGTAAGACTGGTTGTCAGACTTTCGGGCTTCTGACGACCCGTAACGACTGTCAAAGATCCACGTATGACAGCCGGGACCAACGGCTTAACGTGCTTTCCGAGGCACGGAGGAGTCTCGGTGTGTAAAGATGGTCACGGACCAACCCCGGCAAGCGTAGCTTAACCTGACGGGTCGACCCGTGCGGCTGTTGTTACTTAGCCACGAGCTCCTCACAGTATTACAGTATTTATATGGGACCAATTCGGAAAAAAATAAATAAAAAAGAATCAACCAAATCAATTCACAATTGGCGGAGTAATCGCAGAGTATGCTTCACTGACGGAGCGTGTTATAAGTTCGCCTTTATTCTTCCATGCATCCTCTATGAATGCGTTTACACCTGTCAGTGTCAGTGACGACACAGTGATGTCAGTGTCAATTACGCAGTTTTTCTGTATCCCTGACAACGTATATAAAGTGGGTCCCAGACAAACGCGGAATGTTGTGGCAGCCGCGTCAGTTGCAAATTTTAACAACAGGCCGCGTGTACTGCTTTGTAAAATGACACCAAATATGGAAATCGTAATAGAAATAGTTGAATTTAAATAATAATATCAATTTAACCCACACTTCTCTATTCCTAAGAGTAATATGCGATGCTAATGATAATATAGGTAGAGATAAACTACTATAACTACTATAACCTCACACCTCAAGTGTTTAAATAAACAGTTTTTTTCTACCTTTTTTCTCATCTTCTGAGAGGGCTAATGAGTCATGAGAATAATAAGACAACTTTACGGTTAGCCATATTGACTGACGTCCGATTGTAGCACAAACACCACGCTAATGACACTTCAGGCTGCCACTGTGAACGCGGTGGTGTGTTTTTACAGCGGTTGGAGCCGCGGCCTGCGGTTAGCCGCAACCGCAGGTCCGTCCGTCTGGTACCCACTTTATGGAAAATGTCAGTATGCTCTTCAGCGGTTTTGGGCATAAAAAATGATTAAGCAAACAACTTTCGTACTCCTAGGTTGTTTACTTGAAACTGGTCTATCGATAGTCTAGACTCAAAATGTATTAAATGCTTAAACTTAAAATTTGATCACGATTCGATAGACACGTGGCGCCATCTACTGTCATAAGGACGTTATTGTGATTTCCCTCGGGAACAGTACTTTTTTTCGGGATTAAAAGTACCCTATGTTTGTCCCTGATCACCTGGCAACGTTTATGCAAAATTTCGGGATGATCGGTTCAGTGGCTTAGGCGTAAAGTGGTTACAAACAAACAAACAAACTTACTTTCGCATTTATAATATTAGTTAGGATAATCTGGAATAGCATATAGGCACTTTTTATATCAGAAAAATGTACGGGTCTTCTGGGTCAATATAATAACTTTGACGCGGACGAAGTCATGGGCCGAAGCTTGTAATGTTAATGAATATTCTAACCACAAAATCTCTTCTTCTTTATCGTGTGGGTAGTAAAGTCTTATGACCACACACACCCTAGTGTCAGAGTTTCTAAACCGCCTCAAGGGCCTCTGACATGGTAATAGAACAGGTACTGAATAACAGGTTATACAGGAATTTACTGACAAAACAAAGAGAAATAAAAATACAGAATGGAACACTTTTTGCCCGGTGTGTAAAGATGGTTATTATAGTCATTTTGTTATGTGTAGAATATACACAAACACACTAATGGTACCATCAGATAACCATCACAATTCATCGTTTAACCCATCTCTAATATCCCATTGAATACATTTGAAATATTTCAAAGCCATTCTTACAACTACTTGCACCGTCCCATTTCAAATGCTTGATTGATTGCTGGCGATTAGCGATTGCTTGACCGTCAATCCGTCGTCATGACAACCGACCTTCCACGTTAAAACCATTTTCAAAGACCCCTCTCTTCTTCACTAAACATTTGAAAATGGAACACTGTTGCAGCTCACATGCATTTGGTATTTAGAAGGAATTGACAAAAATCTAAAATGCAGTTTATATAACCTCTATTTTGTGAAAAATATGGTTGATATTTGATTGTGTTGGTGTCGATTTGAAATTAAAGCGAGTTCTACACGTGCGTTGATTGGCTCAGCTGACAGATAGGAAGATAAACGATCGTTGTCATTTGTCATTCGTGTCCCCGAACGCTATTGACGAGTTCTTGCACTCGCCATATTAAATGCATATTATAATGAGAATTTCGTACATTGATTGATGATTGGCGTTGTGTACTGGCTATTTGAAATGTAAGGCATAAGCATTGTATCGTTCCAATGTTATGATTAGACTTTACTCGTTTTTCTCAGAAGAGGAATCTATGAACACAGTCGGAAAGTTTTCTACATCGTGGGTGCGTTTACAAACAAATGAACTCAGATAAACCAACAGCCAGATCCGAAACAACTAACTGTAAGCCACACTGCCACACAAATATTTGTCCTGTGCGGGAAACGAACCTGTTGTAGGTTCACAGTGCAGCAGCCAATCGCTCAGCCACTGCTCCAACCGTTTCCAAATCTTTACAGAGGCGTATTTTAATTTGTAACGAAGTCATTACCATTATAATAACAGTAGGCTTGCCTGAGTCATGAAGCCATAATATTAGTAAGTAGGTACTTAGAAATACATAAAACATACATAAACTCATGATTGTCTTTTTTCTTTAAAGCTTTTTAGAAACTATAAAATACCAGTAATATAATATTGTTTATACAAAATTATTTATACCTACTCCTTTTGTTTCTTCGACGTTTAAACATTGGAAATGATACGATAATTTACTCCCAGGAAAGACTGGAAAATAAAGGAAACTTCATTAAATTTGAACTATAAATTACCTGAATAATAAAATATTTACTTACAGTAAACAAGAAAGATTCAGCTGACGGTTCCTAGAACAAAAATCAACACATTTTGCTAAAAAATTGTCAAGGGCGCGTGAGTTAGGTACTGTCATTGGTTGACGGAATTATCAAACGCCAATCAAATCAGTAGACTTGCGTTTTGACACGTCGATAATTTTCGTTTCAATAAACGAGTGTGTCTCAAACCAGCGAGGCGCGAAGTAGATTTGATGGCCGAGAATTGAAATCACGCTAAACCTTACACACCGAAAGAAGTATCGGGCAAACCACGGCTCACGCGAGATTTACGTATCTGTATTTGTGTAATAAATACTCTATGAATGCAGTAATAAAGTTCAATATTGTACGAACAAATATTTCGATGCTCGCCTCACACATCCGCGCGCATCTAGACTTTTATACCGAACATTGCCGAGACATGAATTGAAAGACTTGTTTGTACAACATTGAACTAAATTACTGAATAGATAGAGTATTGAATATTTATAGCTAAACCGCTTGGTTGAGACCTCAACTGTGGGAAATAAATAATATATACTACTATGACGTCACATTATATATTTTTTTTTATTTTATTTTTTTTAAGTGGTAAAAATCATCAAATGACTCCTTCCGCCCTGGGCGGGGCGGAAGGGACTGTCAGACTTTTACTGACTAAATAACCACTCTGTTAATTCTGTTGCCCTTTACGTTCCGGGGCCACGGTATCCTATATATCACATTATATCTTAAGAAGAGTCCAGTACACATATTGCCTCTTGCTGCCCACCCTCCGCACCTCTCCCGGTCCCTGTTCTCGTCCTACTCCCGCGCCGGTAGTAGTTAAGGCGAATAGATGATAACTCAAGCGGTTTAGCAATAATATCCTCTTCTCATAAAGAACTGGATATTCTCGTTAATTGTAACAATTTAACAAGTTAATTGTAAAAAATATACCTTATGATATATTTGACGTTAAAAAGTACCTTGTAATGGCCTAATTAAAATAAATGATTTGACTTTGACTTTGACTTTGACTTTCGTCTCGCCAGAGTGAAACCATATTTAAACGGCCAAAAATAGGAAATTAACATCAACAAAAATGTAGTTTCAAATGAATGGTGCGATGTTCAAGCTTTCCCCAACTTCAAAGTTCAAAATGAACTTTAATCGTATTATTTCAATGACTAAATTAAGTTAAGTCTTTGAGCGCGTAAGTTAATTTACTGTTGGATAAATGACAACAGTAATTTCGTTTATGATAATAAACAACCAAATATAGCTCTATTGTTCCTCAGTTCCTACTAAGAGTCAATCATTTCCTTAAGTGACGTAATCGCAATTACGTCGTGAATTTGAAAATGGAATGTTTGTAGATATCAAACAAGCGTGTAAGGGCGCATTTACATTTTGGTCGCTAGCCCGGATTCGGGTGTTCGAAAGATTAATATTTTATTCTAATATTCGAGCACTCGATGCATAAATACACTGGTCGCCGCACCGGAGTACGGGCAGGTACGTGTAGTTTGAAAGAATTCGAATACTGATGTCGGACGAGATCGCCCGAAGACGAGCGCTCTCGATTACGTTCGTTTACATTTGGTCGTTTTCTCGAATTCTATAACCAATCGAATCCGGGCAAACGACCAAGTGTAATTGCGATTAATGAGGAAATTGCGGCGCCCACGCATAAAATATTGAAAAATTGGATTTCAACTTATGTAACATATAGGAAATGTCAACTTTTGCAAATTACGTAATCTACTTATAAATCTTTTTGAATAATGATTTTTCCTGCTTTAATTATGTGGAATAAAATCTGTTTGAATTGATGTAGAATGTAGTAAACCCTAACATGCGTAGCATCAATTCAATGTATAATTTGTACGGCGATTACAATTTATTTGACGGTTTATATGGTTTTCTAAGGTATTAGACATCATTGATATCGGTCAAGGAAAACATCAACAACTTGAGCTAAGGTAGCGCTTTTATTGGTTAGTTTCATGTAAATTCGTTACGCAACTACCTTTGTCTCACTTGGAATCGCAGCCTGATACTAATTTCAAACCCTGGCTGGTTGAGCCATATACAAACTATTTAATATGAGATAAATATGACTTTGATTTTAGAATAGAGACAGACCGCGTGTCAGCGTCTGTCAAGCTTTAGCTAATAACTAGAACTAACAAATATAATTTAATTCAAAGTGAATACACGAACGTTAATAAATAATAAGTGTTTCAATATAATAATAATATCCCGGTACCAAGTCACGCCAAGTGACTACAAGTGAGGCACTTAATTACTGAAGCTTTAAAAATATACCAAAAAAAAAAAATCCCGAAGAGTTACCAACTATTAAAATAACTTTACCAACTATAAATCCACCTTAAAAGCTAAATAAACAAAATGTCATTGCTTCAAATCCATTTTCAAAAACTACAGTCAACAAAAAAATCGAACACAATGATGAAATAAAATAGATTGTAAGTGCAATCACATCAATCACTTCACAATAAAATGTTCGTCGCATGTATTGTTGGGATTACCTCGTGTCCCCTTGCCGTGATAACTTTGACGGACAATCTCTTATCTCCCCTAGCGACAAAGGCCTTTGTATCGACTACATTTTCGTATTAACTGACCCTACTTTTGAAGAACTGAGAATGTTTACTTTCTTGTTATGTTGGCATATTAATGTACTGTATTTGTTGATAGTGTGTATAGAAATGTATGTATTTTATCAATATATAAAACCGAAAGGTCGCTCACTCACTCACTCACCACGAAATGTCGAAAGCTGCTTGTTTGGCAGGAAAGGTAGCTTATAGTTAGTAGACGTCCGCTAAAACGACGACGACGTTATTGATTGTTTGATATCTTAATGCAAGTTGTGGTCTCCTATAATTGAAGATGCACAGGGATTTGTATATGTTTATGTTATTTTTAGCATGTAAGGTGTATTCTTTGTTGGAGATCCAAATAAATACAAATACAAATACAAAAATGGATTTTCCAAATTCACTTCCTAAGGGGAAGAAAGGAGGTCCAAAGATTGTATGAAGAAATCAACATTGACGCGGACGAAGTCGCGGGCAGAAGCTAGTAGTATACACATATATGTCTTCTTGATACAGAATTTAATAATAGGTAATATTCTCCAGACCAATTTTGGTCACAGTAGTCAATCTCAATGAAGACGAGTCAAATACGTAGGAGATATTATAGTGCACAACTGTGTGCGCAAACACGTGTGCAATTTAATAATACCAGCTTATTGTCCCACTGAAGGGCACACCAGGCTCGGGCAAGTACTGACTTGTATATCTTCGTTCATATTATGCTTAGGATTTAAAAAATGGGCTATCACGGAACATCCAGTACATAATAATATAAAACATCTCAGTGAATACTCAAATTTACATAACATCACGCCTGTAATCCCCGAAGGGTTAGGCAGAGATGTAGTCATTAGTACATCCACATTTTGCCAGTTATGTTTAAGTCACATGTAATATGGGGTGAGCCTATTGCCATCAACCGGGCACTAATCCAGACTCCGAGGCTGCTACTGATAAATTCTTGATAGAATAACACTTTACCCGACCTTGGAATCATACCCCATGCTCAGCAGTCGTGCTTTGCGACAGCTAAACCAACGAGGCAGTTTTAATAAATAAATAGATGTTTAACCAAAGCACGTGCTGACTTCAAGTGATGTGTATTTATCTCGGCGGTAATGTCGGCACATTCTGTTTCATCTTTAGGGTAAAAATGAGCATCAAAAATACGTTAACATGGATGAGCCGGGTAATTTATTTGAGAGCGAAATATTTTTAGAATGATAAATGAGGTGATATAAAATTGCCTTTATCTTGAGTACGCTTTAGTATTTAATTTTATTAAGTAAATAGCTTATAAATTGTAATAAATAACATAACATTACGCCTGTAATCCACAAAGGGTTAGGCAGAGGTGTACGCAATTTTTCCATCAGGAATTTCTCAGTAGCAGTCTCAGAGTCTGGATTTGTGCCCGGTTGATGGCAATAGGCTTGCCCCCTATTACATGAGACTTAAACATAACTGGCGAAATGTGAGTGTACTAATGGGTACACATGAGCCTAACCCTTCTGGGATTATAGGCGTGATGTTATGAAGTTATGTAACATCAGATATTAGCTGCATTATTTTCTGTTGTGCATGTGTTGTTGCTGTGTGCAAAAAAACACAATTCTGTCTTTCATTTGCATTCCCAAATAAATGTTGAGTCAACATTCTATATTTAAAAAAAAGAACATAAATAAGGCACAGCTTTTTAAACTCCCTTCAAACCCAGATTATTTTTACCGCTACTCCTAAAATTGGTTAGACCAACATCCAATAACAGCTATGTTAGCCGAGCAAAGCCGCTCTGTAAACATTGTACATATTATTGAGCGTGCGACGGTGTCAGCGGCCCGTGAAATTATGCCACCCCATGCTATTGTGTTGCACCCTTATTACGGCACGGGGCAAGACATAAGAGCTCGCGATTTTGTAGAAATAAATCTTTCTACATTATCATTATTCAGTCAAAAGACTACTACTGCTTTTATAGATATCGCTTCAACGGTCAGTCCTAGGTATTGAGCGTATTCCCTAAATATATTATCTTCTTTGTAGAGTAACTAAGAAATTTGCCAAGGGCTAGTCGTTTACAGCACACGAAGGGTTCCGTACTACTGTACCACCAATATTTAACAAAAAAATACCGACCAAGCCCCGTTTCTTGTATTCGACAACGAAAGCTTGGCAATGGACCGTATTGCCAAGCCTTCGTTGTTGGCAGGGATGGTATCTATAAGGCCTCTGGTTTTGCCATTCAATATGGTGGTGGCGTGTACCACTTGACGTTATTTATATCAGGTGGCCCGTCATCAGTTTGTTTGCCATTCAATGACATGATAAATGGTAGTTTTTATGACAAGTAAATACCAGAATGCAAACAAGCGGTGTTTTAATAAAATAAGCTGGTGAATAATTTATTCCTGGAACGAAGACACGAAACGAAAATAAATATATAAAATCACCCCGCTATTTCTCATCACTAAGACCAACACTCGTCAGCCATAGGGAATTGGGGGCTATAGGGATTTCTGGTATATTATACCTGCTCTTTACTTATGTTATGAGGGCATTAAAGAGAGAATTTTAATACGAAAATTTTTGTTACTGGCCTCAAAAATGTTAATAACAAAAGGTATTCTGCATAATTATTTCTGGAATTTAAATCTGTATTGCACTGCACTTTGTTCTATTTTTAACTAACTTTTACCCGCGACTGCGTCCGCACAAATGTCGGTTATCGCAGACGCAGAGCAAGTAGCGAAATAAAAAGTAGCTTATATCAGTAATGAAAGTGTTAAATCACCAGTCCGCCTTAAAGAAGCATGGTGATCGATACTCGTGCCTTCTCTGTATGAGAAGAGGCCTTTGTCCTGCAGTGGGACGAAAAGAATGATATTTTTTTTTTATTCCATTTAGTTTTAGTTCCTTTTTTATCAAGTCTGTAAATATTGTAAATACAAAATAATTAACACAAAAATAAAATATTTATTTAAAAGGATAAAGATATGTAACTCAATAAATAAGCAACTGATTCACAAATTCCATGTTATCTCTTATTTCAGAATCCATGAGAGATAAGTAGATACATATGTAAATTGTATGTGTATGATAAGTATATTATAATAATATTAAGGTGGAAGAAAATGTAAGGCTTTCAAACACTGATTTCCACCTAGCTTGATGTGAACTTATGTGTCGCATAAAATAAACATAGTCAGAATGTACAGTGAAGAGCAAAAATGTGTAAACATTTAGCGAATATCAAAAGCGACCATTTTCCGGCAAACTCGTATTAAAATTGTGACATAATTACAAAATAGTCAGTGATGAGAAACTATATTAATTAAAACAATACACAGAGTGTTAATTAATTTAAAACCGTACAGCAGCCGGCAATTTATTATATTTATTGTATCTTTTTTTTTTACAAAAATCTGTTGATAGACAGCTGGCAAAGTATATGGATCAACTGATATATTTTTTCATGATTTCATGGTTGGCCCCATAATTGTTATAATAAAAGTTGTTTTTTTTTTTCACCTACGTTCTCCATTCAAACTTTGAACCCCCGTTTCATCCCCTAAGGGGTGCTTCTTTTTAAACAAAGGGGGTGTTTTTGGAAATTCCGAAATAAACAATAACAATAATATGTATAATTTTATACGTCTAGCGGTTTTCGATATTTAGTGATGAGTGAGTGAGTGAACTTTTGCTTTCATAAATTATTATGATTATAAATTAAAAAGGTTATATTAGTACTTACCCACAAACAGTCACTTATACATCAAAATAGTACATCCAGTTTCAGAACTGTCCGTCTTATATTTTCAGAGACGACCCTCTATAAAGCCGACCTGTTTCCAAATCTCAATTTATAGGTACATCTTTTTGTGTGATCTCAGTAGAGCTTCTCAACTTACCTCTTCATGCCCCAGGCATCTATTTTACAAACAAAATATTCCTCTCGTTTTTCTACGGAACCAGGAATGTTCAGAATATAATGTCGTACATTATCTTTAAATATAAAAAATATATCGTAAACGTTGTCTGTTTGTCTCGTGTAATATAATCGTGCACTCCGTATGGTGGGGGTCTTATGGTGAAAGTTCATGGTTATGGCTAAAGGGACGCCATGAAAAACGTATGTAGATAATACTTATTAGGTCGCCTCGTCAAATAAGACTAACCTTTTTTTTTTTTTTACCGATGGGAAATCATCAAATGACTTCCCCCGCCCTGGGCGGGGCGGGAGGGAGTGTCAGACTTTTACTGACTAAAACCCATCCATGTTCCTTCTTGTGCTCTTTGCGTTCCGGGGGCGCGGTATCTCTTTCGAACAACCCGCAGCCCCGGCAGGCATCGGCCCTTAGTGGCCCCTTCAATTGTTTGCTGACATCTCTTTGAGGCGCGCGTGGAACACGAACGCGCCGTCGACACGGTCTGTCGTTATCAACGAACGGGCGGTGAGCTACCCATTGCTCACCGCCCACAGACCCGCGTCTACGGTGGCCGGGAGTCGTCTCGCGGCTCCCGACGCCCGGAGCGTCTCCCGCGGCGGCTGGGGCGTGAGGTGGTTCTTTCCCTCACGCGGCCCGCCTCCTCCTTCGCTAGCATTACTGCTTCGCAGAAGGAGGCGACTGCATCCCATTCCCTCTCGCTCCGGACCATGGCTTGCACCAGGGCCGAACGCGAGAGTTCGCCGCCGCCGATAGCCGCCACGAGGACGTCGCGGTGCTCCGCCCAAGCGGGGCACACCGCCACGGTATGCTCCACCGTGTCCTCGGGGCGATCCTCACAGTGGTGACACCCGGGCGTTTCCTCCCGCCCGATGATGTGCAGGAACCTCCCGAAACATCCGTGCCCGGTGAGGACCTGCGTCAGGCGGAAGGTGAGGGCGCCGTGGCGCCGCTCAAGCCACTCCTCAAAGAGGGGACTTACCGCCTCGATAGAGGCGTGCCCTGCACGGGGTTGCGACAGTCGCTCTCTCCATGTCGCCATGAGATCAAGCCGGAGGTCTGTCCGCTGAGCGGCGATTTGCCGCGGCAGTGGAGTTTCCCCCCGGCCTAGTACCTCCACGCGCCACTCGTGCAGGCGCGCGAGGACCAGCGCCTCCAGATCCCACGGCGGCAATCCGGCAAGGAGGCTCGCCGCCTCACCGGAGATCGTGCGGTATCCTCGGATGACCCTTATGGCGATCACCCGTTGGGACGCGTTTAGGTAGTGGGCGGCACGTCGCCTCAACCCCCGCGCCCACACCGGGGCCCCGTAAAGGGCCATCGACCGCACGACCCCCGCGTAGAGCCTCCGGCAGGAGGCGTTTGGACCCCTCAGGTTGGGTAAGAGCCGCTTGAAGGCGGCCCCAGCCCGTTCCAACTTGGGAGCCAAACGTCGGAAATGCTCAACGAAGTTCCACCGGCTGTCGAGGACGAGTCCCAGGTACTTCATCGTTGACCCGACGCCGATGTGAACCCCTCCCACCGTGATTTGGGATCCCAACGGTGGCGCGTTCCGAGGCCCATGAAAGCACATGACCTCGGACTTGTGCAAAGCCACCTCGAGTCCCAATTGCCGGATCCTCTCTACGACTATCGCAACCCCGCGTGTCATGACGTCGGCCGCCGCCTCGTGCGACCTCCCCTGCGCCAGGACCAGTGTGTCGTCCGCGTAGCAGACAACACTGGCGCCCTCGGGGAGGTCAGCACGCAGCACCCAGTCGTAACCGATGTTCCACAGGAGCGGCCCCAGCACCGATCCCTGTGGAAGACTAACCTTGGGATGTATATTTTTAATGCTTGTGTTTATATTTTCGTTTCAAAAATATACATGTTGTTAACAAAAACCCTGACATTGGGATGATAGTCAAGACTTCTACAATGTATTGAGATAGACCTGAATAGATTTTAGAAGTCTTTATTTTGATCCTTATTGTCATTATGGGAGGTTTGGTTTCCACATTTAGTCGTCGATGGTCAGTTAGCCAGAAAAATAAATAAATAAATATTTATTCACATAAAAGCTTACTACTTATACACTTAAATGGCTTATTTTATGCACAACTTATTGAAACCTTGATCTCAAACTAGGGATTACCCCGTATCTTAGAGATAGTGTCACTCCGAGCAATGTCAATAAAATTAGTAGCAAAAATATTTAGCTTTAAGTACATAGCATAATTAAAATTAAACGTAAAACTAAAGTAAAAGCTTATGGCAAATATTAGGATGCACTTAAATCCGAAGAGCAAAACCTTGGAACACTATGGAACACACACATTTTGAAGTTTATGGAACACTTAATACTAATTAAGTGTTCCATAAACTTCAAATACAACCCACTTCATATCGGTCAAACAACATGTAGACTTCCCTACCCGACAAGACCAAAAAAATCATCTTTTAAAAATACCCTCACATTTCCGCCTCAAGCCAAACGAAACCTTATGCAAAAACTCGCTTGAAATATGTATCATAGTTACTTACACAATACGTGTAGTCTCACATGCTGGGGCTAGATTAGCGGGCGAAGATTCGTGTCGATTGTATTGTTCTCTCATGTGCGGCGTAACGTAGGTGTAGCCACCCAAGCAAATATTGTCGCGACAAATCCCTTTGATGCGCGCTAGTTTACCGACAGTGCTCCGATAGCACATCGTTTTCGCCCTAATACTACAATACGCGCCACGAAAAATGAGACTTGACACACCACACAAACGTTATTCATCATCATCTGCCTAGCCTTTTCCCAACAATGTTGGGGTCGGCTTCCAGGCTAACCGGATGCAGCAGAGTACCAGTATTTTACATGGAGCGACTGCCTATCTGACCTCCACAACCCAGTAACTGGGTAATACGAGACCCCTAGGTAAGACTGGTTGTCAGACTTGCAAGCTTCTGACGACTCGTAACGACTGTCAAAGATCCACACAAACGTTATTATTACGTAATAAATAAATATTATTAAGAATTTTAATCTAAATTTTGAATTTTAATTTTGTCATCGAAAAATCTCTGAATAGATTAAGAGACACAAATTATGGATAACTTTTTCGTACATCCACACCTGCGCAAACTCCCCGCTACTGACGCTTGTCAAGTCTAATCTTTCGTGGCGCGTATTGTACACGTTGCAACGATCTACCCGGCCACACTTATCGCGTTAACACGAATATTCGCCGTAGCCCGCTAATGTAGACCCAGCATTACTAACACAATACGTGTAGCCTCCAAGAATTCTAAGGTGCGTTGTGTCTCAGCTGAAACCTCACGTTGAGACAATAAAAACTCAGGTAAATATGAGTAGGCGTTCTAAATGCCTCAGCGTTGACATAAACACACTTTGTTTAGGTACTTTTTTTTGTGGGAGATTTGTTTTCTGAAGAGTTATTGATGGTTACTGCTGTTTACAAAGTTTCGTGACAGATTTAGTTTAAAATCTCTTAGCGAAGTAAGATCCAAATAAATGAGACCGGAATATTTGGTCATTTTAAGTATAGTTTAACCTAAATTATTTCAATAAAACAAAAATAGAAAATGATACAAATTTTAATCGGTGAAAATTCTTAATTCCCGTTAACACCGTTCGGGTACAAAACCGTATAAAATAATTTATTTTTTAGTCAATAAATAAGTGTCTGTCTACGATGGTTCACAAAAACAAATTACAATAACCTAAATCTGAAAAAATAATAAATCTCTTTGCATGCAAATGAAACAAACACAATTATTCAGACATCAGTCACTCTGGCGCATAATTACATAATAACGATTTGATATCCGTTCCACCGGTGCCTGTGAAAGCTGACAGACCCCTTTATTTTTTTAAAAAGATATCTTCTTCAAACTTAATTAAACGCGTCACATCGCTAAACTTATGCACCCTTAAATCAAACAGAGAACAACCCGATACAATGCTCCCGAGGTAATGGGTGCATCGGATCACGGACTCTCGAACAATGAGCAATCAATGGCTAAATTAAACAACTGCCTTCATATACCTTCGTGAAGATAACAAGAGACTAGAAGTGACTATGAAAAAAAATATAATATTTAAAAATGTAATAATATTTTATCGGCATCGATTTGAATAAACAAAAGAATCGTAAGTACATCGTGTAAAAACAATTCCGAGTCGTTCAAAATCATTTATTTAGCTTACAGCTTCGGGCAATAATATCCCATAATATTATTTCTCTTGGTCTATAGGTACTATTAGAAAATACATATCTAAATAATCAGAAAAGATAAAACTTTAAAAGTTAAATCGTATCCAAACTATAAAACCTTTCCCAACGCAATGAAAGTTGTAAAGTCACGTACGAATATTATGATAGAAGTTTTTACGACGCTTTGAATTTCGTTAAAAAACAAATTCTTTTTACGTTTTCAAAGTAGTGGTTTTATTTGACATTTCTTTTTACCGACATAATGTTTTTGACAATTCAAAAGGCATGTGCCAATTGTATTTGTTGGTAATCATTGAGTAAGCGCAAAACAGGAAGGCAAGTCTTGGGATACGTATATAGTAATGATCTCAATCTCATCTCAGTCTTCATGATTGTATCAAAAATGTCCCTACATTTTTGAACATTGATTGTCTTTTAGATAAGATTGCGACTAGACCTTGAACGTTTTTAATTAGTAAAATATTCTTTCACATTTTTGCAATAACAAAAACTTTCTGCCGAATTGCCAGAGTAAATGTTACGGACTGCCTAAATGCTGTACCGTACTTGCATCGCTTTACCCCGTCCCATACTATTCTGTCTCATCCAGTAACCCGATATCGACAACCTCAATCCCCCTGTTTACTTAGCGTGAAGATGCGCGTTGAGTGATCGGCTTATTTCGGCGTAGATAATTAAGTCATGAACAAAGAGAATGCAGCTCGACATTACACGTATTACGAGGGGAGGGAATGACATGTGTGTGTCCATGCATGTGGGTAATGTGACACGCGTATCATAGGTGTAGTGTAATGGACGGAGATTTGTGTCTAGTGAGGTTGCTTATATACTTCAAAAAGGTTCTTGATGAATGGAGTACCTTTGAGTTAAGATGGGGATAGTTATATCTTGTGTCTACTAAGGGTTAGACATAGGTGTAGTATTAATACACCCACATTTTGCCAGTTACGTTATGCCATGGGTACACTACTGCCTAATACTTCAGGGATTACAGGCGTGATGTTATGTGATGATGTGTCTACTAAGGTTTGTGAAATCAATGGAACTTATTAATTTAGTAATAAAAAGTTATGCTGTTTATAAAAACAACTATTAAACTATTTAGATGAAAATTAGCCAGAAATCGGATATTAGAAATTGAAATGAAACCCTGAAAAGTCGTTAGACGGTACAGTTGTCTTATTTACGTACTTACGTACAAAAAATCGAATTGTTGAAAATTAATTTGGAATAAAATATAATTATTATTTGCCAAAATATTTTTTAACAATAAGATTTTTAAAACCATCAATCAAAAAAGATATTCATATTCCTCGTAAGTAGTTCTACTTCTAAATTTACTTTTGTATGGAACAACTGATATAACCGACAAAAAATGTTAAGGCTAATAGGGTCAAGAAATTTGAGGTGAGTTGTCATCCTACCTATTGCTAGGGATTCACGGCTCACCGAGCGTACATCACCTAAATTCGTCGAGGGACATTTTTGCAGAATAGCACTATAAGTTGTCGACACAAATACAAAACAATTCTCCTATCATATTGTCTTACATAACAATATACAACTACCTTATTCCCTATTGTTTTCAGATGGGAAAATCAACAAGTTCCAAACCACTGAATCTGAAGAAAAACATCCAAAAGTCGATTACATGAAGCCACAATAATACAGACGAAACAAAGTAGCCGTCAGATCACGAACCAATACGATATTTTCGCGATACACCAAACGTTCCGACGTACTTTCTTTAAGTTTACGATGGCTGTACGGTGGAGTCGTAAACCGAATCCTCAAAGGAAACTAACAAACTGGTGTATTGGTGAGACTAATAAACTTTGGACTTAGGGTAATTGTTTAAGAAATAAAAGATGGTGGCTCTTGGCTTGGTAAACTGACTTATGTTCGTCATCATCATCAGCCTATAGCAGTCCACTGCTGGATATAGACTTCTTCAACAACACGCCACTTATCTCGGTTTTCAGTGACTCTCATCCAGTTGATACCAGCCACAGTGTGAAGATCTTCGTTCCACCGTCCTCCATGTTTCTATTAAAAACGTCCTTTAATAAACAATTTCTGACACATTCATTTTTGTTTAAAAAATAACGTTGCCTCACTCTAGGAGTGTCTACTGTACAGTGAATACGTTTACAAACATATAAACTTATATACACAAACAGCCGGACCGGGAATAACTATCTGTAGGCCATATAAATATTTGTTCTGTGCGGGAAACGAACACGTGACATACAGTGCAGAAGCCAATCGTGCCATCAAATCGTCACATTTGGTAGGTACATTAGATTTAAACAATGTCTAATGTATTTTGTACATGTTTATACTTAGGCACTTCTTAAATTGGTATGTACCTACATTATAACATAATGTAATATTATTTTCAAAATTTAATGTTTTGTAATTACTTACTTAATTACCATCAAAAGCAAAGAACATTCACTCCCACATAGTACTGAATACATTTTTCATCTACTTTAACAAAGTCAACTAATTAATTTAGGTACTTCATCAAAATGTGCCCAACTCCACAGTTTTCGTATTCCTATTAAAGAACAATAAGTTACATCGACATAAGTCGAGCAAAGACGTTCAGTGTTCTTCTGCGCACGAGTATAAAATAAATGCTATAAAACTTATATTAACTGCTTTGGAAAACATGCGATATAAAACTAAGATACTTATTGGTGAATTGGAGATATTGGTTCTGTTTTATTATTTACATACTTCAGTTGCTTTGGGGTTTCGGGCAGACTGTAATAGTGATAGGAAAATTGGCTGAACTTAGGTGCTCTGTGGTGCAGAGATTTTAGTGCATTTTATTGAACTTTAGTGAGACGTAATAAGGCTTATTTAATTTTCAGTCATCTAAAAGCATCTTGCGATACCTTTTCATTGGATTTTGCGACGCAATGTGATTATCAGCCTATGTATGTTTGTGTGTTTCTTTGTGGCGCTCTAGAGACCAAACGCGTGGCCCGATTTTTATGATTCTTACGTCAAACGATAGGTACTTCGCTATTTACTCAAAACTTTATGAAAACACTATAGTTATGAATTATCGTTCAATATAAAGGATGCTGCACAATTGTATCACTTGACGCTCCCACACGCATGGTTATTGATAGTATGATTTACTGACGTGGCGTGGCATGGTGTATTATTAGTCTGTTTCCACCCTAATTATTATTTTTCTTGGTTTTCGAAATAAGTGATGATCGATCCAATTGATTTGTTTGGAATACTACCTTATTGATACAGGCTTAAAGTCAAGATTTATTTAACCATCCCGCCTTAATGTACTGCAATAAAACATAAGAAAATTACAAATGGACGTAATATATCATTCAGTTCCTCAAGGAAACAACTCTTTAGGTACATGCCACTCAATACTACATCAAAGGTACAGCATTTATCATTTCACGCATCTAACCAGTAAATACCAGCGTTGAATTATTAGCTAGTAATGCAGCCTGAATGTTCGCGCTTCGTTCTTTATGCCACTAACTCACGCACGTGTGGGTCATAGAGTAGAAAATACGTTCGCAGATGCGACTTGATGTACTTGGTGGTTGTTGGTCAAGAAAATTCTGACTTTAGTGGATAGTGGATTTTAAAGGTCATTTAACAAAAGCCAAAGTTACATATTCTTTCAATCAATGTGACAAAATCTTTGTACTGGATCATACCCGGTAACCTATGGCTACGGTGATATTGAAGGTCAAAGATCAGTTTATGGTTTTTAACGTAGGTATTTTTCCAAAATTAGATTCTGTAGGTTCTAAATTAAAGTTTAAATACCGCTTTGACTCCTTAAAGTGTTGCATGCACCCATAAACACAATGTTCTCTCCCATCAACAGTGATATTGGACACCAAAAACAAAAGT
The DNA here is from genome assembly GCA_949774945.1 of Hoplodrina ambigua. Classification (NCBI taxonomy): domain Eukaryota; kingdom Metazoa; phylum Arthropoda; class Insecta; order Lepidoptera; family Noctuidae; genus Hoplodrina; species Hoplodrina ambigua. The sequence continues at coordinate 3,483,687 of OX458976.1, forward strand.
TGTTTCTCAGAAAAAAAAATTTTTTAGTGATACTAGTTTTAATGTAATGTTTGTGTCATTTCATACACCGTATATGATTACCAGTTACTGAGTCTTCGATTCATAAAACAGCTTATTTTGTTGATTTCACTAAAGAGAACTTTCCAGACTGCTTTATACAAAAGTAGTCTAGTCATATTTTGGTCAATAAGTAATTAAGCTTGCTGAAATTGTGTAGATAGGATAAGAGTATTAATATTTAGGCTTATAATTGGTCGGATTTTCATAAAGTTAATTAATTTTAAAATGATAATGAGTTTTAAATCTCGTATTAGGTTTTGAATTACATATCATTTGGAAATTAAGTAATCTTCGGGACTGCCTCGTTGGTCTAGTGGTTGCAAGCGCGACTGCTGTGCATGAGGTCTTCGGTTCGATTCCCAGGTCGGGCAAAGTGTTATTGGGTTTTTCCATCAGGAATTTCTCAGTAGCAGCCTCGGAGTCTGGATTTGTACCCGGTTGATGGCAATAGGCTCGCCCCCTATTACATGGGACTAAAAACATAACTGGCGAAATGTGGGTGTACTAATGGGTACACCTCTGCCTAACCCTTCGGGGATTACAGGCGTGATGTTATGTTATGTTCGGGATCAAGTCTGCTCTACAATAATTATACGTTCTCTGCCCATCATGCATTAATATTTTCTTTTTTATTAATACATTAGGCCATCAGAAATATCTCCGTTATTTGATTTGACATAATATTGTAGGTAATTTTCGGGTTTTTCTGAATACTGGTCGCTTCTTGAGAGTTATGAAACTTTTTCGATGTCTTTTCAGCCGTTTTTATTGCTAAATAGATCCTAATTAGTTATTTATTACCGAGGATCGTGAGTCGTGACTATACAGGGGTTATTTTTAAAACACCAGAAACCTGAAAAGGGTTGTACTCATTATTATAGACAACTTTTTCTATGGGACCAAACCTGTAATCATAAAAAAATCAGCTATTTCATACATTATGATTGTGTTTTATGTCATTTTTGTAGGGAACAGCTGGTTTTTTTTCAACCCTGTATACCTATATTTGAGCCATTATAGTCTGTACAAATAATAACTGTGTTTATGACTAGTTGAGTTGCTAGTAATGTCGCAATAAAACACTTGCTTATTTGAAATGAGAGCTGATTAAAATAACATAATAATATCTATTTCATTGAACATGGATGCAATTGAATTGACTGAAATAATCCATTTTGATGCCAATAGCCATCGGTGTATTAAATCCAGTCGCTTTCAAAGCAATGAAATAAAATATTTCCGCGCGTATCAACTGTCAAAATGAACGATTTTTTCTGGATTAAACCCTTTGTTTTAATGTGAATGAGAAAATTATGCAAAGTATTTTTATCTGGCACAGACCAACGCTTGACTTCTAATGAATAAAATACTAATATTCTAAAGGTTCCCTTGAAGACTTTAATTAAGTGGTCTTCAGGGTAGCAAATGGCCTACCTAGAGTGTCGATGGAGGGTTTAATAGAGCTTATTAAATATAATTTAGGTATTTGTTATAAACGCGACTTCAGCACAAGCTCTTTAAAACATTACCAGATGAAATACATAATTCAACAAATGTGAGTAAAACGATAACTAAACAGTTTTTGGGTCATTGCATCTTGGCTTTAACGTAACTCTATATTAATATAATGAAGATGTAAAATTGTTTGTTTGTAGGAAGTAATCTCTGGAAGTACTGGTCCAATTACAAAAAAATATATATTTGAAAGTTAAAAAGCTACGCTATGGTTGAAACTCATAGGCTATGTTTTATGGTACCTATAATGAATTTGCACGTAGGCAAGTCGCCGACGACAGCGAGTTTTGCATAAGTTCATGAATTTTTCATCTGTGTGAATACCACAGTACTTAGTTGCTTCTTATTGGTTTCATCTGTGAGGCATCCTATGTGTAGGCAGAAACTGGATCCATAATATAAATTTTTGAAGTGACCTATCTGTAACTACATTATCTAAGTAGTCAGGTACACATGCGAATGCCATAATAAAATGGTTTTATACCACTGGAAGCCTGTCAGCCATTTTGGAAATATTATAAATAACAAAAAATATGTACTTACGCAGGTCTTGTGTTAACATAGCTTCGGATATCGAAAATGTGGTAGACATATCGATAAAGTAGCGTATTATAGCAAATGCCTGTTACCTGTGTAAAAATAAAAATAAATATTTTGTCTTAGGATATTGGTTTTTGGGGCGTATAAAAGGAATTCAATTTAAAGATAAGACAACTTTGAATTTTTATTACCGGTAACGAGAGGTTTCGTAATTTGATTGTGGTGGGTACTTGTTATTAATTAATATTAATTGGTATTAAATTGACTTATTTTATAAGAGCTTGCTGCTTGGCTTAGTGATTAGTCGAGGCCTATAATTACCATATCCGACAAGGAGGGAATAAGTAGGCAGTATTAATTAGATTTTTGCTCCGACTTAATTTAACGATAAATGGCATATTCCTCTGGGATCTTGTAGTATAAAAATCTTCTTTTTAAAAGGTATGACAAGGTAAAAAAACTTTAAAAAATGTAGGTAGGTATAAAATAAAAGTTTAAAAAAATCTATTGTCGTTTCGTTTTCTATTTTAATTGTTACTAACTAAATAAGGCCATGCTTCGCAATGGCTCTGTCTGATAAAATAAGGACATGCAAACATACTAAAGCTGAATTTTAATAATATTAAAATTCAGCTTTAGTATGTTTGCATGTCCTTTTAAACTTTTTTTAAATATATTATATTTAAAAAAAGTTTAATCACTTTTGTGACAGATTTGTGAAACCACTGAACCGACTTTGATGAAATTTGGTTCAGAGTACGTTTGCCAAACAGTAAGATACTGTATAGAAAGTTAACATAAGACCCCATTATCTATGGTATAAATTGTCAGTTCAGCCGCGCAACTCCAAAATATTTATTTAGACGTTCAAAAATCACAAAAAAAAACTTCAAAACAATTTCTAAATATTCTGAAGTCAATCCAACAACATATTACTTACATTTGAGCGAACATAAAAAGGCTCGTAGTACAAAAATTACACAATTAATCCGGCTCCAATTCCTTTATTATTATAAGTTTAAAATGTAGCTGAATATTTGGGGGTTGGGGCACAAAGGAAACTCTTCTTCCGAATGAATGACTTTTGTGTAACGTCTGTGGTCTAAATTAGGAGAATAGCGATTTTCGGATGTTATAAAGTATTTATATCTTAATGATACCTAAGATGCGAAAAGGGGATATTTATTTAAGTTGTTCACATAAAAGTAAATGACACATAAAAAATAATAATATGTTCTTGATAATTCTGTTTGGTTTTTCTATCAGAAACTTCTCAGTAGCCTCGTAGTCTAGATTTGTGGCCGGTTGATGGCAATAGGCTCACCCCTATTACATGGGACTTACACATAACTAGCGAAATGTAGGTGTACTAATAGGTACACCTCTCCCTGAGCTTTAGAGTATTACAAGCGTGATGTTATGTTTTATTAGTAAAGATAATTACGTGATCAATGCTTGTACCTTAGCTATATGAAAAGAGGCCTTTGCTTTATACTTATTAATGTGACAATAAAGGCCTACGCAGACCGGGACGGCATGGCAAGGGATTTAATTTTTTTCTAATGGATATTCCAACGTATTGCTATAGAAATACAGCATAAATTGCTATGCTTTAAAATGATGCCGTGGCATTGAAAGGGAAGCAGCGGCATCTTTTTAAAGCGTTGCAATTTATGTCGTATTACTATAGCAATACATGCCGTCCCGGTCTGCGTAGGCCTTAAAAGCAGTTAAATGTTATTACCCGCTCCGCTTTTAACTTGAACCAATACAGACAAGGGCACAAAACAATGCATCCCTGTTTCGCACGTGAGTTCATCGCATCGATCAAAATGATTTATTTGCATCCGATGAGGGTCAAACTTTGAGCCCTTATTACATTAATACTATTATTGAGAATGTTTTCCTGAAGATTGATCTCTTGGAGCAACGGAATAACAATAAACATAATGTATTCTTTTTCTGACTTGCGACTTTATTATATGGATTTATTTATGTCAACTAGACACGCGGTAGTGTGTTAAGCCAAGTTCTAACCAAGAAAGAACTGGCGACACAGCAGATGTGTGTTATACATATTACACGAACCATTTCTAGCCAGTTATGAATCCTTAAAAATTCAAAATCTTTAAATAAACACATGTATTTTATGTTTATAATAGCTGATGACTTGCCCGATTGCCTGTGGTTGCACAACCAATACTAAAGCTAGTTAAAAGCAGCTGGAAATATCGTACGTACCTGAATACACACCTACAGAGCAAGTGAGCTTGAGGAGAGCTATCACCTTAAGCTTACCTCGCTTTTGTATGCATTAAATCTTAAGCATAACTCACATTTTGTTTTTTTTTTTTACAAATATATATTCATGTAGATATGTGTTATTGTATTATTAGTATTGTGTTGTTAATTTCGTTATATTCAGAAGACTTTTTTAAAGTATAAAATAAAATCCGCTTCTATTACAAACCATCTTAGTAGGTTATTTATATTTTCTTTTGCTGTGTGGTTCCTAGTACACTTAGGTAATATTTTTTTTTGCTCTTGTTGTGAACTTGAGTGAAACACACCTACTTAAGTTCATCAACCACTTGGCAATTTTTTCTATCTAAAAAAACACAAATATCTCCATTTTCAAAGGTAAACAGACAGAATCAAAACACACAAATACTTAGGTACCTATTTAAAATAATCCCTTTCCGCCTATTCGTACAATCGCGTAACAATGGACGACACAAAGATTAATCCTAGCGAGATTCAGATTACATCATTGTGATACTATTGTACGGAACTGTACTAGGGGTACTGGTATTGAAACAATTATAACTATTTGATCCGCGAAAGGTTTGGACATTAACAATGTTAGCATTGAATTTAATTGTAAAGATCGTATTTTGTTTTGATCGTAATCGTGATGTGAACTGAAATGAAAACTGCTTTGGAAAACATGCGATATAAAACTAAGATACTTATTGGTGAATTGGAGATATTGGTTCCGTTTTATTATTTACATACTTGAGTTGCTTTGGGGTTTCGGGCAGACTGTAATAGTGATAGGAAAATTGGCCTACCTTAGGTGCTCTGTGGTGCAGAGATTTTAGTGCATTTTATTAAACTTTAGTGAGACGTAATAAGGTTTATTTAATTTTAGTCATCTAAAAGCATCTTGCGATACCTTTGCATCGGATTTTGCGACGCAATGTGCTTATCAGCCTCTGTATGTTTGTGTTTCTTTGTGACGCTCTAGAGACCAAACGCGTGGCCCGATTTTTATGATTCTTACGTCAAACGATAGACCTACTTCGCTATTATAATTACTCAAAACTTTATGAAAACACAATGGTCGTTAATTAACGATCACTATAAAGGACGCTGCACACTTGTATCACTACCAAACGCGTGTTTATTGATAGTATGAATTACTGACGTGGCGTGGCATGGCGTATTATAAGTCTGTTTTAACCCTAATAATTATTTTTCTTGATTGTCGTACTAATTAAACTAAGTGATGATCGATCCAATTGATTCATTTGTAATACTTCCTTATTGATGCAGGCTTAAAGTCAAGATTTATTTAACCATCCCGCCATAATGTACTCCAATAAAACATAAGAAAATTACAAATGGACGTAATATATCATTCAGTTCCTCAAGGAAACAACTCTTTAGGTACATGCCACTCAATACTACATCAAAGGTACAGCATTTATCATTTCACGCATCTAACCAGTAAATACCAGCGTTGAATTATTAGCTAGTAATGCAGCCTGAATGTTCGCGCTTCGTTCTTTATGCCACTAACTCACGCACGTGTGGGTCATAGAGTAGAAAATACGTTCGCAGATGCGATTTGATGTACTTGGTGATTGTTGGTCAAGTGAATTCTGAGTTCAGCTTAATAGGTGTAAAAGGATACTTAACGAAGGTGAAAGTTAGATATTTCTCCCATCATTGTGAGCACTTTTTTGTTCTCGATCATACCTGGGAACCTTTGGCTAAGGTGATATTGAAAGTCAAAGATCAGTTTATTGTTTTTAACGTATTTTTCCAAAATTGGATTCTGTAGGTTCTAAATTAAAGTTTAAATACCGCTTTGACTCCTTAAAGTGTTGCATGCACCCATAAACACAATGTTCTCTCCCATCAACAGTTATGTTGGACACAGCCAAAAGTTGTTATTGTTTCCCAGGAAAAAAAATAGCTTTAATTACTAAGTTTGATTTAGTGTGTCTTTTCACACACCGTATATGATCTCCAGTTAGTCTTCGATTCATAAAACAGCTTACTTTGTTGATTTCACTAAAGAGAACTTTCCAGACAGCTATATACAAAAGTAGTCTAGTCATATTTTGGTCAATAAGTAATTAAGCTCGCTGAAATTGTGTAGATAGGATAAGAGTATTAATATTTAGGCTCATATTTGGTCGGATTTTCATAAAGTTAATTAATTTTAAAATGATAATGAGTTTTAAATCTCGTATGAGGTTTTGAATTACGTATCATTTGGAAATTAAGTAATCTTCGGGATCAAGTCTGCTCTACAATAATTATACGTTCTCTGCCCATCATGCATTAATATTTTCCATTTTATTAATACATTAGACCATCAGAAATATCTCCGTAATTTGATTTTGACATAATATTGTAGGTAATTTTCGGGTTTTTCTGAATATTGGTCGCTTCTTGAGAGTTATGAAACTTTTTCGATGTCTTTTCAACCGTTTTTATTGCTAAATAGATCCTAATTAGTTATTTATTACGGAGGATCGTGACTATACAGAGGTTATTTTTAAAACACCAGAAACCTTAAATGGGGTTATTGTACTCATTATTATGGACAACTTTTTCTATGGGACCAATCCTGTAATCATAAAAAAAAAATCAGTTGTTTCATACATTATGATTTTGTTGTCTGGCATTTTTGTAGGGAACAGCTGTTTTGAGATGTTGAGAGTGGTTATCTACAGTTCCAATATTTGTTAACATGTGAACACGATGTAACTTTAAATATATTTTTACCATGAATTCCTAATTTGTAATATAAATTATGTTTGTGTGTTATTATACAGTAGTTTTTTTTTATATAAGGTACATTGTATTCACATGTAATTACGTATGACTATGTATATAAATAATAACAATGTAAAACGTTGATTTTAAAAGAGTACGTATGGAGTTTCTTGCCCATTCTTCTCCATACAAAAATACCTTTTGGAAGGGGCAACTAGATTCAATTCAATTTTTTTTTCATGTAATGTCGTTCAAAAGTGCCTTATAGTGGCCTAATTAAATAAATGATTTGACTTTGACTTTGACTTTTACAAATAATAACTGTGTTTGTGACAAGTTGAGTTGCTAGTAATCTCGCAATAAAACACTTGCTTATTTGAAATGAGAGCTGATTAAAATAACATAATAATATCTACTTCATTGAACATGGATGCAATTGAATTGACTGAAATAATTTTGATGCCAATAGCCATCGGTGTATTAAATCCAGTCGCTTTCAAAGCAATAAAATAAAATATTTCCGCGCGTATCAACTGTCAAAATGAACGATTTTTTCTGGATTAAACCCTTTGTTTTAATGTGAATGAGAAAATTATGCAAAGTATTTTTATCTGGCACAGACCAACGCTTGACTTCTAATGAATAAAATACTAATATTCTAAAGGTTCCCTTGAAGACTTTAATTAAGTGGTCTTCAGGGTAGCAAATGGCCTACCTATAGTGTCGATGGAGGGTTTAATAGAGCTTATTAATATAATTCAGGTATTTGTTACAAACGCGACTTCAGCACAAGCTCTTTAAAACATTACCAGATGAAATACATAATTCAACAAACGATGTAAGTAAAACGATAACTAAACAGTTTTTGGCTCATTGCATCTTGGCTTTAACGTAAATCCATATTAATATAATGAAGAGGTAAAATTGTTTGTTTGTAAGAAGCAATCTCTGGAAGTACAAAAAATATTTGAAAGATAAAAAGTTACGCTATTGTTGAAAGTCATAGGCTTCGTTTTATGAATATTTATGAATTTGCACGTGGGCAAGTCACCGACGATAGCTAGTTTTGCATAAGTTTAATAAATAATATTTGATCTGTATTAATACTACAGTACTTAGTTACTTCTTATTTTATTAGTTTCATCTGTGAGGCATCCTATGTGTAGGCAGAAACTGGATCCATAATATACATTTTTGAAGTGACCTATCTGTAACTACATTATCTAAGTAGTCAGGTACACATGCGAATGCCATAATAAAATGGTTTTATACCACTGGAAGCCTGTCAGCCATTTTGGAAATATTATAAATAACAAAAAATATGTACTTAAGCAGGTCTTGTGTTAACATAGCTTCGGATATCGAAAATGTGGTAGACATATCGATAAAGTAGCGTATTATAGCAAATACCTGTTACCTGTGTAAAAATAAAAATAAATATTTTGTCTTAGGATATTGGTTTTTGGGGCGTATAAAAGGAATTCAATTTAAAGATAAGACAACTTTGAATTTTTATTACCGGTAACGAGAGGTTGCGTAATTTGATTGTGGTAGGTACTTGTTATTAATTAATATTAAATGGTATTAAATTGACTTATTTTATAAGAGCTTGCTGCTTGGCTTAGTGATTAGTCGAGGCCTATAATTACCATATCCGACAAGGAGGGAATAAGTAGGCAGTATTAATTAGATTTTTGCTCCGACTTAATTTAACGATAAATGGCATATTCCTCTGGGATCTTGTAGTATAAAAATCTTCTTTTCAAAAGGTATGACAAGGTAAAAAAACTTAAAAAAAATGTAGGTAGGTATAAAATAAAAGTTAAAAAAAATCTATTGTCGTTTCGTTTTCTATTTTAATTGTTACTAGCTAAATAACGCCATGCTTCGCAATGGCTCTGTCTGATAAAAAAGGACATGCAAACATACTAAAGCTGAATTTTAATATATTTAAAAAAGTTTAATCACTTTTGTGACAGATTTGTGAAACCACTGAACCGACTTTGATGAAATTTGGTTCAGAGTACGTTTGCAAAACAGTAAGATACTGTATAGAAGGTTAACATAAGACCCCATCATCTATAGTATAAATTGCCAATACAGCCGCGCAACTCCAAAATATTTATTTAGACGTTAAAAAATCACAAAATAAAAAATCTTCAAAACAATTTCTAAATATTCTGAAGTCCATACAACAACACATTACTTACGTTTGAGTGAACATAAAAAGGCTCGTAGTACAAAAATTACACAATTCTGTGCCTCCGGTGAAAACTGATATAACTCAAGTTGTATCAAATTGGAGTTTTAAAATGCACTTGTATCAGAAAAAAATTCTCTACATTTCTGTCTAATCGACATTTTGATACAAGTCATATTTCCAGAGATAGTGTGATACAAGTAGGCCTAAAAAATTATGTTTTAATAGTTAATGACGTGTAAAATAATTTAACTCTACTTAAATCGTTAAATATTTTGAAATATTAGATAGTGGTCCGTGTAAAAAAATATGTCTTAAGTTATATTCCAATACATTTGTATACTTTATCTTTTATAAATGTGATTAATGATATAAACTCAGTTATATTTTTTTACACGAAGACATTGTGCGTAATTTAGGCGTACAACTTCAGACATATCAGTTAACACAAAGTCAAAAGTAAAAAATTGTTTGTGTCTAATGATATATGTGAAATTATATTATTATACACGTTAATAGTACTCAAAATAGGGCATAAAAATGTGTATTATAGTGATACTTCATCTATCGCGGGGGATTGCGCGGGCACAGGGGGCGGCATTACGGGGTATATGCGAGCCGTGCGGGGTCAGTGGCGATAAAGTTTTTAGACGAAGAGCACGCACGCGCCTACGCAGCTGATCGCTATGGCTCACAACAGATTTTCAGAGCGTACAAACCGCATAGCCCTCAATCACCATTTCATGCTGATAATAATGAGGAAGTATGTATATTCTATATTTTTTTTAATCAAGCTCTCACTAAATATCCCGGTATTATAAAAAATATCCTTTACTCTGGCACTTGCGCTGGGCAGAATAAAAACTCCATGGTGGCTACAATGATGCTACTTGCTGTTCCTGTGTCCTGCCTTATATTACATTCGTAGAGCACAAATTCTTGATACCGGGCCATACAAGAATGGAAGTAGACGTGACCATTCTGCAATCGAAAGAGCTAAAAAACGAACGACTACATCCAAGATATTGGGCGCATTAATTCGAACATGAGGTAAACCTGGAATATTTACCGTAGTTGAGATGACAGATTCTATATTTTTTACAATTATAATTAACTAGCGACCCGCCCGGCTTCACACGGGTGCAATGCTGTGCTGATACTTAATATTCTATAAAATTTCTTTACATACAACTTTCACAGCTTTTTTATCATTAGACAATAAGGCTGATGTCAGAAATATTGATCCCGATTTATATTCCAGGGAGGACGACTGAAAATTATCTGTATCCTACTTTTTTATAAACTTTTATTATAATTATTATACTTACTTCTTATATAATATATACCATATCATAAAACATGTCAGTTTCATTAGAACCTATATGTAACAATATGAATATACATCTATATATAAAAGAAAGTCGTGTTAGTTACACTATCTATAACTCAAAAACGGCTGAACCGATTTGGCTGAAAATTGTTGGGGAGGTAGTTAAGAACCAGGAGAAGGACATAGGATACTTTTTATCCCGTTCCGTTCGTGGGACGTGACATAAAACGTTTATATGTAAGTTTCTACAAACTTATGGAGCCTGGTATTTTATTTAAAGGTATGATGACATTATAGCTAACATAACATGTCAAGTAAGCTCCAAGTAAGCTCCTACACAGTCATGAGTAGTCATGACAGCCTGGTACTTTAGTCCTAGGTAGAGGTAGGGTAAGGGTAGGGTATGGTAGGGTAGGGGTAGTGTAGGGTTTGGGTAGGGTAGGCGTAGTGTAGGGTTTAGGTAGGGTAGGGGTAGAGTAGGGTATGGATAGGGTATCGGTAGTGTAGAAGTGGAGGTATCGGTAGAATAGGGGTAGGGGTATCGGTTGGTAAGGGGAAGGATGCTACGCGAACGAAGTCGGCTTTGGGCCATTAATTTAATACTATTGTGCTAATTAAGAAAATAAACATTAAAGATGTTTTTTTTTTTAAATTTAAGGTTTTTTACTTTTTGTTTGTTCAATCAATTTATTCAGATAATTGTATTTTGTATCTTATATAAGTGTGTTTTATTTTTAATACATATTGAGAATTGATTTGTGATTGTTTTGTTTTAGCTTTAAATAAAATTGGTTACAAATATCACTTTACACGAACATGTTCAATTATAATATTAAACATCTTCGTGTAAAGTGATATTTGTAAGTTTACTTGTAGCATTATACACAAAAAATAACATCGTGATAAGTGATATATCTCAATAAATATTAAATTAGGTAAACTTTAAAGTTCTAGACTGATTTCTAACATAAACTTATATTAGATTTGTTCAACAACATTTTTCTTGCATCAATATTATCAGTGTATATACTAAAACATATTTCATGATATCAGTCTTCATGAGAACTGCATGTGTGGTGTAAGTTGATATTACTTAACATACATCAGTTTACACAGACGTAATGTCGGTGCACATTGATATAGTTGACAGTTTTTCCTCAATATTTTCCGAATTTTCTAATGAAATGTTACAAAATCCTGTAATTTTAAAGAAAAACGATGCAACTTCTATTTGACATTAAGTGTTCTGTAAAATTATTGATAATAATCTTTTTAAATAAAATATAAAATAAATAAAACTTTAAATCGCTCTACTGAAAAGTAGTCATTTTGAAGTTATATCAGTTTTCACCGGAGGCACAGAATTAATCCGGCTCCAATTCCTTTATTATTATAAGTTTAAAATGTAGCTGAATATTTGGGGGTTGGGGCACAAAGGAAACTCTTCTTCCGAATGAATGACTTTTGTGTAACGGCTGTGGTCTAAATTAAGAGAATAGCGTTGTTTGGATGTAACAACGTACATATATTTTATTGATACCTGAGATGCGAAAAGGAGATATTAATTCAAATTGTTCACATAAAAGTAAATGACACATAAAAAATAATAATATGTTGTTGATAATTTTGTTTGGTTTTTCTATCAGAAACTTCTCAGTAGCCTCGGAGTCTAGATTTGTGCCCGGTTAATGGCAATAGGCTCGCTCCCTATTACATACGACTTACACATAACTAGCGAAATGTAGGTGTACTAATAGGTACACCTCTCCCTGAGCTTTAGAGTATTACAAGCGTGATGTTATGTTATATTTGTAAAGATAATTACGTGATCAATGCTTGTACCTTAGCTATATGAAAAGAGGCCTTTGATTTATACTTATTAATGTGACAATAAAGGCCTACGCAGACCGGGACGGCATGGCAAGGGATTTATTTTTTTTCTAATGGATATTCAAACGTATTGCTATAGAAATACGACATAAATTGCTATGCTTTAAAATGATGCCGTGGCATTGAAAGGAAAGCAGCGGCATCTATTTAAAGCATAGCAATCTATATCGTATTTCTATAGCAATACGTTTGAATTTCTAAAATTAAATCCCAAGCCATGCCGTCCCGGTCTGCGTAGGCCTTAAAAGCAGTTAAATGTTATTATCCGCTACGCTTTTAACTTGGACCAATACAGACAAGGGCACAAAACAATGCATCCCTGTTTCGCACGTGAGTTCATCGCATCGATCAAAATGATTTATTTGCATCCGATGAGGGTCAAACTTTGAGCCCTTATTACATTAATACTATTATTGAGAATGTTTTCCTGAAGATTGATCTCTTGGAGCAACGGAATAACAATAAACATAATGTATTCTTTTTCTGACTTGCGACTTTATTATATGGATTTATTTATGTCAACTAGACACGCGGTAGTGTGTTAAGCCAAGTTCTAACCAAGAAAGAACTGGCGACACAGCAGATGTGTGTTATACATATTACACGAACCATTTCTAGCCAGTTATGAATCCTTAAAAATTCAAAATCTTTAAATAAACACATGTATTTTATGTTTATAATAGCTGATGACTTGCCCGATTGCCTGTGGTTGCACAACCAATACTAAAGCTAGTTAAAAGCAGCTGGAAATATCGTACGTACCTGAATACACACCTACAGAGCAAGTGAGCTTGAGGAGAGCTATCACCTTAAGCTTACCTCGCTTTTGTATGCATTAAATCTTAAGCATAACTCACATTTTGTTTTTTTTTTTTACAAATATATATTCATGTAGATATGTGTTATTGTATTATTAGTATTGTGTTGTTAATTTCGTTATATTCAGAAGACTTTTTTAAAGTATAAAATAAAATCCGCTTCTATTACAAACCATCTTAGTAGGTTATTTATATTTTCTTTTGCTGTGTGGTTCCTAGTACACTTAGGTAATATTTTTTTTTGCTCTTGTTGTGAACTTGAGTGAAACACACCTACTTAAGTTCATCAACCACTTGGCAATTTTTTCTATCTAAAAAAACACAAATATCTCCATTTTCAAAGGTAAACAGACAGAATCAAAACACACAAATACTTAGGTACCTATTTAAAATAATCCCTTTCCGCCTATTCGTACAATCGCGTAACAATGGACGACACAAAGATTAATCCTAGCGAGATTCAGATTACATCATTGTGATACTATTGTACGGAACTGTACTAGGGGTACTGGTATTGAAACAATTATAACTATTTGATCCGCGAAAGGTTTGGACATTAACAATGTTAGCATTGAATTTAATTGTAAAGATCGTATTTTGTTTTGATCGTAATCGTGATGTGAACTGAAATGAAAATAGTTGAGAATAAAAAAAACGGTTGTAGATTTAAAACTGCCCCGTTGGTTCGTGGTAGCAAGCACAACTGTTGTGCGTGGGGTCCTTTTCATTAGGCAATTTCTCAGTAACAGCCCGAAGTTTGGAAGTTAGTGGTGTGACACGCTGGTGGCTCAGAAAGCACGTAAAGACATTGGCCTTGACTGTCATTTGTAGGTCATTGACTGTCGTCACAGGTAGTCAGAAGCCGAAAAGTCTGATAATCAGTCTCACCAAGGGTTATCGTGATACCCAATAACTACAATTATGAAGTAACTGAATTATGGTCAGAAAGGCAGTCGCTTCATTAAGAAAAGACACTGGTATTCAGCTGGATCTGGTTTGATTAGACTAGATCACAACATAGTTAGAAAAAGGCAGGGCACAGCCGGCAATCTGGCAAATGAGAGCCCTTACTTGTTCTACATCCAAAACCATAAAAAGGCCTTTAAGAACCAATGTATTAAAATAATCTTTAAGGTATTTAAAGATCACTAAGATCAATAAACTCTCCAACTAAGTATATCCGAAACAAATGCCATCAAATCTGCCAGTTCAATTTCAAAACACCAAGCAATATCTGCCACAACATTTTACAAATCCAAATATTTGTGAAATACCGTTGCACGACCATCGCAAATACCGCAAACGAATCGCCGGCTGGTCCAGAGAAGGCTATTCGTTCACTGTGACGTAACGATAGACATTGCCCATTCGGGGCATAATTTAAGGCTGCAAACGTTTTGAGTTATTGAATGAATGATGCTAAGATATGGCTGCTAGTTGTGCTTCAAATGAATGAACTACAATAGAGCAGAGACAGAGAGAAGCTTGTTGTAACTTCGGTAAGATTATGTTCTGCAGTGGATTGTCTTAAACGGAGATAGTAAATTAAGTATATTATATTAATATCTTAGGAAAATAATAATATCTTAGGACAACCAACACATCGCCATCTGATCCCAAACTAGGCAGAGCCTGTACTATGGTAACCAGACAACTGATAAATATACTTATATATTTCTAAATATATTAAATAAATAAAATAAATAAATAAATATCTTGGGACAACTCACACACGGCTATCTGATCCCAAGCTAAGCAGAGCTTGTGTTATGGTGACCAGACAACTGATGTAAATACTTATATAATTTGCAAATACATACATATTATAGATAAATCATACCCAGACACAGAACTAACAATCATGCTCATCACACAAAGTTTGTCCTGGGTGGGAATCGAACCCACATATTACCCATATATTACATACATATTGTAGATAAATTACACCCAGACACAGAACAAATCATCGTGCTCATCACACAAAGATTTGTCCTGGGTGGGAATCGAACCAACAACCTCCGTCCTAGCAGTAAGGGTCACTAACTACTAGACCAACAGGCCAGTCGATATTAAGACAGCATTATAATAGTTAAGGATCGTAGCAGGTGGCGTTCTGTAGTTTCTGCCTATCCCCATGGGAAAAAGGCGTGAGTTTATGTATGTATTATAGTTATTTAGATAAATTTTACATGGAAGAAATTGAGGTCTTTGCCCACCAATGAGATAGTGCAGACTTAATGTATAATTAATGATTTTACAGCTCTTAAATAGCCATTGATAGATATAGAAAGGCCTCTAGATATTGTAGACTAAAGTATTGATCACAAACTTGTGAATAGGTATTAAATTACAAATCACAGTATTTAAATCCAATCCGATTTTTTTGGCTATTCTACGAACCGCCTGGACCAATTTTGGCGGGACCTTCACTGGCAGATAGCTGATATTATAAGTAGTAACTAATTTTAATTTGATTTTAGAAAAGACTGCTTCGAAGGTCTAGTAGTCGCAAAGCGCGACTGCTGAGCATGAGGTCTTGCGTTCGATTCCCGGATCGGGCAAAGTGTTATTGGGTTTTTCTATCACGAAATTCTCAGTAGCAGCTTCGGAGTCTGGATTTGTGCCCGGTTGATGGCAATAGGCTCTCCCCCTATTACATGGGACTAAAACATAACTGGCGAAATGTGGGTGTACTAACGGATACACCTCTGCCTAACCCTTCGGGGATTACAGGCGTGATGTTATGTTATGTTATGATTTTAGAAAAGAATGAGCGTTCCGCGTATTAAAACCCGGCAGATAATAGTCACTCACATGGGCATAAAGCTAGTACAAGATAAAACAGAATACATTATTAGATCTAGAGGCTATTATTGAATAACAATATCAAAATAAGGAAGAAGAACATAATAAAAATAATCTGTCCCATCAAAATCTTCAGAGGAATAAATAAACATTGAGATGCAATAAATAACACACGCACACACAGCTCCTTACACGCGATAGTATTTATCATATAAAATATATATTATAAGGAAAACATCATAAGATTATAAGGATCAATGGAGTATATTATAGTGGTTGGGATTATATCATAAAAAGCAGTGATATTCTGTTAAAAAAGTCCGTATCATCAGATTCATCAGATGATATGACCTGTTTTAGCTTCAGGAAGGAAAATTTTAACAGAAAAGTAAGGGCCGTCGAAAAATATTAACTGTGAATTTAAAAAAAAAAAACACGGTTTTATTAAATTCTGTCGCCATCACGAAGCCTTTACCAAAGTATAGGTTACCTTCCAATCTAACTAGATGTAGCTGCTTTTAAGTATTTTACAATGGAGCGACTGCCTATCTGATCTCCACAAAACAGTTACTGGGTAACCGGACGTACCCTTTGGTGAAACTGGCTGTCAGATTTCCAAAATACTGCTACTGAGACCACTGAGACTGGTTTTCACTGTTTCAAGATTCTGATTTCTAGGTAACAACAGTACTCCTTGAAAAGACTGATTGTCAGACTTTTAAGATTCTGATTTCTGGGTAACAACGGTACCTCTTTGGTAAGACTGGTTGTCAGAATTTAAAGACTCTGAATACTGGAAACTACTGTACCTCTTGGTAAGACTGGTTGTGGGACTTCTAGAATTCTGACTATTGGTACCGTGTTTACTATTATGAATTCGCGATACTTTACACGTTGCAGTCTAGTGACAACCAACCCTGTCGCTCCATTTATTAGAGTATCGTCTGCTTCTCCCTTGTATGGTCACTCATTCGATATCCACTTGTTGAAGATTACATTTCCAGTTTGGAATTACAGTCTGTGATGAGAATATTCTAGAAAATTGTTTCCGTATACCAATTACAAGTATCGTACCGAATTTTTAAAGCCTTCGACTTTACTGTAAATTCAAATTGAATAAACGAGTGCTGTGGCGCTACCCGGCAAAGGCTTACGTCCAGACTGTGGGACTACGATTTGCAAATGGGAATTCTACTGGTAATATTACTTTTAAAAAAGATTTTCATGTTATGTGAATTAATACCAATTCACTGGTCTTTCTTTTCTTCTGTTCCTATATTTATTACTTATTATTTTTAAGCTGAAGAGTTTGTATGTTTGTGTGAACGCGTTTATCTCAAGAAGTGCTGGTCCGATTAAGAACAAATCCTTTTGTATAGCCTGTTTATCAAGGAAGTTTGTAGGTTAGCCTCACACTACAACTCACCATGTTATCCATAAAACCATGTTCCATGTTTTGTACTTTTGTTGCAAATTTTTTAATTAAATAAATAAAAAAAATGTGGGGTACAGATAG
Source organism: Hoplodrina ambigua (assembly GCA_949774945.1). Lineage (NCBI taxonomy): Eukaryota > Metazoa > Arthropoda > Insecta > Lepidoptera > Noctuidae > Hoplodrina > Hoplodrina ambigua. The sequence continues at coordinate 3,501,371 of OX458976.1, forward strand.
TCATAAAAAGCTGTTGCACCGTAGATGAAAGAAAGAAAGAAAAAGAAAGATTAAATGTTTATTGACACAGACTATGTGCACACAAAAATAATAATAAAAAGGCAATAAAAATAACAGAAAGTAAGAAATTGTGTGCCCCACAGCTGCATAAGTAGTATGTAAAAAATATATGCTATATTTATCAACGTCATGCAAAAAAGATCCAATATTGAAAATGTCGAGTACCCAAGGGCCTTGGTCCTTCAGTACGAAATCCACTTAAAAAAAACCAACATTCAAGGCTACTTTCATCCGCAGACGAAGTGGACGCATCATCACCATAAATATACGTTATCACCGCTGCCGGGTCGATGTGGCCCCACGGATATTTCGATTTATGGGAATTAGGGACACCGTTCTGTTCAGATTATTTATGTCGCGCTCGCTCGACGCTGTATCTGCGTCAGTTTATTTGTACAGTTTTTCGAATGTATTATGTTACTGTGTTGCAGTGTACACGTCGACGTATGAGAGTAGTGAAATAACTATATAGTAAATAGCTTTTGCCTGCGACTTCGACCCCCGTTTTAGAAGGTTAATTTTGGAAAATCCGTTCTTAGCGGAAGTCTACTAACTATTATCTACCTCCCTACGAAACATCTTTAGACGTAAAGCGGTTTTCTATATTTTGTGATGAGTAAGTGTATGATGCTTTTGTCCATATGTAAGTTGTCCTTTCAAAATTTGCAAACCATTTGATATGGGTATCAAATGAAAGGGCTCGAAGAGTAGAAAACGAGAAAGAGTAACATCACACTACAAAAGGCTTGTTTTAAAAAGGTTTTTTTACTATTAATAATTTATATATTATTATTTAGATTTAGTTTCTGCCCGCGACTTTGTCCACATGGTTTTTTTACCTGCTTTATGTTAGGTCTTTGGTTATTACTGTGTGATACTCCCATGCCTCGGAAAGCACGTAAAGCCGTTGGTCCTACACCTGATCTCTCCGGTCGTGTCAGATTGCCGTCCCATCGGACTATGAGAGTCTGGGAAGAGGGAGAGCTTCTGTGTTTGCGCACACACTTGTGCACTATAATATGTTATGTGTACTTGCCTAGTCTCCATTGAGATAAGTAGGAGGATATTATTAGTTACATCTATTAATACCAGATGTAATATATTTACTACTGGATGTAATATGAGCATGATTCATCTATAAGTTAACTTGTCATGAGAGATATGATTGATGGTTAACTAAACATTTCCGGCATCAGTAATCATGATATACATAATACCGTAATTTCTATTTTGTGTTAGGTTACAAACGAACTGTTAACACTAAACATTTCTGAAAATTCAATATCCTATTGATTACTGGAATATTTGGCTTGGAATTGCGAAAACATTCTGCATCAGTAGTACCCAGGTTAAATATTTTTGTCAAATTCCTAACATCATTTTGGAGGTATGAGGAACAGGGTGGAAAGTTCCACAGCCCTCATTTAAAAGGGAGGATACTCCAATGAGACTGGTATTTTGTCTGGTAGGCTACTGCCCAACGGTTGTTGCTGCAATTTTGTATACATGCTGATGTCGCGGAGAATTTTGAAATCGCGTGTCTATAATAATATTCATCGACACTCCACAAAAAAAATAAACACTTGATGTAAAAAATAACTTCACAATGGTGCCGATCAATTCTCTAAAATTAGTCTAGTTTGTGAACAAGGGATCACAAACTAGACTAATTTTAGAGAGTTGACATCTCTTACCAACCTACAGCGAAAGGAAAGGACGGTGACATTAAAGAACTAAGTTAGCGATGTCAAATTAGTTTTGCCTTGAACTTTTCCATACGTTTTAAGAAGTCAAATATAGTTTTATGGATGTGTCAGATTGACTTAATTTGACAGCTCTTATTTACATTAGTCTCTTTCTTGTTTTATTAGACAGAAAAAGACGGAAATAGTTTTATTTTAGTTTAGTTTGTGACCAAGGGAATCGTAACCACTGTATTTATCTGTATTTTATTATTGGAAGGAATGAAAGGTTGCCTTTGCCCAGGAGTGGGACAGAACAGGCTAATAAAATATATAAATATTTATCTCTTTAGCACGAAACATGAAGGCTGTATACAGCATGTAATTTTTTTTTTACTCTGCAATTTCGTGCTAAGACTTCCGTACCTATAATGCCCTAAACTGAACGTTTCTATACTGATAAGAACCTCTGTTCAATACCTGATGAAGATCTCATCCAATTTCTCAACAGAATATTGAAAAATTCAACCGTTTTACGTAAATTACACCACTTGTTGGCCTAGTTCCCAACTGCGTTCGTGAATTAACTGTTTTAAGGTAAATCCTACCTCAGCTCCACCACACCAGTTTGTACGACTAAAATAAATATTTTAAATGTACCTAAGTGTAATTAAAAAAGTAGTTTACTACATACGTACTTAATTATTTTACTAATTAATGTTGGTTTTTAATTAAAAATTGTCCTACCAATGCTCTTGGAAAAGGTGTAGCGAAAAAATGTATTTAAATGTGATTAGGTTCATAATATTTAAATGAAAGCCTGGTTTATAAGAATGATGATAAAGGAAAACGCCTTTGCAAATAAATAAAATTGAAGAGTCTGTCACATTTCACTTTTGATCTCAGTCGTGTGCGCACCCTTTGATCCGTATAAAAATCAAATAATACATAACACCACGCCTGTAATCCCCGAAGGGTTAGGCAGAGGTGTACTTACCTATTAATACACCCACATTTTTTTTTTTTTTTTTTATTGGGACAAGCCCGCCACACTTTTCCCACCCACTGCAACTCCTGAAAGCCAGAATCAACAGTGGAGGCCACCAGAAAAGCGTCGAGGCAATGAAGCTCGACGAGTCCCAGAGAAACGTATAACTGTCTTGGGTCCCGCAACGAAATTAATCAGAAAATAATAGCGGAGGAGTAAGAAAAAAATAGTTTCCACTTCCCTCCATACAAGCAGGAGACAGAACAGAACTAGGCCAATAGGCACAAAGGGACGTTTGCAACTGGGAAAAGCCCAGATTGCCAAGCACCACGGATTGCAATTATTACAAAATTAATGGGTCCTAATGTGAGCTGTTACTTTTGATTCCAGTAATAGGTATGGCAAAAACGCTTGAACGCACGGAAATTAGTTCTAGTTTCTACAAGGTCCGCATAATAAACAACACCGGATGTAGCCTGTACACTATCTAGCATAATATTGCGTTCATTCTGCCAAAGAATACACTCCCATAAGATGTGATGAGCAGATTGTTCATATTCACAGTCAGATGTAGAACATTGACACAAAGGAGTAGCAACAAGCTTGAAAGAAAATAATTTACTCTTAAAGTTGCCATGACCTGTGAGAAATTGGGCAACACAGTGGTCCACCTCCAGCCATGTTCTGGCCAGCCGCTCACGAACGGATGGAAAGAACTGATACAGGTGCCGGCCCTTGATAGAATTATCCCACCTACATTGCCATTCGGTTAAAAGTTCCTCCCAGACGTCAGCCTGCGGTTTAAATAATCTAGAGATCTTAGCACGGTCCCGTTGTGTCAGAAAGTTTGTGTCCATGGTCTCTCGTGCGGAATAGTACATTGCAGCACGTCGCTGCACCTCAAGATCGACTGGAAGTACACCTGCAAGTACTGGTAGGCCTTCAGTACTAACGGTCCTATACGCTTTACATAAAAATATTAAAGCTAACCGTTGACTTTGAAGCAATTTACGTCGTACCGCCCCTATGGTGGCCCTATCGGCCCAAACAGGTGCACCGTAGCACATACAACCTAGATAAGTAGCCCCATAAATAGTTTTTAGAGTTAAGAAAGATAGGCCCCAGGTAGCTTTAGAAATTCTCGTTAAGGCATAAAAGTTCTTCTTGGCTTTTTCTCCTACTGTTTTAATGTGGTCAATAAATGAAAAGTTCTTTTCTAAGACCAGACCAAGGTAGCACACGGATTGTTTACGTTTAACTGAAACGTTATTAAATTTAATACTAGGACATGATTTAAGATTACCTTTTAGAATAAGCTGATAGGTTTTTTGCGGTGCAAAGGTCAAACGGTTTCGAACACCCCACATTTCGCCAGTTATGTTTAAGTCTCATGTAATAGGGGGCTAGCCTATTGCCATCAACCGGACACAGACTTCAAGGCTGACTGAGAAATCCCTGATGGAAAACCCAATAACACCTGCCCGACCTGGGAATCGAACCCAAGACCTCATGCTCACCAGTCGCGCTTTGCGACCACTAGACCCACGAGGCTGTCGCCGTATAAAAATCAAATATAAAATATTTTTCAATCACAATGCACCTTTATTAATATCCGAAATACCCACTATTAAAGTGTATAGAACATTTATTAAACTTCACCAAAGCTTCATATTATATTACTTAAATCCAAACATAACAGACAATAAAACTCCATGGGAGATTTTTTCTCATAATAATCTCTTTATCAAAAGAACCATAACACCGTGTCGTTCTTTTGTACAATTAAACAATCGATAACCGACCTTATACCTCAACATTAAAGTAGAAAATTATTAACAAGAGAGGTTCAACATTAACATAATTTCATAACCAGGGGTGAACAGATTTCTAATAACATATTTTGATTTTTTTATTTCCCCTCTTTGAAAAGATATTTCGCATTAATGGGTGGGATAAGACCCCGTCTGATTATGACCACGACTTTTGTTCGGTACCCTATTGTAATAGCGTGATGTTTGAGAGTGGTCGTTAATATGGAGAAGTTTCCGATTACTATTGGGGTGTCCACTCTAATCTACTCCGTATAATATTATAAACAGAAAACCAACTTTCTCTGTTAGTTTGTTTGTTGCCTCATCACAGCAAATCGACTAAATTAATAGTAATAGCAATAGTAATATTATAACACAGATTTTTCTGACATAATATATTCAACAAACTGTCGTATTATATCAAACTGTCATTTGTTTTTGTCATTTTATTCAAAAATATAATAAATATTTTTTTAATATTATTATTTTATATATAATATATATATATATATAATATTAATATTATTATTTTTTATATTTTAGTTTACATTATTCGTGCGTGCCTATTAATCCATCTATCTATTAGTCATATAAAATGCTTTGTCCTGAATGACTGACTGACTGACGGATCAACGCACAGCCTAAACCACTGATCATAGAGACCTGAAACATGGAGGCTGTGTTTTTTGTATGGCGTAGGCATCCGATAAGAAAGGATTTTCCAAAATCACCTCCTTAGGGGATGAAACCCAGGCCCAAAAGTTGTATTTAGAAATCATCATTGACACGTGTGTATTAAGTCGTAAGTTACATACATATATCATTAACTACTGCTAATGACTAATTAAGAAACTTGTGCGTAAATGTTTATTTTCCTAAAGAAATAAAAGTGATAAAATTTGATGAAGAGGTAGCTTGGGATTTAGATTAGAACGTCAGTGGTGCCGATTTCCTTGTTCACAAACTGTACTAAATTTAGAAAACTGACATCTCTTACTAACATACAGCGAACGGAAAGGACGGTGACATTAAAGAACTAAGTTAGCGATGTCAAATTAGTTTTGCCTTGAACTTCTCCGTATTTTTAATCCATACGTTTTAAGATATCAACTATAATTGTATGGATGTATCAGATTGACTAAATTTGACAGCTCTTATTTACATTAGTCTCTTTCTTGTTTTATTGGACAGAAAAAGATGGAAATAGTCTAATTTTAGCTTAGTTTGTGACCAAGAGAATCGGCACCAGTACCTACCTACGCTATATTTTTTAAGTGACTTTAAAAATGAAAGATGTTATAAATTCGGTGATACTTTACTTGATTGTTTACTCAGAACTCCTTCATTTACGTACAGATTTGGAAAATTATTGTTTATTATTCCTCGTCTTCATCTGCGTCCGCGGTTACCGATATTTACGAGGACGAAGTCACGGGTAAAAGCTATTCTAATAAACAAAGCTTGTATTTTGGGCTAATCGATTTGATCCCTAAGTTTAGTCGAAGGTCAAGAGAAGTAGTCTGTTTAGTTAGCCAGACCACTTGTACGTAAATAGAATGGTCTTTATGTACTTACAAAAATAGATTTACAGAACGATTTGTAGTTATATTTAGGTTAGGTTTTTTTACGTGTCTGACTGCCTCGTCGGTCTAGTGGTCGCAAGCGCGAACTGCTGTGCATGAGGTCTTGGGTTCAATTCCCAGGTCGGGCAAAGTGTTATTGGGTTTTTCCATCAGGAATTTCTCAGTAGCAGCCTCGGAGTCTGGATTTGTGCCCGGTCGATGGCAATAGGCTCGCCCCCTATTACATGGGACTAAAAACATAACTGGCGAAATGTGGGTGTACTAATGGGTATACCTCTGCCTAACCCTTCGGGAATTACAGGCGTCATGTTATGTACATGTAGATGGTTCAGATCAAAAGAGTTTACAATTTGTGTTTTTTTTTTGGACTTAAGTTCTACTTCCTATTGTAATGTCGGTTTTCTGCGAGGTTTTATTTTCTTGCGTGGAAACCTAATTCTTTTTTAAAATAAAAGTTAGCCTAAGTTTCGCATTTGTATATATTTAGTATTTAGCAAGTATTTAAGAAAAAAAAGAATTAAAAATATCATGACATCACTAGTTTTTTCAGGTTCTATCGTAAAGGTAATTAATTATTGCAAAACTTTTACGAGTACCTAATGGTTCAAAAGTTTCCTAAAAGTCCGGCGCACCCCAAAAAATCCTCAAGTCACACTCAAAACACATTCTCTTTAGCAAATGGCTTACGTAGGTGCTTCATAAAACCAAAGTTCCCATGACATGATAATGAAAGAACGCTAGCCCCAACAAATAAGGTAAAATGAGGGGTAAGGGTAAAAGGGCCTCATAGGTAGAATCAAGTGGCTAAGCCATTGCTATCGAGGGTCATTATGGTACCCTTTGCCTTTGTTGATTTTATAACATGATTCGGCATTCATACTGCAAAGTTTTTTTGAGTATTTTTCTGTATGATATCTCGTACTGCTTCATTGGTCTAGTGGTCGCAAAGCGCGTCTGCTGAGCATGAGGTCTTGAGCTCGATTCCCAAGTCGAGCAAAATGTTATTAGGTTTTCCCATCAGGAATTTCTCAGCACCAGCCTTAGAGTCTAGATTTGTTTCGGTTGATGACAATAGGCTCGCCGCCTATTACATGGTACTCAAATATAACTGTCGAAATGTGGGTGTACTAACAGGTATACCTCTGCCTTGCCCTTCAAGGATTATAGGCGTGATATTATGCGTTATCTCACAGGACAACTTAGGAGGTTGTCGTCTGCTTAGCTAGACTTTGTTTTGGCTTAACAAATGATGACCTCCAGTCAGGGGATAAAAGATATGTATAAAGAAAGCGAATATACGCTAAGGGCGCCCTCTGTGTGGTACAGACTTCGGCTTAAGGCGTCGTTGGGGGAAGACAGCAAGGGACAGGCTGGATTAGATTTGAATATTTTTGCTATTTTACTGCACTACGAAAACGTGGAACGAAGAAGGGGAGGAAGTGCACAAAACTTTTATAAGGGATGTTTTAACATAACGTAATCAAAGACTTAGGAAGAGGTGTCACATTACGCCAGTCATGTTTAAGTCCCATGTAATTAAGGGGAGAGTTTATTGCATTCAGTTGGGCATAAATCTAGACTCTTATGAAAACGCTTGCGGAGTTTGAGAAACGAATCCAGAACCTTATCCTCAGATGATGTTAGCGACTTCTAGACCAACAAGATTACTGAGACCAAGAAATCAATATCGATACTTATTTATACTTATACTAGCGATCCGCCTCAGCTTCGCACGGATACAATTTATGAATGAAAGAAATGGTATGATTTTCGTACAAAACATATCATGCCAACTAAATTTTCCAGTGGATTTTTAATAGAGTTTCTCAAACACAACAAAAAACAGCCTAATCCGTCAACCTGTTCTCAAGCGATAATTTTTTATACTTGCGGCAATTCATTTTATTTATATAGGTATATACGGAGAAGAAGAAAGCATGATTATAACGCAAAATATATCATCATCATTGAATATTTCATAGCCCTTCAATAAACGTTGATTTTATCATGCAAATTACAAAAGACGTTATCCAGACATGGTCCGCCTTAGAGAAACAATACTTCAGAATTCCGATCACACAGTAAACAAGTAATTGCAAATAGCTCCGCTTAACTATCCGGCAATGAAATTCTCTAGTAAAAAGCTTAAGAAAACAATAAAATTTCCGCAAACTATCTCTCAAGAACACAATGGGATTCCGACTTTTCAAGTGCCAAACAATAAGTTCTTTGCGTGCTGTTCAGTAATAAAAACTCTTGGAGTGCAAAGGACAATGCGTTTTAGTACGGAACACTTTTGTAGTCTGTTTTCTGTGACAGGTAACTGAGTTTCATTATGGAAGCCAGGATTGGGTTTGATTTGAAGCGGTTCTTAGAAATGTTGAATAGAACGAGATGAAATTCTCTTTTAGAGCTGGTGTGAGATTGTTGTACTCAGAAATTCAGTTTTTGTTTTGTGTGAAACATTCGTTCTATTTATACCAATGTTGAGATTTCACATAACATCAGTTGTGTATAATATAAGTATGAGTTATTTGATGTTGTTGTGTATTGAAGCCATAATAATATATTCTGTCTCATACAAAAATAAACAAACACACGAGACACACACAATTTGACTCAGCCCAATTCACACAATAAATCTTAACACGTTGAATAAAAATTTATCATCAACATTCAATGCTGTAGGTCCCCTTCAACCGAACCCCTGAACCAATAACACAGTTACATTATAAATAAACACATCAAACAAAAAAGACTAAACAATAGATAAACAAGAATAAATGAAGCCAGGTAAAACGCCAACAAAGGAGACGTACACTGCGCGCTAATACTCAACAACTATTAAGGGTTCATTGTTCCAACACACAATAAGAAGTGTAGTTGGAAGGATTCTCATAAAACTGGCGTTAAGATCTTATTATAGAACATTTACTGAGACAAAAGGCCAGCCTCTTTAGAGGGTATAATATACCTGTGTTGTTTATTGCAGTACTTGCGGAATTAAATGCGGCTCTTGTGAATAAAATTAATTAACCTGAGCGTCTTGATGAAAATGAAGGAAGAGAGGAAGACGCGCAATGGATGATAATAATAATTGTACAATCAGAACTGATCTTGAAACAAATAGAAGTAAATTAAATAATAAGCGTTTGGAAGAAGACGATAAAGAGAGTATTGTTATTATAATAATAGAGATGCCTTTCAGATAAGATCAAAAGACCAATTTCCGTGATTAAAAATGCTCAAAATTTGATCGCATACCCACCCATCTCATTGACAGCTAATGTAACTATAAAGCTTGTCAAAAATGTAGATACATAATAGACATTTTTGACAGATTAGAATGCGAACGTAAGATAAAAAATAAAAAATAATCTCAAGATCTGAAAGCCAATTCTATGAATAAAAAAAGCACAGAATCTCATCTCAATGACCGTCAAGGACAACAAATTAAAAAAAAAGAATTAACACAGATTGATGCTGAGAGTAAAGAGGTACCGTTTCTAACACTTAACTGGGCCTATGATATCAATTGTCTACATATAACTAACCAAAAAAATATAAAAAAAAACATTAGAAAATAAAAACTGTACGACTAACGATAAACAATATAATACCTAGTAACTAACAAAAAGCATGACTTAGGCAAACACAAAAAAAGGAATCTAAAGTCAAAACAAAGAGGTACCACAACGTAAGTACAATGTAACGTAAGTATTCCTTTACATCGCTGTCATCTGGAAACGTGCCCAGACGCAGCATTACCTACGTTGAATGGCAAAGCTAATTCTTTGGCGCCAAGAACGGTCCACCACTATTTCTCTTCTCCATAATTATACCATTGTACGTTAGCTTAAGGTCTAGTTCAGCATGCGGTCTGTCCGGTATTTTATCCGTTGACACGTTATCTAGTTGAGAGCGTCCGAAACTTCATTTGCTGGTTTGCGGTTTCCTATTGAGATGTCGTCGGCTACAAGAGCCATCAATTTCCTGACAGCATATGTGGCTTGCAAATTGACACTTGCTATTCCTGTTGTATTTCGGTGGCATAAAACGTTAGCCGAACTCAAAGTCAAATCATTTATTTGGCAAAGATCATTAAGGCTCTTTTCAACGTCATATACAAGAAAAAAATATTGAATCTAGATGACCTAAAAGGTAGTTTCGTATAGAGAAGAATGGGCATGAAACTCCATACTTACTCTTTGAAAGTAATTTTAAGCTATACTAACTAATTGACTACCTGTTATATTGATATTAAGACGTATAAATACTCATAGGTCTTTTTCTTTAACTAAATCTCTATTATTCTGTTTCCCAGAAACCAATATTGGTTCTGTTTAACTTATTATTATTTTAACCGCCCACGTATCTTTCATTAGAATTATAGACTTCTTAATGTTTTATTGAAATACTCTAGTCACCCACTCTGCATGTAATATTCAGGACTATGACGCCTACAGATTTTGTCATGAAGAATTTTATTCTTATGCGATGTAGGACTTTGTCAACAAAAAAAAAAATATTTGCTTCTTTTGCGCCCACGACTTTATCTGCGTAGGCTTCAGAATCAAGTCAAAGTTCTTAACTATTCGACAGAGTAAAAAACACAACAATAATTAATGTAGCTTTCATTTCTAGTAGCACTTGCAAATATGTATTGTAGTACTTAACATATATTTTTTTTGGTACATCGTCTTCACATTCGTTTTGAATTATGCATCTACTACTTATCGTAAAATATATTTTTAAAAGAGTATATAAGGAGTTTCTTGCCCATTCTTCTCAATATGAAATGGGCAACTAGATTCAATTTTTTTATCTCTTTCTTTTAAATGACGTTAAAAGACTTTGACTTTGATACAAATTATCCTATCTATTAAGCTAGCTCATATCAATGTGTCTGTGTACCTTTCAGGTAATACCATTTAGTTAATTAAGCGTGATAGTGTAACAAACATACATCTATGTAACCTCATAAACTCTAACGTCTTTAAAAGTTGTAGAAAAGCATATTACTCCCTCAAGGGTATCAAATTAATCAGAACATAATCAACAGAATTAAAGTAACATAAGTATACACCCATTCTTAAACATACAAGAGATGCTAAAACTACTTTTATTACATCTTAAAATGCTAGTGCACGTGACTTGGACATACATTTAGACTAAGTTCTACAAGAGAACAAATTCTACCTGTGCGTGACTACTTGACGCTCTGCTTGCTCCGAAAGAGGAAATTTGGCGTAAGATTTCGGACATGACTACGTAAAACCACTTTAACGGTGTTGAAAGAAAACTCGGATTGAGAACTCCAAATGGAGTACATCTAATACAAAAATGGAAAAGATAATAATACTAACCTTTTATTGACCTACTGCAGTGCAAAGATCTCTTCCCAAATAGAGAAGGCACGAGTACTGATCACCACGATTGCTTAAGGCTGATTGGCGATTAAGACTTATCATATTAATTTTTTAAGTCCACGCTTTTCTCATGGGACTACTGAGCATGAGGTTTTGGGTTCGATTCTCAGGTCGCAGCAAAGTGTTAATGGGTTTTTCCATCAGGAATTTCTCAATATAAGACTTAAAAGGCGTAGTGCATTAAGGTTTTTCTCACAATGTTTTCCTTCATCGATGTCAGAGATATCCGATATAAAAGAAAGTACTAAATGTAAATATGTTTACTAAGTAATATTTAAATTTAAATTAATTTGGCTCAATAGTGTATTTAATTGGAAAAATAATTACTGCCTTGAATCAGAATTGGTATACGAAAAAATATCCAAGTTATCATTGCTTAATGCGTAAAATTATTAAAATTAATATCTAGTAAGATTTTTATTTCACGAAATCCAAACTAGAACTACTAGGCAGTCGGTAAAACGGATAGTTTGCTGGGTTCCAGTTTTAACTAACGAAGCGTAACTAGAAACTACGGCCAGCTGCAACATTAAATAAATGCTTCCATACAGTAATATTAGATTACCGTTGGAGTTCTGCTTTATAATTCTGATAATTTGGAAGATAAGGACAATCAAATTTCGGCAAAATATCCATTGTTTAGATACACCTACCCCTGAATGTAGGCCTAATGTAGGGGTGTCATGACAAAATTGGAAAATGGATCGTGTAATAAAAAAATATAATATTTACCTTAAAACTTTCCTCTTCTGCTAATCACATTTTTGTTAAATTGTAATTCTTCTTTGTTTGTTTTTCTTTCGACATGCTGTCTAACATCTCATAAATAATCGAAACTTTAAGTAATAAGGAAGACAGTAAAAATATAACAATATTGTTTTTCCGCAATTCCTACGAAGCTTGCTAAGAATCAACAAACAAAACGCTTCAAATAAACACCATAAGCTGCATATATAACGTCACATGCCAACCCTAAGGCGCCGTCATAAACGGATGAGTCACAAACGCCACCTGCCTTCAATAATGTTATTAAACAATCTATACGCCAGCCTGATAGCAAACATGGCATTATTTGATTAATTCTGTACGGGAAGGATATTGTATTGAATTTTTATTACACTGTTTAGTCATAGAGTAACGTTATTAAAGAAAGTGGTTGTATATAGTTTGGCTAATTCAATTGCTTGGTTTATCATTTCTACATAGTACAAAACAAAGTTGCTTCCGCCGTCTGCACGCTTAGATCTGCCAAACTACGCAACGTATTTTAATGCTGTTTTCATCAATGGACTTACTAAATCAGTCAAGAATTAGGGGAAAGGTTAAAATGTATCATTACACCCATGCGAAGCCGGGGCGTGTCGCTAATTATTATTAAATCCACAAACTTCCAAGATTGGCTAATGGATTGATGACAGCAGGTAGGAGGGCGATGATCTTCATCCTTAAGTCACCTAAATATTAACCTTTCAATTATGCTCTGAAAATTTTATACAATCAACCGCAGTACTATTCTGTTAATATCTACATTGGTGAATTTAGGCGAATTAAGTTTGAGGTTAGCTCAATTCCTATCCTCAAGGGTCATGACAGCTCTCCCCATGCTCACTCCACCTAACTCATCGAGGGGGACTTTTACAGACTACACTGCTGAGAGCATTTTCTTTTAACTCAGCTTCCTTTACTTTGCTCACTCTGCCAGGTATCGGTTTGATTACAAGGAAATGCGCTTCTGTCATTTCACTGAAGTGAATCAAAGAATACACCGATGTCCGAAAGTATTCTTGCCAGGTACAAAATCATGCCGCAGCGCTCCGAAGGCGTCCCAGGGGACATCATTAGTGCCGGTAGTCGAAAGCATAGTCACTAATAAAGCTCACTAATCATGTGGCCTCCAAGATATATTACCCACTATTTTCCCAGCAAATACTGGAACATGTTTCTCAGCTAATTTGCCGGTCAGCAGGCCTTAAGCATATATGGACTGATTTGTTTACTTAGGACCCGAGATGAGGAACTTAATTATTTGTGCCGTGTTTCTTTTTACGGGCAGTAAATAGATCTTTGCTTGGATCTTAGGTAAGAATGATTTATTTGATGGGGATTGGGGGTGGTCGTTTTTGTTAAATTAAAATACAATTTATTTTAACCGATAATTATTATCATTGTAAACTTTGACGGGATAGGTCAATAAGCAAGTTTATTATTTAGCAAATAAACGTGTATAATTCTAAATTTAAGAGCTGAAAGTAATACACATTCGTACTAGATATTTAACAATCAAAAGCTTTTAACAATGCAATACTTCGAACCTAGATAAAAATAGAAACCTTTGCTTAGACAACGAAATAATAATATTGCTAAATCTGCTTTCTAAGATTTCACAATAACGTTATTGGAAAAGGGTATTAAACATGTTATTTCATCATATTCAGAAAATCACAGAAAATCCTCTTATCTGTCTGGAGTTCACCCTAAATTATTAACATTACCTTGACTGTCCATTACAGCCCCTAAACGCGTCCACTCCCCTCTAGTTTTGGGATTCCACGCCCCGCGTCGCTCAGCCCAGTTGTCATCTCGTACTCGATAAGGGAAGCACGCGCGTTTGCTCCCCTAGTGACTTCAACTTTACGAATTCGTCGCATCGTTTTTCGAACTTGATCCTTTTTTTTCAACTATTTATTCTGTGGGTTAGTGTGAAGTGGTTTGAACGTGTTGGGATTTTCAGAGGTAAGGATTTTCTATTTTGGAATTTTATTTTTGTTAGTTTTATTTAATGTAATGGTCATAATGTGTGCATTAAAATATTTTATTTGTATAAAAACCTTTTGTCGATTTATTTATACTTTTTCCGGCCTTGGTTATATTCCGTAAAAATATATTTATATTTATCAATAATTTGAACAGTTATTCGGTAGTATATAGTGATAAGTACCTATGTTTTTGTTCATATTTATTTTAACACGTAATGTTTTATTTTCTTTTTTTTTAATAAGTATGAGTTTCTTGCTATTTAAATTTTAAGCTTTATTATTGTTACCGTTTAGTGACCTAGCAGCAATTTCATTTTCAAAATTATTCTTTTCTGTTTTAATTTTATCAGCATTAACACCTTTTTTAAGAACGTTATCAGTTCCTAAATTGTCGTTTATTATGTGATGTCTAAACTGACTATAATATGGTCTATTACATTCATGTTGGCCCTTAAAGCACACAATAATGCAGCTTTTGCTTTATCAATCCCATTTAACTATGTAACTTCAGCTTTAGGCAAACCTGAAGCTATTATATGTATATCTACGTATATGGGTTTATAGGACCATCCTATTGTTTGGCTGTCCGTTCATCCTGCATCGGACCCGTCACGATGTCTATTCTTAGTCCTAAAGCCACTACGGATCTATCTATACCGCACTGTCTGTCTGAGTGTCAATTGCAATATTGGCTATAATAGATCGAAATTCGAGTCTGTGATGGGCTAATAATAGGAACGCAAATCATTTTAATGATTTAATGTTTTATTTTTACGAAATACAGATTGAATTAGTAGATCAAAATAGACTTGAAAACGAAGTTGATCGAAAAGAAGATGATGAAAGTAGCGAACTTTTCGTTAAGTTTACAAAAGGAGTAATCGGTTCATTTAGAATAAATGTGGCTAATTAAGATACGTTTCCAAGCAAGTACGTTTTACTTCATTTGCAATTCTAAATTTATGAATAAGTTTACCACAAATGAGATAAAAATGGACGAATGCACAGTGCCCATTATAGAATTTTAAAAATTTTAGAACTTCAACTACAAACTCTAAAATACCAGATTTTGTTTTTAACTCTATGTTTAATCTACACTTATATCATAAAGAGAAAACAAAACGTATTTTTGTTTGTTTGTAATGGATAAACTCAAAAACTAATGGACCGATTTTAAAAATTCTTTCACCATTAGAAAGCTACATTTACTGAGAGTAACATAGGCTATATTTTATTTTATTTTTGCGCGGACGAAGTCGCGGGCAAAAGCTAGTTAAATAATAATTATGTGAAACATATTGTTAATAGTTCACTCATACGCTGCTTTAAAAAAATGACTGCAAGTGATATATTTTTCCTGTATCGTATGTGGGTTTACCAATATTAACCTCATATACACAAACAACTAAACCCGAAACAAGTACCTAAACCAACCAAACTACCTAACTTAATAAATCTTTGAATGTAATATTGATTTCGTATAACAATGGTTTGTGTAGCTCTTTACGAGTGCAGTCCATTGACACAGGACATAAGGATTATTCGTCAATCGGTATTAATCGTGATTCATCATGGACAATCGTACGTGGATTATATTTTGAGTTTTAGTCTGTTGGGTTGAAGTTTCATTCTTGTAGTTTTATATTTCTTCCTTCTTTTGATAGTATTTGCTTTTGGTTTTTGTATTTTTGGCTACCGAAACGCAGACAGACCACGTGATGGTAAGTGGTCATTGACGCCTACAAATGGTCATTTGTAGATTAGAAACAAAACTGCAATGTCTCATATTTTTAACACAATCGTCGAAACCTAAATATCTACCCTTAAGGGGAACAATTCTAGTAACTTTTTGAAACGATCGCAATCTAATCTCAGACTCGTTCTGTGAAAAATGCCTCTGCGGTGAGATGAGCTTTCGACTAGATTTTGAACGTTTTTAATTATTGAAATATTTCCTTTTATTTTATTTGCATTTAAACTGCAGTACCGTGTAAACATTCATATTACGCATTTAGTAAAAAGCTGTGATTTTGAAATTATTAATAGACACTTCAATTTTATTTATTTGTATGAATAACTTTTTAAGCTAATGGCATACTTATGACAGTAATATAAAATAATGAACTACACAGCAGACTCTCAACATTGCTTGAAAGTAACTGCAAGTTAGCTGCTTGTATCCAACTTGAAACTACTTTTAACTTGAAGCTACTTGTTCGACTGTTCTCGTAATTATGTCGTAATCATATTTTCTCGACATTCCAAGAAATGATTGCTCATGTGCTTCAACTTATCTGATGACAAGAATTTTCTGGTTCTTTGTTAGCACCGTCTTAAAGAGAAGCAATTATAAAATTGTTTCACACCCGCGGTTCCATTCGCATAAAACTCTGAATGTAGTCAAACTCCTAAATTATCCCACAGGAATACAAAAGAAGGATAAAAATGTGTTAAGCTATATCAATATTATGTGTGTTTTACAGCTAAGTCCGTTCAGCTGTTTAGGTATAAACGAGTAACAAACATCCATGCATCCATCTTCACAAACATGCAAGTTTTTAATTTTATTATACTAGATTCTGTTCGCGCATTCGTACGCATAATTATTCACACCCGCGTTAGGTTACCTCTTTGCTGTACCGCTGCCGTAGTTCGTAGCGTGATGATATATATTTAAAAATAATTTTCTTAATCCAACTGAAAGTTGCAGAGATTAGAGCGTTTACAACCAAAAAAAAAACTCTTCAGCTTTATTATAGTCTAGATAGTTGTAGGAGGTAGGTTATTTAAGATTCATTTTCTAGGTCATCGATCAATATATTTTCTAAGTCAACTGCGATGACGTAAGATGGACTTACTTTCACATTAAATTATATTGCTACAGATAAATCACGGAATGATTAATAGAAGATTAATAAAATGTTACCTTCTTTTGTGTAGAATCTCTCAAGGAGATTATTTACTTATTCAGTCTTCGCTAAAGATAATCTTCAAAGTCTTTTGCCAGCGAAATGTATTACTTATATTATTGCTGTTTGTAATTTCTTGTAAATACATTTTCAAAGATTCACGAAGTTCCAGTATTGTGATAGTACTTCAACGGACCTAATCCAATATTAGGCTCACAAAAGCATAATGGCTTAGTAAAAAAAAAAAATGTCAATTACTCCCATTCACTGGCTGAAATTGGTCTCATCGCAGATTTCTTTAGAAAAAAAAAATGTAAAGACAGACTCTTTACGTGTAATAATCTGGGCTTTAATAAAAATGGCGGAAGAAATACGGCAGAGAGGTATTTTGAGAGATTTTTTTAAAGAATTTTCATTGTGAGTGGTCGTCCACAAAGACGGGGAAGCTCAACACCAATTAGTGTCACTCGTTTATTAGTTCGCGAGGCTTCGGGGAGGCGGTAAACCTCGACGTGTGGTCCGAGGGATGCGCGGCGGGTACACGATCTGTTTGTGCTTTTATTTGCATTTCTTTGTTTGTATTGGTTAGGTAGATGTCTTTCTTTATTAGTGTGTGTGTTCTGATTTTACACTGGATTTCGTATCTCTTCTACCCGCCCTTGTGACATCGTGTTACTTGGGGTCGGCATAAAATGCTTTTATTTATTAGTTGCCTATCTGGACCATTTTATTCATATTTTTTATCGTTTGTACAATCTATTTAAATTGTTATATTGTTAGGTCTTACTCTTAATATTAAATTTTGAATTTTGGTGAGCTGTCATCTCGCCGATGCTAGATATTAACAGCTCCTCTCAACCTCACTGCACCTTACTTCACCGACGGAGATTTCTACAGAATAGACCGGCTGGTTTGCACTTTATAATACCAGCCTATCTGCAGGGCAAAGGCCTCTTTTCATAGAGAGAAAGCAAGAGCATTGATCACCACACTTGCTCAAGGTAGATTTGCGATTTCGGACTTATATTGATAAAAAATCCAGGTTTTCTCACGATGATGTTTTTCATGACCGATGTCAGTAATGTCCATTACACAAATATTGTTTTGTTTACCTCAATACTGGAGTGATTTACGAAAAAATAATATTAGGATCAAACCAAAGTAACAGCCGAAAAATAAAGACGAAATCAACATTGTTTTAGGTGAAAAATATTTTTATTTCTAATCATGTTACTAATAGTTATTATTATCGCTCTAAGCTTACGTTTTGAATACCAGATTGGTTCCTCGACCATTTTGCAGACTAAACCTTGCGTAAATAGACGTAACGAGAGCGGTATCTAATGAGGGCCATATCTTTCAACGTTGCTGCATTAGATTAGACATTTAAATTTGAATGAATTGTAATATTTATTATCAGACTTGATAAAATGTTTGAGGGGCCACACCTCTTAAATACCAAGTACCGATACCACTTTTTCTTTACCTATGTACTTTCTAATTTTAATTTGAATATCTGAAATCGATTAAGGAAAACATCGAAAGGAAACACGGACTTAGTACTTAATGTATGCAAGTCTGAAATAGCAATCCTCCTGGAGCAAGCGCGGTGATCAATGCTCGAGGCTTCTCTGTATGAGAAGAGGCCTTTGCCCTGTATTTAAATGGTAAAAATGGTGCACTATGCTAGCCTCAAAAAAAAAGACTATTGAGTACTTATTTCTGTCCGTAACTACGTTCAAGTAAAAGTCTAGTATACCATAAAAAAATATATATATATCTTAGGACAACCCACACACGGCTATCTGATCCCAAGCTAAGCAGAGCTTGTGTTTTGGTAACCAGACAACTGATATACATACATATTATAGATAAATCACACCCAGACACAGAACTAACAATCATGCTCATCACACAAAGTTTGTCCTGGGTGGGAATCGAACCCACGACCTCCAGCTTAGCAGTCAGGGCCGCTAACCACTAGACCAACAGGAACATAAAACATTACCTATGTCACTCGGCAGTAGTGTAGTTTTCTATCACTGAACTTTGGTTGACTGTTAGAAAATGCCTAAGGCATTAAGTCCGCCTTTGTACTTCTGTTGCATAAAGTTTAAATAAATAAATAAACGACTTTTTTGTAATTGGACCAGAACTCCCAGATACAGAACAATAATTCTACCTTTTTAGAAAAATAACATGGATGACCTAATATACTAAACTAACACTTTGTCACATATCTAAAAATAAATACAATTCGCCTTGACATAACACCAAACAAAGACCAGACCTAAAACACAGAAATATAAACCCAATTAATTATTTTGTACTGTTTCACGACTGTTGCGACTTAAAACATGTATTGTGTCTTCATTCCCCCATTTGCCCCATCCTAGCTTTTAGAAATAAAACTGGCAAACAGCACATAAAACGAAGACTAGAAGCTTCAATCGAGTTCCGTATACTCTGATAAAGTCTCTCACTACAACTATAGGGTCATAAAAACACAATTCGAGATAACAACTCTAACAATGAACGAATAAAGACGAAATTCCTTTGTTTTAATGCGGCTGTCAAATTTCCTTTACAGTGTTGAATTATTTCTCTATACGAGATACAATAGCTTGATGACGGATTGCCTCAGAACTGAGATATATTTCAAACTTTGTTCTGTGATGTACGAGCAATCACATTGTTTGTAACAGTCTACAATTTTAAACAGACAACACAATTTATGGCAAATCGAAATTGGAATTCGGAATTTAAAAACATTTCTTAATTGTTTTTAAATTAAACGTCAAACAGTTTTTAAAATAGGATCAAAAAGCAAAATAAAAACCGTTATTTTATAACTGCTACATTTATTAGTTTTTATTGTTTTTTTTTAACTTTATGCAACAAAAAAGGACAAAGGCGGACGGTGTATTGTGTTTTACTTCAATCAAAGTTACGGTTTATCATACAATTTCAATTTCACAATACGACTACTGTGTCTATATACCAATTTTAAATAATATTACTTTCAATCAAGCTTCAAAAGGTTTTGTAGACATAAAATACTTCATTATTAACTGGCAGGTACAAGTTGAAAATTACTGTTCTAAGAATAATAATCATGCTGATCGGTCCAAAGTTTCTGTACCCACCGTAGTCTATTGATTTTTCTAAACTAAAATAATTCTTATGAAAGTTTACCATTACACAATGAATTGAACTCACTAAGCAAAAGTTTATTGAAGTTGTTATAAGTTTTCTATTGCTCGTTATAGAAACGTGTTGGTGTAGGCGTGTTTAGTACATTTTAACGTTATTTAATTTTAATAAATTCGAAACAAAGAGAGTGAAATCTGTTAGAAGTTTGTTTCTTGGCTTATTAACATTTAACAAGACGGTGAATTTAATGATGAAATATACCTCCGTATTGAGGAACGAGACGTATAAGAGCAATTAGGTAATTTTATAAATTGTTCCATGTCTGACATTGATCGTGGGATCTAAAGAATGGCTGATATAAAAATAGAATCAAAGACATTTTATAATATTTCATTCATAAGAAACATTTTATTATTTGAACCGTAAATTGTTCAATTTTACTTTCAATTCAAACATTTTGTAGCTTAATTGTGGGCGTTTTAGTCACATTATACCAGGTGGGTAGGTACGCTCAACTAGTCTGTAACCGTAAATAGGTCCGCGATGTAATTAAGTATTTCATGAAACATAGCTTCTGAATTTCGATAAAGTAGCTTCTTTCGGTAAAACAGTTTTTGGTATCGAAGTATTATTTTCGACATTGCTCCTAACGAACAAATTAACGTAACTTTTTTAAATATTAGTTTATAAACATCCGTTTAAAATGCAAGATTTTTGCGATAATCCAAAATAATATTGCAAGAGTATCTGTCTGTCTGTCTATCTGCGACATCGTACGCGCAAAACGTCGGAATAAAAAATTGCCTGTGTCCTTCCTTGGGATTCAAACTTAACCGTAGTTCAGTCATCAAAGAGTCACAGACAGACTGACAGACAAACAAAGTTACTTTCGCATTTTTAATATTTTTACTGCCATAGGCAGACATACAAAAAGATCACTGTTAAAAAAAAACTCTATAACAAACCACCCACAGGGTATAAAACATTAAATAAAAAGAATTCTGTGTCCACATTTTTATTAAAAAATAAATAGAAACCTAGATTAAACTCCATACCTTCCATCTAATTATTTTTTTTTTACATTAATCTTTTAAAACATGTTTCATAATCAAACATAACATAAATCTAATGTTAAAAGAAACACAGTTTCTCTTTAATCACTAAAGCTTTAATTGTCATAAATATCATCTCGTCTATTTCAACACTTAAATACTTAATTCACTTAATAAGACTTACCAAGTCATTCGTCAAAGTTAAGTTTCTCTAAGTTTGTAAGATCCATCAGAGAGATAGAACTAGTACTTTGTGTAGAATTTAAAATTATTGTTGTAGGTACTTAGTTATTTTACTAAGATAATTGCCGACGTTTTAATACAATGGCTTCATGAATTTAAAATTTTAAAGCATGATGAGTTGTGTCCCTTGAATGACTCATTTATAAAAACGTGGCGCGTGGCGCGTCGCGTGTGCGTCGAATCGAGCGGTTAATTCAAATGAATGTATGTGTCATGTATGAGAATGTTCATGCAGAAACGTATGTTTGATAGTAACAATATGTAGCGTTGTTCGCGTAGGAAAACATAACGCACAACGCTACGTAGCGTCAGCCGCGGAGATGGACGCATCTACGCAAGAAAAGGTATAGTAATGTGGTCGTGGCGGCCATCACGGCGGCACACGCGACTTTTCACGCGCCGCCACTCCATTAAAGGAGAATCGCGTGACGGACCGCGCGACGCGGGACGCGCAACGCGCCGTGTCAAGCCATACACAATCCTGTAAAGAAAAGTACTCTACAAGAGCAACAACAAGATCAACGTTACATTGAATGAAGTAGAACAAATATCCGGATTTTTGAAATTCACTACACAATTTGATGTCCAGCTACTGGTGCATAAAAACCCTCTATGTGACAGATGTCCCAAGAATGAGAACATTATATGTCGACTATGTCACCGAGTTGGTTATAAACTAAAATGGTACTAACCAATTACTATCTTGTTAAAGTAATATTTTCATTGGACATTCTATTTCAACAAATATTTATGCAATGATACAAAAAAAGCTGTCAAAATACTCCAATATAACAACGTCAAAAATCCAATACATCAAAGTATTTTTATAAATGTAAATCTGGTCTACGTGGAATTCAAAATGGCTGTATTTCAGAGGCAATAAAAATGCATTAGATTTTATTCCAGCTGTTACAGTATAACATTTAAAGTTATCTAAAAATAGCGACACAATGCTGCAAGCTAAGCTCGGATAGTTATTGTTGTACGTGGCTTTTAGCTGGAAACAAGATTAAAAAAACATCATTGCTATCAAATTTATAACTACCTGTAAATAATATAAAAGCGAGAAGTCACTCTTTCACTCACTGACTAAGCACGGAATTTAAAAATCTGCTTGATCTATGATGCAAAAATTTGGCAGGTTTGTAGTTTATAGGTAGGAGACAGTGCCCAAGGTGCCGCTATACTTGCACTTTAGATGACATTACAAACGCCACTGGTGCCGCAATAAACGCAGCTCCCAATTGGAGCAAAGTATCATTAAAAAAAAGTTTATACTTTACGAAGAACGTAGAAGCTGTCAGTTAAACATTTTGAGACAAGGCCTAACTTAGGAAGTCTTTGTCATGTATGCAGACATAGTCACAAGCAAAAACTAGTACATACTTTATTTACTTGTTCAGTTTATAAAAAATCAAAAAATTCAATATCCAAAAAAAAAAAAAACAATAGAAATAGAACCATTTAATTCCGCAATTATCAAATCAACTATGTAAAGCAAAAGAAGCAATGAACCAACACTAGAGATCACTAACAAACTGAAAACCGAATTCTACCTAAAACGATTCGGTCTTGACGACCAAGCCGTACCCATTCATAAGCCGGGCCTAGCCGTAAATTTGCCTAAAGGCGGCTTCTATTATGCACCCATACGAACAACCCCACTGTCGCTGACAGGAACTTACGAGACGGTTACCGCTCTTATCCCGCACCTATTTATAAATACCGCCTTTATTTTTTTGGGTTTTCCTTGAAGAAAGGATTGTACTTCAAATGAAAATGATAATACTCAGTATTTTGCTGTCGTGGTGAGTCTCTTTGGTAGTATTATTCATTCATGTTACAGTGACTATTGTTCTGTGAGAATAATCTCCCATTTTTTTTTATTGTGGTTTTTCAAGTCTCTTACTTGTATGCGAGTAGCAGAGCGCTTGCTCTTTGTTTCTTTTGATTCAAATGATGAATTGGTTATGCTTTGCCCGTTCTTTGAACCTTGATTATGCGCGACTGATTTTGATAAATGAACATGTACATTATTATCTTGCCCAAGAATTATTTACGGCTTTTTATAAGAAGCATCAAACTCTTAATAAATAACTCTTAATAAAAACAGATAGTTGATGCTCGTTCCAAATAGTAGTTAATGGGTCTTTTGGAGAAGAACAAGCAAAAAAACTCAATAGTCACTTTTTAATAATCATAAAATAATACAAATTTTAATTTAGGTAATACATTCATGTTGAATCTATATTTACAGTGTGAAATCACATACACAATAACAAGACGTGCAAGTTAAAAGAGGTCTAAAAAAAGAACTACTCAAAATAAATTTCAAATAAGTAAAACTACTAAGAGCCATCACGTTCACGAACCTGACGTAAAAATCGACACAAGATCAACAACTTAAAAAAATTGGATACCATCAGCCTCTATGAACCTTTGCAACATAAATAACCACTGCGTATCCTAACGACTACTGAACTGCTCATCTTCTAGTTGTTTTATATAACACTCGGTGATAAAAGATGCCATTCAGTAAACTATACAGCTACTTTAGGAGGTCAAGGTTCCGTCTGTATCTCGTTGATTACGTCATCGACTAAGTTATAGACTTCTTTATGGGAAAGGTTATAGCCTATCTTTACTGTTATGTAATGAGTACGGACGTGTAGTATTTTTCAAGTAACTCTTGAACTATAGGCAGTATTGTTTATGGACAAATGAAATGAGGCTTCTGAGATGTTTATGTTATTTTTGAGATGTTGCTTTTGACATTGATTATGTTTTAAAAATCGAGATTTAGAGATAAAATCAGTGTCTTAATTCATTGAGGCATTTATTTGTGCAATCTTCTACTATTATAAATGCAGAAAGTTTGGATGGGAATGTTAGAGACTCAATCTCGAAAAAAAGGTCAAACGGATCTAGATGAAATTTGGCACAGATAGATTATAGTCTAGAATAGCACAGCTTAAAGGTGTGAAAAATGAACGGTTTCCGCAGGATAATGTAATTATAAACTTTAACGCGGACGAAGTCGCGATGCAGCAGCTAGTTTGCTATAAAGTACATTATATTTACTATCTCAAGAGGTCTTTACTGATACCGCGCTTCATACTAAAGGTGTCCATTCATATTTTGTAATTAATTAAATTCGACGAAATTTTTGTTGTTACTCAAGATATTGTACGAGTTTTTAAGTTACGTATCATTTTGAAATTAAGTTATTTGACGTCAAACTGACTGACCTAGAAACTGACAAACCTAGATGTTAGCCCTAATTCTGTCTACTTCCATAAATAGTTTAATAACTTATTGACCAAAAACTAGACTAATTTTGTTTGAAACGTTCTGACGGTACAATCCACTTATTTATCATCCTTATTGTGTCAGAATATTATTTTGAATTACGAATTCCTATTCCAATATAATTATAAGGCGTAACATTTATTCCGAAACGTGCTGGCTTCTAAGAAAATAATCCTCTTGTCCTCATTGCAATGATTCGTTCCAGCCTCCCCTACGAACCTATCTAAATAAAAGACACTCGTCACAAAAAAAAAACATTACAAAGAATACTTTTAGAGTTCTCGTTACACAATTACTTTACAGAACCACACTGTGTGCCTATTAATGGAATTGAATAAAACCCGAAGAATTCTACCCTCAGGTAAGATTTCTATGCCTATACAGTGTGACAAGTAGACGTGCCTAGTGATAAATTTGAAGGATTTTGTTAGAAAAAAATCTCTAAGGGTTGTTTGTATAAGGTACAGGTACAAATAAATGGGCAGGTAGTTGAGTTGATAATATTTGTGCGAATGCACAGTGGGATTCACTGAGGTATCGTTGAGACGTTCTTTATTTGAATTTGATTGCTTACATTCTGTACAACGTCTCAAAAATATTTCGCTTCCAAATAAAACAATTTGACGGGCCTGTTGGTCTAGTGGTTAGTGGCCCTAACTGCTAAGCCGGAGGTCGTGGGTTCGATTCCCACCCAGGACAAACTTTGTGTGATGAGCATGATTGTTAGTTCTGTGTCTGGGTGTGATTTATCAATAATATGTATGTATTTATAAGTTATTTAAGTATGTATATCAGTTGTCTGGTTACCATAACACAAGCTCTGCTTAGCTTGGGATCAGATAGCCGTGTGTGAGTTGTCCCAAGATATTTATTTATTTAATTGTTTCCAGAGTAAGACGATTTATTAAATGTTGTGCCGTGGAGGTCAGGTTTTGCAGGAAAATCTCTACACCGCGATTCACAAATATGACATCACGGCACAACGTCATCTATTACCTAATAGCAATACTAAACTAATGACAAACTATTGGCAACTAATGACAAATTGACAATTGTTGACTGTCGTCTATGATTTGCAAGAAATATTTATTTCAAGAGATTAGACAGATTCTTCTATGTTTATTATTTCTCTAGAATTTGACTATCATGGTCTCGTGGTCATTGTTTACTTTCTCAGTAGTAGCCCAGAGTTTGGAAGATGGTGGTGTGACACGACCGTGCCTCGGAAAGAATCTAAAGACGTTGGTCCTGCGCCTGATATCTCCCTGGTCTTGTCGGATTGTCGGCCCATCGGACTATGAGAACTGGGGAAGAGGCAGTGCACCTGTGTTTGTGCACTTACTTGTGCACAATAATGTTTCTTGCGTACTTGACTAGTCTTATTATTTCTCTTGTGTAACTGGAGATGAAACATGCAACTAGTCGAGAAGAAAAAAAAATAGAATTTATAGATTTACATCTTTTAATTTAGCATTCCCGAGTTAATTATTATTTGTATCAAAGTAAATGCTTATTTTAGTGAATTATTTAACTACAAATTTTAAGAACCCACTTTAAATCTAATATTTGTCTATAAACTGCTTTGGTAAAACTAAAAGACTTAGAGATTAATAAACCCAATAAAGTCTAGTGAAATCCATTAAAACTTCAATTTCAAGAACTTAACCATTTTCAAACTAAATTATAAATTTTCATCGCATAAAATTAATATAAAATATTTTATAAATCTTTTTGGAAAACGTTCATTTATATTACATTCTAATCCTTAAAAGATCCTATTATCAGGATACGTTTCGATTCCCTCGGCATCAGCTCAGAATTGGCGTAAAAGACAATGTTCTTAAAGGATTAACGTTCTCTATAAGGTTAAGACGATTTCCATCTAAGTAGAAAAAGATAAGGCTTACCATGTACTTGTACTCGAGCATTTCGCGTTCTCCCAGTATTTCTCGATGTCAGTGTTTAAGTATTTTCGGGAATTGTCGTAATTTTAGTGAATCCTCTTAATTGAATTTAGGTTCTGATTTCTCTGCCGTTAATGTTGAGTGTTTAGCGATTTTTGGTAGAGGCTAAAGTTATGTTATTACGCTAATGTAATCGCGTCACCGACATGCTAAAGTGACGTGCTGCGACGTGCGTGTTTATACACAAATATACTACAGTTATAAAAGAAATTTCAAAAAACACAACTGTTCCACAGTTTTTAGTTTTCATTTCTACTTTTTTTTCACTTTCTTTTTTGTAGTGGTAGGTACTGTTATTTTAGGATGAAAAGAAGGTACTTACTGTAAAGTTTTTGAATAATTTGAAGGTCTATTTGACCTTGCATAACTTCTGTTTATTAACAAGAATTGCCTGAAGATAAAACAGCAATTTACAAATAATAAATCAGACCTCAAAAGTTATTACGATACTAGAATTATATTAGCCATTCGAATATCAAAAAATGTATACAAAATATTACAGCCAATAAAACCCCGAATGAATTAGTCATTGACCATAAACAGGCTATAATATAATCGCCAATAATTTCACAGAAAGGGTGCCCTCGAAAGCCGAAAAGACGTAATATTTTATCAAAACAAATTCTACGATAAAGGCTCAGGACCAAACGTTCGAGCGTTCGCCTAATGGAACTAGAGCTTAACATTAAGTAAGCACGTAGCTCCCTCGTATTATTTTAATGTCGCATTTTGCGAGCGTGACAAAGATCAAAGCAGTGATTTTACACACTTGTCTCACGAAATTATGTGAGAAATTTTCTAACAAATATTTTCTTTTACCATGTTTTCTGTTTCATTAGTTTTTATTAGTTTAGGGTTAATCTAATAATTTCGACGAGATGCTTTTGGATTGAAATAAAACTAATTTTACGGATTGTTTCGCTTTTATTGTTGGGATTCCGTTTTTGTTTGCAGCCGTTTTGAGACTCTCGAGTCGTTTATGTTAATGAGACCGTGACTTTGTTTACGAGTACCTTTTTATGATAATACTCTCCTTGCTGGATTTCAAAGACTTTAGCTACATATTATAATGTCTACTATAACATAAATCTTATGTGTAGAGCAGGGATGGAAAACCTTTATTGATAAACGTGTCATTATTCAGAAAAAAAATATAAATATACATGATGTTTCACGAATTGTTTTTTTTTTGTAGCTGCACTGCTGAATTGGTGACTATAATATAAGCTGTAAATAAGGAAGTAAATAGACAAAAAATATACAAATAATATGGCTATAACGTACCATTAAAGAATCTTGACTTGGAGATATGGCGAACATTTACAGAACTTTTCTATAATTTTTAATTCATATTTTTCCAAATTTTGTAATAACAGCATTTTGTATTTATTTACATAAAAGAAAAGGTTAGTGTTATTTCTGCTATTGCAAATTGATTCGTCAATAATTATTGGCGAATCCGAATTATTTTTCCGAGCACCACCACTGGCACGCATATCATTGGTTCGACACCCCTGGTACAGAGCAACCATCCATGTATGTACTCAAATATTTCATCAGAGTCCATATTAATATACCAGTCATGTAAGTGAACATAAAATTAATGTTCATTCAATAGCTTAAACGATTGTTCAATTTATAGTTCCAATGATTCATGAGCCGTTGATTCGAATGAAACGCTTACTATATTAATTTACTGTCGTCAGTACGAATGGTTAAATTTGTAACAGTTGCAGTGTATTAGGTTTCCGAATATAACGTTCGAGACTGGACATCGTAGTGGTATTGATTTCATCTAAAATAACCGATTTCAATGCAGACGTTTGTAAGGCGGTAGTTACTTGTAAGCGGACGCGGGGACAGTTCTATAACAATATTTATCGACTAACCTAGCCAAACTCGCTTTCAACACTCATACATAAACTCACGCCTTTTTCCCATGGGGGTAGGCAGGTACCACAGAACGCCACCTGCTACGATCCTTACGTCCGTCACCTTTTGTTAATCGTCTTGCACTCATCCTCTCAACATGTGCAAACCATGTACTTGTTCTGTCTCCTGCTTGTTTGGAGGGAAGTGGAAATTATATTTTTTCTTACTCCTCCGCTATTTTTTTCTGATTAATTTCATTGCGGGACCCAGACAGTTAATCGTTTCTCTGGGACTCGTCGAGCTTCATTGCCTCGGCGCTTTTCTAGTGGCCTCAACTGTCGATTCTGGCTTTCAGGAGTTGCAGTGGGTGGGAAAAGTGTGGCGGGCCCTCAAAAAAAAAAAATGTCCAATCCATCTAAACATACCCTTAGCATGCTTTCAGCATTTTATGAAATTTAGGAGACATAGAAATAGGTTATTGGAATTCTATTAATATGACTTATACGACCGACATCCTAACTAATATTATAAATGCGAAAGTAAGTTTGTTTGTTTGTTTGTTACCATTTTACGCCTTAGCCACTGAACCGATCATGCTGAAATTTTACATATACATTGCCAGGTGTACAGGAACAAACATACGGTACCTTTTATCCCGAAAAAAAGTACTGTTCCCGAGAGAAATCGCAATAACGTTCTTATGATGATAGATGGCGCCACATGTCTTTCGAATTATGATCGAATTTAAAACTTAACTTGCGAGCGAAGCCGCGGACGAAAGCTAGTTAGTAATATATTAATAACCAGACAGACCTCATCAAACTCTGCTTTTATTTGAATTTTAGCCAAATTTAAATATCTTTTTGAACATGACCAATATAACTTTTCACAATTTCACCAAACAAATATGAAATAATACTTCATTTAGAAAATTTAATAACTTTCACTACATTGGAACTCAATCATGGTTATAGTAAATAAAATACAACTCACTCAACATATTGTTCTATTATTAGCATTATATTTTATCAATAATTAATTACAGTCGAAATAACTGACGCTTCGGGCGTCAGATAATTTCCATTTGAATAATGTGTAAAGTGCTTCCATGAATGGTTACAGATTTAAGCTGCCATGTTTATAAATTTTAGCTATATGGACGATGCTATTATGATCATCAATGTATAATGTAAGCCGATTAAACACGTAGTTTAGAGTCGGTACATATCTGACGGAAAATGCGTCGCGTATTATCGGACACGTAACGCCAGAACAGGCAAATATATAATAAAACATCCAACCATACATACATAATCGATTATGCGTTAGTGCGTCGAACATACTAAAGATGATACGTCCGTCATATCTTCCGTCAGATGTGAATCCATCCTTATGCTTCGGCAACTTGTATTAACTGACCCGTTAGGACCGCAAACGCAACTACTAAGCGATCCCAGGTCGGGCAAAAAGTGTTATCGGGTTTTTCTATTAGGAATTTCTCAGTAGCAGCGCGGAGTTTGGAAGTTGGTGGTGTGACACCCCCATGCCTCGGAAAGCACGTAAAGCTGTTAGTCCTGTGCCTGACCACTCCCCGATCGTATCGGATTGCCGTCTCATCGTATTATGAGTGTGAGGAAATAGTGTATTTGGCGATGATGCAATACTCTACCATGTATATATTGTGTACCTAAATGTCTACCTATCAAAGTTAATAACTACCAGATCGCTCAAAAAATGGCTTCTTCTTTCTTTAACTTGTGGGCAGTAAGGTCTTACGACTCCACACACCCTAGTGTCAGAGTTTCTAAACCGCCTACGGGGCCCCCAACGGAGCCAACGTCTGCCGGGGTTGCGGTACGTCTTAACAGGATACCGTGGCCCCAGAATGAAAAGGCAACAGAAGGAACAGGGTGGTTTTTTAGTCAATAAAAGTCTGACAGTCCTTTGATGGAAGTAGGAGTCATTTGATGATTTTTACCACCTAAAAAAAAAGGGCCTCTGACAAGGTTTGAGTAGAACAGTAAGTCCAGGTTTCCTCACGATGTTTTCTTTTACCGATGTCAGTGATGTCCGAAATAAACTTTAGAAAGTACATATGAATTGAAAAAGTCACATTGGTACTTGCCCGGATTTGAACCCTCCTTTGGCGCCTTAACCACAGGGCCAACACGACTGATTGCTAATAATAAAATGTATTAATTTAAACCTATCTCGACTGCCACGTTGATCTAGTGGTCGCAAGCGCGACTGCTGTGCATGAGGTCTTGGGTTCGATTACCAGGTCGGGCAAAGTGTTATTGGGTTTTTCCATCGGGAATTTCTCAGTAGCAGCCTCGGAGTCTGGATTTGTGCCCGGTTGATGGCAATAGGCTCGCCCCCGATCACATGGGACTAAAAACATAACTGGCGAAATGTTGGTGTACTAATAGGTACACCTCTGCCTAACCCTTCGGGGATTACAGGCGTGATGTTATGTAATTTAAATCTACCTTAGCTAAGAAATTTATTACAAAGATAAAGTAAATATTGAAAAAGATATTTTTTTCACTAAGTAAATAATCTTACCTACTGATTCTATTAAATCTTTTATGATTCGAGAACGCAATAAAGCGCGCTTGAATGGTTTTTCAGTAAACTAGTTTTCAGTTCTTCATGAATAGTTTTGAAATATGAGTGTACGAGTTGAATTTATAACTGGAATATTTCATTTCAAAACTGATTATAAGAACACTATTTTTATCTTGACCCACGGTTGAGTCAGCCAAGTTCGGTGAACACTGCAGTGTAACGCCCTTATTTAAAATCTATTAGACTTACATACCTACATGTAAACTTTTGAATAAGTCGTCATAAAAAAAAATACACTGCCATTTAGAAATTAACTACAGTATGCCACACGATTTCTTTTTACATTTTATGACTTGTAACTTGGTATGTATAACAATAAGAAGATTCCCAAACCCAGATTTGAGCCTCTTCGAAATAAAACTTTATATTTTGAGTCAAGATGCCATTTTGATCATAACATATTTTTATCAGCATTCTTAAACTGATAAAAATATATAGAGTGAGTCGTATATTGTCAACTCACATTCTTTTTTCGAATTTCTCGTGATGGTTGTGAAAACATTCTGGAACTGGTTCTGTATTTGATATAGTTACAGATATAAAGCCGTTACATAAAAAAAACAGTAAACAATATATTTTTGATTGTGCCAAACAAAGTTTACAAAGACCGTTATTAGTTTTTAAGTACATTATTGTTTCTGTCCTATGTAAATATACTCCAATCATAAATCAAACAAACAAAGGGGCGTTATTAAAAAAAGAATAGACAGTTTTTGCTCACAAGAGAGAATAAATAAAGGAAAAACAAGCAAACAAAGGCTCCGAAACGAAACGTTGGACTTCTAACAGTATCTTTTTACAACTTCACTCCAAATAGGTATTGCGGGCGCTATTCCGCACAGAATTAAATTTAAAAAAAAGTTCGATCGAATGCGGTTCGAGCGATTGCGCCGTGGAAAGTGTAATGATTTTTAAGAATTCGATTTCTTTTGAAATTTGAGAAAAGGATTTCGTTTTTATTTTGTTTTGAAATTCGAACCAGTTGACCATCTATTCTTTTAGTTAGTCAGGATTTATTATTATCAGCCTTCACGCTCCTGTGCCAGTTACATCCAGGTTCTATAATGGCAACAATAATAAATAAATTATTGTTTCAATATGTTGACGGGCCTGTTGGTCTAGTGGTTAGCTGCCCTGACTGCTAAGCCGGAGGTCGTGGGTTCGATTCCCACCCAGGACAAACTTTGTGTGATGAGCATGATTGTTAGTTCTGTGTCTGGGTGTAATTTATCTATAATATGTATGTATTTATAAATTATATAAGTATGTATATCAGTTGTCTGGTTACCATAACACAAGCTCTGCTTAGCTTGGGATCAGATAGCCGTGTGTGAAGTTGTCCCAAGATATTTATTTATTTTATTTATTTATAATTGTAGTAATTATATTATCCTCACTTTTAATTAATTGTATTGCAATTTTAGTTTTTATGATTTTTTATGAATTCTCATTTTGATTTTATTAAGAATAATTTTACGTATTGCGTCTGTTTTCATTTAAATATCATATCTATGAATACATCTATGGATTTTTTCTCATTGAAATTCGTTTGGTAACAATTTCCGCTCTTGTAAATTAGGAATTGATTTGGCATTTGTATTAATGCTTATGAGTAAAAGCGCCATCAGTCTATCGAACATGGCAAACAACAATTAAAGCACAGAAGAACATTGTTATTCGAATATACTTGGAGATCAAAACAGTCTGTATATTATTCCATCTTTATGAATTTACGAGTCATTTTTTTCTCCTATACTAAAATACTATCTACCAACATGAACAAAAACAACACACTCAAAGACTCCAATTTTCGCCGCGCGCTCGGAATAAAGTAGATACCTAGTTCTCTATTCCAAGTACCTATCTTACTAGCTCCTAACACAAAACAGGCATATATCTGAACCTTTCCATGAAAATTACCTACTGATTATAAACGTATAATTTAATAAAACATAACATTATAATCAAAATGAAGAAACAACATTTTCAAGACCAAACTTCGCGAGCACTTACAAGACAAAGGCGTTCACTTCTAAAAGCAACTTTAAAAAGTAAAAAAGCAAACATGATTCGCGAGTCTTCGCACGATATTAAACTTTTTACAATAACAAAAGACTTAACTGCCTAACTTTAGCATCTCGATAATAATATAACAATCCGTTTAATTAAAGCGACGCGAACGCGTCAAGGGATGCCCTTAAAATTTCAATCCCTAATAACCATTTGGAAGAAACAAAAAAGTCTGCACACAACGCTTTTTGTCCCGCTCACACTGATTACTAGCCTCATTCGCGTGAAAAAGAGAAAAGATTTTAATTAAACACGCTGATGAGCTAGTTTCGTGATGTGTAATTTTCTTTTGACGACAATGCTTTTGTGTTTCGTTAATTTATCTGGAGAAAATGGGTGTAATAAAAAATCGCTGTGGCATATTGGAGTTTTAATGTGTCACTTAAAATTCTAATATTAAAAATAAAACATTTTAGTTGTCTTTTTAACCACCAATAAGACTTTAGTGATCATTTTAGGAATTCTTATTTTGATTGTAATTTTTTTTTTTTCTGAACTTTTTTTCTTTTTAATGTTTATTTCCGTTATTTTATTAAAATAACTATTTCATTTTTGTCATAATAACAATATATTACGCCAAGAAGGAGATGGCGGGTCGAACTGGATGAATTACTCCAAAACGGGATGAATGAATCACAAAATTGAGAAAGATGGAAGAAGTGGAGGGAGGCCTTGTCTAGGAGTGGTAGTGTATGCTCTGTATGCATACTCACAATAGAGAATCTTGTATAGGAACTCACTTTACTGGGACAGAGATATTACTATGAAAGCTACCCTAAATAAACAAAATGATACAAAACGTTGTGCTAAGGGCACACGATACGTTACATTCCATTTTTCCCCTCCGCCACGCCATTGAAAAGCATATTATCAAAGTAATTACGTCAAAAAATGATACTAAAAACCTCAATTTACAGAGGGTGAACGCAGCATAAATGACTCAAAGTCACGTGACATGTTCCGGTGCGTTCATTACACGCCTCCCCACAAATTAGGCTGAGTGCAGGCGATACATCCGATACCCACTCCAACAAGTCAATGGACGAATGAATTACGATCAGTTTTGGTAATAAAGTAGGCAGCCAAACGCTGACTCATTGTTTTAAAGCCTCCTGTTTAAGTGATTATGTAAATTTACAACAGTTGGCTGTGGAGCATGTATTTTATTTAGCCTAGAAAAATAAAGTAACTTTTTTTATTTCGGCAAAAATGTGTGATACTTTTTAAAATTAAAATTCTTTTAAATTAGAACAAATTACTAGGAATATTTGTACTGTAAAAAAAGGTACAATATGTTGATCTCAATGCTCACAAAGCATCTGTCAAGTTAAATATTTTATTAAAACAATATGTGACTTTATTTACTCGGAGTTTAGGTACACTACAGCGCTTTCAAAGCAACTCTTTAATTTATTTTTTGTTTGTTCCAGGTTAGTGAAAAGGCAAGGGAGACATGGAGACCGTCGTCCAATATTTACTCCTAGCTTTGGCTCTGACTTCAGTGCAAATATCCTACACTGAAAGCCGTCTAAATGAAAAACGCAGGGATAAAACTGAAAGGAGGTACCATGGGACGCAAGTAAAAGATAACATATGCGAGATAACGAACAGAGAATCTAAAGTACATTGCTATTGTGAAAGCACTGACGTTAAAACAGCTACCAAAGCCGACTGTTGGGTTTTCAACGGGGGTATTGATGAAACAGATCCAATATGGGCCACTTTCAACTCTCAGCCCTATTTGGAAAAGCTAACATTCAACGTTCGATCCGACGGAGCACTTAAGTTCATTCCATTTCACGTGATCCATCGCATGAAGCGGCTACAAAAACTGTACATACACTACGCTACACTAAACAAAATTGAGAAAAGAACATTCTCAAACATAACCACACTGAAAGAAATAACTCTGATGAACAACAAAATAACCGAATTGGACTTCTCATCGTTCACGAATCTCCCGTCGCTCGTAAACCTTACTATAAAAGAGAATAAAGTAACAGAAGTTCAAAGGGACGTGTTCGTCGATTTGCCGAGTCTCAAATATCTGGATTTGTCTTTTAACAGTATCAATCTGGCGCACGACGGTTGTTTTGAACATCTGACCGTACTAAACGATCTGATATTGGAGGCTAATTCAATTACGGTGCTGACTAGAGACACATTCAGGGGCTTAGCTAATCTGACAAGATTGGATCTGCGGTCCAACAAGTTGTCAATGTTGGGCGATTTAACTTTCACGGAGCTGTGGAATCTTAACGAGCTACTTTTGGATAATAACGAATTGAAATTTCTGTCTGAAAGATCTTTTGATGGTCTCGCTCTGTTGCAGAAGTTATCTATGACAGGGAATAAATTGAAGTCTATTAACGAGGGGTTATTAGAAGGTGTGCGCGGTCTTGAATTATTGGATTTGAGGAACAATGAGATAGAACATTTTACTTACGAGACAATAAAGCCGATATTGGAA
Organism: Hoplodrina ambigua; assembly: GCA_949774945.1. NCBI lineage: Eukaryota > Metazoa > Arthropoda > Insecta > Lepidoptera > Noctuidae > Hoplodrina > Hoplodrina ambigua. The sequence goes on from OX458976.1 coordinate 3,537,350, forward strand.
AATTTGAAAATGAAGAATGCTGTTCTGTATTTGAGCGGTGAGTTTTACCTTTATTTGTTTTGTTGGAAGAATAGTTATTACTACAATCAATTTTTGAAGTATTTGGTTTAGTATAGGCGGGTTGTAAAAATATATTATGTCATATAGACTTTAATTTATGCGTAGTTAGCGGCTACGTAAATTATGCCTTTATTACAAACTACTTAGGTACGTTTGCTTAGATTTTTAATTAAACACATTCTATTATTAATACTTCTTTGAGAAACTTGTTAATTTTAGATTGTGTAGGTATACATTTAGGTACATGATATAAGTGAGATACGAAGTTTAAGAAGATACTTCACAAAAGCTTTAACCTAGGAAACTGGCTATCAAATTAAGTAACATTGAGCAAAACTTTATGCTAGTAAACTGTTTACAGTTGACACAAGTAAAACATAGTACCCTACATGCAACAGTACAGAGGTCGGTTGGTAGAACATTAAAGCTTATTTCGTGAAAAACTTTTAAAAGTTGAAACTTTGACCTTTCAATATCTTCATAACAAGGTCCAAGGGTCAAGGTACGGCCTAAAACCAAAAAAAAATATCCCAATTATGGGAAAAACACGTAACTTCCTTAAATATCTTTTTACATCAGTTATAGTGTCGTATTATTAAAATAATTACTACCATTCAACCCAAAACGCGTCCGAACAGTCCTTTCATAGTGACCCTTAAATATTTTCCGTGTCTGTCATTTACGATCCCCACATCAATTATGTATAATAACTTTGAACACTACTATTTGGATTATAACAGGAAATTCATATTCAATTCTATTACTGTCAATGCCATTATTCAAGATAACGACATTACATTGCCATTATAATGATATTACGCATCCATTTTTGCTGGTAACATGTTATTTTCGAATAAATAGCACACAGCATGTAACTTTGGGGAAGTTAAATAAGTGTGTTTTGTGCAAACAATGGGAAATTCCCTGCTTTAATCCCCTTACTAAAGCACCCTTCGCATTAAGCACAATTAATGAACGTATAAGCGCCCTTTATCGACTCAAACGTTGCAATGAGTCGATTTTTGTACAATGGCGTAGTTTTATTAAAATAAACATGTTGAAGTTTAACATTTTGATTAAATTGGCACGTGTGGGTATGACTAAGGGTACATAATGAAGGGTGTCAAAATATACTTAACCAAGCTGAAAGTAACACGTATTTCTCATATTTTTTTTGCTCAGGACCTTACCTTCTGGTTGTGGCGATATTGAAGGTCAAAATTCCAACTTTTTGTAACGTTTTCACCCAGAAACGAGTTTGAAATTACCCCATGACCTTTGTAATGTGGAATGCACCCGTAAGCACAATGTTTTGTGCTCTACAATAAACGTGACTTTTTACGAAAAAAAAAAATCATTAACTCATTTCTGAGCAATATGAGGATAATGATGATGTTGTTTCTTTTGATGGACAATATGCGTAGTTTAAATACCCGTATGTGATGTGTCTTGATTTTCCCCGCATAAGAACTAAGTTGGCGGTAAATGATGACTTCAATTATATTTCGAAGAAATACCAAACATAAGTCATATTTCGGTCGTTGTAGCAATGTTTGGGTAAAGACCAGATACGTCCAAAATTGAAAGCACGATTAATGATGTTGATAAAGTTCTGGAATATGGAACAGCATGTATCATCGATGTGAGATGTTATTTTAAGTCAGGACTTCATTATTTTTATTAGTCCCTCCTCGACCTTTTCTCCGTCAGCGTCATAAAGATCGTGAACCTACTAGAGCATAAATTTTCAATCCCATCGTATAATGTGATTATAACTTTTAGTTTCAACGTATTTTCATAAGTAGATACAAACCTAATATTTTTAGAATACTTTTGGAGTGTGTAGCAATCCCAACTAATATTGTAAAGACGTAAAATTTTATTTGTAACAAGCAATATCTAAAAATACTGATTCAGGTACAAAAAATATTTTCACGAGCGAAATCTGCACTATTGCCGAAGATACAAGATAGCCTATAGCAATAAATTCAATAGTTATTTTTAAGGCATTCTTGATTTCTCTGAATCGTGGGCAGAATCTAGTATTTAAATGTTGAATTTGATATTTATTTCGTTTTTTAGAGCACTAATTGCATTACTTCTTCAATCATATAGGTCTTTTCAAAAAAACCTGTGCTAAAAGGGTATAAATATGACTATAACTTAATTTTCTTCTTACAGGTAACAAATTAAGTTGCGACTGTCGTTTATCATGGATTCAAGTTCTGAGGAACGAAACAAAGAGCGAACCTCTAAGAATGGCTTTAGATGGCGTCACATGTGTCATGGGTACTGGTGAAACAGTGGAAAGCACATCAAACGATGTGAACTCTGCTTTCAATGACGCTAAACCATCAAAATCTGAACAACTCTACGAGATAGAATCGAATAGCGAAGTACTACAACAAGACGGTAATGATGAGGAACTGTACGAAGATACAAACCAATACAAATTTGAACCGACCGTACAACCAGTAGTAACCAATCAATTAACAATCGTCAATATGCCTGTAGAAACTCTGCCTTGTCCTCGAGAGTTGGTTCGAAGTGGTGAAGACTCTTTGATGCTCTCATCAAAAGACGAAAACTACTGGCAACCAAGTGCCAGCATACAAATTGTCCCAAAACTGTTCTTTGTGTTAACGTTATTATCAATAAGTGTGTTTTAATCATTAATATTATTAAAGTTACCTGTGTGATGCTATATATAACTATAGTGCCGAAATCAACGAAAAAGTTCAAAAAGCAGATAACAAACATTATACAAAAAGATACCTCCTTGCTGATTCTAAAGTAGGTCGCGTAATGGTTATAGAACCGATTATCTTGCGTCCTTTTGGCAACGATCTCTCCTTTAATGGTCTAATCAGTGATAAGATTATCGCAGCGCATATTTTTCCTTTTGTAAAGTAGATCGAAATCAAAATACCAAATGTTTTTGTGTTCGGATCTACTATGAAAATGATTACTTGAACTTTGTCGTATATTTTAGCACTAAAGGCTAATGATTTTATACTTCTGCTATTATGCTTGATTTATAGATTTTAAGAGAAAAGACTGGTTTAGATATTTAATTAAATTATTTCTTAGTAAGTGTAATTTAAATCCAGTGTCATATATCATTCTATTAAATACTTAGGATTCTATAGAAGATCCATAATGTCAGTAACATAAAAGGTTTCAATGTGATTTTGGATATCTTCCAACTTGTTGAAAAGGCATAAAAAGACGGAAAGATTTTGTAAATGTCCAAAATATATTACAAAAGTGTGTAAAAACTATTTTTCTTTCCTATGAAAGTAATTTTTGATAGGGAACAGGATCCAAGTAAAGTTTTTGATCATGTTAGAATATCAAAGTAAGGTCATCATAAATTGAACCAAACAGCTTTTCAGAAATTATAGTAGATATTTACGTGACTAAAAGTTTAAGAGATCGGCGACTCGATCTTTTAAGCTTAAGGCTTTTAGATATAAACTTTGTATAAAACTTTGAAAGAGACGTATTCCAAAGGCAAATAATGGAAAATAAATCATTTGAGTGCAAAGTTGCGAGTAAAGACTTTTTATTGCTTTGTTAAGTTAAGACTTTTAATATTGCTGATCTCTTATGTATAAATACAGTTTAAGCATTAAAGAAAATAATATTAACATAGATGGTAATAAACTAAATGACTGCTGACATATATTTAGTACAACAGTTAATACCAGAAACATGAAAGCAATAAGAAATATTGCTGATACTGGTATAATAAAGGTTTCAAGTTACAACCCTACAAGAATTTTCCATGTCACAAACACAAATCATGCGCTCGAACATCTAGACATGAAAGAAACATCTATTTATACAGATTTATGTGCAATTGCGGAAATCGAACCTTCAAATGTTTGCACTTTAGATATGCATGTATCCGTTTTTTTGTGAGTTAGGTCTGTGTGTGAGGTATGTAAAATGTATTATAGTAATCGTAAAACTCTTGTAAATATCGAATGTAAGAATTTGGATATAATTGTAACTAGACGATAAAATATCAATAAAAATTTCGAGATCATGAGTTTTGCAGCAATTTATTTGAATAAGTTTATTTTCACAAGTAATAGAAAAAAATCGAGACAGACAGAAAATCATTGAGAATTTATTGATATCATGGAAAAGGTAAGGTGATTCGATAAAGTAAAAGAGGACCCTGACTTATAAGTCAAATAGAATAAACAGAAAAAAATAATGGTGAATTAAAATTCACTGCTCAACTTTCAGGATACGCTATGATTGGAACCTTTGGGAAAGCCTTTATTCAGCCGTGAGACAGCTTAGGCTGCGAGAAAACAAATAGTTTTGATTCTAGGACACCAAAATTGAGTTATTTCGGAAATATTTCATTTATTATAGTCGTCTACGTAGCAAGTGTCAAACAATCTTTGTCATCTTACGCAACAAGTAATAATACTAGTTGTTCTAGAATCTAGTTTAAATCCAATTTCACGTTTCAACGTTGGCATAGTCTGGAACAGTTATGATTGCGATGTGTATGCAAATCTAAATATTATTATTGAAGTCTAGGTCTATATTAATGTTGTTCTTACTTTGGTTTATCTGTGTTCTATTCTATGCTATTTTAGAAAATCATCACGGCAGGCACCGTCAATTTCCAAATATCTGGCTGGTACTCAAATCATTCCTAATGGAAAAATCAAATAACACTGCACCACCTGTGAATTAAACCCTGCAGCAGTCATGCTTGCAACCACGACACCAACATAGCAGTAACACATTAATGTAATTAACCTATAACAAAATTTATAATTATCACCATCTTCTGATTGATTCAACTATATGTAATAATTATATCCATTCAATAACAAAAGGAGTTTACCCTGCATTGTTTGCTCGGTGACCTATGGATAGCTTACAAACCCCTGGGGTGTCCTAACACTTCTTGGTTTACAATGAAAGCGGCAGAACCCTTACTACTTTGGGGATTTCCATTCGGGGAGCGACCCCTTGTCGTGACTTTTTCTCATGATACTTATGGGGCATTGTCGTTACCACCTCTTTTACGGGTAAATAGTAGCTTCAGACAATAAATACTTTCATTAATCTTAAAAGATTCATTGGTAATATAATCTCGCTTTTCCAAGGTCCTTTGTGTCCATAGACCTCGCACTGTTGCATATTTTGTTTACTCCTCCGTTATTCTTTTCTGATTAATATAATATTGGGATTCAAGACTGTTGAATCATATTTTCGCGACTCGTCGTGCACGTCGTGCAACAAAAAAGTAATATATCTAGAAATATAGTTTGTGGCATATGGCATACCAGCTGGCGATCTACCTGATGGTAAGTAAACACTGCCATCTACGGATATTTGCAATAAAGAGGTAGTACAGATGCGATCCAGGAGAAGAAGGAGAAAATTCAATGTTCTTATAACGATAATGACTCTGTAGATGTAGCACCCTACAGTTCTACCCACTCATACACTGGAATACAGCGGACTGTTTGACAAGAGTTCATTCACAAAAAGCTGCACAAGTACTACATTTTTATTAGAGTCTGTAGGCGTGCCTTGTTGTACTTCAATCTCATAAGAGTACTAGTTTCAAGCAAATCAAAGACTATGTGACGTCACATCACAGAACTTTGATAACGTAATCCACATCCCACACACTATGGAGTACCTAACTAATACCGAAATTTGGAACAATAATCTGAACAAAAGGGAACCAGTAACTACATAAGACTGATTCTGAAAGTTTACTAATGATAGAGAATTATAAGTGAGTTTTGTTACCTCTGGGAACTAACACCAAGTTTTGTACGTGTGTACTGATATTAAAGATTCGATATAGATATTTGGAGAGTAATGCTGTGTAATGTATTATGTTGTGTGTGCCTATGATACAGTAAATCCACTTAATGTTAGGTTCTCTGGCTTAACAACGTCACGTGCGTGACCTAACTTAATTTTGCTGGGAGAGTAATCATTTCTAGGGAATCCTTTGTTCTATATTTATCTAGAAGTGATTTCTACACATGATGAGCGTAGGTTAATATTATTTTATATTAAGAGGCATTACATACAAACTTTTCTGAAATAAACACCTACCGTGTTGTAACTTTTAGATCTTTATGTTGTGAAATGAATTAACCGAATTCAACGAAACTTCCTACGCTTAAGCAGTATAAAAACATTGGTCTAAAAAAATAATAGAGAACATTTTCGGAAAAATGTATTATAGCTAAATCCGGTCGATTTAAGTTACAATTAAAACAGAGATTTCCAATTTTTAAACGCTCTTATGAAGGAGAATAAGGGTACCTAAGTTAAAGTTCGTCTAGCATCTTAATACAATGAAAATAAAAGCATATACCAACCGAATCATTAATAACATAAATAACGTAATTCAGACAGATTATTAGGCGCAAAAATTACAACATTTATCTTGTTGGTTATCTTTGAATTATCTATGTTGTTTGTGGTAAGTCGGTATTTTGTAGTATGTATATAATTATATTTATGGAGGTGCTCGTAGATACGTAATTACAGCCGCATGTGTCGATCCATCAGGTTAAGCTACGTTTGCCGGGGTTTGTCCGTGGATGGGTGACCATCTTTACACACCGGAACTCCTGCATGTATCAGAAAGCACATTAAGTTGTTGGTCATGCGAGAGTCATCCGAAGCTCGAAAGTCTGACAGTCAAAAATACCTCCATTTTCCTAAAATTACAAAATATTGATTATCGCTGAGATGAGATTGCGACCAGATTTTAAACTGTTTTGATTAGGAAGGCGATTATCACACGGCACCGCGCACCGCCGCGTTAGGCGGTGAAGCGGATGTCTTGTCGCATTGGCCTCTATGAAATCCGCTGAAGCTTTTCACACGTACACCGCGCGTAAAATTATCTTTCACTTCAGTAACTTTTTCTTGAAAACTGTCTCGTTTGAGCGGTATACGACTATACATATGGTTCCGAGAGAAACATTACATTAGCCTTTAAAATCCCTTCTGTAAGTAAAATAGTTTAACTCCATCACACCAACGGATGGACTCGTAACTTCTAAAAGAGCGACAGGAAATCGGATTTGTCAAAGTTTGAGTGAGCCAACTTGTTTAATTTGTCGAGAGCAAAGCCCGGGGTGAAGCGAAGTGTCCCCTTTCTAGACCTTGTGGTTTTAAGGGTGTTGAACTTATAGATAATATTCAATTTGAATTTGGGTACAATATTATCGAATTAGGAGACAATGAGTGAGGTAAATAGGTTTCAGCAAGTGTATTCTGACTTATACAAATCGCACGCATTTAATTCTTCTTCTTTTTATCATGTGGGCAGTAAGGTCTTGCGACCACACACCCTAGTGTCAGAGTTTCTAAACTGCCTCAAGGGCCTCTGACTAGTTTGAGTGGAACAGTAAGTCCAGGTTTCCTCACGATGTTTTCCTTCAGCAATGACAATGATGTCCAAGATAAATTTTAGAAAGTACATATGAATTGAAAATGTCACATTGGTACTTGCCCAGGTTTGAAGCCACAACCTTATGCATGGGAGGCGGGCGCCTTAACCATTGGGTCGTCACGGCCGACGCATTTAATTTATTTGTAATAATATTTTATTTAGAAAGGTACTTAAAGACAAATAAAAAGTTGGCACCTAAACTAGGATATAAACCATTTCTTGTTAATAAAAAAAAACGTGTCAGACTTTTACTGACTAAAACCGATCCGTGTTCCTCCTAATGCTTTTTTCGTTCCAGGACATCGGTAACTCTTTCGAACAAAATCCGCAACCCTGACAGCCAGGTAACCCTGAACTTTGAATAAATAGATACGGTAAAGTGAGGTGAGGTGAGCTGTCAATAAATCTCAAATGCCTCTTCTTATATAGCAAATACATGAGTATCACCACACTTGCTCAAAGCGGATTGGCGATAACAGATTTTTCCTTCACTGATGAAAAATTCGAAAAGTCACATTAGTACTTGCTCGGTATCAAAAACGCAACTTTATACCAAGTAGGTACTCGAACAAAAATATCCCTTACCAATGATTCAAAAGAATAATAATCATAGAATGTTTCCAAAAATTCAATTATCAGCATTTTCCTGCTAAATTGGTTAAGTTTATAACATGTTACAAATAAAACACTCCTCAATATCGAGTGGGAGTCGTAAAGGTCAATATTAAGTTATTAATTCATGAACCTTTGAAGCTCGTAATGTAAAAATATAAAAATAAACAAATACAAAACAGAAAACAAATGGAAACGATTAATTAAAACTAAAATAGAACAGAGAAAAAAGAAATGGAGGAGGCTTCTAAAAAAATTCGGCAAACAGACCAAATTGTTGATGTCATTGACACACTAATATATCGCCAATATTTATATTGTAAGAATTACAAAAAGAAAATAATGAATTAATTGAACTTACATTAGCCTATTCTGTCACGCTCCTGGGCATAGGATCCCCCCACTCCTCCCTCCATCGTAGCCTAACGCGACCCCTTTTAACTGTCTGAGGGCACCAGATTGGTGCTACTTGGGCCCACAGTTTAATTATTATTTACCAGTTCATTTTTGAGGTGATTCAATGAGGAGAACCAAAGTTACCGACACAGCCTAGTGAATTAGCAAGTTGAAGTGGCAGTGAGCAGGCCACATAGCACGCAGAACTGATGGCCGATGGGGTCGTAAAGTCGTCGAATAGAGACCGGGCACCAGCAAGCACAGCGTAGGACGTCGACCCACAAGGTGGACAAACGATCTGATGAGGACCGCGGGATCGCGCTGGATGCAAGCAGCTTCCAACAGGTCATATTGGAAATCTGTAGGGGAGGCCTCTGTTTAGCAGTGGATTTCCTACGGCTGATATGATGATGATGATAAATTTGTTTTTGGATACGATCAAACTATAAAATATAAATAAAATAATTGTTGTGATTAAGTAATTAATGTTCGGTTTGCTTATTTACAATTAATACATTAAAGTAACTATTATGGACAAAGTTACAATTTTAACATTTAATTTTGTAAACAAAAATCAAGTAATCCTGATTTTTCCGTGTTTACCTTAACACAATGACAATAATATGTTAATGAATACGTAAAATCCCCAAACCTCGTATAAACGTAATCCTTTAACAAAAATCGGGAAACACGGAACGCAAAAAAAAGTGCTGACACTTTTGTTTTTTTAAGTAACAATGTTAAGTTAATGTGCAAAAAGAGAAGGCGAATCCTTGTACCTTTAAAATGGTGAATTAATAAGTACAAGTAGGTATTTTTCTTCTTGTAGCATGATACCTTAAAGTTACTACTAACGGTTTTTGAATTATGAAAACGAGCCCATATCATTTTTTTTTAACTAAGGCTTAGAATTATTGATATCTTTCTTTCGGAAAATAATGTAAAGAGAGTTTAAGGTGAGCAAGCTGTCATCTCATTTGCTGTGAATTGGATTCATTAGGTGATATTTACAGAAAAGACCGCCAGTCTCTAACTTTTGACAGATGGGTCTTTTTCCGAGGTATGTCTATATGTGTGCTATGTACAGTCAAGAGCAATAATATATATACATTGTCACATTTTCTAAAATATCTTAACTTCTACCATTCAATGACAATGTACCTATGTAATAGCAAATAGGAATCCGTCATTATGATAAGCTGGATTATTATAAGCTACTTCCCGTCCGCGACTTCGTGCGCGCGTGATACACAAGAGGCGAAATGTGCACTGGACAGTTCTTAAGATATGTGACGTCACAGTTGTGTCAGCAGGCAACACATACTACTACTCATATTCCAAAAAGGTGATATTTTCTTATCCTCTGCAGACATCACACTTCCAAAGTGATAATAATATTTTGCCTACACAACTGTTAAATTCAGAAAAAGAACGAATACCAATAAGGGATGATATACGTTCGAAAACAAGGAAAAACACTCTCCAAGTGATAAAAATGCGTCATACAATGGTAGTACCTCGCAGGCATGATTCCCACCTCGGCGGATGTTAATGCCTCGCCACATGATGGGTACCATTTACCGTTATTACACCTTCTTTCGCCGAACACCTCTATCACCAAAATAATGAGCACCTAAATAACTTATTTTGTCAAGTCCCCCTTCTCGTTTGAATATGTTACGTATGTTAAGTACTCTTTTGACGCGGATTTGAGGGGATGAATTCCATTTGCGAGTTAACGTTCAGCCAAACATGTTATTTATACGGCGGTGTTTATTTTTCATGATAAATCTGATTTTTTTCGTGTTTGGTTGGGATGGGATTTTTTTGCTCTATTAGTCTTTTTTTTAACATGAAAGCTCTTTTCTGTGTATCTTTGTCGGTGTTAAAAACTAATTTGAAATCGCCTAGCATAGATAGGATAGAATATAGATTAGGTAGTAAAAAAACATAACAAGGATAAATGCTTTCCAAAGTGAAAAATCTTTGCACGTTCATTAAAAGCAAGCACTTTTATAAAAATATTATTCATTGATCTTTAAAAAAAACATGGACTCATTTTTTAATAACAATATCAAGACTAGGTACGTATAATTAAATGTACTCAAATTATATCTCCAATAAAAAAAACGGGTTTATCGAAATAGCTAAAAATAAATTGGAATAACCACAGTTCCCAATATTTATAATCACCATAATATGTTTCAAAACAGCAATCTATAAAACTATATCACCGATTCAAACTAAAAGCATTCGCATTTTGCTCAATTAAACGTCAATGATTTAATGGCACCGATCCAGAATTCAGTGCGATTAATATTGCATCGCACGTTGAACTGGACGGCTATTTTGAAGTCCTCAATCCACTACACAGTAAGGTTTTAGTTTGGATTGGTTCAAGATACAGAATAAAAGCGAAATACAAAAGCTGGAAACTGCATTTTTACACGTTAACAAAAGCGGCACTGCAATCAATTATAATCCAAGCATCTAATTTTATTTTTTTAAACCGCAATTTGAATCGCCATCTCACCTTGGACAATCAATGTCGAAAAATGTATTTAAAGTATTTAAATTAGAAGCATTTTGACAGATTGAGATAGAAAATGACGTGATGGCCCAGTGGTTAAGGCCTCTTATGCTTGAGGTTGTGGGTTCAAATCCGGGCAAGTACCAATGTGACTTTTTCAATTCATACCTATAAACTTTCTAAAGTTTATCTTGTCAGAGTTTTTAAACCGCCTCAAAGGCCTCAGTCATGGTTTTAGTGAGACAGAAATAGGCTGGTGTAAGTCCAGGTTTCCTCACGATGTTTGCCTTCATCGATGTCTAAAACTTAGAAAGTGCATAATTATTGTTATGAATTTCCTGGATTTGAATTTTTATTATCCTCAAAGAAAATTTATCAACTCAAAAAAGTTGATAAATCCAATGGTTAAAGCTTCTTTTTTTTGGATGGTTCAATTTAATGGTTATTTTGTAAGAGTACTCGGATCTTAAAGGTGTTGGTCACGTTATGGTATCAATGGCATTATTGATGTCCTCAAAAGTAAACCCCAATTCTGACTAGAAAGCTGAACACTTGAACCACATCTACAGAATAATAAATGCACCACTAGAACAATAAGGGAAATTGTCAACAGCGATCCTCAATAATGTAAATTGCTATGCAATTATTGGGCCGACCACCATTGAAGTAATTGCCTGCTATTAAAACCAGGCACCAGTAAATTGTATGGAATAAGACGGTAAAGTGTCCTGTTTGATGGACTAACTGCTCAGGAATTCTGAGATACTGTAACGTACGATGATACAAACGTAGTATTCCTAATTACTCATGAATATTTTATATGGGAACGCTTTTGTATGTGCATGATTGTGGGTGAGAGATACAATATTGTTTTGTGGCATGATTAAGGCTGGCTTTTGTTATTTACTTACTATGTAGCTGTGCCAGTGGCTTGGTTCACGGGAGCTCTTGGATTCAATTTGTAACCTAAGGAAATAAGTAAGAAGTAAATAAAAAATAATGCCAGCCTATTAGTCCTACTGCAGGGCAAAGGACATTTCTCAAGCAGAGAAGGAACAAGCATTGATTATCAGGCTTGCTCAAGGTAGATTGGCAATTTCAAACTTGTATTATTAGTGAGTCAAAATAAGAAAACAAGTATTAAGGGTGTGGGTGTAATTTATCTATAATATGTATGTATTTAGAATTATATAAGTATATTTATCAGTTGTCTGGTTACCATAGTACAGGCTCTGCCTAGTTGGTTGTCCTAAGATATTATTATTATTTAAGTCATTACAAATAAATACTGGCAAAATGTGGTTGAACTAATAGGTACACCTCTGCCTAACCCTTCGGGGATTACAAGCGTGATGTTATGTGTGTGACTAATGAATAAAAATTAATAAAGTATTTCATTGTCATCATCACAATTCTTTGAATGATTATCTTGGTCGCAAGCACAACTCAGAAAGTAAGAATAGTGGATTTTTTCCGGAATTTGTTTCCAGACGTTTCGAGTCTGGATTTTTGCCCGGTTGGCAATAGGTTAGCACCCTATCCGGAACTAGACGAAACCGCGAGCAAAAGCAAGTAATTAAATAAATGATTGTGAAATGAAAAAACTAAACGTGATTGGTAAGAAAACTTTTTATAAACGGATTAAAACAGAACCTTTTGCCCAATCCTGATAAAACTAAGTTAAGAGAGTAAAACAAGGTGTTATTTGCTAAGCGATAACTTAAACAATGTCAGTAAGAATTTGTTTAAAGGATTAATTACGTTTACTAATGAAGACAAATAGTATTTGCTAAGACTTGAATGAAAGGGGAACATTTTGTGAAATCGTATAGCTACTAAAACAATTTCTAAGATTCAAGTTTTGTAAGGAATACTTACCGGTTGCCTTTAATCTAGAAAATAATAACTAAATAATTTCTGTTGTTGCTGTAATGAAACATTACAACAACAGATTAGACATTTTAACGTTAGATCACAATGTTTTTATTATAAACAAAAGATATAACTTTATTTTTTGTGTAATGTGTTTATGTATTTGAAGATTAAATAATGGTTACCTAATTGTAATGTTTTCATTATAATTTTTCTATTTTTGCAAGGAGAAATAAATGCCACTAGATTATGTTACTTTTTACTGTTCTATTTCGAACGTCATTTATTCTTGTAAATGACGTTCGAAAGTGGCTTTTAATGGTCTAAAATAATTTATTGAACTTCCTTTTTTTGCAATTTCGTTTTTGTTTTTTTTTTCAATTGGAATATTGCTTTTTTTACTCACATCAGCACACACAATTATAATATGCCAACAGTTTTTTCCTGATATTTAAATATTTAATTGTAAAGGTTTTTTTTTATATAAATAAAAACAACTCAACTGAAACAAATAATTAAAAAATATATCATATAAAGTTTAGCTTAACTACAAAAACTTTTTTCCTCAACAAAATTACAACTAACAATAGGAAATAAATAACCAATGTCAATACCGTGCAAGTATAGCTTCCCCTAAGCTGTAAGCCCCATTGTGGTGTTCACAGCTCAATATTACGATAATAAATGGTCCACAAACAGAATTAAAAGCATTGTGAGAGGAATCGTATTACACTGAGCGTGTTATTAAAAGCTACAAATCAAGTACGTATAAATACATTACATAGAGGGCCGTTTCCTGACATCAAAAGTGTATTTCGGACACATTAAACGAAATTATAATTTTCGTGTGACAGGATAAAAAAGTGATGAAACTTTTTTGCTAGTTGGTTGTTTTGATTTCGTACTCGAAGGGTGCGAAACGGAGCTCTTTTTTTTATTAAAACTTCACTGTCTGTCTGGCTGTCCGTCTGTAATAGGGCTGTATTTTTGAACAAAAATACATAGTCGTTTAAAATGTTCAGTGTGTATTAGCAGCATTAATAATAACAATAACAGCCGCATTAATAATACATAACATAATAATATCACGCCTGTAGTCTCCTAAGGGTTAGGCAGAGGTGTACCCATTAATACAACAGAGGGCGAGAACATTGCCAAAAGAAAAAATACACTAAAATAAAATAAAGTCAAAAATTATAGGAAGAATACAAGAAATTAGTTTTATTTAAGTAATGTACAGTGGTGCGGAACCCTTCGATTATGAGTCTAACTTGGCTAGATTTTTTATTTTTATTTTGCTGACGTTTTGCCTAATTTCAGTACAAAGTTGATATTTATGAGCCGTGCCTATTTAGAATCGGACAAGTCCGGTATAAAAATCACACAGCCTCATTTTCGTTGTATTTTCTATTTATTTTTTATCTCATAAATACAGAGTACTAAATATTAGATTTCAACTATCAAACATTGGAGTTGTAACTATAATTTGGGTTAGTTAATTTGCTGTACAATTTAACTTTAGGTTTTGAATGCACGTTCCGTTTATGATTGCAAAGTTTATCTTGTGTAACTAAATATTCGGAGTTCGTAATTGGAATTTGAATACACAGACCAATGTTTTCAAAAACTTTATCAAAATTTTGAATACCTATATCGAAAAGTTTTTTATAGTTTAGAATACAAGATAGATTTGAAAGAGTACTGTGAAATCTATACTCATTTAAAGTAACTATGACCTAGAAGCTGTGGGTGGTTCTTCCACAGAAATTTGGTTTATTTTTATGTAACTAATATATTATGTTTCTTTTTTCGCTTATATACTAGTGACACATTTAAAGGTAACGAATAGTTCTATACTATCCCCTTCTCCCCAAATTAATGAAGGTTGGCAAGTAATGTAATGGCGTATTTTTCTAATCTACATAACATAACATCACACCTGTAATCCCCGAAGGGTTAGGCAGAGGTGTACCCATTAGTACACCCACATTTCGCCAGTTATGTTTTTAGTCCCATGTAATAGGGGGCGAGCCTATTGCCATCAACCGGGCACAAATCCAAACTCCGAGGCTGCTACTGAGAAATTCCTGATGGAAAAACCCAATAACACTTTGCCCGACCTGGGAATCGAACCCAAGACCTCATACACAGCAGTCGCGCTTGCGACCACTAGACCAGTGAGGCAGTCTTCTTTTTTCTAATCTGTTTGTTACAAAAATAAGCATACAATTAGTTGATTATTTTTAATTGCTGGACACTATTATGACACTGCTAGCTTCTGCCCGCGACTCCGCCTGCGTCAAACTTAATATATTATCCCACAGCAACTATACATTTTTCTGGAATAAAAAGTAGCCTTTCCAGACTATAATCTATCACTGTACTAAATTCCATTCAGATCCCTTCAGCCGTTCTGGCGTAATTGAGTATCAAACATCCATCCTTCCAAACTTTCACATTTATAATAGTAGTAAGATAGTTGTAAGCACTTTCTACATCAAGTGCACCTAAAAACAAAACAATGAATCCCACAAACATTTCAACATTTACCAAACGGGATCATCTAAGCCTCTGCAGTGTTTCAACAAAGTTGGACATTAAGAAGCCAATAACAAAGTTTGTGGACCTTAATAAACAAGCCGAAGTACTAGAAACGCAATTAGTGCTCTCAGTGAAACAGATTACACAAGTTTTAGGTGGTGTTGTAAAAACTTTGAATGGAATTTGGATAAGTGATGATATTGGTGTAACTCGCAATTATTTTTTACGTTAGCGGTATTATTCTGTAAAAATCTTCGTCGGTGAATTGGTGACCTGATGCTAGGAATAACGGGCTCAAGATCTCACTTCACCTAAATCATGAAGGAAGATTTTGCAGAATAGTCCGGATGAATGTTAGGTGATTCGCACACTACCCCGCCCTACGCTGCGGGGCGCGTGGCGACGGAGCCACGTGTGCGGGTGTCATCGTGCAGATTTCTAACATAAACGCGCGGGGCTGCAGTATCCAAGTAATAACCTTTGACCGACTGTCGGGTGTTGCTGTTCACACTAGGAGCTG
Source organism: Hoplodrina ambigua (assembly GCA_949774945.1). Classification (NCBI taxonomy): domain Eukaryota; kingdom Metazoa; phylum Arthropoda; class Insecta; order Lepidoptera; family Noctuidae; genus Hoplodrina; species Hoplodrina ambigua. The sequence continues at coordinate 3,553,343 of OX458976.1, forward strand.
CGTAATGTGAACACTACCGTCGTTACCGTCGTTTTACCACAGCCAACTTACAACCGCTTTGTGACGACCCGGGGCCGTCATAAAGCAGTTGTGAGTTCTTTGTCGGTGCGATAAAACTGTCGGTCCGACGTAATGTGAACCAGGCTTTGGACTACGCGTGATTTCTATACAAACATAGATACTTGCAAACAACGTAAGAACACGAACTCCCGCGCTACGCTGCGTGATGCGGGGCAGTGTGTCGTCGCCTTAAGGGTGACTGGCTCTCATTGGGACCAACATCGTTAAACGTGATCAGTGATTCTATTTGAATTGAAGTGAAGTATCTCTTTTGTCGTCACGTCTGTCACCGTAGTGGGTGAAACCGAGTTAATACCAATCTGACTTTTCCAATTCGTATGTACTTTTTAAGTTTATCTTGAACATCAATGACATCGGTGAAGAATAAATTCGTTAAAGCAATGTAAGTCTGCTATCGCAAATTCGCCTTGAGCAAGCGTGGTGATCAATGCTCGCGCCTTATCTGTATGAGAAGAGTCCTTTGCCTTGAAGTGGGACAGTAATAGACTGGGATTTTTTTTTATTCCTTTCAGCTTAAAAGCTAAAGCTGTTCTACATAACATAACATCACGCCTGTAATTCCCGAAGAGTTAGGCAGAGGTGTACCCATTAGTACACCCACATTTCGCCAGTTATGTTTTTAACCCCGGCCGAGCCTATTGCCATCAACCGGGCACAAATCCAGACTCCGAGGCTGCTACTGAGAAATTTCTTATGGAAAAAACCCAATAACACTTTGCCCGACCTGGGAATCGAACCCAAGACCACAGCAGCTGTTGCAAAGCTGTTCTATTTTACTCTTTATCTAATTTCGTTTAAAAATACCTGTCACGATTTCTTGTCTATTATTTACCATGAAATCAACTTTAACAACCAATTACTTATTTAAACATCACGTAAGTTATAAATGGGTTTAGTGTTTGCTTTGCAACAAAAGGTTTTAACTTAAACGGGCCTTTAAGTAAAAGCTTAGTTAAAATTACTCCCAAGGGATTTAAGGCTATACCTAATTTTCGTTTGAACAGCGTACCCTAAACTCGGTAGCGCCATCTTTTATCTTGGACATGAATTAATGATACCGAGGTACTTACAGTAGATCACTAGTAAAACATTGACAGTAATGTTTTTTGAATTTGGAACACTGAATTGTAAACTTTTTGGGTAAAGTGCTTATGTTAAGGTACTACAGGCAGCTCAAGCGTTATTAAATTGATATTACAAAAAGAAAATTGTTTGTTTGATTGTAAGAAGAACTACAAAGCTGGATAAAAAAATATGTTGTACTTGATTTTTATTTAGTTAGCATGGTTTATTTATATAATTATACCTATAGCGAGCTGTTTTTGTTTATCAGTATTACCTAATACGAATATATTAGTGAACTAATATAGCAGTATTTTTGCCTATTATTTAGGGATTAGTGACGTATTCCAGTACAGTATTAATTTGTTCTGTCGTCAGTTCCGGACAGTGATTCCTAATATATGCATCAATCGAATGAATTCGAGTGATATGACAATATGTGTATACTATCAATTTTGAAATATTAGCATATAATCAGAATTCATTGGATTACTCATAGAAATATCTATGGTATACTAGGGACCCGCCCTGGCTTTGCACAGGTACAATGTAGATACTAACCTTCAACTATATTTATTTATTTATTTATTATGAAAACCGCATTAAAATCCGTGAAAGATCATTGGATTAAAAGATCTAAGCCTACAGACGTCGGGAAACGATTTTGTTTCATACTATTTAGACGTTACTAATCCTTTCACGAATACTAATACATCGACTCAAGGGTAATACAACATACTAACCACGTAATACAAGTAAGGAGACCCTTACTTACACTCTAATAGTAATAAAGGAATTCCAGAGAAATAGCTCCATGAAACTCCTCATAGATACAATTACCACATCAATGATCACGCTTAATCTTGTGACTGAATTCACCAACTTAAAAAATACACCTGTTTTAAACCTTATCGTGAATTCTTAAAGGCTAAATTCGCTTGTGTTTTGGTATGTGAAAATTGCAATTCTTTCCCCGTACGTTCTTTCTTGTGATCTGTTGAACTAAAAACGTTTCCGCGACATAATGGGGGTAGGTAGGTTGGGTGATAAAGTGCGGATATCGTATGAAGTTAACGAGACATGCACGTACCTATTATTGTTAGAGGTCTTTTTAATATGCAGGTTAGAAGGGATATCGACATGCAAGTTTCATCGATTCAACTACTCTAGGTTCCACAAAGCTCCATTTTTTCGAAGCTAATAAAAATAATAATCGTGATGGCCAAGGTTACGGGTTCGATACCAGGAAAGTGTAAAGTACCATTGTGACTTTTTCAATTCCTATATTCTCTAAAAAAATATCTTAGATATCAATATCACTAATATCGGTAAAGAAAAACATTCTGAGAAAACCTGGACTAATTATTATGAGTCTGAAATCAACAATCTGACTTGAGTAAGTGTGGTGATTAATGCTCGTGCTATAATTATTATTTGTCTAGTTATTAATTTTAATAAAATTTGTTGTTCATAAGAATGCCCTCTAAGATGGGAAGGCTTTCGACTTTATCGAGTGTCTTTTTACACCTGCTAAATTACATATTCATTTTCATTAATTAAGTTCTACTCTAATGAGGGTAGAAATTAAACATAATAATTTGAAATTATACTCGTAGCCCTTAGGTACTTACCTACTGTAATTAGCTACAAAGTTTTAGAACCTGCTGTTTAGAAACTAAAGAAACAATTAAGTTGGGTTTTTCCATCAGGAATTTCTCAGTAGCAACCTCGGTGTCTGGACTTGTTTCCGGTTGATGGCAATAGGCTCGCTTCTTGTTTATGGGACTTGAAAATAACTGTCCAAATGTGGGAGTATTAATGGGTACACCTCTGCCTAACTCTTCGAGGATTACAGGCGTGCCGTTATGATCCTAAAGAAATAATGGACGCTGCGCTGTGGCCCCAATTTTTTTTTTTAGTATGTTTTCAACAAAGGGTGGAAAGAAATTGTTTATAAATAAACACATTAGTGTGAAAACCGGATAGGTACTAAGGTACACCTCTGCCTAACTCTTTAAGGACTACAGGCGTGAAATTATGTTATGCAGTTAAGTATGATGAATGAAATACTAAAAATTTGAAACCACGTTTGCAATACCACATTGCTTTCAAAAACACAGGTCACTGACGTTGTTCAAAATGCCACAAAATTAAAATGGGACTGTACCGGCCACGTTTGTCGCATGCCCAATGAGCTGTAGGCCAAAGTAACCACGACGTGGAGCCCTGACACAGCCAGAAGGCGTCGCGACAGACGTCACAAAAGACGGCCAATGGTCCACAATAGTCGTGGACCGAAATAGCAAGAAGTTTTAATTACAAATTAATTTTAAATGAGCACCTTTCTTACCCATTCCTACATAAACATTACGCCTGTAATCCCCGAAGGGTTAGGCAGAGGTGTACCCATTAGTACACCCACATTTCGCCAGTTATGTTTTTAGTCCCATGTAATATAGGGCGAGCCTATTGCCTTCAACCGGGCACAAATCCAGACTCCGAGGCTGCGACTGAGAAATTCCTGATGGAAAAACCCAATAACACTTTGCCCGACCTGGGAATCGAACCCAAAACCTCATGCACAGCAGTCGCGCTTGTGACCACTAGACCAACGAGGCAGTCAACCCATTCTTCTTCATACAAAACTACTTTTAGGAAGGGGCAACTAGATTAAATTCCTTTTTCTTTTAAATATGACGTTTAAAAGGGCCTTGTATTGATCTAATTGAAATAGATGATTTGACTTTGACTTTACAGTTTTTAATAAAATTCACTCCTTATGTTTCATTTTCAATTTTAGTTGGTAGTTTTTTCACCACCGTCAAGTTACATCTTTGGTTCTTGTTACGCTCTCATGCGTCGTAGCGTGTTATAACCTAAACTATTCCTTATGAACCTAGCTATCGTATACAAAAATATTTTTTCCAACCGATTCGTAGTTTTAGAGACTAGCGCGTTTAAAAAAACAAACAAAAAATCATCACAATGCTCTAGATGCGCTTATAACCATTAGACAAATTAGGGTCTAATGGTCCCGGAGTTGCGGAACGTCTTAACAGGATACCGTGGCCCCGGAACGTAAAGGGCAACAAAAGGAACAGGGTGGTTTTTAGTCAGTAAAAGTCTGACAGTCATTTGATGATTATTACCAACTAAAAAAAGTCTAATGGTCAATAACCGCGACTGCATGAAGTTGTGATAGTGGAATTCTATAAGGATCTACAAGGAATTTGTCGGTTGAAGCTCAAGGTCTAAATTTATCTGTTTTTTATAGCTAGACACTGTAGTCCACGTTAAAATGCACTGTGAACATTCCTTCATCGATTCTTATAACACCAGCGCAGAATACTAACCGGCACTATATTCCTTGTTCACGTTCCATTCAGTACTAAAACTAAATAGAATTTCACCATTTCATTTCCTACCTCCATCCCCGAACTAACTTGTATCGCACTCGATATTCAAATGCCACTAATATCGGAGTTGCCAGTAAAATATCAAATATATATTAAAATGTCAAAACGATATTTAGGCTGGTCACACGTAGTAAGACTAATGTTAAAATAAAACAAGCACCCTATCGTAGATTTTGTCTCTGTCACCTCTAACCTAGACTAGAGTTAAGAGCAAACCCATCTCAAATACGAAAGAAAACAAAAGAAACGCTGATTGATTAAAATCGGAGTGGTCAGTTAATATTAAAACGTCTAAAATATCCCTCGACTAGACTGCCTCATTGTTCTAGTGGTCGCAAGCGCGACTGCTGTGCATGAGGTCTTCGGTTCGATTCCCTGGTCAGGCAAAGTGTTATTGGGTTTTTCCATCAGGAATTTCTCAGTAGCAGCCTCGGAGTCTAGATTTGTGCCCGGTTGATAGCAATAGGCTCGCCCCCTATTACATAGGACTAAAAACATAACTGGCGAAATGTGGGTGTAATAATGGTTACACCTCTGCCTAACCCTTCAGGGATTACAGGCGTGATGTTATGTCTAAAATATATTAAGGTTACTCACACAGTACACGTAAAAAGATTAACGTAAAATAAAAGATAAAAGAAAATTATTAAGTTAGCTGATAATGTAATCTTGGCTGTCCCAACTTAAGATAAAACGATTAACAAATACTTTAAAAGCAAACTAAAAAACTTGATTTTCTTAACGTTTGTGGAGAAAGACAGCTGTCGGTATAAGTTAGATAAGAAAATAGAAATTAGAAATTACATCTTTGTGATCATAAACTTGCCTAAGTTTTACGTTAAAGAACAAACTATAATTTGTTTTGTTCTTTCAAAAGGAATCAGCGCACGTCAATTTTTTTCTAAGTAATTGTAATATTTTTGGATAAATATTTAATTTTTAGCATAGGTTTTGGACATTGAACTGTTGTGGCTCGATAGCGATGAGATATTTGGTTGAGATAATTATTTGTTTAAATAAATAAATAAATAATAAATATCTTGGGACAACTCACACACGGCTATCTGATCCCAAGCGAAGCAGAGCTTGTGTTATGGTAACCAGATAACTGATATACATACTTATATAATTTATAAATACATACATATTATAGATAAATCACACCCAGACACAGAACTAACAATCATGCTCATCACACAAAGTTTGTCCTGGGTGGGAATCGAACCCACGACCTCCGGCTAATAAGAATTAAATAAAAGAATTATTAAAGACTGTGGGTTGACTGCCTCGTTGGTCTAGTGGTCGCAAGCGCGACTGCTGTGCATGAGGTCTTGGGTTCGATTCCCAGGTCGGGCAAAGTGTTATCGGGTTTTACCAAAAGAAATTTCTCAGTAGTAGCCTCGGAGTCTGGATTTGTGCCCGGTTGATGGCAATAGGCTCGCCCCCTATTACATGGGACTAAAAACATAACTGGCGAAATGTGGGTGTACCTACTAATGGGTACATCTCTGCCTAACCCTTCGGGGATTACAGGCGTTATGATGTTTTGTTATGATTTGGCTCGTTTAGGCGACTTTAGCTGTATTTAGGTAAACATGCAAAAAAGACTAATGTATAATGTATATTAAGCCTACCTACTTAGGCCATTGATAGAATTACGAAGAGTCAAGAATTAATGTCTTAAAATGTAAGTATCATCCCAATAGCAATACTTTGTCTGCGCAGAAACAAATATATTTTTGTCACACCAGTATTTACGACGCTTTTAAACATGCACGAGGGAAAAAAAAATGTGGAATTTTAAACCGTTGAATTTTAATATCGCTTAATCGCGAGTGTATAAGCAGCCTACGGAGTGGAAGTACCTCTATAAACCCATGGACGGATATTGAAATTCTGCGTGCGCATGGACGAATCGAATCAAGTGCAATAGACTGTTGTTAAAATTTTCGTATTGCACCAAATGTGAAATTGTTATTCATACCAATGTTTTTGTTTCGATAAATTCCAAAACAGCCAGTAACAGTGCTTAATTTCTTTGTTTAAAAAAAAATTGTTGACGTAGTAAAATATGAAAATATTTACTTTTGTTTTGCATGGATTGTATTATTTTATACAATCATATTGCCCAAAAATAGGAGTGTTATGTGTTCAGAGTTAATGTATGTATGTATGTATGTGAGATTCTTTATTCCACCATAACTTTTAAACGCCTGAACCGATTTAGATGTATGGGGTATCGTTACAATCCTTGCATGGTTCCGAGTAACATGGACTAATTAAAAATAAAAATATTTACACACTTTAAAACGTAAATTAATACCAGCCTCAATTTTTTTTTAATGAATCTGGTCGTGTCTATGTTTATCGTGTAGAATTTGACAAATAGATTTAAAAAATATATATAACTGTGAATAAAAAACGTAAAAAAACTGTCGAGTAAACAAAGTACAAATATGTGCAAATTTGCAGTCGTAGTTTTTAAGTTTTTTAATTATAGTAGCTTGTCATGTAACGTGGTAGGTACTGGTATGAAATGAATTGATCAATCACTTTGTCAGTAATGGAGTAACTGATGTATCTACCTACAAACTTACAATATGCCCTATATTGTAAGCTTGTAGATAGGTACGTCAGTTTGTAAATATACGAGGTCTTTATTTTGTAAAGATAGTACTACACAATATAGTAAATGATTGCAAAAAACGAAATATAGTTCATTTTAATTTTGGAACATTCCAACTTTTAACTTCATTATTGAAAAGGACTTATGAATGAGATAGCATTCCTGATTGCAGCGGGTTTCGTGCAAATGTAGCTTTATCATATTTTGGTCAATAAGTAATAAAGCTCGATGAAATGTAGGCAGATGAAAGGCACTCATTTGTATGTTGTTAGTCAGTTTCCTGTCTTATTATTTTGAGTTACGTATCATTTTTGAATGAGGTTAAAATCTAGCAGGAAATTTACTAACCACAATTTTATCAAGTTTAAAAGTAATTTTAATATACCTACATACATACCATCACGCCTGTACTCCCCAAAGGGTTAGGCAGAGGTTTATCCATAAGTACACCCATATTTTGCTAGTTATGTTTAAGTCCCATGTAATAGAGGGGCGAGTCTATTACCATCAACTGGGCACGAATCCAGACTCCGAAGCTGATACTGAGAAATGACGAGAAGTGATTTCAAAAACACTTTAAGTCACTTTTTATTAGCAACGAAACACTTTTTTCTAATGTTCTCTACTGATTATTTAGTTTTAAGTTTCTTGCGCATAACTATCAAGTTTAATTAAAATTACTTTATTGATTGCTAAGATTTTGAATTTCAACGTTGGACTTAAGCCGCCATTTAAGATTCCTTCTACCGCTCAGGACATTAAGGTTGGCACGTTATTTTGTAGTTCTATTGGATTACTTGTCTTATTTAGTTGACACGCCGCATCCCTTTTGATATAATCTCAGACGTAAGACGTCTTTTACAACACCCACGCAAAGACGGAGACCTATATACTTTCTAGGAACCACTCAGGACGGATAGAAAAGGTTGGGTCTATATTTTATTTACACGAATAACGTCCTTATTCAAATCATAAGTGTTATTCTAGAAAATAAATCGAATTTTTCCATTTTCAGTGCTTTTACGAGATTAAATTTAATATTATAGGTATTATGTAAATTCATTGTGAAAGTGCTACTGATCACATCAATGTATAAAAGCAAACGATAATGATAGGACTGCCCCTTTGGTCTCGTGGTTGTAAGCGCGACTGTTGAGTGCGAGGGTCCTGGGCTTGATTCCCAAGTCGAGCAAAAAAAGTGTTATTGGTGCGGATTCCCTTGTTCACAAACTAGACTAAATTTAGAGAATTGACATCTCTTAGTAACATACAGCGAAAGGAAAGGATGGTAACATTCCTTGACATTAATGAACTAAGTTAGAAATGTCAAATTAGTTTTGCCTTGAACTTCTCCGTATTTTTAATCCACACGTTTTAAGAGGTCAACTATAACTGTATGGATGTGTGAGATGGAGACTAGTCCATTGATATTGATAGCGAAATTGGTCTGGAGAATATATTATTAATAACAGGAAAAAAACATATAATTTCCCTGAACAAAATATCGTACAAATTCCATATTCCACTCGTTTTTCCCGTCAAAATACTCAAACAAAATTTTATAAAAATATTTTCAACAGTTCATTATTGCGTTTTTTTTCTACCAAAAACGGTTGGAAAACGTGCAATTTCTTTGTCTGAATGCAATCCCCGTAAAACACGGACGTGTATGCACGCCGGGTGTGCGGTTTATATTCTCTGTGGGCGACTCACAACGCTACTTCATCGGGCACCTTTCATATTTTGAAGTACTAGGTAGGTACGGTTCCACTAGCGCGACCTGTACTGGCGAATAAGAGGCAGATAAATAAACATGTATTTTCCTTATCTGCAGTACCTACTATTCTGTAAAAATCTCCCTTTAGTGAAGTGAGCTTGAGGCGAGATGTCACTCCCCTATAAACAAAAACAGCCAGACTCGGCACAACTATCTGTATAGGCCATTCAAATATTTGTTTCGTTCGAAAAGTGAACCCGCGACACACAGCACAGCAGCCTATCGCCAAGCCATTGCGCCAACCGTATCGTCGAACATTTAATTCTTTATACTATACAACGCAAGTCACGACATCAAGCTTAAACCTCTGATGTCTGTGTACTCTTATATTACAAGTCAGAATCTCTCTAACCTCAAAAACCGATACATTGTCAAATTTTTCCCGACTTTAATCTGCAGATGTGTCTAATCATCGTCATCATTGAGTCCACACCTTAACCAGTGTCAACACGTCTGTCGCGGCGCGTAAATAATAAAAGCGGGAGAGCTTCCCGCGTCTCGAGACGTAAATATGTGTACACACGCTACTTTTTATTACGACTGTCGCCTGGTCCCACTCGCGTTTAGTGGTAAGGCTTGTTTAGTGCTTCCGACTGGTCGCGAAGAACAGACAGAAGTTCGCTGATATTAAACTTTTTAATTTATGCCATAGGTTTTTGAGTCAGAGTACCTAATAATAACATTTTTATAATTCCATTATGTACCTGCATTATGCGAGTGCTAAATAATTTTCATTGAAAAAATATGATGCCAATTGTCTAGCATCTGTTACAAGCTTTTAGCCAAAACTTTCAAAACAAACATTATGTATTATTATGTGAGTTTGGCATACAAACATAAAACAGTGTCTATATCTACGATAGTGCCTACGTCATAGGTACCTATTGGCCTTGTCTCGTATTTTGGAGTGTGATTTTCACTACCAACCATGTCCTTAACTTCAAGGTCACTCAAAGCCAAAGCCTTGCGTGGTCAAAAGGGATCGATATCGATCGAGTGCGGTTGCATCGTCTGGGGCTAAATAAAGTAGACAAAAAATACAATTTTATAAGTTCTAAGAATTTATGTCGCACCGATTAGTCGCAATCGAATCGGACACTGTAAAAATCTCTTAATCCTTATGTTTAAAGTTGGACTGTAATTTCCAAGTGTTCTATTCATGACTGGAGTAATTGCCTGTCTTTATTTTAACTAGTTTGAGAATCAGGAATTTCAAGATTTAGTCTGTTCCTGACATGATTACTAAAGTTTCTTTAGACCTAGATTTTTTAACGGTTTTCTGGTTAGATTAGATGAAATTTACATTTAAAAGATAAAAGAAAGTAACTTAGATGAAAACTAAAAGAAAAGCATTTACACACACACAAAACAACTTTTATATGTAGTATTGTATATCTTTTATTTGTGGAATAAAATTGACTTCTGACAATTTTTGTATGAAAAATCTGTCTAAAGGATCAAATATGTACCTACCTAATTGTTCATTAATTTTAATAATTAATATGTATTGGCTTCGAGTTGCCATGTCTGGTCATACCGCTGTTAAACCCGCGATGGTTTGTGTAGTATGTTTTACTTATTATTGTACAGTGTTTTGTTTTTTGATTATTAAATGAAAAAATTTAAGAGATGTTTTCAAATTTTTGTGTGCTTTTTTCTATTCCAGTTTGCTCACAAGCTTTAACCTGCAATCCATTGTTTGTGGTAACCACTTTATTCCATGAAGTGAGTCGACTGCTTTTCCAACACAAAAAAAAAAAGAAAATTCCATTTACAACATAAACATATTTGTATAACATGTTCTCGTAAAAGTAATTTGAATAATCCTCTTAACGATTTTTTGTTAACGTTTAAAAATGTTTAGGATTTTTTTTTGTAATGAATTTGGAAGGTACCATTGGAATTCTAAATTTAAATGTGACCTTTTAATTCGGTCTAAAATACTCGAGACATTTTGAAAATAGAACCGAAATGTCAAAAATAAAAAAGCATTCTTCTAAGCTAAGCCTATTTCTTCCTCAGCTAAAGTACGAACGTATTAGGAGCAACTGCAGTAAGGTACTAAGCGGTATATTAAATTGGATACTCACACGATAATCTCTCCGGTATATTTAAACTTCAGACTTCCTCGGAATCCCTCTTTGCTCTAGAACGTACTCTGTTTCATGATGAAAAAAAGGGGTATTTGTAGTAAAGATCGTTGTTGAAGAGTTCTGGGAAAAGTGGTGCTGTGTTCCTGTTTCGAGGATTTTAAAATGCGAGTAAGGTTTAAAAAATGTGGTTTTTAAAAAATTCTACTAGAAAAACTATGCATTTCGTAAATCTTTATGTTTTCCAATGTAAACGAACCCACACAGACGATGATAATAAGTAATAGATTAAGAAATTAGATTTAGACGAACGAAAAAAATCATGTCATAATTTTCCCGCTTTTTCAAAGCACCTTATTGTAATAATTTTGGATTTAACGGTGAACTAGTAAGTAACGTAATAGATTTTTAAATTAATTTGATGTACTTTATTCAAGTATGTCTTTTACCTCTTCAATGCAATGCAAAGTAAAAAACATTCATCATAATGTTGGTTATCGAATAAAAAGTAGCGTATGTCCTTTGTTGGGGTTCAAACTTACCCTGTACAAAATTTCATCAAAGTCGGTTCAGTGACTGCATCGTAAAAGCGTAATAAACAGACAGACAGTTACTTTCGCATTTATAATATTAGTATGAATATGTCGAACAAATGAGGCGAAAATATTTGTTCCATAGATTCGTTTGTTTATACTACATGTCTGAATTTCCTAAAGTTATGTTTAGGATGTAAGCAGCAATATTAGTCTAGATATTTAGGTCCACTTAACCTGTTTATTGCCGCAGCGAAATTGGTAAATCGAAAACTGGGGTGCGCGTGCTCTGGTGATTTCTATGTGTATTGTTGGAATATTTTGTTGATTTTACGTCACCGGCAGTTTAATTTCAGTCAAATATCATAGGTGTTTGATGCAAGCATAGAATTAATTCCAGTAAATGGCAAATTTCAGGTGTTTGTTTGTGTACCTGTGTGAGATTTTGTATCTGTAAATGTGTGGATTTACACTTCTCAGTACGTACTATTTACATCCATCCTATTCGTTAGAAAAGTTTTGTGTGTAAAATTGACCGCTCAAGGCCCGGCCGTCATACATGACAGAACAATTAATGATAAAATGGTTTAATTTAAATAAAACTTTAAATATTCGTATAAAAGATGTGAAGTATAATAATAATTAATAATTGTTAAAAAATATTTATCTTCTTCTTTATCGTGTGGGCAGCAAAGGTGTTACGACCCTACACCCTAGTGCCAGAGTTTCTAAACCGCCTCGAGGGCCTCTGACATGGTTTGAATGGAACAGTAAGTCCAGGTTTCCTCACGATGTTTTCCTTCACCGATGTCAGGGATGTCCAAGATAAACTTAAATTATTTATTATTCTTATATTCGTATAGACAACGTTCGAATGGAGAGCAAGTATTATCCAAATACCCTCTTAAGCCCCAATTAAAAGGGAACGCGCCTATTATCAACCACAAACCACAAGTCTCGGGGCAACTTTTAGAAAAACCTAAATACCTAAGAATGTTAGCTAATTAGAAGAATAATCGGAACGTAAAAGTTTCAAAGATGGGCAGAAGTAAACTCGTTAAAGATTAAGACACCGCTGTGTAGCACCTGATAACTTTACTGTTGTGTGGAGCGTTTAGATTAGATTAGTAAGTGGCGCCAGTGCTTACCTGAACATTTTGTTAAAACTATAATTTAATTTAGTACAAGATGTGGTCGCGGCTTCTTAACTTAGAAAATAAGTATTTAATACTATGTCATCCCAACCTTTCAAGAAAACCTATAATTGATTTAGTCACATTTAGTGTCCTATTAATAACCGAATTTTTTAATTATTTATTCATTTAATTTATTTATTATAACCCGCAGAACACTGCAGTTTGTTATGTTTATACATAATGCAAGTCTGCGGGTTAAAAGTCTTCCTGAATTATGATTCGACACGATAGATGGACTTTATCAAGTAGTCAATTCACAACAAAAGGGGTCACTTTATATTACACTTAATCAACCACATTAAGATTGACACATCACTCGCCGCATCTTTTATTTAACTGGCTTTGATCAGTGGTTGACTGGCACAGAGAAATTGTTATATATCGTTGCATGTAGAAAAATATCCTTGATAATGGTGAGTGGCGAGTGGTTCAATTTATTACATTTACTATAGATAAAAAATAGTGAGTCATCAATGCAACTGAAGGGTAGGTATTCGGTATTTGCAAGATAACTTGTGACCAGAGGTAGGTTTAATAATAACTGCTGTCTAATTGTATAACTCCAGACAATTGCCGAATATTTCTTATTAGAATACCTTTTGCCAAAGTTTTTGACACTAATTCTCACTGAGATGAGTTAGCGACTAAATTTTGAAAGTTTTTTGAAAATTGAAATTATCAGTGGATAGCGATGACTTAATATTAAGGCGAATGAATTTTAAATCTATGGGGAGACATTTATAATAATCAAAAACCATTATAGAGAATTCAGTATTTTCTTCATGTTTTAAAACTAAAACAAAATACAATTCAGCGAAAACTTCGAGCTATGCTTTTGTGAGCTTTGAAACTAACTTTACTCGCGTGGATTTTTACTTTTGTAAGAGTTCAAACGAGGCACGATTCAAATACAATGACTAGTGGGGTGCCAAGAAAGGGTTACGCAAATAAAATTTGTGTCGTCAGCAGTTCTTTATTACGTTTCTAATACAAATTTATAAAGTTTTCTTTTTAACTGTTTTTGTCTAAGCTAAATTAGCGCACCTTTTCATTGGATAATTATTTATATAGACGCATTTTTAACAAACGAAGACTGACATTACATTGCGCTCGTTCCTAAAAATGAGAAGAATAGCCTGCTCACGTGTACAAAATGGCTACTATCATTAGAATAAAAAAAGGGTTTTTTTTTTTAATAATTAAATACATCTGTGATATTAGTTCAATAGATCTATTCTTAGTCGGCGCGCTACATTAATTAAAGAGAATGTATTATTAAACGAGACTTTCTATAGTATCTGCTTACCTTACTGAAGTAAAGAGAACCCCAGAAGTGAATGTGCAGCCTTTAATTTCAGCTATTTGCCAATGATGAGGCGTAATATGGAAACATTTACAGCTGGAAACCACTTGTAGCGTTCTATCAGAAGATATAGAAGACCAACCATGGTGATCAGTGATATTGTTATAAATTCTCAAAATCACCAGCCCAGGAATTTTTGAAATAGATTGAGGACTATGTATTTGAGAAGGTATGCGTTTTTACTAGAATTAAATCTATCTGGACCCTTCTTAAATACAAGAGGTAAATGATTGCCAGACAATTTCCATGGGCCATAACGTCAGCTAAACGTTTTAAAGGTCGGCAATTAAATATGGATGCTATATCTTTATAAGCAAAACCGAAAACTTGACAAACAAAAGCCGTAGATACCTTTACACCCACATACAGGAATAACAACATCCTTCATTAATTTATTCAAGCGCTGACGAGTAGGAAAATATATTCGCAAACTAGATACACTACACCTACAGAGCCACAGTCGTACAGTTGCCTTGTTTTATCTACCTAATTAACAGTCTTATCCAAAACTAGGATCACAAAGAGAATGCCTCCACTACACATTAAACATAAATACTTGATGTGCAACACGGAGTAAAAACAAAGCCAAATGGTAGTGTTATACGGGCAACTTTGAAGTAATTATTTATCCGATAAAAGTTGCCGAGTACAGTCGCGTTTTGTTCCTTTATATAACGTTTTTATTTGTAGCTCGGTTCTGCCTCGGTAACCGTCAAGCCCTATGTTTTTTTTTTTATATAACATTGTAAGCTTAAAGTTCCAATCAAAACATCTTGCTTACGTTATAGCCCACGGAAAGTATCTGGCAACAATATACCTATATTGGTTTTTAATAAAAATTATCCTTTATAAAAGAACCAGCCGTATACTTGAATGTAAGTAATAAATGTAAAGTATACTTTCTAACTGTAATCTCTGATTATAGTAAATGAGATAATTTTTTTAAAATTGACTTTTGTTGCCACTTATTTACGAGTCGATTTTGAACGTTTTTGATTAGTAGAACTGCGCTAGCAAGTACGTAAACCTTTTTATATATTTATTTACATTTTAATGCTATAGTGATATAATATATCTGGCGACTATGGAATGTCAGTTCAATAGTGATGTTAAAATGACTGGATGTTGGCAACAATTTAGCAATTTAAAATCGCCCGTTTACAAATAACTGAAACTACAGCAACGAGCAAGTCCAAGGCCTTTCATAATTTATTAACAACGCTTTTAGCCCTGTAATTAATTAAACGTTTTAATTAATTATTCGTCACTTATCTGAAATGACTCGATACATTTTAATGGTGAAAATCAATTTGTCTTCTGTTTTTAACAGGACGTGGGTGTGTTTTGAGGAAATTAAACGCTTCTGTTACATAATTTTAGAGCTTTCATCCGCTTGGCCTTGCAGATCAAGATGTTGTTGATTTCGAAATTGTAAGCAATTTTAAATGCACCGATTCTTTTCTGAACTTCTTTTGCTAGCCTGTAATTAGTTAAGTAAAGATGTTGGTAAAGGCTTCCCCCCAAATCTTTCTTAATTTTTATCTTTTCTTGAGCCACCTCGAACCACCCACATCTCTCTACCTTTATCTGGCCTGACCTCGGCGACGCCGTTTATAAACCTGTATCCTAGAAACAGTGTGACTCCAAGACTATAATTTAAAAAAATAAACAATAGTATAAATGTGATCTTTTTCAATTCATAGGTATGTACTTTCTGAGTTTATCTTGACTTAGTATCAGTAAAGGAAAACATTGCGAGGAAATCTAGACTTAAATTAATTCAATTTTGAAATCACTTATCCGATCAATCGTGGTGATCAATGCTCGTACCTTCTCTGTATGAGAAGGGGCCTTTGCCTTTTTTAGGACAACAATAAGCTGATATTGGTGCCGATTCTCTTGGTTGTAAACTAAATTAAAATTAGACTATTTCTATCTTTTTCTGTCCAATACAACAAGAAAGAGACTAATGTAAATAAGAGCTGTCAAATTTAGTCAATCTGACACATCCATACAATTATAGTTGACATCTTAAAACGTATGGATTAAAAGTACGGAAAAGTTCAAGGCAAAACTAATTTGACATCGCTAACTTAGTTCTTTAATGTCACTGTCCTTTCCTTTCGCTGTATGTTAGTAAGAAATGTCTATTCTCTAAATATAGGGAGGGAATCGGCACCATTATTATATTTACCTCTTATAGCCATCCTAAACAAATACCTAACTAATCACTTTGAAGATAAGATTTCAATTACAATATAGAAAATAATATTCTAATTGAAACAACAGATAGTCGCTCACTGATATCTGTTGGTTGTATATCATGCCTGCAATTAGTCCTAATCTGAATCAGTTATGGATGGCCGACTATAATATATCAACGCATTAGTTATTTTGTATAGGCATTTGCATTAGGTAAGGATTTATTACTGGTTTAGATTAAGTTGTTGAATCAGCCTAATGTTAAGCTGAGTTATCTGCTGACGGCCTTTCTCTACGGAGTTGAAGGAGTTTGTATTCATTCTCATTCTAAAGAAAATGTTGGAATGCTGTGGAAATGCGTTCCTTGCGGAGTATGTGTGGTGTAACTTTGAACGGTAGAGTGAGGAATGAGGTTATACGGGACCGTTGCGGATTAAAGGTCATATTGAGAGGATGAGTCAAAGACGATTGACAAAAGGTATTTATATGGCAGAGGTGAGTGGCAATGCCGGGAGGGGCCGCCCTAGGAAGACCTACACTGACCTTATTGGTGAGGTCCGGCATGCTTGTATGACGAGATGTATGAACGTAGGTGAGGCAAAAGGAGTATGTAAGTATCGTAGCAGGTGGCGTTCTGTAATTTCTGTCTACCTCCATGGGAAAAAGGCGTGAGTTAATGTATGTATGTATTTCATTATAAAGAGTTTGCTTTTCGTATTTGATGACTGCCCATCCCATGGGTTTTAGCGTGATGTTATATAGCCTAAAATATCTTCGGCGCAGTTAAGCTTTAAGCATCATCATCATTATCATATCAGCCTATGGCCGTCCACTGCTGAACGTACCCCCCCCAAAGAGCGCCAACCAACTCGGTCTTGGGCAGCCCGCATCCATCCGCTGCCCATCACCTTTATTAAATCGTCGGTCCACCGTGCAGCAGGGCGTCCCACACTACGTTTGCCTAAACTAAGCTAAGCTCATATTTTAATCCAAACTTAATATTTTTATTATACTTTGTTTGTTTGGAAGAGGTAGGTAATAGTCTCTGAAAGTACTTACTGATTTACATTTTTTTTTTCACTGATGGAAAGTTATTATACTATTGTCGATTGCCATGGGATATGACTATAGTATATTTCACTATCACACCAACGAAGTCGAGGCCTGATGCTAGTAGTGAAATTAATTAGCTACTTCCATTATCAATTAATATTCATAGGTAATCTAATAGTTAGGTCAGTTTTAGTATACGACCACTGTTATAGTGCATTATAATGCAATTCTGGTCTTGTTATTGTGCTTATAGAATTATTATCTCACTATTTTCCATGTTATAAAATAATAATATGCCTATTAAACTGTTCTTTTGCAGGGTTAGGGCCTCTTCTCCTACAGAGAAGGCACGGGCATTGTTCACCACGATTACCCATTGGCTATTTCAGAATTTTATTTATTTTTAAGCTCAGAATTCCTCATGATGTTTTCCTTCACCGACGTCGTCAGCGATGTCCAAGACAAACTTAGAAAGTGCATAAGAATTGAAAAAGTCACATTGGTCAGGCCTGGTATTAACCTCGAAACATAAGCATAAAAGACGGGCGCCTTAACCACTGTGCTATTACGGCATTTTTCATGTTAAAAAATTAAATAATTAATCCTGAAAAAATAAAAAGAATGTATGAAACGGACTCGTACATGAAGTGTTCCGTGCCACCGTTTCATATAAAGAATGGCAGCTAAACACGTTTTTGTATTATTTGTTGAAATAGATAACATAACATCACATAACATCACGCCTGTAATCCCCGAAGGGTTAGGCAGAGGTATACCCATTAGTACACCCACATTTCGCCAGTTATGTTTTTAGTCCCATGTAATAGGGAGCGAGCCTATTGCCATCAACCGGGAACAAATCCAGACTCCGAGGCTGCTACTGAGAAATTCCTGATGGAAAAACCCAATAACACTTTGCCTGACCTGGGAATCAAACCCAAGACCTCATGCACAGAAGTCGCGCTTGCGACCACTAGACCAACGAGGCAGTCATGGAGTGGCAGTTATGTTGACTTTGGTTCATGAGATACAGCCCGCTCAAAGATAGACGGGCAGACAAACGGACGGATAACAGAGGCTTAGCAATAGAGTCCCGTTGGCACATTTTAGGTACTGAACCCTTGAAAGGACTCATCTCCGGTAAAGTTAAATTTACCTGTATCCATAAGTAATTCATGTAAATGAAATTCGCAAGCGAGCAAATTGAATCGGTGATTGCGGACGCATCAAAAATTTATATTAAATAACCATTACATTGGGATCCATTATAAAAACATTAAGTTACGTATAATGGTTATATGAAATTCATATTTAAAACACCATGTGTCGCACGAGCTGGTCTATTATGTCGGTTTTAAGAATTCTTATTTTAATTTTTATATCGCGTGTTACTTCTTTGGAGTTTTCTATGACAAGAAATGCAAATAACTATGTAAGTAATCTAGACATTAGTGCAAGAGATGTATTTTCTTTTTAATTATTTATTGTTGTACCTCACTGCCTCAATGTTCTAGTGGTCGTAAAGCGCGACTGCTGAGCATGAGATTTTGGGTTCGATTTCCAGGTCGGGCAAAGTGTTATTGGGATTTTCCATCAGGAATTTATTAGTAGCAGCCTCGGAATCTGGATTTGTACCCAGTTGATGGCAATAGGCTCACCCCCTAATACATGGGACTAAAAACATAACTGGCGAAATGTGGGTGTACTAATGGTGTACCCATTAGTACACCCACATTTCGCCAGTTATGTTTCCTCTGCCTAACCCTTCGGGGATTACAGGCGTGATGTTATGTGTACCTATGTAAATAATAATTATAAACATAACTGGCGAAATGCGGGTGTGCTATACACCTCTGCTGAATCCTTAGGGGATTATAGGCGTGATGTTATTTTATGTTATTTATAAAATGTAGTCACAATCTCATCTCACCAAAATGACAATTGTTTTAGTGAAATTAGAGGGATAGAATGAAATTAGATTGCGTTCCTTTTTAAAAGTTAGAAGAATTGGCAACTGAATTCAACATTTTTCATCGCTTTTTTTTTCACTCAGGGTCCCTACAACGCCAAATGGTACAACTACAAAATATGCTCCGGTCCTCGTTCGAAGAACGTTACGATATCATCAACGACACTCTACACTGATCAATTTGGAGCTGTTGCTACTTACAATATGACATTTGTCATGCCTGCTAAAATTGATGTGGTATGAAGAACTTAGATTTATTTATCTTTTGGTACAGCATAACTTTTAGCCAAATAATATTGCTCTAAATGAGAATAATGAAGAGAACATAACTTTTAACTTTTATTTAGCATTGTATTTTCATACACTATTTCAAAAAGTTACAATACTATAACAGTATATATAGGTATTCTAAACGCCTCTCCATATGGTGAAGGTTGGATGCGGACAGCGCAGGACCAGTCATCTTTTGGGGAGGCCTCTGTCCAGCAGTAGACCTCTTCGACTAAAATGATGATGATGACGAAACCTGTTCTACGGATAGATATTTGAATGAGGGAATCTCCTGTGATAATTAGACAACCGTGTGCAGAAGCCTTTAGACAGCCCATACAAGATCAATCTTCATCGTAATTTCTAACAAAAAATCCAAACTCGCCATCGAAATTGTATATGAAAGGCAGTTTATACACACTCAAGCTGGATTGCAACGAGACGATCAACGATGTTTAATATCAGATAGCCATCTCAATTGACTGTGTACGAGCCTGCCTTACGAGTAAGTATGGAGTTTCATGCCCGTTCTTCTCCATACGAAACTACCGTTTGGAATAGATTAAATATTATAATTTTTCTTTTCTCTGATTGAAATGATTTGACGTTGACTTACTTACCTATCTAAACTATTTATTGTCCACAGTTTAAAGTCACCGTATGGAATGTAAAAGGAGACCAAAAGAACGTTCTATGGAATTACAAAGTGAACAAGCCATGTCAACATTTTGTGATCGCCGGGATCTTGCAGCAATATTACCGTAATATGCACAACTGTGTGATTCCTCCGGTTTGTAGTCATGATTTTTTCTCAGACAACTTAATATTTTAACTTAACTTTGAACGATACAGTTAGGAATGAGGTTATACGGGACCGTTGCGGATTAAAAGAAGATGTAGTGACAAAGATAGAAAAGGGCATGCTTAGATGGTTCGGTCATGTTGAGAGGATGAGTGAAAGACGATTGACAAAAGGTATTTATATGGCAGAGGTGAGTGGCAACGCCGGGAGGGGTCGCCCTAGGAAGACCTACACTAACCTTATTAGTGAGGTCCTTCAGAAAGGTCAGGTGCGGAGTACTCGTAACCGGCGTGGTTGTATGACGACATGTATGAACGTAGATGAGGCGAAAGGAGTATGTAAGGATCGTAGGAGGTGGCGTTCTGGAGTTTCTGCTTACCCCCATGGTAAAAAGGCGTGAGTTTATGTATGTATGTAACTTAATATTACTTTGAACTTTTAGGACCAGTTTAACAAATAGGTACCTACTGTGGTCACTAACGGCCCTGGAAGTCTCGTGATCGAAAGCACGATTGTTGAGACTGACTTGACTAAACCCTGACTTGAAAGTGTTATTAAGTTTTTCTAATAGGTATTTCTTGGTCACAAGTAAATTAAACTCAGTGATATATTGTGTGTGCAAACACAGTGCACTCCCTCTTTTTTATTCTTATAGAACGATGAGCAATTCGACAAGAACGGAAAGACATGAGGCTCATACCTATTAAAAAAAGTATTAGCAAAGTAAACTAATGAAGTAAAAGTATTAGTAAAGTGTCATAGACAAAGACTATGGTGTACGTACATAAATAAGCACATGCCTTTGCCTCTTTCAAAAATCAGAATCGCCCCTTTGCGTATAAGCAGTAAGCAGTGTCGCGCTACTGTATCAATGTGTGCGTGCAGGTTATTATGTATTTATAATGAATTTTCTTTACAGGGTAACTATAATTACAAATCTAACTACACAGAGATTGCTTACCAATTCTTCGGGAATTCCTTCTTCTACGGTGATTATTCGTTCAAGATGAATGCAATGGCTAAAGAAGGCAACATAATGTGTATCCAGATAAATGCATTGTTTTCTAAGAAATGAATTTGTAATACAAAATACCTATGCACGTTCATATTTTTATTTATAATTGGAATAAAATTATTATGTTAATAACTTAAAAATCTTTTTATTTGGTCGTGTGTTGAAAAGTATCGACGTATCTTCTCTAATGTCATAATGGCCTTTACAATGATTATTTTTCTTATCACCTGTCAGTGCCCGTCGGCTCAAACTCATTCAATTCGTTCCTTTTCGTACATAATTATCATCTACCATTTAATCTAGCCATCTTTTTCGGTCTCGTCTTTTCCATTCATCAAATCATTCTTTTAAAAGCAAGTATTTATTTCCTCCTCAATCCTGTCCAAATCAAGACAATAGGTTAAGTTTTTAATAGAATAGCCTCATAATTATATATTTAAATACCGCGACCTAATTTACATAGACCAAAGTCATATATTATCACAAGAGTATACACAAATGGGATAATTATTATTCTATGTTTTAAACAAAATCAATATCTATAAGTGTGCTAAATTAAACTTAATTCTGTGCTGTTTAGCGTTAAAAAGTAACAAACATCCAACCATCCCTACTCAAAAGTAAGTAAGTAAGTACGACTTAAATAAATTGGTCCTCTGCCCAACTGTATTTGCCGATACCAGTCAGTGAATGGATTACCTAATGTGTCCATTATACATGGTGCAGTTTCGTATTCCTGTCACATTCCAGAAGGTAGTCATTATTTATAAACTACAAATAATAATAATACAAAATAAATTTATTTAAATGAGAATTAAAATAATATATACATTATTTATAAGCTTAATAATAAAAACAACCAGAATAAGAAAAGAGAAACTAAAACTAAATGGCATCAAAAAATTAATCAAAACTATGACATCTGGTCAGTAATTAATAAATACTTTAATTTCAGTAAGCAGTTTCGCGTGTGCGTGTAGACTCATCGTCCCGTCTGCATAAACCCAGCGGCATGATAAAGTCTAAGTAAGCGAATTCTAAAATCAAATCGTTGTTTTATAATTAAATTATAGGTAAATAAATTATAATTCTCATTGGAAATCTGAAACTGCACCCTGTATTGAAATCCGTTGCATGACTCAAAGAGCAGAGCTCCAACCCGATGACAGAATAATACCCCACACTGACGAAAATTCAAAGTAACCAAAAACAGTTACTTAGTCGAGGCTTTTAAAATAATTACTGCAGCCGAGTTTGATGATAAAAGCCTCGAAACTGAATAGGTACGTACATAATTATTGTGTAAATGTTAATAGCCTACTGTTTGCAAACCTAACAGAGATTTGTAAACATTGTGTTATCGCTGCGTTTATAAGCTGTTGTGATAATAATCGTTTTTAATTAAAACGGTTTTGAGGTCTGTAACATAATCAATTCTCTAAAATCTCCATTGGTTTTTTGACGTTCAGTAAACATCAAAATATCACGCTTGTAATCCCCGGAGGGTTAGGCAGAGGTGTACATATTAGTACACCCACATTTCGTCAGTTATGTTTTTAGTCCCATGTAATGCAAGCCTATTGCCATCAACCGGGCACAAAACCAGACTCCGAGGCTGCTACTGAGAAATTCCTGATGGTACACCCAACCAACCCAATAACACTTTGCCCGACCTGGGAATCGAACCCAAGACCTCATGCACAGCAGTCGCGCTTGCGACCACTAGACCAACGAGGCAGTCCTAACTACTGGACCCAAATAGTTAAATTTATTATAGATATACCTATCATCGATACGAGAGGAAGAAGCAGTTATCCATCGATAACCTTGGTGGCTGGTTTATTATTTTACTATATAATCGTATAGCTGAACTCAACACGAAAACAGAAGATAGTAGGTGCGGTGTGTGGTGGATAGGGGTGCGTTCAGATGACAAGCGCTCAACGCGCATTGGACGCACGTAAAATTTTTGTATAGTGTTCACATGGTGCGCGCTTTTCGGGCGTTGAACGCTTCCCTTTTCCATTTCGGATGATTTCTGGATGAACCGAGCAAGTCCTAAAATACAGAAAACCAATGACAGATCTCAAAGCGCGCGTTGATTCGCGTTTTGAGATCTCTCTCGTCTGCAGCTATTTTCTATAACATAACCATTAAATTTTAAGATCTATAATAATATTATTATAGTACAGATTCCCATCAGAAACACATTACGTTTCTCAATTCCACCATAATTAGGTAATCACAAAATTCCACCGATTATATTATCATTATTAATAGTCAATTCAGTGTGCTCATTAAATTCATATTTATATTTAATTTCAGCTCATGTAACATTTGAAACTATTACTATTGCGTTCATTATCTTCGTATCATGCTTCACAGCAACCGCTATCGTGATGTACATTTTGAATTTCTTGATATTGATGACGTTGTCACATGTGTATTGCATACAACTTTTAATGGAAGGACCAAAAAATTCGGATACATTTGTAAGTATGAGAAGTGTTACGTTTGTTTTATTTTTATTTCTTGATAGATGAACAGACTAATTTAAAACAAATAAAGGAAGATTCAACAAATTAAAAACTTTTAAAATCTAGTCGCCATCTAATCTCAGCTTAAATTAATATGAAATAAATTATAATATAATTATGTAAATGATTGCATTTTTGACGGTTTGTGACCTAAAAATATCAATGTCATAAGATACCTATTAGACAGATTTTTCATTTTTGAAAACATAAGTAAACATAGTACTTTTACACATAAGTTGCAGTGTTGGGTAGGGTATTAAATACCAAATAGATTATGGCATACAAATTAAATGGGGCGGTAGTTCATTCCTAAATTCATATCAAGAACATCAAAAACAGAGTCTAAAATTGCACGCAAGAATTTCGCGAGACATTTATGACATTGCACGCAATTTTATACCCTAGTTCTATTCTACTTCAGTATCAAATCCACAATATCAAAGCAGTAAATTACATGATAATTAAAACGGCTTTTTTTCTAATTTTCAGGGCCCATACAATATCGCTATCAAATACTTTGGAACTTGTCCGCACTCAGAAAGTAATTTAGCAAATTTGAGTATAGCATTAGTATGTGAACAAGATATTTATAAGGGAACCATCAACCTCACGCTCACTCAAGCTGTCCGGATTGTCGAAGTTTGTATAATTTTATTACTATACGCATTAGGGATGATTTTCATTAGAGCGCGTGCCCGGGGCGGGGCCCGGACGGGGCACGGACGGGGCACGGTTTTAAATCTGTTACATATATTTTGTATGAATCAATTTATATTACACAGTGCATTATCCGTGTCCCGTCCGGGCCCTCTCGACGCACTTCAATACCACGTCGGCACGTCCACGCCCCGGCCCGGGCACGGCCCGCTCTAATGAGAATCATCCCTTATGTTACATCTCGGGTTCCTGCTCGGTTCCCGTGTATAGTAGCGTGATGTTATATAACCTATATTATTCCTCATGAATCTGGTTATCATATACGAAAATAGTAATAATTCTAGTAATATTAATAATACTAGTAATTCCAGAGATTATCGCGTTTAAACAAACAAAAAATCTCTTCATTTTTATTTTATTAGTATTGTCATTAGTCAAGTATACATAAAAACATATTCTATTATAGTCAGTAAAAGTGTAGCTTAATATCAGAGAAATAATTTTTGTAATCAGACCAGAACTTAATTTAACCAAAAGATATAAATCATAAATCAAAGATAGAAAATTATGATAAAGATTATAATCATTAGACTGCCTCCTTGATTTAGTGGTCGCAAAGCGCGACTGCTGAGCATGAGGTCTTGGGTTCGATTCCCAGGTTGGGAATTTCTCAGTAGCAGTCCCGGAGTCTGGATTTGTGCCCGGTTGATGGCAATAGGCTCGCGCCTTATTACATGGGACTTTAACGTAATTGGCAAAATGAGGGTGTAGGTACTAATGAGTACACTTCTAATTAACCCTTCGGTGATTACAGGCGTGATGTTATGTTAGAACATAATCAAACAAATTGTATCTCTTCATAATGTTAGTTAAGATATTTTACCCAGATTAAACAAGTTGATAGGTCATGAGTAGCTTGAAATACAACCTAGTATTAATCCTAGCATTAAATATTCCTTAGTGTTACCTAGTATTAAATATAAGCTATTTAACATACATACAGCTGCCAGTGAACCCCAAACTAGACAGTTAATATACAAGTCTTATTTATCTTCAGACCAGTCGATTACATACATAAGGTTAGGCAGAGGTGTACCCCAACGAATTTATTTTAATTAAACCAGGCACTTTTAGATTTCAAAGTCAAAGTTAAAACATTAATTTCAATGAGACCATTGAATTGTCATGGAGTCGGTCAGTTAGTGCGAAAGCTGAAGCTAGTTGCTCGTTCCAAAACGGAGTTTGGCCTCTATGAAAAAGAACGAGCAACAATCTCCACGGAACTCTTTTTAATTAGGTTTTTACAAAATACTGTAACCAGTACTTTGTCAATTCATCAGCTAGCCTGAAAAATTATGTTAGTCGCTAGTTTAAAACATTGATAGGTCTGTATCCAGCGTTGCGGATTTTGTTTGAAAGAGTTACCCCGACCCTGGAACACAAAAGGCATTAGAAGGAACACGGATGGGTTTTAGTCAGTAAGAGTCTGACAATTCCATCCGCTCCGCCCAGAGCGAAAGAAGTCATTATTTTGATGATTTCCCATCATTAAGAGAAGAAGAGGAGAAGAACAAGCAAGTAACTTCATTTTCATCGTGCTGTAGTGCATTTAGTATGGAATAGCGGATTTATTTTTTAGTATTTCAGAGCTGACACCATAATAAAAGTTGTTCATTTATAGAGTACTTTCATCCCTTGACAGATTGCCTGGTGAAGTATGTATGTAAAAGTAAGTTTGTATGCATATCGGATAGGTCTGAGAATCGGTCAACATAACAAAAAAATATGGCGGTACTAACTACTACTACTATAAAATGGTGTAAATAAAAAATAACATTTTAATTACAGATGAAAGTCGTTGTTCACAGTATTAAAAATAACCATAAGAATCGGTTATCAGATTTTACGATTGAGAAGCCCTGTCTAAACCGCTTAGTGTCAGGGGTACTCAAGCCGCATGTTGATATTCGTACTTGTGTTCTTAGAAAGGTAAATATCTTAGTACCTATTGTGGTGTGTGTAGAATAATTATTCATTCATTCATTCATCATTCATTCAACCTTGGGATTATTCGTTCAACCAGTATGTCGGGGATTAATATGGTTGTGAGTTTAAATCTGTTTGTTTAATATTGAGTTTGGTTCTACCAAAATGAAGCAACTGACGTATTTTATTGCTAAAAAAAGTTCAATGCTTCTCCAAAAAAACTAATTTAAACAAAAACCCAAAAATCATTTCAATAATTTTAAATAATAGAAGAAATTTTAATGCGAGTTAGTTTATTTTGTTATGCTTGAGCATAAGTTCTTGGGTTCGATTCCCAGGTTGGGCAAAGTATTGGGTATTTCCATCAGGAATTTTTCACTAGCAGCTGCGGAGTCAGGCTTGTGTCCGCTTGATGGCAATAGGCGCGCCCCCTATTACATGGGACTTAAACATAACTGGCGAAGAGTGGTGTACCTACTAATGGGTAGGTACACCTCTGCCTAATCCTTCGGGGATTACAGGCGTGATGTTATGTAATGTTAACTTTGGTTGCAGGGCACCCACATCATCAACGTAAATTTTTCGGAAGCAGTCTACGTGTTTTTCGGCACTTCGTTTTTTTATGGAGAATATATCGCTAAGTTCACGTTGTTATCGACAAGAAACCAAGTAATACTTTGTGTTATCGCTGATGAATACGTTGTTAGAAAAAGAAATGCAAGTTTACATTAATACTCTTGCTTCGCATTTCTATGTCATACTACATACATGTAAAAAAAAAGTAAGATTACTGTAAAAAAATATTTTTATGCATTAAGTTACAAGCTGTTCCATACTGCTAAAAAATGTATGTCTAGACTCAGAAAAATTTATTTTTCACTTTAAAACTTATGTTTCTGTGTGTGTAAAGTTATTAAAAGATTTTTTTTAATATCTTTTTTTTATTTAATGGAAATACACCTACACCCGTCTTTGGTTATAAATTATTTCAGAATTTTCATTAAAAGAAATTGTTATTGCTACCCTAAACATTGAAAGATATTTCTACTTGTAACTTACGTAGAAATAACTAATAGAATAGAAACTACGTAAACATTTCTCAAACAACCTCTTAACAAATTAAATTCGAAACAGTTGTCATGCTAATTTGAACCTAATTGACAGACCACTATAATGTATATACGTAGTGGATAAATGAAAATACGATACGGTACTAAATTATTAAACATTCCGACAGTAGTTAATTGGGACAGGAATGTGCCTAAATAATTAGAAAGTTCATTGAATCATGAGACGGTACAAAGTGGGTTCAATATACTTAAATGTTTTACTACTTGTACCTACCCACAAGATACGTGCTGGCATGTCTAATAATAATTAACGAGATCTTAATTCTGGGCGTGAAACGTACTACTATCTTAGTCAAAGTCAGGCACTTTTGAATTGCCAAGGAGTCAAAATGTTAAAACCGAAGCTACATGTTCTAGAAAGTTTATCCTTTAATATGCAAAAATAAAATTAATATGGGTAATTATTATATATAGGTACTTTTGACCGAATTAGGTTACGGCGGCATATCCTAATGGTAGGCGGGTGTATGTAAACACAGGTGCTCTTCCCTCACTCTCATATACAGTCAGGAAAGGCAATCCGACACGGCCGGGGAGAGATCAGGCGCAGGACCAGCGGGTTTAGGTGTTACCACCAACTTCAAAACATCGAACTTTCACTCAAAAAATCCTATTGGAATAACCCAATATCACCTTGTTCGAACTGGAAATAACACCCAGTACCTAACTCACGCTTAGCAGTCGCGCTTGTTGCCACTAGACCTAGGAGTCAGCTAATAATATAGATATTTTTTCAGGAAGCCTTAACAACCCGAACTTGATTCCGATATTTTCAGTTAAATTACTCTAAACTATAACTAGGTTCAGTTAGAGGATTATGATAGCATTAATCACTTACTCATTTCCTGTAGTCCACATGAGCGGAGCCAAGTACCCAGCTAGTCTATAATACCTAAGCAGCTATAAAAATATCTCACCAAACAAGCCCTCATTACTACTCGATTTCGGTCACAAAAGCAGGCTGATTGCGTCACGGATTAGTCTCAGGTACAGTAGTGAATTAATTTGAAACGTGCCAATGATTTACTACCCCTGGTTTGGACGTAATTTAGTTATGGATGATGTGGTCGTGTAGTTTATGGTTAGCAATTAGCATTTATAGGGTTAAATTTAGTCACTTCTGAGATTAGTTTGCTTATTGTTTAAGTCTGCTTTTTAGATCTTTATGATTTTCTGTCGCTTAAATTAATTGAGATATAAATTGCCCGGTTTTTATTGTGTTATTAAGACCCAGCCACAACGACGAGCGCAACTGGCAGGCGAGGTTGCAGTCACGGGTGCGGTCAGATAAAAAATAATACTAGCCTAATAATGTGCCTCTTCTTATGCAGAGAAGGCACGAGCAATAATCACCAGCTTGCCTAACGAACAAGGGGTTATAAGATTTCCAAGATGAAGTTAGAAAGTACATACATATAAATTGCAGTCACCTTAATTCTTGCCGGTATCAAGCCCGCAACGTCATTCATGAGAGATTAGAATAACCAGTGCCCCACTAGATTATTTCAAGACATCAAACGACGGACAGACACCCACACCAACCCATGAGGAAAAGTTAGTATTGCAGTATCTGACAACGCTAACGACCACGGTTTCACAAACAATTTGTCCGCTCCAGTGTGACCGGGCCTTTAAAAGTATTTTAAATTGCGATTTTTAATATTACAGCAAATCTTACCTATCTTTATAATTTAACAATAAAAGTTACAAAGATTCTTCATTAAAATTAGTCCGCCAGCTTAATTTAAACAAACCAAAAAAAAAAATAGATTGGAATTTTAACAAAAGTTAATCTAAAGTTTTTTTTCAACAAATTCAAACTAGCCAAAGTAATTAGTAATAAATACCCCTTTACCCTCTGTACAATTACTAGGCAGGTAAGTAAGTGTACATTGTGAAAATGTAATTAAGCTAAAATGTAGCGTGGCTGAACACCAAAAGTTTGGTACCGCGTAACGCTAACCACGTGCCGTTG
Organism: Hoplodrina ambigua; assembly: GCA_949774945.1. Lineage (NCBI taxonomy): Eukaryota > Metazoa > Arthropoda > Insecta > Lepidoptera > Noctuidae > Hoplodrina > Hoplodrina ambigua. The sequence goes on from OX458976.1 coordinate 3,583,083, forward strand.
TACTTACGTAGAAGGGGCAAGTTGGGACATGACACGGAGACTGGAAGAGACAAAGGTAAAAAAGCATTAACCAATAATAACAAGACATTATTTTTATAAAGAAACACTTTATTTTAACCGTTAAAACCCGATTAATTTTCAATTTACTGAAAAATTCCATATTTTGTGGCTTTGAAATTAATAAATAGTTAGTCAATTGAGTTGCCAAATAACGGACGTCATAGTTCAATATCTATTGAAGAATCGCGTTTTGACAGGTCATAAAAAGTACATCAACTGATTAGTGGCATCATCTAGCCTATTTTTGATCCGGAAAATTATTAGAAACGTCATTTCCGTAAATCCTTTTGAATCTTAACAAATATTAAAAATGAGAAAGTGATCTTGTTTGTTTGTTAATTTATTACATTCGTGCCTTATATACTTAACTGATCATCTTTTAATTCTGCATACACTTTTATGTCACACCATTGGTATATGCCAGTGTTTATAATTTATCAGAAAAATGTAGCTAACAAACACAGATTTTTGTGTACAGGAAACCACGACTTCTAAAAAAATATTAGATCATGTCTATAATCTCCAAACGGTTAGGCAGAGGTGTACCCATTAGTACACCCACGTTTCGCCAGTTAAGTCTAAGTCCCGTGTAATAGGGGCAAGCCTATTGCCATCAACCGGGCACAAAGCCAGACTACGAGGCTCCTACTGAGAAATTCCTGATGACAAAACCCAATAACACTTCTTTAAAAAAAACAATACGAAAAAAAAACTATGAAATTCTATTATTACGAACACGACATACTTAATTCGTTTCCAGTGATTCTATGTCCAAAAACTCTTCGTAGCAATGTGCGACGAAAGCACTTTGCTTAAAACAAATTACAGGGGCCCGTATAAAGGGTTCATCTATTTTTATTGTACACCTTAAGATACAAGTGCCAGACCTTAGGCCGACGAGAATACGTAATGAGGGGTACTGATTGCGAGAATATAATAATAATGGCGGAATAGCCCTCGCAACCAGCCGTGTATATGTAGCAGGTTTTTCATAAAATTAGGTTAAAATGAATTTCATCATAAACCTGTAACAATTCAGATTTTTGATCAAAAACCTTAACTAGTTTGGGTTTGTGATATAGTTCTTGACCAAATCACGGGTTTGCTTTGTTTTATGTCAAATAAATCAATTTAAAATTAAATGGATTTGTGCCCGGTTGATGGCAATAGGCTCGCCCCCTATTACATGGGACTTAAATATAACTGGCGAAATGTGGGTGTACTAATTAATGGGTACACCTCTGCCTATCTCTTCGGGGATTATAGGCGTGATGTTATGTTGAGTTTAAATAAAATAAATAAAATAATACATTATCATTTGCAACTTAGTGGAAAGAAAACATAAGTCCCTGTCAACGGAAATGTAGATATATCAGATTGCTCAAACCCAAACTAGTTCTGATTTTTGATAAAAAATCTGGATTATTACAGGTTCATGATGAAGTTGAGTTTAAAATGTGTAATTTTCCGGGTTTTCATCAAAAACCTATTTTTATAAAAAACCTGCGACATATATAAGGAATATTACAACGTAGTTCATTAAAATAGATTATTACTGGGATGAAACTTTTCAGACTTTTTTGTAGGTGCTCGATTTTTAAAGCCAATTATTGCGTAGGTCGGGACCAGGTTAGCATAACTCAGCATAAATTACGTCGTGAAAAGTGAGTCGTCTATGTTAGGAATATAACAAATTCAATCAGAAGAAAATTATTCTGAGAGTTTAAGACTTTTAAGGTGTAAACATAGGACTCAGATTTGGTTACACAATAGTTTCCTTGCGTTATTTTTGTCACTAAGAGCATGTTACTAAAATAAATTTACTGGGTTTCATACAGTACTAGCTTCTGTCCGCGATTTAATCCGCATCAAAGTTGATTTCTCCATACAAACTTTGGACCCCCGTTTCATCCCTTCTAGGGGGTGTATTTTGTAAAATCCTTTCTTAGTGGTCGCCTACTAACTATAAACAACCTTCCTGCCAAATTTAATCTTTATACGTCAAGCGGTTTTCGATGAGTGAGTGAGTGACCTTTCGCTTTTATATTTTGAAAATGAAATAGAAGATAGATTGCGGCTAATCCTTTTCGACACAAAATGAGCTCTCATGAAATGAGCAACCAAAAAAAAAACAGACGAAAACTTGACTTGAGAAAACCAATTTACGCTTGTCTGAAAATTAAACTCTTATGAACAATGGAAATAATCAAAGCGAACTCTTAAATCCAGCAGACAAAACCGAATAAACAAAGTAGGTAGGCTAAGAAAATGTTCAGGTATTAAGAAGCAAACAGTATATAGGTACCTAATACGATTCAAAAATGCTCGAATAATTCAATGTCTTACAGCAAATACAGATAAAGTTTTCAAATCTGTTAAGTATGTTTCCGAAGGAATCCAGAAATAATATCTTGAGCTTAAGGCTTTGAAGTTGGCGGAAATCGAATTATGTCAGAACGTAAAATGACTGAAGTTGAGATTGACAAAATAAAAAGCGTATTGAGAAAAAAATAAAGAAGTAATTCTATCATTTTCTCAAATTTTATTGAATTTAGAAGTGTTAGTTGATTTTTATTTTTCCAGATTGAAATCAGAATGAAAAATACACCTTCTGTAAATAACAAAGACCGTCATGACGTACCTATTGTGTCCATGGAGTTTCTTGCTAGTTCTTCCTCATATATAATCTATGTTTTGTAACGAGCAACTAACTTCAACACAGTCATGTGTTTACTGAAAGTTTTTTTCGCAGAAATATTCTTTAATTAGGTACGTCAAGCAAAACATAATTGATTAAAATTAAAAAAATAATTTTGCTGCATCATTTAGCACTTTTGAATTAGTGTTCTTAGTTTTAAGTTTCTGACATATAATAATGGTTTGATGTAAATAAATGTTAAGACTTTGACTTAAACCTTAGTTACGACGATACACATATTACAAACAAGCTTGCTCTCTCGTTTCCACAAACTACATCAATCGATTTGACCATTAAGAGAAATAAAAGCAAAAACAAAAGAATGAGCACATAACGTTACAATATTTTCTTTTTTATTATAATAGAAATTCTTATTTCGAAATTCACAGCACGAGTTTCAACAGAAGCCTTTTCTCGCGATAAATCTAATGTATGCGAAGAATAAAAATATGTATTATAAGAACGCAATGTGAAATAAATTCGTGTGTTTCGTAGCCCCAACAATATCGCCGTATGGGGATTTTCTAATATTCGTATTGCTTTCCACAGATCTTGGAAATTTGTCTCATTCCATTACGGATGAGGACTTACCGTACCGGATATTTGTTTTCGAAAGAATTTGGTATTTTATATTAATTCTTTCAATTCACATAAATCCATTTATGAGTTTGGTAATAGTATTTGCTTTTTTACAGTCAAATAAACATTTTGGATTCCGTCAATTTTAGCAATCATGCGTTGAGTAATGTTTTATTTAGGTTCATTTCCAGGAGATAAACTGTAGCGTCTGTACCATACACCATTCGGGATTAAGGATCTTTTATAGCCTATATGTAAAAACTGGTTGTACCTACATTGTTTTATGGACAATATTTTCATAGAATTTAGTTTCATAAAAATTTACTCACATCATCATTTCATAGAATAACAAATCAAATATTCTTTATCCTCATATTGTTAAGTTCGTATAAAACTTATTAGGTACAAAGAAAAACGTTTTATCGAGTGACGTGATGTTATGTATATACCACCATGGTCAAAGAAACTTCCAACGGTTTTTAATGAAAACTAGTATAAATTTCCGCTGTATTTTCTTTGATAATTTTCAACATTTCATCGTAATAATTTTCATCCACGCGTTGGTAATTTAACGAGCGACAAAGAGAACTTACATTCAGAAGACCACCAAATTCCGTAGTAATTAAAACTGTAATCCTGTTACATTGACCTCTGTTGCGTTTTAAACGATGCCGTACAAATTACATGTTGATGAACTTTGCAGAAATTTCGTGGAAGTCGACAATGGTTACAGCATAATATTACCAGCCCATTATTCTCGCACTCCAGGGCCTTTTCTCGTACTGAAAAGGCACGAGCATTGATCACCACGCTTGCTAAATCTAGATTGGCAATTTCAGACTTATGGGTTTTATAGACTGCCTCGTTGGTCTAGTGGTGGCATAGCGCGACTACTGAGCATGAGGTCATGGGTTCGATTCCCAGCTCGAGCAAAATGTTATTGTGTGTTTCCATCAGGAATTGCTCAGTGGGAGCCTCGGAGTCTGGATTTGTGTCGGGTTGATGGCAATAGGCTCGCCCTCTATTATGTGGGACTTAAAGATAACAGGCGAAATGTAGGAGTACACACTAATGGGTACGCCTCTGCATAACCCATCTGGGATTACAGGCGTGATGTTATGACGTTATGTTACAATCATATTTTAACTTATCCACAACCTGTGTATAAGCAAAAAAATGTGAGTCACACACACATTTTTTACACAAAGAAATAATCCGCAAACACCTCCACAAACCTAATGGAGAAGAATAAACGTAAATCAAATTGTATCTAATATTTTCATACAGTAAATCTCTTAGGAAAACGTTATCAAATAAGTTAAACCCAATAAGTTTCAGTTGAGATACTCCAGGGGGCGCGCGGAACGAAAACAAACAACTTCACACCTCACGAAATATATGTAAAAGTTTTTTTGGTACATGCCAGTGTTAACTTTCTATTTTATGATCATGTTTTGAGGAAAACCAGAAGAGGGAAATGTTGACAGTGGAACTAATTTTAATTAGATTTAATTACATAATCACATTTAACAAGAATATGCAAATATGACTGTTCATATGATGTTACAAGTTCGCAATAACATAACATAACATCACGCCTGTAATCCCGGAATTGTTAGGTAAAGGTATACCAATTAGTACACCCACATTTGGCCAGTTATGTTTTTTTAAGTCCCATACAATAGGGGCACAAATCCAGTCTCCGAGACTGCTACTGTGAAATTCCTCATGAATAAACCTAATAACATTATGCCCGACCTAGGAATCGAATGCATAGCAGTCGCACCTTGCGACCTCTAGACCAACGAAGCAGTCAATATGTTCAAAATCAAAATAATAAGTAAATATTAGTGCCGATTCCCTTGGTCATAAACGAAACTAAAATTAGACTATTTCCATCTTTTTCTGTCCAATAAAACAAGAAAGAGACTAATGTAAATAAGGGCTGTCAAATTTAGTCAATCTGACACATCCATACAGTTAGTTGACATCTTAAAATGTATGGAATAAAAATACGGAAAAGTTCAAGGCAAAACTAATTTGACATCGCTAACTTCGTTCTTTAATGTCACAGTCCTTTCCTTTTGCTGCATGTTAGTAAGAGATGTCAATTCTCTTAATTTAATCTAGTTTGTGAACAAGAGAATCGGCACCATTATCTTACATTTTAAGAAGAAATTAGATTTTTTTCCAGTTCTTCATTTTAATAAAAATCTATAAAGACAAAGGCGATATTAACAATGATCAAAATTATCAATTCGCAAAACCCAGACATTGGAAAACCTTTTATAGGACTTGTCAGAGGGTTGTCACTTCGTAATAAAACTTATTAATTCGAAGTAACACCCAATCGGTTTTAACAAATAGATGTACCTACTTGTCGGGTCTTTGAAAGATTTTATAACATCCATTAGCTTAGTTTTCGGTAGACAGACCATTCTTAGGAGTTCCAAGAGACTTTACTAACTTATCTTAGAAGTTTGTTCATAACATCTCGGTTTGTAAAGGTTTGGTGACAATTTTTCGTGATCTTTGGAAAATAAAATAAATATGTTGGGATTTTCGCCTCAGATTTTTCGAATACTTCGTCGTCCTGAAAACTCTTAAGTAAGAACACCTAACACTTAGAAAACTTAGAAAATGAGTTCTTCAATTCTTTTGTGACTCTCAGAAATTATTGAATTGAGGGCAGAATTATTGTTATGTAATAAAATATCATATTCAGACGTACAGCCACGTGTATCGTGCACAGGGTACGGTTTGCAGTCCTGACCACAATCCAGCTGCTCTCATGCGGCCAATTTAGTATTGAGGCGCAGGTCGTGCCGCAAGTATTCCCAGGTATGTAATTTAAGACATCGTGGTATATAATTGAAAAAGGAAAACAGAATCCAGAAGAATCTAATCTCATCCAAGATTTGCGAAAGCTGTCCGTATTTAGTTGAGTTTCCAGTTAATTTGCACTGGTTAGCGATGTGGCGTTAACTTGAAACAGAGCCAAGTTACTAGTGAAGTATTAAGTAATTGGATCTGCGACTTCTTAGCTTAATTTTCCTATCCTGAAGTGAAGGAATACCTGCCTCTATGCCATCTATTTATGTAATGTGTTCCGCGTGGAAGTGACGTATATTTTTTGTTTTTATTTTTTGATTTATTTCCAACTAGTACCTATTTTGCTTGTGTGTACATATTTTTCTTTTTATGTTAGGTATGTACGTTATTTTCGCATGAATAAACAGAGGATTTTTACGAAATGCGAAATCAGCATTTTATTGGGAATGTCAAAAAATCAGTGGAAAGTGTTTTTGTAGCAAATAACCATCCCTACCTTGTAGCTATTCCACCTATTCGCACTAAGCGTTTACAAACGTCTTATAAAATGCGCACAGCAAAAAAGTGGATCTCTTCACTTGCGTCTGTATTTCCGAACGCATTCGACCCTAATCTTTTTAAAGTTAGACTGAACAAGCTTCATCTGGGTGAGCTCACTCTATTATAAACTTTGCCTCTGTCACCTCTGACCTAAACTGGAGTCAAGACAAACCCAATAAAAAAAAAACGTTTAAATAATAAAAAAAAAATTTTTTCATTTACACACTTTTGTCTTAACTATAGAACAACAAAATACAACCTCAATATTGTCGAAAGATACTTTATATTTCAATTAGATAGGAGTATATCACGGTCGAAAAGGATTATTCCGGTCGGATCAACTGTGTTCAAACCTAAACATTGTTCAACAACTGAGATCGAATCCAGTTATTACGCCGAAGGTATAAGCAGATGGCGGAATAATGTTATTATTGATGGAAGAAGAAACATACTGGTTTTGAGTGGATTTAGTTGATTCATTTAACAAACATTTCCTTGTGTAACTGTATAGTCGACATATGCCTACACACCCGGTCTCCCGAATGAAAAATAACGTGACAAATTGTCAAGTGCGCGTAAGCTGCTGTGATTGGTCGTTGATTTCAGTCCACCAATGACAGCGACTAAAGCCGGGTCCAGACGAGTGTAACGTGTAATGTAATCCACCGTGTAATGTAACACGAATTCTACGTGTGGACGGCACTACGAGCATTACATGTAACGCTCGCGCGGCGCTCGGGGTTGATCCATCGGCTGTCGGTTTTTCGCGCGAACACAAAGACGCTCGCAGTGCTCGTTTGGACGGCGTTCGTGACGGTTGTGTCGTATGTACGTTCATGATGTGGAGTGACGGTTTGCTGTCTTCAGTTAGTAAATACATGAAAATAAAAGCCGCACCAGCTATCACGACCTTCCTATTCGGCATGTTCGTAGCAACTGAGTGGAAACAGCTTTTGAAATATTTTCGCGTTCACAATTTCGCTTTGAGTTCGTGTGCCGTCCACACTGTTGATGCTAAATTACACGTAATCTTACATTACACGTTACACTCGTCTGGACCCGGCTTTACGCGCGTTCGACAATTTGTTTTATTTATTTTTTTACTCATAACGCAAAAGCGACGTGTTTTTTGATAGATGAATTAGTCGGTAGTCTTCTTCTAGGTGTGATAAAAAATCGGTCTAAGACGGCCGTCGTCGGCGGTTTTTGAAAACATTTTTTGTTTTGTTTTAGAAAACGGGGAAATCCTTTACACAATAATGTTTTGAAGTTTTATCTAGTAATGTGGGTTTATAAATAAAAGGCCAATAATTATATTCATTCAAAATCAAGTCCCAATCTCATCTCAGGCATTATCTCTCTCTAAGTAAGAGACAATTTTGACAGATTAAGACTGAGATTAAATTGCGATCGTTCTTCAAAGTTAGTAGAATTGTAGAATTTTTAACTGATAGAAGTATAATTAACAGCTATTACATTATGCCCATTCAAAAAAAACTATAGAATTTTTTAAAAGAAAACCCGCTGATGAAACCATATCAATCTTATCCGCTTCGCCCATTACGAGTAACAGCCTTATAAAGGTCTAAATAACGAAGTTTCTGAGAGGGTTGTAATTGAAAACGGCTGATAATAACAGACTTTTACTTCGAACATTTTCCCAATTGAATATTCCAATGAATAACCAACGCTTTCTTATTGAAACAGGGATTTTGGTTTGCTTATTAATGTATAATTTGTTTATTTATTTATGTATTATGTGTTTATTTATTAACACACATTTATAACGTCACACCCGTTATCCCCGAAGAGTTATGCAAAAGTGTACCTATAGTTCACCCACATTTTGGGAGGCGAGGCTATTGCCATCAACCGGGCACCAATCCAGACTCCGAGACTACTACTAAGAAATTCCTGATGGAAAAACCCAATAACACTTTGCCAAACCTGGGAATCGAACCCAAGTCCTCGTGCTCAGCAGTCGCGCCTTGACTAACAAGGCAGTCTTAACAGAAAATTTGGTTATTGTCTTATGCATGTTTTGTTTATTTCCGAAAAAGAACAGGAAGATAGTTATTTAAATCCATACTAACATTATAAATGCGAAAGTGTGTCTGTCTGTCTGTCTGTTACCTCTTCACGCTTAAACCGCTGAACCGATTTAGGTGAAATTTTCAATAGAGATAGTATAAGACCCGGGGAAGGTCATAGAATAGTTTTTATCCCGGAAATCACCCCCTAAGGCGGTGAAAAGGGGCGGTGAATAAGTTCCACAAAAGGGCAAACGCTAGTGAAAAATAAATTGTAAACAAATGAAGACAAAAGGCAGGTTATAGTCAAATTACATAAAGAATCAATGGCATTGAAAAAAAAAAAAATCTACTTACATTTTTCTTTCATAACATATACATAAATAAGCTATAAGATTAACTAACAAAACAATAATCAATAAGTGACAAAAATAGCTAATAGAATTAGTGAAAATTTAAATAGGTACCTTCTAAACAAATTCAAAAACATTATTCTAATCTGAAGCAGTTGCTGATTTAATTACTTTACATCTCGAAAGCAATAAACAAAAAACAAAGAAACAAGAAAATCTTTAGCGATTCAGATCACGTAATAAGACTGTATTTAAATCAAGTGCCATCGCAGGCCCCAATTCAGTATCGGCTGAGGTAACGAGCCACTTAGTTTTACTAACTTGATGTACCTAACTTTTATTAGAATTCTTAGAAGGCCAATAAGCTCACACTTGACTTGCGATAAGGAAACAGAAAAAAAAGGGAACAAAAAGTCGGTAGACTGATCAAGTGGAAAATTACTTGAAGGAAGTACGCTTATAAGGATTACACACTGTTACGGAGATCGTCGAGTCGAACAGCGTGACTGAGAAATGGACGACATTTTTTACTTACATCAGTTGTATAAAGAAGCGTCACTGTCACCTCTCCAACAATTTATTGTATCCTAGCAGTAATCCTAGGAGTATTGGCGTGCTGTGATTGGCTTAGCTCAACCTGGTGGTAAACAATTTTTTTTTTTATGTGATATAACCATAAAAATCACAACGATTTTTAAAAAATAGTCTCAGTATCGAAGAGAAGTAATAAATTAAATTAAATTAGGTACAATTATTACTATTTGAATTATTACAATTTTTACAATTATTTTATTATTTTATTACAATTATTACGTAATTTCTGAACACATAGTTTTTAGACAGATCCCAGAATTCAAAGCAATACAAAATCAATCGCTACGTCATTTTACCAAGATTAATTAATTAAGAATAAGTAGAAGTTTCCAGCCATACTAAAATGATGAGGCTACAGTAAAACAGAAAACATTGTCGAATGAATAGCTATTGGGAACTTGTCTGAATTTCAGAAAGCTGACATAAATCACTTCAGTAACAAAAATATAGCTTTGCGAAAAAAAAACAAAACAAAAACGGAATAATAACACGATTTCAATCGTTCAACTATTTTATATTGAAAACAAAACAATTTTGGTTCGCGTCCAAATTGAATTACATATCAAACCGATGACAGCGATGTCGTTATGTTTTTTATTTTGATCTGTTTTTAGACGTTGATTGATGGGTTTGGTTTCGATAAATATTCTTTTTTATTCAATATGGATACTTGAGATGATTTGCGGATTATAATATTTTAGGTACAATCCATTTTAAGTACGTTGTAAAAGCTCCAAAGGAGGAATTTTGCAGATGACACTGACCACCAGTACTGTAGATTATTTTAAGAGGTAAATACAACTTATAAAAAGAATAACTGTTAGACAGACTGTGTGTCGACGGCTGTCAAGCATATATTTTTTTTTTTTTTTTTTTTTAGGTGGTAAAAATCATCATAATATGACTCCTTCCTCCCTGGGTGGGGTGGAAGGGACTGTCAGACTTTTACTGACTAAAAAGCCACCCTGTTCCTTCTGTTGCCCTTTACGTTCCGGGACCACGGTATCCTGTTAAGACGTCCCGCAACCCCGGCAGGCGTTGGCCCCGTTGGGAGAACCGTCCCTGTGCTGACAGCTCTTTGAGGCGCGCGCGAACAGAACGCGCCGTCGACCCGGGCTTGGTCGTTGATCGGACGGCGAGCTACCCATTACTCGCCGTCCGCAAGCCCGCGCCTACGGTGGCCGGATGTCGCCTCGCGACGTCCGACGCCCTGGGCGTCTCCCGCGGCGGCTGGGGCGTGAGGTGGTTCTCTCCCTCATGCGGCCCGCCTCCTCCTTCGCTAGCATTACTGCTTCGCAGAAGGAGGTGACTGCATCCCATTCCCTCTCGCCCCGGAGCATGGCCTGAACCAGGTCCGGACGCGAGAGGTCACCGCCGCCTATCGCCTCCGTGAGGACACGGCGGTGCTCTGCCCAAGCGGGGCAGTCCTGCACCGTATGCTCCACCGTGTCCTCCGGGCGATCCACACAGTGGTGAATCAAGCATATAATAGAACTAGAATTAAAATAACATAACATCACGCCTGTAATCTCCGAAGAGTTAAGCAGAGGTGTACCTATTAGTACACCCACATTTCGTCAGCCATGTTTACTTTCCATGTAATAGAGGGCGAGCCTATTGCCATCAACCGGGCACAAATCCAGACTCCAAGGCTGCTACTGAGAAATTCCTGATGGAAAATCCCAATAACATAAGTAAAATATAAAATAGAAAAGAATAGAAAAGAAATAAAAATAATATTAATTGAAAATTATCAATACATCTGCGATAACTGACATTAGCTAAAGCTAGTATTTATACATTAACAATTATATTTGTTCTCTAAATTATACCTTGGCAAAAACACAGACACGCAAAACGTTCTACAAATCTACTAATCATAATAACAACACTCGTTTATTATTGTCCCACTCCAGGGCAAAGGTCTCTTCTCATGCAGAGAAGGTATGAACATTAATCACCAAACTTGCGAAACCAAAGGCGGTTCTTCATTTAAATCTAATATTAATATAACATTTTTATCATGTTTGTGAGTTTATCTAAGGGGTCAGCTGTGTGTAGTACTACTTCGGGAATATCGTTTCGACATGAGTCGTTTTTTAGAGTTCCGTAATCAAAAGGGTGCCAAAAGAAACCCTATTACTGATACTCCGCTATCTGTCTGTCCGACCATCTATCACAAGGCTGTATCTTTTAAACAGTAACTTGAATGTTTTTGCAGAAAACGTACTACTAGCTATATGGTCCCTATGCAAGAAAATAATAAAATAATTTAAAAACATCAAAGTTCAAAATTAACAGTGATTGTTTTATTTAACCATTTAAAAAATGTAGTGTGTATTTGACCGCCTCGTTGATCTAGTGTCGCAAAGTGCGACTGCTGAGCATGAGGTCTTGGGTACGATTCCTAGTTCGGGCGAATTGTTACTGGATTTTTAATCAGGAATTTCTCAATAGCAGCCTCGGAGCCTGAATTAATGCCCGGTTCATAGCAATAGGCCCGACGCCTATGCTTAAACAAAACTAGCGAAATGTGAGTGTACTGTTGAGTACACCTCTACCAAACCCTCCAGGGATTACAGGCGGTATGTTATGTTGTCTAGTATTATGTTTTGTACAGTGATACGGAACCTTTCGAATTCAAATCTGAAAAGCACTGGCCTTTTTTATTCATTCAATTATGTCTGAAGCTAAGTAACCATTATACATGATTTACTTGTTGCGAGCTATTATACGGACTTCCCTGCTATATTTAAATGATGCCTATCTTTATATTCTATTTCTACCTTGAAGAGATTGTTGGAGCAGATGGCTGAGCGATTGGCTGCAGCGCTGCGTATCGCGGTTTCGATTCCCTTGCGTAACCAATATTTGTATGAGCTAAAGTTGAGGATCAAGTTGAGGATCAAGTTGAGGATCTATTTGTTTGTTGAACTTGTATTTTTTTGGTAATAATACCTACTTTTTTCTTAACGTTGCCCTATGCTAGCATTATCTCTTGTATAGTTGTGTTTACAATCATGGGGTGGGGGGTGTATTAGTATGGTGCATTTTGTTTAAGTCCCACGTAATAGGCAGAGCCTATAACTATTAATTCTCTGGTTCTTATAATCCATTTAAAATACCTACCTACTCTCCTTAGCGAATTTCGGTCACGGCTGCAATTGTAATGGAGACTAGCGAAGTACGCAGGAGATAATATAGTACACATTGTGTGCGCAAACACAGATGCACTCCCTTTTCCCCCACTCTTACCTCGGTCCTCGGTCCGGTAATTCTATAAACTATTAGGAACAATTGCAATCAAATCGCTGTCCAGAATTTCTAATGCCAATTTAACGGAGCACTCGAACTTAGCAAATAATGCAACCAGAGACTCGAAACAGCCCTTGAAACATCTAAGCTATTGGACTTACTGATTATTTTAACTGAAATAAATAAATAATTTATCAACTGCCTATCTTGTGTTGTAGAAATACATTTATTCCACGATTTCCAATAAATAATAAATTATGTTATTGCTTTTTCTTGGAAAAACTAATATTTTCTAAGATTTGAAATGTTGTCATTATTCATTTAAGCTTATTTGGAAATCAATCTGAAAATCGTATGAAGAAGATTCAAGAAAAATGTTTTAGTAGTTTATCTTCAAACTTAGGATAACGTAATCTTCTTATATTATAAACGCGATAGAATATAAATGTGCTATAGTAAAATTATACATAATATCTAAGTATGTGGAATCATAATTACATATTTTGTACTCGCGTACAAATTTCTATTTACATAAGCAAATTTCAGTTTTTTTTTAATTCTCAAAATTTTGTTGTTTTAAACTTGTGCAATATTAATATATTTCTTCACCGCCTTTAGTTGGCTGGTAGAAAATTCCTGAAGACCACGTGCCTTTTGACTTTTTTGTTGCAAAAAGTTTAAATATAACTCATTATAAAGATAACTCATTGACTAAATATGAAATCTCGATAACAAATTGACGTATAAAGTTAAAATTTGGCAAGTATATAGTTAATAGGTAGGACACATACATACATACATAAACTCACGCCTTTTTCTCATGAGGGTAGGCAGAAACTACAGAACTCCAACTGCTACGATCCTTACATACTCCTTTTGCCTCATCCACGTTCATACATCTCGTCATACAAGCACGCTGGTTACGAGTACTCCGCACCTGACCTTTCTGAAGGATCTCACCAATAAGGTTAGTGTAGGTCTTCCTAGGGCGACCCCTCCTTGCGTTGCCACATGACAGGACACGTCAGCTAAAAACTGATGACATTGATTAAGACATTAACGAAGTCACGGGTATAGGCTAGTTTCATACATTCTTTGCTACTTTTTCTAAAACAAAATCTTTGAATTTATTACATTTAATTTTGAGCCTTATATTTTAATTTGATGAAGACCTACAAAGTTTTGGCAACTTCTTTATTAAGAAGATTTTCCTGTACTATAAAAAAATAAGGTTATTATTTTTAAGATAAAAACAACCCGATTCTAGTGCACAACTTTGTAGGTACTTTTTTTTGTTGCATAAGTTAAAATAAATGAATAAATAAAAACTTCCTTACATCAAAATCGCTTCATTGATTTAGTCGTCAAAGCATAACAGACGGACAGATTTACTTTCACATTAAATATTAGGAAGTAACAATTTACTTTTTAATTTTATGTTGGGCATCGCTGTCATTGGTGAAGGAAAACATTCTGATAAACCTGGACAACACCTTACATAATTGGAAGTCTGATATTGCCAATCCGCTGTGAGCAAGCGTGGTGATCAATGATCGTGCCTTCTCTGTATGAGAAGAGGCTTTTGCCCTACAGTGGGTCAATAATAGCCTGTTGTTATTATTATCTTATAGTAAAATAATTGACGGTCATGTTCGTAACTAAAACTGTTCTTTAATTAAAATTCTACATATATGATACTTTTTACGTGTTTTAATTAAGACCCTCATTAATCTGAAACCTGATGTAATGGACCCTAGCGATGACCTTGGTGCTTATAAAACTTTGTTTTGTAATACTTTGTGTTGTAGGTATACTAATAATATTAATTTAGCTGTAGTATGTTTGTTTATTTAAACATGCTTACGTCTAGAATTGCAAGTAAATTGAATAAAATAACTTCTTGTATATGACAGCCGGATTTATAAGGAGTAGTATAGGCTTTATAACATCACGCTATGACCCACAGGAGCAGAACAATAACCAAGACGAAAAACGCGAGAAAAAAAAAATAAGACCCGTTTGGACTCATGGTGACAGAGCGTGACTACCGTGTAAGAGGTCTTGGGTTAAAGTATTATTGGGTTTTTCTATCGGGAATTTCTCAGTAGCAGTCTCGGAGTCTGGATTTATACCCGGTTGATGGCAATAGGCTCGACTCTTATTACTTGGGACTTAAACATAACTGGCGAAATGTGGGTGTACTATAGGTACACCTCTGCCTAACCGTTAGGGGATTACAAGCGTCATGTAAAATAAATAAAAATAATAAAGCAAGACACAAAACGACCAAAAGCTATTCACTTTATACAACCAAACCATCACGATCAAACACAGCGACAAAGCATAATAATTACCTACTTTCACAGCTAACAATTAACAATTTAGCGCAAGCACACGCCAACCAAAACTCGTGTAATCCTCTCAGCTATGCCAAACAGGTGCTAAGTAATTAAATTGTGAAGTAATCCGTTCCGTATAATTACATTTTGGATGGTGGTTAAGCGGTACACTGTCGTTTATAACGCGACCTGACTAGGAAACGTAGTATGTCGAATGTGTGACCGCAGAGTCGATGCAGATGTCAGACAACTGGTAATCTAAAATGGATGCAAATTATTACAAAACAGTAATAATTTTATTATTACATAACTATGATAGTTAACGATGACTGCTGAAGTATATAACATTTTCGTTACATAGGTATTATATTTGTACAAAGATACCTTTATACCGTTATTGGGTTTTTCCATCAGGAATTTCTCAATAGCAGCCTCGGAGTCTGGATTTGTGCCCGGATGATGGCAATAGGCTCGCCCCCTATTACATGGGACTAAAAACATAACTGGCGAAATGTGGGTGTACTAATGGGTACACTTCTGCCTAACCCTTCGGGGATTTCAGGCGTTTTGTTATTTATTATTTCTTTATTTAAACTTTATGCAACAAAAGTACAAAGGCGGACTTAAAGCCTTAGGCATTCTCTAACAGTCGACCAAAGAGAGTCGAGTTATGTTAACGAAATAATGAAACCCCATCATCACCTTTTTCATTCATTCATTCCCATGAACAAGTTATTATTTATATTTTTTCTGATAAAGTGAGAGCGATTAATGTTGATACCATTTTAATAAATACTGTAAAAGTGTTTGGTTTTTTTAATTAGTTCAATAACGTTTATTTACTTAATCATCAGCCAATCTTAATAGAGTTTACTAATATTATTTTCAGAAGGCCAATTCTACATAACATCACACCTGTAATCCCCGAAGGGTTAGGCAGAGGTGTACCCATTAGTACACCCACATTCTAACAGTTATATTTAAGTCCCATGGAAAAGGGGGCGAGCCTATTCTAATAATTAATAAAAACGCGCATAAAGTAGTCACAATCTCATCTCAACGACAATCACTTTGAAAAAGTTTAGATAGGAGATTAGATTACGATTCTTCCTAAATGTACGTGTATAATTAGCCCTCTGATATTTACGAAAAAGGTACGAAGGCCAGGTGCGGAGTACTCGTAACCGGCGTGCTTGTATGATAAAATGTATGAACGTAGATGAGGCGAAAGGAGTATGTTAGGATCGTAGCAGGTGGCGTTCTGTAGTTTCTGCCTACCCCTATGGGAAAAAGACGTGAGTTTATGTATATTATGTATTTACGAAAAAAATAGTGAAAAAAATGCTAATTTCAACACACACACTTTTAATAATTACAAAACATAAATGTACTACGTTATGTGATCCAATTACAAAGTCGATTATCCTGTGGTTGTCGGTTCCGCGGTTGGCTGTCCATTAAAATGGACGGACGGACCCAGTCTAGAACACGTTGATACTGACCGCTCGATCGTGCGAAACGGTTGCTATTGTTGCCACATTACTTACAAAGAGCACACGAGACAGAAACTTGAAACGAATTGTAACTCTGTGTCTATATCTATAAATTAAAGTTTTTTTTTTGAACAGAATTTGCTTTGAAGATTATCGAATATTATTTTAAAGGGGGGTTTTCTCTGTGATGGCATAGTTTTCTGTGAATCCTAAAGATATTATTATAACTTATACCTGCATATAGGTCTAAGAAGCGAAGCTGTATCCACCAATACGACCTGGGCTTGCATTGGAAATTACGGCGTCCACTCTAACACAGAGAGGAGGCCTACTTTTCAGTAATGGGAAGTTATAAGGTTAGGGTTGAGTTTGGTAGGTTTTTTAATAAAATTTGGTTATTTGATTATTTATTACTAAATTCTACTCGCAACTTCATCTGTTAAGACTTTAAAATAAAGCCTAAGGCCTTAATTTATCACACAGGAAAACAAAAAACGGAATCAAACTTTCCTATGTTTTGACCTATATCAGAATTTGAACTAATTCTTCTAGTCATCCATCCATCCAATTCTAATCTTTCAAGTTTATAAAAGGATTTAAATATAAAAAGGTACCTATAACCTATTGTTGATCCCCCTTTCAGAGTACGTTACGTGAATAAGCGTAAAAGCCGTTTTACTTTGTGTTATATCAACAATCATTAAAGAGTGAATAGAAAAAGACAGAGACAGATAGAGAGGAAGAGAGAGAGAATAGAGTATCCTTGTAATATAATAAAAATAAATAAACAACGCAAATTGTTTCGCAGTGAATCCACAGAAGCGAAAAGACAAAATGTTCGTGAAATCTATCTCATACCAAAGATCACGGGGAAATTTATTGTTAGCTGATTTATTTGCACTGATACCGCACCAAATCTTCAAGAAATTCTAGAAATGTTTAAGGATAAAGTAATTTCCAAGTTGTGGACGATTGCTTTTATAAAAAAAAAAATAAAGAAGACATAAGGCATGAGGTCTTGGGATGGATTCCCAGGTCGGGCAAAGTGTTATTGGGTGTTTCCATCTGGAATTTCTCAGTAGCTGCCTCGGAGTCTGGATTTATGCTCGGTTGATGGCAATAGGCTTACCCCTATGGACATATACAAGGAAACATAACTGGCAAAATGTGGGTGTACTAATGGGTACACCTCTGGCTAACTCTTCGGGGATTACAGGCGTGATGTTATGTATATAATTATAGACGAAGAAGACACTTGTCAAACTTTCATACTATGCAAGAAAAATAATCTTCTATTTCAGTACAGATTTCACGGAGTTTATTACTTTTAATAATAAACGAAAAATTATTACGTATTTTATCAAGTCAGTGATCCGACCGAAGATGCCGAAGTTTCAAGAGTAAGTTATTACCAAGTTACTTAAGTACATTTAGTTGGATAAACTTGGTTTGTTACCCGTTCTTGCGAAAAACATAATTTATTCTGTAGTGAGGACTAGCAAAGAATATTAATAGGTAGCTCTCCAAAAAGCTTGTAAGGTACTTTTACACTTGGTCGAGATTGGAGGTTCAAACTATTGAGCCATTTGATGGAAGTTTTCTTTCTTTTCTGATGTTTAAAATACAAGGGTATTTATATGGCAGAGGTGATTGGCAACGCAGGGAGGGGTCGCCTTTGACTAGGAAGACCTATACTGACCTTATTAGTGAGGTTCTTCAGGTGCGCAGTACCTACTTGTAATCGGCGTGCTTGTTCCTATCACGAGATGTATGAACGTAGATGAGGCGAAAGGAATGTGTAAGGAACGTAGCAGCTATCTACTACGTTCCTTACATATTCCTTTCGCCGGAGAACGCTATCGTTCAGTGGTTTCTGCCTACCCCCATGGGAAAAAGGCGTGAGTTTATGTTTAAAAGTTTTTTCTGTTATTAAATTGCTTACACAGTGACCGTTAGGCTACCTCTACGCTATGAATGCCTGAGGATGGGCAGCGACGCGTCGCCAAAGAGTTGGCGAGATGTTTTTTTTTTTTAATAACAACGTGAAGGTTAATAAGAAGAAATGGTTGCGAAAAGTATCCCTGAAATTTTATGATCATTTTTATTCGTGTGATATTAGAGTTAAATTGTTTTTAGCCCAATATTGAAATATTTATTCATTGCAATATTCATTTATTTGTGTTTAAAAGATGTTACATTTGCAGGACCAGAATAAATTTAAACCCATCATTCTTTTTTTTTATACGACTAACACAACATGACACCTGTTATTCCTGAAGGGTTATACAGAAGGGTACAGCACATAATTTAACATATTTCGAAGTTAAAACATACCTAACATCCCAATTCCATAAAGATACAGCGACAGATATTTTACAGTCGCAGACTGCGATTTCCTGTATAATGTAAATTCTCCACAAATATAGGGCCCGGGAATTATTAAGTACGATGATAATGAGGGGAGCCAAACGGGGTGAAAAAATTACAAGATTTACGCAATATGCCTCCAGACACCCTGCGTCGGCCTTCTGTTTACCTTCCAGACATTGTTATAAGATGGCCGGTTTATTTTGCTACGTTTCAACTTTTTGTACCTATAAGCTTCAAGTTAAATCATTTGTCATTTTTTTTAAGTTGGTAAAAATCATCAAATGACTCCTTCCGCCCTGGGTGGGGCGGCAGGGACTGTCAGACTTTTACTGACTAAAAAACCACCCTGTTCCTTCTGTTGCCCTTTACGTTCCGGGGCCACGGGGGTACCTGACTGTAATGATTTTACATTTTTTATATGTTTTGTAATTTGTAAGACATTCAGACACAATGTTCATTGTTTGTGAATAAATGAAATAAAATAAAATAAATAATACTTGCACAAATTTTTTAAAGTAATTAATTGACGATGATGGTCTAAGAAAAGTGGTAAACTATTTTTAACCCCCGACGCAAAAACGACGGGGTGTTGTATTATTATGTTAGTTTGACATGTCTGGGTTTGTCTGTGGCATCGTAGCTCCGGAACGGATGAACCGATTTTGATTCTTTGGTTTGAAAGGTGTATAAGTCGATAGTGTTCTTAGGTAATTTGATGAAAATGGCCGCCGTCGGGGTTTTTTTTTAAATTTTTATATCAAGAGCCAGCTGGCTTGGATATCATCTGTCCTGCAAATATAATTTGCCTTCTGTATCTGGTGTTTAATTCTAAATTTCCACTTAATAGAAGAGAATTTGAGGACTCACTATACTACGAGTATTTCAGAAAAACTGTGTAATGGTGACACAACAGAAAAAGAGTAATAAATACATATCTACGTGCAAAGTCAACGCCGAACAGAATTATATCTTTCACAATTTTCGACTCTATTTGTGAAGCGTGATAATTCATTATCAATTGATTAAAAGAAAATGTCTTTTAAAAAGCATAACTTCCTATAATCATACGCAGTTAATTTATATGACGGGTTCATCAGTTTTATAAAAGCGTTGACAATGAACAAAATGAAAGTGGAAGACGGTTATTAAACAAAGGTACTATACTCCCGAAGTTTATAATAAGTCTCGTAGTTTAATAGGTCCACGACTAAAGTTTATGAAAATATTCTTATTTTTTCCATTTTTTCCTTGCCTTCTGACAACGGTGCTCGTAATTTAAGCGGTGAACGTTAGTTAGGTATATTTCTAGACTGTTATTTATGTTCTCCTTTACGCACTTAGGTATTAAGGTATTTGCTTATTTATTTTTCCTGTTACCTCTTAACAAACTATTTTATTTTTTAGCTTTACCGCGTTTTTGGTCGAGTAGACAGTTTTAAAATAGCGCTAAATTAGGCCTACAATAAGTGCACTAACACAAAAGTATTTGAATCGAGTTTTTATTTAGAAAATGCGTACTCAATAGCATTTAGTTTATTTAAATAAACAAGCATTATTGTGCTTGGTGCCAATAATTAAATTTCAAACTAAATAATAATTATGTGCAATCAATCTGCCAAGCCTTTTCCCAACTATGTTGTAATCGGCTTCTAGTCTAACCTGATGCAGTTGAATAGAAGTGTTTTACATGAAGCGACTGCCTAACTTCCACAACCCAGTGACTGGGTAATACCATACCCCTTGGTATGATTGGTTGCCAGACTTTCGGCCTTCTGACGCCCCGTAACGACTGTCAAAGATCCACGTATGACAACCGGGGCCAGCGGCTTAACGTGCTTTCCGAGACACGAGGGAGCTTAACCTGATGGATTGACCCATGCAGCTATTAAAACTTAGCTACAAGCTCATGCTGCTAACCTTACTTTTCTATCAATACAATTTGGTAATTAGTAATTAGCTATACTTCTCAGTCACTCTAAAACCTTTAACTAATTAAATAAAAACACAAAAGAAGAATAACAATGAAATTATTTTAAAAGCCTATTTAAGATGACTGAGGAATTCAAAACAATGTTAAGAGATTCGCCATTTTAAGTAACATTTCTCAGGCGGAATCGCAAGAGCCGATTGTTTAATGTACCGTACAGACTTTAGTCGGTGTCATAATCGGAGCAGTCAGCTGTACTCTAAATAGATTCACGTTATCGAAGTTTAATGTAGGCATCATGAGGTTAGAAGCTTATGAGGTAGTACCTCATGAAGAATAACTTAAGTCACGGAGAGAGAGAGTTGCAAAGAAGATGACTAATAACTGATATAGCTGTTTATGACAACTGCATTGGTTCAAAGCCTTGTTTAAATATAAACGTTGTCCCACACTGGTAATTTCTCCTATATCGTAGATGCGTTTACAAACATATAAACTCACTAATAACCAGACCTGGACTACCTACCTGTAGGCTATATACCAATATTCATAATCTAATATGCTTTTAAGCTTCTTCTTCTTTATCGTGTGTGTGGTCTACACACCCTAGTTTCAGAGTTTCTAAACCGCCTCAAGGGCCAATGGCTTTTAAGCTGTAACATTTTATTATATTTCTTTTTTTAATTTATTATAATCGATTACTAGTTTAGAGTCTTGAAGTGAGGAGTCCATAGTCCTAGTCGCACTTGGCATATTTCAGGTGACCGTGACCATATCCTTATTCCAAGGCTGGATCCGCGTCTGCAGGTGCGCAGGCGTCTAAAGTGCAGGTGTAGGGACACTTTGGGCATTTTAGTAAGTTTGCCATTGTCTGATCAGGAACACCGCTCTCGCACTGGGTAGCTAGCTCATAAATCCACTAATGCTAAACAAATAATTGTGTAACATAATTGACCAAATCACCATCAGAGTGATCGTACACCTTAGTACCACAATTGTTTGCGAGAAATTACCCTTCGCTTAGAGTATGTGGCTGGGAAGCGCATTGTTATTGTCAATTAATTGCCTTTGATACATGTTCCGGCCGAGCGTAGAATATAATCACTTGATGATAGACCAGCGAGTCGTTATTAGACTCAAGGTACCACGTCATGTAACTAGGAGAGGTATAGTGTGTTTTGAATTACGTGTCTTATTTGGTAAACAAACATATTACGAAACTTTTGCATTTTACTCATTCAGCACATATTTACACTTACCTAAGTATTGAATCAAGATATGAAGTCCCTTAAAAAAATTACAGAATCACCTTTTTTTCCAAATAGAATATTGCTATTGTTTTGTTTATTGAACTAATTGATTTACAAAAAATATTTAAATTTATGGCATTAAAACTTAAGGTAGGTAAATAATATTAGGGTTCTACCTGAACTAGAAATAAACCTGTATCTCAGGTGATACACTCAAGTGCTTACAAGAATATTATCTAAGATTCCTTAAACAAATACAAGACTAGTAATAATTTTGTACTAATATTTTGATAATAAAAAATAAACTGACTGCCTCGTTGGTCTAGTGACTGCCTCGTTGGTCTAATGACTGCCTCGTTGGTCTAGTCGTCACAAGCGCGACTGCTGTGAATGAGGTCTTGGGTTCGATTCCCAGGTCGGGCAAAGTGTGTGGGTTTTTCCATCAGGAATCTCTCAGTAGCAGCCTCGGAGTCTGGATTTGTGTCCGGTTGATGGCAATAGTCTCGCCCCCTATTACATGGGACTAAAAACATAACTGGCGAAATGTGGGTGTACTGATGGGTACACCTCTTACGCGGGCTTACCTCAATGGCACACAAATGTGTACAAGTCAGCGTTTCCGAGTTAGAAAACTACCTTACTTGAAGTTGGAGTTAGTGGACTTTAAATATCGAAGTGGAACTAATTCTTGGAATGTTTCAGTAAGAACCACTTCTAGTTGGTCTTAAGTAATATGAAAGGTGTTACTTGGAAGTTGTAATTTATTGGAGACTAGCTTTTGCCAGCAACTTTGTCTGCGCGAATGCCGGTCACTGTAGATGCAGACGAAGTCGTGAATTAATAAAAAGTAGCCTTAACTAGATCCCAAACGACACGTACATATCTTTTCGTCAAATTTCATTATGATCGATTTAGTGATTTGTCGTGATGAGATAACTGACAAACAGACAGCACTTCCGTATTTATAAAACAACTAGCTTCAGCCCGCGACTTTGTTTAGACAGACAGACTCAGTTTAGTAGTAAAAAAGATAGCCTATTCCGTCATTTCCGTCCTTGGGGTTCAAACTTGCCCCGTACCAGATTTTATCAAAATCGGTTCACTGGTTTAGCCTTGCAAGCGTAACAGACAGACAGAGTTACTTTACTTATTATATTAGTATGTATATTTTATACTCCCCTACTATAAACACGATCCGCACTTCGACTCTTGTCAAAGATGATAAAAATATCAAACCAAAAGTTACATAAATAAAGATTGTGAATACAACACAGATAATTATGTCTGTGTTTAAACAGTTTTTGTTGTATAAACAAGTACAAAAGGCCTAGCACAAGCGTGCGGTTTTTATATCTTACTACTATTTATTTATCGAAATTTTTGACAGATGGACGTTTGTTACTCAATTACGCCAAAACGGCTGAACGGATTTGGATGATATTTGGCACAGAGATAGATTATATAATTGTAGTCTGGAATTATTATATTATATGTATAAGTGTTTGTATTTTTTATTTATGTTTTGTTCAAACGAAGTTCTTTAATGCGGGGTAGCGGTAGGAGTTTAACTGACAGAAATCGTCACGTATGCGAAAATTGTTATGCCCGTCCAGGCCATTTTACCTCTCTTTCTAATATTGTAAGATATTTATTTACTTTTTTATGTTCTGTTTATTTATTTAATATATTTTAAATAAATACATCATTACATTCTACAATAAATATTACAATTTATTTACTATCTTGTTACTAAAGTAGGTAGTCGTAAGTTTTAATAAAGAAATTCTATTTTAAAGGATAGTCGTATTTCCAGTTAGAAAATCTACTGGAATCGAATACTTTTACGTTAGTACATTCGTGCTAGGCCTACAGAGTTGTAACGACAAGTATCTTTTTTTTGGTAGTGTTGTCGACCCTGAACAAGTTATATCGCATGTACGATGATAGTGTCAGTCGGCCGGTGTCGCGCGCGAAGTTCACATAACACACGTTAAAGGAGATTCTTTTTACATGATAAAGATTTAATCGTGCAATAAAATATTCTTATCAGTATCATAGTTCAGACGGCGTAGTGATTATTTAATAAAAGAATTTATGAACAGTATGTGTGAAATGTAACGTGAAATAAAATAACAGTTTGTGGGATTTTTTGAATCTCGAATCGAAAACAAAATACTGTTTTTCTTTTGGTGAACAGGTACGGACTTAGTAAAACCTTTTTAAAAGTAAGTAATTGTTCCAAATTTTAAATATAGAATCTTATTTTTTTATATTGCGATGGCATTACATTTTTGTACATGCGTTGTACGAGAAGTGCTATAAACTATGTCTTGTTATCAAACTATTCAGAATGTTTATTAAATTCCAGCGTAACCATGGCAACCAGAAACTTATCTAGAACCGCCAAGAGATTATTAACAAGTAGAAGTATTTCGTCGACTTTTAAGAAACATAGTAGTCTTTGGACAGCCGATAATATCGTAAAATCACCCCATAGGGATGTGGAAATCCCAAACAGAACTGTTCCTGAACATGTATGGGAGAATTTGGAGCGGTGGGCTGATAAAACAGCACTTGTATGTATTTTTTTGACTATAACCGTTTCAATACAAAAAGCTATTCTGAATCTTATTTTGGCTACGGTAAAGTTCTTAATAAAAACTGACTTTAGGAACGAACCTTATTTGTGATTTTTGCATTAATAGCTTTACCGTAGTTGAAATATAGTTTAAAATACAAAAACAGGGTCGAAGGTTTAAACTTGGACTCGTTTTTTAATGATATGGTAGTTGTTTTCGATTTGGTTCGGTTGCCCAGTAACTGGGTTTTTGGGTGAAGGTCAGATAGGATAGTAACTTCTTGGTAAATACTAGTATTTAGCTGCATCTACAAGCTGACCCAAAAATATATAAAAATATTAAACAGATCCGGATGATGAGCGCTTTCCGACTGCCTCGCAAATCTAGTTGTCTAAAGGGCAACTGCTTTATCAAAGTCAAGGATTTTTTGTTTATTTTATGAGAAACTATTGCTTTCATAATTATAAATACATAATTATGTTTATATCTTCTAAAATAATGTTATACAGAGCTAAAATTATTTGTTTGTTTGTTGTTTTGTTGCTAAGATACAAAACAAAAACAAAGCTAGACTGTTACGAATGTCATGCCTCGTTGGTCTAGTGGTCGCAAAGCGCGACTACTGTACATGAGGTCTTCGGTTCAATTCCCAGGTCGGGCAAAGTGTAGTTGGGTTTTTCCATCAAGAATTTCTCAGTAACACTTTCGAAGTCTGGATTTGTGCCCGGTTTATGGCAATAATCTCGCCCCCTATTATATGGAACTTAAACATAACTGGCGAAATGTGGGTGTGCTAATTGGGTACACCTCTGCATAACCCTTCGGGGAACACAGGCGTGATGTTATGGCAGAAGCTAGTATCTACTAAAATAGCTTTTAATTTCAGGTATGTGCACTGACAAATAAATCATACACCTATCACGAGTTGTACAAATACACGCGAAATTTCGCCGCAAAACTTCGTACGCAGTTGAGAATTAGGGATGGAGATGTAGTTTGCATCATGATGCCCAATTGTCCTGAGTATGCGCCGGCAGCCTTGGGAGCGTTGGAAGCTGGAGCAGAAGTCACTACCGTCAACCCTATATATACTCCATGTAAGTAATCTACCCCATATTTGGTGACACGTGCAACTTCAACTATATTTTTTGCGTTGCGGAATTCAAGACAGATAAATTCGTTGCTTTGGGTCTCGTCGAGCTTCATTGTTACGGTGCTTTTTTGTTGATCACCGCTATTGATTCGACTTTAGCTACTGGCTTTCAGGAGCTACAGTGGTTAGTAATAGTGGGGCGGGTTTGTTACGAAAAAAAAAACTCGTGTAGATGATGGGCTTCTGAGGTTGATCATTATCAATATGAATATTATAAATGCGAAGTTTAACTCTGTCTGTCTGTCGGTTACACTATCACGACTAAACTATTGAACTGATTTTGATGACAGAGTAAGTTGGAACCCCAACAAAAGACATAAGCTTTTTTTTATTCGACTTCCTCTGATTCCGCGATAACCGACATTTACGCGAACGAAGTCGCTTGCAAAAGCTAGTCTAATATAAAATTATATTTAATGAGAATCAACCTCACGAATCAGAAATGTAATTAGGCTCTTATTCTTGATATAGGATTGCCACCTGAAAAAGAAAACACGGATCCCTGATATCACCTATGATATAACAGAACAAAAAACCGTCACAATACCTATTAATAATCTTAATTATTGAAATCCTAATTATCACGTCTCACGAACACTACGTAATGTGGCATCCAAGATAACATATCTTTCACAGGCAGTGACAATTCATATCTAATCTGAATATTTTATTGCAGATGAAGTAGAGCGCCAAATACAGCAATCTAATCCCAAAATTCTGATAGGCGTGAAAGAAACCGTTCCAGTTCTGAAAGAAGCTTTATTTCTGGCCAGGAAAGATTTACCTATAATCACTGTTAAAGAAGATGGTATTGCTCTCCCACCAAAAACGATTTCTTTTCAAGAATTTGCTTTAGCTGATAATGTTGATCATAGCGTTCTCAAAAAGGTTTCAAGGATGCCGAAAGATGTGGCGTTTCTTCCTTACTCAAGCGGCACTACTGGACTTCCAAAAGGCGTGGAGTTGGTACATCGGAATATTGTTGTCAACTGTATGCAACAAGATGTGGATAGTGTCCGACATTATGTCGAAACTACAAGTGAGTTTGACAATCTTACTAGTTTTATAAAAGCGAAAGTTTGAACAAATGGATGTTTGTCACTCAATAACGCCAGAACGGCTGAACGGATCTAATTGAAATTTGACTTAGAAATACATTACAGTTTGGAATAGCACATAATCTCACTATAACCTGAAAAAATGTACGATTCTCGTAAGATAATATATTATCTTTGTCGCGGAGTCACGGGAGGCAGCTAGTTTGTTTCATCTAAGCCAATATGAGGTTAAATTAATTATTGTTTGTAAGAGGTGATATCAGAGCCTCTCTCTCTTTCTCTGTCTCTCTTTCTCTCTACTTGGCTTCCACGCAGAAAAAGTTGCAAGCATAAACTAGTATGACATACACCTCCCACCTTCACCTCCTATCAAAATGTAGGTGTATTAGGTGCAATACCTTTGTCTATGTATTCGTGTAATCGCATGATAACGCATTAATATATTAATAATCATGCGAAATTAGATAATATTATCGTAGATAATAGTACAGTGCAGTCTCAAGGTGGGGATTAGAGAAAAAGTCATATTTATTAAAACTACTAACTTTTTCAATATATTCTCAGCACGAAAGATATTTGCCTCGTCCTTAGTGACTACAAACATAATCATTATGGACTGTTGTGACAGGACTTCCACAGTCCCCTCCACTGTCACCTATACCTACCTCAAGTATATCAATAGAACTGAATGCTTACATCGTTCGTCCTTCTTCATCATTAGGTTCTTCTTATAGTCCAGGATCTCCTACATTTTTACTTAGACTTACCGTTGAACTTCTATACTGTTCTGCTAGCTGCTCTCTTTGTTAAACTTAATACATATGTTACTGACTTTCCTGCATTAAAAAGTGTATTTAGACACACAATATTTTTTATGGATAAATGATTATACTTAGGTTCACATGAGCGGAACAGTGGGCATAGGAAGTATCAAATACGATTATCTTTCAATCACTTCTTTCTTCCTTTCCTTGACAAAAGAAAACTAGTTAATTATAAGAAGATCACTTTTTTATGTCTGCGTTGATTACTCATCATTATTGTTTTCATTACAGAGACCAATCAGGACGTAACTTTAGCTGTGTTACCTTTTTACCACATTTATGGACAATCTGTCATTATGTGGCACAAACTATCAGTGGGATACAAGATCGTCACGTTGCCCAAATTTCAGCCAAACACATTCATTAAAACATTGGAAGATCATAAAATTAACCTGTTTTGTGCTGCACCTCCATTAAGTAAGTGTTACTAAATAATTCATACTATTATATTCTTTCTTTCTTGTATGTTAAAGACTTTTGCCTATATCCATTTTTTACAACAGAAAGACTATGAATTATGACACCCTCGCCTCTATTATATATGACTTAAACAGAACTGGATTTACTAATGGGGAAACCTCTGCCTAACCCTTCGAGAATTACAGGCGTGATGTTGTATAAGACTATGAATCTATACATGAAAAGAATAATAAACCCATCCGACCTAACTTTGGTAATAAGGAGCCAATTTCAGTGAAAACATGCATTTCCTCATCCCCTCTCTCATGAGGCGGCGCTCCGACACAAACAGGGAGAGATCAAATGCAGGTTCAACGGAACTTTACGTGTGTTCCGAGAAAGGGGGTGTCATCAACTTCCTAACTCTAGAGTATTACTACGAATTCCTAATGGAAAAACCTAATAATTAGTTGCCCCAACTTGGAATCAAGATTTCAAGCTTAGCAGAAATCGAGCTTGGAAAAACCAACGCGTGGTTGAAACTTAATTACCATAAATGGTAATTCATCTGCCTCGCTGGTTTAGTGATTGTAAAGCGCGACTGCTGAGCATGAGGTCTTGGGTTAGATTCCCAGGTCGGACAGTGTTATTGGGTTTTGCCATCAGGAATTTCTGAGTGGCAGCATCGGAGTCTGAATTTGTGCCCTATTACATAGAATTTAGTAGCGAAATGTGGGTGTACCATTAGGTACACCTCTGCCTAACCCTTCAGGCATTACAAGCGTGATGATATGTGTTCATCATTTTGTTAGAAGTCAGCCAATTTATTATAATAATATGTGACGTTTTCAGTATTGTTTCTTGGTACACATTCGGGGATAAAAGAAGAACATCTAGCATCAATCAAAACGATTACTTCTGGGGCTGCACCGTTACCGACAAATGACGTCATTAAAGTACTAGGTAAAATGAAGGTAAGATGTTTTGTTCTAACCACAACTTACTTTCAACCGTAAACTTGTTAAGAACTTGTGATAAGTAATACTGCATCAGCAGTGCTGTAAAAATCTCCCTCGTCGAATTAAGGTAAAATGAGTTCGAGGTGAACTATTATCCCGCTAGAGATTGGAAGAGGTAAATTTTTACAGAATAACACTACAGCAATAGTTTCTTAAGTGGATTTTAAGGTATTTCTCTTGATAATACTATTGCATTAATTGGATTTACCCATCCAGAAATGGTTAATTTTCTACATTTTTATTACCTAAGTTTGTTTTAATGGAATATTTGCCACTTAAAAAAAAAACCAGTTAAATCAACATTTACGAATCAACTGACCTGTGAAATAAACCAACTTTGAATACTAAACCTCCATTAATACAAATGGCTTAAACAATTTTTTCTAAAAACTAAGCTGAAGAAATCCTCTCACAGCCATTCTTGCGAAGATAAATGAAGTAAACAAAAATAATACTAAGTTGCTTTGCATAATAAAATTAGTTGAAACTTAGTAACATTAATATCCTTCAGTCCTATTTCTAGATTGAGTTTTATTTTCACCTGAATGGCCTGTTTATTTTTTGTTGTAATTTGAAGACATTACTTTTTATGGATATCCAAATCTTGAAGACCCTCTCAATTTTCAGAATTATTGTGATACTAGATTTTGCTCGCGACTTCGCCGACGAGAATATCGGTTATTGCAGATTTAAAGTAACTTAGGTCCTTTGGCAGATCCTAAGCTACCTCTTAGTAAATTTTTAGTACGTTTATTTTAGTATTTTAGCCCCGATGATGTAACAAACAACAGATGGACATGGAGTTACTTTTGCATCGTTAATATTAGTCTGGATGAAGAGCCACCTACTCTTCAACACCCACATTAAAATAAGCTACTTTCGTTCAACTTATTGTTTTTTTTTTCAGCACAAAATGGACTTTTTACAAATCTACGGCTTAACAGAAGTGTCACCACTTGTAACTGCAATGTTACCAGGTTCTAGTGATTACACCAAGGCTGGTTACGCTATACCAAATACTGAATTGAGAATTGTAGATACAGACTTACGACCATTGGGACCTAATCAGGTTTCTAACATTATCTTATTTTTATGTTTAACATTTACTGTTTTACTTATCGGCAATGACCTATAATCTGACCATGACTTCGAGCTATTTCAAATCGTCTGCCTAACCTTTTTCCAAATATGTTGGGGTTAGTATCCAGTCTAACCAAATGCAGCTGAATACCAGTCATTTTTCTTGGTAAGACTGGTTATCAGAGTTTCGGCCTTTTGACTACCTGTTACAACTATCGAAGACCTTGAGGATGGATAGATGGGATCAACGGTTAGGTTAGACCACCAACCTCCAAACTCCAGAGCGCCATTGAGAAATATCATAATGGGAAAAACCCAATAACCTCACTTTCAGCAGTTATAGTTGCGACCACGAGAACAATGAAGCAGTTGCAGTTACTTCAAATAAGAATGATAAAAGATGATTTCTACTTACAGATGGGTGAACTTTTAATTCGTGGTCCTCAAGTGATGAAAGGATATAGAAATAATCCAGAAGCTACAAAAGCAGCTATATCTAGAGATGGCTGGTTTAGAACTGGTGATCTCGCAAGCATTGATGACGATGGTATTGTCACAATATGCGACCGACTCAAAGAGTTGATTAAGGTAAGAAATAACAATACTACACAAAATGTGGTAGACAACACGTTTAAAAAGAGGGTAAAATGTTTACTTGAGGTAAAAGTCTTCTGTAGTTTTATAATAACTGATTTTCAACACACTTGCTCATAAAGTGACTCTTATGGCACCGAGTTCAAGTTACGTGCCTTTTACTTTTTTTTTTAACCAGAGAAACGTCGTATGAAACATGTGAGCATTTTATCATTACACCTTGCATTTGGCACGGTCTACAATTCAGCAGTAACTGTAAAGACAAAGTCGCCTCACTCATATCATAATGTACTATAACGATTGATTACACAGTAATATTGTATTTTGGCGAAAAAATGAGTATGTAACAAGTTACAATAATTATCTTAATTACTTTCAGGTAAAAGGCTACCAAGTACCACCAGCTGAGTTAGAAAACGTATTAAAAGAACATCCAGATATTCTAGACGCAGCTGTACTCGGTGTTCCTGACGCAAGAGTAGGAGAAGTTCCTAAAGCCTTCATAGTTTTAAAACATGGACGTGAACTAGATGCTAATAGTGTGACTGAATTCGTATCAGAAAGAGTTGCGCCGTACAAGAGAATAAAACAAATCATGTTTTTGGACGCATTACCGAAGAATCCCTCTGGAAAGATTTTGAAAAGAATTTTGAAAGAAAAGTATTGTTAAACTTAGTCCATATTAGATATTATTAAAAGCTTAAAATATTGCATTATCATCAGCTGTCTTGCTTTTTTTAAAACTTTATTGAGGTCGACTAATAGTTTGAGCGAGTCTAGAAGTAGCAATTTTTTTTTGTTTATAAGAGGTAATCTCTGGAAGTACTGGTCAGTCTACAAAAATCTTTCATTGGTAAATAGTGAACTCTATTGCCTAGTGTCAAAGTCTCGTTTTATGGTACAGTAGGGGTAATAAGTGGAGTAGCAATCTCACAAACCAATAGATTGTTATTTTTTAACTTAAGGACTTTCGATACTTGACTAACACGCGTTTTTTAAATGTAACAACTACTTATTTGACCTTCAAAACCCAGTTACTGAGTAACACTATACCCCTTGGTAGAGGTGTTGCTTATATTATTTGTTTTGAAAATAGAAACGAAAGCATTTTACGTGCCACATTACTTTAAAACATTATATCAATTTACATAGAAGGGTGAAAGTAAACGAACATTTCTAAAAAAGAATGGTGCCGATTGAGAGAAAAGCTTTCAACTCCGTAAAATGTGCATTCTTTTAACTAAAACCTTTTTGTTTCATTAGCATAGAGGAAAAACAGCTCTTTGAGATCCATAGACAAAACTCAGACAAACAAATTTTGTTAGTTTTTCTAGAAATTTGTGAGCATAAACGATCAAACACGAGTTTATTTCGGCTAGATTTTGCAAAACGCGATTTCGAAGTCAATTTCATTCTGAAGAGTTTGCATTTAAATTAGACAGCACGTTCATGCTGTAATTGAGAACCGATTACAATGTCTGGGACAAACTGATGGATTTTCTGTGTCCATCTATCTCTCTAGATTATGGTTTCCGAATATATGGGTTACACCTGTGGGAGTGAAATAGCTTTTCTGCGGGGGTAATAAAGCTTTTAATAGTATGACAAAAAAACCTCATCAAAATATGGATATTGTATTGCTGTAGTTCAGTCGTGACGGTTAAAGGTTTATACTTGAAAGTAGATAGGTACAGAGGGCCTACCACAATCTCTTAAAACAATATTATTTTAATATTACCTACTTTGTTATTTCTGTTGATGCAACGACAGCGAACAACAGATGCGATTCAACAGTGCGGAATGCAAATTACATAAATAAATAATATTGTTTTTAACAACGGGTTTAGGCCTGCAGGTAGGCCCGTAAGTTCAACAAGCTGCCCTAAGGAACTCAAAAAGCATTATAAACCAGGGTATTATACCGTTTGGTAAACGTAGTAATGCTCCGAGATCATAAATTCGCCAGATCTAGCATGGACCAATTTTTTTGAATAGATCATACAGAAATGTATACTTAACTAGCTTTCGCCCGCGGCTCCGCTCGCAAATTATAATGAAAATTCGATAAAGATTCGAAAGACATGTGGCGCCATCTATCATCATAAGAACGTTATTGTGATTTTCCTCGGGAACAGTAGTTTTTTTCGGGATTAAAGGTACCCTATGTTCGTTCCTGTACAGCTGGCAACGTATATGCAAAATTTCAGGATGATCGGTTCAGTGGCTAAGGCGTAAAATGGTAACAAACAAACTTACTTTCGCATTTATAATATTAGTTAGGACAAGGTACCTATACGTTCTTAGTAGTTTCATTGCTAGACCATTATTTACAAAATGTACCTTTTGTAGTCGATACCTAAGTTATGGCCCAGCCATGCGTAAATGACGTAGGTCTAGCAGCTCTGGCATCTCAATCCATAAGTGTACTCAAGACCCGGATCCTTTCGGGTTTTTATGACCTTTCGAAGATATAGGACAGTTAACGCTAAAGAGTCAGTTTAAAAAATACACCAATATTACGCAACTCCTCTGTACCGAAGTAAGTATCACATAACATCACGCCTGCTATCCCCGAAGGGTTAGGTAGAGGTGTACTCATTAGTACACCTACATTTTGCCAGTTATGTTTCAGTCTCATGTAATAGGGGGCGAGAATGTTGCCATCAATCGGGCACAAATGCAGAGACTCCGAGGCTGCTACTAAGAATTCCTGATTTAAAAAACCCAAAAACACCCTGCCTGATCTGGAAATTGAACCCAACACTTCAAGCTCAGCAGTCGCGCTTTGCTAATACTAGACCAACGAGGCAGTCAATCAAGTCAAAGTAAATATATCATTCTTTATAAAAAAAAGTTACTTATCACACGTATTTGTTCAACTACATCATGTAACTGAAAAAAACCTGTAGGTACGTACAACGTTTACCCGGTTATTATGGACATCAACCACAAAGTATGGAGGGTCACGTACGTTCATAACAACTGAACTTTAGCTACTGGCGCACCACTTTTGAATTTCGAACGAGGATGGCGAACATGTTTTTTTTTCTATTTGCATTATGGTTGTTGTTTGAGATCTATAAAAACGGATAATAAGAGCTCTAAAAAGTTCCCGTTTTATTGTCTATAGTTTTAAAGAGGTAAGTTTGTTAGTTTTTAGTTGCTAATCTCCGAAAGGACAGGTTCGATTAAAAAAAATCTTTTACTGGTAGAAAACTACACTATTGCAGAGTTTAATAGGACCAATAAGACCAAAAATTGTTTAATTTTTTATGTATTTTTTGACTAGCCAAGTCCTTCCAAGTACTCTTTTCATGCGCCACCTCGAACCAGTCTTCTCGGATCGCGTCAAGGTCATATGTAATTATGCATAAGCAAAAAGAAAAGGCATTTTTACAATATTTATAGTTGATAGTGTATTTAAAACAGTTGTTAATAGACAGATAGACATAATATTTTTACATAACAAACTTTGCATTGCACATAACAACTTTGCAGTCTTACTAGTGTCATTTCTAATAAAAACTGAATAGTACTTACTGTACGTATATTACCACCAACCTTGCAGTCGACAAGCCGATATTAGTTTCACACTTCACAAAGAGCTCCATCATTCCTCTTCTTGTCACCATGTTCCAAGAAAACAGTCTCACAAACTAAGAAAACTTTTCATTAAACCCGACAGCTCAATAATCAGCTCTACAACTGCGAAGTAAAGTCCAATTTACAACAGCATAAGTTCTATCAGTTACTTTAGTTTGAACTCGTTAAAGCCACTTTTGAATCCCATAACTACAACTAGGTACTCTGAACAACTGAATCTACTATCAGCCGTCAACTGGTGAAAATAAGCACATTACTAAATTGGCCCGACAAAGAGAAAACCATTTAAGTCCTGCTGTTTTCGTTCTAGTGTGTAAGGGTCCTCCTTACACACCGAACTGATTAAGAATACTCGTGTCGAACAATGCGACTCAACAGAGTAAAATTTAACTACTTTTCAAAAGTCAAAAGTAAAAAAATTATTTCATTTCATTAGACCATTTACAAGAACTTTTGAATTGTCAAGAACTCGGTCAGTTAGTCCGAAAGTTGAAGCTAGTTGCTCGTTCCAAAGGAAGGAGGAAAGAAAGGAGGTAGGCCTGTATGGAGAAGAACGAGCAAGAAACTCCACGGCACTCTTTTATATAAGGTTTGTACAAAATCCTGGTCAGTCAGTCCTGTGAGTCACTTTTAGATTTTCATTTCTGCTGTACAGTGGATAAATGGAAAGTATTTTCAAAATGTTCTGATTGTCGTAAAACGGTACTTAAGCTTTTTAGTTTTTATCCCCATATTTGTCCGTGTGAATGTCGGTTATCGCGGATGTAGACAAAGGCGTGGATTTTAAAATATTCTATGTCTTTAACCAGCTACCTCTTTGTCAAATATAACTATCTGTTATTATATTAGTTATAATATTAGTGTGGACTTTGTAGGTACTTACAATATCTAAAGCGTTGTATGATGTCACATCGTATTTTAAAAATTTGGACCTTAAAATGTTTTCCGAAATCCGTAACTTTAGCTAGACTCGTTAAATTTCCGACCTTTGACTTTATTTCAACCTTTTTCCTGACATTCTTTGATGACGTAGGTCGTACGACCCTGGTGTCTCAGACTACAAGGTGCCTTGATATGACCTTCCTACTGTAACGTGACGAACAGGAAAAATCGTGTCCAATTTCATTACATTACGGTGTAAAGGAATCAAATGAGATCACCCTCCCAGCAGTTCTAGGTTAACCCGTCGCCATTTCTGAAAGTATAATGGGAATCTCGGATTAAACTAAAGTTTTAATTAGTTGCAATAGTGAATTGGAAAAGTCAGGACGTCCGTTTTCGGAAACGCGCGGGCATATTGAAAAGTTAAATAGGCGGTTTGATACAGACAATAATTTCTTTTGCCTCGAAACGTTTCGTTTTATTGTTTTCCTTTGTAAATAGAACATTATTTTGTTTTTGTTGGGAAACTCTGTTTCGGTATTGTTTCTCCCATAAACAATACTTAAACAAAAAGTTTTAAAAATCACAAGGTATCTGCTTTCTGAACATTTTGAGAGGACCTTTAAGATCTTCTGTGTTACAAAATTGATACATTTTGAGGCAAAAAGTGTGGCAACCAACCAAGCAACCATACTCACGGAGTCCGACACTAATGAGTGGGATTGCTCTCCCTCGCGGCAATTAACACTGGCATATTATACAGACAGAACACAATTTATGTAGGCGCCATTTTGAATTTAACAAAAATACAGCTGCCTTTTGTTTTATGTGTGCTGATTTTAAAAGAATCACAAGTAGATACTAATTATATTTTTATTTCAAACAAACGGCTCCACTGTTTTTATTAAAAGCTTTTATTTTATTTATTTATTTTCCAACTTACATGTGTCATTACAGAGAAACCTATTGCGATAGTGTGCATTTCTAAACTCTTTATCCTACCTTATTACTAATTCATACATATCATCGCGCCTGTAATCTTCGAAGTGTTAGGCAGAGGTGTACCTAACAGTACACCCACGTTTCGCTAGTCATGTTTAGGTCCTATGAAATAGGGGGCGAGCCTATTGCCAACAACCGGGCACAAATCCAGACTCCGAGGCTGCTACTGAGGAATTCCTGATGAAAAAACCCAATAACACTTTGCCCGACCTGGGAATCGAACCTGAGACCTCAGTCCCGCTTTGCGACCACTAGACCAACAAAGCAGTCGCTACGAGTCAGTACTTACTAAATTTTATAATTAAATTTTGTAATCTTATAAACAATGCATTCATTCTGAACTCACTTAGAGAATATCATCATTTCGTCCAATCCAACATTTAAAAACATTCCATCTTTCTATTCCACATCAATCTATCGAAAACTAAAATCTCGTTCGAAAAACGTCATTCATCCATGGATAGTTTTAACGAGGTTCGAAAAACAAAAAAATAAGGCCTTCAAAACTTTTGCCCAACAATACACTGAGTTACAACAATACAGTTTGGCTCGCGAAAATTCAATACGCCGAGGAGAGAAACAAATGAGTATACTTTTTAGATTGATTTATTGTACGTTTTTTCCAATAGGGCTTCAGTTTTTTTTATGAACAGCTGATCCAGTTTTTTGCGAGCTGTGAAGTTGGTGCGAATTTAATCAGAAGTAAAATATTGTTCCGCCGCGGTTGCTCTTGTAACAGTTTTATATTGTTTTTGATTGAGAGACGGCTGCAGAAGGTTCCCTAGATTTCCTAACCATACGTATAATAATATTCTCCAGACTGATTTTGGTCACTGCGCCCATTCTCAGTGGAGATTAGCCAAGTACGCAGTAGATATTATACTGTAGAAGTACACAAGTGTACTCCCTCTTCCGTTCCTCTCACAGTCCGATGAGACGGCAATCCGACACGACCGGGAAGAGATCAGGCTCAAGACCAATGGCTTTACTACACACGGGGTTGTTCTAGCCTATATATAGTCTACAAGGTTATTGGGTAACCTGAACTAGATACAACTATAACAAATAGAACACAGGAGGACATCAAAGTTGACAAACGACAAATTTCAGGCAATGACATTGACAGGTGTCATCGGTCATATCATACATGTGACAACAAAATCATAGGTCAGGTATTGACTGATGCTCGGAAGAAGTTCAACGAGAAAAGAACATGCAACTATTTGAAACGTGACCTAGCATTTTGCTTTCACGTGTACGCTCATGTACGTGTCTACGACGACAACTCGCTCCCACTCGCACGTATCTTGTAATGACCAATGAGAGAGTGAGCAAACTATCTTTTAAACATGGAACTGGCCCAACACAGCCACAAGACCCTTAAAATAAAAATGATCATTTAAGAAGAACTTACCCAAAGGAAAGATATTGAGTCCAATACACTCAACGGGCTCAATCATCTGTTTTTCCAATCGTTTATGTAAATGGAGTAACCCATTCAACTTTATGTGCGTTATCAGAGTCCAACTGTGGCCAATAAAGTTGGTAAATATGCAATTATTATAACTAGTTAGTGGAGAGATAATGGGAACGGGAAAACGTTTCCAATAGTACCATCGACGTCTGTGTTCGTAAATATTTTTTAGTTCCGAAGATAGGCGTGAAGTTACCGTCTATAGGCCTATAGAAGTGGTCGCATTTACAGGAAAATTATGAGCCAATGGGCATAATATCCTTGTGGGAATATTATATGCAGGTTTTCGTATAGATTTTTGATACTGTATGCTCTATTCCTAACGAATGTATAGTGGTTTATAACCACAGAGCAACATGGACCACCGGACCGAATGTTGATGTCATACTTAAATATTGGATACCGTCAGAAGGAGTACGTGGAGAAAACTATCGATTTTTAAATTGATTATTCTCGTTCCAGGCAGTGATCATTAATCGATGGTTTTGGGAGAACTTTTCCAGCAGCATATTCAATTTGAA
This sequence comes from Hoplodrina ambigua, assembly GCA_949774945.1. Lineage (NCBI taxonomy): Eukaryota > Metazoa > Arthropoda > Insecta > Lepidoptera > Noctuidae > Hoplodrina > Hoplodrina ambigua. The sequence continues at coordinate 3,621,591 of OX458976.1, forward strand.
GATTTTATTGAAATCAATGAGTGATACTAATAAATTGTGCTTGTCGTATAAAATTATACTGAAATGCTGTAGAAGTCGTATTTTCCATTCGGAAATTCACTTCTGTAAGCTATATCACAATAACAAAATGTATTATCAAGTAAACGTCGATTGATTGATCAATCAAGAAACACAAAAGAATACGTACTCATCATTATAATGATTTTCCCCCTAAACACCTATTCAAAAACAACAATGAAGAACGCACAAAAAAAATAATGATGTCGATTTTCAATTGCAAATTAAAAAGCGAATTCTTAAGGCATCCCCACACACGAACAATATTATCGCTGGAACGATAGCCGTAGCATAATTTTTATTTCTTTTTTGCCTCCAAAATTATCGTTACAGCGATAATATTGCCCGCGTGTAGAGACTCCTTAATTGATGCGTAAGTACTTCAAAACAAATTAAGTGTAGAAAGAAACTCCTCAAAGCATCCCCCTCTAACAATGTCGAAGAACATTCGCCTAAAAAGCTAATTCGATGGAATAGATATATCGAATTTCGCTGAGACTGGTGCACTGGAGTGAGCGACAGTAATTGCTCGCTGCATCCCGACGCCATTACGTTGCTTCGACAGATTTTTAATGGCGCGAACACTGGAACAAGATTTACGAGTTATTAACGAAGTCACTTTTTGTTTTCTGTTTTTTAATGGTAAAACGTTTAATACTTTAAATTTTATTTAGTAGTACTTAGAGTTTCGGTTGCAATGTCTGTTAATTTATGTCTGAAATCGCCAGTAGGTACGTCTTATGCAAGCGTGGTGATCAATGTTTATGCCTTCTCTCTATGAGAAGAGGCATTTGCCCTGCAGTGGCATAATAATTAACTGTTTTTTTTTATTACGTAACTCCTGATTTCTTAAATGGCAGATAATTTCTTACTTTTTCTCCATATCCGAGATCCGTAAGTGGGTAGACACTTGACATTTTTTTAGAGTGTGTTATTAATCGCCGGTTTAAAAAATAATATGCTGTTCCATACATTTGACATTTATAGTTTTGTATTTTTGTATGAAACAGTAGATTATGTATCTTTCTATATCTTCTCTATGAGAGGGTCAAGTAATGCCGGACACTGACCGACCGTATATATAAAGTCGCCTCAGCCAGTTTGAATCACTGGCAGATGTATTTTCATCTATTCTTGCTCTAACTAAAAGCACACTGTTCTTCAATTAAACCCCGACATTCTCAATTAGGCTTAGTTGAAATCCATTTAGTACTTCGACATCCAAAGTTCAGGGGTTAGGACAGACACTATCTATATCCCAAATCCTCCATTAGATCTTGCATTAAACAATTTTGGAGACGAAACAAATTGACGGCCATTTGTCAGAGAACTAACCACGATTATTTGGCTGTCAAGACGAACAGAAATGAATTATGACTATCGAAATTATGTTGCGGTCGATGAAAACTATTCGAATTGTACCATTTGTCATACCAAATGATTATTACATGGGAATATTTTTTTTATTAACGTTTTTATATTCGTCTATGTATTTTTGGATGGTTTTGATACTTTTTGTTGCTGTATTTTTTTATTTTTTATGGCTCTCCAAGTCACACGTGACCTCGTCACTTATTAGGTACGAGTATGTACTGCTTTTATTGTGCCCATTTTTTTTGTAGCCTATTCTGTCCCACTCCTGGGCAAAAGGCTTCCTTCCAGTCCTTCCACTTTTCGATTTCGTTCTTTATTGTTTTGTTACAATTTCATAAAAGCTTTATTATACCTACCAAATATAACAACAATGACGAAAATAATGAGTGTTTTATAAAATGCAAGAGAATTCTGTATTAGGATAGACTATTCCAGGCTTATAAAAAAGTAATACGTAATGGATGGATTGCTAAAAAATCTCTTTTTCTACGTATTTCGTAAAATTTTAAAAATAATGAATGAAAAAGAAAACCTCAGGAAAAAAAATGAAACACAAAAGGTATTCCGGCTCTAGTAAAGTTCTAGTACCTAGTTCCAGATTAAAGTTTTTACAGCGTTGATTCTAGCCTTCTTTGTAGTCGAGTCTAATAAATAACTCAGTAAAGAAATCTAAGAGTTTAGATGTCAGTTTAAGCTGTGTGTGAGCCTTGCGAGTGCTGTAGTGAAGCGAGAAGAAGCCACTATACAGACAAAGAACAGAAGTAAGAGAGTTTACAAGTATGAGAAAAAGGGTGTAACAGTTTATCCTGCTCTGTTGAAAATGGAGAATCCTCTGACCAGACCGGTGTTATGTCTGGTCCAAACTGCAACTGACAATAATTCCTGACAATAAACCGTCGGGCAGTAGACAGTAGCAGTCGAATTATTGTCAGTTGCACTTTCACATGCTATACGATAGATGTTGCTACAGGAGACTAGAACTGGATGTTGGACGTTCCTATTTATTTTTGGGTTTCCCCAATAAGAATTTACCAGAAGAAGTCCGGAATATTAATTCAGTATTGAGATTGGACATCTCTTAACTGCTTTTTATTTTATTCTTATTATACCATCATCCTGGCTCAAATAAGAAACCCTAAATTATAAAAAGAAAAATTACCTACTCCATGCACTTTGATCGTGTTATAACACATTTTTGTTTGTCTCATAAGTAGTAAAAGTTGTTCACATGTATAAATGTTTAACCCCCTTAAAACTCGCACTGAATTAAAAGTCAATAATAATTGGCTAAAAAAATAAACCTACCGCCATCTACCGGCGTTGTGAATAAACTACACAAAAGAAGTCACGAGCCAAATCTTTAAGCTCCAGCTGTATCTGATGCTTACAATCTACAGTAAGGGCGGATGTACAATCAACAAAACAGTTAAGTAAACAAGCTAGGAAATTATAAACATCAAAGGCATGATCAGAACAACAACAAAATTATAACATAATTACCGAAGGCGATTGATTAAAAATATGATGTGGCAAAAAGAATTTTAATACAAAATAATATTGCCGTCTCATGACTCACTGTAGCACCATGAGTTCTTCTTATAAAGAGAAGGCGGTTTTTCAATTTTAAGGTTATATTCTTCTTCTTTATCGTGTGGGCAGTGAGGTCTTACGACCCCACACTCCCGAGTGTCAGAGTTTCTAAACCGCCTCAAGGGCCTCTGGCATTTTTTGAGTGGGACAGTAAGTCTAGGTTTCCTTACGATGTTTTACTTCACCGATGCCAGTGGTAACCAAGATAATAATAGAGAGAAACTACCTAGAGCCCGCGACTAAGCCGCATAGAAGTCAAGTAGTTGTAACCTAACCTAACCTAACCACGACTTTGCTTCTAAGATTGATGGCATTCAACTTTAAGAATACGTAACAACACAAAATGGAAAGAAATAAATTGTAGCGTATTCGTTACTTATTATGTTAGGCACGTAGTAGAAGTCAGCTGAGGAAAACGGTGATCGTAAGCGATATAGACCAAAGAATTGTTTTCTACTGGTTCAGTTGTACCCAAGACTAGATAATCAAATAGTACAAACAGCGGTTATTATAGCGCTTGTAGATTACTGCTAAAGAGAAGGTTAAAATTTCAAAATCCATACTAATATTATAATTGCGAAAGTAACTCTGTATTTCTATCTGTCTGTTACGCTTTCACGACAAAACCACTGAACCGATTTTCATGAAATTTGGTACAGGATATATTTGAATCCCTAGAAAGGACATAGACTACCTTCACAGGCAAAACTTTTCGGTGAAGTTGGGCTGTGGATAATTTGACCTATAGTTAAATTATCCACAGCCCACTACTGCCTCCTTTTTATTTAATACCCGACTATCTTCTTTTTGTCAAAATCTGGTAATCCTTTAACTGTCAAGTTACTGAATAGAATTAAGAGTCGAGGTTATAAATGCTTTAGGCATTGATGCATCCGGTAAACAACCGCGGAAAATACAACTTAACCTCAGTTTAACATTAATTCAAGTTTGTATTACCTGAAGCCCCCAAAAGATGTAGTCAAAAGCATAAATGTACTGAACAAAAGTTCGTAAATGCAATAAATTACGCTTAATTGTCCGCCATTTTATGTGTCTTGTTTTAAATGGTGTTCAATTCGTTCTGATTTATGGATTCGCATTGTACAAGTAGAAGAAAAGTGGTATTGGTTAATAAATTGTCTTATGAAAGTCCTTTATTTGGTTAGTGTTCAATGGCTTAGGGAATAATACGGTTTAAGATACATATTTTTACTTTTTTAAAACGTAATAAAAGTCAAAGTCAAAACATTTATTACAATAAGACCAATATTACAAACACTTTTGAACAGTCAAGGAATCAGTCAGTTAGTCCGAAAGCTGAAGCTAGTTGCTCGTTCCAAAACTGAGGTAGGCCTTTATGGAGAAGAACGAGCAAGAAACTCCACGGCACTCTTTTCAATTAGGTTTTTACAAAATACTGGTTACAAGCAAGCACTTATAAGCAAGGGTCAGCATGGATAAAGCAAGAATTTTTTCGGTTTTTTAATAATATGAAATGGATTTGTTTCATGGGTCTGACTTAGACTAGCGAAAAAAGACTCTGGTATAGGTCAGAGGTGACAGAGACTAAGTCTACAATAGAGTAAGCTTACCCAGAAGAAGCCTGTTCGCTCTAACATTAAAGAGATTAGGATCAAATTCGTTCGGAAATACAGACACAGGTAGAGAGTACTACTCCTTTGCTGTGAGCATTATTAAGGTAGGGATAGTAATTTGCAGTGCATCTAGATGTCCGATGATGGAAGGGGGCCAGTGGGAGGAGGTCGTGGAGTTCTTGGGCACGAACGAGCAGTATTAGTAGTAAACGAACTAAAACACATCAAAATTTGAGTTGAACATTGTTGATGATACAGTTACAAGAGTTTGAACTCTATGAGTTTTAGTTTTTTATTGTGTATATAGTAGCCCGGATTATGGTCGGCTGTAGCTATTGCGACTATAGAATAATTCTAATGATAGAAAATAACCGTAAAAATACAATTCTCATTTGTTTGAATTATTCGTAGAATTTAAATCTAATTTGAAATGATTGTTTATTCTTCTTAAATCTTATTCCATTTTTAAACACTCATTGACAGACTTCGTTATTTGTAGTACTTTAATAATTATGCGCCTGTCGTTCTACTCTCATGAAACTTTTTCGAATCTTATGTCCAATTAAGAGTGGATGTCACCAAACTTTTATACATAGTATAAGAAGATATAACTAGCAAATTAATTAATTTTATTTATTAAAGTCAATTTTATTCCATTTGTAGAAAACTAAAATAAAATAAATATGTTTTATTTCATCTCAAACATTGCATTTGTAACATATCAATTAAATAGTTTATCTATAAAAGCGTTAGTACCAACCAGTCAGATAATTCGATTTCACATTTAGAATTATTAATAACGTTAATAACTTCTATAATAATTATCAAACACTATTTCAGTTATGTCCCCAAAATACTTGTCTTGAAATTAATTTAAGCGCTCGTCGACTATTTAGTTGATTAACGGAGAAGGACGGGCTCAGACGAAAAACCATTAATCAGACCCGCCTTTTTATGGATGCCAGCTAAGCATTCTCTTTTGTAGTTGCCCTTATCTTCAATTACGTTATAATATTTTGTCAGAAATTGTGTTTAGGATTACTTCTTAGTTTCTTCTTAGTTCTGCCGTCTTATATTCGAGTGAAGTCTTTATTGAATTAATATTGGAAAGGGATAACAATAATAGCAAACTATTATTGTCCCACTGTAGGGCAAAAGCCTCTTATAGTATAGAAGTCACAAGCATTGATCGACACGCATGCTTAAGGCGGATTGGCGATTTGAAACTTATAATAATTTATGAACAGGTTTTCTCACGATGTTTTGTTCACTGATGTCAGTGATGTCCAAGATAAACTTCGAAAGTGCTAAGCTACTTGCCCGCTATCTAACCCACAACCTCACGAGTACCGATGAGTAACCTCATGAGTAGTAATGAACTTAATTAATAATGAGTGTTTAACAGGTAGGTAGAGAAAGATAGCAACAGAAATGTCTGGTGATAACGCGGGCCAGAATGAGAGGTAACTGGATTTTTAACTATGCGTAGGTTTTTACTGGAGTGGCCTACTCAAAATTACATATTTTGTATGACACTTTTACATTCAAATATAGAACGTAAATCACAATTCCAGGTTCATCAATCGTTAAACCGTTTTGTGGTGATCACTTAGCAATCTATATTGAGGTAGATGTCATTACGATCGTGAACGACGTGGCAGGTGCATGTATGTATATTTGATGCCCAATTTGATAGTGCCGGTTCGAAGGTAGTGAGATTATGACACTTGCCTAGAGCACTTTGGACTGAATTTAGATCAGGTTTCAACTGAAATCTCATTTCGTATTTCGATTTACTATTTTTGAAAAGTGTGCTTTAAAAAAATATGAAATTAAATTTTATTTCTTGTCAGTTTTTGTGTCATCATCATCATATCAGCCTATGGCCGTCCACTGCTGAACGTAGGCCTCCCCCAAAGAGCGCCAACCATCCCATAGTTTTTGTGTGCTTTTTGGCAAATGTTTGTTTTGAGTTTTCCTTTTTTTTTCGGTTCGATGATTTAAAACAATGCTTTTAATTTTTATTTTGATATACTTTTTGAGCACAGTAGGCGGCCACGCTTATCGCGGCATCAGTAGTTTATTTAACGACCTCTAAATTTCTAAAGTGCAGATGTAGGGACACTTTGAGAGGCTTTGCCCACGAGTGGAACGGTAAAAGGCTAATAAAAATTTCTTCTAGTAAGAATCCTACTAAGATTATCAACTATACGTTTGTAGTGGTTTTACACAATAATTAACACAATTAGTATCTCATTCAGATCCACTCGGGCGTGTTTAATTTTAATTGGTTTTCGTCTAAATGCATGACGTAAACTAATAATTATAATTATCACAAATGCACACGGCTGGCTACACGCCTTGTAGGCACATAATTACATAGTGCTAATATAATTTTTGCTTCAATTTTTACATTTACCTATGGTTTAAGATCCCATAATCTCGTGACATAACGTATCATCACGCCTGTAATCTCCAAAGGGTTAGGCATAGGTATAACCATTAGTACTCCCACATAACGTCAGTTATGTTTTAAGTCCCATGTACTTAATATGGAGCGAGCCTATTGCCATCAAACGAGCACAAATTCAGACTCCGAGGCTGCTAATAAGAAATTCTTGATGGTAAAACTCAATAACACTTTGCCTGAAATGGGAATCAATCCCAAGACTTCATGCTCAGCAGTCGCGGTTTGCAAACCACTAGACCATTGACGCAGTCCATATTTAAAATACCTGCAAATTGCAAGCACATAGACATTTTGCTTTGTTCCTAGGATGACAATGCATAGGCATCAGTGACCACGTAACATCAGGTGGACCATCGGCTTTTTTGCCATAACATTAAAAAAAGTCAGATAGTAAATGAGTAACCATTCTTTTTTATATTATAATATGTAGAATGCTATAAGCCAAAAACCCATGAAACTACCACTACAAGAAGAGTAATTGCTCATATATTATAAAATCATAATAAATAAACTACGTTACATAATATTTAAAAGTACCACAGACTACATGCTTAAGAACTAATTGCTATATCAAATACCATAATTTTTTTAATGAAATTGCATCATTAAAGTACACTACAAAAATATTGTATTCCTATAATGTATAATGTTCCTGTAATGTGTGTGTTTACAAAAAAGAATCAGCTAATAGTTTTCTAGAATGTTCTAACACTACCACAGACACAATCAAAGAGGATGACATTGTAGTCTGCTACCGTAATGGCGGTAGTAGCACGGTCTATAAACTAAATAAATAAAATATAAATACATATACAAAACTACATGCCAACTTAACCTTACCGTTGACCAAAAATTAATCAAAATGTGGACAAAAAAGTATCCGGTAACCGAAATCGTTTGACAATGCGAGGCAAGCTGGTGCTAGACTAAAATCAAACCTCAAATCACACACACCCATTGTCCCCACGGTACAGAGGCGGGCACAAGTGAATTGTAAATTGTTCAGTGCACCCAACTGTATTTTCGCTCGCTAGCTCAAATCGCGCCGATTGAATAAGCAACTGATATCGAGAGATTTGGCATAGCTACGGTTCGAGCGCTTAGTGTAATGTTGCGTTTAGAAATGTTATTTACACTTCTTGTTGGCCTTAAGTGTAAATTACAGTTGGTATTCTGGGTAACGGTTTCCGTACGATGTGTTGGATTGTTTTTGTTCTAGATTTTGGATTTTGTGCAGACTTACAATGCCTAGTTACATAAAAATAATATATACCATCCTATTACTGTCCCACTGCAGGGCAAAGATCTTTCTTTCCATACAGAGAAGGCACGAGCATCGATCACCATGCTTTTTCACGCGGATTGGCGATTTCAGACTTATAATAATTATTATGCCTCGTTGACTGCCTCGTTGGTTTAGTGGTCGCAAGCGCGATTGCTGTGCATGAGGTCTTGGGTTCGATTTCCAGGTCGGGCAAAGTGTTATTGGGTTTTTCCATCAGGAATTTCTCAGTAGCAGCCTCGGAGTCTGGATTTGTGCCCGGTTGATGGCAATAGGCTCGCCCCCTATTACATGGAACTAAAAACATAACTGGCGAAATGTGGGTGCATTAATGGGTACACCTCTGCCTAACCCTTCGAGGATTACAGGCGTGATGTTATGTATGTATGTATGTATGTAATAATTATTATTCTTCGTGATGTTAGTGCTGTCCAAGATAAAGGACATTTGAATTCAAACAGTCACATTGATACCTACCCAGAATCGAATCCACAACCTCATGCATGAGAAGCAGGTCCCTTAACCACTGGACTATCTCTATCACGACTTACTGCCTGCATTTATTGCCTAGTTACAATACACATATTTTAATCAAATAATTAGGGCAATTCAGGGAATAAAGACAGTTTAATAACACAAATCTAAGAAAACATTCTACCTATTAACATGATAAGTATAATGTTCCAATGGCAAAACCTTTGTTGTTCATGAATCCGAACATTTTTCAGTCATTTGTTTGCAAAACAATTGACAATAACAGAGCCTGTTTATTTGAACGCCCCGAATCTTTTGTAAAAGATGATTGTGCTAATAATTCCCTTCAAATGGCGGCCATATTTTATTTTGATAAAAGCCGTTAAGTTCAAAATTAGGTTGGGATAATTTAAAGTAATACAGACCTACTAATTAGATGCACGCAAACGCTTTTATCAAAAGAAAAGTCGGGAGCAGTATGGGTTTTCGGACAAATAGCTGGGTCTCCAGTGTCCAGAGTCCGAAGAGGCGTGATCAGGAGGCTTGGACATTACCGGTCCTATTGTCCTGTTTGAAATATCGCCCCTCGCAGTGACAGTGTGTTGGGAAAATTCCTGCTTTGTTAAACGTGATTGATATCGGGTAATTTTGGAAGTTTGGGGAAATATAATTGCGTAATCGAATTTGATTTCTATTGTGACTTCGACTACCATATCAATGGGGAATCATCTATTTTGGTGTCATATTTCAACTATTTCTGGGAAAAATGGGCCTCTTGTGTGTTCTATATTGAATGTTGTGTTTTTTATATTGCGTGCTTTTTATAGTGTCAATCTAAATTATAAACTCTTTACACGAACATCGATACGAATATTATCATCATAAATTATTTTAAATAAATACCTACTATAAAGAGAAAAGATTTATTAAATACTTTTATTTATAATGGACACTCTCTCAAACTACACAACCGATTATAAAAATTATTTTAGCAACGGAAAACTATATTATCAGCGAGTATCACAGGCTATATTTTATTTTCAAAAAATTAGGTCACGCGGACAATGCCTATTTTAGGCAAAAGCTTGTCTAAAATAAATCAGCTGTTCCTGTTCCATCCTTTAAGGTCGAAATTTATGAAAAGTATGTTCTACAATCATAGACTAAATTCGTCAATGTTCTTTTCATCCAGTATACATAATAAAATGTACCTTTTTTTTTCTTACTTTCTATTACGTACTGGCACTTACTATTCGTACTTGAGAATATTATTATAAGATTTTTTCCACTTAAGTTTCCAAATGAAATCCGATGAAGAAAAAACCCAGTAAGGTACCTTGAAGACGAAATACTTACCTACAACTAAAGCAAATTATGATAATTTAGAATTCTTAACGGTCGACCTACATAATGAATGAAGAATGGTCAATTTTCTTTTGTTAAATAAATAACGAAGATTGAAGTTAACACGCTTCAAGTTAAAGAACAATTTGCAAAAACAAATATTATTATTCAAACAAAAATGCTGAACAAAATCTTTCATTAAGGAAGAGCCTATTAAAATTTAGTCGCAGCTGTGAATCTTAAAAAAACCTGCAATATTAAAAGTCCAGATGATAAAATGGTATAATTTTATGAATCCTTGGAGGATATTATTTGCAACACAGAAAAATATTACTGTTGTTTGTGCTCTGCTTTTTATGTATAGTGCTACTAACCATATCTACCTCGCCGTGTAGCCCTCGTTAAGTGATATACGTCTTTGGTTATAGCCCTGCTCTCTTGAGTCTTAGTGTGAATTTTCTGTACCTGCCTAGGTGCTGAAGAAGGCACTGAGCAACCCTTGTGCCCCGGCCAATGGTAGTTGGATAAAACGGCAGGAACGACACACCATTTCGCCTTCCTCTAGGTAGAAGCAGTCCATGAGGATATCACAACAAAAAAAAGCTTTTTTACAAAAACCACAAAATAAAAAATTACTTTAGCTAGGAAGTCGGTGGCTTTGGTTTTATTTCTTTCATGTAGGTATTGCCACCGACTTCCAAGCTAAAGTTATTTTTTAATTTGTGGTTTTTGAAGGCGGTGACCTTTTTTTGTAAAAAAGCTTTTTATTTTTCACTTTTTAGTGCTTGTGTGTTAATGTTTGAAATCCTTACATAAAGCCCTTTCAAACAATACCTCACACGATATATTTAATTTTGGAAAGTGGTAAGAGGGGGGTTGACGTACCCCCTCCCCACTTCCTTCAGTCAGTCATCGACTACACGTATAAACAAAGCAATTTTTCTTGTTACGGCGGTTCTGCTGTGATTTTATAAGGAGTTCCGTTCCATATCTCCAAAGTTCATCATCAGATCATGACAATATTCCTATGGGACCTATTCGAGACCATACTCTTTCAAACATAAAAAGAATCATCCAAATCGATTCATAATTGGCGGAGTAATCGTTGAAAAAACACAAAAAAAAAAAAAAAAAAAAAAAAAACATACGCGTCGAATTGAGAACCTCCTCCTTTTTGAAGTCGGTTGAAAATAAGGAAAGCTGTCAATTCCTAACATCAGCAGTAATATTCTGTAAAAATCTCCCTCAGTGAAATTAGCGTTAGATGTGCCTTAGTATTAGATAGGATAAGAGCTCACTTATTTATATTCACTATGGAACATATTTACAGAATAGACCAGCCGGTTTCGGCTTATTTGAACTCCTGCTAACACGATACTAAAACATGTAGGTACTCAAATCAAAATAACATACAATTATTTCCTCAAACCACAAAAACCCTATCATCAACAAGTGTTAAGCCTAGCTTAATACTTCGGACCGTCCGTAATAGTTTTTAAAGTACTACGAACATAAGCCCTACTTGTATCCAAACATCAGTGGAAGTGCCCTTAACGAGGGCAATATCCCGCCGACATTACCCTTTATGCCGGCAGTGTCCGGATATGAAACTTTTCATAACCAGTTACGTCAGTATTAAGAAGACCCGGTTAATTATTTAAACATAATGTTTGACCTCTGAACGTAGTCCACGACTGTAGGGAACTTTAATTATCTCGATTCCAACCCTCGTTTTAACGATCCCCAAGTGCGTAATTGCTTACGTAAGGGTGGGCAATGCGAACGTAGAGTGACTGAAAAAGGCTAGTTTTCGGAATTAAGTGCAGAGCAGAGAAGATACCGCGTTCGTACGTTTGTTTTATTAATGTTTGTGCTGCAGTGCTGTTCTGTAAAAATCTCTTGGTGAATTTAAATGACGTTGAGGTCAGCTGTCAATGCCTAGCCTCAACACACTTTTACCTGAATCCACCGAAAGATTTTTACAGAAACCTACTGCCAGTAGTAGAATTTTAGAATAAAAATATCTGTGAACGCAAAGCGCGACTGCTAAACTACGGTCTTGGTTCAATTCTCAGGTCGGGCAAAGTGTTATTAGGTTTTTCCATCAGGAATGTCTTAGTAGCAGCCTCGGAGTCTGGATTTGTGCCCGGTTGATGGCAATAGGCTCGCCGCCTATTACATGGGACTTATATATAACTGGCGGAAGGTTGGGGTATATCTCTGCCTATTTTCAATGGAGACTAGCTACTTAAGTTGTGCACAGGTTTGTGCACTTTACGTGCTATAAAAGGCATTGGGATGTCACACCACGAGCTTCCAAGCTCCGGGCTGCTACAAAGAAATTTTTAATGGATACACCCAAAAAAAAAATTAAAATCAAAATTTATAGTAGGTACTAATAGATCCATCCACCTATTGCTTTTATAGTTACCAGTTTGTAAGGGGTTAGCATGGTACGTTTTTCTAGCGTTTGGTACGTTTCTTCTTAAACAATAATCTTTAATAATATCCATCCTTCTCCCATTTGGTCTCTCTAGTTTTCGTATGCTCTTACCTCATTCCTTTGCATCACAATCGACCACCAACTGATGTTCCAATTATTAGTCGTCGATTAAAAGTACTATTACACATACCTACTGTCGATACAAAAAAAGACACGTAGCCTTCTCTGAACCATCTAGTCAATTCACTAATCTGTGGTCGTTAGCCAATTCTACATGATTAATGTTAATGAATGTCTTAGTTTGTTGATCAACTTGTTTCGTAGGCAAACCTCTGACGTAAAATACATGAATATTAGAGTTTTAAGTACAAATGCTAGGAAATAAGTTTGAATTATTTCGGGTGATCTATATCTGGTGATCCTCATGGTTACACTCCCACTCTTACTCCAATCCACTCCCATCTGGGGAACACGTGGGGTTAAGTCGGACTGTTACCGACTAAAACCACCACGTGTCATGATGGCCCAGTGGTTAAGGCGCCCGCCTCTCATGCATGATGTTGTAGATTCAAATCCGTTTTTCAATTCACATGTACTTTCTCAGTTTATCTTGGACATCACTGGCATCGGTGAAGGAAAACATCGTGAGAAAACCTGGACTTACTGTTCCACTCAAACCATGTCAGAGGCCCATGAGGCGGTTTAGGAACTCTGACACTAGGGTGTATAGGGTCGTGAGACCTTACTGCCGACACAATAAAGAAAGAAGACCGCATTTCCCTACAGGGATGCGGATGAAATATGTGTAAGTAACTAACGTTTTTTCTTTTGAAAACACAGAGATTATAATTTTAATAGTGGATATTTGCGACAACCCACTCCTGGCCACAAACGTAACCTATTCTGTTTTGGACAATAACTAACTAAATTCGATAACATTTTGTAGATATAAGGGCACTTATATGTGAGCTTATAGTTAGCGAGCTTTTCGTCAAATAACCGTATTTTCATTAAGATTTTATGAGTTACATGCCCTTCATATTTTTTCTACAAAATTCATTCGAGTTTAGGTAATTGCTTATCGACCAAAATACGTTTAGACTAGGCTTTATGTGGAGCGCGGTATAATTCTCTTAAATATTTGATCCTTCATTTTGACACTACAATCATTCCATATCCTTTGTGTCTACCATGGTAAATAGATGTATTTTGCTCAGTAATATTTCATTAATTTAGCTAGAGTTAAGCAATACCTAGAACATTTTAGTGCATTAATTCACTTTTGTATAATGCTTTTGGGGAATATTACATGTTGCAAGTAGATGGAGAATATTAGGTCTATGATCATATTAATTAGTTTCGAGAGACTAAGCTATATATTGAACGTTAATTAGTTAGTCATCTGTGACTACAAGATTATAAACACTTAGGTATGTTTGGACTTGAAGTGCACCTGTGTTTGAACACTGGAAAATTTAAATATAATTGTTTAGAGAGACTAAACAATTATGCTTGAAATGGTACAGCCGAGGTTAGTTCAGAAAGATTTTATCACTCCGAGTCGTAGGATAGTCGTTTTATCTACAAAAACTTTAAGTAGATAAATAAATAAACACCTTCTGAAACTGTTTAGTTCCATTTTCCAACAGTAGTTCATAATTCAGTTGAAGAAAGAAGCAAGTGAGGTAAGGAATACGGCATCGTGTAAATTATATTAGTCAATGTCACGTCGGATTAGCTTTTCTCTGCTAAAGTTTCGTCAGCTCATGTTGGGTTATAATTTAAGAGTGAGAGCGGAAATAACTGCTACAGTCAACTGGATCCTTACTTACAAAATAGACATACCAGATATTAGGTAAAGTATATTTAAAAAAATATTATTTTCACGAGATCTTTCCGAAATGCATGCTCCGTACATTTTTTCACTTCATTCAAAATCTGAAACGTAATTTAAAAATAATTAAGTTATCTGACGAGAAACTAGCTAACCACAAGCATAAAGTGCCCTTACCCTATCTATATTTTATTGAGCTTTATTACATAATGATCATAATGACTAGACTACTTTTGTATGATATGCGATGATGGAGAGGGAAATGTTACGGTTTTTAAATCAAATTAATATAATACAAATAGCCCGAAAGTTTGACAACCAGTCTTACCAACCTAGTTACTGGGTTGTGGAGGTCAGATAGGCAGTCGCTCCAAATAAAGTACTGGTATTCAGCTGTATCCGGTTAGACTGGAAGCCGACCCAAACATAGTCAGGAAAAGGCTAAGCAGATTGATTGATTTGAGAATAATAATGTAATAATTCTTAAAAACTCTCCTAACTTGGGACTCACGTGATATATAGAAGATACCCTTATTTGTTGTTATTTTCACTAAGTTCTCAGAATACCTCAGTGAATAAGTAATACATGAATGATAGCGCATTATCAGAAGCAAACTCACACCTAATACGTCACTCAATATTAATGACAAACTTCCACCGAAACCTTTGTCGTAATTGAAGATATCTCCAAGGCCTTTGATAGGGTTCGACACACTAGAGTAATTAGTACGGTTCTCAATATGTGATGAATGCCCTGTCTGTGCAATTGGATATTCAACGTGCTAACCGAACAGCTATTAAAGATTGCTATAGGGTTTTAGTTATTCTGTACAATGACAGTTCATGTTGGGGTACCACAGGGGCGTGTTCTTTGCATAAATTTTTCTTACTGTGAATTGGCTTACGGCCGCTATAATGCGAGCCGCTAGAGTCGTCGGTAGAAATCGATAAATAATGGCAGTACTATTCTGTGCAAATCTTAATCTTTGAATTTAGCTGAAGCTCACTCGAGAAGTTTGGATCACAAGTCTAACAATCTAACTTTATCTTAATTCGCCGATAGAAAATGTTCGTAATCAGCAGGTCGCATTAAGGAAATTGCAATTAAAAATATAGCTTGAAATGTGAGCTATCAATTTAAAATTACTCTTTTACTATATCATTATCATCAAAGATTTAATACAACTAAAGTTTATAGCCATGGTCATTTAAAATAACGAATAGGTTTTCCGTAATACAGGTAGCTACCATCTGTCGTATAACTTTCATACCCTCATTAAAATAACACGAGAACAAAGGTACAACGACTTTTTTACCCACTATCAGCCGTAAACATACATACTTTAGCGTTCGTATTTGATAAAATAATGGTACATAATTCGCCACAACGAGCGTCCCCTTGTGTATTTCCAATGAAAACCTACAGTTTTCTCTTGAGCGGAATAAAAAAATAGAATAAACGAAAAGTCTGCTTTCGGCCCTAAGCAAATAACGTTTGTCGAAAACTTTTTAAATTTTTCTATCAAATTCATCGATGCTACGGTCTATGGAATTTTATAGGTTTTATCGTTCGATAGTTTTAAAATTTTGTTATTCAGTTTGTAACGAAGCGTGAATTTATAAAACCTGTATGATACGATATTGAAAGTAGCGTTTGTTAACGAGGAACTAGAGGGATTTTTATTATTTAGAGCATCAAATTCATACTGCAAACTAACAATTTTTAAGATGTTTCATACTAAAAACAATAGTTAAGCTTTTGGAATTAGACAAAAAGTTCAACTTAACCATTTACTATTGAGGATAATTATTGAGAAAAGGTAACAATTATTTTTCAACTATCTATAATAATACCTAAAGTACCGTTATTTCGAAGGTTCACTTGCCTCGCTTGTCAAAATTCAGCTGCCAGACGACTAAATCGAAACTGAAATACACCTACAAAAAATACCCTATTTATTTCATTAAAGATTCTTATTGAGATTCACTAGCATATTTAGGCACCTCCTTGAATTTAACGAGGTTGCAAAACTGTACCTTAAAGCAAGTAATGCCAATATCGACAAAACTGCCAGTGTTAAAAACATATTGAAAAAATAAAAACAGCTAATAAACAAAACTTTAATTGATACAAATTGGACTCAATATTTTTTCAATTTAACAATACATCAATTTTATTGTTCTAAATTTCTCATCAAGTGGAAAAATTATTGTAAAAGTATTGTATTGTCAGAATCAAAGTTATTGGAATAACGATAATTTTTATTATAATTTATAATCACTAGGCCTTCACAAACAAAGCCTCTTATGCACGAAAGTTGCCATCTATGTGTTATTTACATAACATCACGCCTATATTCCCCGAAGGGCTAGTGAGAGGTGTACCCATTAGTACACCTATATTTCACCAGTTATGTTTTAAGTTTCATGTAATATGGGGCGAGCCTATTACCATCAACCTGGCACAAATCCAGACTCCGAGGCTGCTACTGAGAAATTCCTAATGGAAAAACCCAATAACACATTGCTCGACCTGGGAATCGGACATATTATTGCTCAGCAATCTACAAAATAATACCAGCATAAAACTTTTTTCACTGCAGTTCAAATCTGTATTCACGAGCGGAATCTCTGAATAAAACTCATATTAAAATCTTTAATAAAATATTTTTGTATCATAAATAAACCAAACATCAATGGCCGAAAATAGGACAGTTCTGAACTCGCTTCTTATTCACGAAACTAACGTTTAGTATCCAATACATCACTTTGCATAAAGCCGTGCCGTTAACTGACAAGTAAATTAAACTGTCGATCATGTTACATAAAACACGGGCACAAAGCTGTTACAAGCCGGTTTAGTTTCTATACATTTTTGTTTGTGAATTTAGATTTTGTATCGAATCAAAATTTGGCAAAACAACTTTTTCTCAGGACACGAAAGCGTAAATCCGACCGATGTTTAAATTGGAAATACCTATTTTGCATAAAAGAAGTATAAAAAAAACACAACACATTCTAAATAATAATTTCAAAAATATACAAAATAATGAATTACTTTTTAGTTAGAAAACTGAAGATTTTATTTGCAAAAAGATATTTCGCTAGTTCATTTATCACAATAAAATAACATTTGTGATTTTTTTTTCAGTGGTAAAGTGCTTACTGTATTTATTTACAAAGCGACCAATGAAAATGATTAATGTTGTGTTAAATTAATAAATAATTAGTTGCTATACGCACAGCAAAAAAGTAGTGATGTCCATTTTGTACTTGAACCCTTTTTTTTCTCTTTTTCGTGGGGAAATCCTCATGGATGCCCTCCATGTAGGTATTACGGAAGGTTATGTCGGACTCTTACCGACTAAAACCCCAGGGTTCCTCCAGCTACTAAAAATCGGGAGCGCGGACCCGCGTAGAAGGCCAATTCCAGTAATCAAAATCTAGTCGCAATCTCATCTCAGAGACAATCAATGTCAAAAATTTGTAAAATATTTAGGTACATACCTATAGGCTTTTTTCACACATTGAGACTGAGATTAGATTGCGAACGTTCTTAAAATACTAGAATTGCCTCTCTGTAAAGAAAATCAGGAGATACCAGTCCAAGAGCACATTCAAACCATAAACGTCAACCCATAAAAGGTTTATTACGACGACCCATCGGTTGATCACAGAATCAGTAGCCTACACGAGATCCTTTGTAACATTAGCAGTCCTTTTCATTACAAAAGAAAGTTCCAATATGTTCGTATTTTGGAACCCCGATAAAATATACGAGCTGTCCTGTTTCCAAGGATTATTATTACGAAGACGCCAAGAATAAAAAAAGAATGTCAAAAAGGGATTTATTTGAAGCCCTTTTGGTGGCAAATGAGGTGGAATCGACGTCAGCATTATATCGTCTGGATTTAACGAAGGCGTCGAATTTAGACGGACGCCTGACGAAAGGAAATTCTGATAGGGACGGTACAGTCGCAAGCATAAATATGTTACAACTAGATTCTGCCCACGACTTCGTCTGTGTAGACTTTAAAAATAAGCCCGAGCCTTTAATTATCCTATGGAGACACAAAAATGGATGAAAATGTGTTAAGCTAGATCAATGTCTATGCGAATTCCATTCAGCCATTCAGCCATTTAGATGTGAAAGAGTCACAAACTTCCATCCTTCCAACCGTACATAGGTACTAATATACTAGTAGACAACGCAATACTTCAAAGTGATTTTCGCATGAAAGACTTACTTCATAAAATAATAGGATGATTTCGAATAAAGTATGTTCCTGAACAATTTTTCTCAAAAGTTTAGGAGAAAATCGCTTTTGTATGTTGCTAAGTGTACATCCACATGTTTATTCTCATGACTGTACAAGAAGGAACTAGGTATGATCAAGTGTCTTATTGGCGATTTGTATTCGGTTTCTATCGTTTTACGTTCGAGCTTATTTTCAAATAGCTGTCTGAATAAATGATGACACACGGCCATCATTTCCAGCTCGCTTATATTACCGCACTATTGATACCTACATTATCTTTACTTCTTGGTCGCGTTATGAGGAAATCATATATTAGCATGCCGTAGATTACGTCAATAGGCTATTTCAAGGACATAATACTACACAGGTTGATTGATAATCCGATACCATCCTTGAAAGGGGGCAAATTAGAGCTATTTTGCAACAAAAGTTAACATAAGCCAAGGTCAAAACTTTGTTGATTAGGAGTTTAAGGGTATTGAATGGCTTTGAATAGTCGTGGCTGCGCAATATTTGCGAGTGGACATCAACAGTGCTGCTGAACTGTTCCGCCTCGCAAAGGACAGATTAAAATTTTCCGAACTGACGGCCAACCTTCAACATGAAGAGGCATAACGAAGAAGTGAGAAGAAGAATTGGTTTGGAATTTCGGTCAGAGGATTTATTATTTTATATAAGCTATCAGAAATTAATATAAATAATATAAATATAAATAAATTAATATTAAGCTATGCGTCCAGACATGAATATAGATTTTTTTATATCAACAGATTCTGGACCGATGCGATATTCCGATGTGCTATATTTTAAAATCAGCCCAATTTGCATTCTAAGTTACAGGATCTTTGCCATCGATTTAGAAATCACCATGTATTGGTATTAATAAGAAGACATAAAGGAAACAACAAAAACATAACATCACGCCTGTAACTCCCGAAGGGTTAGGCAATCTACTTATTTATTTAATCTATTTATTTAGGTTACCTATGAGGAAATCCACATTTCACTAGTTATGTTTAAGGCCCGTGTAATGGGGAATGGGCCTATTGCCATCAACCGGGCACAAATCCCGACTCCAAGGTTGCTACTGAGTAAATAAATAAAAAAAAACAATATATAAAAGATACCTGAAAAAGAAGTGTATTATACAGGGTGTCTATTTATATTCTGCTTCAATCTTGAGGAAGTAAAGATTCTACGTTAAAAATAATACAAAATTAGAATAACGTTTTAGCGCTTCGGGCGCCCCGTAGTGGTTGTCGGCTACCAAGAAGATATTAACTATCTCCATTCTAGGTGTCGGGCAACAAAATACGAGATTTTAATTATTTGTCCTCAAAATATTGTTTTAGGAAAATGCTCTCTAGTAGTGGTAATATGATGGTATAAGAAAAAATATTTGTTACAAAGGAATATTTTTTTTTTGAATAAACTATCGACTCTTCCCAGCTACACATGGGTGCAATTTACGAAATTTCACGGTTTTCTTTTTGACATTTTAATACAAAAATACCACGCAAACTTCAGACATCTAAAAACATTTGACAACTATGAATACAACAAAAAAACAGCCAAATCGGTCGAGTCATTCTCAAGAGATAATTTTTCACACTTGCTGCAATTGATATTTAGCTATAAGATTCTTAGCGATTCGTTTGTTACCATATTTTTGTTTTATTTTTGCATCTATGATTAGCGAGGATGCACCTCTCCTCGAATATTTGTTTTGTATGTCTTGTATTTAATTATTAAAGCCGCTAGATTATTTATACATTTTTAAACCGGTCTTTTACCCTAACACTAATAAACGCCACATACCATATAATTAAATTTCTATATTTATTAAAACGCTAATTTCGTAGCTCAACCTAGAAATTCATTAAAGCACCGAAGAATTTCTAGAAAACTCACAAGTGTCTGAAGTGGTAATACCATTCTTTTAAGTGTCAAATAATAGGTACCTAATTATTTCAGCGAACATTCTTATAAAAGACAAGAGTATCAGTAATTCTCTAGTGAAATATATATTATTAGGGGCATGGCACTGAACGGATATTAGGTTTTTAATTGGTTAAGCCGCGTGTTCTTTGGAAGCAAAGTTGGGAAAATGTTGCACATTTTTTTTCCTTTTTCCGTTCTCGCTTCGTTTAATTCTCTTGAAGTGGTGTCAGCCTGCAGGTAGGAAGTCAAAGACACCCTCAATTTGGCCCTGTTGTAATATTCTTTGTAAAAGGACGTCTCCTACCTGTACACTACCTATTAGCGTCAGCTTCATAGGTAAGGCAAAGCAGTAGTCGAGTTTATATAAATCAATGAGTAAATGAGTGACTTTTCGCTTTTATTTATTTATTTATTGAACTTTATGCACATGTAAAAAATACACTGTACAAAGGCGGACTTAATGCCTTGGGCATTTTCTACCAGTCTACCTTGGGGTGATGCAGAGACAAAACATAGCATATGCTACAAACTTGAGAAAGGGGTCATTGTACTCATTATTATGTACAACTTTAACAAAGAGACCAACCCTGAGATGCGCAAAAAAAACAACTGATCATATTTTTCAAGTTAAGATATTTTTATCATTAATGTATGGAAAAAAATGATAATTTTTTCACAACATACAAAGTTGTTCTTACAATACGGTGCTGCAACATGTTGCTCGCAACACATAAACGTGTTGCTGCAACAATGTTGCGCCACTTTGTTTCCCAATGAACACAGCTTTAGTTTACGGGAACTCTGAACTTTGCGCTACGCCATTTTTATTCTGTGCTAGACCTGATTGCTTTTGAAGTAAATGTTTAGCATTATTACTTAACTGTAAATCGAAAACTGCTGTATTTACTTGTACAATTGGTTTTCTTACTAGTAAATGAATTTACAAAGTAAAATATCATAGAAAACAAATAAAAGACGCTTTTTTATTGAGTTTACTCAAAATATGTACTTAAGTACATAACTATTATAAAAAAATAATTCCTTTTTTTATTTTTCAATCAATTTTGTTCCAAATCTTTACCGAAATTTTAAAAATTGTATTTGCATGTCTTGCTCAAAAATTGCATTTAAATAAAATTTAATACATGAGTGTGTACTAGTTTTATTATTTTATTTCATTATTATCTATGAACACCCTATTGAGGTACTTTAAAAATAATAAATCCAATGTCTGCTCATTCGATCAACAACCATAAATCACTGTCAAAATTAATGACATTACAAAACTTATGTGATTGCAGAAAACAACTGCGCCTACCACACACACACAGTACCTAACAAAATTGCATTAAATTTTTTTGAAGAAGCAGCTTTTTGCGAATTCCCCAGTTGAAATTGGCAGCTGCACAGAAATTGTTGCCAAAAATTCATTTTGTATCGCATCGCACACGACTGTAAGCTATGAAGTGTCACAGGTGTTTTGAAAACACCGCAATTGGAAATTTTCATAATCTCATTGTGTGGTCCCCTATTTTTATTTTCTTTGTAGAATTGTTTCCGGCTTCTTGCCTTCAAATGTTTTGAAAGTTCTGTAAGATAAAATTTAGATTTTGTATTATTGACTGATTGTACTGATAATATCTACAGTCATTTATTATGCATATTATTTATTATAACAGTAGTATTAGTTTACTTGGGTGCGTGAGTCCATCTGATGGCAACACTGCCTTAGAAAGGTGCGATCTCTGGAGGGAATTACTGAAACCACCTGATCAGTTCATCGAGCCATCGGAGAAACTTTCACCTGGGCACGCGGTGCTGTGGCCGACTTGGAAAACTTTAAACAGACTCCGCACCCAGGTCGGCCGCAGCAAAGAATCTCCAAAGGTGGGGCTTCGCAGATGGCACCGATCTTCAGTGCCTATTCGACGTCTCTCCGTAGACCATGGCCCACCTAATATCTTGCACCGCGTGCCCAGTCACCTGCACACGTGAGGACCTAATGACTGCGTCAGCGGATGGTGTTACGGCGGCTAAATACTGGGCCAAATAAAAAAATTAATAAATTTATATTTATACGTATATATTTGCCATCGACACGCTAAGAAGAAGATTATTATAACTAGCTTTTGCCCGCGACTTCGTCCGCGCAAAAAATAGCCTATGTTACTCGCAGATAATATAGCTTTCTAATGGTAGAAAGAATTTTTAAAATAGGTCCAGTTGTTTTTGAGTTTATCCATTACAATCAAACAAACAAAAATACAAATTTTTCCTCTTTATAATATAAGTGTAGATTATTATGCACCATAAAATTATAACACGAGGATTCGCTTGCGATTTAAAATGTAATTAAAAATATCTTGACTAGTGTCCCAATTTTAGGCAGTTGAATTGATTAGGCAAAAGATTTTTAATGTGACTGTATATGTTATTCCGAATATTTTTATTTCAATCAAAACTACATTACTAAGACACATACTTACTTTATAATATTTAACTTAAACACACAACATAATCAGAAATATTCAATTACACTTTTATCATAAAGTGTATTAAACCACTACTTTCAATTCATCTATTACAATAAAAAGAAAAGAAAAACTTGAAACAAACCATTTCAATACGCGTAACCTTTTTATTTATTTATAGTCGGTTCAGTGTGAGAGGTTATATTACCTATTAAGACTTGCCCCTCTCGTTTGCTTTATAATTGCGAGTGGCGCGGGTATCTGTAGAATCTCCACCGAATGGGCAACACAAGCCCGCAAGCACAGATTCACCCAACATTCACATTTGCATGGCTTCATGTTGGACAAATATTTGATCCAATCCTATCTCTCGATGTTTGCTCACAGGCCATATCAAGCCTCAAATATCTTCATTCGTGAGCTTGCGTTTATACAAGTAAGTCAATGTTTGTCTGACATAAGAGTATGTTTGATTTACCTAATTTTTTATTCTAAACTAGCGAAACGTCGCGGTTTCGCACGATTTAATAAAAACAATTTCCTCTAAAAGATGCACAGGACAAAAAACGCATCAGCCAAATTGGTACAGTCATTCTCGAGTTTTGTGCTTAGCAAGCAATACATTTAGCCATTCATTTTTATCTATGTTGAAAACGAAGATAGTTAGGTAGAAGATAGATAGACAGAAGATGCGCTTTGAGATGGCAAATATATTAGCTGTTCCCGCGGCTTCGCTCACGTATACTCGAGTATCACCTGAGAAAAAAAAAGATTAAATTTTATACTCGGTCATCAGAATCCTTCAGGTTACCCCAGAGGTCTAATGGTCACAAGCGAGACTGCTAAAAATTGCAGTAGCGAGAAAAATCCAATATCGCAACAAATATTATTTTCTGCAGAAATATTTGAAAGACTAAAATAAATAACTTTTTATCGTAAAAGTATACATACATCTATTTTATCACAAGGAAAAGTTTACTGTATTGAAAGCTAGATCAATATCTATATGTGTCCCTCTCAGGTAATTCCGTTCACCCGCAACAAAGTAACAAATGTCCACCGATCCATCCTCACACACTTTCGCGTTTACAATACTAATAGGACAGGATATCTTCTCAATCGATATCTAATCAAATATTCATATCTTCATTGCTACATGCCCATAAATTACCTACATAAGCGGCTATCAGAATGTATTGCGTCGCGCGATGAATCTCCAATACTATTGTTGTTAACACCATCAAAATCCGGCTTTCACACTAATGTGTTTATTTATAAACGATTTCCTTCCACCCTTTGTGGAAAACATACTGAGAATATTGTTGAGACGTCAGCGCAGCGTTCATTTGTTTTTTTAAGGGTTCTGTAAATCAAAAGACAGTTGAGCGGTTGACTGCAGTGCTGCGTGTTGCGTTTTCTGTTTTTGCAGAGAAAAAATAAATAAATAAATACTCGTAAACGGCGTGCTTGTATGACGAGATAAATGAACGTGGACGAGGCGAAAGGAATATGTATGGATTGTAGCAGGTGGCGTTCCGTGGTTTCTGCCTACCCCCATGGGAAAAAGGTGTGAGTTTATGTATGTGTGTAAAATAAATATTTTTGTATGGCTTATAGATCAGTCTAAGTGGGGGGAGGAGGTGGATATGAGTTTATATATTTGGAAATGCACCTATGATACTAGAAAATATCTTTTTATTTCTTCAACGTTTTTATTTTTATAAAGAGGAAAAAATAACGTAGCCTTTATTTCAACAGCAAATTTGAATTAGAAGAAGAAGAAAACAGCAAAGTCACAATAATTTTATTATATTATATTATATGTATAACCATGTCCAATCATTTTGTTGGTGTACGTGACTCAGTGTTAATGGAAACTTTCGATAAGGACTTTCTTTTTTTTTTTCTGTTTGGGACTTTTTCTTGTCTATTTGACACAAAGATTTTGTTGACCGATACAATAATATCGAATCAGGTAACGATGTTTGTATCCGTTCCTAAAATTAAAAAAAATGTAGTAATGATTGCAAATGAAAATATTTACATATTATTATTTGCCATCCATCCAAAAAAAAATTGATATGATTATGATCGCCGCGGTGCCGTACACACAGTCGTGTTCCGTATGTTTTCGCTCTTAACGTATAATAGAGGATTTATGTGAGGGGATGATAATAAATCTATACATATAATAAAATCGTAGCGAAGTCATAACTGTATATTGAATATTTTTGGTAAAAAAGTAATTGTTACGAGGTAAAGGATCGACATTGTTACCAAAAATAGAGCTTTTTAGAATTTTTGTCTACTTGTTTGTCTGTATGTGTGTTGAAATAATTTTCTAAACGAAAACATTGTTTAATTTCGCTCATTCTGCAAGACGATTTGCGATGTAAAACTTGGCTAAGCCTTTCAGCCTGTCCACGGTTAACTCTTTTCTTCATACTTCCAAAACAACTAGAAAACAGGTTCAACACAGAGGCCTAATTCTGACGCAAGTTGCTCTGTTTATAAGATGCTTTGCGGATGCGTTTTAGAGGCTGCAAGGGGAGTTGCAATATTAATACAGTATTAAAAATGGGAGAGTTATGAAGAATAAGACCGTTTATATAATTATATCACATTATATTTTATATAAAAGTAGGCATGGATGTACTAAAGTCATAGACACCCTCCTTATAACAGATGTATTTTAGTATTTTAGTTCCAGGTAGTATTCTAGCACTTGCCATCCCAGTACAAATCGACACTTATTAAAAAACCTACTAACATAATTTCAGTATTTACGTTTGGAATCATTAGACCAACTAGGTTCACTAAAACGATTGCACGTAGTATTGGATACTTTTATCCTTAATATATACACATACTCAAGCCTACATAAGCGAAGTCGCGGGCCAAGCTAGTAGTACCGTAATGGGAAACGGCTAATGTTGCGTGAGGGTGCATTTTCGTATCATGCACTTGTATAATAAAAGAGGATTAGTAGTGTGTTTATATTTTACAGGTTATTCGTTTATGTCTCTCAAAAGGGACCGGTGCTAGATTTTTCATTATTTTTAATTATTTTATCGACAATTACAATTCATAGGCACAATACGCGCCATGAAAGATAAGACTTGACACACCACACAAACTTTATTATTTCGTAATAAACATTATCATATTTTAATCTTAAAATCCCTAAATAGATAAACAAAATATTATGGATAACTATTTCGTACATCCATACTTGCGCTAGCTCCCCAATATTGACGCTTGTCAAGTCTCATCTTTCGTGGCGCATTTGTAGTATTCATTGATGGAATAAAAACTTTTATGATTCTAGAACAAACGTAGATGTAATTTTTTGCCGGTTAAAAAAAATCCTTTTGTTCCACACAAAACTGAATATAATACACTACACGGTGTAATGTGCAGAACTGCTGAACTTTTTTTTCTTCCACCCGATAGTATGCACTAAACGGAAAAATTGACAATTAAAATAATACGTTCACTTTGCGTACGCTAATAATAGGGCCTAAGTTTTTTTAAATTGTACATAACATCACGCCTGTAATCCCCTAAAGGTTAGGCAGAGGTGTACACACTAGTACACCCACATTTCGCTAGTTATGTTTTTAGTCCCATGTAATAGGGGGCGAGCCTATTGCCATCAACCGGGCACAAATCCAGACTCCGAGGCTGCTACTGAGAAATTCCTGATGGAAAAACCCAATAACACTTTGCCCGACCTGGGAATCCAACCCAAGACCTCATGCACAGCAGCCGCGCTTGCGACCACTAGACCAACGAGGCAGAAATTGTACCTTTTCATTAATTCTGATTAACTGTTTTTACCTGTCAATCAATCAACAACCAATCTTACTACTATTGTAAAGACAAAAGTTTGGCTGGATGGATACTTGTTACTCAATCACGCTAGAATTGAAATCTGGATGTTTGGTACAACGATAGATTATAGCCTATAGCAGTATATAATATTAAGCTACTTTTTATCCCGGAAATAAGTAAGGTTCCCGTAGAATAGTATACCAACTATGACGCGGACGATGTCGCGGTCAGAAGCTAGTCTGTCAATAAAATAGAGATTTTTTTGACAGAGACTGTAGCTAAAATATGAACGTTTTATAAAACACGGGATTTGCCGCCTCTAGTGTTTACATGGTGGCAATTGTTGGTATCATTATTTCCACTTAGCAGGCCACTTGGTTTTCCTTCAGCTCATCCACTTAGTGCAAAGGATTTTTACAGCGCAATACACTTACGGAACCAATTTGTAGAAATCAATGTCCAGACGTTTATGCCGTGTAGTCGATAGTATTTGAATTGTGAAAATTGGAGGCGGCAAATCATTTTTCTTTTTAACGAACTGCTGTTCGAAATTTAAAATTGTGTATGACGTTTTAAAAGAATTTCTTGACAAACAAGGTAGGGTTGTCTTGTACCTTTAAATATTACAGTTATGTTTTGTACATTTTTACTAACTACCTAGTCATTATGTCTGTAAAAATAAATAAGCGGGTAAGGTTTTGTATATTTATCTTCCAATTTGCCTATATTATATAATAAAGTCAAATCATTTATTTCAATTAGGCCAATATAAGGCACTTTTGAACGTCATATACAAAAAAAAACAAGTTTGAATCTAGTTGCCCCTTCCAAAAGGTAGTTTTGTATGGAGAAGAATGGGCAAGAAACTCCATACGTACTCTTTTAAAATCAACATTTGTAAAATATTTGCATACAAAATCATATATACACGTGAATACATTGTAGATTATATAAAAACTACTAAATCGTAACGTATAAGAAAATTAAATGGTTAAAATATTTTCAACCTACCTATACCTAGTGTTCACGTGTTTACAAATATCGGGACTTTATGACCACTCTTAACATCTCAGCCAACATAAAACAGTGTGTGAGCCCGCGCAATCTATAACACACTTTAAAATCAAAAATAAATAAAAATGAACAAATTAAAATAAAACACAATGATAATGTATTCGATTTCGATAACAGCAACCCCTTGAGGTTATTTTCTAGTGTGTGCTCTAAGATGACTAGCAAGGTGGAACTTCGTTTTATATACTCGGTCATAACTAATACAATACAGTTGGCCAGGCGAGTTAAAAGTAAAGGTGTGACGTAGATACTCAAACCAACGTGACGTATATTGATGACGAAAGGAATGAATAACAAAAAAATAACAAACTATTTTGTAGCAAATAAATTAGATTATTATTTTATAAAGTCGAAGAGTTTATTATGTTTGAACGCATTAAACTCAGGAAATACTGGTCCGATGTGTAAAAAATCTTAATGATTGGGATAGGAAGGTTATTAATGGTTATAAGCTAATTAAAATTACGCCACAACCTACGGGGGAGGAGTAATAATCAAAGGTGGTAACTTGACCCTAAAACCTGCTGTATTGCTAGTTTGCTATATCGAGTTATTTATTGTTGCGCAAAGATGCATCGATGTGAATCGGTGGAACACGAATCGAACTATTTCTTTTTTATTGAATTGTATTTTATGATACAATTTAATTTGTGTATATAGCATCGTATTGAAGTAGTCAATCTGATGGTGTACTTATTGTTATGAATAAATAAAAAAAAGAAAAAGGTTTTTCCAAATGCCGCATCCACAGTTTTGTTGTTCCATCTACTCCTTTCTTTTCCCAATAGTAATGTAACCTGGTGGAGGCGCCCATTTCTGTAGCATCTGCTCAATTTTCCCGCTTTACTAGATCTTGTTTCGGCACAGATAGAAAAGTGTTCAGCCTACGGATATTGGCGCTATTCTCATTATGATAAAAGGTTCAATACGAGATATCTTTGTCATTTGTAGGTACGTTATTTTGTGTTTTTGTTTACGATCATGCAGGTACGTACTGGAAAAATATTTTTTGGTTTAAGTTCTGTCTTATGTTGACATATCTATACTAATATTATAAAGCTAAAGAGCTTTTTTGTTTACATAAACACAACATCACGCCCGTAATCCTCGAAGGGTTAGGCAGAGGCAGAAAATTGAACACCCACATTTTGCCTGTTATATTTAAGTCCCATGAACCTAATAGGGGGCGAGCCTATTGCTATCAACCAGGCACAAATCCAGACTCCGATGCTGCTAATCGAAATTTCTAATTGAAAAACTCAATAGCACTGCACAACCTGGAAATCAAACCCAAGACCTCACGCTCGGCAGTCACCTGATTCATTTTATTAGTATCTTCTTCTTCTATCTTTTCACTATATAAAAGCGAATGGTCACTCTCTCACTCACTCTTCACGAAATATTGAAGACCGAAAAAGTTTTGATGTAGAACCCTAAAAAACAATTTGTAACTCATTCAAGACCCAGGGCTGTCCCAAAAATGTATTAAAAAAAAAAATACTGACGCGCTTCGATTCTTAACCAATTAAGTAGGCTTTGAAAGAAAATAAATCATTCAACCCTTTAAATGTAAAAGTATAAGGTCTTGAAGCGATACCTACTTTAGGCGGCATAAGCGGTAATATTTAATGAGACAAAAGCTTTTACAGAATTATGATAGGATTGTATGAATTCGAAAGTTCCGTAGGATATTTTGCATTTTCGGCAAATAATTGTTGCGTCGTTAAAAAGTTAAACTTTTAGGTTTAATGGTTAGGAGATTAGAACTGAATTTTCGGATCTCTAAAATTAATCTTACTACTATTATAAATTCCATAGTTTGGACAGATGGATGTCTGTTTCACAATCACGCCAGAACGGCTGAACAGATCTGGTTGAAATTTGGCACAAAGATAGGTTATAGTCGGAAATGGAACATAGGCTATTTGTTTTAGGCTTCGGATATAAATTCCGGAAAAAAATTTGGTTCCTGTGGGATTATATATCAACTTTGACGCGGACAAATTCGCGGGTAGAAACTAGTAAATAAACACTTTTTATTGTTTATTGTTCTGTTTATCGTAGCGTGAAATATATCACGCTAAACATTGTGATTACGAGTACAGGAGTAATATGAAGGTCGTGAGAGTATTTAAGGTTTAGTTATAACACTTAAAACTTCTCGTCAGAAAAAAGTTGAACACTTCACCTTCAATGTCTCTGTAACCAAAACCAAAAAATGATCACAATTGTGGGAAATACACGCATCTCTCGGCTTTGTCTCTTCACAATGGTTATTCAAATAAATAAACACTGTCTTTTCCGTACAACAATGTAATTCATTAAACAATCGAATCTAATCTATCCTATTACAAACCCACCCGAAACATTATTGTTGTATCTACTACATAAACTTTTACTATCTACCCAGGGCCCAGATTGTCTTGGGCACTCCTCGAGCAAGATGCACTTCGATGTTTCCTCACACCAGCCGCAGCTGAATCTTTTATCCAAAGCTTGACATTCCATGCAGTCACTTGCCATCGCCTCACACTTGTATACAACCATCATGATCATATTGGAATATGGTTCCGCA
This sequence comes from Hoplodrina ambigua, assembly GCA_949774945.1. NCBI lineage: Eukaryota > Metazoa > Arthropoda > Insecta > Lepidoptera > Noctuidae > Hoplodrina > Hoplodrina ambigua. Next base: position 3,652,208 of record OX458976.1, read on the forward strand.
CCGCCCCACAGCAGTCTTACGTAACCCAAAGTGACACTTCGACTTATTCTCAAAGATGTCATATCACAATACACAGTGCTATCACCAAGGGAACCCTTTCTTCTTACAATCATTTGTTCTACATGAATCTCACACACGATACTCCGTTTGTAAATTGTTAAATCGTCAACTTTCAAATTCAGTTTGATAAATCTTCGTAAATTAGCGGGAACAAATATGGGATCACTCGATACTATTTCTGTACAATGTCTTGATAAAGAGTTCCTGTGCCAGGTTTTATCGAGGTAAACTTTTTGGGGACAGTGCAGAATTGGGTAGTGTGTACATCCAATTTCATGGCACCAGTCACACTGTGTTCCTGCCTTTTTACAATCCCAACAACTGCTGAAAGATGTACAGTAAGCCTGCACCGAGTCTGCTTGGGACAACTGCGTGTTGTATGTTTTGGTTACTTTAATGTATGTGAAAATAATCCAAATTATTTTGCTGAAGTTTATCATCGGTCGGCCTTTCATTGCTGCTATAGAGCCAACGACACTCTTATAGCTCTCCTGAAATACAAACAATTATTATTCACTCATTTTTTTAAAGATTGTTACAGTAATCACCATTACAAAAAGAAAGTACCTACAAGTTTTTCCAACTACTTATTATGAGCTCTCCAGACGTGTATCTCTTTTAGAAAAGTGAACTTGACTAAATCTATGAACAGTCTTCCATCTATTTATAACTATGTATTATTTTTTATCTGTATGTTGTAATGTTTTGAAAAGAGACTATTGTGAGATGATCGAACATTATGTGTTTGATTACATTATTGAACGTAACAATGAAATGAATGTTGCATTGTTAAGAGGTCTCACAGTCTCTAAAGACGTCCCCACACTCGAGCGAAATTATTACCTGGGCGATCATGTTGGAGACGACATAGTAATAGAAATTGATTATATCGCCCTAGTGATAATATCGCTCGTATGTAAGGATGCCTTAAATCGATGAGCTCCTTATTATTAAGTCTTAGAAGTAGTTTTGACGTAACTCATGTCGCGTTGTCACATAGCGTTTAAGACCTATTTGTGGCTATTTTAGCTCACATTTAATCTGACACGCAGCAGATCATCAAGTAGTTTTAATATACATGCTGTGTCCGCTGCTTCGCTCATATAAACCTAAATAAAACCTAAAGAAAGATGTATTGATTACTAGGTTATCACAATCATCGTAAACGCAATTTCTGAGACTTGTGATAGTGTATCTTTACATAAGAAATCTGTCAGTATAAGCCTGAAGTCTGAATTTATGCCTGGTTTGCAATTCGCTATAATATATCTGGCAAAGGGTCGTATATGAATTTAGTACACCTATGCCATCAACCTGCTTTATAAATAAAATATGGTGTGATATTAAAGTTTGCTTTTTTTTTCGAAAGTAGGTACTTTCCTTTTTCTAATATTCTCCAAAATATTTGTTTATTTCGTTTTGTTTTATCTAGGGACTTCCAAAAACATTACCTTCAACATAGATCTTTTAAAAAAATCTGAAAAATGAGATCCTGCAAATCAGCCTCAATGCGTACAACACTTGCCAATTTATCGTCCGTCGTAATGTAGCAGTGTACCTATGTTATGTGCTGTGATTGGCTTAGCTCAACCCAGACTATAAAGTTACCCACATACAAACAGATTGCAAACACGCCATCCTTGCAGAAATCGTAGTACTTGATGGGTAATTATTAATCAGGAATATATGTGCCTCTCTCTAATATATGCCTCTCGTGCATGAGGTTGTGGGTTCACAACCGGGCACAGGCAAGTACCAATATTTCGATATTTATTTATATGCACTCTCTAAGTTTGTCTTGGACATCGCCGAAGGCAAACATCGTAAGGAAACCTGGACTTATAGATAATGTAAGTCTGAAATCGCCAATCCGCCTTGACTAAGCGTGGTCCTTTGCCCTGCAGTAGGACACCAATAGGCTGGTACTAAAATATTATTTCGATTTCTGTCTCTGCAGATAGTTTATCTACTCTTCAAGTTCAAGGTCATGGTAATTTTTTAGAGTAACTAGAATAGATATTACGTGGAACAATCACTCGACTTTTATTCACTATAATATTATTTGTTGACTACCCAGTTGGTCTCGTGGTCATAAACGTGATTGTTGAGCGTTGGGTCCTGGTTTCGATTCCTAGGTCGGGCAAAAGTGTTATTGGGCTTTATCATTAGCAATTTCTCAGTAGCAGCCCTGAGTTTGTGAGTGTCGTTAGTCCTGCGCCTGATCTCTCCCCAGTCGTGTCGAATTGCCGTCCCATCGGACTATGAAAGTAAGTATTCGGGAACGGCTCCACACACACACACTTTTGTACTATCATAATAATACTCGTATCACCTACATACATGGCCTTCATTGAGATCTACCATTGTAGATAACATAGTAGGATTTAAAAAAAAGTATTCAATTTTTCTACATTCTGTTAAAAGTATTTATTTATACATCTGTTTCATTACTTAGAAATCATATTGTATCGAATTAATGCATTAGTGAATTATTATTCCAAAATAGAAACGGGTGAAAAGGAAAAATATTTAAAAAAATGGTTGGAACTTTGATCTCCAATATCTCAGTAACCAGAAGGTTCCCAGTTAAGCTTGGAAAAGGGCTGTTGTCTTTATTACACTCCTTATTACCCGACTTCATAGGACTATTATGACAAAAAGAGATGCAGTAGTTTATGCTAAAAGAAAATTGGACAATACAGAAAGGCAAGTAGACAAAACTTCTAAAATCTATATTTTTGGCATCATACATCACATCATTTGACCACCATTTATTTACACAATTTAACAAATACTTTTATTTAAAATACAGTTTTCATTTCGCCAAAATTATAATGATTTATAAACACAGTAAACAATTGAGTTGACACTTAATGGTTCCTCGTTTCTCAATACACAATTACTTTTTTCCTTTTTAAGTCTTAAGTTTGGTGCTTTTTTTTTTTATTTGTAGTCAATAAAATTACTTATCCTTACTTAGTACAGAAAATGTTCAGTCGGTTATATATTTCTTACCATTATTTTGACAACTCAACCTGTTTTGCGACCATTGCATATTATTGTTTGGACATTTTTCTTTAATCACACATTTCACTTTTGAATCACACCATCCGCAGCCAAAACTAGCTGGAATCTTTCTGCATGCTTCACAGTGTGAGGCCATTCTTTCACAATTGTACACAATCAGCGGAATGTCATTGGAGTATGGGTGAGCTCCGCCCCACATTATAGTTAAAGACCCTCTATCCATGTCACCATATCGTTCAGCGTGTGATTGCAAGACAACATAGTAGCATAGCACGACGTTATCAAGTAATACTCCTTTTAGATGAGTCACTCTCCCTGCAACCTTGATCTGACATATAATTTCTTTTTCATAAATTGCTGGATCTGGAATATAAAGTTTAACTTGTATCTGAGTTTTGATCCCTGCTGCGACTATTATAGGCCCTTCGTGTTCGGCGTATGGACAAGATATTATTTCCCCAGTTACGTTGGATACTTCAGCTTTAGACTCTGCGATGGGACAAATCTTTTCAGGATTTTCTGTGCATCCAAAGTTATGACACCATCCACATGGAAACCATAAACTTTTCACACATTCATAACAATTGTCAAAAGAACGGCAATAACTGCTTGGATCTCTTATCAGCGTTTTGTCATCGATATTTTTGTTCATTGATTCCAGGTAATTTTTGATTCTTTCCCTTTCCTCGGATTTTAAAATGACTTTGTCTTCAGTTAATGGTGCAACATGCTCCGTTTTTCTTACAGTCAGTGCTTCCATTGCTTTCATTTTACTCATAATTAGTATTAAAGGTAGAGTTCCAATCAGCATAGTGACCGTTCGAACCAAAAGATATACATCAATACACGATCGTCAAGAAAATTTCTCTTATATAACATTTCTTATTATTTCCATCAGCGGTTGTTTGATTTAATAACATCCTAAGTCTAACAGATCGTGTGAAGAATTAGTAATAATACCGCTATTATTGTCTTTCTCTTTCTTTGAGTTGTATGTGTATTCAATGAGACGATTTTTATACAATGTCAAAACATAAGTAAATTGGTTACAATCCAGAAACGATCAATAGATAACTGGTTATACTGCTCTGAGCAATGGCTCCGAACAGTTCTTCATATTTAGTAAAGGTTGTTTGTCAGGATTGACGGAAAATACAAATGAAACCAATAAAACTGCTTCAATTGTTTGATTTGTCTGTTCAGTAGTTTTTTTGCCAAACATGTTCATACATACAAACAAAAATAAAAAGTATTATAATGTAATCCAGCAAATTCTAGTCATTATATTTATTTTAAAATATTAAAGGTTCAGTTTTTTTTTGCTTCTATTATATTAAATCGGTAGCACAGTATCGCTCAGTTAGTTTACGTTTTTATTAAAAAAAAAAACCAATAGAAAGCTACATTATCAGCGGCCTAAATGCAGTGATGGCCTAGTGGCCGCCTCTCAAATAAAAAGCTGTGGGTTCAAATCCGAGCAAGTGCCAATATGATTTTTACATTCTAAGTTTACTTTGAAAATCACTGACAACTGTGAAGCGAAAACATCCTGACGAAACCTGGCATTATAGATAACATAATGATGTCTGAAATCGTCAACCTTTCTAGAGCAAGCGTGGTAATCAATGCTCATGCTTTATCTGTATAGGGAGAGACCTTTGTCCTGCAGTGGGAAACTTATAATAGGCTGGACACACAGATTAGGCTTTATTTAATAATAATAAAAAGGATCCGTAAAAAATCACGCGGACGAAGTTCCAGGCAAAAGCTTGTAAATAATAAAAAAACAAAATAACTCAGAAAATGTAATCTTATCTGATGATTTTATAATTGGTGTGGATTAAATTGAGGTGAGTGTAAGTAGAACTGAATATGTTTGCCTGTTATGTTTTGTCTCTGCATCACCCTAAGGTAGACTGGTAGAAAATGCCTAAGGTATTCAGTCCGACTGTGTACAGTGTATTTTTTATTCATGTGCATAAAGTTTAAATAAATATATATAGGATATCACTGGGGAGGTTAGGTTTCTTGTTGGCTTTCAGGAGGGGCAGCGTCGCCGTTTGTTTCGGTAGTAGAAATAGGAAGTTCTGAACCATCTTCACCATCCGGACCAGATGGAGAAATATCTTCGCTAACACCATCATTGGGAGGTGTGGGGCTACTGTTCTGATTTTCGTCGATTAGTGTTGTACTAGTCTCGTCAGTTGTTTCATTTATAACAGGTTTCCCGCCTAGTCTTTTTGGTTTTTCCCTCTTGACGCAAGCAACGTATATATTGACGGATATAGGAAGCTTGTGGGTTGACTTGATGCGAACAGCTATAAATTTTTTTCCTATACCACCGCGAACAACTTTCGTGAATGGTCCTCGCCCTATTCCTAGGCGGTCGACAACTCTAAAGTACGAAATCTGTAAAAAAAAAATTGCGACATTTAACGGGTGTAAAAAATCACTCAACTAAGCCGAGATTTAAATGTTTTTTCCCATCATTGCGATCATTTTTTTGTTTTTCACCGAACCTTCTGGTTACGGAGATATTGAAGAGCAAAGTAGGGGCAGGTATTCAGGAATGATGAAAAGGTTGAAATATAACTTTTTAAACCAGTTCATGGGGGCAAAAAAAAATATGTTGGTTAAACAATCACTGACGTACCGTTCTGTTGGGGTACAGTGCATGGGTCAAATGTGATTTGGATGAAAAATGAATGGTCAAAACATTCAGTTGGTGAAATATTCACTGACGAAAAATCATGTTGGCGAAACGTTCGTGGGTGAAAAGTGCTTTGGATGAAAAGTTCACGGTTGAAAGATTATGTTAACCAACAGTTCATGGGCCAATAGATTGTTGGCAAAACATTTCAGACTCTCAAAATCTAGTCGCAATCTCATCACAGCGACAATGTATGTAAAAAAATATAGGTAAATTGGTGATTGAGATTAGATTGCGATCATTCCTAAAAGTCAACAGAATTACCCCCCAATTTTTTCTGAGTTGTAATTTGTCATATTAATTTAATTGTATATAGGTTGGTTAAAAATAAAAATTATGGTAAAACTTACTTGACATTTAAATATTCTTCCATAGGATGCAGTGGCATAGCCAAAAGGGGGAGGTGCCTTATAAATAGAGTCCTGAGCAACTAAAATAGAATTTGGGTGGTACATGTAACCCATGTAAAAGTCCCTGCATACTACGCATTGTATGAAAAAATTTACTAAAAACCAAAATACAATCATTGTGTACTTCTTACATTAGAAATTATTATTTTTTTGTATTTAACCCTTCAAGAGCGTATGGTTACGAAATTCAAAATTCAATACTGATGAGCGTGGAGACTCTGTATAATATTTTTTTTTATCAGCTGCTAATTTCATGGTATTATTCAGTTAATTAATGTCCTATTACGTAGTGGCAAGTACCCACTGTACAGTTTATCTCTTAAATTCTCTTGAATTATGGTTACCTAAATAGTTATCGATAATTTAATTTCTTAAAATACTTTATGGCGCTCATAAAAAGTCCATATTTTCCAACACCGTGCAATTGCAAACTGATGACGCTGTTTGTATGATGACGAATTATACAATATGGGACATACGGGGTGGAAGGGACATCGTAACGAAAGCTTAGAGATAATGTCTACATAACATCACGGCTGTAATCCCTGAAGGGTTAGGCAGAGGTACCCATTAGTACACCCACGTTTCGCCAGTTATGTTTTAGTCCCATTTAATAGGGGGCGAGCCTATTGCCATCAACCATTTTTAATTCTATGTAAATTACTTACTTAAACTCATTCCTTTATTTGTAACCACATGGAATATTATACTCACTAATCTTAATAACGTGGTAACCCTGCCTTACAATTTGTATTCTTCCGTTACTTCAAAGCTTTATAGCATATATTCGGTACACGTTAAATTTTTAGGTAGCTGTATTTTTGTGTAAGAGGCTTAGGGGGTCTTACCATGCGTTTGCTCGGCATGAAGACTGGGAAGTAAAGAGAAAAGTGGATCACACAGGATTATACTGACACACTTGATATTCCTCCATGTTACTTCATATCAACTCACAAGATTATAATTTCTGCACGTCCTGAGATATTATTTTTATTTCGTTCCTATTCTTTTTGCTGTATTGTAAAAGCACCTGTTCGATTTTCGAATTGCAAATACATATTGCGTTATGGTATAATTTAAAAAGTATAACTTGCATAAAACCAACTTTTTATTTAACTTAAATTTTGTTGCTTTTCTATCGTATAATATTTTGCACTTACCATGTTATGTCTTAACCACCTTTGGTCGACTGTTAGAGAATGCCTAAGGCATTAAGTCCGCCTTTGTACTTTTGTTGCATAAAGTTTAAATAAATATATAAAATTAATGCATATTACCTATGTGCACATACATGTATATGTATGTACATGTGTATGACTATATATGTGGACTGCCTCGTTGGTCTAGTTTTCGCAAGCGCGACTGCTGTGCATGAGGTCTTGGGTTCGATTCCCAGGTCGGGCAAAGTGTTATTGGGTTTTTCATCAGGAATTTCTCAGTAGCAGCCTCGGAGTCAGGCTTTGTGCCCGGTTAAGTAATTGTCCCAATCAAAAAAAAAATATATGTATTATTGCTTAACCTGATGGATTGGCCTGTATGGCTGTTATTACTTAGTCACGAGGTCCTTACACCTTATCCAATATCTGTCTAATTCCTGTAGGGTGTAAAAAGACACTCTGCAGGTAATGATGGGTGTAAGTAAAGTATTGAAGATTTTGCCTCTCCAATAGGTATATTGGAGAGGTAAAATCTTCAATACTTTTTGTACTACGGACACCAATCTAATTCATTGTCGTTTCATAAATCTGACAAAATTTTATACTCCAAATATAATTCTTTTTCGTAGATAATCTATAATACTTGTCGAGGGCGAATGATCCTTGCCAAATATCTCGTAAATCTGTCGACCAATAAATTTTTTGTTATACCTCCGTTCTAGGTACTTCGCTGCACCTGTCACTACTGTTGCTATCTCGCTTACTCACAGAATTGTTAATGTAAAGCTATATAATGTACCTACAAGTCTGACGTGAATCATTTTCTGTGTGAAACTATGTCTTTATCTTTATAAACTGTGATGAATTAATTATTATTGATTTGTTCAAATTAATAAAAATATCTTCAGTTAAAGATCGGGCCGATATGTCAAAGTCAAAGTCAAAACATTTATTTCAATTAGACCAATTACAGGCACTTTTGAATCGACAAGAAGTCGGTCAGTTAGTCTGAAAGTTGAAGCTAGTTGCTCGTTATAAAACGGAGGTAGTCCTCTATGGAGAAGAACGAGCAAGTGATTTCACGGCACTCCTTTAAATTAGGTTTTTACAAAATCCTGGTTACATTATTCTTATTGATTCTACGTGTGAAAACAATGAAGATGGATATAAAATAGTAGTAAAAAATAATAAAAACAAAGATGTAAGCCATAGCAGTTGAGAGATGACCAATCCCAACTGACAGCACTCGTTCACGAGCATGACATTTCCGTATGGGCCATTGGATTAAGAGCTTGATTCAGAAAATGGACTCCTGGACACGGCGCGTATTGTTAGAAGATTCCTTTCTCAAGAGTCCTAACTAATTTCGAAACTCTGTTGTATTCAACAGACTTTCGCAGTTCATCACGTTTCACCACGCACGACCACGCACGACCACGCACGTTCCACTCTGCTGTTCTTTTATGATCAATTTCATTGCAGAATTCAAGCCAAATGAATCGTTCCTCTGAGACTTTTCGAGTTTTTTTGTCGCGCCACTTTTCTGGTGGTGGCCACTGCAGATTCTGACAGCCAGAAATAAAGTGCCCGTAAAACGGGCTTGTCCTAAGAAAAAGCTATAATATTATCACTAAACAGAAGTAAAAGACTAGTTTAAAGCGATGGCGTAACAAAAGATGGCGGCCTGTCATTTACGACAGCCGTACTTGGCACCCTCATTTGACTTTTAGTAGGTACTTCAACCAAGACATAAGCTGCAGGCTTACTGCTTTTTTTGCAATCTTAATTTCCATACTAATCTTATATTGAACGCTGTATCTATATTTTCTCTATATAATATAATAAACCTGAAGATTTTTTTATTTGTTTGTTTAAACGCACTGATCTGATGATCTCTGAGTATATCCACATTTCACCAGTTACTTTATAGTCCCATGTTATATTTAAGTCCCATGTGATGGGGGCGAGCCTAATGCCGTCAACCGGGCACTAATCTAGACTCCGAGGCTGCTACTGAGAGATACTTAATGAAAAAACCGAATTATACTTTGCCCGACCTGGGAATCGAACCCAAGACCTCATGCTCAGCAGTCGCGCTTTGCGATCACTAGACCAACGAGGCAGTCCACCATTAATAATTTAAAATTAATTTGAAGAATTACTTGTTTTTAATAACGGTGTACTTAAAAGTTACACTAAGTTGTGTCCGTATTAATTAATCAGTGCTTCAAGTATTTATGTCAACACAAGTAATTGTTTGAAAGTCAAATATTACAAACTGGAGTTTGCATAGAGTACGCACTCACCGCTGCGTAAGTACTACACGTCATTGCAAGTTAAGCTGCCTAGCATAAATATTTACTAACTTAAAATATGTTTGGCAGCGAGGTAGTTTATAGTTAGTAGACGTCCGCTTAGAAAGAATTTTTTCAAATTCACTTCCTAAGGCGGTGAAACGGGAGGAGGCTGGACGCGTGAGGGAGAGGCAACCCTCACGACCCAGACACTGCAGAAGGAGACGCCCCGGGCGTCGGAAGTCGCAGGGCGATTTCCGTCATCGCAAGCGCGGGCTTGCGTGCGGCGAGCCATGGGTAGTCCGCCGCACGATAGGGACCAGGCCTGAGTCGACAGCGCGTTAGTGTTCCACGCACGCCTCAAAAAGCTGTCAGCACAGAAGACGGGGACCGTCAAGGTCAGTGCCTGCCAAGGTTGCGGAATTTGTTCGAAAGAGTTCCCGCGGCCCTGGAACGCAAAGGAAGGCAAAGAAGGAACACGGAAGGGTTTTAGTCAGTAAATGTTTGTCACTCTCTTCCGCTCCGCCCAGAATGGAAAGAGTCATTTGATGATAGTAACAAATAAACTATTCTTACAGCCAAATCAAAACAAGTAAACTAAAAAAATAAGTTCTTATAAATCATTCAAGAAATATTAAAATAATGTTGTTACCTTTCTCACGGCCGCCACACTAACCAGATAATCAAAGGTTAGGGCCCGCTTCATAAGCGAACAATTACTATTTTATTAATTTCTTAAGAAGCCGCCGCGCTGCCGAGCCTGTCTTGTTTGTGATACAAGCAAAATGTTCCATAATATGCGCTTAAGTAGGTAGTTAATTGCGTAACAGCTAAAGCCTCTGGTAAAACTTTGTAACACAACATTGTTTTTTAATAAAAATCTTCTATGCTGTGAGTAATTTGTTTCAGTTTAATTCTTTTGTGTTTTGTTTTTGATTGCCATTCAAACTTCAGGACAGTGCGCACATTACAGAATTTTCGACGGATATAAGTACTCATGTTTTCTGACTGTCTTATTCAAAGTCAAATCTTTTAGTTCAATTAAAACATTAAAAGGCACTTTTGAAAGTCATTTACAAGAGAAAAAGAAAAATTATAAAATTGAATCTAAAAAATTTTTTTTTCAGTAGCAGCCTCAGAGTCTGGATTTGTGCCCGGTTGATGGCAACAGGCTCGCCCCCTATTGATAGGACTTGAACATAACTAGTGAAATGTGGGTGCACTAATGGGTACACCTCTGCCTAACCCTTTGGGGATCACATGCGTGATGGTATGTGTAATTTTAATCTTATGTTTATTCTTGACACCTACCTTACCTTTATTAAATGACATGTCCTATCTGAAATTTGGAACAATTAATATTTACGTCTGGAGACGCTAATCCGCCTTGAGCAAGCGCGGTGATTGATGCTCATGCCTTCTCTGTATAACATACATACATACATAAACTCACGCCTTTTTCCCATGGGGGTAGGCAGAAACTATAGAACGCCACCTGCTACGATCCTTACATACTCCTTTCGCCTCATCTACGTTCATACATCTCGTCATACAAGCACGCCGGTTACGAGTACTCCGCACCTGACCTTTCTGCAGGACCTCACTAATAAGGTCAGTGTAGGTCTTCCTAGGGCGACCCCTCCCGGCGTTGCCACTCACCTCTGCCATATAAATACCTTTTGTCAATCGTCTTTCACTCATCCTCTCAACATGACCGAACCATCTAAGCATACCCTTTTCTATCTTTGTCACTACATCTTCTTTTAATCCGCAACGGTCCCGTATAACCTCATTCCTCACTCTATCGTTCAATGTTACACCACACATACTCCGCAAGGAACGCATTTCCACAGCATTAATCCTACTCTCATGCCTCGTTTTCTCTGTATAAGAAGATACATTTGCCCAGCAGTAGAAGAATAATCACGTGATCTAAAATATTTATTAAATACATAACATCACGCCTGTAATCCCCGAAGGGTTAGGCAGAGTTGTACCCAGTCCAATTTACTGTGTGTATAATATTTATGTAGTACCTACATACTACCTGTATTTCACAAAATCATCAACAAAATAACTTTTCTACATTAAGAATGCAAAGGGTTCATATTTTAAAGCATAGTAACAACGGCAAAATTATCTTTAGCATAAGAAAGGCACATAATTTGTTGACTTGAGAGGCCGAGTTGCTAAACTAATTAGGGACAGAATGTTCTTTTTGTAGCAAAATATTATAAAACCGGGTGAAAACAAAATTAACTTCAATCCTTTTAGTTTTCGTGATCTTGAAATTCTTTGACAGAATAACAGCTCTTAGTTTGGGTCAAAGTCAAAGAATTTATTTCAATTATAAACCATTTACAGGCACTTTTGAATTGTCAAAAAGTCGGAAAGTTGAAGCTAGCTGCTCGTCAGAACAGAGGTATGCCTCAATGGAGAAAAACGAGCAAAAAATCTCCACAGACACTCTTTTCAATAAGTTTTTCAAGAACAAAATTTGAAAACAAGGAAGATGAATATTAAAATTTATATAATAAAAAAGATGTAAGCCATGGCAGTTAAGAGGTGACCAATCCAAACTGACAGCGGCCGTTCACGAACATGATGCATAGATCAGCACCACTGAGCTTAACCATCTTGAATGATCCAACATCCAATCTATCGTATCGCTCATATTTCTAGTATAGCGAACAAAATCGATTGCTATACGTGTTTTTATTGCTTCTGTCGTGCTCGTTAAGTTCTCGTTAGAGATTTTACACATACTTTACCTGTAGGTTGCAATATTTTTATTAATCGATTAATCGGTTCATTTGAACAGAACCAACCCCAATTAAACTATTCAACAAAACAGTTAAATAATTCACACGTAATTAAATTTTCTTCAAGTCCTCGCCAGTACGTCGTTGTTTGTTCTATAAATGATGCGGGGAGAGCGTAATGTGTAGAAACGGCCTGTTTCATTAAGACAATGGGTTTAAATTGCAGCGGTTAGATAGACGGACGGAAAACGTCTGTGATGTAAGACATAAGTGACAGCGAGGACTTGATATGAGGGGGGCAATTTTACAAACTATTCAAAATCACAATCCAATAATTGCAGCATAGAGCAACGCGGGCGTAGGATAAGAATATTGAAGTATGAACGTAGTTGATTTTGTTAAAACGGAACGCAACGGATGAAAGAAACGGAAGTATGTGTGCGAGAGAGAGGGGACGGATAGGGCGACGAAGATTGACGATGGTCGTAGGCTGAGATATTTTTGAGAACGAAAATAAATAGGTATTCAAAATCTTGCTAGTTTATTTGCCTGATAATTCCACAACTGAAGGTCCGTGTTGCTCAGGCTCAATCTGTCAATAATCCCTCGACCTTACCTTTTTATTTTGACGTTGATTACCGAATTGAATAGATTATTGAATCTGAGATGAAATTGTTTAAAATTATAACAATATTGAGTACTGGACATTGTATTGTCATCAGAACTAAAAGTGCATTCAAAATTTCAGCTCAATCGAATACCAACAAATGGTTTGCAAATTTTGAAAGGACAACTTAATAAATACACTTTTACACATTTTTATTTTTATTTAATTTTTGATTTTATTGTAATTTATTTTGATTTTTCTTTTTAATGTTATTAATGGAATTATTATTTATTTATTTAATGATAATGGATTATTGTTTTAAGAGACTATTTTTGTTACTAACATAGTATTAAAAAGTTCACTGATGCTAACATAATTATTTCAGATAATATTTGGACATTCACAATATGAAAAAAAAAAGATGAATGATTTATTAATAATAATAACACATACTTACATACGAATAGTGCAAACTACATAAAAAAGCTTGTAAAAAACCGCTATCGCTTATAAACTAACCCGTTTACCGTAGACAGACGAGCAAAACAGAGGCATAGTTAATTCCTGGCCAAGGAAATAACGTGCATTAGTCAACTGCAGCCAGAACTAACTGTAATGAACCCTCTCATATCTGTTCCTTAGTAATTATTTAGATTACATTTACTTACTGCTTCGTGTTTAAAGCTTTAAATAGAAGGTTTAAGGAAATGACTGTAGTTACAGTTTGAGTGTAAGTAGACCCGGTATTTTGTGTCTTCTGAGAGGCTTTTGTATTACGAGGTTTAAACATAACGACTTTGACGTTGACGTTTTTGGGTAAGTGCAAATTGCTACCTTTATGTATGTTGTAGCACGTCTACAAGGTGCAGTTTCGCATGCTCGTCAAACAGGAGGTTGTCATAAAAATAGATAAGACAAAGACACCTGGTCAATAATTAATAAATAATTGTTTTTTAGTTGTTAATGTTTGATACAAAATGACTGATGAATGAAATTAATTCCTGCATCAAAGGAGACTAGCCAAGTACGCAGGATATATTATAGTGCACAAGTCTGCGCGTACACACAGATGCACTCCCTCTTCCCTTACTCTCATAGTTTGATGGGACAGGAATCCGACACAACTGGGTACAAATCAGGCGCAGGACCAACGGCTTTACATGCTTCCCGAGGCACGGGGGTGTCACATCACCAATTTCCAAATTCCGCCCGGAGTTTGCTACTGAGAAATTCCAAATGGAAAACCCATTAACACCTTTTTCATTTTTTTCACAGGATCCGCGGGTAAAAGCTTGTTTAAAATATTAGTATGGATTATACAACCATTATATAAAAGATAAAAAATATGCTCATAATACTCTTATCATGATTCTAATTAACGAAAGTTATAACCCGTGCCATTATGGAAACGAATTGAAAATGGCGGCCTTATAAATATTATATCCTCTCGCTCGCTCGCAATACTGCGCAAATGAATTGGCATGATTAGCTCCCTTGTCTGGCTGCCATTTTTAATTTGTATTTTAAATCCTTTTACTGCAACTTCATACGTTAATTGTTTATTTTATATTATTAAAACTTATTACTAAAACATTATAACACAAATAAAAACATCTAAATTACAAAACTTTATTGTGTAAACTTTGATCCGAATAATTTTATTTACTTAGTTTTATTTCCACGTAAGCCGGTGTTTTATAGGGAAAAAAGTATACCTACATTTTGTTACGTTGCGTTGGCCACTGTGAAAATAAAACGTTTGGTTTCGCTGTTGGCGATAAAAATATTGAATGGAAAAATATTTTTTGTAATCATTGATATTGGTGTGATTCTAGCTTTTGGAAAGGCTTGTTTGTCGGTTTATCATCAAGCACTTGTTATTTACTCCGCTTCGTTTGTAAATATACTAGTAATCCGCTCTTGCTTTGCTCTGGTTTCGTGTACTGACATGATATAATATTGTAATTTTTGTACCCACTCTATCATCACCTGCGTAGGATTTTCAACTATAAACATAGTTTGGAAAAAGGCTAGGCAGACAGACTCTAACGGTGACGACCCCAACACCCAAACAGGTCAGCTTTCATTCTTAGCAACTGCAGCTGAATACCAATTTTTTACATGGAGCGACTATCCAGTAACTGGGTAACACAATACCCTTTGGTAAAGCTGGTTGTCGACCTGAGCTGGCGACCCACAAATTCCTTTAAATGATGTAAATTCTTCAAATGATGATGTTAATCTATCTAAATTATAAAAGCGAAATATCATACACTCATTCATCAAGAAATATCTAAAACCGCTTGACGTACAAAGATGAAATTTGACAGGGATTCAGATTATAGTAAGTAGACGTTTGCTAAGAACAGATTTTTCAAAATTCACCCCCTAAAGGGATGAAACGGAGTCGTGAGCAAAAGCTAGTTCAAATGATGGTAAAAACCACATCAATATCTATAGTGTGATCTAAAATGACTGGGCACACCCTGCCTTACTTTGTGCGAGAGTGACAGAAATATTGCTCATTCAAACCACGTGCTATAGAACATTTATTTATCTCGGCTTTAGTTTCGTCTCTGAATCTGATACTCCACCGAAGCTTGGTAGCCTGTTGCTTACGATCATTTCTCTCAATCGCTTTTTACGACTGGAGTAGATAAAAACTTTATATACTGACCTTTCTTTTATGGTAACGTCACATTGGATATTATATGGGTCTATGGAGGGCATCAGTTATGAGGGAATGTACGAGAAATGGATTAGATGAGAGGAAGTGCTTACCTATGTTATGTACAACTAAAATATGTACTAAGCATAAAGGCATAGGTACTAAACATTCTGAATTTGTCAGTAAAATAAAATCGAATTCGGTTTTTTTTATCATCCTTGCATTCATAATCAATTTTTGCCATAAAGAACTTTACTAATATGAATATTTTCGATTGAACCAGAAATTCAATAAATTCTTCTAATTAAAAATGTTCAAAAAAGCGACAATCACTGTCAAAAATGCCTTGAACTTTTCCGTATTTTTAATCCATACGTTTTATGATGTCAACTATAACTGTATGAATGTGTCAAATTGACTGAATTTGACAGCTCTTATTTACATTAGTCTCTTTCTCGTTTTATTAGACAGAAAAAGATGGAAATAATCTAATTTTAGTTTAGTTTGTGACCAAGAGAATCGGCACCATTATTTATTTTAGATAATCAGCAATTTTATTTAATTAGTTTCGCTGATCGCTCGCATTGAGCCCTTACACTTTAAAGTCGAACAAAAAGCGCGAACAAAGTCCTCTTGGTAGGTACACTCACGGGTGGCATTTAAACTGGGATGCTTAAACTTTTTCGCGTTCATTAAATCATTGTTATCTTGTATCTCTTTTTTTCGCTCCTCCTCTGGGCGCAGTTGTATTCTAGAACTAAGTATTTATAGGCATTTTTTTCAAGTCAAAATGAGGTCTCAACCATTTGCTCCCGTTTTTTGAATTTTGAATCTTATTCTGACTTACTAAAGTTGAAACTATCTTGATACTTTAAACTTGAAGGCCTATAAATTCGACTAATTAAAAACGTTCGAAATCTAGTCGCGATCGCATCTCAGCGACACTAAATGTCAGAAACTTTATGTAAATTAAAAGGCATTTTTGACAGTTTGAAATTTTTTGACAGATTAGAATCGCGATCGTTCCTAAAAGTAAATAGAATTGCCCACTGACCTAAAGACAAACCTTGGTTATTTTTTTATTAATTAGTTATATTATGTAATAATGTCGTCGAAATAATGTAAAGCATATTTTTTTTAAGGATGGGAAATCATTAAATGACTTCTTCCGCTCTAGGCAGAGCCAAGAAGAAATTGTCAGACTCTTACTGACTAAAACCCATCCGAGTTCCTCCTAATGCCCTTTGCGTTCCTGGGCCGCGGTAACTCTTTCGACGAAAATCCGCAACCCTAGCAGAGTTTAAAGCATTTAACCTTTTAATGTCCTTGGTCTCCCTCCTTATTCTGTTGTGAATGACCTAAACTTCCACTCAAATGAGGTCATGAGGTCTTGCTTTCGATTCCCAAGTCGGGGCAAAGTGTGAATTTTTTAATAGCAGCTTCAGAGTCTGAATTTGTTCCCAGTTGATGGCAATAGCAAAATGTGGGTGTACTAATAGGTACACCTCTGCCTATTCCTTTGGAAACTACAGGCGTGATGTTATATTTGTTATCCGCTCAAATGTGCCAAATCGAGCAAAACGCACTGCACTACAAAACGGACAGCAATCTATCTCTGTCAGGCGACGTCCTTTAAAAATGACAGGTTATTGTTGGAGACTGCCTGAGGCGGTACGACGCCGTCACTGGGAATCTTATCGCTAGACTGCGAAGTGGGCATGAAAATGTAGGTATTTACTACGTCACACTGCGAATAAGATAATGTTCTTCGTACCTGTGACAGTTTGTAGGTAGCAGGGTACATTCGATTTGCATTTTTAATGCCATCGTATAGAACTTTCTTTTGCTTTGGCTCAATCTTTTTGTTGTATAAATTAATTGATTAATAGTATTGTAAATATGATGTTACTACTTTTTCATAAATTAACCTACAGAATCCATTTCTTATTTTTGTAAATATAATTAATGACGAAACGGTAAGTAATCCATAGGTACAGATATTTTAAATGTAAAAGTAACTCGGTCTATCTGTCTGCTTTCACGACTAAACCACTAAACTGATTTCGATGAAATTGGGTACGGGGTAGATTTGAACCTCAACAAATGAAATTAGATACTTTTTATTCACATTTAGTGTGTTTTCAAACTACTCATCATGAATTAAAACTTTTTCATAACCAAAAATAAATAAAATTTATGTTTTTCATAATCATGAAACGAGTATAGTAGAGACATCTGCATCAATCACTGCGAACTATCTAGGTTACGTATAAGAAATACAGATGGCGCTGTGCTAAAGAAACAAACAACCGTAAAATAGCAATTATATTTCGACTGTTAATTCTATTCAGTAACTTGACAGATAAAGGGTAACCAATTATTGACAAAAAAAGATAGTGAGGTAGTGCAAGAATGAACGAAATTGAATGAATTTAAATAATGTACTTAACTTGGTATTAAACCATTCTTATCATTCGTTTTTTATGCAAAATCGTTCACTACCCCTACACTGTTAGTTGTAGTATAGTAACATTATTTTTCTTTGAACTGTCAAGTTACTGAATAGAATTAAAAGTCGAAATATAAAAACAAGGTCATTTGCAATAAATAAAAATTGTAATATACATAGGTACCTAATAAATAATTTACAGTTATTCTTAGAAGTGAGATAGTCATACAGAATAATATTATTATGAAAAATTCCAACGTAGGCTATCAAAAAAATACATTGTTTATCTCATTAACGTTGTAATGAGTACCTAACTTCTAAGAAGTAATCAACATACTAAGAACCTACCTACTACATATAGTTACGTAGATATTTTTATTTTGGTAAACTTTCCTCACACTAGGTAACTCTCTTGTAACTATTGTGCTTTTGCAAACATTATAAGCTCATATACACAACTAACCAGACGCAAAACTATTAGCTGTAAGCCATAAAAAAATGATTATGTTTCATGCGGTAATCAAACCCGAGACACTCAGAGCTGCAGACAATCGCTCAGCTGCAGAACCAACAATGCCATCGTATAGAAAAAATTATACAATTCTTCCAAAACGTACTTCCTATAGGTACCTTACATGCATACTCAATATCACGCCTGTAAATCCCCAGAACCTCATGCTCATGGTTGTGCTGAAAGACCACTAGACCAATGAGGCAGTCTACCTTACAATTGCCTAAAACCCATAACATAACATAACATCACTCCTGTAATCCCCGAAGGGTTAGGCAGAGGTGTACCCATTAGTACACCCACATTTCGCCAGTTATGTTTTTAGTCCCATGTAATTATAGGGGGCGAGCCTATTGCCATCAACCGGGCACAAATCCAGACTCCGAGGCTGCTATTGAGGATAAAAAACCCAATAACATTTTGTCCGACCTGAAAATCGAACCCAAAACCTCATGCTCCCAGTTGCGCTATACGACCACTAGACTGATGAGGCAGTCTACCTTACAACTGCTTAAAACCCATCATTTAATTAAAAGCCAGAATAAAGGAGGTTTTCAGCAAACAAACTCACCACCTACCTACTTTTGTTTTTGGTTTGTTCAATAACAAAACAAAACAAAAACACATAACAAAACGAAAACAAAAACACATCAATGACTTCCGCAATCTAATCCCAATTCACAGAGATCATTGAAGCGCACAAAAAAACTGGGAACATGCACTAAATTAATAACATTCACAAACGAATTTTTCGTTTCTGAAATACCTCGAAATTGAAACCAGAGCTGCGTACGGGGGCGAAAAAAAAGAAAAACCCTATCGATAGCCGGAACGTTCACCTTTTCGGCCGCAACGCCACGTTTCGCAACAGAGGGAGGTCGATTGAAAAATAAATTGACGCGTTGTTTGAAATTCGGCGTTCGTCCAACGAAGCCCGTTTTCGATTTGCACCATAATATTTTTGCATAACAACACGCGTGTAATCCCTGAAGGGTTAAGTAGAGGAGCACACGCCCACATTTCGCCAGCCATATTTAAGTCACATATAATAGGTACCATAACATCACGACTGCAATCCCCGAAGGGTTAGGTAGAGGTGTACCATTGGTACACCTACATTTCGCCAGTTATGTTCAAGTCCCATGTAATAGGGAGCGCGCTTATTGCCATCAACAGGGCACAAATTCAGATTCCGAAGCTGCCACTGAAAAACTCCCGATGGAACAACCCAATAACGCTTTTCCCGACCTGGGAATCGAAACCAGGACCTCATGCTCAGCAGTCGCGCTTAGCTATTTCTCGCATCATCTTAACAAGGCTTAAAGGATAATAATAAGTCATAATATGGAGGTCATTGTCTGTGTTTTTTACTTACAAAACTGCCTTTTGGAAGGAGCAAGTTTATTAAATTTTTGTTTTGTTGTAAATTACGTTCAAAATTGCCTTAAAAAAGCACACAAGTGTGATATTATCACAATGGGATATTGAGATATCTATTCGCAGTACAATTTCTGTGAAACCCCTCTGCCTAACATCTTATTTTAGTGCGTTCTTATGAAGAGTTTAAAAAAAGCTAAATTGGCAATTACCTAATAATTAACAACTTAATTAATTCAAAGAATATATATAAACATAAACAACAACGTGATAAGCTGCACGTTGTTTTTGTAAAAACAGGACGTGTCAAAGGTTGCAGGTTGCGATCAAAATATAAACACTGTCACTATATTTTATCTTTAGTACAAGTGGTACAACAGCGGTCTAACTCTTTAAGATTGTGATTCAATATGTGGAAGATAATTACTCTATCAACCTTTTTAATACTCGTTGAAGCAACGAACATACAAGATTTCTATGGAGAATGGGTACCGGTGTTTGCTTATCCAGTTACCGAGCTGCGCTACGCAAGATGTACTCGTACCTCGTTCGTAAAAACTCCTGAAGACGTGCCATGTTCCTGTGATGATGGAAGAAATACTACTTTAGTGATATCTAATGCTATAACCAGTGCTTCATCGGTATCAAGAGGTCAATCAATGCCAATTCTGGTTGTTGAAACTCCAGCTGAAGTGATGCCTGCGTTGAACGTCAGCTGCAAATGTGGTGCTGAAGAATTTAAATCCCGTGCCGTTGCCAGATTGTTGAGCGAAAACTACTTTATTCTGTATCAAGCTTTGAAAAATTACATGCTTCAGTATCGCACTGATAAGGATCAGAACTATGCTCAACTTTTCTCGAAGACAGTTAAGCCTTACATGAACCTGACCAACGATACTGAGGGTATTGAAGAATTGCGTGGAAGAGAACGGGATTTGTTGTGTTGTAGCGAAACTTATGAATTGGAAAAGTTATAGCGGCAACGGAACAAAAAATCTGCATCTGCTAAATGCACCTTTTATTCATGTATTATATTTATCACATTTACGTGTCTTATCTAGATTTTCGTTGCACCAATGGCGACGAAATTCGAAACATTAAAGATTCTTTTTATTTAGTTTTTGTTTTACCAAACTTTTGACAAAAACATCATAGTCGTAATTCCAGAAACAAAACTAAAACGTCTCATAAGCCTGCAAGTACACTGACACTTCAAAACAGAACTTGACAGTCGATATAAATAACACAGTGCAGCAATCACTAACTTGGAGCTATAAGCAAACTCCGACCACGAAAATAGTTGCCACCTTGGGACACAAAATGGCCACCGAATAGTGTGGTCTTCTAAGCGTTCCTAATATGAACCTGTTGTTTGTTTCAATCGTAAACTGATATTCTCCGTGACAGATTCTGATACGTCACGTTTTGATATTTTAGTTTTCATTAAACATTTAGAAGTTAAGGGCATCTACATAGGTATATCTCTATGGTAGCAAGCCATCTGATCCGGTGAAGTTGACGCTGTCAGTTAGCAAGAAAATGACAGATCCTGTCAATTTTGGTAGTAATTTGCTTTAGTTCCAATTTGGACACCGGGAAAGTCTTGATCGCTGTATTAGCTAAAACTTACTAAGAATTGGACCAGCTACTTAAAAAAAAAAACAATCTTAAGCTTTATATTATCAGTATTTATTAGATTTAAATTCTTATTATATATTAGGATAAAACATTAGATCGAGAATTAGTAGTAGATCAATCGCAGTTACTGTATATTAAATCATGTAAATGTTCAGTCGATTAACAAAAATACAGTAGTTAGTTCACACCATTGGAATATTAGCTATATTTTTATTGCTGTAGGTAATTGCCTTGCGTTGGTAGAACAACTGTAAATGACGGCCATAATACAAGCCTATATCATAATAAAAACCTTCACAGCCACACACAGAAAAAATTGTCATCACTCTTCAGGTCCGCCATAATTTTCTATCGCACACATTACAGCTCCTTCTCTTTCTCTCAAATCTTCAATGCTTGACATAACGTCAAATAATTTCCTGTCTGACACAATAATCTTCGAAAAAAGGTACGCGGCATTCTGTTCAGTGTCGCTACGAGTGTCACCTGCGTGTGGAGGAAGGTAGTGATACATTATAAAGTACTTGTCATTCACCAACCTTACAACGGCGTGATCATTAACATCTTCAGCTCCGCATTTGCAGCCGATGTTCAAACCTGGCATCACTTCTGCAGGAGTATCAACCACCATCATAGGCATCGAATATCGCTCCAATAATTCTCCTTTTTCGGTCATCATAGAGACTTGAACTGAATTTGCTTTTCTTCCGTCAGCGTACGTACATTGCACACTTACAGGGCTTTTAGTGAACGAGAAGCGAATGCAAACTGCTTCGTTTGCAGAAGCTGGATAAAGAGCTACCATCATCCAGTCACCGTAGACATCTTGAATACCTTTTGCTTGAATAACGGTTAGCAAAGTAGAAACAATTATAACTTGCCACATGTTTATATTCTTAATGAAATATCACTGATGTAAACTAGCACATGTACTGAAACATGACATCACTGCGTTTAAATTGGGAAGTAATAAACTTTGACCTCTAGTAACTGATAAAACATTGTTTCTCTGCACTCGCGACTCCGTTCGTGTGGGAGCAGGACAACATCATGGCGTTGAGAACATAATGAAGTGCAACGAACTGGATGCTTTAAATAGCGTTTACCTTACCTCATATTATATCCTAGGTACTTTCTTGCTAGTTTTATAAAACTAACTTCTGCCTGCTCGTTACCTTACGTCTTTGGTAACTGCTCTGCTCCCATGTATAGTAGCGTGATGTTATAAACCCAATGAAACCCTCGTGAATCTGGCTATATCCAAAATTTCCAGATTAGACAGACAAAAAAATATCGGCTTTATTTTAATAGAATTCTCATAGATGTGAATCTAAATCTTTGGATGTTTGTAAATCAATCACACCATAAGGATTTATATGAAATTTGGCACATGGATAGACCATAATTTAGATAAGAATATTGAATAATTTGACACTGTGTCAATGAAGTGTAATTAAACCAAATAGGTACATTACTTTATCACAAATAAAAATAATACTAGATACCTATAATTACTGTTTTAATGTTTTAATATATTACAAAACTTTATTGTCGCTACTCTTGAATCCACCATAATTTTCTGTCACACACATCTGTGCTCCGCGTCTGTTCTTCAGATCTTCAATACTTGACATAACATCAGACAATGCTTGTGAAGATACAACTTGCCTAGCAAAAAGTATTGCAGCATTCTGTTCTATTTCAGTTCGAGTCCATGCCATGGACGGCGCGATGTTGCTATACATAATGAAGTAGTTGTCGTTCACTACTCTTGCAACTGCCCGGTCGCGGAAATCCTTGCCGCCACATTTGCAGCTGATGTTCAACGCAGGCATCACTTCTGCAGCCGTGTCGACTACCATCATCGGTACCGTAACATGTTGCACTAATTCTCCAACCTCAGTCACCATAGCGACTTGCACTGTAGTTGCGTTTCTTCCATCAGCATAAACACATTGCACGTCTTCTGAACCTTTCTCGAACGAGAAGCGGATGCAAACTGGGGCGTACGTAGAAGCTGGATAAAAAGCAACCTCCATCCAGTCTCCATACAAATCCTGTATATTCGCTGCCTGAGCGATGACTAGGAGTGCAGACAGACTTATTAGTTTCCACATGATTATGCCAGTAAAATATTAACACCTCACGTTTACTGTTATACTGAAGAATATTTGGAGCGTCTGTGTTTATATTCGGATCTGACTCAACTGACTGGTTGCAAAAACACCGTTGTTAACCTCTGCCATGCGACTGATACTACCTACATATCAATAATAAACATATGGCATATCTTGCTGTATAATGAACTGGTTCACATAAATTATGACTATGCTCGTATAATGCGTATAATGACTGTGCTCGTATCATGACACAGTTCCTAACGATTGCTCGAAGAGCGAAAAGATCCTGCAAAAAATTGACAAGTGGTTGTTCAGACTCTGGTTATTTGTGTATGTAAGTTTGTATGTTTGTAAACTCATCCAAAATACAGGAGCAAGTGGGATACAAGTGCGAAGCAAAGCTTTTTGCAAGTAAAAAAGTTTTGTTATTACTGCTTTTCCAGTTACTCGGATCTGATAAAATCATGATGAGTCACTGTTCGTTTCAATGTCACAAAAGGAGATTCACCTTTATCCTTGAAATAAAAAACACTAAACCAATAGTACCTGTTCCTGTATCTGTTCAGGGCAGAGATCCCGTCAAAAATCAAACAAAACTAAAGCAGATATCTCTGAAGTTAGATGCAAATGAAATTGATAATATCCATACTAATATTATAAATGCAAAAGTAACTATCTCTCTGTATGTTACTCTTTCACGACAAAACCACTTAACTGATTTTGATGAAATTTGATGCGGAGTTTTTATAAACATGGCTACCTAGAATAATTAATATAAAAATATGGCAGATTTTTGGGTTAAGACATCGACAACCAATGGAATCAGAAGATTTTTCTGACTAAATGCCCCTACTTATCACATTTACGTGTTCGTGTACCTATTACATTTTTTATTTCACTACTAATAGCAGCGAATTCCGTAATACTTCTTTTTTTCTATTTTTGTTTTATTGAACAACTAGCTGACCCACCAAGACTTCATTCGCGTAGTATCCTACCCCGACCCAACCGATACCCCTACCTTTGAGACCGACTTTTCCGACTTTTTTTATTTTTTCTTTCATAAGAACCTTCTCCTGACAGAAACAAACATAACAAAAAAAAGAATCAGCCAAATCGGTACAGTCGTTCACGTGTTTTGCGCTTAGCAACACATTTACCGACGGGATAAAACAAAGACAAAAGGTATCCTATGTCCGTCTCCTGGTATACCATAGCGGACTTTTTTAGACCTTTCTAAGGTGTACAATACTGTAGTACATTATTTTGATCTATCTTCAAGGGTTCAGTCAGCGTTTACAATGAAAGCGCAAAAAAATGTGTTTATTTACATCACATTAGAAACCTCTTAAATTATCACTGTTTCTCTACTATACCTATTATGCATGTATAATACATAAAAACCTTCCTATCTTTAAAACAAGCGCATCAAAATCTGTTGCGTAGTTTTAAAGATCTAACCATATATAGGAACAGACAGACAGGGAAGCGACTTTGTTTTATACTATGTAGTGATGATGACAAAACATCCTATTACAGTCGTTATTTCAGAAACATAACTACAAAGCCTCATGTTCCTGCAAGTACACTGACACTTCAGATCTGAACTTGACAGCAGATGTAGTTATTGTGGTAACATGATGCAGCAATCACTGACTTGTATCTATAGACGGACCCTAACGCAAAAATGTTGCCGTCTTGGTTACAAAATGGCCGCCGAAAACAAACTGTTAACTTAATTTAATAAACACAATACCTACTTTTATAATAATTACATTATTGAACAATAAAGCTTTATTTAGCTTATTCATTGACACCTATCTATGGTCTTGCCATACGTCCTACCTACTTACTATATTTCTTGCAAATATTTAGGCAGCAATATCGTTTCTATGGTGTTTCATCACATCGTCACAGATAATGTAGAAACAAAGGTTGGGCGACTTTATTATTTACATTGACTTGACTTGGACTTAACCGTTTTGCAAATTAAAATCCATTTTTATTGTTTAATATCCTTAATTCAATTATGTTACTAGGTTCAGATGCACATTACACTGCACTGAGGCTCCTGAGTGCTGCAAATAGATACCTGGACTCTATCGCCACCCCAAGCAGAATCTCTTTGTCTTAAATAATTAATTCCTTTTTATTTTCTACTATAATTCTGTTAAATTGTATGTTTTATGTTTCACTTTTTTATGTTTTTATAATTATTTAGTAATTAAGATATAAGTATTATTATTAGCCAAAAACTTGTACGTCTGGTGCACACCGTAAGTGTAAGTTGGTTGTTTTTAAATAAATAAATAAATAATAATTATTTATTTATCTTCAGGACTATAATTAAGTATAAAAATATGTTCTTTCTATTATAAAAATAGGTCTAAAGTAATAAATGAAATAAATGGTTAATTAATAGTTAACATTCATTTGATTCGCTATTCGATCCAGAATCCCAGGATTGTTATTTTTGACTTCTCTTCTTTATTACTTACTTTATTTTCTCTTAATATTGTATATTCTAAAATTATTATTATGTCACGCATTCAAATAAAACTAAATACTTATTATTGCTTTCAATGTTTATTAACATTACAAAACTTTTTAATCACTATTGTTTCCGACATAATTATCTTTGTTACATATCCCAGCTCCTTTTCTGTTCCTCAGATCTTCAATGTTTGATATAACATCAGATAATTCTTGTGCAGATACGACTTGTCTAGCAAAAAGTGATGCAGCGATCGGTTCTGTTTCAGGTTGAGTGGATTCCTTGGACGACTTGCTTTTGCCATACAAAATAAAGTAATTATCGTTCACCAATCTTGCAACAGCCTCGCCGCGAAAATCACTTCCAATACATCTGACGCTGATGTTCAACGCCGGAATTACTTCTGCTGCCGTATCGACTAGCATTATCGGCAACGTAACATTTCGCGCTGATAGTCCAGCCGCATACACCATAGACATTCGCACTGTAGTAGCGTTTCTTTCATCAGAATAAACACATTGCACATCTTCATCACCTTTCTCGAACGTGTAGGGTACGCAAACAGGGAAGGTCACAGAAGCTGGATAATAAGCAACCTGGATCCAGTCCCCATACAAATCCTGTATTTTCGCTGACTGAGCGACGATTAGGAGAGTAGACAGAATAATTAGTTTCCACATGATTATATTGGTACAATAAAGACAGCACTGAAGTTTACTCCTGTACTGAAGAATATTTGGAGCGTCTTTATTTATATTCGGATCTGACTCCACTGACTGGTTGCAAAAAACACCGTTGTTAACCTCTGCCATGCGACTGATACTACCTACATAATTATGAATAATAAACATAAGGCATATCTTGCTGTCTAATCGCTTGTTCATATAAATATGTTAGTGCTATCATGACAGAGTGCGTCACGATTTTCCAAAAAACGTTCACTCGACATATGATTAATGTAAGGTATACAATGGAAATTTTAGCGTTCCGTTAATAATAAAAAAAAAAACAAAGTAAAGCTTATCAGTACGTGCCAAAGGTTGCAAGTTGAGATCGAAATACATACGCTCTCAGTATATTTTATCTTTAATACAAGTGGTACAACAGCGGTCTAACTCTTTAAGATTGTGATTCAATACGTGGAAGATAATTACTCTATCAACCTTTTTAATACTCGTTGAAGCAACGAACATACAAGATTTCTATGGAGAATGGGTACCGGTGTCTGCTTATCTAGTGACCGAGCTGCGCTACGCAAGATGTATTCGCACTTCGTTCGTAAAAATTCCTGAAGACGTGCCATGTTCCTGTGACGATGCAAGAAATACTACTTTAGTCATATCTATTACTATAACCAGTACTTCATCGGTATCAAGAGGTCAATCAATGCCAATTCTGGTTGTTGAAACTCCAGCTGAAGTGATGCCTGCGTTGAACGTCAGCTGCAAATGTGGTGCTGAAGAATTTAAAACCCGTGTCGTTGCCAGATTTGTGAACGATAACTACTTTCTTTTGTATCAAAGTCTAAAAAATTCCATGGAACAGTATCGCACTGAAAAAGATCAGAACTATGCTCAACTTTTCGCAAAGACAATTCAGCCATACACAAAACTGACCGACGATATTAAAGGTATTGAAGAACTACGTGGAAGAGAACAGGTATTGTTGTGTTCTAGCGAAACTTATGAAATGGAAAAGTTAAGGGCGTAAGATATTGACAACCAATGGGATTGGAAGATTTTTCTAACTAAATGTATATTCTATTGAATTATATTCATCATATTTACGTGTGTTGTACTTTAATTTTTGTTGTAATATTAATGGCGACGAATTCCGTAACATATAAAAAATATTTTATTCATTATAACATGGTTATCATTCATATGTTTTTATTTTATTGAACTATTGACAAAAACAGGGTTTAGTCCCATCTCATCCCCTTCCCATCTCATCCCCCATGCTTTAATACCTAAAAAAAATTCACACCTCTCACTCCTGGCATAAATCTGTCAACCGTACAGTCATGAACAAAAAAAAACTCATGCAGTAAAATTGAGTAATATAATTTATATTAAAAATTAATATTTAAATACTTAGATTACATTCAGAATTAACAATAAAACTATTCTTTTACTTTTTAATATAACCTATAAAAAACTATGTAATAGGGGGCGAGCATATTGCCCTCAACCGGGCACAAATCCAGACTCTGAGGCTGCTACTGAGAAATTCCTGGTGGAAAAACCCAATAACACTTTGCCCGACCTGGGAATCGAACCCAAGACCTCATACTCAGCAGTCGCGCTTTGCGACCACTAGACCAACGAGGCAGACACAATATCACTGAAAATACTTTTTTTCTCGTCGCCGTTAAATTACAGAGGCCGTTTTCTTAAACTCGTTAATCTATATCAATAAAAGATTTTAAAAATATATCTCCATAGAAAAATTGTAAATCCAAAACCAAAAAATAAAATAATGTTAAATATATTTGTTAAATATAATGTTGTATATTTGGTAGGTATGTGAAAAGGTCATAACGTATATTTCATACCGCTAGGTAATAGGGATTAATTTAGACGCAGACGGAGTCGCGGGCAGAAGCTAGTATATCACACAAATGTCGTTGAGACTGTACTTTAAACAATTGATTCATGCCAGGAGTGAGAGGTCTGAAATTTTTGTAGGTATAAAATCATGGGGGATGAGATGGGAAGGGGATGAGATGGGACTAAACCAAAAACAGCACAGTACAGTCGTTATTCCAGAAACAAAACTAAACCGTCTCGAGTACCTGCAAGTACACTGACACTTCAGATCTGAACTTGAAAGCTAATATAGTATTTTTATGTCTCCCTACTTTATATATTTTGTTTGCATGTATGTACATATGTGTTTATTTTTTATACTTATTTTATTTTTCTTAAATTTTCTCATGATGAAGAATTTTCATGAATAAATAAATAAATAAATAAATGAAAATGATTGATTGTTTTTTTTTAATGGTGAATTATGTAGTGTATTTGTAGTATTCAGATTTATTCAAAATAGATACGTCGACAGATGGGCTTTTCTATAAACTGCCTATACTAGGTACCATTTTCAAGCTCTGTAACAAAAATCAATGAAATAGGAGCAGAAGTTTAGTCGCAAATGATATTTTTAAGTTTTTGCCTCGTTTGAACACGGTGTATCTTTCCTAACAGCTAATTATGTCTATACGCATAGGTCAAGCACCTACGTTGCCGCTTTAATACCTAGGTATCAAGGTCAGTTAAATTTATTTATAAAGAGTGTTTGCGTTTTACTCTGATTTGTAAGCTATTTACCTAGTTTGTTTGAAAAAAAAAATACTCATTTTTATTTATATTTTATACCTTATCGAATTAATACTAAACACGTATAGTACCTATACGTAGTTTAATTTAATGCCCTTCTGTTATATGTTAACTATACCTATCTGTTTCTAATACAATTATTGAATTAATATTTTGTTATTAATTCAATAACTTTACGATATAAGTGAAAGAATGAAAGTGTGTTTTCTAAACGGGTTTTTTCAATGATTTTATCAACCTTCTAGCTGCCTTATAGTATTTGCCTAGTGCTTTCATTTTAACTGGTTTTTGTACTTTCTGATTTAACCTAGTTTATTTTCTATAAATATCATATATTCTAATATATCATATATTCTATTATGTTAATATTGAAATTTTACTTTAAAATAAGATAGTTAAAAGTCATTTTGGTTTTTTTTTGGGTCCTCCGACCGCGACATACATATTTCATATTCAAATAATAATAAGTATCTACTTAATTGCAAAATATTTATTAAATCATTACAAATTTTTATTTTCACCAATAACGTTGAATCCAATATAATTTTCTTTAGTACACATCACAGACGGTCTTCTGTTGCTCAGATCTTCAATTTTTGACATAAAACCATATAATTCTTGCCAAGATTCGACTTCTCTGGCGAAAATTAATGCATCATTCGGTTCTGTTTCATTGCGAGTTGATACCTTGGACGGCGGGACATTGCCATACAAAATAAAGTAGTTATCGTTTATCAATCTTACAACAGCCCGGTCTTGAAAATCCTTGTCATTACATCTGACGGTGATGCTCAACGCTGGCATCACTTCTGCAGCCGTATCGACTACCATCATCGGTCCCGTAATATTTTGTCCTAATACTCCAGCGGCATACACCATAGAGACCTGCACTGTAGTAGCGTTTCTTCCATCAGAATAAACACAGTGTACATCTTCTGAACCTTTCTCGAATG
Organism: Hoplodrina ambigua; assembly: GCA_949774945.1. Lineage (NCBI taxonomy): Eukaryota > Metazoa > Arthropoda > Insecta > Lepidoptera > Noctuidae > Hoplodrina > Hoplodrina ambigua. The sequence continues at coordinate 3,682,783 of OX458976.1, forward strand.
TGTAGCGTACGCAAACTGGGATTTTTGTAGATGCTGGATAAAAAGCAACCTGAATCCAGTCCCCATAGAAATCCTGTATATTCGCTGCCTGAGTGACGATTAGGAGAGTAGACAGAGTAATTAGTTTCCACATGATTATATTAGTACAATAAAAACACCACTGAAGTTTACTCTTGCACTGAAGAATATTTAAAGCGTCTGTTTTTATATTCGGATCTGACTCAACTGACTGGTTGCAAAAATACCGTTGTTAACCTCTGCCATGCGACTGATACTACCTACATATCAATAGTAAACATATATAGCATATCTCGCAATATAATGGCTTGTTCACATAAATATCTCACATGACAGAGTTCGTCAGTATAATCAGCAGAATGTTCACTTAATTTATCGTCTGATTGAAGAACGTTCGCCGAAAGAACGATTTCACCAAAAAATATCATCATCACATTAGTTGGATGATGTCCACTACTGGACGTAGGCTTCTCCTAAAGATAGCTACAATGACCGATCCTGCTCTGACCGCATCTGTACCGTTCCCTGTAATATATCGTCGGTGAATGAAACAAATAGTTAACACAATAATATTTTGATGGTCTGCAGGTGGTTGTTCCAGGACTGCTCATTGTATAAATGGGTTTGTATGTTTGTAAACTCACCCAAAATACAGGAGGAATTCCCCGAGTCGAGCTGCTTTTTTTTATTGTGAAAAAAGGATTTAGGTTATTACTTTTTTCTTTAACCACTCGTATCTGACAGCCACGATGGATGAGTTGATTAGATACTGCTTACTGCTCGTTTAAGTTAGTAACGTGAACGTGCCTTAACTCTTGAGGAAAAAACACACTAAACTAAAAATACCCATCGTCAAGAATCAAATAAAACCTGTCACAGCAGGTAAGAAAAATGTATAAGGTAGGTAGCAGATATTATGTTTTAGTGTAGCAGGTATTCCTAAACTTAGATGGACATACAATTGAATAATATACTCGTATTTTATTTCATACTAGCTTTTGCCCGCGACTCTGTCTGCGAAAAATAAAATTAAAATTACTCGCAGATAATATAGCTTTCTAATGGTGAAAGAATTTTTAAAATCGGTCCAGTAGTTTTTGAGTTTATCCATTACAAACAAACAAAAATACATTTTTTTTTTCTTAATAATATTAGTGTAGATTTTGTGGGTATCTCCTAATGTACCTAGTAGTTTTTGAACCTGTTACACAAAAGGATTATTAAAACACAAGTGGGTTTTGTGAACGGAGACGAAAGCGTAGTTTATAATATGTAGTATCCACGATTCATTCACTACTTTATCTCAACACATAACTTGTACTAATTTCAAAAACACAATACTTAGATAACAATGTAATCGTAATTAATAACGCTCAACCTTGCAATTTCTACTACCTACTTACTTGCTAGATATTTCCTGCAAATCAAATCAAATCAAATAATTTTTATTTGCAATATAGGTAAGTACAAATATTGTTACAGAATGAGGTTAGTAAGTAATCTCTATATTTTGCCACAACAAGGCATGCAAATATTTAATACAATTTCAATATATAACTACAGAAAAATTCAATGGGAAATGACGATAAAATTACTCATGTCAATATTTTCCATTAGAAAGTTATTAATTTTATTGTATAATAACATTTGTCAACCAAAAACTTATTCACACATTTCTTAAATTGCAATTAATTAATTATTATTTAATTTAGTTTTTTAATGTCATCTGGTAGGTAATTTAATAAAGATTTTTTGTGCCATGCAAAGACATAATTATCATTTGTAATCGCAATGAAGTTTATCTTATATATATAGGTCAAAAAGCGTGTTTTTTATAACATATCATAACATCACGCCTGTAATCCCCAAAGGGTTAAGCAGAGGTGTACCCATTAGTGCACCCACATTTTGGGCGAGCCTATTGCCATCAACCGGGCACAAATCCAGACTCCGAGGCTGCTACTGAGAAATTCCTGATGGAAAAACCCAATAATTCTTTGCCCGACCTGGGAATCCAACCCAAGACCTCATGCACAGCAGTCGCGCTTGCGACCACTAGACCAACGAGGCAGTGTTTTTAATATAACTGGTAAAGAAAAATCATTTTAATAAAAATAATGGAAATTTCTTAGAAGAAAGTGTGGAGGGATTATGGAGTATTTTCTATATCAATTAAAGCGCTATAATAATATGTAATTATAATACTAGAAATAGGTACAAATTAGATCAACCAAGTTTCAGATTGTTAAAAGTAAGCACTTCTTTTATGGGGTAATGTGTAAAATGCTATAATAAAATACCACTGGATATTCTCCAACTAAATGGGAAAACATTTAAAACATGCATTAAACGCACACTATGTAGGCGAGCATACTATTAGAAGATTATATCACAGATAAAAATGCTTGGCTTAATGCTAGTCCTGCTCCACAGCCACTCGTGCTTACTAATTAGTATTAATTTTAGGATAATGATGTTTCTTACCCCCTAGTATTGTATAGTTTAATATCATTTATTTCAATTTTGTAAATGTGAGTACCATGGAGCTTTTTATTTATTGAGTTACTATGTGTTTTGACTTAATGAGCATGGCAGTTGAGAGCTTGTCATGCTCATTCAAATGTCTCGCTGATGGTGGCGCGTGTGTAGGATCATTTGGCTCCCTCCATGATGGTTGAGCTAGATGGTGCTGATCCATGCGTCATGCTCGTGAACGGGTACTGTCAATTAGGATTGGTCATCTCTTAACTGCCTACATCTTTAATTTTTTTTTATATTTAACTTTTTGTTTATATTCATCTTAATTGTGATCACAATACGTGTAGAATCAACAGGAATAATTTAACCAGGATTTTGTAAAAACCTAATTTAAAAGTGTGCCGTGGAGTTTCTTGCTCGTTCTTCTCCATAGAGGCCTACCCCCGTTTTGGAGCGAGCAACTGGCTTCAATTTTCGGACTAACTAACCGACTCCTTGACAATTCCAAAGTGCCTGTAAACGGTCTAATTGAAATAAATGTTTTTGCCTTTGACTTGTGCCGTGTCCACCCTTATGATAATATGGGACCACCTCCGAACCCTGGATATAAATTTCGTAAAGTTCTGATGTAGGCCTTCGGAGATAAACAAAGGAACTCCTCAGTTCCGAGCAGTAACACGTAATGTGATTTAGTTAATGTACTGCAAATTAAAGATAATTACAGGTTATCTATCCGTGGTAAAATAATCATAGTCTTCGAAGGTACCCGATGAAACTCTTCATTCATGAACTGCTGCACATAGAGGTACTTACAGTGAAAGAGGATTATAAGGAAGATGAAACACATTTTCTTGTTAATTTACGCAGTGTTACCGTTTCTTCATGATTTTGGAAAACAGAAAGTAAAGCGTAAAAAATAAAAATCCTTTTTACTCAAAAGCCTTTAAAAATTACGTATCTAAAATAACTTTATTTTGAGACGTCGGTGGCATTACGAAACAACAAGCTGGATCATGATTGGCGACTTCCAAAACTAAAGACCTTTTTTTAGTTTTTGAAGGTGGTCTTTTATGTACAGGTGGCATTGAAGCATACACATTTACGCCTACTTCAATTTATTAACTAACTATAAAACTGAATTGTCACTGGTCTTGGATCTACCCTCATTTTGTTCGATACACACTATAGTTCCTCGTCTATTCTTCAGATCTTCAATATTTGTCATGACATCATTCACTGTTCTTGCAGACACTTCTTCTCTTGCAAAGAGAACGACAAAGTTCAGTTCTATTCTCATTGTGTTGCGTTGATATAAAATTAAGTAGTTCTCATTCACTAATCTTACAATAGCCCATTCGCGAACATCCTGGTCACCACATTTACAAGTGGTGTTCAACGCCGGCACTACTTCCTCAGCCGTATCGACGACTCTCATCAGCACCGTAAAACGTTTCAATAAATCCCCACCCTCAGTCTTCGTAGTAACTTGAACTATATTTGCGTATGTTCCATCAGCGTAAACACATTGCGCATTATCAGAGCTTTTTGCCAACTCGTAGCGAACGCAAATTGGGCGAGTAGTAAACTTTGAATAAACAGCAACTTCGTGCCACGTCCCATAGAAATCGTTTATATTCGCTGCCTGTACGACGACTAGGAGAGCAGACAAACTTATTAGGTTCCACATGATTACAGTTTTTAGTAAAATATAGGCTCCACTAACGTTAACTCGTATACTGAAAAATATTTGGAACATCCGGGTTTATATTCAGATTTGATTAAACTGCTTGCATAAACATCGTTGTTAACCTCTGGCATGCTACTGATTACCACCTCCATATCAAAAATAAACATGTTGCATATCTTGCTGTATGCTGTGTCATCATCATCTGTCTAGCCTTTTCCCAATTATATTGGGGTCAGCTTTCAGTCTAACCAGATGCAGCTGAATACCAGTGTTTTACATGGAGCGACTGCCTATCCGACCTCCACAACCCAGTAACTGGGTAATACGATACCTCAAGAGGGATCTTTGGAGTTTTGCCAAGGTAAGACAGGTTGTCAGATTTTCGGGCTTCTGACGACCCGTAACGTCTGTTAAAGATCCATGTACGACAGCTGGGACCAACTGCTTAACGTGTTTTCCGAGGCATGGAACGATGTCAGCGATGTCTAAGATAAACTTAGAAAGTACATATGAATTGACAAAGACATACATTGGTGCTTGCCCGGATTCGAACCCACAACCTCATGCATGAGAGGCGGGTGCCTCAACTACTAGGCCATCACGAAACTTTACACGGCTGTATGCAGTGTAACGGCTGGTTTTTCTAATCTTACTGGCAGTTCCAGAGATTATCGCGTTTAAACAAACAAAAAAACTCTTTAGCTTTATTATAATTATTAGTATAGATAATGACGTTTTCAACGTCTACTATATCGCGAACCTGACATCTATTTGATAACCTATTTGATTCTTATTTCAACGAAATTCCCTTGACTTAATTTCTCATTGAGTTTCTATTATATAAGCTGTATTACACGCAATGTCATCTTTAAAATTACTGCAAAAATTTTATTGTCAGAATTAATGGATGATTTATTATGTTTTGTTTATTGCTTTTTAACTGACGCGGTAAAAGGTTATTAAGTCGACTGGTTTTCTTTTAGAGTATAGGAATCTCTTGTTACTATAACTATTTTATATTATGAATAACTTCAAAATTATTAGCCTGTTATTATTCCCACCCAGGGCAATGGTCTCTTCTAAAACAAAGAAGGTTCAAGGCGAATTGGCAATTTTCTTCAAATTTTATTTGAAAGGATATACTCCTAAAGTGGACCCATATAAATTTCGTGAAACTCTTTTGTGAGTGACTTCGGAGATAAACAAAGGAACTCCTCAGTAACGAGCAGTACACGTTTTGCGATTTGGTTAATGTACTGAAGATTCAAGATAATTTCTGGTTTGTTATCTATCCGTGGTCAACTAATAAAGGTCTTCGAAGATAACCCATGGAACTCTTCATCGATGAACAGAACTTATGAAAGGGGATCATGTAGAAGATCAAATATATTCTCTTGTTAATTGAAGTAGTGTTACCGTTTCTTCATGAATTTGAATGATAGGAAGTAGGTACTAAAAAGTGAAAAACAAAAATCATTTTTACTCAAAAGCCTTTGAAAAGTACATAACTAGAATAACTTTATTTTGAGACATCGGCGGCATTACGAAACAATAAGCTGAATCATGATCGGCGACTTCCAAAACTAAAGTCCTTTTTTTAGTTTCTGAAGGCGTTAGTCTTTTATATACAAGTGGCATTGAAGCATTTACATTTACTTCTATTTCAATTTATTAACTTATTATAACACTTAATTGTCACTGGTCTTGGATCCACTCTCATTTTGTTCGATACACACTATGGTTCCTCGTCTATTCTTCAGTTCTTCAGTATTTGTCATGACGTCATTTACTGTTCTTGCAGACACGACTTCTTTTGCAAAGAGTAAAGCAGCGTCCCGTTCTATTTCTACGTGTTCATAAAAAATGAAGAAGTTGTCGTTCAACAATCTTACAACAGCCCACTCGAGTACTTCCTGGTCACCACATTTGCAAGTGGTGTTCAACGCCGGCATTACTTCCTCAGCCGTATCGACGACTCTCATCAGCATTGTAACACGATTCACTAACTCTCCAGCCTCAGTCTTCGTAGAAACTTGAACTATATTTGCATTTATTCCATCAGCGAAATTACATTGCGCATTGTCTGAGCTTTTCGTCAACTCGAAACGAAGGCAATTTGGATGGCTAGTAAACTTTGAATAAACAGCAACTTCGTGCCACGTCCCATAGAATTCGTTTATATTCGCCGCCTGTACGACGACTAGGAGAGTAGACAGACTTATTAGTTTCAACATAATGACAGTTTTTAGTAAAATATAGGCTCCACTAACGTTTCTCGTATACTGAAAAATATTTGGAACATCCGGGTTTATATTCGGATTTGATTCAACTGCTTGCATAAACACCGTTGTTAACCTCTGGCATGCTACTGATTACTACCTTCATATCAAATATAAACATGTTGCATATCTTGCCGTATGCTGTGTAACGGCTTGTTCACATAAATACCTGATAAGACAGTGGATTCCGATTGTACGAATGAGCGTTTGATCAGTCCACGTTCGCACGTACTCAAAAATATAATAGAAATATCTGGGGTAGGGTTCCTATTTCACATAGGAAATATGAAGAAAATAAAATAAGTAGGTATATTGCCATTTTTATTTTTGTTATGCCTATCTTGCCCAGTCACGCTGAAGAACCTACTTTCCATTGACATGTCATTAATATGGACACACCTTAATGGAAAATGTAAAGAGTTAATGGAAACATGAATAACCATTTATAGAATTGTAGTTAAGTATCTCCCAAATATTCCTAAAAAAATTGTTTCTTCATGATACGAGTATTTATCTAGAGTCATTATTAATATAACTTGTTTTATAAATTTCATTTTTATCCAGTACATATAATTATTTCTTCTCTTGGATAACGCATAAATAAAACAAGATAACATAGTCAATTTCCAAACGCTAGTATTTTATGCAAGTAGCAATGAGATATAATATATCTATTTTATTTTGTTACCTCCTTACAAAACTTCATTGTTACTCCTGAATCCACTATAATTTTCTTTGGTACACAATATAGTTCCTTGTCTATTCTTCAGATCTTCAATATTCGTCATGACATCATTCACTGTTGTTGCAGACAAGATTTCTCTTGCCAAGAGTACAGCAGAGTTCTGTTCTGTTTCCTTGTGTTGATATGCAATTAAGTAGTTCTCGTACTCCAATCTTACAATAGCCCATTCGCGAACATCCTGGTCACCACATTTACAAGTGGTGTTCAACGCCGGCACTACTTCCTCAGCCGTATCGACGACTCTCATCAGCATCGTAAAACGATTCACTAAATCTCCGCTCTCAAAATACCTAGAGATTTGAACTATATTTGCGTTTATTCCATCAGCGAAAACACATTGCGCATTATCTGAACTTTTTGCAAACTCGAAGCGAAGGCAACCTGGACGGTCAGAAAATTTTGAATAAATAGCAACTTCGTACCACGTCCCAAAGAAATCGTTTATATTTGCCGCCTGTACGACGATTATGAGAGCAGACAAACTTATTAGTTTCCACATGATTACAGTTTTTAGTAAAATATAGGCTCCACTAACATTTACTCGTATACTGAAAAATATTTGAAACAACCAAGTTTATATTCAGATTGGATTCAACTGCTTGCGTAAACACCGTTGTTAACCTCTGGCATGCTACTGATTACTACCTTTATATAAAAAATAAACATGCATATCTTGCTGTATGCTGTGTCATCATCATCTGCCTAGCCTTTTCCCAATTATGTTGAAGTCGGCTTTCAGTCTATGCGGATGCAGCTTAATACCAGTATTTTTCATGGAGCGACTGCCTGTCTGACCTTTACCACCCAGTAACTGGGTAATACGATACGTCAAGAGGTATCTTTGAAGTTTTGCCAAGGTAAGACTGGTTGTCAGATTGTCGGGCTTCTGACGACCCATAACGCCTGTTAAAGATCCATGTACGACAGCCGGGACCAACTACTTAACGTGCTTTCCGGCACGTTAAGGCACGGAACGATGTCAGCGATGTCTAAGATAAACTTAGAAAGTAAATATAAATTGAAAAAGACACATTGATACTTTCCCGGATTCGAACCCACAATTTCATGCATGAGAGGCGGGCGCTTCAACCACTAGGCCGTCACGACATTTTATACGACTACATGCTGTTTTTTCTAATCTTGCTGGCAGTTACAAGGATTATCGCGTTTAAGCAAACAAAAGAACTCTTTAGCTTCATTGTAATTATTAGTATAGATAATGACGTTTTCAACGTCTACTATATCGCAAACCTGACATCTATTTGATTCTTATTTTAACCAAATTCCCTTGACTTAATTTCTCATCGAGTTTCTATTATTAAGCTGTATGTACTATATGCAATGTCATCTTTAAAATTACTGCAAATGTTTTTGTAAGAATTTATGGATGATTTATTATGATATTGTGTTTATTGTTTTTTAACTGACGCGGTAAAAGGTTATTAATTAAAAGTGGTTTCTTTTAGAGTATAGGAATCTCTTGTTACTACTTTTTTATTATTAATAACTACAAAATTATCAGCCAGTTATTATCCCCACCCAGGGCAAAGGTTTCTTCTAATACAAAGAAGGTTCAAGGCGAATTGGGAATTTTCTTCGAATTTTATTTGAAGGGATATACTCCTAAAGTGGACCCATATAAATTTCGTGAAACTCTTTTGTGAGTGACTTCGGAAATAAACAAAGGAACTCCTCAGTAACGAGCAGTACAGGTATTGCGATTTGGTTAATGTACTGAATATCAAAGATAGTTTCTGGTTAGTTATCTATCCGTGGTCAACTAATCATGGTCTTATGAAAGGGGATCATGTAGAAGATCAAACATATTCTCTTGTTAATTGAAGTAGTGTTACCGTTTCTTCATGAATATAGATGATAGGAAGTAGGTACTAAAAAGTGAAAATCATTTTTTTTTCTCAAAGGCCTTTAAAAAATACATAACTAAAATAACTTTATTTTGAGAAGTCGACGGCATTACGAAACAACAAGCTGAATCATGATCGGCGACTTCCAAAACTAATTCTTTTAAGAAACATGAAGAAAAGAAAATAAGTTCATTGCCATTTTTATTTTTACTATGCGTATCTTACCCAGTCCCGCTAAAGAACTTCCTTCCCATTGACATGTCACTGATGCGAACACACTTTCCTTGAGAAAAACACACTAAACTTAAAATACCTGTCAAGGCAGGGAACCCGTCAAGATTCTGACAGAACCTGCACGAGCAGTTAAGGAAAATGTAAAGTTATAATGGAAACTTGAATAGTTTAGTATAGACAGAATCTCTAAGTTAGATGCGCATACGATTTTTAATAATAATTTATAGAATTGCAGTTAGTTATCTCCTAAATATTCCTAAAGTTTCGTTTCTTCAATAAACGAGGTTTCTTCATAATGAGGTTGTTTTGTACATTTCTTCATCTAGTTTACGAGTATCTCCTTATTTACTTTTTACAAGTAGAATTGAGGCGTTTATTCATATATTAATTTATTATTATTAACTCGTTACAAAACTTCATTGTCACTCTTGAATCCACTATAATTTTCTTTGGTACACACCATTGTTCCTTGTCTATTCTTCAGATCTTCAATATTTGTCATGACATCATTTAATGTGGTTGCAGGCACGACTTCTTTAGCAAAGAGTAAAGCATTGCTCTGTTCTTTGTCCAAGTGATATAAAATGAAGTAGTCGTCGTTCACAAATCTTGCAACAGCTCGATCGCGAACCTCTTTGTCGCCACACTTACAGCTGATGTTCAATGCTGGCATCACTTCAGCAGCCGTATCGACTGCTATTATCGGCATCGACATACGATGCACTAATTGTCCAGCCACATTCGTCATTGAAAGCTGAACTGTAGTTGTGTTTCTTCCATCAGCATAAACACATTGCATATTTTCTGTGCTTTCCTCGAACGAAAAGCGTACGCAAACTCGGATACTAACGGGATAAAAAGCAACCTCGATCCAGTCCCCATAGAAATCGTTTATATTCGCTGCCTGAGCGACGATTAGGAGAGCAGATAGACTTATTAATTTCCACATGGCTTTATATAGGTACCACTGACGTTTGCTCTTGAACTGAAAAATATTAGGAACGTTTGTATTTATATTCGAATCTGACTCAACTGACTGGTTTTAAAAACACCGTTATTAATCTGATAATTTCTAATATGCTGCATATTTTGTATATTTTATATGCTGTATAACGGGTCGTTCACATAAACATCTTTTATGATAGAGTGCGGCACTATTACCAGAAGAATGTTCTCCCAAATGCTCGTTTTACCAAAGAACAATTGCTCGAAAGAAAAAATGCCCAAAACACGTTAGTCCGAATGATTCTTCAATTGAAGAACGTTTGCTCAAAATTTAATTAAACCGCATATAAATATATAATTAGTAGCAGTAGCGCATAATAATCAGCACACGAGTGGCAAAGATATTTAGATATGTATTTTTTAATGTTTTTCCATTAATAATTCTCGTGACTTTGGTGCACTCACAACACGGTGCAGTGGCTGAACGATTGGCTAGTGCACCGCGTCTCTGAGGTTCAATTCGCATATGAAAAGATTTGCAGTGCGTCGATTCTGTAAAATTCAAACGTCAACTCGCATCTCACATCGCTTTTTACTGTCACTTCGCTTAAGGTTCAAAATGATCTTGATTTTGCATTCTTTAAGCATCACCTAATAACAAGCGGAAGTGAAGTGAGCTCCGAAGCGACACAATCGCAAGAGTGGTGCTGGTGTAAATTCGAATTATCAACCGAGTTTTTAGAATGCCAATCAAGACACTCACAGCGGATTCTGATTCGAAGTTTAGAATGAGGTCTTACAGAATTACACAGTTATTGGTGTACCTACATAAACGCCTTTCCGTTTCTAAACGCCACTTAAAATACAGAAAATATTAATTATTAAGAATATCTTCTGTATGTCAACTTCTTCATGTTGGAAAAAATATAATTATAATAGTTTAATTAAATATTACTACTTTAATATGGACGCACCTTAATTTAAGAGAAAATAAAACATGCAAAACTAAAAATACCAGTAGAATAGGAAAAAGTAAACAGATAATCGTGACGATTACCTTGTTTACAAAGTAGACTACCATTTTTATCTTTTTCTGCCCAATTAAACAAGAAAGGGATGAAAATAAATTAGATTTTAGTTAATCTAAAATTCCATGCAGTTGTTTAAGGCAAAACTAATTTGAAATCTTTAACTTAGTTCTAAAATATCACCGACCTTTTCTTCTGCTGTATGTTATTAAGAGATGCCAATTCTCTAATTTTAGTGTAGTTTCTGAACAAAGGAACCGGCGGATCAATGATAAATTGAATAGTTTAGTAAGGCCAGTTTGCTAGTGTATTTAAGCTAGATGCACATAATACTCGATTGCTTAATAATATTTTTATTAATTGTAGGTGTAGTTATGTTCTCGGATCGTGGGATCCGTGTTACGTGTCATTTAGTTTTGGTTTCTTTTTTATTATGATCGATTTTTTACAAGCTTTATTTTTACTTTCACTTTTTCACAAGCTTCTGTTTACTTTCACTTTGTGTGTTTGTCATCAAAACTTGCGAGTTAAAGATCCACTTCCCGGTTTCCGATTGTGTCCAAATTTTGCATGCATGTGTATATCAAAGAAGGATTCAATAGTATTAAATTGATCTTTGACATGACATGTCGCTGATCTGATGATGGAGCTGAAAGGTGGCAATAGGAGTTTGGGCTCGTTTGTTTTGTGTTGACAAGTACTTTGATCTTAGATTTCCATCTAAGATCAAAGTATTCCCTGGTTTCCACCAGGGTCTGATGATGGAACTGGAAGTTGGCCGTAGGAACTCCGTAATAAAGCGACACAACCCCATCGAATTTGGGCTCGATTGGTTTGTCTTGACGGATACTTTGGTCCCAGGTGGTAACCAGGATCAGATGATGGAGGTGAAAGTACCCATAGAAAATTCGCATCAAAAATACCGAAAAGTTAAAAATCTAATTTAAAAAAAAAAAGCATGTTACACTAGGACGACGAGAGAAATAAAGGAGGTTTAACAAGCTTTTATTTTAAAAATGGGATTCAGAATTAAATTATTTTAAACTTTTTTGGTCCTTTCATTAACAGGTAATAAAAGCTTGTTATTAAAACCTTTTTTTTATATTTTTATAACTTATACATATATTACATATAATAAAAATAAAATATATGAGGTATTTAAATATTGCGAGTATGTCTTCCAAAAAGTTGTTTAGTTTTTTGTGTAGGTACCTTGTTTTTATTCTAGATTTTATTTTTTAAATACATTTTGTTTTTAAAAGTTTATCTTTTCTTGAATGACATTCTGACTTTTGTTCACTTGATACTGATAGGTACTTAATTATACTTATCTCAAAACAACAGAAATGCGAGTTCAAGAGCCGTGTGATAGGCACCTCATTATTATATAAACATATTATTATAACCCTGTCACGAGAATCGAAGGTATTAAGGTATTATCTACTAGCTTCTGCCCGCGACTTTGTCCACGTCTGCGTGGATTTTGAAACCCGTGTTGAGTAACGTCTTTGCTTACTGTCATGCTGTCGTGGGTCGTAGCGTGTTTTAGACCCTATACAGGGTCATTGTAAAAATACCGGAAACCTGAAAAGGGGTAATTGTACTCGTCATTATGAACCACTTTTACTACAGGCCCAACCCTGAAATCATGAAAAACAAATCAGATGTACCTTATGATCGTGTTGTGAAGCATTTTTGTAGGGAACAGCTGATTTTTTTTTCATGATTTCAGAGTTGGTCCCATATTAAAAGTTGTTCATAATGAAGAGTACTACGAACCATTTTCAGGTATCGGGTATTTTTTCAATTACCCTGTATATTCCTCATAAATCTGGCTATTATAATTATGCAAAAATATTTTTTTCAAATCTTACTGGTAGTTCCAGAGATTAGCCTGTGTAAACAAACAAAAAAAACTCTTTAGCTTTATTATATTGAAGAATAGATAATGTCTAGTTCAATGTAACGCGAATCTGACATCTATTTGATAACCTATTTGATTCTAATTTCCTTGACATAATTTCTCATTGAGTTTCTATTATGCAAGCTGTATGTACCTACAGTCAACAAAAAAGATAGGTATGCAGGGTTGTCCGATATAATTGAAGTTAGTCAAAGTCAAAGTCAAAAACATTTATTTCAATTAGACCATTTATAGGCACTTTTGAATTGTCAAGGAGTCGGTCAGTTAGTCCGAAAGTTAAAGCTAGTTGCTCGTTCCAAAACGGAGGTAAGCCTCTATGGAGAAAAACGAGAAAGAAACTCCACGGCACTCTTTTAAATTAGTTTTTTTACAAAATCCTGGTTACATTATTCTTGTTGATTCTACATGCGATCACAATGAAGATGAATATAAAACAGTAATACCAAATAATAAAAATAAAGATGTAAGAGATGACCAATCCCACTCGTTCACGAGCATGACGCATGGATCAGCACCACCTAGCTCAACCATCATGGAGGGAGCCATAGTTTAAAGTTGGACCGACCCATTACAACACTAGTAAGACTAGTATAACCCTCTGTTCTCCCCATATGGAGGATATCTCTAATATTATAGATCATAAACGGAGGCAGCAGCCACAGGCCACCAGAACCATTACTGCAGAAAAACCTTTTTGCAGTAAGGTTTCTGGTGTAGCTACACCCAGCTACAGTAGCAGAACTTTGCATTTGGTTTTGGTTTATTTTAATTAAAAACAATGGGTTGATCATAAATAATTTTATTTTAAACAAAATAACACAAATTCTTATTAGTAGGCCTACCATGATCCAATTAAAAACGTTTCAAAAGCAAGACATTTCAGTTAAGGTTCTTAAACTGCATCGCTCCAATTCGTACCATGAAATCCAATTCGCTCAGCGGCATTTAAATCGTTGAAACAGTTTAGGTTAGAGAAATAGTAACTTTAAATGAATTTACAGTATAGCGTTTGAGTTGAGCTGCTATAAGGACTACATAGTACCAAATTAAAAAAAAAAAATAGAAGAAAATCGCTGTCAGATGGCAGGTATGGCCTAAATGGAATCTTTACATTGAAGTCATGGTACGAATTTGAAGAACAGCTCAGTTTAGGTCCTAATTTGGATCGCGGTAAGAGCTCATGGTAGGAATGCAGAACATTTTATGTTCAACATTTCAATTTTGGACAACAATCTGGGTATACTAACTCTTTAGAGCCTTCTTGCTTCAAATAATATATTTCGCACCCTGGATCATCTGTTTTAGGAAAATCGCATCTGGAAATAATTAAAAAAAAAAACACTGATTATAATTTTACTACCCAATATGGACTAATAAAAGGTTACAAGTATCAAAGATTTGCTGAAAATGACAAAACTATATAAGTTGGTCATCATCTTGTCCTTTGCAGTCCACACACGAGGCCAGTTTACATGTTAGTTCAGTCACTGACCTTGTGTATGAATTCTTTTTAAGACAGTTCAGTATTGACTAGCTTTATGTGAGTCATCTGCCTATCCTTTTCCCAACAAAGTTGGGGTCGGTTTCTAGTCTAACCGGATGCAGCTGAATACCAGTATTTTACATGGAGCGACCCTATCTGTCCTGCACAACCCAGTAACTCGGTAATACGATACTCCTAGGTAAGACTGGTTGTCAGACTTTCAAGCTTCAAAGATCCACGTATGACAGCCGGGACCAACAGCTTAACGTGCTTTCCGAAGCACGGAATGATGTCAGTAATGTCTGAGATAAACTTTAGAAAGTACATATGAATTGAAAAAGTCAAATTGGTACTTGCGCGGATTCGAACCCACAACCTCATACATGAGAGGCGGGCGCCTTAACCGCTGTGCCATCACGACATATGGCTGGCTTCGTGTGAGTACATTATTATAAACTCAAACTGGCCTTGCTATCAGCCTTTTGGGCACTTGCCCCATTGACAGCGACACATAAGAATTTTTCGATGCCCTAAGATGTTTCGCCTTTCTGTCTTTTTTAAAAATTTAACATTTTTATAATTTATCGAGAATGAATAAATTGATCGAAATATGTTAAATGGTATCTATAGCTTTCTCTTCTCTTTTTTTATTTCGAATCACCATTTTTATCGTTTCGTCGACCAATGTATACCAGCTCTTAATACTTACTTCATATACGTGATCGAAGTAGGCTCGCATTTTATTAACAAACAATTCGGTCCTGGTGCTATTGTATGGAAAGGAAGTACAATATCCAAAAGCTCCACATAGCAACCTCTATCTGAAAAATAATTAACAGTTGATTACATACATACGTCATGCCTGTAATCCCCGAAGGGTTAGGCAGAGGTGTACCCATAGTTCCATGTAATAGGGGGCGAGCCTATTTCTCGTCATCCGGGCACAAATCAACTGATATATTCCTGATAGAAAAACCTAATAACATTTGCCCGACCTGGGAATCGAACCTAAGATATCATGCTCAGTAGTCGCGCTATGCGACCACTAGATTAACAAGGCAGTTTGACAACAGTTGATAACAGTTACAGATATAGATGACACACAGATTACAGATAACAGTTGATACTGCTTATAGCTCTTATAGCTAAAGCAGAATGGCCACATTTAGCTGCGGCAAAACTTACTTTTCGGTAGCTCGAGAGATCGAAAAATCACCGATTACCGCTGGTTCTAGTAGCTAGACTGTTTTGACCTTTATGTCCAGTTTAAAAAAAGCCTACATCTTTTTTTATAATCTTTGGTTTTGGGGGCTTTAGGGGGAGCTCGTGGCTAAGTAATAACAGCCGCGCGGGTTGATCCATCAGGTCAAGCTACACTTGCCGAGGTTGGTCTGTGGAAAAATGACCATCTTCACACACCAAGACTTCTCCAAGCGTAGGAAAGCACGTTTAGTCATTACCGACTGCTAAACGTGGATCTTCAGAAGCCCAAAAGTCTTACACTCAGTCTTACGAAGCGATATCGTATTACCCAGTTCTAGGTTGTCGAGGTTAAATAGGCAGTCGCTCCATGTAAAACACAGTAAGACTGGAAACCGACCCCAACATAGCCAGGAAAAGGCTAGACAAATTGAATGTTTCTCTTAAAAAAGTAGCATAATTTTAGTATATCGTATCATGCCACTCTTCTTCATTTCACGCCTTCCGAAAACGCGGTTCTAAAAATAACCGAGTCGACTAAATAAACAGTAATAGATACCTATATTATTAACGTTAATATTCTATTTCTCCGTATAAAGACGTTCTAGTGATGACGTCATGTTGATGATTCAGAATCGAAGTGTTCTGCTAAAAGCTAATGATTGAGTATACAGAGCTGTGTACATAATCTGTTTGTTTAATTAGAGACGGAAGAGGATTTCCTCGCGCTATGATTGATTGGCTATGACGTGACTACGTAGTGAAAAAATGGCTAATGTTCATCGCTCATAACAACACCGCTCTGACACGTCAATGGTCCAGCCGAAATCACCTCGAAAAATGCGCGCTGGATGTGAGCTGTAATCCTAATTATTTTTTTAATAAAAGCAGACTTTACTCGATGCCCCAAAAGCTATCTGCCAGTAGTGGAAATCCGGTCAAAAGGTTAAAGGTTATCGGAAGTATTCCAGTTTTGGTACCTACCTATTTTGTTTTAGCACCAAAGGCATTCCTATTTGAGTGGTGCTTTAACACCACGTTAAAATATTGATTGGTGCCCAATGCATAGGTGACCTGGAGCGAAACACAAAACCCTACGCTAAAAGTCTCGCTTTTGACCACGAATCCCGGGAAGTATATTTTTATCTACTTAGAGTCAGTTATTTTGTAGGTTTTTTTTTTATATGTTAGTAATTTTAAATCCATACAACATTTACAATGTATTTCGTAAACAAAAAGACCTCGGGAACCTTGACATGTTCATGTAGGCTTTTGCAGATCGAAATATAAAATACATACTTGATTTTTATTTGTCTGTCTGACATTTCTTTTTATAAACCATTTTATTTCCAATATCCTACGCACATAGCATATCCTGGCATGTATAGTATTAACCAATAACTCCAAGACATAGTTACCTTCTATAAAGAAACACTTTATTTTAGATTTTTGTAATATTAGATTTTTTGTGGCTTTGAAATCAATAAATAGTAAGTCACTTGACAATGTTACGTCACAATTATAATAACTGACGTCACAGTTCAATATTGCCATTCAAAATCTAAGAATCGCGTTTTGACACGTCATAGAAGTACGTCAATTGAATGGTGGTAGCCTATTGAAAAACAGCACAGATAGTTTTTGATTAATCCGGACGGATTAATCAAGTTTTGTAAGAAGCCATCTCTTTCGTGGCCTGCTGCGACCCCGATTCACTGTCTCAGGGCACCAACTGTGTACTCCTTTGGACCTCAGTTTGTCCAACATGCGGCAGACATATACTGCCGAGTCCCATTTAAGTTGGGCAACCTTTTGAGCCACGTTAGCTATCCCTGTTTTTTAGTAGTGTATAGTATTTATTTTTTATTTGTTTAAACAAAAATTGATGAACAAACCCAGTAGCAAAAAGCATATTTTCAAAATAAGTACTGCGGGTACTATTCGGCGCAACTTACTTATCACGTCCCTTTATGAGTCTCATTAGTTATAATGAGTGTTGTCGAATATAATGACGCCACAACAGTTGATGTATCAATTTTACAAAAAACCTTCGTTTTACGTTACCATGGTCGCATAAAAAAAGTTTTATGCGACCATGGTAACGTAAAACGAAGGTTTTATTTACAACAAAATTATGTTGTATTGAACCAAAATATAATTAAAATTAGCTTTTATCCGCGTGATTTTTATAACGCATCTCTAGTTTTTTTATAATCAAATATAATATGAGAGCACTCAGGAATTTCGTAGCTTTCTACCAGTAAAAGAAGATTGAAAATCAGACTAGCAGTTTCGAAGATTAGCGCATTCAAGTAAAAAACCAACAATGGTGCCGATTCCCTTGTTCACAAACTAGACTAAATTTAGAGAATCGACATCTCTTACTAACATACAGCGAAAGGAAAGGACGGTGACATTTAAGAACTAAGTTAGCGATGTCAAATAAATAAGTTTTGCCTTGAACTTTTCCGTATTTTTAATCCATACGTTTTAAGATGTCAACTATAATATAATTGTATGGATGTGCCAGATTGACTAAATTTGACAGGCCTTATTTACATTAGTTTCTTTCTTGCTTTATTGGACAGAAAAAGATGGAAATAGTCTAATTTTAGTTAAGTTTGTGACCAAGGGAATCGGTACCAATTTACTCTCAAACTTAATACTATTATTATTTAAAGCAAATAACACTCAGCAAAAAGTATAATACATTTTAAATATGCCTAATTATTAACATTTCACATGCGTCACGTTTATAATATGAACATAAAACTTATAGGCAACGTCGGTTTGTACGTCATAGAATATTATCTGGCTTTTCCTGTTTCTATGACGTTTTAATTTTTAAATTATAGCTCCACTTTTAATTTTTTATGGGTTTTATATATCAGGGATATTATAAATTGCTTTATCGGACCTCGTAATTTTTTAGATAATGTCATCATTGGGCATTGATTACTGTACCGGGGGATTAAATCTACTCGAATAAACATACTTAGAACTACCATTTCGTATTAATCTAATGCTACGATCCTTACATACTCCTGTCGCCTCGTCCACGTTCATATATCTCGTCATACAAGCACGCGTTAGTTACAAATACAGCGCACCTGACCTTTCTGAAGAACCTCACCAATAAGGTCAGTGTTTTTCCTAGGGCGATCCTTTCTGCGTTTCCACTCACATTTGCCATTTAAAATTGCTTTTATCAACTGCCTTTCACTCATCCTCTCAATATGACCGAACCATCTAAGCATACTCTTTTCAATCTATGTCTACTTAGGTTATGAATTTTTTTAGATATGAGAAACAGGGTGTAAAGTTTCTCATCCTCCGTTGAAAAGGGAGGATACTCCGACCAGACAGGTGTGTCTGGTGGGCTACTGCCTGACGGTTGTTGACGAGATTTTGTACTTATGCTAATGTCGCGGCTGACTTTGATAGCGCGATGTAGGAATTGTTAGTTGTAGTTCGTATTCTGTGCTATAGATGTCGCTTTACATCAATTAGCTTTATTTAGACCCACCCATACTTTTAAACTTAATTTAAAACAATTAAGACATTAAAAGATTAAAACAGCCTAGCACTTGCATGATGTTTATATTTGAATTGAGCAACTTTTGAACTGTGTATTCTTCTTAATGAATTTTCTAAACAAAGTTAAAATTCACTTGTTGCTGTATGTTAATGGAATTAAGGAGTTTGTTTGTGAAGAGAATGTTGAGAATGTGTGTTTTAATTAGATTAGCAACACCTACGTGCTTTAAACATTGCATCACACGTTTAAATTTTTAGATACATCAAAAGAGCAATTTTTATAACCATTAGAACGATCGCAATCTAATCTCAGTCTCATCAAAAGTGCTTTTTCATTAGTAAAATTGACATTCTGATAAAATCGGCGTGTCGGCGTTATTGAATAGAAACTTCAAATCCATATTTTTTTAAGTGTGTAATTTGAGTGGGAAATTAAATCAAACGCCAAAACTATACAAATAAATAAAATTAAAGTGTCTGTCTGTAATGTCAAAATAACAGCTTTTCACCAATTTAATATAAATGTTTACAAGTCACCTCATCATCATCATCTTCCTCCCCTTGTCCCATGTTACTTGGGGTCGGCGCAACATGTTTTCCTCTTCCATTCCGTCCTGTCAGCCGTCATGCAATCACTGACTCCCCTTTCATTCATATCCTTCATCACACAATCCATCCATCTTTTCTTTGATTTTCCTCTTGCTCTCCATCCATCCACCAAGAACAAGAAAAAAAACCAACACAAGTCACCTACTTACAAGAAAAAAAAGCATTTTTGTTTATTTTGTCTGTCTAATTGTCCGTGTAATCTCCGAAACGGCTAAACAGATTTTGGGACTAGGGCTGAGACTTGCACTAGCAGGCAGCTGTTACATAAGAGATATGGAGTAATTTAGGCTACTTTTGGTTTTATAAAAAGAAATAGGGTCCACGTCAAATAAAAACCCGTGTTAACCAACATTCACGAGAATGAAGTCACGGTTAGAATCTTATTACGAATTATAGAGGAAATTCCTTCGATTTAACATAATAAAGAACCAATTTGGACAGATATCGATCTAACACCCACTTCAAAACATTTTTTATAGCAAAGCTATTAAACTAGAACTCACTCGTAACAAACTAACGGTATAACATTCCTGAGAAAAAACCCCGAATTTGAGCAAAATTATAAACAAAATAACTCATTTTGTATATATATACGAACAACAAAATTATTGAGTTCAAAACTAGTTTTATTATTTTACTACAAAATATATTGTTTGTTATCCATCCATACTAATATTACTGCCTCGTTGGTCTAGTGGTCGCAAGCGCAACTGCTGTGCATGAGGTCTTGGGTTCGAT
Source organism: Hoplodrina ambigua (assembly GCA_949774945.1). NCBI lineage: Eukaryota > Metazoa > Arthropoda > Insecta > Lepidoptera > Noctuidae > Hoplodrina > Hoplodrina ambigua. Next base: position 3,703,553 of record OX458976.1, read on the forward strand.
TCCCAGGTCGGGCAAAGTGTTATTGGGTATTTCCATCAGAAATTTCTCAATAACTGGACTGGATTTGTGCCCGGTTGATGGCAATAGGCTCGCCACCTATTACATGGGACTAAAAAACATAACTGGCGAAATGTGGGTGTACTAATGGGTACACCTCTGCCTAACCCTTCGGGGATTGCAGGCGTGATGTTATGTTATGTATGTCTCGTTACGTGGGACTTGAGTAAAATTTATAAAATATACTTACTGAATTTTCCAGATACATGTTTCACTAACTCATGGTACATTACCGCTTTAGCCATACCAGCGATAAAAGCAAAAACAAAAATGTTTAGCAACATCTCCATTTCAAAATTTAAATATTGAATGTAGTTTGAAATGTTCTCGCTCTCCGAGATTTAAGTGATAAATTAAAAAAAAACGTTTTCTATTTATTCCATTTCAACTGAACTCAATTAAATATTTATAATTACATTTTGTATTTTAATTTTCAAATTACATGTTCATAAATAATAAAATACATTATAATTACAAGTTTTTGATAAACGGTTACACGGTTATTTATCTAAAACAATTATTTAAAATACATATAACAACTAGCAACTATGGACATTATTTAAAATAATAATATATTTAATATAATTTTTTTATTTTTTATTTTATAATTTATATTTTAATAATAATATATTTAAAAAAAAAATAATAGTAAAAAATAAAAATCTTCGCTGTAGTGTGCGTAGGGCACGAGTGTTATATTTATCAGCGTTTTATAATTATGTGCTAGCTAGACGCGGCATTAATAAAGGGTTATGTTTTATTGACTGACTAGACTTGTCCAAACCAAAAAAGCAAAAAAAAAGAGAATAAAAATTGGGCATTAAGACCTCTAACAGTAAACTCTAATGTCATTTATTCCCCAATTCAATTAACTAATTCCTAATTGATTTCAAAGCAACTGAAAATATTTTCTTGAACATTTCGAAAATAATCTATCATCTATTTTTTTTCCAAGAAAAGTTTTTGTAAAAGTTTAATAAATAACTACCTCTTAATAGTGCCTTAGTAATGTTTTAATTTGATTCCAACTCAAAGTTACGATCATACATTTGATTTTAATTTCCAATTTTCATGCTCTTAATAACTCGGCGATAGGCTGCATGATTACCTATAACAAGTTTTTTAATAGTGTTACGCTTCAAAATTTTTTTCAAGGTCAATGAAGTGTAAAGAAGTTGCTGCGCTCACCTTGTTTGTCGTGACATCGCCAAGCGACTGGTAGACTTTCCACTTGACCAAAGAACTGGCCTTTTCTTGGTCCAAAGAATAAGCATTGCCATACAATGTGGCATTGCCGTCAGCCTTTTGGACACTTGCCCCATTGACGGCGATGCAATCGAGTGTTTTGATGCCTTATAGCTTCCCCCCTTTCTCTTTTATAAATTGTTCAATATTTACAAACTTATGGACTTAAAAATAATATCAAAAATTAAAAAGTTATAACTTTTACTTAAGTTTATAATATTACTCATATATTTTGTGTAAGTTGTAAAATGTAATAGAATGTTTTTTATTTTAGCTAAAAATGTTCAAAATCATGTCGCAATCTCACCTCATTGACATAAACTTGTCAAAAACTTAAATCAATGACAAAAAAAAAAGAAATAAAAGTCAAAAAGAATTATTATTAAATGAAAGGTATTTTTGGCAGAAAAATACTAATTATGAGAATTACGGCGAAACTATTCAAATATCATATTATAATAAAATCCATGTAGAATATTTTGAAAATTGTTTTATTTAATTTGCAACTCTCAAGAAGTCTTTTATACCTTCATTTATAATTTAGACCTTACATTGTTATTATTATTAGAATCATTTTTCGATGTGCCGTTCGTATTATCCCATGGAATGTCAGCTTCATAACACTTAACCATAGGACAACATCTGGGGTAAGGCTCGTCAGTCTGTGCTTCAGTGACGTGGCACTCCATGTTATTAGTATCAAGAGATGAAACGCCGCATCTAGAAAAAAAAAGTGCTGTATAAGTTGGATGATTAGAAAAATAAAACGGCCAACACGAAGGGTTCCGTACCATCTTATTTTTTTACATAATACATAGAATAAAAAAATAACGAAATATAAAGAAATTCTAATAGAAAAATATTACAATAGTAACACTTTTTTTTCGACTTGGAAATCGAAACCAGAATCCCATGCTCAACAATCGCGCTTGCAACCACGAGACCAACGGAAAAGTTGATGTAATATTTACAATACCAAAACTTACGAAACGTATTCGATCCGTTTGTGTGTGCAGTGTATCAAATAACAGTATCCCAGGGCGTTGATGGACTCGCTGAAGGGAATCACGTCGTCGACTTCCCTGATATAACTTCCTGTTTTATTAGCTGAAAACATTATTTAAACTTAATTCAAAGTCAAAGTCAAGTCATTTATTTCAATTAACCCTATAGAAGGCATTTTTAATAAAGAAAAAATTGATTTAAATCTAGTTGCCCCTTCCAAAAGCAAGTTTTGTATGGTGAAGAATCAAATAAAATAAGTTGCTATGGCCTTTTTTATGGGGAACTTTATGGACTGGCCTCCACCTCGGAGAAAGCGTAGGGGTGTGTTGGACTCCTACCGACTAAAACCCCACGGTGGTCCTCCAACCGCTACCTCTGGCCTGGGCACGGAGGTCACTCTGGGCATTCTTCCGCACCGCGGCAGGTTTTGACCATTCACTACAAAGCGGTCCCGTCAGCCACCGGCCACTCTAACTCCAGAAAGGAGCGCAAGTGTGCATGTTCCTATGGCCTAGTGGTTAAGGACTCTCGTTTGTCTTGCACCAGGTACTGATTTCGATACCAGACAATTACCAATGTGACTTTTTCAATTCATATGTTAAGTACATATGAATTCACACCGTTATAAAAAAGGAGGAACTATAAAATAAAAAGAAGGTTCATATAACTTAGAAGAACCCATCACATGTAGTTTTGAGAAAAGTCGTAAAAATAAGAGGAGAAACTTATTAAAAGGTCTAACCAGCCTGTTTTATCCCATAGAAAGGTTAAGGCTCTCTTTCCATACATTTCTTTAATTATACAACGTGTAACGGAACGTGTATATACATGCAAAGAGTAAGGCTTCTTTGGATGATAACTAACTAACTATGGCAAGGGTTTCAGCTCAATATAAAATTCTTTAAAAATTTATACCAAATTTTCGGTTTCATATGTTTCTTAAATTTAAATCATAACAAACGTGTCAAACCGCACTACGTGGGTCAAAAACTTTCTACGTTACTTGCCTAATATCACGATAAATCTCTTCCGTAATTCTGCGCGCCTAGTACCACATAGTAGCCTACTGCAGGCGGTGTTCTTTGTTGATCATAATTTCCGAACATGTAGAGATAGGATTAAAAAACCCTTGCCCATATCGTTTGTTATCATCCAAAGAAGCCTTGCTGTTAGTATGTATATACCGTTTCCGTTATACGTTGTATACCAATACTTTCGGTAGGAGTCAAGCCTGCCCCGAAGGCAAATGCAGTGTAAATACTTATGTAACAAAATATGAAAACAAAAGACTAACCAAATTCAACGGGTTTCTTCGGTAACTTATTGCTCCAAGTAATAGCTGTTGTACCAACTATCAGTACAGAAATCAAAATATTAAAAATCATGTTTTTTCCTTCACCCATGTCAATAATAATTTTAAAAGCAGTTAATATAATCACAACAAATATTTTTAAAAACAGCTGTAAATTTTACACGTTTCTTAAATGATATTTGTCATTTTGTAATTATTCAAAATTATATTATTTTTTGACACACTCGCGACTTTCGCAGCGATAATGCGATTTTTACTTTTAACAATGTACCGATAAGGACTAAAGTAAATTGACGTATTTGCGACGTGTAAAATGGAGTTTCCCAGATTAATTTTGTAGTTAACACTTCTTTTTCGTTATTTTTTTTTATTGACAGAGAGTACACATTTTTCTTCACGTTCAAACGTTTTATTTGTTTTTCCACAGTCGTGGTTAACACTTGAATCACGTTGAATAGTACCAAGGATTATCTTTAATTAGATTTTTTTTTTCATGTTGTTTTAGTACTAAGCATGTCGTTGATGTGTTACCTGAGAATTTAATTTAATAATTCTTAATTATCATGTTCACAGTCTGATGAAGTCAGAATCATTGTTTTTATGACATGCTGTTTTAAATTAGTACATTCGGTTTAATCAATGGTACATGGTGAACCTTCACGCTTGTTATCGATGAAGGAGAAGGCAGAGGTTAATAACAAAATTTTACATTCATTCATGTCTTAAATAATTGCCATTCCTTGTTTTTGAAGGTCACAATTTATTAGCCTCCTAGTTAATAAGCCGATCAATATCATTTTTTTTTCATGTACTTTGTAGCTGCTTGAATAATGGATTTGTGCCCAGATATCGTTCCTAGATCATAAGATTTAAGGTGGAAGCTCCACGGTAGTCTACGAAATTCAAATTTTCTTACGTTTTTTGCAATTTGCAAGTCAGTATTACGTTTAATGTTAATTAAAGTATGATTCGCGGGCGTAATCATAACTGAAGGCTAAGTCTACCAATTATAAAAACGTTTAAATTCTAATCTCATCTCAGCGACAATCGATGTCGAAAAATGTAAGTAAATTCGAAGCATTTTTGACAAATTGAGGCTAAGATAAGATTGCGATCGTTTCCAAAAGAAGCCTTTCTGGCAAAATGTGGATGTACCCATCAATCATAGTGCATGGTGTCTGGTGTGGTTGTTGCAAAATTATATTTATCACCATGTCTTGTACCCAAAATTATTAGCAAAATAAAATATCATGTCTTACCTTAAAATAAAAAATAGTATTAGCAATGCCATAATAGAAATATTATGAATATTTTGCCTTATGCATGATGTTACGACATTTAAGTAGGTGGTAGAATTGAGGATTTGCGATCTAATCTTGTTTCTCCATACAAACTTTGACCCCCTGTTTCACCCCTTAAGGGGTAGAAAAAAAGACTATCTTATCGAATGCTTAAGTCATACAAAGAACACAGCCTCCGAGTTTCAGGTCTGTATGATCAGCGGTTTAGTCTATGTGTTGATCCGTCAGTCAGTCATTCAAGACAAAGCATTTCATATATTATAAAGATAGATAATCTCATCTTCAAAGCTAATCTTCTTAAACTATTATTGACAGCACTTTCGATTCAGTTATTATTCTTGTTTTCCGTAAACATCTATATTGATATAAATTAATGTTTGTATGTTTGTCCTTTTGGATTGCTAGACCATTGATCCGATTGCCATGTAATTTTATTCAGGGCGAAGGATTCTAGCCACAACGAGTAATACAACTACCCACGACTAGTAAGACTAGTAAAAACGTAAAAATAGGCATTCATGGTGACTGCCGACAGAACCGGAAATTCAACGTCACTTTGTCATGTAAGGAACGCGATCACATTAGCATGTCGGTGACGTTAACCCATAGGATTTTTTATCAGCAAAAACGGCTCAGCAATCGTTCTACTGAAGTTGGAATCGATTGTGTGTAATTTAATGTAGTACAATACACGCCCCAAAAAATGAGACTTGACAAGCGTCCCTAGTGGGGAGCTTGCGCAGGTATGGATGTACAAAATAGTTACCCATAATTTGTGTATTTATTCAGGAATGTATCGATGACATTTAGAATATTTTTAATAATATTATATAACGGAATAATAAAGTTTGTGTGGTGTGTCAAGTCTCATCTTTTGTGGCGCTTATTGTACTAAATAAAACACTCAAAATAAAATTAAATAAAGTAATTTCTAATTCAATAAAAATAAATTAAATCAACAATTTGGTGGCAAGATAGCTTCTAGAGTTTGCACCCAAACTCTTTGAAAAGGAACTCTATCTATTTGTCATAAATGACTTTAGACATTGTGCTGTTAAAATCATGGCATTACTAAAACACACTTTCGATCACTCATAGTTTTCATTTGGTCGAAAATTCTTATTTTCATTTTCGCGAAATTTCTTTCTTTTTTTTTTGTATTTTCTATCAATATTTTTCTATTTTTTTAAGTCGACAATTAACGAGTATTATGACGTCACATGAATTTCTTTCAAAGCAAACTCCGTTTTCTTTATTCAAAACACTTTCAAATTACAGGTCCCAACAACGCCAAGATTTTAACACGATTATTTTAACTTAAAACTATTTTTTTACAGTTAAATTAGAAAAGTTTATTGTCGAGATCACACTTGATGTCTGGACAGCAGGCTGGGTAAGGCTTGCTTAGATCCACGTCAGTTTTGTAGCATTTTGGATCATCGGTATAAACGACGCCACATCTGAAAAAAAGAAAAAAATATATAAGTATAAGTTCCATTTTGTTCCAGTAACCAAATATGGCTTCACCATAAAAATAACTTTTGTATAAGAAGGTCGCTAGCAGATGAATAGTAAGCAAAAGTTACAGAGTCGACATAAGCTTAAGTTTTCTTATTATTGTCCCACAGCAGTGCAAAAGCCCCTTCTCATAATAATATAGAAATGGTACGAGCGTTGATGACAACGCACAAGACAGATTGGGGATTTCAGACTTACAAGTAACTTTAAGGGACTTGTAAGTCTAGGTTTCCTCAGGATATGCGCTGTCCTCATCTAGCCACTACTTTGTTTACGTGACTTAGTTCCCTAAGACTTTGAATTATTATCCACGTAGTACACGAAAATGAGGGAAACAGGTACCTATAGTTATTATAACAAGCATATTTTGTACAACTAAAGGGCAAAAGCTTCATTTATTCGTTCCACGTCACCCAGGTTTTTGAGATATTGGGAAGGCATTCATTACTTAAAGTTACACTAAGGTACACAGCGGGCACAGCTAGTTCTTTAATAAAAGAAATCAGGCCCATCCCGCCAACTATTAATCTGAGTGGTCACTAATAGTTAACACAGCTGCTGCTACCAATAGATTATGACAAAGATGACGAAGTTTAACAAAAAATATTAGATAATACAAAAATATGTACTTACGATGCATAATCGATCATGTTGGTCCCGCAGCCTATCCTGACGCAATTTCCCAACGGAGTAGCGGTACTGCCGAAGGGAATCACGTCATTCAATTCTTTGATGTAACAGCCTTCTTTATGAGCTGAAAATCAAGAAGCATATCATTAGAAAAATATGTTAACCAGGCTTTAGACATCAGTGCGAATATTAAGGGATATAATTTCGCAGATTTGAAATATAGAATCACTTCGTCTGCGAATTAGGCCGCTTGGATTTGGCCTCGCGTTCAGTTACGCGGTCGAAGCGTTATGTTATTGTAATCTATACTCTTCCTCATTAACCTGGCTATCATATACAATAAGTTTTTTCCCAATCGGACTCGTAGTACCACAGATTAGCGTTTAAACAAACGAACAATATTAATAGTATACCTGTGAGTGCATTGTGTAAGCCTAACCCAAGTATTTTGTAAACAAAATAATATCAAAAAGTGTCTGTGTTTTTTATCTTTGTTAGAAAATTTTGACCAAATAATAAAGAGGCAACCTTTTATTAATTAGTCGATTAAAAGGAAAACCAGTATTTTTATTAGGTTGTTATGATGTCGCATGCTAAAGTATAATTTATATTATTCAGATTTGGTTAAAAAAAAAAACGGTAAAATATTCTTTGCGTCATCAGTAAAATTCTGGTTTTGACGTGGATTGAAATTATAATGTCGCACGCAATACATTATGTTGACAAGAATCAATGTTTTGCTTCATCCCGTATCATTTCTAGAGTTTATCAACTATAAAAGTTGCCTCATGTTTATCTAGTTTGAGGTTATAACCTCAAACTCACTATAATTATGGAGTCTAACATTTATTATTAGATTAAATTAATAATATAGCTATCACTGCCTCATGTTTTAATTTATAGGTAAACTCAATTTATTTTTGAATTATTTTTACACTCACTGTCTTATATATTTTTTCTTTAACTGTAGGTGAGTATGTTAATTTTTCGGAAAAATAAAAACACAAATAGAAAATGAACTTTAACACTAAAGTAATTTAATTTATAACCTAAAATCGAACGCTAACTTTAAAAAAATGTGGAGAAAAAATTACAAATCTATAACTCACCCAATTCTCTTGGTTTCGGTGGAAGTCTGCTTATCCATGTTGCGGCACTCGCGGTACCAACAATCAGGGCAAATACTAAGATTTTCGACACCATGATGTGTGGTAAAGTCCAGGTTAATGAGATAAAATTTCTAGAAACGGCCGAAAGTGGCTCTGCAACTAAGTAGAACTGATTAGTTTTATACAAACAAACAATGTTTTATAACATTTGATACACGTTTGGTTCATCTAGTATCGCACCGCTATTTAAGTGTAGCTTCAAGCTATACGAGAATTCGAATGACCGCACTCCGGCCGTGATCTTGTTTTTGTTATAAAACGACCGCTCACACACTTGCGACTTTACACTTTTTTGCGATTGTTTACATCCTATTATTATTATTTTCATTTTCTCAATAAAATGAAATAATATTAAAAAACAATGCGTTAATGAAATTTTGTCCTCTCTAGATTAACACTATTTTATACTTTGTTACTAGAAATATAATTTGTTCTGTGTATCTTTGTATCTATTACATAATTATAGGTAAGTATTTTAGCAAATAATATTTATATCAGATATTTTTTAACAGATAAGAATGCTCAGAATCCGTAACTGTTTATACCTAATTTGAAAAAATAACAACTGATTAATCTGGATCAAAAGAAAAAAACCTAAAGAAAAAATAAGTGATAAAGAGTACTTCCAACACAAATATATTTTTAGAAAACGTGTGAAGTCTGTTATTATATTATTAATATTTTTTTAACAATATAATGTAATGTTTATCTTAGTTTATAATAGTAAAATCCCAAGAATTAAAGTTCAAAGTTACATAACAACCAATCCATTAACACTTTACATATTTCTAGGGTTCAAAGACATTAACAAAAATTTACATGCGACAAAACATCACTATATCCTTATTCGTAAAGCGTATGAGCAGCCTAACGAAGGTCGCAGGCAGCGACGGAATGTGTACTTGGGATTTACATGTGATTCATCATTTAAAACGTAAACAAACTTTTTTATTTCCATTTAAATGTTCTCTTAGATCCGTGTAGTATTTTTAACAAAAGAAGCTGTCTCCTAATTGGTATTCTTTTTTCATTTTTGCGAATATGTAATTCGTTTGTTGTTATATTTTTATTGACCATGTATTACCACATTCTTGCTTTTTGAAGTAGAGGTCAGCGTTGCCAGCCTTACTATGACATAATACTCTGCGAAAGCGCGCGTAGGTACACGAAAGTGGAAAGGTTGATTGGTATTTTGTACGGTAATTCCCACTAATATCTGAAATGTGAAACTAATGAGTCTCTTAGTTCGGTATTTTTAATGGCTCACACACACTTTCCTTAAAAATAGGGAAAAAATTACATAAATTCCAAACTTCATACGTAAATGGGACCACGGTCAGAAATAGTGCTTAGATCACTCTTTTATTTGTTTTTCACTATAAGAGCGTTATAAACTTTCAAGTCTTTGATATTTCGAAATGAAGGAACCGATTTTACGGAAACTTCTTACAAATAAGCAAGATACATAGGTCTAAAAAGTTAGTTGTGAACATTTCCAAGAATATTTTGTTACAGCAATTTCAGAGAATATAAGTTTTCCTTAAAAACAGTTTTCCAATTAACTTTTTTTAAATAAGACATTTCAAAAAGTTACTTAGTTTCATGGGCACTGTGAGTAGTTAGCGACTATGTACTTATATAATGTGTTTTTTTTTACGCCCCCTAATAATGGCCTGCAAGGCAAAGTCCTATTCTCATACAGATAAGGTTTATTTTTAAGTAGAAAATATTAGGTTTTATTTAACTCGCGGGATTAAAAGTTCACCAATTTATTTTAAAAAACATGTTGTTTTTAAGTGATACCTAGATAATGGAAATTAAAACAAGTTTTTAAGTTCAAGATATCAAAAAAAGTCACCTTGATTCTTGACATTTTTTTACTTGAAATCTAGTTTTAGCCATGAAGAAATGGAAATATATTCTCACGATTTTTTTGGTATGAGAGTTAGTAGAAATGCCTGGACTTTTTCACATCCTTTATTGACCTAATAGATTTTTTTTTTTTACTTATTTTTTGACTATGATATTCACATCGTCATTTTGGATGGTTGATTAACACCGTATTTATTTGCATTTATTTGATTTAAAGGGAATAAAAACTTAGGATTTTTTTTTTCTTACTTCTTTCTCTTCTTTTCTCATTAATTACGTAGTGGGACCTAAGACAGTTAAATCGTTTCTCCGGGACTCGTCGAGCTTCATTGCCTCGGCGCTTTTCTGGTGATCGTCACTGTTAATCTGGCTTTCAGGAGTTGCAGTGCGTGAGAAAAGTGAGGCGGGCTTGTCCCTACAAAAAAAAAAAAATACTTCACCACTGTTCTTTTTGATTCATTAATTTCATAGCGATTTAAAGATACCACTCAAGACCCGGCTGCCATACCAGTATGACAGATCAATTGTGTCTCATTACGTGGGACTTAAAGTATAAATCTTTTCTCCAGGATTCATAGAGCTCCATTGCCTCGGCGCTTTTCTAGTGATCGTCACTGTTGATTTTGGCTTACAGGAGTTGCAGAAGTCGGGAATAGCATACACATAAACTCACGCCTTTTACCTATGGCGGTAGGCAGAAACTACAGAACGTCACCTGCTACGATCCTTACATACTCATTTCGCCTCATCTACGTTCATACATCTCATCATACAAGCACACCGGTTACGAGTACTCCGCACCTGACCTTTCTGAAGAACCTCACCAATAAGGTCAGTGTAGGTCTTCCTAAAGCGACCCCTCGGAAATAGGTGTGAAAAAAATCTTATCTGTAAATGTATGTACCTGATTGTACCTACTTACAAAGTTTTAATAGTCTGCAATGTAGATTATAAAAGTTTGTTGCCTACATAGTTATTTTTAAGTAGTGATTATTCTCTTTGTTGTTCTCAGAAATATTAGTCAATTGGCAATGAGGTAACGTAGCTTATTAGTAATATATTAAAATTTTAAGCACTTTTGTGACATCAATGATTTTCGCGTAGGTACACTGGAATAATGAGATTGGTATAGGTACAGCCAGTTAACGTCTAACTACTCTTAAACAATATACCTAATGAGTAGCAATCAAGCACAGCTTATTTATTTATTTATCAACCGACTTCTTTTTATTTATTTATTTATAGTTAATTAAAACGGCACAGGTCCAATTACATTAATTAACATAGAGTTATAAATATTATTAATTATTATTATCACGTAAAAGATATCACTATTAAAATGTGTGTCTTGATAATGGGTTTAGTTCGGCCAAAAGATACGAACGGGGCACTTCTAAAGAACAATGGGAATGTACGGACCACGTCCCCAGAAGTGTATTGGCACTATGGGCCATGTGTAAAAAAAAGATGTTATTCTGAATAACCAATTACAGAAAGAAACTATGAAAAAACGAACGTATAAAAGTGGAAAAAAAAAAATCGAAATTATTTTAATTTTAGACTACTCTTTATGATTTCTATTTTATGATTATTATTATTTATTTAAGCATGTATTGCGTACTCAATAAATATTTCCTAATAAAAATAATTAATTGCCTTTCTATCTTTAAGGATACATAACTTTTTTCCTTTATCATTGACACATTGACTTCCATACAATAAAATTTTGTATTTTTTTACGCTCTTTAATTAGATATAATGAGACAACGTGCTACAAGGGTGGGGACGCTTTTTCCCAATGTTCCTTATCCCATTTTCCATGCAAATTATTGTACCTAATTATTTTGGACTTCAACGTTGATTAATTATAAATCTATTTCGGACATACATCGAACTGTTCTTGCTGGACAGTTATGTCAACATGTATATTTAATCAGTTTAACATAATTAATAAGGTTGGTCTGGATTTGTGTCCGGTTGATGGCAATAGGCTCGCCCTCTATTATATGGAACTTAAACACAACTGGCGAATTGTAGGTGTACTAATAGGTACACCTCTGCCTTACCCTTCGGGGATTACAGGCGTTATGTTATGTTATTGTTGTAGGTACATTTTTCTCAAATGTAAAAAGTTACTACATAAGTATACAATTAAAATGAATATTGGCAGTGACAGTGTTACAGTTGAAGAGCTAATATTTTCCTGAATATATTTTTTTTTCAACTGTTATTTGAGATAATAAAAATTATTTCGAGGCAGTGAGATAACTTGTAAACTCGTGATTCTTCTAATAATAATAACTAAATAGGTCATGTAATTATTATTAACATACAAGATAAATGTCATGTAGTACTTAGGTAGGTACTTACTGATATGTAATTTTAATTTTAATAAATATAAAACAAGAGAATTATTTTGTCTTATAAAATATATTTTTTATATTCTTGTATAAGCAAGAAATATTAAACAAATAAAACAAAACAAAAGTATAAATTATAAATCTAAAATTCAGTTGCTTCCGACAAATATAAAATAAAACATAATAGGTAATGATATATCTAACAGTTATTTTTATAATAATAAAGTTGATCTTATATTAAAGTCAAAGTCACATCATTAATTTTAATTAAATTGAAAATAAATTCTTTTGAACGTCTCTATACATAAAATAATATGTAGCATGTTACAAGTTGTTCATATTATTTTAGTGAAAGTATTCAAGAATACTTTCACCGCCTGAAAGCTTATTAATGAAGTTAAAGTCTACAGATACAATCTTTTGAGAGATCTGCAAACTCAAACATGGATTTCTTTTTCTCAACGACATTCCGAAAAACAGGAATATTTCAGAGAATATCAAGCTTAATCCGCTTTAAAATTATGTATATGTCATTGATTGAGTATATATTTATACGTATACAATATAAATTGCTGTATGGAAGGCTACTCAGACACGCATACGGAGGTCAAGAGGTCAACAGGCGCCGAAACAAAGTATGTTAAACACGATTTTATGATAACTGGGAATATACGCTTGCTCAATCTTGCTTTAGAGACGAATAAAAAATGTTGTAGTAAACATTTTTCCTCGCTAACTTAACGAAGTAATTAAGGTCGCTATGAGTGTGAATGTTGTGATGGCCTAGTGGTTGTGGGTTCGCAATCGGGCACGGACAAGTACCAATATGACTTTTTCTAATTCTTAGGTACTTTCTAAGTTTATCTCGGACATCACTGAGTAAAGGAAAATGTCGTGAGGAAAATCCGCCTTGGGAATTGCCGTAAGACAGTCTTATATCTCTAATCCGGCTTGGGCAAGCGTGGTTATTCACTGCTCGTGCCTTCTCTGTATGAGGAGAGTGTTGGAAAGTTCGTATATGTGTCCCAGTATAAACTGTGCTGATATAGAATATTTTTTCTAGACAGATGTAATAATAATAATAACTTAATAATAACTTTTATTGTTCAGAAAAATACATATTTAGGTCAGACAGATCACTGGTCTTCACACTAGGATTCCCTGTGTCGTGGAGGCCAGTCTCTTTCATCATTGTTCAAAACTACAATGTAACTTAAATTATTTGTAACAATTAACAAAAATTATAACAATCATACGAATTTTAGGGGGATACATGGCGTCCTGCAGTAACTGTGTACAAGAGTGTGAAACATGTTTTGTTAGGGTGAGTATATGTTGTGTGTGAGTAAGTGTATGTCTGTATGTGGGGTGTGTTGGTGTTTGTTGAGTGAGTGTTATGTCTCTGAAAAATAATATATCATGGTAGCATTTAATAAGACGTTCAAGAAGTACTTAATAGTTTCTCTGTATCGCTGTAATCCAGATCTTTTAGGTAAGTCATAATGTGGGCTTTGCATGTCACATTCTTATGACGTGTTTGTACTTCTGACGGTTTGCCTGTGCGGATATTTCGGAGTCTAATATGGTATTTTATTGAGTAGTCCACGGAATTTACAGCAGAGAGTCGTTGCCCTTCATTTAGACATTAATAGGCCGGTATTATTTATTATTATAGGATTGCTATAAAATTAATCTGGTAGAAACCTATTTGGTTAATTCTGAATACAACCTTTTGATAACGTTGCATTGAAAATGTCGAAACGAATATGTACCCGCTAAAATGTATAGCGACCCTAATGACAGTAGGCCAAACACGAGCATACTAACGTTAAAATATTCGAATTGAGTCAATTTGAGAATTTAAAATATGACTATCCTTTAGCATAACATCACGCCTGTAACCCCTAAAGGGTTAGGCAGAGGTGTACCAATTAGTACACCCACATTTCGCAAGTTATTTTTAAGTTTTAGGAGCCGAGTCTATAATCCTTTAGCATTTTCTTTTAATTCTTTAAAAGCCTTTAAACTAAAGAAATATTATTATGTGTGAAACGGGTACTGTCAGTTAAAACAAGAGTCGATCAAGCTAGCAGTTACTATCAGCACCATTTCCATAAATAGATTTATTAAATTAGCTTTTTAACGAGCGCAAAATCAATAAATAGTTAAGTTCTCGATAACGATTTCATCGATAGTGTCTTCATTATTTTTATTATTAAACTAGCCTCTGCCCATTGCTACGGTAATCCTAACTAATATTATAAATGTGAAAGTAAGTTTGTTTGTTTGTTTGCTACCATATTACGCCTAAACCACTGAACAGATCATCCTGAAATTTTGCATATACGTTGCCAGGCGTACAGGGACGAACATAGGGTACCTTTAATTCCGAAAAAAAGTACTGTTCCCGAGGGAAATCACAAAAACGTCCTTATGACAGTAGATGGCGCCACGTGTCTATCGGATCATGATTAAATTTTAAGTTTAAGCATGTAATACATTATGAGTCTACACTGTCGATAGACCAGTTTCAAGTAAACAACCTAGGAGTACGAAAGTTGTTTGCTTAATAATTTCTCATGCCCAAAACCGCTGAAGAGTATCCTGACATTTTGCATAAAGTGGCTTCCAGACGGACGGACTTGCGGTTACAGCAAACCGCAGGCCGCGGCTCCTAACGCTTCAAAAACACACCACCGCGGTCACAGTGGCGGCCTGAAGTGTCATTAGCGTGGTGATTGTGCTACAATCGGACAATCGGACGTCGCAATCGGACGTCAGTCAATATGGCTAACCGTAACGTTGTCTTATTATCTCTCATGACTCATTAGTCCTCTCAGAAGATAAGAAAAAAGGTAGGAAAACCGTTTATTTAAACACTTGAGGTGTGAGGTAGAGATAAACTACAGTAACATGACGCGCCCTTCCACAATTCAAAACGTTTGAAAGTGTTTTTAATAGTATTAAAAATACTCATAACGCATGTGTGCGTATTGAGACGGCTCTCGAGACAAAAACAAATCAGCGATTTGTTGTCCGACTAGTGGCGTCAAAAATTACTCATTATTATTAGTATGGCGCTGCACTGAAATTCTCTATGAAAATGAGAGGTACGTCGTCTTGCGCGGTCGGCTATTTATGATTAGTTGACAAAAAATATCCTAGCCTGCTACTGAAGACGATTACTCACAAAGTCTTTCATACGAATGTGACTACACACATTGAAATGGTAATATGGAAGGAAGCGTCAAGGTATAATAGTTTATCTCTACCTATATTATCATTAGCATCGCATATTACTCTTAGGAATAGAGAAGTGTGAGTTAAATTTAAATTATTATTTAAATTCAACTATTTCTATTACAATTTCCATATTTGGCGTCATTTTACAAAGCAGTACACGCGGCCGGTTGTTAAAATTTGCAATTGACGCGGCCGCCACAACATTTCGCGTTTGTCTGTGACCCACTTTATATACGTTGTCAGGGATACAGAAAAACTGCGTAACTGACACTGTCATCACTGACACTGACAGGTGTAAACGCATTCATAGAGGATGCATGGAAGAATGAAGGTGAACCTACGCTCTGTCAATGAAGCATACTCTGCGATTACTCCGCTAATTGTAAATTGATTTGGATGATTCTTTTTTTGTTTATTTTTTCGAATTGGTCCCAAATAAATACTGTCATGATCTGATGATGAAATTCGGAGATATGGAAAGGAAACTCCTCATAAGATCACAGCGCAGAACTGTCTTAACAGTAAAATTGCTTAGTTTAATGCGTGTAGTCGATGATTGACTGAAGGAAGAGGTTAGTTGCTAAACTAACCGTGACCTATGTCGATGTATGTAGACAACAGTTTTTCAACGGCAAAGTTAAGTTTGTCCTTTAGTACTGTTTATTTTTTCGTTAGAGGTATTTCCGGTGTGTTTTAATGAGGGTAGGTAGGTTACGTTTTTCAATTTTAGAATATCTCGCAGGTCTAACACACAACCAAAAGCTCATTGCGAGCCCGAGCAAAAATTACTGCTCAATCCTCGGAATCTTCCGTTCATGCCGCATTAAGAAGGCAAGCACAACCGGAGCGACAAGTAAATTTGAGAACTGATGAGACATTTTCTTAAAGCCAGGAAAGACTAGAGAGCCAAGTCGTTCGCCCTCCAAGCTTCTCAGAGAGTGACTGAAACGCCCTTTTAAACGCAATTGCTTTTGGAGGAACAAGCCGAAAGCCAGAGAGCTGTAAGAGCAACTGAGACGCCTTTTCAATCAAACACAACTTCGTCTCAGAGAACAAGCTCAGCCATTACAGCGACAGAAACTCTAAAATAGTCGCAGGTGAGAAGGACCTCTCTTGCAGAAATGCAAACTGAACGCCGACGGACTTTTATGAGTCACAGTCTGTTGGTCTGTAGGTATTTAATAATTCTGGATCTGGCCGAACAACAAGCCGAGTACAGCCCGAATTGATTGTCAAATTCTAAACAAACGCGGGCGAAGCCGCAGGTAAAAGCTAGTAGATTTATAATTAATCAACGTTAAAGTCCAAAATAATTAGGTACAATAATTTGCATAGAAAATGGGAGAAATAGGCTAATTGACACCACCAACAATTGACGTACTTTTAATGACCTGTCAAAATGCGATGCTACCATAGATATATTCCCCCTCCCCCCGGCCTATGACGTCACTTATTTGGCAACTCAATTCATCATCTGCCTAGCCTTTTCCTAACTATTTATTTATTATTTATTTATTTATTTATTTATTTATTTATTTATTTAATTTACAACGGTTAAACCAATTACAGTAAATTAATCTGATAAACGTTATTACATAAAATGCAATAAACATGTGCATCAACAAAACATGGTAAAAAAAAAATAAGGTATAAAAGGAAATAAAATAAAAGAAAACATGGTACGAAGAATTATGCACTTTTTATGCATTCGTCTCGCAGTACCTCAGGCATTCTGACAGGATCACCTTCCATTCATCCGCAAACACATCACAGTCCGGTCTGGTGTCCAGAAGAGCATTGAGCGCGGTGAGGGTACGCGGTATGGGAGATCTAGCCCGAGCAATAGTCCTACTAGTTGGAACTGCAAACAGCCTGTGCTTCCTGCTTCGGCGATAATTATTAGGGACAAATAAACGACACAGTTCACAGTTTAACTCAGGTGCATCTACTTTCCCTCTAAGCACCTTGCACATGACAACTAACTGGTCATTAGATCTTCGGACCTCCAGTGAGTTGTACCCCAAGCATCCCAAGAGAAACCTAGTTGGGTACATGTATGGGTAGTATCCATACATGCGCTTGTACAGGTACCTCAGAAAGGCCTTTTGTACTTTCTCCAATAAAAGTGCATATGTGCTCTCATATGGATGCCACACACATGCACTTGCTTCTAATTTACATCTAACCAAGGCACTGAAAAGAATTTTGATCACCCCCATATTCTGGAAATCGCTAGAATTCCGAAGAACAAAACCCAACCGCCGAAAAGACTCTTTGGCCAACGCCGCGATATGGTCGTGAAATGTGAGCTTTCGGTCGAATGTGACACCCAAATCTTTTATAGTGGTGGATCTTGATATTATGTTACCAGCTAGTAATAAAATAAGATAAAAATAACCTAATAATGTGATAAAGATAAATATAATAATATGGTAAAATAAAGAAGAATAATAATATAATAACACCTTAGGAGGCTCTCGTTGGGCGGTTGGATCAAGGGCTTGATTCAGAAAACGGTACTCCTGGACCGGTAAATGTTTTGATTGTTTTATATTAATATTTAAAAATGTAATTATATATGTATATAAAATAAATTGACTGCCTCGTTGGTCTAGTGGTCACAAAGCGGGACTGCTGAGCATGAGCTCTTGGGTTCGATTCCCAGGTCGGGCAAAGTGTTTTTCGGGTTTTCGGGTTTTTCCATCAGGAATTTCTCAGTAGCAGCCTCGGAGTCTGGATTTGTGCCCGGTTGATGGCAATAGGCTCGCACCCTATTACATGGGACTTAAACATAACTGGCGAAACATGGGTGTACTAATGAGTACACCTCTGCCTAACCCTTCGGGAATTACAGGCGTGATGTTATGTATGTTAAATAAATAATGTAATATAATAAAATGATAATCTAAAGAGGATTAAGTAACTTTGTATAGACTAGTGGCGTCATTTCTTTTTTCAGTTGCCACCAATAATTTTCTTGTTACTTTGTTGTACTATGATAAGTACAGAATAAGTTCAATTATTTTTATCCTAAGTGATTTCGAAGCTGGGATTTTGAACATTTAAAAAATATCGTCTATATAAACACTATAATATAATCAAATAAGTACAAGAGAGAGAAAAAAATAATATTTAATCTAGTTGCCTATTCCAAAAGGTAGTTTCGTATGGAGAAGAATGGGCTTGACTTGTTAGAGGACCCACCTAGTAGCTAGTTTTAACGACTATTAATCTTAATTACACCAGACAATAAACGATCATCTCCGAATTCTGACTACCAAAGTAATGAACATACGATTTTTGATATAAATTCCGGTCAATAAATCAATTCCGGAGCCAAATTCACTGACGACGCCAGTTCTTTTTTATATCTAATGATCGTATCATAAATAACACTGATGTCTTCAAACACGCTTTTTGGTATCAGCGATGTATGGTCCATCTGATTTATTGCTTGAGTATTCAAAGATTCTTTTGGAACTAGTTTCCATAGAGAACGACCTTGCAATACGGTGACACGGACTTGCAACAATCCGCTTCTTAAATTAATGGAAAGCTATTAATTGGTCTATTAAGTATTTCTAGATACATCTATTATCTTTTTTATAATGGGTTTTTTTTCCGAAAGTTTAATATAGCTTTTGCATGCTGAAGTGTTGACAGAATACCTAGTATAGTTGTTTTATTTGAAGAGGAGCTCTTGGCTAACCAATAACAGCCACACGGGTCGATCCATCAGGTTATGGTAAGCTTGCCGGGGATGGTCGGTGGATGGGTGACCATCTTTACACACCGAGGCTCATCCGTGCCACTAAAGCACGTTGAGTTGTGGTCCCGGGTATCATAAGTGGATCTTTGAATGTCGTTACGGGTCGTCAGTAGCCCGAAAGTCTGACAACCAGTTTTACCAACGGGTATCGTATTACACAGTTACTGGGTTGTGGAGGTCAGATAGGCAGTGGCTTCGTATAAAATACTGCATCCAGTTAGACTGAAAACCGACCCCAACAAGTTGAGAAAAGGCTAGGCAGATAGCTGTTTTATTTGACGAAGGCGGATGCGTGTTTATTGTGTGTTAAGATGCACGTGCACATTGTTTCTATGTGTGCAAGCTCGAGAGCGGTCAGTTTTAGTAGATATGCTCATTAAAACAAACAGTAGGTACAATATGCGCCACAAAAGATAAGACTTGGCACACCATACAAAGTTTTTTGTTTCGTAATAAATATTACGAGTCAAAAATTATATTAGGATTATATTAGGTGAGTGGCAACGCAGGCAAGGGTCGCCCTAGAAAGACCTACACTGACCTTATTGTTGAGGTTCTTCAGAAAGGTCAGGTGCAGATATGAACGTAGATGAGGCGAAAGGAGTATGTAAGGATCATAGCAGGTGGAGTTCAAATCAAATCAAATCATTTATTGCAATCCATGATGTACACTTAGTTCTGCTGTTTTTGCCTACCCCCATGGAAAAAAGCGTGTGTTTATGTATGTATGTAAGTATTTGTAATAAATATTATAATATTGTTAAGAATTTTAATCAAAATGTCATTGAAAAATCCCCGTATAGTTACACAAATTGTGGATAACTATATCATACATCCATATCTGCGCAAGTTCCCCGCTACTGACGCTTATCAAGTCTCATCTTTTGTACACGTAAGAGCAACCCGCCCACGTAAGATCTTGGGTCTATCATCTTGGGTTTTTCCATCAGGAATTTCTCAGTAGCAAGTCTTGGAGTTCGGATTTGTGCCAGTTAATGACAATAGGCTCGCCGCCTTTTACATGGGTATTAAACATTACTGGCAAAATGTGAGTGTACCAACTAATGAGTACACCTCTGCCTAACCTTTCGAGGATTAGAGGAGTGATGTTATAACAAATATAGCACTCGCACTTTTGCAGCCATAAGACAAACTAGCTCCACTTGGAAGATTGTAATGACATAGCATTCGATACTTTTTTCCGTTACACTCAGGTCCACGTAAGCGAAACCGCGGGTACAGCTAGTATCAAAGTAGTTTACAAGTCTCAAGAATTTAATAGTCGGCTTAGTTTTGCCAAACGAATTACCCACGCCAAAATATTTTTCTTTTTTGAAGTTATTTTAATGATTTTTGATACAATATTATACTAATACCATTAATAAAGGTCGTCTGCTACCGAATTCAGGAAAACTAATCAAATGTTTTTATTTAATGCTAAAACCTTGTCGCGACACCTATTAGGTACCTATTATTTTTATTTAACAACAATTTATTATTTTCTATTTTAAAAACTAAATATTTTTTGACATTTATTATTAGTTTCACAGCAAGTTCACGGCTTAATAATGTACAGATACGAATCTCACGCTGGTTTATGAGGTAATAATTGTCAATCAGAATAATCTATACTATAAAATATTATATTTTTTTTATAATAATATATAAAGCTGTAGAGTTTGTTTGTTTAAACGCGCGAATCTCAGAAAATGCTGAATCAATTAGTAAAAATCTTTTGTGTTATAAATTTGGTTTATGGAGGAAGGTTATTTGCTAAAAACCATTACCCTACGACCTATGAGAGCGGAGTAGGAATCAAAAACGTAAATTAACAAGATGAAAATATGGCATTTGAACATATAAAACCACGAGATTATAGAAAACAGGGCAATAATCATTTTGGAACCACTTTTTTTGTAGGATTATTATTCTGTTTGACATAAGACATAATATATTATGGTGTTGTTGTCTCGAAATTGTCATAATAACTTATATTATAATCCTACCTTAAATTTTAAGATTGGACTATCACAACCTAATTAAATGTATCTTCATTATTCTAGCTTTCATTTTAAGAATTGACTATCCTAGTCCAATTAAATGTATACATATTCATATTTTTACTACAATTGCAATGCAAATGTTTTAAAAAGGATGGATGTTTGTTACTCAATCACGAACGGCTAAACGGATCTAGAGGCACAGAGATAGACTATAGTCTTCTTTTTATCCCAGTAAAATATAATATATTTTTATTATTTATTAATATTGACGCGCACGAAGTCACAGGCGGAAGTTAGTAGTAACATAATTTGTCTTAAATGTGACAATAATTATGAATGAAGTGAACAAATCCTTTTAAAGGGTCTTATAATAAACAATTCCTTATTACCAAAAATTCTAAACATTCTCATACTAAAGGAAAACCTACTATGTTAATCTATAATAATAACGACTTTATCACGTGCGTGGGTATATATCATACATCAAAGAGAAATCGAGTAAATATTTTATCGATTTTTTTTATCGATATTAATAAAAAAAAAACTATATCAGTCTAAGTTGGCGCCAGTCGCACAATGCGAAGTAAAAGTATTCGAAATAAAGAAGAAATATAAAATCTATCTTGTAATAAAATTTATTTTATAATAATCGTATGCAAATTATGTTTTGAACCGGAATCTAGTGTTGTTTTGATGGCTATTCAACTACCTACTGAATATATTATTGGTTATAAATCGTCTGTTGTATAATTTCAGATATAATCAGGTACGAAATAGTGGCGCCTGCATATCAATAGATTTATGTAAATTTTTGTGATTTCGCGAAATTATAGTTATTTACATAAAATTCCTTTTTAAAAATAGATCGACTTGGCGCCTTTTTTGTATGCGCTGGCGCCGACGTTGCTATTGAAATAATACCCGCCTATTATTGTCCTAGAGCAAGGCAAAAGGTTTTAGGGTTGCGGATTTTTACTGCTGCTTTGGAACGAAAGGGCATTAGGAGATAGATGGGTTTTAGTCAGTAAAAGTCAGACGCTCCCTTCCGGTCCGTCCAGAGCAGAGGAAATCATTTGATGATTAAGCATCTTAAAAAAAAAGATCAAAAGCGCTTCTTTAAGACCAGACTTATAATAACTGAAGTCCAGATTTCCTCATGATGTATTCCTTCACCGATGTCAGTGATATGCAAGATAAACTTAGAAAGTACATATGAAATAAAGAAGTCACATTGGTACTTACCCGATATCAATAAACCACTGGGCCATCACACGGTTAGTATAAATAAGTACATGAATAAAAAATACTCTAATCTAATTATTACCGGCGTGCATCAAACTGTCGATCATGCATTATGAAGGTAAAGCCTTATTATAAACCGTGCAAATTGTAAATGTCAGCGCATGTCATGTCCTCTCACTTGGTCGTATACTGTGCGAGTGAAAGAGCACGACAAACTCCTTCATTTAGCCGCCTTTTTAATTCATTTCTTTTATAGCGCGAGTTATTGTTTCTAACGAACGTGAGTAATAAAATCTTCCAATTTGGTCGCTTAAGATAAAAATGGCTATAAATACGATAATGGCTATTATTGTAACATGTTATCATGAATTTTAATGTGCAATTCTTTGTTATTTAAGTTCGAATACTAATTATAATTGGTAGCTCTCGTAATGCTTTTTTTTATATTTA
The DNA here is from genome assembly GCA_949774945.1 of Hoplodrina ambigua. NCBI lineage: Eukaryota > Metazoa > Arthropoda > Insecta > Lepidoptera > Noctuidae > Hoplodrina > Hoplodrina ambigua. The sequence goes on from OX458976.1 coordinate 3,726,729, forward strand.
CGCGAAATTTATACATTTAAATGTTAGGTAGTTTAACGGAATATTATGTGGTTTATTCATCTACTTTTTCGATCAGTAGTAATAAAAATACTACGACTGGCGTCAGATTGGCGGGGAATTGACGCTTATCGCTAAAACCTTATACAATTAAAATACTATCACAAAAAGAATTCCTACTAGTAGTTAAAGCACGACCGTAGATCTGAAGGCCAATTTTATTCTACTAAATTAACTAACTAACTAAACGACTGCCTCTTTGGTCTAGTGGTCGCAAGCGCGACTGCAGTGCATGAGGTCTTGGTCGATTCCCAGGTCGGGCAGTGTTATTTGATTTTTCCATCAGGAATTTCTCAGTAGCAGCCTCGGAGTCTGGATTTGTGCCCGATTGACGGCAATAGGCTCGCCCCCTATTACATGGGACTTAAACATAACTGGCGAAATGTGGGTGTACTAATGGGTCCACCTCTGCCTAACCCTTCGGGGATTACAGGCGTGATGTTATGTATGTAAAAACGCTCAAAATCTAGTCGCAATCTTATGTCAGTGTTAATCAATGTCAAGAAATGTGAGTAAATTGAAGGTATTTTTGACACATTAACACCGAGAATAGAATCTGAAGTTTACTGAGAACAATTTCACTGAGTAGAGAATAAGATTGCTAATTATGACATACCTATGTAATATAATTAAATTGGAGTAAGCATTCAGTAGTTTAGAATTTTACATGAACTGCCTATTTTGACCTATAGAAACCAGTTACTGAGTAACGTAACTCCTTCTCGTGTAACAGGTTGTCTAACTATCGGGGTTCTGACGACCCGTAACGACTGATAAAGATCTACGAATTATGTCATTTTTGTAAAAATTGTCTTTCTTTTAAGACATTTTTTCTTGTAAACTGTTTTTCGTTTATCATGATGTAATTTGTGGAAATGACATAAAAAAGTATTATTTATTATTCCATTTATTTATTTTCTGTACAAAATATTATACATTTTTAAATATTAATATAAAACATTTAAAAATACAAAACATAGTAGCCGACCGGCATCAGGAACAGGGTGCAGTCAGGAATAAGCCAACCGGTGGTCCGGGGATCTAAGAAAGGAACCTCCTACTACACGCCATGTCTAGCTAGGAGTACCGCTTTCTGAATCGAGCCCTTGATCCAACCGCCCAACGAGAGCCGCCGGAACTGTCGGTCGAGACTTCTGGCTATTATACCATTGGCCATCACAACTATCGGCACAATTATTGCTGTACTCACATCCCACATGTCGACAACCTCGCGAGCCAGGTCAAGATACTTATTTATATTATTATTATAAAGTAAATAGTTTAAATAGTTCAAATATATTTTTTTATATTTACAACAAATAAAAAAAAATGTATATATACATAATTAACGTATTTTATTTACAAAACTCTTCTTTTAATGCTTTCCTAAGTATTTTCCCTGACTGATTCTTCGGTATATCATTTAAAAAGGTAATTTGATTTATTTTCTTGTATGGCGCTACTCTTTCGGCGACAAACTCGATAATTTGTTTATCAGTTGCTTTGGCATCTGGCTTCAATACTACGAAGCCTCTCGGCCGTTCCCCTGTGGCTGAATCAGGAACTCCAATCACAGCAGCATCTAGTACTGCTGGGTGTTCCTTTAGAACGTTTTCTAATTCAGCTGGAGGGACCTGGTAACCTTTGACCTGGAATAAAGGAGACAGTTTTTAAACATTTATTTAGATTTCTACATAACATCACACCTGTAATCCTTGAAGAGTTAGGCACTGGCGAAATGTGAGTGTATTAATGGGTACCCATTAATACACCCACATTTTGCCAGTCATGTTTAAATCCCATGTAATATTGAGGTGGTCAGCCTATTGCCATCAACTGAGTAGAAATCCTGACTCTGAAGCTGCTACTGAGAAATTCTTGATGGAAAATCCCAGTGACACTGCCCGACCTGGGAATCGAACCCAAGACCTCATGCTCAGCAGTCGCGCTTCGCGACCACTAGCCCAACGAGGTAGTCAAGGAGGTAGGATTTAAAAATCTCGTGTAAATTAAATCTATGCATTGCCCGAAGCGAGGTAAGACTTAAGTATAGAGCTACAGAAAAATGTTTTAAAGAGACTGTTCTCTAACTTTTTAAGAAACTGTTCAAAATTGATAGTTCATCCAAGAATAAATAAAAAGTCATGTGATCTATCTCTATGCCGAATTTCATCTAGATCCGTTTATCCGTTCTGAAGTAATTGACCAACAAACATAATATATTTTGGTATATTGTGATGGCACGTATGTAGGTATACCTAATAAGAGCTAAGACGATTGACATCAACTATGTAGGTATACGTCCACCTCATGATTTCTATTGAGAAGTTCTTGATGGAAAAAACCCAAAAAAGCTTTTAACCAACAGCCGCGCATGCGTCAACCAACGAGGACGTACTCATATTAATTTACAATTAAGTTCCTATTCCATTTATGAATTTTATTAATCATAGATCCATAAAAACTTAAGCGCATTGAATTAATTTTTGTGAGTTAAAATATTTTTATATTTTTCGTAACAAACACCTGGCTAATGGCTTTATTATAATAATATAATCATAAATAAATATAAATATGAATGTTTAGCAGGGAATTGATTTAATAATGAGCAAAGTCAGCGCCTTTTTAAATTCAAATAGTTGTGAGTCAGACCACGATTGTCTACTGATAGATTTTATATTTCTCACAGGCGCTTTTAAATTATTCATCTCCTTGGTATAGTCACTTGGAGAAATTGACATAATGTCGTGCTTTTTGTGAGCTTTCAAAATGCAATTCCCCATTATTTGTTCATGGCAATGGCTAACTGTGACGTCACTTATTCGCCAACTTTATTAACTAACCATTTATTGATTTCAACATAATTAAAAATCTAACTTTACATTTCATTTCAAATTAATCGGGTTTTCAAGTAAAGCTAAATGATGTCTTGGAATAATGGTTAATTAATCGTGAGAACTACCCAATTTTTAGAATGACCAGAGGGACTTCGGAACTTTATATTTTTCTGTAAAGCAATTTCTGCCTAGCATCTATTTGAATTCGTTTAACCGTGTGACCCATGCTCAGCAATAGCGCAATATTTATAAGAAACTAGCTTTCCCACGCGACTTCGTCCTCGTAAATGTCGTTTATCACGGACGCAGACGATGTCGTGGAATAAAAAGCAGCCTATGTCCTTTCTTTGGGTTCAAACTTACCCTATACCAATTTTCATCAAAATCAGTTCAGTGGTTTAGTCGTGAAAGCGTAACAAACGGACTGAGTTACTTTCACATTTATACACTAGACTAGTATGACTAGTAGTAGTTTGTAGACTAGTATGGATTTACCTTGATTAGTTCCTTGAGTCTATCAGATATTGTGATCAGTCCCGTCTCGTCGATCTTCGCCAGGTCACCAGTTCTTAGCCAGTCTCCATCAACAAACACCTCGCTATTCGCCTTAGGATTCTTTAAGTACCCTTTCATTACGTTTGGGCCTTTAACCAGCAGCTCTCCAACCTGAAATAGAACATTGCATAGTTATTTTAAGTAAAATTAAAAAAGGAAGCCGGAAATTTATAATGATAATAATATACCTAAATTCTCCAGACCGATTTCAGTCACGGTGGCCAATTTCAGTGGAGACTACCTAAGTAAGCAGGAGATATTTTGTGCACAAGTGTGTGCACAAACACAAGTGCACCCCTTCTTCCCAGTCCGATTGGACGGTAATCCGACAGAATCGGGGAAACATCAGGCGCAGGACCAACTGCTTTACGTGCTTTCCGAGGCACGGAGGTGTCACACAACTAATTTCCAAACTCCGGGCTGTTACTGAGATATTCGTAATGGAAAAACTCAATGAATTTTTGCCCGACCTAGGTATTCTAATCAAGACTCAACAGTCGCGCTTATTGATCAAAATATGACTAGGCTACTTTGTGTGCAGTAATTGTCAGAAATACAGACTACTAAGGGTATTTCTGACAATTACTCCATAAAAAAGTAGCCAATTCTACAGTCACAGAACTATTTACACTTAACGCTCACCTCACCAGGTCTTAAATTGTTCGTGTTTCTATCCACAATCCTCGCCATCAAGTTTGATACTGCATATCCAACGTCCTCGTACGTCTTCTGGCCAAGAGGAGTCATGCTGACCAGAGGAGATGCCTCTGTCAAGCCGTAACCTTGGCAGAACAGAATATCTCGCTGAAAAATGATAAGAAAAAGTGTTAAGCTTAATTAATTTAACATTCTAGTAACTAGAATTCAATGATTAAACTAGTTAATTGAGTAATCTATCCATAGATTACCCAATTAACTAGTTTAATTGGGTAATCTATGGATACTTATTCAGTTTTAACGTATTCCCTAGGAACACTTGAACTTGAGACACAATCGGTCCAACGAAACCGTTTATCTATACTAATATAAGAAAGCTGAAAAGATTTTTTGTCATTGCCAGCCGGATTAAAAAAAATATTTTGCATAATGTTAGCCAGATTCATGAGGAATAGTATACGCTATATAACATTAAGCCGTGACCCACGAGAGTGGAGCAGTATTCAAAGACGTAACTTAATGCGGGCAAAAAACAGAATCTAGTAGTAAAATAAAATTATTGTTTAAAATACCTGTGCTCTTTCGAAGAGCCTTTGTATATCAGCAGAAGGCAAGGGTGCAGCTCCGCTCGTCACCACCCTGACGTGTTCCAAATGCTTCGCAGTCACTTGTGGATACGAACCGAGGAACAGTACTGGAATAAAATCAGATTATCTCAATTATTCAATTATCAATCATCATAAGTTGACTCAACTGTTAGATGGTTTAGTAGTCGAAGTCGTACTCAAGTCGAAAACCCCCTTAATTTAGCCGTATTGCAAAGCTTTTTCATAACTTGTGGTGTCAGATATTTACGGTATCAGATATTTTAGTAGCAGTCTTGTGTGTGAATGTGTGTATATTAAGAACCGATCCAGCCTATCCGCTTGTTGTCTTTCCCAGGTACGCCCTAAACTGAGGTTTGTATCCCATAGGGGACGTCCTTAGCATGTAGTCGCTCAGTTAATATGTTTTAAGCCAGTGCTATATTTATTTATTTAAACCTTATGCAACAAAAAGGTACAAAGGCGAACTAAATGCCTACATAGGGCTACAGGCCTATAGGCCTACATTTTTAAGACACCACAGGAAGCTCCCGCTAAGCAGCCAACCACTTCCTAGGGGCTTAGACAAAGTAACAATTTCAAAACGATAACGAAGTTAGAAAAGACTAAAATGTATGGGATCGAATAAGCCGCGTTCAGTCTCGTGGTCAATCGACGAAGTGATGACCACATGAAATACTAAAATGTATGGGATTGACATAAGCCGCGTTAAGTCACGTGGTCAATCGACGAAGCGATGTTACTTTGTTTAAGCCCCCTAGGTTGAATTCCAAGATGACTGTGAGCAATGTGTTCAGCAATAGGATTGCCATGCTCAGTCCATTGAGTAATGCAGATATGTTTGTAAACTAATAACATCTTACCCATAGGTGGTGCCAAATACAGCAACTGCAGCCTGTGTGCCAGCAAGGCGTTCAGGAACATATCTGGCTGAAACTTCGGCAGGGTCACCAGCTTCACGCCAACAGACATCTTGTGCAGCATGCAGATACTAAGCCCGTAGGAATGGAACATGGGAAGTACAACCATTGTACTGTCTTGATGCGATTCTGGAAGCGTCATTTATCATTTATTAGTATATTTTCAAACTATGTTTTGGTGGGTTCTAGCTTGTTGGAACTACTTAGCCGGTTACTTACTTATAAATTTTACGTATCTCTTTCGCATTTATTCCAAAGTACGTAATGACCTATCTCGTTGTTTTATTAGTATTTTTTTAAACCTATACGGGTTTACTCATGGATAAGGAGCCCACTGGCGTGGATTGCTTAGGGCATCAAGTAGTCTTAAACCGACACTGCCTAGCCTACGCTGTCCTTGCTGTGCAAAGGCCAACCCAACCCCCAAATCCTGATAAGTTATTTTTACTAAGTAAATTCTAATACTTACTAGTAGTATATTCATATTGTCTAAAATATTCAGCATTCTGTTGTTCACAGTTTGAAACAAAGTTTCCATTTGTCAGTTGTACTCCTTTGGGAAGTCCTGTAGTACCACTAGAATATGGCAGAAACGACACATCGTCATAACTCCTTCTGACTTCATTCAGCACACTTAAATCTATAAGATTATCTTCGACTAACTCTTTATATGAAATGGTTCCTTCTGGTAAACTTTGGGTCATATTCAATGATATTATTGGAAAGTTCTTCTTAGCTAGTCTTAACGCTTCCTTTACTGTTGGGACTAGGTCTTCATTTGTTATGATCAATGATGTATCTGATAGCTGGATTTGTCTTTCTATTTCATCTGAAATTTAAATTGAAGGAATGTTATAAATGTGTGTAGTTTTACGAAAACAGAAGCTGTATTTATTTGTCTACATATTATGTCCTTCCTCAGATATACACCTCACATTTCCATTGTTGTTAAGGTGTGAGTGAGAACGAATGAGAGGGAGAAAGAAATAAAGGATGACGGAGGCCCCTTTCCCAAAAACCTCCTCTTCGTGTATCCACAAATGCAACGACACAAAAATGAACTTACATGCAGTATAAATAGGATTCATAGTCGTTACTACGCCACCGGCAGCAAGAATGCCAAAGGTGATAATAGGGTACTCGGGATCATTCGGTAACAAAACGGCGACAGTGTCACCATCTTTAACTTTGAACTTTCTTCTTAAATTCGCAGCAAATATTCTCGATTTCTTGTATACTTGCTCGTACGTGTAACTTCTATTTGTTAGGCCACAAATCTAGAAAGACAACGATAGAATGAAAATAATAGAATTTGTAATTATACTGCTCTTTATACAGGGAAACTTTAAAAAAATATACAGTTGTAAAAAAATTACCAAGAAGAGCTTTTGTTACGACTTTTCGAAATTCGAAACATTGCAGCAAATCCGCTGTAAACTCTAGGTGATAAGGTCTAAATTAGCTAGCACACAGTACCTGTCCATTAGCCTACCTACTACATATTAGCTATTATCTAGACGCTCGCGCGCTCGTAGCATACTCAAATAAACGGATATGTTTTGTGTGAGGTCAAAGTTGTGGGACAAAATTAAAATGTTGTTCAGGTTTAAGAGATTTTGGATATTTTTTTCAATTTCCCTATATACGTAAAGATGACATGATTTTGATAGACTACTAAATTACAAGCCAAGCCACTTATTTTTTAGTGTTTATTTTCCAATATTAACTCTACCATTGACCATTGAAGTAGATATTTTCAAGAATGGATATCACTAATCGAAAAATTTAAGGTCAGGTTAGGCTATGATGATAGAGCAACAATCTGCAAACAGGGAACTGTGGTAGACTGAAGAGAACACAAAATTAAAAAAACGTATTAGATATTAGGTACCTACTTATTTATTCGTAGTACCCCCCCTTTATCCCCGCTGCCATATATTTACTACTGCGCAGCGACTCGCTTCGTGTTCAGAGCGGTTTTTTTTTTGCTTTATTCACCTTCAAGCAAAGATTTAGCCATACACGAGCGCTTGGCTCACTTGGCCTTATTGAGAATATATTTATGGCTTACCCAAATTCTCTCTCATTAAATTGCATGCATTGACTGCCCTTTGACGTTTGCATATTAAACAGTGAAGCATCAATTTACCTTGATAATAAAACATTCAATATTAGGCCTGTTATCACTCGTATCGATATCAGCATGTAAGTACCTCAACAAAACTCGTTTTTTGTTGACTGACCTTTGATCGAGCCTCAATAGACTAGTAATCAGACAGGAAAAAAATCAGTATTATCTATAAAATATTAAGCGAATTTATATGAATATCAACTGCGGTGTTTACCAGTGTCAGTGTCATTCATTGTTTTGCCAAACAGGCTAACTTTTCTTGGCAAGTTTTTAATAACTTGTCGTCTGCAAGTGGTCATTTTTCCTTTGAATTTTGAGTGAGATTTTTGCGGTCAGTCATAGTCTGTTTCCTTGCCGAAAGGTTGGTGAAGAAATCGATTAAGTTTTGGAGGAGAAAAATAAGGAATACGATGTATCGATTTGACCATTTTGGTTGGCTGTAATCGTCGTGCCAGTACCATTGTTTATTCCTTTCGCGCGCTGTATCTCGATACGGTGGCTGTGCGATAGCAACATATGTTGCCCAATACCTATTTTTCAAGACACTCCTCTTAATAGTCCTGTCTTGATTACTTAAATAAATACTCCTAAATACGTGACAGTAGAAATATCTCAAAGTGCACTTACCACGGCAGTTTTGCTAGCCCATTTATCCAAATTCCTAAACATATACTGGTCCATAGTTAACTTTGGAATCTCGATATCCTTGCAAGGAGAGTAGACTACCCTGTCACTGCTCCATACACTTTTATCTCTAACACACACACTCAAAGTGGAATGCCTAAATCGAGGTTTAAAACGGAATATTATTGTAGACATTTTATCTTGTAATTAATAAACGTTTTTAACGTACGATAAGTGTGAACGAACTCGACGTCAAGCGTCGTCTAGCAACCAAGTTTTATAAATGTGTGTATTTACATGGACAATCAACAGAAAGATAACAGAAGTGTTACATAATTTTATTACTTAAAAATGTGAGTCTGAATCGCACACGAAAGATTCACTGCATAATATTTTGCAAAACATCCGTTAAAGTTTCTTGTATAGGGATGATTTATTTTTTATTATTCGTTGTTTTAGCGGTCTTATTCTTCTCTTCTTAATGTTGCCACTGAGTTGACACCTAGTTATAAACACCCTACAATAATATCACTCTATCTTAAAAAGTTGAGTATCATCTTAAAATGCATTCAAGCTTTATGCAAGGAATTGAGGCTTGATTTCTTCCCATTAAAAAAAATCAAAATGGCAAAATACCTTACGGACGTGACTGATAGTCGCTATTGTAACTTACCTACAATATACATTCTGTACTATCGTGTCTCTCAAGTTTATCGAATCTTTACTCAGATATTCTTTTTTTTTCTTATGGAAATCCTCATAGTCTGCACTTGGCAGAATACTTGCCGTGTAAGAGCTCAGGTGAGCATAAGGGCTTTACTGTATCTATAGATACTCTCGGGAGTACATTAGCCGGTACAGATATAACGCGCGACTTAAAGCGAGTGATAGATCCCTGTCTATGCTCGGATATAACGCTGTGTTCCACCCTTGTCTAGTGACATCTACAACTCAGATCAGGCAGCTGATAAAACTGTAAATTTTTACTACTACTAAACCGAAGCCGGATATATATTACAAAACTCAGTTTTATCCGTCAGTTCAGTCTTTAAATTAGGACTGAAGTTTGGGAGTATATTTTATTAAAATCCACTATTGATTTTAGATGAGGTGGCGATCTTCTTCTTATCGTGTGGGTAGTATGGCCTAACGACCCTACACACATTCTAGTGTCAGAGTTTCTAAACCGCCTCAAGGGCCTCTGACATGGTTTGAGTGGTACAGTAAGTCCAGGTTTCCTCACGATGTTTTCCTTTACCGATGCCAGTGAAGTCCAAGATAAACTTTAGAGGTGGCGATGAAGATGGATTTAAGAAAAAAGCGATATTGAACTAAGAGTTTCATTGGTTTTCACATCGCATTTGAGCTTCATACACTATTTTTGTTATACCAACTTTCACATTTATTTGTTCTGATTTCGGTAATTCCTTTACTGCTTGTGCTAAACTCTGAAATAACAAATCAATTTCATCTTTTTTCTTCTCCATTTTGTCTTTCAACATCTTTAACATATCATCGTGATAGTCGACTTTCAGTGTGTTATGTGACTCTGGCATACGAAAACTAGTATTCTGATTTTCTTCTACATCCACAAAGTGCCCTTTTTCTTGAATTGTGTGCAACAACTCTTCGTGATATTCAATTTTCCGTTTCTTATTTAACTCTGGCGTATAACCTCCATTAGAACAGTCTTCATCTTGTGTTTCAGAGCAATCATCAGCTTCATCGTCATTTTCTGTATTTGAAACTGAACCCCTTGGCTTTATACTAAGTGACATGAAAGGTAACAAAAATTTCAATTCGTCTTCATATTTCCACTTATTAAAAATTTTGCCAGTCTTTCTCCTCGTTAACGCATGCAAAAATGCATTACGTAAATGATTCCATTTTGATTTGCATTCTGGAACTGAGGATGATCTATTTATTAGTAAATACCTTTAATGTAATATTGAGATTAAACTGGAAGTTGCTGGTGGTGACAATGGTTTAGAGGCACTGCCTGTTATTTAGACAATATTTTGTAAAGCACAAAAGGAAGTCGATATATTTGTATGCAGAATATTAATTATTTTTACCATTTCAACATTCTACTATTTTTGTATCACGGGTTGCAAACGCGAAAAGTAGCTGACATTTAATTCTTTTTTAATTTACTTAATTGGTCAAGTAATAACAAAGGAATGACTTAAGATTTGTGACCCAACTCTAATATAAACAAAGACAAAGTAAACATTTATTTCAATTAGACCATTTAAGGCACTTTTGAATTGTCAAGGAGTCAGTCAGTTAGTCCGAAAGGTGAAGCCTACCTCCGCTTTGGAACGAGCAACTATCGTTCCAAAACGGAGGTAGGCCTCTATGGAGAAGAACGAACAAGAAACTCCACGGCACTCATTTAAATTAGGTTTTTACAAAATCCTGGTTGCAATATTCTTGTTGATAAATAAGATAAATATAAAACAGTAGTAAATAATAATGAAAATAAAGATGTAAGCCATAGCAGTTTAGAGATGACCAATCAAACCAACAAATCAAATCAAACAACAAAACAATCAAACCAGCAAAACAATCAAGTGACAGCACTCGTTCACGAGTGTGACAATATAACATCTTCATTATTATCAAAAGTTTAGTTCAACTATTTTGACAACCCTAAGGCGCGGGACAAATATAAGAGGCGTCGGGCGGAGGCGAGGCGCGGATGTGACGCCACTTCTTTGATATTTCATACAAAATGTTTAGAAGAGGTGAGGTGCAAGACATACTCAGACGGCGGAGCGCGGAGTTGCATTGCATACCGGGCGGACAGTGTTTTTTTGTACACAGGAGTAAACCCCAAATGCATCCACTGTGTTCGACCGCGCCACGTCTTTCCGACACCGTTAGCGCGCCTGTTCTGCGCTGCACCGGCGCAGCGCCCGCGCCTCGCCTCCGCCCGACGCCTCTTGCATTTGTCCCGCGCCTAACGTTCCGATCGATAAAGCGAAGCGGCCGATTTTACCGAGCCTTATTAAAGTATGGGATCATCTTTTTACTGTGCACCCTAGGGAACTTGCGGCGTACAATGGTACATGCGTACATGAGCTGCTTTAATTAACACGTTGGACAAAATAATAAACACCAATACAGTAAGAAATTCACTCACGCGATATATTTAAGTTCGACGATATTTCTCGCCACGCAGTTCGTTTTGCGTGAAGATCTTTGTACTCCTTAATCGTTGTATTATATAAACATTCGTGTGCACGAACGTATTCTATTAGCTCTGTCTCTTCCACCGCCATTTTGAATGCCACGCCTTACATCAACGTCCTTCGTGTTCGGCGGCTGGCGCGTTACTGCTGCGTGGAGCGCTGCGCGCGGACGTGATCGAGTCCGAGCATCGTCCACTAGCGACCGATACATCCGCTACTAATATTATAAATATCTGTCGAGCCAGATGTTTGTCGGATTTTATGCGATCGAAGTCACGTCCGCCTTAATAAGCAATAGGTAGGTACAGTATAAAAAAATACAAATTCTCTAAATGTCTAATGTAAAATTCTCGCATGTTTTACATTGCATACATTATGTTAAAAATGGAAATATATATTTTATTATTAGCCTTACAAAACTGTTTTATATATTGCTGTAATATTCTATAATTATGGTTTACAAAATAAAGAAAAAAAAGTAAATCCGCAGCTTTGAAGGTGTAATAGAAGTTAAAATTATGCAATTGGCACAAATATATAAATCATGGTATGGTATTGTATACTGATGTATAGTAAAATTATACACATACATAGATAAGTACGTAGAATTTTAATTATTTTTTTTAATGTAATTTTTTTATTGGTTTTATCTACATAGTAGTAATAAAAAATAAATGTTATGTTCGTTCAATATTTATCTAATGTACAGGCCTATGTTTAAAGAGATTTGTCTCTACATATGATAAGGATTGTTTCAGTAATTAAGGTAAATGCACCTTATTCCGAGGGGTTCTAAAAATGGCATCATATTCCGATGTATTTAGAAAAACAGTTTTTTAAAGCAATTTACTAGTTATTTATGGTCTGCATGATAAAATAATGAATTAATAATTATCTGTTCATATTTATTTATACAAAGGAGAGTTTAGTATGGTCACACTGTAAAATAATCGGTCATTTTGCCGCGGGGAGCGGCGTCGAAAGCACACTTCATACATTTGGGACCTTATGCACGTGAGTATTACGATTTGCCAAATAGTGTTTTACGTAATAATTTTATACAACGCGAGTTTTCGTTTAGGTTGAAATATTGAAAGGATAATATTTTTTATCGAAAACACTTAAGATTTGAGTATTTTATTTGCAAATTAGCAAGAAAATAAGTGTTTAAAATACCGCGGCATTAGGTGCAAAATATTTTAGTGTGTTCCTAAAAGCCGATGTATACCACGGAAAAACAAATTTAAAGACATTTAGTTTTTTTAAATTTCGGTGTCTGTTTTATGATTATAAACTTTAATGTGTTAGTTCTGACTTAATGAATAACTCATACATTTAATAATCTATTTCCGAGGTACACCGTGGCGTCGCATTTACTAATTATAGCAGGTCAAAAATTGTTTGTACAGGTACTTTATTAAAACGTTGTATAGAAGATTTTAGTGAAGACATTAGGTTTTATAAGTGTTCTGTTATTATATGTATGTACTTTATATTTGTTTTCCTTTCATATTGTAACTATACATTATTTTATTTGCATAATATTAAAAAATCTTTTACTTTTTAGTACTCGGAATTAGAAACTTTGATTTAGCATCATAAAACGCTATTCCGATGTATTTACGTCGGAATAAGGTTACATGAGTACCTAATTCCGATGTATTTACGTCGGAATAAGATTACATGAGAACCTAATTCCGAAGTTAGTTAAGACCCTGTTTAAATACAGAGTGTTCATTATTTTATGTGCTTAGTAGATACGCGTTTAGTAACTGAAAGAATACTAATCATCTATACAAATACATAAAATTGGAGTGTGTGTTTGTAAAAAAATATAATAAAATTATTTTTTTTACGTTTAGTTTTTTTTTAATTGCATGTATTTTATTTATTTTATTATATTATATTTTATTAGATTAAGGAATAATATTAATAAAAAACAGGGTTTAGAATAAAACTAGAATAAACAAAAAAAAGAACTGATTTCATATAAAAAATAAACAAATTTGGATCTCGTAATAGGCTCTAATTTTGATATGATTATAGCAATTGTTATACTTTTAACTTGTAAGTACAAAAATAATAATAATGTAATTATTTTTGTAATGCAACAATTAGATTTTAATGTTGATATTGTTAATTCATTTTTATATTTTTATAAGATTAAGGAATAATATTAATAAAAAACAGGGTTTAGAATAAAACTAGAATAAACAAAAACAGAATTGATTTAATATAAAAAATAAACAGATTTGACTTTTAAACATCATGTATAATTCTCCCTACATAGTTCCCTTTCTATTTTTATACTCGGAATTAGGAACCAAATGCATCGGAATTACGATTTTTAAATCGGAATAAGGTACCTCGGACTTTTTTATATTTTTATTTATTTTATCAGCTTCAATAACCTTCTACTGACAAACTGCAAATATTTTTCAAAAATTTGATAGCTAACACTTCTGATAAAAATATAAAATTGTACACAAAGGTCCGATAAATACTTAATTTATAATGTTCTTTCGTGTTATGTTAAAAACAGCGCGGAATTAGGTGCCTTTACCTTATTATCATTCTTCTATGCGTATTATGTAACAGTAGGCTTATCATAAGCGTATAATTAAAGAATACTCGTTGGAAATACGACTATCTATTAAAATTAGGTTTAATTTTATACGATACTGGTGCCGATTCCCTTGTTCACAAACTACACTAAATTTAGAGAATTGACATCTCTTACTAACATACAGCGAAAGGAAAGGACGGTGACATTAAAGAACTAAATTAGCGATGTCAAATTAGTTTTGCCTTGAACTTTTCCGCATTTTTAATCCATACATTTTAAGATGTCAACTATAATTGTATGGATGTGTCAGATTGACTAAATTTGACAGCTCTTATTTACATTAGTCTCTTTCTTATTTTGTAGGACAGAAAAAGATGGAAGTAGTCTAATTTTAGTTTAGTTTGTGACCAAGAGAATCGGCACCAATAGCTAACTTGTGAACGTGATATTGTCCGCGCCAATTTTCTCACAGGTTTCTAATTATTATTTTTATAATAAAACATAGTCTATAGTTATCAGGGATAGCGAAATAATTTTCAGATTCGGAACAGTTGTTCCGAAGATTTGCGCGATCGAACAAATAAAAGCAAACAAGCAACCTCTTCACTTTTTTACTAAAACACAATTAGTATTGCTCATTATTAAGAATAAAACCTTGAAACTAAATAAAGTAGGTAATTATAAAAGAAAAATAATTTTCAATTAAAAAAAATCGATCGCTTTTGCGTTAACTATTAACGGCTATATTTCTTATTACTTTACGATTAATAAACCTCATATTGGTATATTTTTGCGATTACCAATTCAAAAGTAAGGAATTAAAAAATAAGCAAAATAGTTGAAAATAAAACACAATCAATTTTATAAAAATAATTTTATATTTTCTTACCAGTAACAATAATTACAACACAAAATTATACGTCGTCAAAAAAATATTTTTCAAAAAGATTTTTTATTCAATTATTATAATACCATACACAGTCCACATTCACCTATATATCTTATACCGATGAGTACATAATGAAATACATATGTTTATTAACCTACCAATTACGTATTTTTTTACTATAAACTTTAAAAACGTTTAACGTTTTTTGATGAAATGTTTCATTAAAATACCATTTTCTTAAAGTTTTCTTTTACTCGTGTCGAAAAAAACAAAAAAAGCCTCAGCATATTTTCTAGACACACAAGATTCTTATTAATATACTAAGACAATACAAATATTTTTTCCAAAACTTTTTCAAATCCACAATTTTTGATTATCAAGAAAATATTTTCATCTTATCTAAAAATATAATTTCTCATCTTAAAAACTATTTCCAACAAATAACTTGACTGAAAATACACTGCCAGTCACATAAATCAAGTCATTCTGTTTTTGTAACTCCACGGCTTATAAAAGAAATAATGATGCCACTCAAATTATGGCCAGTATGCCAGCTTCAAAACTCCATAAAACCTTTTATTTACCCATAATTTATTTACTGTTTTCTGCCTATAAACGCACTATGCGGAATGCATAATAACAGATGCGCCAAAGTTCTCACGCAAGATAGGCAACGTTGCCTAGTAAAATGCTGGCGTGATGAGTTACGAGATGTTTATAGGAAATTGGTCAGAGAAAGCAATACACAGAAAAGAGTGGAATGCTATGAGGAGATCTGAGCTCAGCGGTAAGACAATTCAGGTTAAATAAAAACAGGCCGATTATTTTAACCTTATATGACAATGCAGTGGCTCCATTTATGCGGCCAGAAGTGTATATACCCAGCTACTAATTCTAACAGAAACTCCTAACAGTACTGATCCTTCAAAACTCTCCTAAGAATCTTCCCAGCTGCACTTTTTGGAACACTATTAATAAACGTTATATCGTCTATATGTTTGTAAACTGCTACTTTCTCATTAACAAACTCGCTGAGTTGCCTTTGAGTACATTTGTGGCCATCCTTAAGTACTACGAAGGCTCTAGGTGTTTCTCCTTTGGTCTGATGAGGGACCCCGATGACAGCTGCGTCGTTAACTGACGGATGTTCACGTAAAAGCGATTCTAGTTCCGCTGGAGGTACTTGGAAGCCTTTGACCTTAAAGAAGAAAAGAAGAACGATTAGTTGACAGATTATATTATAAAGTCGTTGCTGTCCGTCCTTTCGTCTGTCAGCGGGCTGTATCGCATGAACGGTAATAGGTAGAGATATGAAATTTTCACAGAGTGTGTACTTCTAATAAAAAATAACATTTTGAAAAAAAATCGTCTTCAAACAGTTGCAGACAATGTTAGTGTGGCACTGAGTATATTAATCTACAAATAGGTGAAAATCTTATTTACCAGTTGGTTTACGTTAAACTACCGCTACAAATCAAGTACAAGGCAAAACAAAAGAAAAGGATAATAATAAAATCGTTTTAAGAAATAAACAAAATAGAAAATTTTTACGAGTAGTTAAATTCTGTCTTTTTTTATTCATTAAAAAAGCGACTGGCAGTTCTTATTTTATTCCTGCTATATTATTAATGACGTTTAGAAGATCTTTGATTTAATGACAGATTAGTTATATCGATCAAGGTTCACCTTGATGAGTTCCTTGAGTCTATCAGCAACAGTAATGATTCCATCTTTATCAGCGACAGCCAGGTCTCCTGTTCTGAACCATCCATCTGCTGTAAAGGACTCGTTGTTGGCTTGAGGGTTGTCCCTATAGCCTCGCATCACTTGGGGGCCTCGAACGAGGATCTCACCTTTCTGAAAGATTTTATAAGAATGTTTTTTTTATGAAGATAATTTAAGTTGGTGTTTTGATACAGTTATTATCATTTTCGTCAGAAAGATGGGCACCGATCGTAAGCAAGTTGAATAAACATACAATAGGCGATCTAGGTTTAAAACTGTGGTTAGTGTAAATCAATTCTTAATCAGATACGCAGTAGGCAATAGGCTCGCCTCCTATTACGTGGGACTTGAACATTACTGGCGAAATGTCGGTGTACTTATGGGTACACCTCTGCATAACCCTTTGAGGATATCAGGAGTGATTTTAGTGTTATTTTTTAATTGTATTTGCTTTAGAATAGTAATATAGATTATAGATGTTTATATACACTGAATGTTTTACCTTTGGTAAAACAGTTGTACAAATATGACTAAATTAATCTAAAAATCATAAATGGATAATACCCTCGTTAAATTCGTGATCTATTCTGTAGTTCTGTACAAAACCTCTCGGTAAATTCACATGAAGTGAGCTTATAGTGAGCTGTCAATTGATAAAAATAAATCACAAACATTAGGTGGCTAGCTCATCATAAGCCCACCTTGCCAGAATTCCCCAAGGAAGATTTTTGAATATACTGGCTGGTTCTCGTTTTAACATTATTCAAATACCAACAGAGCTAGAATATTGATTGCAATATTATCGGTACGATGTCTGCATATAAAGCATTTGCATGTCTATGAATTTGCCTTTATTATTTCACGGAAGCTAATAATAAGTAATAAGGTCCTTGGATGTTGATCGAGTCGAGGGTCTTGGCTAATAAGCTATTGGCTATAACGACTATCGGTATAATGATCGTCTAGACTTTATCCTACATGTCGACCACCTCGCGAGCCAAATCTAGATACTTCATCTGAAGTAAGCAATAACAGTACCTATACCGTATTCAAGGAGCCGTGAGATAAAAGGCAAACAAATCATAGAACGGGTACTTCGAACGCATTATAATGCTACTAAATTAAAGACCACAGACACTGCGAACATTTTACATTAAAATGTGACGTTTTGTAATCGGTCGGGTTATACCCGCCATTGTTTTCTTTGTTTACATTTTGTTTCGAGCCCAGATGAATACATACATATAGATTGTTGCTTACCATATTAAAAGCTCACTCTACAACATTCCGTGCAGCAGCCAATCGCTCAACCACTGCACCAACAAATATGAGTCTGTCCTCAAATATGAGTGACATGAATTTTTCGAAAATGTATAAAGCCAAAACCTATAAAGAAATTATATTGAGTTTCTCCTACCTCATTAGGTCCCAAGTTCTTAAGATCCTGGTCCACGATCCTGAGTTCTGTGTTCGCTACTGGTGGACCTGTGGCTTCGAAACGATTCAACCCTTTGGGGCTGATGGTGAGTGTAGGAGATGTCTCTGTCAGACCGTAGCCTTGTCTGAAGTCTATGTCGCGCTGGAAATGAAGAAAAAGCTTATACAACATATTTTTTACATTTTGATATTTGTTGATACATCCAGGGGCGTAACTTCCGTATCAAAGATACGGCCCCCCCCAGCTGCAGGGGCCCCGAACCCGCAGTTAGTAGAAAGGGAAGGAATGTTATTACAGGGACCGTCTTGAGCAAGCGTACACCACTGGATTTATTCTACTACAATCTATACTGTTAATATCCTAAAGCAAGAGAGATTTTTTGTTTATTTTTTAACACGCTATCTCTGGAACTCCCTGTCGGATTGGAAAAGTTATTTTTGTATAAATGATAACCAGATTTATGAGGACAGTATAGACTATATAGTACACACTACGACCCACGGTAGCAGAGCAATGCGGTAGAGATCAATGACATAGCTTAACGTGGATGAAAAAACAAAGACAGACAAAGTCGCGGTCTAGAAGCTAGTACCTACGTTATAGCCGCGAAAGTGAGGTTGGATGGATGGTGGTTTGTTACTTTTTGACGCTATAATGGCTGAACGTAATTAGCAGAAATTTAGATATTTATATATTATTATAGCTTAACACATTTTATTCTGTATTTTTATTTCTTTTACAGTGTGACAAAACTTTGACGCGGTAGAAGCCGCAAGCACGTGTAAGAAAAACGACCTTGACCGCTATTCCCATGCGAAATTACACCATCTTTATTATCATAATCGTTCTAACTGCTGTTGTGTAGCATGTTTTGTCGACAGCCAACGATAGGTCGGCAGTCAGCCAGTCGGAACGAAGCTGCTTTATGAATATGCATGAAACAACTTCATAGCTACCAGTTTTTTTGTAAACAAACGAGAATTATGGCACGAAACCTCACGCCTATTATGCCCTGAAGCCTAAGCGCCATTGCACATTCATACGGTCACAGCACGGCCACCGTGCCGTATAAAGTAGAAATGTATGAGCTAGACGACACGCTGTCACGGCACGGTCGCCGTGCCATGTAAAAGCTCTCATTGTAGCTCATAAGTACATTACTATTTTACATGGAACGGCGACCGTTCCGTGCATGTGAAAGGGGTCTAAGTCTTCTTCTACTTACTTGTTCAGGCGCAAGGAGTAAGAAGATGCGAAAAAGCACGCATATTTCGTCAGGGGTTGTTGTAAGTTCGTCACAAAAATAATTCCCCACGAAAAAAAGTATGTATAAATTAGCCAAAGGCTTTTGTTTTTTTTTTATTTTTGATTATTGTAAATTCGCCCAATTTCTTTTTTCCGCACGGATAGCAGAACAATTAAATAATAAAATCCAGCATAAAACTACCGAAAACCAGGACACAATGTGGAATCTGAACAGAAAGTACTAGGAGAATAAGATCAAAACTTTTTTTCGAGGGGAATTATTTTTGTGACGAATTTACGACAACCCTTCATCAGATATGTTTAAGTCCTATGTAGGGTTGCCATTGCACCGGATTGAGGCTAGTTTGGAGGTCATTTGGGTGTCGTCACATTAATTCATACAAGTCTCCGCATGTGATTACGTCCGTGTCAAAATTAATATCAGCCCTTGAAAATCGTAATTTTTTTCTGCCTAAACGCCTATATGCTGTTCCAAATTATTATATATAACTGTGGCAAATTTCATTCAGATCCGTGTAGCCGTTCTGGCGTGATTCAGTAACAAACATACATCTAACAAAACCTGAACGGGTTTTTTTTATTGGCGTCTCTACTCTATTCAAAAGTGCCTGTAAGTACCTATATGGCGTAATTGAAATAAATGCTTTGACTACATGAGGTCTTGGGTTCGATTCACAGGCCGGTGAAAGTGTTACTGGGTTTTTCTATTCAGGAATTTCTCTCTTTTTGTGCCCAGTTGATGGCTATAAGCTCGCCTCCTATTACGTAGGACTTAATGGGTGTACCTACTAATGACTACACCTCTGCCTAACCCTTCGGGGATTGCATGTATGATGTTATGATGTTATGTCCTTACCTTACGGCGCATGAATCGTTCAGCATCGCTGGCTGCCAAAGGAGCTGCACCGTTGCAAATGGTTGTAATGGGCTCGAAGGTTTTATCTGTGGCCGCTGGGTGAGAGCTCATCATAAGAACTGGAATAGATAACAGGTCAAATGTTAATCATCATCTTTATTAATACCAGCTTTTGCTCACGTAAATGTCAGCTATCGAGGACGCAGACGAAGACACGTACTTATGTCCTTTTTTAGGGTTCAAACTAATCCCGTACCAAATGTCATCAGAGTAGTCGCGTGAAAGCGTAATAGACAAAATTACTTTAGCTTTTATACTCGTAATATTAGTATCGATTTTAAAGCTGAGGAGTTTGATTGAACGCTCTAACCACAGAAACTGCTTGTCAGATTAAAAAAAATACCAAAATATAGTCTTAATCTCTTTTCACCGAGGATCAATGTAAAAGAAAACACTCAAACAAGACGCATTTTTGACAGATTAAGACTAAGATTAGATTGCGATCGTTCCTAGGCGTAGCCCACAAACGAACGCCGACTGAAGCTAGATGCGGCTTTGTAGCAGTCTAATTAATTCCATTATTACAATCAGCTAATATAATACCTGTTTGATTTTCTTTTTACTTATCAAATTAAAAACTGAATGATAAACTCTTACTCTTCATAAACGAATCTTGTAAGCATCTGCTACAAGTTTTATAATTACGGACGTTCGAGTCTCCGACGACCTTGTGCAAAAGTAATCGCGAATTGCTTGAAGTAAACAAATACAGTACTTACGTAGATGTGTGCGTGACTTGCGTATGATCATTTTATAGCTTTACATATTGATGCACTCACACATTCACGGGTTGGTACCTCGACACACCTCGGTGGTACAGTTAACAAAATAAATAGGTATTCAGGTTTGTCAGATATTTGAAATTGTCTTAGAATTAACCGATTAAATTCTTCTATTTAAACTTATGCACTGTTTATCATCTACTTTATCAATTAATTTTTGTTGAAAACATCTATCCGTTTCTAAGAAAACTTCTACTACATATATCTGACGACCATGCATACTAATTCTTTTGTTGATTGTACATGAATACAAAAAATCTACGTGTTTGTTACCGCAAGTCCATGTATGACGATTATATTATTGCGTTTCCGTCGCAACAATTTCTATAGCAAATATTTTATTTGTTTTTCTTCTTAGAGTATACCCACACGCGATATTATCACCAGGGTGATAGAATTTAATTTGAGAATTCCGTTTTGATAGTGTAGAACTGTAGATGATACACTTTTATATGGAAGAGCAGATTTTTTTTTTTAAACCCGAAAAAATGTTCACGATTTTGGTTTCAGGACCGATTTTCGGTACGATGTTCTTTCCATCCTGTACATTTTTAGAGCAATTGCTATTTCGCTTGTGACGTGCGCCGTGGTGGAGGGGTGAGGAGGGCTGAGGGGGCCGGGTTTAAGTATTTATCAGCTTCTTCTGTTTAATCACTTCCAAAGCTAAAGCTTACGAAACAAATTCTATATACATATAAGTATTAGTCGCTATCCAAAATAATCTTTTAATCTTACAATAGATACTATGATCCTACAATCTTTATTTTTTGTTATTTCACTGCGGTATCTTTGAAATGTTATGTCACATTACTGTTAAATAAATTTTATGAGCTGTTATCTGTGGCATATCACAGCACCTGTCGTTCTTTATAGCTTACAAGAAGTGAACATGATAATGAAAATAATACTCACCCAAAGGTGGCGCTAGCATCAGAATATTAGTCTTCTGTTTCTCTATGGTCTTTAGGAACGTCTCCGATTGGAACTTGGCTAAGGCCACCAGCTTGGCCCCGATGGACATTTTATGGAACAGGATGACTGTTGCCGCGTAGATGTGGTAGAATGGCAACACGCCCATCACAGAGTCTTGATGAGTCGCTGGAAAAGTTACAATTCAACGTTTTAAAATCCAAGTAAAGATATTTTTATCAAGGACACGGTGTAAAAATGTGGGTTTCCCGATGACTGATCTTGATATAGCTTTAAGCGGTAGCAGCAGTAGTTCCAAATAAATTCAGAGTTAAATATATATACGAAATTTAAAAAAGGGGGCGGATGCTACGGTGGGCATAAAAAACTCGTCCACCAAGCTGTCAATGGAATAAAATAAAAAATCAATAGCATTGCTACGTTGTATAGCAATACGATATATATATATATATAGCTGATTGTTTAGCACTGATCTTTGCTTCAAGAATAGGTCAGCCCTCTGGTGACGTCAAGATTTTAAAATTGCTAGAATTATATTTCATGAACTCACGTGTTGTTTCCTGATGCATTGCAATAATTGGATCATTAATCTGCTCACAATTAGCGATAATATTCCTATGCGATAGCTCCACGCCCTTCGGTAATCCTGTAGTGCCACTAGAATATGGCAGAAAGCAGATATCATTGGGATTTCTCCTGACTTGTTTCAAAACGGACTTATCAGTGTGTATGTCTTCGCTTAGTTCGTTGAATAAAGCTGTTCCCTCAGGTACTGGATCTCCATTTGTTTTGACTACGACTATTGGAATGTTTAGTTTGGCGAGCTTCAAAGCTTCTCTTATCGTTGGTACAATCTCTGGTAGTGTTACGATCATCTTTGCTTCTGACATCTTTATTTGGCGCTGTACTTCATCTGAAATTTATAAAAACATGTGTTTAATTCTCTAGTTTAGTTGACTGCCTCGTTGGTATAGCAGTCGCAAGCGCGACTGCTGTGCATGAGGTCTTGGGTTCGTTTCCCAGGTCGGGCAAAGTGTCATTGGGTTTTTCCATCAGGAATTTGTCAGTAGCAGCCTCGGAGTCTGGATTTGTGCCCAGTTGATGGCAATAGGCTCGCCCCCTATTACATGGGACTAAAAACATAACTGGCGAAATGTGGGTGTACTAATGGGTACACCTCTGCCTAACCCTTCGGGGATTACAGGCGTGATGTTATGTTTATGTTTAATTCTCTATAACAATAATACCAGCCCATAATGTTCTAGTAAAAGATATAAGCCTCTTCCTTCTTATAAAATAGATTCTCTTTTAAATATTCTCTCCATTTTATGCTGCAGGTAATATTAATAGACTTGTTGTTAAATAGATTTATATAACACTTATTAACAGGTAAACTATTTTCCTTATCGTGTCTATAAAAAGATGAGAATTGAACATCGTGGGAAACCAAACATGCATTGTGTATTTTTATATTTAGTATCGTCTACGTATGTTCAGACATGCGAAAAACATCTCTGATATAACTTCTCGATCATCATTGGTTTAGAGCAGTGGTTCTTAACCTTTTAGTGTTAAACGACTATTGGAAAAAAGCCTAGCCATGGACCACCAACTGTTTGGCAGTAATATTAAATTATTCATTTAGAAATAATTTGAAGCCAAGAGTAATTTATAAAGTCTTTAAGACGCCTCATCGACTCGTTGAGTTTTAATAATTATCATGATGACGACTAGGACCACTTCTGATGCTTTCCGAAACCACCGGCCTGGTAGACAGGCCATTGGTTTAGTGCAATCCACTGAACTTAGACCTCTAACTCGATCTTGATCACTCTTATCCAGCTGTTCGAGTACCTAATATTATCCTTACTTCACCTAAGCTGTACTCTATACATTAAGTTAATCAAAAGATCACTTACGTGCAGTATAAATTGGATTAATACTAGTAATCACTCCTCCAGCTGCCAATATACCCAGAGCTATAACAGGATAGTCCGGGATATTGGGCAGCATTATAGCGACGGTGTCTCCATCACGAATCTTGAACTTAGTTCGGAGGTTGGCTGCAAATCTGTTGCATAGCTTAAAAGCCTGCTCGTAGGTGTACCCTCTGCCTGTTACAGCACAGACCTGGAATATCAGATTATTCAGGTTAATTTATTGTTTGTAGTATAGTATTACTTTATATGGTTTGCTTGAGAGGAAGAGTCAAGCATATTTTTCGGGCTGAATATTCATGAAAAATCGATCTATTAATTCTATTAAGTTAACTGTGTGTAAAACGGAAGTGTTTGTTTTGCAGTTAGCAAACAAACTCATATTATTAACTGTACATCAATGGAACATGCTGAATATCCCTGTTTCTAGAAAGAATAGAATCAAAGTATGTAGTTTATAGGGAATTTTGTTTATTTTAAAATGACAATATCTACATTCAATATATGTTTGAAATCACCAATCCATCTTGAGAAAGCGTGGAGATCAATGCTCATGCTTTCTCTGTATTTCTGAGTCTTTGCTCTGCAGTGGGACAATAATATGCCGATCTTTTTTCTTTTTTAATATTTGTTTCGAAATAACACAAAGAAAATAATGTACAACCAAATTAACAACAATCAATATGATATTGATAAAAAAATCAGCTAGGTCAAGAATTTTATCGTACACCTTGTCTTCTGATATGAATGTTACAAGATCTTTGATAAAGTCGTTTAAATATTACATAAAAAACAACAACAAATATCAAGAGGCTTCAAGGATTACTTTTATGAAGTGGAAAAGTATCAGTATTTTGTTGTTATCCCGACAACAATCATCATGTGGTCTGTTATCATGTCATTGTGTTGATTAAGATATGATTCCAACTGAATCATTGTTATTTGTTACTCGTTTTCGTGCACGAGAGCTACATCTATGTATAGACGAGGAATAATATACATTCGTTGGATCACTATTTTGAAATATTACCAGCTTATTATATAGACCCACTGCAAGGCAAAGGCCTTTTCTCATGCAGAGGAGGCACAAGCATTGATCACCAAGCATGCTTAAGGCGGATTGGCGATTACAAACTTATGTTAATTAATGCACTTGTGGTTAATTGAGAATTCCTTCTATGCTTTAAAATAATTCTTTCAGTTTAAATTTAAATGATTTAGTTGTGTTCAAAATTTGCATGTCACTATTACTAATAAAATACCATTGTGAGCACTTCTATAACCATATTTATCTGCAAATAAATAAATCTTTATCTTTATCTAAAGTCCAGGTTGCTTTGAAGTCATATCCAAGATAGACTAAACAAGTCCATATGTATTGAAAATATCACACTGGTACTTGCTTGATATCGAACGCATGAGAGGCGGGTAGCTTGATACTAGGCATCAGGAGAAGCAAAGAATAGTATTTATAAAATATAGGACAAAAAATACTTACAGCAGCAGTCCTTTCTGGCCATTTATCAAGATTCTGCCAAACGTAATCATACAACGTAAAATTGGGTATTTCAACGTCCTTGAACGGCGATTTGATCACTCTATCCTGTGTCCATACACTGTTTTTTCTAATCACAACACTTGCGTATTTTGAGCTCTGTTTCACTGTGTCTAAAGTTCTTTTCGCCGTGAACAAATTTTTGGCTACCATTGTCCTGCTCTGTATTGCACTCATCGAAGACTGGAAATTTTCTAATGATAATTATAATATTGTAAATCGTGATAGTAGCTGATATGGGTATCTTAAAATTATTATTGATTGCTATTTAATATCTATATTGAGTTAAGAAATAAAGGAAAAAGAATTTTATTAGGGTGTTGATAAAGTGCATGTTTCTTTGCCACCTAGTTGCTAATTGAGATAAAATTATAAGAAATGTGAAAATCATGAGGAATGTAAAAATTTTAGAAACATTATATGCAGGACGTAGTCGGCAGTTCGATTTTCAAAATATTAAAAAAAAAACCGTTTTAGATAATAAGAACGACGACAGAGTTGGCGCAGTGGCTGGGCGATTGGATGCGGCACTGCGTATCGAAGATAAGATTCGCACACTCAACAAATATTTATATGACATACAGCTAGTGGTTATTTAAGTATGTGAGTTTATACATTTATAAATGCATCTAAGATTCCAAAGACATCCCTAGTTATACGTCCAAGACCACACACTTTATTTGTTAGATACAACGAAAGGAAGTCTGTTATTACAGTACTCGTATGTCGTGATCGTGACCAATTGCTAGCAGCTAATTAGAAACTTTGTATTGATGTTTATTGCTTTTTGTAGATACCTACTGTTTTGCTAAGAAAACTGGTAGGCAAAGCTAACTGCAGCATATTCTCTGGCTGGTTTTATCATATTCAACCTTATTTAAATAATTTATTACGTAACATTTAATTAGGAGATAAACTCGTTTCGAAAATAGAACGATTTGACAGTTAGTCTGACGTAAAGCTGACAGGCGATTCTTAATTTAAAAAATAATTATTTTTGAATTTTCTAAATAAGACAAGAAGTAATACTTCAACCAGTCAGTGTTTGTTATGTGTATGCAATATTCTGTAATAATGGTGTTTGATTTGAGCAAACAATAGCTTATTCACACCCATGTGACCCATGGGAATGGGTAATATTACTAAAGGAAGCCTTCCGATGTTGGCGACCGACGACCGCGACAAGCGACCACGAACGGGTCACGCGACTCACTGCTTTGTATGAAGACTATAAATATAGGGTAATTTATAGTTTCATATGAATTCGTCGTCGGTCGCGGTCACCAACAACAGAATGTTACCTTAAGAGTTTATGTTGTTTAAAAGCGCAGTGCCATGATATAAGTTAAGGAATCTAGAGAAATAAAAGCGAAAGTGCCCCTAAACGGGCCATAATTTTACAACAATATGTAGGTAGCTTTAAAAATTTCGAGTGCGGTCTTGTAATGGCACCATTGCCGGGAAAATGTAGCCAATCTCTCTAGCACTGCGCGCGCTCATTGTTCAAATTTAATCAAATATCGCGCGCTTTCCCGGCTCCCTGATACACACTTCCGTCCCTTTTCACGATATCATTCCCACAGATCGCAAAACAGAGGCAAGATGTTACACATCAAATAGTGTTGCAACAATACTTGCTAGGGAGCCCACATTTAAAATTTTGCCAAGTATTTCAGCAATATTTTAAGTTTGAATAGCCGGGCCATACTTAAAATATTGCTGCTATTACAGCCACATATTGCCACAAAAATAAGGTCCGTTTAAAAGCGCCATTTATTATGACGCCATTATGCCATACCTACGCTATTATGATGCGGGTATTATGAGAAAATCAAGAAAATAATACTATTACTGACATCTTGTTTTTTTTTTAAGTCGGTTTAAAATAAGATGATAATTTTAAATAGGTAGGTACTTACTGTATATCGCCTTGTTAATGGCATTTTAATGAACTGTTAGTTTTTTGATAAATATCAAACCAATGATATCAAAGTGTAGATAGCGATAATGATACTAACTATTACCATTACCTACCATTAGTGGTATTGTCAATATTCTATGTTTTGTCTAATAGACGAAAAATAACAGGTTTTGGAGATAGAAATCTATATATATTGCCTCACACGTAAAAAATATTGCCCAATTGTGTATTCTAAACATAAAAACTTTTATTATAAAACTAACTCTGAAAATCCATACTAATATTATAAATAAGAAAGTAACTCTGTTTGGAACTGAAAATGACCGTAGGAACTCTTTAGAGAAGAGTGGCGGCAGAGAGAAAGCAGTGGAAAGAGTTGGAGGAAGCCTTTGCCGTAAGGTACACCGAAACCAGAGACATTTTGTAGTTCCGTCATTGTGTAGATTTTAACGTATTAATTTGCTTCTTATTTTTAAGTTTAAGTCACAAATGTTAAAAAGTAAACTTTGGGAAATAAAGACTTTATTATTATTGTAACTGTCTGTAAGGCTTCTACGAATAAACCACTGAACGGATTTTGATAAAATTTGGTACGGGATAAGTTTAAAACCCAAGAAATAATATGGGCTACTTTTTATTCCGCGACTTCGTCTGCATCAGCTATAAACGACACTTACGCAGATGGAGTCGCGCTTATTTTTTTCATATTTCATAGTTGGTTCCGTTGTAAATGTTGTTCGTAAACAGACACACATTACATCACAGAATTGTATACCTACCTATCTAAAAACTGTTATCTGTTACTGTCGGAAAGCACTAAAGCCAAATAAATAATTACAGAGTATTTTTTTTAATGCAGTAAAGATAAAGTCTCTGCATTAAATAAACTGCAGACAAATTGAAGGTTATTAAACAATGATAGCAATAATTCAGGTGTTTATTAACACAACATCACGCCTGTCATTGGTGTACTTATCAGTACACCCACATTCCGCCAGTTATGTTTAAGACACATATAATAGGGGGCGAGCCTATTGCCTTCAACCGGGCACAAATCCCGACTCCGAGGCTGCTACTGAGAAGTTACTGATGGAAAAACTCAATAACACTTTGCCCGACATGGGAGTCGAATCCAAGACCTCATGCGCAGCAGTCGCGCTTTGTGACCACTAGACCAACAAGGCAGTCAGATATCCATACTAATAATTATTATACTCGTAACTGCGAAAGTGCGTCTGTCTGTCTGTTACCTCTTCACGTTTAAATCGCTGAATCAATTTTGATGAAATTTGGCATAGAGATATTTTAAGACCCGGGGAAGGACATAGGCTACTTTTTATTATTTGGACTTCGACGTCAACTTCATCTGTGTCCGCGATAACCGACATTTGCGCGGATGAAGTCGCGGGCAAAAGCTAGTTTCTTATAAAACTTATTGTATGTTAATGCAACGTATTATAATTGTTGCAACTCGCAGCACGACTTCATCATGTGCAGCAACATTAAAACGTTGTTTTTTTATTTATTTTACAACGACCATGACCTTTGTTAGCGAAGACAGTGAAAGGACAGGATGTGAACAGAAGTTCAGTTCAATTTAATATTTGAAAAGTTTATCTAGCTCACTTCATTTCTGACTGGATAAGAGTCAAGAGCAAATCCATCTCATATAAAAAAAACCTAAAAAGCCTAGTCTTAAATCACCGCCTTTCCTCCACCATTCATAGAGTCTCTTAGTTAAAAGTCTTTCAATCATTTTAATCATTATCATTATTTTCTTGAATCTTCGTAATTCATTTACATTCTGCTACATTGGAGTAATTGCATATATACTGCGTTTTATGAAT
Source organism: Hoplodrina ambigua (assembly GCA_949774945.1). Lineage (NCBI taxonomy): Eukaryota > Metazoa > Arthropoda > Insecta > Lepidoptera > Noctuidae > Hoplodrina > Hoplodrina ambigua. Next base: position 3,756,081 of record OX458976.1, read on the forward strand.
ATCTGATGAACATGGCCAGTTCATTCTATGTATAAATACTCGTGGACACGTCATGGCTGTTCAAAGGGTGAACGTACACGTGTTTAATTGAAGACAGTAAACAGTTACGGCGGTTTTTGTTAATAATTTAGTCGAAGTGGAAGGTCAGGAGCTTGAGAAGTTAGTTTAGTTTGGATTCGGACGCGGGCACGGAACAAATATTTGTATCTTCTTCATCGTGTGGGCAGTAAGGTCTTACGACCCCACACACCCTAGTGTCAGAGTTTCTAAACAGTTTCTAGACATGGTTACGGTGCTTACAGGTGTTATCAACAGCGCAGAGGTCGTGGGGATTTTTATAGTTTAGTTATAAATTTTAAAACCTGTTGACCTTTGACCTTCAATATATATCCATAACCAGACGATTTTCAATGTTGTCCAGAACAAAAAAAAAACACAATGATAGGAAAAATAATTATTATGTAACTTTCGGTTTCATCAAGTATTTTTATTTACCTTTTATTTTAAACTGACATTGAAATCTTACATTACAAAATAGTAAGTCAGTTACACAATTTACTATTTACAAATAAGATAATACAATATCTAAGTCAAACAATACTGTGATTGTACTAAACATCAAACAACAAAGGGGCTTCAAGTAAATCGTACAACAAAGTGAGCGGTTCGTTATCATAATTTAAAAATACATTTTATATAAATAAACACGTTTATTCAAACAAAGGAACGTCCAATACGAGAGGTGGCTCAAAGTTACTTACATTGAGGAATTTTAAAATAAGATTATTTTTTACTAATACTCTTCCTGCGACTTTGTTCGCGTGATTTTCTTTAAGAATCCCTAACTTAAAGACCCCCTTAAAAGAATCTAAGCTCTTCCGTGACAAATCTTAAGGTGAACTAGATATTATTTGAATTACCTACCCTACCTCAGATATAATGTTTTCATAGGTATAAAATGTGTGCTTTTTTAGTATTTTCTTTGCTACCCTAAGCGGGGCCCAAACGTCAATCCTAAATCCGCCCCTGGACAGGCAGTAGGTCGATTACCAGGTAAGTAATGTGTGTTTTTACATCCCGTATAACAAAGCATACACAGTATTATTTATACTATTTGATATAACACAGTATCCGCGAAATAACCATAATATTATAAACCTTTGTTATCTTGTCGCAATAGGAGAAAAACTCTCTCATACATCAACAATTCATAATGGCATTACCACAATTAAATAAAATACAGCCATATTACGCTTTTCATGCACGAGGTAATGGATCCGATACTGTGTAAGTATTAATGTGACTTTTTCAAGGCATGTGTATTTTCTAAGCTAATCTTAGACATCACTGACATTTGTGAAGGAAAATATCGTGATCAAAACCTGGACTCGGTATACATGGTCATTGAAAATTTACCCGAAACCTGAAAAGGGGTCATTGTACTCCTCATTACAAACAACTTTTACTATGGAACCAAAAAACAAAACCAGCTGTTCCACTCAAAAATGCTACACAAAACGATCGTGATGCATGAAACAGCTGAATTTTTGGCCTGAGATCGCAAGTTTGCCTTGACCAAGCGTGGTGATCAATGCTCGTGCCTTCTCTGTATGAGAAGAGGCTTTTGCCGTGCAGTGAGCCAATAAAAAGTCTTTTTTTATCAAGCTGGAAGGGAGTGTCAGTGAGCGGTACTGTACTGACTAAAACCCATCCTCTTAAGCCCTTTGCGTTCCAGGGCCGCGGCAACTCTTTCGAACAGAATCCACAACACTGGCAGACAATTAAATAATGAACTGGTTTATTATTATAGTAAAAACGTTAATGTGTTAGTTATCGAAGATCGTAAAAGATAGTTTTGTCAATCATTTCACCATCTTTTATCAGGTCAATGAATTCAACCATTTGTGGTAAGTAGACAACATTCTTTGATTGTATCAATCAAGACTGGTATCAATTGTACAAATAATATTTTTTTTTTTCAAATGAACAATTTATTAAACAATCTGTATCTAATTCGTGTTCATGGAATTTTTCTCTTGAGAAAATTATTGGGGTCCTCATGTGTGATCTCAATGACAATTTTTCAGTTAGATTACATAGTTCAAGACTTAAGTAATTTATTGTATGATTTGTTTTTCTAGGTGTATCATCGGGGCGAGTACAATTTCCAGACAGAACAAATATTTGTATGGCCTAAAGGTAGTTTTAGTAGATTTGTTTATGGGAGTTTATATAGATTGAATGACATGATTCTAGATGATTTCAGACGAATTCATTAGTTCATATACTGAATCAAAAGTAATGGTCTATCCCGGAAGTTAGTTATAGTACCAACGATACAGGAGAAATGTCTTGATACAGGGCAAACAAACAAACAATCAACCAATCTACTGGTTAGTGTCTAGATGCCATATTAAGTAAGTTGGTACGACGATATATTATATTAAATTCATGGTCTGTGTGTGTCGTAAAAAATGTAACGATACTCATAAGGCGCGTGCGTCACTTTCGCTCCTTACTAAGATATAATAAATTGATCTAACTAAGTCTAGGTTTTAATAAAAACAAAATGTATCTGTACTGTTATTTTGTAATAAGTTTGAGGTAAGCTGATCTAAAGGCCTGCCATCCTCACCTGAAGACGATGACGTGACAGTTTAGATTCAAGATCAAAATCGTATCTTAGACTATTACATCAGAGGCGTATCTAGGCCGGGCGCCTATCGATGGGGGGCGCAAAAATAGCCAACTATTAAAATCAAAAACAAAATAGACTACACTAAACCCTTGTTTTTAAAATTTATTGGATATGGGTTTCGGCATGTCATCATATTGGGCAGTGACAATGGCAAAAACAAAAATGCCCTTGCACCTTTATAATTGTTTTATTTAGTATAAGTAATTATCTATTTTTTTATAGGTAATCAGATAATTTATGAAGGGATGCAACTATGATGCGTAACATTTTTTTTTTTTTTGAGGTGGTAAAAATCTTCAAATGACTGCTTCCGCCCTGGGTGGGGCGGAAGGGACTGTCAGACTTTTACTGACTAAAAAACCACCCTGTTCCTTCTGTTGCCCTTTACGTTCCGGGGCCACGGTATCCTGTTAAGACGTCCCGCAACCCCAGCAGGCGTTGGCCCCGTTGGGGTGATGCGTACCCTGGCCGCCATTTTTTCTTGGTACGCCCCTGTGTTACACTACAGGCCCATGTTCAGCATTTAATAGGGCAGTTTTGTAACGTAATGCTCAAAATCGAATCTGGAATTGTTACATTACAGCGAATGTGTCCAGTGAGGAAGCGTCTTATTACAGTATAGGTATTTTGTGACCATCTTCCTCTGTGAATTTTCCTCAATGAAGTGTTTGAGGCATAGATTAGATAATAGTTACTACCTTGAATTGAGCAACCAGCTATCCCACTTATAGTAGTGACTGATAATTTCACCTAAAATTAATGGTGATTTTTTCAGAATAAACCAACTGATTTATAAATAAGTGGCTTTCGTTGGCAACAAGCATCTAGTCATAGCATTACAGGCATTATATTTTGATGAGGTAGTTTAAGCAATTTTTTTGCATCCATGAATTTGTTTTGTCAAAACAGTTTAACTTAACTGGCTACATGTGAGTAGATGAACTACCTGTATTATGTAATTGATGCAATGGGGAATATACAGGGTGTAATTGAAAAAAAATGTGTCATTTTTTTCCATACAAAATAACCATAATTATTCAAAGTCAAAGTCAAAAACATTCATTTCAATAAGACCGTTTACAGGCACTTTTGAATTGTAAAGGAGTCGGTCAGTTAGCCCGAAAATTGAAGCTAGTTGCTCGTTCCAAAACGGAGGTAGGCCTCTATGGAGAAGAACGAGCAAGAAACTCCACGGCACTGTTTTAAATTATATTTTATTATATCTATTATATTGTGTCTTTATTATATTTTATATACCATATATTTTGGAAAGGGCAATTAGATTCAATATTATTTTTTCTTGTAAATGACGTTCAAAGGTGCAATGCAGTGTTTTCTTTGAATGGAAATTAAAAAAAAAATATTGACATAAATGATTTAACTTTGACTTTGCCCATCAAACTATGTAACATTGAGCAATAAATATTGTTGGCAAACGACTTTTATTTTTAGTATAAAAAATCAATTTATGGTAGCGCACAATGTAACAAATAACAATCATAGGCATACGGGTATGTCACAATACAGGGGCCGTAGTAACCCAGATTTACCTAAAACTTGAAAATCGTGAAGAAAAAGAAACTTTGACTATCTTTGTAACCAGAAGGTTTCCAGGTATGGTCCAGAACAAAAAATATATCGCAACTAGTCTCTCGCCCCGCGTGATTTGCCTTACGGATCCCTAACGATTTTTTTAATATAATATAATTTACTTAGCGAGGAGATGGCGGGACGCCTTGGATGGCTTCCTCAGGAACTGGCGAGAAGAGGCACAACACAGAGGAAAGTGGAAGGAATGGGGGGAGGCCTTTGCCCAGGAGTGGGACAATAACGGCTAACAAAAAAAAAAAATAGCACCCGGGGATAGTGTAACTAACAGTGAAATAATTTTTCAAATCGGTTCAATAATTTCGGAGCCTATTCAATGCAAACAAACAATATTTGCATTTATTTATGTGTATAGAGGTGTTCCATATGGCTTAAAGCTAAAAGAACAGCAACATATGATATATAACATCACGCCTGCAATTCCCGAAGGGTTAGGCAGAGGTGTACCCATTAGTACACCCACATTTCGCCAGTTATTTTTTTAGTCCCATGTAATAGGGGGCGATCCTTTTGCCATCAACCGAGTACAAATCCAGACTCCGAGGCTACTACTGAGAAATTCCTGATGGAAAAACCCAATAACACTTTGCCCGACCTGGGAATCGAACCCAAGACCTTGAGGTGAGGTCGCGCTTGCGACCACTAGACCAACGAGGCAGTCAAAACTAGTATTTAGGTCAAAAACAATGAAAATGCATTCCCAGTACGTTGACCTCTATGTAGCAATGTTTGTTGTGTTACTACTCGCGACTCACAACCGCCGTATGAAGTAATAGTTACTATAGTAGGTACTCAGCTTTGTACAATGTTTAAAAAAAATATTTACACTTGATTGATATTTTTTGCTGTACAGGAAAACCGAATATTTATTTATGTTACCTTTTATTTGGATAACCAGAAAACCAATTAATAGTAAAAACATAATAAAATTCACCAGTAAACACAGCTGTATTGTAGCTGAAATATTTTTAAAGACCCATTTCTTGAATTTTCCACAATTTACCTACTAGGAAAATTACTATGCTGATTGACGCGTCAAAGTTCAAAACATTGCACTGAGGAAGTGATAACAAAGACTTATCTATTCGTCATTTAATTAGCAATGACATTAGAATGATTAAATGGAATGTTTTGATAAATAGTCGCTAGGTAACGCTTAGCGGTCAAAAGTATAAACAGAAAAATATCTTCATTGCCCGGCTTAGTTTCAAAGTTTTACATATAAATACCCATATCATCTACATAATATGCAGTTACTTACATAATAATACCTACTTCAAAACAAATAATCACTATTTTAAATAATCACAAAACCACACACGAGTATTTGAAATTCGTAAATAAATATTTCAATTCGAGAAGTAGAAATGCCGCGACGAGCGTTCGCGGCGAAGTCGCGTTGTCTACTAAACTCGACTAGATGTAGGAATGTACTAGTAATGTACTAAAGAGTGGAGAATAAATAGAAGTAAACTACTAAATGACGTGAGGCAAGTATCAAGTAATTAATCAGAAACAGTTAGTTATCGATAGCTCTCTAATAACATGTTAACAGCATATTTATTCACTGTGTACCAGGCACAGTGTAAATACTTTAATGGATCTAAAAATAGATAGTTTAGTCGTTGGATTTTAGGTGGGTGTGACATAATAGAACTTGTTGATGTTGTTATTGTGAGCCGGACGTCTGTAGTAACCTACCTAATACTTGTTTACAAAAACTCACTGACTACGGTTGAAGCTGCCAATGTGAACACAAGATGGCCACCGAATTTAACACGTTTTGACGCGATTCGTACGAATATGAACCTTATTTCAATCAGAAAACTAATAAACAAAATGGCGGCTGTGCCATGTTCTGACAGGTGTTTTCTTTTTAAGGTGCATTTTCAAATCTTTCTGACAATGCGTCGTTGACACTCATTGTGCAGATCTGAGTGATTTTAAGTATTAAGTAATTAGGTGTGTTAGGACTTACTGTTGTTTTTTTTTTGGGACTAAAAACATAACTGGCGAACCCTTCGGGGATTACAGGCGTGACGTTTATCTATACTAATATTATAAAGCTGCAGTGTTTGTTTGTTTGTTTGAACGCGCTAATATCAGGAACTACTGGTCCGATTTGAAAAATTCTTTCAGTGTTAGATAGAGTAGTTATCGAGGAAGGCTATAGGCTATATACCATCACGCTACGACCTACGGGAGCGGAGCAGTAACCAAAGACGCGGGTGTAACCGCGGCCGACAGCTAGTATTATATATATTTTGTATATTTTTACATTTTATATTTATCCATTTTCAACCGGGTAAGAATTACCTGACTACGAGTAAATCTGGATCCAACCTGACCATAAACGACAAATCCCATTAGACGTCAGATTATTCTTTTACTGACATGAATGTGTAGTGCACCTGCTAATTCAAAGTTGTTTCTATAGCACAGTTAGGTGTGTGATGTGTGAGTGACATAATTTATGTTCAAAACAGACCATTAAAACTCCACCCACTCATTTCATAACAGCTTAATTTCCATAAAAATACTTCTAACTCCATAATAACACTGAGTAGTGACTGTTGTGAAGTAGATAAACAAAACTATTCTCCGGAACCTACAAAACATGAGAATTTTATTAATACGTGAAACATTTAAGCTCTTTTGTGAAGTTTCAAGAACACAAATTAGACTCAAATAAACAATTTAACTCAAACAAGCGACGTCTATTTACTCATTCAGGTTCCTAAAGTAGTACACACCAATACACCGTGTCGTTAGTTGGAATACGGTGCATCGGTTGTGTGCCTCGATAGTTTACGTGCGACGACGGTCGCATACGAATAGAACTTGCGTGAAGTCAGTCATGTAGTCACTGGCGTGCCACGGAGTATGTAAAAATGGAGTGTTATAATTGCAGCGGTTGGAGATAGGTAATAGATTCGTCAGTATTTAATTCTTGAAGTCTACTTTAAGTAGGACTACATTTTTGCATTAGGTAATCACACTTGAGCTTCCAGTCTAACCGGGTGCAGCTAAAGTTACCATTTTACAAACCACGATTTTACGACCTCCACAACAACTGGTAAGTAAACACGATACCCCTTAACCTGGCCGCACACGGGCCACCGACCACAACTACAGAACGCAGCCACCGACGTATTTCCAGTAGTTTCATACATTTTATGGACTTGCCGCACACTGTCGACGTCTGTGGCCATTTGTAGCTGTTGAGTGTGGCCCATGTGCGGTTAGGCTTAGCATTCGCATTCTCAACGTTACGTATTCTGTGGTGTTTACAATTTTATTATTTGTTTAAGTTACGACATTATGGTAATGGAGTTTGTACAGTGATAAAATGGTGAAGAAAAGGAATCAGCAATCGTACACTTGTTTGACATCTCAGCTTTGAAAACAGCTGATATTCCAGGTCTTAAATAAACTACAAACTTAAGTATATTCTTCGATTCAATGATAAAGTAATTAATTTACAAAAACATAATAATCTGCATCTAAAATTCAAGCATCAATATTGCAAGCGTTAAATAAACTTAGCACTTTATTTGACGCTTGTAATATTCAAACGATGCTTGTGTTTAGCGCCATCTAGTTTACTTCAACCGAAACTTCTTAATTGTTTACTCTCAGAACACCTAGATGGCGTTACTAACACTGTTTATATTTTGGTGTTGACAAAATATTGCTATCAGAGACACTGGAATGTTCATGAACTTTTATCTCACTGGCCAATTAACACCAATTTAGGTTTATCTATGACGTACGTATATGGTCAAAGTTCATTGTAATAAATATCACCTTTTAAATAGGTAATTATTATAATCTAAACAAAGATTGAACCTCCGGTTCGTTATCCTAAAATACTCATATGACTTAAGGTCATCGCATAATAATAGGACCGCTCCGACACTGCAAATAATTTGCCATTTTTCATCTTTCTGAAGCCAGTGTGGCTGATGGATTACAGCTGTCAGTAAGCAGCGGGACCCGCTTTGTGGTGATGGCGGCTCAATACCTGCCCGGATGCGACAGAATGCTCTCAGCGACCCCCGTTCCCAGGCCAGAGGAGGAATTTTAGTCGGTACGAGTCCTGACGCACCCTTCTGCCTCTCCAGCAGAGTAACCTAAGATTGCGCTAGATGGTGGGCGATTGGAGAGGCCCCCCTGTCCAGCAATGATATTCGTCATAATCGTAATTGCGCGTGTTTTTGCCATGACTTAAAGTTCCAGGAAAACTTTGAAATAAACAGCAGAATTTATTGAAAAAATATTTTATTCCTTAACAGCTAGAATATAAAAACGATTATCTTAAAAGTACTTTGCACCTACCCACATTATCAATAGATAATAAACTTTCCTTAAAATAAGGCACTCTTCAAAATGTTTGGTTTCATTGAAAGTAAAACAGTTTTCTTTTTAAATGCAATATCTTAGCAGCACAGTTTTGCTGTCTTTTGTTTTTAGAGATCAATATTTTAAACAATACACAGTTTTTAATGCAGACAATAATATTCATATCAAAGTTTAAAACGTTTGGTATTCGAGGTTTACTTACTAACTTTCAAGGCAATGATAAGATAATCTCGAGTGCTCATAAATTAATATCTCAGCTGTTTTATCAACTTAAACCTACGAATGTACATAGATACAGTTAAAAATATCTTACAAAAGATCCAAAATTACTCATTTTTGTCAATTCTTCTTACTCTTGTTTCTCGAACGAAAAATTAATCTGACAAATTGTCAAGCGCACTTAAGCTGGTGTGATTGGTTGTTAATATTTAGCCAACCAATCACAGTACTTGACAAGTTGACACGTTAATTTTTCGTTCGAAAAACCGCGATTTAAAAAGTCAATAGCGATATTTCATTATTAACATTGTCAACAGTATTGTGATGTATCTCCATTAACATTAAATTCAAAAGACAAGTATTTACAACCAGAAGCTGTCCAAAAATCGTGTCATAATATTAACAAAAGTCCAAAAAGCAGACCTGTTGAAATGATTTAAGCTAACAAAAGACCATTGGATACCTCACAAGCGAGGAATGAATTGGCACAAATAAAATAATATAATAACAATAAGCATGACAGACTTTTGGACCACTTCAATATAACACGGAAAAGTTTTATTAAAATTACTCAACAATTTTTTTTGTATCCGCATCGTCCCATTTACTAAACAAACAACAGTAAGGCACAGAAGTTGATAACTCAACTACTAACATGGGTTTTGAACTAGAGCCTCCTGTAGTGCTATTCTGTAAAAATCTACCTTGCTGAATTAAAAAGATAGTTCTTTGGCGTGAGGTAGGTTGTCAGTATCTGGGATCAAGTGGAATAACAGTTCACCTCAATTTGACTGTAAGATGGGAGGTTTTTACAGAATAGACCAGCAGAATTGGTATGAATTTGCCAAGACATCTCAAAGTGATTTTTTCCTAAAAAGAAATCACTCAAGATTTGGTATTACCCTAAAAACGTTGCTAATAACAATTATTTTAAGAAGTCCTTCATTCAAATCTTTTGCCACAGCAAATTTAGGCAAAAGTTCAAAATCCTCACAGAAAGCAGTCAAGTTAACAAGCCTATCCACTATTATGCATACATCTTCTTGAGCTCCTTTCTTAGGATCTTACCGGACGCTGTTTTAGGAATGTCATCAACAAACATGACCTCTTCAATCTTCTTGTACACTGCTACTTTACTCGCGACAAAGTCTTGGATTTCTTCTTCAGTAATTTTCAAGCCATTCTTTCTGATGATGAAAGCCTTGGGCGCTTCGCCGTAGAACTCGTGAGGGACACCGATGACGGCTGCGTCTTGTACTGCGGGGTGAGACCGTAAGAGGCTCTCTAGTTCAGCTGGAGCGACTTGCATACCTTTTACCTGGAGATGATCAAAAGGAAATTAGTCTCTATCTGGCTAGTTTGTTAAAATTAGTAAATGTTAAAGTCGCTGTTACATTTACATTATCATTTACAATCCTAAATAGACACGAAATAATACGATGTAATGTTTTAGCTTAACAGATAAAGAGTTTATTTTATCCTTATTTATTAATCCTCCGTACCGTATTCTTCGACCGTATCTACCTCAAAATAAGTTACAAATTACTCATGACTCAGTACAATTCAAATAGTACAATGTGAATATAGAACAGATCCAATAGAAAATTGAAGGATGGAGTCAATCAAATGAACAGCTTCATAATATTGTTTCAATTTTCGAAAACAAAAGTAAAAAATACGGTCCAAGCGTCCTCCGAAGACCGTTAATAAGTATAAAACGCTTACCTTAATAAGTTCCTTAATCCTATCAGTAATAAATAGTCCGACACCAGGTTGGAAGTAGCCCATGTCACCAGTTTTGAAGAATCCATCCTTGGTCATAGTTTCTTCAGTCGCTTTCGGATTTTTGTGATATCCCTTCATTACAGTAGGACTCCTGATGTACATTTCGCCGGACTAGAGATCAAAAATAATATACATATTAGTAAACGTCGAAAGCACTATATATTTGAAACTATAATTTTTATGCCCCGTGATTGCTTCTGATGCAACCAGGCGCGGGCAAGTTCAAATATAATATGTTTTGTAAAAAAGGGATTCCTTGAGACTTGAAACATATTATCTAGGTTTAGAAAGAGACTGCTACATATAGTGAGTGAAGCTCTATACTTACTTGTCCAACAGGCACGGTTTCACCAGTAATTGGATCAGCAAACTTCAACTGCACACTAGCCATAGGGACTCCACAGGCATTGAAGTTCACGTTCTGTGTGCCTTTGAAGGTAGTGGTACCCAATGACGTGGTTTCCGTCATACCAAAGCCTTGGTTAAACTCGATGTCATGCTGGAATAGAAAGATACAACTTAGAAAAGATAAAATAATATTTAAATTTTCGATAGTCAGTTAAGGAGATACTGGTTGTTAACCTATAAGATCTAAGAACCGGCAGTGGTGATGACCTGCAACTTTTAAGGTCGGGTTCATTACCACCAAGCTACCAGCACTCAACCACATGTTGTGTTGCTATACATGGTCTTTAGGCCAAGGACAAACCTATTGCCCTATCTGATTATGGCAATAGGCACGTCTCCATAGTTAAAGTTGATGGATCTTGATTTAAATAACTGGGACAAAAACATATTTAGTATTGGTAACGTTGTTTCCTCTAACAAGCAATTAGGTACGAGTCCAAAGGTTGATTACGCTTGATCGGTCAGTTTTTTCTATCTAGACATCCAAAGAACAGTTACTCTATGTTTCAATTGTAAAGATACTTGTTGAAAATAATTGAATTGTAAATAATTAATAATAAAACTTTTATAGCCTGTTTGAACAAAATGAAAATTCTGGCTTACGTACTAGAACCTATCTGCTATCTACCAAGTACTTAGTACCGGTATCAATAAGTGTCAATAAGGATACTATAGCAAATTCGATTGGGCAAGGCATTCATAAAGACAGATAGCCGGTATTGGTAACAATAGCAGGATTATGAAGTGAAAGATAAACTCATTTACAAAACAATGCATCAATAAAGATTAGAAAGGGAAAGAACAAGACGAAAGTTCAATGAACACACAAGTGACAAGAAAATAAACACACATAAAACACAACCACTAATGTTACAAGCATAATGTGTTTATTTTGACTTTGAAAATATTTTTATGCCTGCCCCGGTTCCGTGTTACTTTTTGCATGTTTTTTTTTTTTTCATTTTTGCCTATCAACCTTTTCTTTTCTTTTTCTTCTAATCCCTCTCCTAATTTATTCATACTGTATATTCTTACAATAATGTTAATTTCTTTGGAAAACTTACTTTACTTTTCTTTAAGATAGCTTCAACATCTGATGCAGCCAATGGCGCGGCGCCGCAAACAATATGTCTAACGTGACGGTAATGAGCTTCGTTCACGTCTGGGTGCTTGCCTAGGAGGATCGCTGCAATTAAAATAGAATTGAATATATATGAAATGTCTAGCTTTTGCCTGCGACTTCGTCCTTGTGAATGTCGATTTCCGTGGAAGCAGATGAAGTTAAAAAGCACCCTATGTCGTTGCTTCGAGCTTAAGATAACTTCAGACCAAATTTCATCAAAATCGATTGAGAGGTTTAGCTGTGAAAGCGTAACAGACAGACAAACAGATAGAATTTCTTTCGCGTTTATAATGTTAGCAGGTACAGCAAAATGCAAAATTACTAAACTAGTTAAAACTTTTTGCATAAACTAATATATATCTTATGAAAAGGTAGGAAGACAATTATAAGTAAAGACCGTTTATTATTTTGAAAGACAAATATAACTTACCAACAGGGGGTACGATGTAAAGCAAAGTTGTCTTCTCTGTCTTCAAGATGTCCAAATACATACTGGCTGAGAACTTAGCCATAGTGACCAATTTGCAGCCTTTAGACAAATGTCCCATGAGACCGATCACAAGACCGTATATGTGGAAGAAGGGTAGGAATGCTGGGAGAATATCTTGAAAATTACCTGAAATAATATAATAGTAATTGTGAATGAAGATGAATATCATGAATCACTTAATCATTGTGTTCACAAAAACTTTATCTATGAACATAAGAAACATCTCACCATTGTTTCATTGCAAGTGACCAATTTTTGCATTTATATTGTTTTTCATTAACGCAAAACTAGTTGTTAAAATTGTATTTGTTTCTGTGCTTATCTTAACGAATAAACAATGAGTCAGATTAGGAAATAGATGGATAATTACAATGTCTCGATAAAAATGTATCTGAATTCTCATTTTGAAATTCTAACTTACCGTTCGCAACGTACGGGAAACAATTCTCTTTTTGATGCATAATCTCCATTCCAGCTAATAGATTGTCAAAAGTAATTTCAACGCCTTTAGGTAGTCCAGTTGTTCCACTCGAAAATGGTATACAAGCAACATCATCTCCTTTTCTTACTATTTTATCCAGTATTCCATAATCAGCTTCACCCGATTCTGCTAATTCTGTATATCTTGATACACCACTAGGAACTGGTTTGCTGACATCATCAACTAGGATTATTTTGGCACTGATGTTTGCTGCTTTTAGTGATTTTGTGACTGTGTCGTAGCATTCTGGTAACGTTATGAAGATTTTTGGCTCTGTGATGGTTGATTGGTGAGTGAGTTCGACTGTAAATAAAAATATACATGGAAATAAGTACTACTGTACAATTTATTGTAATAATTGGTAAGCAAAGCGTTAGGACCAGTAGTATAATTTTAACATTTAAGTAGATTCATTAAACCATTACTTTCATTTGACTACCGCGTTGGGTTTTTGGTTACAAGTGGCACTGCTGAGTGCTCTTGGGTGCGATTCCAGGTCGGGCAAAAACTGTTATTGGGTTTTTCCATTACGAACATCTCAGTCCGTAGTTTGGAAGTTGGTGGTTTGATACCCACGTGCCTTGAAAAGCACGTTAAGCCGTTTTGGTCCTGCGCCTGATCGGGACACCAGTCGTATCGGATTGCCGTCCCATCGAACTATGAGAGTAAGTTAAGAGAGACACACCATTTTTGCGCACATACTTGTGCATTATAATATAATATGTCCTGCGTACTTGACTAGTCTCCATTAGGATTGCCACCGTGATCAAAATCGGTTTGGAAAATATTCTTAGCAGTAATAGTTAACATAGTTTAATGTGGCTACACACCTATATATTAAGAGTTGACAATACCCTGCACAACGCAAACAGAGGTAAAAATATTTGAATGAATGGATTAATAACTAATAAATAGGTATACTTATATAGAAAACCAATTTTAATCATGTCCATTAAAGGTTTTATTAAAACTCATTAATAAAATTAAAGTGCAAAAAGTGTAAATATTTTATCGATATCCGGCTAAAACTGTATTTTTCGGAGTCGCCAAGATTACAAAAATTGCTTATCAGAAAATGCAAGACTAGCATTTAATCAGCCATAAATATTTATTATCTAAATCCAAGTAAAGGCCTATTTAAGTACGTAAATAATTTTGAATGTTAGTGCTACACCTTATAAGTACTTATAATTTTATTGCCATTCGGAGCAACCTCGATTTCCCCGTGAGAAAACATAACGTAAATTCAATTGCTTTTTTAAATTGAAAATATAGCCGTATAGCCCATAATAATAATAAAAAAGGGAGTTAAAAATATGTTATAATAATGAATGTATAAAAATATAATAATCCCAGAAATAAAGGCCTCTTTTCATACACAGAAGGCATGAGCATTGATCACCACGCTTGCTCAAGGCAGATTGGTGATTGCAGACTTATATTAATTACAAGTACAGGTTTCCTCACGATATTTTCCTAACCATAAGTAATATTTATTTTGCCTACAAGCTTTATTTATATTAATGGGCAATAGTCGAATTTCTAATTCACTCAGATCGATAGCACGACTTTTACACTATCACTAGCTCGAAAAAAATAATAAATGGCGCATTATTAAATACCACTTTTGTTTTACAATAGGGTAATGACATGATAAAAGTATAAAAACTTATCAGTACCTATTGTTGAGTTGTAAAATTGTTATCAGCGTCGCTGGTGATATTCGTGGGTGAATTTATCATAATGTGCAATAAATGTGTACATGATAAAGAAAATATTATCCACATAATATCAAGGGCACGGCACTAGTACATGATCCTTATCAGTTGCTCTTTGCTCTCCACTTTTATTATTTTTCTTTTGAGTTTTCTTCGATATCACAATGACTTAACAGTCGATAAAAAAAAATAAGAAACCATATTTTACAGTATTTTTTTATTTGTATTTGCGATCGTATTTTGTTATGTTTCGACTTGGATAATTGAACTTGTTTCTCATTCTAGAAGATTGCTTTAACATTCATTGGCTTAGCATGAGCTAGCAAATGTTAAAGTATTCGATCAATTTGAGTCGATTTTCGAATTGGAAATTCAAAATTATCCTGAAGAATTTTAGTTAATTATAGGTATACAACTAGTATAATAAGTATTGTCATCGATTCATTTCAGAAGAATAGTTAACATAAAAATACAGAAACCGAAGTTAGAAATATTCAGTCAAAAATGTCGCTATCAAACTATTTTGCAATGTAAATATTTGACGAGTAGATAAACTGAATTATGTCAATGACTTATCCTGTTTATACGACCAACTTTAAAGATTATGGTATGTACTGTAGAGACCCTGGCTGGTTGAGCCATATAAAAACTATTTAATATGAGATAAATATAACTTTAATTTTAGAATAGAGACAGACCGGGTGTCAGCGTCTGTCAAGCTTTAGCTATTAGCTAGAAGTAATAAATATATTTTATTTGAAAGTGAATTACAAGAATATAAATTAATAACAAGTCTTTCAATAATAATTAATATCCCGGTACCAGGTCACGCCAAGTGACTACAAGTGGTGTCGGGCGCCGGTCTGGAATTTTTCTTTCCAGAAAGAAGTACCTATTGTAGGTAAAGCGAGTCCCCCATGTCTCGTTAATATTTGAGCGCATATACGCATACAAGGAGCGAGCGCACAGAGGAATTAGGCGTAAAGACGACGCCTGATGAAAAAAAAATAAAGCTAAGTATTATGTGTCAATATTATTATTCTAGAATAGCGAAATGGAGTCTTCTTCGCTATATACTATTCCTTTTTATTTCACGGGAAGCGAAGGCATAAGTTTCGATGATTTTTTGCCAAAATATTTAGAGATAGCCGCCCACAAGGAATGGCGAGAAAGCGACTACGCTTTAATATTAGGTGCCTTCTTAAAAGGACACGCCTATTATTTTTATAGATATACCTATCATGAGGATATGAGTTTTTCCACACTGTGTGATGAGATGAGAATAGAGTTTCCTGGTCGCTACCGCTCAGCAAATAATGTAAAAAGCGTGCAGCAGGAAGCCACAATTGCATCGAAGGAATGCATACATGAAAAAGTTTTGTTGGTCGATAATAATACCGATTTAATTTGTAGTAATAATGAAAAAGATGAGCAAAGCTGCCAAGCAGACGTTGATGACGTTGATGATGAAGTTATTGAGGCCAGCTGCCTAGACTGCAGCGCTGGCGCTAAAGAGGAGGAGATGGCAGTCGTGTTCCAGGGAGAACACAAAGAAGAATATGATAAATCGGGTCAGTCCGGTCCATTTATTTTAATTAATAATGATTTTTCAGAACATGATGATGAGTTTTCATCAAAAGAAGACAATAGTTGTCATAATGAAATATATAAAAATAACATCGGAGTTATTGAAAATAAAAAAAAAGAAGTTGTTGTCACATTGATTGGAGTTCAGGAGAACTGTGAAGTCAATTTGTCTTCAATTGAGGTGAATGGCACTTTGACAGAAGTACAACAGAACAGTCATAACATTTTGTTGTCAAAGGAAATAAATATTGGTTTCTTAAAATCTGATTTTGTTAAAGACCATGTAGTCTTTAATGCTGTCCAAAAGAACTATGCAAAAGTTCGTAATAAATTATCTCGACATTTTAAAACAACACAAATTAAGAAAAAGGTTAACATAAAAAGTTTTGTCCCCAAACGATTTCCAGTTGTTCATACATTAGTTCATAAAACTAAAGGAGATTTTAATTTACAAAGAAATTGTAAAAAATATTTTAGTAATTTTATAGCAAATAGTTTTAATTTACAAAAGACATATTATTATTATAACACGAATAATAGAAAGAAATTTAAAGATATATTTTTAAAAGTAAATGATTGGAAACTTTTTATTTGGAGAATTTTATAAATATACTTGTAATTTTTTTTATTTATCATGTCACTGCATTATTTTTGTACAAACAGCAGGACATGTCATATTAATAATATTGTTTTTGTTTCATAACCACTTCAATTGAGAGGAAGAAGAACAGAAGAACGTCGGCAACAACGACGATTGCGTATATTGTATTTTTGTATGTAGTCTGTTAGTACGAACACGCTCCATAGATAACGAAATTTTAAAAGGGAGGAGGAGAGAAGAGTTGTTCCTTTTGTTCACTGATAAAACCAACTTTGCTAATGGGGCATAGCCTTTGCAAAGAGTGTTTGGTTGACACTGCTGGTTTATTTTGTGATCAAGAGTTAGCATAGATTTTCTTTAGGATTTTTTATAGATTTCGTTTTGGATCGAGTTCATAATATTGTGATGTAAATTGTTTATTTCAGACTACCATGACTTTTTCTTCTTCTTACTCAATAACATACAATGACGTTAAAGCCATGGATGTTGAGTTTATTTAGCATGCGTCTGTGCATGTTCTTTTTTTATATTTAAGCTTATAATTGTTATAACCCCTAAGGTAGATGTGGACTTGCCATATCATAGGGTATGGGAATGCGTAGTGGCTTTTAAAGGAGTTTTGCCATTACAGGGTTTAAACATGACTGCGTTTACGTGTTTGTTTCGAAAAAGTATCACATTAATTGAATATTTATTTTATTGCAGTATCCGAATTTCTCGTATGTCATGAGTTAAGTCATCTCTAGAGAGACTTTCCTTTAAAAATTCTCCTTATGAGGTAGGGACCTCGCAATAGGTTTAGGTAGGGTTTTGATATTTATCTCATAGTTAATTAGTTCTTTCACTACGTTCAAACTAATCCTTTGGAGGCGTAGCTGATGTAGAGACCCTGGCTGGTTGAGCCATATAAAAACTATTTAATATGAGATAAATATAACTTTAATTTTAGAATAGAGACAGACCGGGTGTCAGCGTCTGTCAAGCTTTAGCTATTAGCTAGAAGTAATAAATATATTTTATTTGAAAGTGAATTACAAGAGTATAAATTAATAACAAGTCTTTCAATAATAATTAATATCCCGGTACCAGGTCACGCCAAGTGACTACAGTACCTACTACCTACTTACCTATCTATGTACTCCTTCATGTTCTTGATATATCATAAAATCAAAAATGTTATTTTCTTTATCTTTTAGGAAGAACCATCTCTTGGTATTCCCACGTTTTGAAAATCTTGCAACAAAGTATTTAGATCTACAACTATGCAATCTTAGATGTAGGTAGCTTCTTTTTTTTTTGGTTGTAAAAATCATCAAATGACTCCTTCCGCCCTGGGTGGGGCGGAAGGGACTGTCAGGCTTTTACTGACTAAAAAACCACCCTGTTCCTTCTGTTGCCCTTTACGTTCCGGGGCCACGATATCCTTTTAAGACATCCCGCAACCCCGGAGACGTCCCGCTACCCCGGAGACGTCCCGCTACCCCGGTGTAGGTAGCCTCTTCACTTAATACAATACATGTTAATTAGACTCAAAACTTCAACTTGTACAAGTAAAATTCACAAACCCCACGGTCATTATCTAAATGACTTATAAAATGTTAACTGATTACATTGTGTTTTTATGCTTGTAGATAAAAAAAAGCGTATGTTTTTATTCAGTTTTAGGTAACGCTGCTTGAAATTGTTTTGTTGAAAAATCTTAGTTTCTTTTTATTACTTAAATATACATTTTTTGTAAAATTTAGCAGGTAACTTTGTATATTTTTTTTAGATCTACTACGACTGCATAAAAATATACATATATACCGAAATCAACTGTTCTTATCGAAACGGTTTAATAGTTCTACTGGAATAACATTTAATTACAAAAATAACTTTATTGTAATATAAAGTAAATAGTATTTTAGCAAGATTGATACTCCATTCAATATAACATTAGGAAAATAACGTTACGACGTTCGCCTTCATATAATTTTAAAATGATTATTTTTCTCATTTTTTATAAGCGTACTTACTATTCAAAATTAAATTTATAATATTACCTTAAAGTTAAATTAACGTGTAGGAAAAACACTGCATTGTCGTAATAATCTTCAGATCAAAATATGCATGGTTTTTGTAAGAATTGTATAACAATCATCATAAAAATCTTAATGTGTAATTAAGAAAATGTACATTACTACCTATATTTTTATTTTAAATTTAAGTATCTAAACTCTATATAATTTTATTTAATATTTTCATTTTAAGTTTTATAAAGAAACTTGGAACGAAAAAGTCTACCTCGCACCTCGATAGATGGCGTTGGGATCGAATTAGATCGCGCTATGGTTTCGTTACCGGCGTTTGGTTACCCCGGCCGAGAAACACTGAGTAAGTTAACTTTGCGCAGAGGCAATATCGTAACCAATGAGGTTAATCCGAGGTGCGATTATTGCTAGTTGAAAACTTTACCAATACCCCGCCGTGTGGACGTGAAATACCGTCCGCGTTGGCAATTTTTGAATGGCTTTAATAAGCCTTATAAATCCATATTCTATTGAAAAATAATATCTCTGATCAGTCAGATATAGTGGAAAAATATGTCTCGTGTTCGTAAAGTTTTCAACACTGTCGATTACTCTGCGCGCGCAATATAGGTACCTATGTTCATTTCATGTAACAATTTAAAATTTTCGTAAATAACCTAACAGTACATTCGATCGATTTATAATTTTGGAATTTTCGGAAATTTCCGTTTCGCACATAATGCTTATTTATTACAGTTTTTGACCTAGCAGGATTACAACACAGAAAAAGAGGCGTATGTATATATTATAAAATCTGGCACCCAAAGTTAAATTAACTTGTGTTTACCAGCGTCCTCCCATGTGATTTGAACATAATAATATTGCAGTTAGTTGTAAAACAATATTATATTATTGAATTATCTATCAATGGATGATAGTGATTGTGCTTATTCTATACCTCAATTTTTTTTAATGATATTTAGTCATATTTCATATTAAAAAACAGACTCTAAACAAATACCTTTACGTGAAGTAGTACATATTTTGTGATAGGCTAAAGTACATTTTATTGTACATAAATATTTTACATCACAAACTTAAATTTCATAAAATGCTACTGCCACATCGTCAATAATAATACTACATATCTGCAATGTTATAAAAAACGTCCCCCTTTAAACCAATAACAAACAAGCAAAAGTAAACTTACACTCTTTATAAATAGGATTGACAGTCGTCAGCACACATCCTGCTTGCAGGGCCCCGAATGCCACGACCGGGAACTCGGGGCAATTCGGCAGCATGACTGCCACGACATCTCCTGGCTTTACACCGAACTTCTTAACTAATGATGTTGCGAACGCTGCCGTGTTTTTTTCTACCTGCGCATACGTGTACGTCTTCTTGGTTTCTGCACTTTCCTGGAAAATGTAAAAAAAATATTAGACTTGCTAAAATATCTCATTTTAAAATTGCTTCACCAAGCGATCTTGCATTACACTCGGCGTCAAAAAAATCACACCACTCAAAAATGGTTGATTCAATTGGACACTCATTTTTTTTTTGTCCTAATAGTTCCCATGGTTTAACACATAATAAGTCATCATCATCATCATCATCTGCCTAGCCTTTTCCCAACAATGTTGGGGTCGGCTTCCAGTCTAACCGGATGCAGCTAAATACCAGTATTTTATATGGAGCGACTGCCTATCTGACCTCCACAAGTTCCACAACCCAGTAACTGGGTAATACGATACTCCTAGGTAAGACTGGTTGTCAGACTTTCAAGCTTCTGACGACTCGTAACGACTGTCAAAGTGTTTCTGAGGCACGGAATGATGTCAGTAATGCCTAAGATAAACTTAGGAAAGTACATATGAATTGAAAAACTCACATTGACACTAAGTGATAATAAGTGACGTCATCAATAACAGGTGCAAACTTAATAAAATTAAACACCGGGTAATATATTAGACGCGCTTAGAGGATTATGATAGCCCACATGCTCACTCAGAGAGAAGACCCGAGTCCCATTAGTGAGACCATTTGAAGCTGATCATGTGAAAGTAGGTAACTAAAGTCTGATACTCTTAGTAGCGACCAATAGGCTTGCATGAGATCAAAGTCCTATGTCAGATTACGATAAGCCAAACACTCGGGTACTTACTTAGATTATTGTCTTTCCTCATGTGTTATCACGGTAAGCGTCGTGATAAGCCTTGGCATGGGGTTTTTAAAGAAAGACAGGTATGATGCGATGAAAGTTTTGAGAATTCAGCAATTAAGATTGAGAACCACAGGGACGGACTGAATTTGTGGGGCCCACGCCTAACACTACTTGGGGGCCTATCCAATTAAATAAACCAATGAATTACCATTTTGACAAAAACTGTTTGTGTATACGGTACCTATAGGAAACAAATTAGAAAAATAACAATTAATTATGATACTACAGCCACATTATGTCATAAACAACTTGAAATAAACGATATACATCATCAGTTGAATAACAACAGATTGCGCCGGCGCAGTTGATTGCATCGCACAATAAACCGGCAGCCAATAATATTGGCATGTTCAATCATGACATTATAATTATACCTAAAAACTTTTCATTAAATTTTTCGTGATAAACTAGTAATCAGCTGTATCTGGTTAGATTGAAAGTGACCACAATATTGTTAGAAAAAATTGCGCAGATATTGGTGACCAAGGAAACAGCCTCAAACCAAATCAAAAATCAAAACCATTTATTTGCGTAATTATGGCCTCAACTTTAATCAGTCTGTCAACGTTTCAGTTTGCCGGCTTATAGGTATCATCATCGTTATTTTAGTGAAGTGTGTCTTGAAGAGCATTTTCAACTTTATTGTTGATAAGCGTTGACGTAGCAGGTATTACACAATTTAAGTCCAAAATCTTGGAAATTGGTTACTGTATGTTGCATAGCTATACAGTCATATTGGTTACCGATTCGATTTTATTAGAGTTACCCTTTTTTAATGCAAGATTCTGACATTCAGTGCCGTTCGATACATATTCGTCTCATAATACTATAGCATCTCCAAGCGAATGAACCCTCAAAACTAAACAATATTAGTACAGCTAACCCTGACCCTCCCGGCCAAAGTCTACGCACACAATTGAGAATGTCAACATCATCAATAATGACTATTGACTGTTCCAATTTACATAGCAAAAATACCCACATAAAAAGTACTGTGTACATACAATAGATTATTGTGGCAATGGCTATGGTCTGTTGACTAAGGAGTCTGGCTGGTCTAGCTGATTTTAAGTTCGGAATCCGTCGTTAGAGTAGGTAAGATGAAGCTTTAGATGCGAGCAACAAGTCCAACTTTGGTACCAGCCAGGATCTGAGGGCGCGTAAGCTCTCGGGATCTCCGACATAAGTGTGTGAATAAAACCGGGATGGTATTTAGTCAGCAAAAAGAAGTCCTTTCCGCCCAATTCAAAGGTATGATGAAGCTCCTTCTAGTGACTGTTATATATTAAGTCTCGATGTGGATAGTTTCATAAGAAAACTTACAGCTCATAGCATTTGAGTATGTAAAACATTATGCAGAAGATGATCAATACAAGTTTCCACTGAACACATGTGACTAATACGAACAGATCCGCATAGACAGCGTGAGAATCTACAGACAGGATAATATTTATATGACTGTGTTTATCTAAATAAAATACACTTTAACATCATTTTAGTAATTAAAACTTAAATTCATCATTAAAACTTCCTTGATTTCTAAAATGTTATACTTATGTTTTAATAATAAAAGGTATATTGTGTTAACAGTTTTCACGTGGAGCCTGGACGGGTCGTTTTTAGATTTTGACGTTTTGATTTTGTTATAATGTGTGATTAAAGGTTGACTGACTACTTAATTATGTTATTTAGACACGTAGATATCGAAGGAAAGGGACATTCTGAGAAAAGGACATTTTGATAATGGAGCATTTTGAGAAATGGACATTTCGGGTAATGGACATTCTGGAAAATGGACATTAAGGGGAAGGAACATTTCGGGAAAGGGACGATTTGAAACCAAAGGACATTTTAAAGGCCATTCTGAGCCTGAATGACTGACTGATCCATCAACACAGCTCAAACTACTGAACGGTTTTTCAGGCAGATAGTTATTAGGACGTAGGCATGCGCTAAGAAAGGATTTTGAAAAATTCACCCCTAAGGTGCTCAAATTTGTATGGAGTAATAAGATAAGATAGACTTTCCACGCGCACGAAGTCGCGGGCAGAAGCTAGTTCAAGTATAATAATAATTATATAGTAAATAAACAAAGTTAAAGATTTTTATTCTAATTCTTAGTAATAAGATTACCAGATTTATCAATGAATGACCGGAAATTATTTATTTACGATCACTTAATTTAAATATTTATATTTTGCATATTCATGAGAATTTTAATCTATTTATTGCATAAATAAAACGTACTTGATGACCTTCATAATTATTAAAATCTCAGTTCATAACAAAATTAATTACTTAACATGTTCAATGACTTAATTGTGACGTGTTCCAATTAAGTACCTAAGTTGTGAAATTACTAGCTTCCCACGGGAACCGTACTTTTTCCAGGATTAAAAGTAGCCTATGTGCTATTCCAAACTATAGTCTATCTCTGTGCCAAATTTCATCCAGATCTGTTAAACCGTTCTGGTGTTATTCCGTGACTAATATCTATCCATCCAATTAATCCGAAAATTAGTAAAAAGATTTTTTGTATTATACCTACCTATATTATGTGAGTTTATGTTTGTTAACTACTTTTTGGAAGAGGCAACTAGATTCAATTTATTTCTACTGGTAAATGACGTTCAAAACTGTCCTTGAAATCAATCATTTGACTTCGACATGACCAAAAGTTTTTAAGTCTTCATTTCATAAATGCAAGAATGCCTCAACTTCATTGTTTATTTTTCAAAGATTATGTTTTACAGCTCGCAAATGAGATGGTAATTGTAATCGCAACAAAAACCTTCGTATTATGTGTGTTTTTGTCTTGAATCTCGTTTGACCTTAGCTCAGTTATACCTAAAAGGATGGACAGTGTTACTAGTTCTTCAAATATGGCTATTTAACGCAATCTTTTCAATGATAATGGCTGTTTTTACGCCAACGTTGACCAAATTTGGTTTTTTGTTTCGTTGTTTAGTTGCAAAATTATTTCTCGGATAATTAAAATAGGATCGTTCACATTTCAACACTATAAATAACGGTATTTTTGCATCATTCGCTCCTTAACTGGAATATTTGAAGGTTATAACTTCTGTTGGTTCATTAGCTGGCCCGACAGCGACTATAAGCCTAAGAATAAGAACCTAATAATAAGCCTAACAATGGAAAGAGACTCTGAGTTCGGAACTTGGGAATGCACCGGTAGTTACTCCTCCCTAGCTGGGTCGGTAGGACTGGCTTTTCCACACTTGGGTCTTGCGTTAGCTCCCAGATAACCAGGTCGGAAAGAAGTGTAATTGGGTTTTTCCAATAAGAATATCTCAGTAGTAACCTGGAGTTTGGAAGTTGGTGGTATGACTCCCCCGAGCCCCAGAAAGCAGGTAAAGCTGTTGGTCCTGCTCCTAACCTTGCCCCGGTCGCGTTGGATTGCCGTCCCATCGAACTATGAGACTGAGGGAAAAGGGAGTTTACCTATATTTGCGTACACACTTGTGCACTTGTAATATACCCTGCGTAGTTTACTAGTCTCCATTGGAATGGAATGCCGTTACCGAAATTCGGTCGAGAGGACTGATCCTCTGACTAGGCTGCCTATGTCAACGTTGTACGTGAAGGAACAAACGAGGTATCATATAAATTTTTCTACATATTCATATCTCAATATCCTATGATAACATCGTACCTGTGTAGGTCTTAATTCCGCAGTATACTGGTTTTTTGATAAAGATATCATTGTATCGGCTCCATATCTATACGCCTGAAACCCCGTAAGTACCTACTTATAATATTGTTATTTTGTTGCTTATGTATATCTTAAAGTACTTACATAACCTAATCTAGAAGTCCTTTGCCAGTAAACACGCAAAATGAAATAACTCATTCATGCTTAAAAAAATGATGCCTTATGATGATAACATACGGTCTATATTTCAAGTGCATTATAGGTAGGTATTATCTGTGATTAAAATATTGTTATCATGGCGCAATTACGCTGATCTTTCACCGCAATTGGGTAGCTGACACCATTGGCCAATAATTGCAAAACATCTTTTCTAAAGAGATATTTTATTTTAGCCCAGAAAACCCGATCAATGTCTTATTAACAAAAAAAAGTTTTTTAATTGCTTTGAAATGAATAAAATAGTTAATCAATTGAGTTGGCAAAATTGTGACGTCACCTTTGCACATACAAAATCTATTGGGAATCCCGTTTTGCTTTTGACAGCACATAAAAAGCATCTCCAATTAATTTTTGGTGGCAAACACCTAATTGAATGCATTTCAGAGTGTGAAGGTTTGTTTGAGGAAAAAGAAAGAGAAGGCGTCAAAAAAAAAATCCTGGATTAATATGGAAACAACAGGAAAAGTCAGGTAATTATAGCAAGCTCTTTAACAATTTGACTGTTCTTGTTTATTCATTTAGACTCTATAAATAAATCAAATTCAAGTATCTGTCAAATTAACAACTTTTTTACTAAATAAATATGAATGTTTACACGAAATTTACAAGAAAACCCATTTAAAAAAAATATATTTTGTCTTTCTGTATTCCGGCGGTTCTGACGCAGAATGCCAACTTCTCAAAATGTCAACCCGACGCAAAACGCCAACTTCGCAGAACGCCAACTTCGCAGAATGCCAACTTCGCATAATGCCAACTTCTCAAAACGTCAACTTCGCAGAACGTCAACTTCGCAGAATGCCAACTTCTCATTATGACAACTTTTCAAAAAAGTCAAATGTTCGTGTAATAGAAAATACATAGAATTTTTAGTATTATTTAATAAAAATAAACATTACTTTATAATATGCCGTCTGTATTAATTAACATAAAAACACAAATACGCAAACAATTACGTAATCAACAAATAAAATCAAAATACGGTGAAATATATTAATCTAAATTCACAAAATATTAAAAACTAAACAGTTTTAATACCCTTTGCGTTCCAGGGCCGCAGTGACTCTTTCGAATAAATTCCGCAACCCTGGCAGTCAGCATTCGTATCTTCTTCTTCTAAAGTAAGGCCTTACGACCATACACACCCTAGTGTCAGAGTTTCTAAACCGCCTCAAGGGCCTCTGACATGGTTTGAGTGGAACAGTAAGTCCAGGTTTCCTCACGATGTTTTCCTTCAACGATGCCAGTGATGTCCAAGATAACTTAAGAAAGTACATAAGAATTGAAAAATTTACATTGGTACTTGCCCGGATTTGAACTCACAACCTCATGTATGAGAGGCGGGCGCCTTAACCACTGGGCCATCACGACACCTAAATTACCTTGGAGGTTTTAATTAAGTCCGTGCAAGCGAAACCACGGGGACAGCTAGTAACGTATTAATATTATATAACACTATGTTTACATAAGGACTTAGTTCGAGGTAATTCACAAGTCACAACATTACCACGGTCATTGTATTTAATTTTTACCGTGACCTTGCTATTACCATTTTAGATACTTCCTAAACAAATACCTATCCAAGCTGAAGAGTTTGTTTGTTTATTACACGCTAATCTCAAAAAGTGCTGGGCCGATGTAAAAAATATTTTTGCGTTCGTCATTTATCGTGTTTATAGGCTACTAGCTTCTGCCCGTGACGTCGTTCGCCGTCCGGCGTTCGTCGTGGTATTATTCCACGGGAACCGCATATTTTACCAGGATAACCTATGTATGTGCTATTTCATTCTATAATCTATCTCTGTGCCAAATTCTATCCAGATCCGTTTAGCTGATAACGATATACTCGTACATAATATAATATGTCCTTAGTTTTGTATTGTATTATCAACACTAGGACAAAGACTGGTATTTACAATAATACCCGCCTATTGTCTTTCTTAGGGGCAAATGCCACTTCTTGCGTAAAGCAAGAAATGTATATTTGTGTTTTATTTTTCTCTTTTCTATTTTAAGTAGTGTGTGTTTAATTATACTTAGGTAGTAACTGGCTATAAGCAATCTTACTACTTCTCTTTTATTTTTTATCTTGTTAACTACTTCTATTTAATCCTACTACAATAAAATTAAAAACGAGAAATTTTGTGAGGATGGGTGTACGGATGATTTTTCGTCACTCATTTACGTTTAAATGGCTGAACGTAATATGATGAAACCTGCTTCTGCCTGCGACTTCGTCTGCGTCAAAGTTTGGACGCCCGTTTCATCCCCTCAGGGGCTCAATTTTGGAAAATCCTTTCTTAACGAACGTCTACTAACTTTAAACTACCTCCCTGTCAAATTTCATCTTTATACGTCAAGCGGTTTTCGATATTTCGTGATGAGTGAGTGATTTTTTTTTTCGGATTGGCATCTCGCAGTTCAACCTATGAGGTTATCGGCTGCTTAACCGGGCTTTCCTGTGGTGCCTTAAGGGAAATTAAGGCCTCCAGCCAGGGCAGTGAGCGAATGAGTAAATTTTCGATTTTATATGTGTATTATTTAGATTTGGCACACTTATAGATATTGATCTAGCTCAATTTATATCCCATTTTTGTGTTCCCGTTTCATAATTAAGAACGTTGGCTTAATTTTGAAGCCTATACAGACACAGTCGCAGGCATAAGTTAGTTGGAACATAGATAATTATGTTAAGCAACCTTGTGGTTGTTTTCTGCAAAGTCTACATGTACAGTATGACACGCCTTGGTTCAAAATATCTAATATTAATGTCGTACGTCAATGCCGACCATGGGTGCACTATAATTTGTCTAGCAGTTTGCTGTGATAACATTTTAGACGTTTCATGACTGGATAAATCGTTTGGTATTTGAGTGTAGAGTTGCCAGGCGTTCGGATAAAGCCAGACATAAGTCAAAGTCAAAATTTATTTCAATTAGACCATTTACAGGCACTTTTGAATTGTCAAGGAGTCGGTCAGTTAGTCCGAAAGCTGAAGCTAGATGCTTGTTCCAAAACGGAGGTTGGCCTTTATGGAAGTCAAAACATTTATTTCAATCAGACCATTTACAGGCACTTTTGAATTGTCAAGGAGTCGGTCAGTTAGTCCAAAAGCTGAAGCTAGTTGCTGGTTCCAAAACTGAGGTTGGCCTCTATGGAGAAGAACGAGCAGGAAACTCCACGGCACTCTTTTCAATTAGGTTTTTACATACATAGTCAGGCTTTTGGGATGCGACTGTACAGAGATGACACGGATATCCGGAAACTATCCATTATCCGGCCAATAAATTATAGCAATCTCACAACATGTAACGCGACAAATGGCCGAATATTCGGCAGCCAAGTATCCGGCTATTCAGCCTTAAAGCTTGGCGAATATCCGGTATCCAGTATCCGGCCAAACTACTATCCGTTGAGTAGTTTTTGAATTTATCATTATAAACAAAAATACAAATAATTTGTCTGTATAACATTAGTTTAGACAAGTTACAAGGGATTACTCACATCTATTTCTGATTTAACATTAAATATCTCGAGACAGTAATGAAATATTGAGTTAGCTTGTACTGCTTTCAGTTCATTGAACCGTTTGTACTAATACACTTTCAATTAGAAGATGTTGAACGGTAATGAAGAGTGAAGTACGTGATTTAGTTGTGGAAATGTCACGCTTGTATTTTATTGATAGGGGTTAGCACTGAGACTATTGTGGAATTCTGGGCTGATACTAACATAACATCACGCCTGTAATCCCCGAAGGGTTAGGCAGAGGTGTACCCAATAGTACACCCACATTTCGCCAGTTATGTTTAAGTCCCATGTATTAGGGGGCGAGCATATTGCCATCAACCGGTCACAAATTCAGACTCTGAGGGAAGCTGCTACTGAGAAATTCCTGATGGCAAAACAATAGCAATAACAGTTTGCCCAACCTGGGAATACTAAAATACTGTTATAGATAAATCTTTTAAACATAACTGTCGAAATGTGGGTGTACTAATAGGTTTACCTCTGCCTAACCCTTCGGGGATTACAGGCGTGATGTTATGTATGTATAAATCTTTTATAGGTGCTACTAGATTGCGGTCAATTGATCGGTCTGGTTTTTAGTGGGCACCTAAAAAATGCATACGGAAACCAAGTCAGCAATTCGATGAATATCGGCACCTCGAAAGATTCGTACCTAGTGCATCATGTAACGTCTTTGCAATAATACTGAGAACATCTTTGATAACTGAATCTTTTATTATCTAGTAAGATTTGCCAACTGCTTCTGTATATGTACAGTCACCAGCCCATTAGATTAGATTATACATTTTTGTTGTAAAATCACTCTTATTACAATTGCATAAGGTGCCCCGGGATTTACCTTATAGCGCTGTCGTCAGTACATTAGATCTTATTTATTACAATTGCCAGACATGGTATTATACAGTCACTAATAACAAGGTAAGCGTGTTTAAAAAATAGATAACATATAAAAATAAAACAGAACTTTATATTCAACAAAAAGTAAGTAATATTTGAAAAAGAAAACAAAAGTACTTCTAGAGCAAGAATTACTTAACATAAATTATAGTTAAGACCATAATCAAAACAGTAACTACTTAAAACCGTAATTACAAATTAATTATAAGCATACTACAAATTAATTAAAATTCAAATAAATTAATTTCGTTTAGTTATTGTTCTATTTTGTTATTGGAAGTTTAAACCGAAAATATAAAAACGTGATCCCGTCTAAATAGTGATGCGCTCACTGGCAAAATTGTCGACTACACATTTTTTTAGTCGAGAAATACTTATTATTTGTTTCAATACTTTTTACTGTACATACCTAGGTACCTAAAATATAATAAGTAGTAAAGATACGGTAACCTTGACGTGTATGATTACTAAAAACACTCGATAATTTATTTATACATAAAAAGTAATGCGCTTATGTAGTTTTTGGTAACGTCTATAAGTTGACAAACTTAATAAGTATCGTTAACGCTTGTAGAATGTTTAGGTACTTACTAATACATGATTAACTAGTAACATTAATATAACTAGTTAAACTAGCTTTTACGCGCGACTTCGTCCGCGCAAAAATAAAATAAAATATAGCCTATGTTACTCGCAGATAATGTAGCTTTCTAATGGTAAAATAATGTTTTAAATCGGTCCAGTAGTTTTTGAGTTTGTCCATTACAAACAAACAAATAAATAAAAATACAAATCTTTCCTCTTTATAATATTAGTGTAGATTAATCATGCAATGTTACCTAGGAAAAAAGTTAATACGCTTAATTATGGCTTTACAATAAAAACAAAAAAAAATAACATAAAGCCGGATACAATGGAGTTAAAAACAATAGTTTCAGTTGAAATATGTAAACAGCGGTGATAAGAAAAAAAAAATACGGACACGAGTACCTACAAGTAGGTATTATTGCAGTAGTAGATAACACGTTACAGATAGATAAATGAAAGGCTAAGCACTTTCAAAAGATAGACATAACATATCTGAATGTCCGTCATAATAAACACGGACCTTGGATAATACCTAATAGGTAGGTACAAGAAATTAATTTAATTAATAGCTAATTAAAATGTATCTATGAAACATCCGAGACTAAATGACTGAACCGCTGAAATTAGAAAAACATGACGTTTTCATTTTTCTAAACTACTGGCTTACAGAGGTTATTTTTAATTGTTTTTGGATATGTGCCTTAACGCGGCGTCCGTAGGAGTTAACTAGCAGAAATCGTCACGTAAGGAAAAAGCGTTATGCCCCCCTCCCAAAGACCTTTCCTCTGTGTGTGTAACAACGTAAGGAATTTCGCTACTGACGGGGTTCCCTCTACTCTAGAATTTTTTTGAGATTTTTCCTTAAGTAAAAACTTTGTGTTTACCCTATTTTCCATTATCTAAAACAAGACCTAACAGCCAATTCTTTAACACAAATAAATAAGAAGGATAAAAATATACCTAATAACTGACTTGTGGTCATATAAGTCATCGGTATGTGGTTTAACTATCGTCTTTCAGGAAAATGCATTTTTCCAACAATCTGCTGGAGCTAAAACTAAGACCTATTAACATTGTTTTTGACGTTTAAAAAATAACTTCTATGAAGTGACGAATTGAGGTCAGTTATAAGGTCCCACTGCAGGGCAAAGGCTTCTTCTTATACAGAGAACGCACGAGCATTGGTCACCACGCTTGTGCAAGGCGAAATTGAAAACTATTAAAATATTATTGAAAACTTATAATAATAAAATGGTAGGTAATACTATTCTCAAATATTCCTCAGAAAAGTTTAAAAAATGAGAAAACTTTTCTCACTATTTCCAAACTTAATAATTCTTAATATTAGTAATTTTATACCTACGTAGGTTCTTAA
Source organism: Hoplodrina ambigua (assembly GCA_949774945.1). Taxonomy (NCBI): domain Eukaryota; kingdom Metazoa; phylum Arthropoda; class Insecta; order Lepidoptera; family Noctuidae; genus Hoplodrina; species Hoplodrina ambigua. The sequence goes on from OX458976.1 coordinate 3,787,680, forward strand.
TTTTATCAAACGATAACGGTACCTATTGACATTCGTAAACGTAAAATCGAACAACAAGACGATGACGGTTAAATAATAAAACAATCATGCGTAACGTAACTAGTTCAAATTCCAAAGCGGAGCAATTTGTTTAACCCAATTGGCAAGTAATTGATGAGTAAGATGTTTTGGTCCTCAATAAAACGTATATTTACTACTTACTTAGAATGTTTTTATTAAACAAGATTCGCTGAGCCAAATTTTTAAAGTCTTATGTTCTATTTCTATACCTATCGGTACCTAGATCTTTATTTCCTATAAAGTATACAATAACAATATAACTCGCTACTGTGGCATTTGATAAAAAATCTATTACATTTTATAAATAATCGACTAAACCTCAGTAAGAAAATTGGATATCACATCACTATTGACATAATTACAGAAAAAAATAGCGTGCTACTTTATTCTAGTTTTCTGTTTGATTGATATAGATTTTTTTTTCTTTTTTTTAAATATAATTTATGATTTTTTATTTTGAGAATATAGAAAATATATTTTATATTCAGAAAAACTCGATTATTATGCCTACTACAATAACTAAAACAAAATAATTACTCACAAGTGCAACATGATTCTTGTATCCCGCCGAGTCTGCCCACAGACGGTCAATAAACCTAGTTTTTGGCACAATAATATCAGGAATAGTTGATTTAATTATAAAATCATCATTTCTGAACACTACACTCGTAGACAATTTCCTTTGCCATTTTAAGTTTTTAATTTCTCGCAAGAGAAGTTTTCGCGCCATATTTTGCATGTTCGCGCGCGAATTTGCCGGCGGCGAATGAACGACTGCTGGCGCGACTCACTCGCGACTGATTGAGGAGCGTAGAAAACGTTCCTAATACCAAAAGAATACTTTGAACTTGATAATTTTGTTAATTTGCACTGAATGCACTGTTTGGTTGGGCGAACGGCCTAGAGCAATGGCTGCTAATGATTTATTCACAAAATTGACGAGTGTTCCTATAAATAGTTTGTTTACAAACGAAACAAATGAAATAGGTAAATACACCATCTATTTTAACGCAAATTTAGAATATTTTATTAAAATTTTACATAAGTAATTATTTAATAAATTATAATTTTGAATAATTATATTATTTTAATTTGTTATAATGGTTATTCAAATGCATTCTAATTTGATTTTCCTTACTGCTGCCTTATTCATTGTATGTTAAGGTTTATCCATTTGCTTTCAATGATTATTATGTACCTACTTTTAGTAGAAAATACTAAAAACAATGGATCTACCTATCCATACCGAAATAGGTACAACTTACTAGGTAGGTACAAAGGTTGGGATCAGGACAAAAAGTACAAATATGTACCTACTGTGGTCGACATTCAATCTGACCGATTGGATATCATATCAGTGGACTTTACTCCCTGCTATAGCAAACAGCCTTCCAAGAAAATGCATAAACTAAAGTCTAGAGCCAATTATAAATAATTAGGTACATCAGTAGGTAGATAATGTACCTATCTAGGTACCTACATAGATAATGTAGTTGCACTTGACATTCATTCACGAGCAGGGCATCCACATACACGATTATGTTTGAAACTGTAGAAATATATCTCCATGTAAAAAAATCTCGTTTGCAAAAGGCTTAGATATGTATTGGCTTAGGTCTACGTCATATGCTTATAAAAATGCATTAACACAAATTTTGGATTACATTTTTTAATAACCATTACCAACTAATCTAACGAGTATTTGGTGCATTTTTAACTCAGAACTGGCTGCGTACGCGCAGGGACAGCCATGTTGAATGAAACAGGTTTAGTTTCACTAAAGACTCTCTAGAGGCATTGCCCTTAGTATGTGTCATAAACTCATAACACACTGCCTTATAAGAGCATTTATTTATTTATTTAAACTTTATGCAACAAAAATGTACAAAGGCGGACTTAATGCCATAGGCATTAGCATCTATATGAAAACCTCAAACAATACCCCACCGGGGGATCCCCTGCAACAGTTGCCTGCGACCGCTAGACCATAATTTGTTTTCCTGTGCTTCTTCCTTTTGAGTCTATAGTTCAAGATAATTCCTTTTTTTCTGGCATTATACTTGGGCCCAGAAAGTGGCCATGCTTATCGGGGCATCAGTGGCGTTTTTAATGTCCTCTGACACTTTGGGAACTAATTCAGCCATCGTCAGGTCAAGAGCACCGCACTTTCTGTGCTTTACACCGTTTACATTAACGTAAAACTAAGAGCATTTATCTATGACACACCCACCAAACAGAATGTGCTACATAGACTAGTGCCGTTACTAAAATAAGAGCAGACTTAAAATAGTTCGCAAAAGCGCAAAGTTCAATGCACGCTGATAGGAGTACACAATGAGTACAAGGCCGTGAGTTACCATGCGTAGGCACTTTATCCAGTACACATAAACCAACGATAAGGCAACCTAAGGATAACAATAGGCTAAGCTGCTGCTTTTCAGTATTTCAGGTAGCTAAGAGTTTATCCTAACCTGATTTAACATTCATTCTAGGATTTAAAAATCTAAAGTGACGGTTGTTGCTGACCGTACCTGAAGGCAAATTAACGTTACGTTCAAATTCTAGTCGCCAGGTTCGTCCCCAAATCCACAGCGAAATCAATCTCAAAAACTTGTGATAAATAGAGGTATTTTTGACAGATTGTTTCTTTTTTACAAATGCGGCAATTAGGTAGTAGACCCCATTAACCAAGATGTAACTTTCTGCAAGTCAATTAATTTTTGATAAAGTGTAAAATAAGATTTTTTGTTGCTTTAAAATCAATAAATAGCTAGCAAAAAAGTGATGTCACTGTTAACAATAGCCATACAAATTCTGTGAGAGTACTGCTTTTTAACAGGCCACAAAAAGTACGTCAATTGATTAGTAATGCCTAATACCCAATGCCCCCCTGATCTGTACAAGTTTTCTGTTCTATGTGTTCATTCGTTGCGCCCAACGTTGAACATGAATATTTTTGTAACAAAAGATGCGTCTTCTTATCAACAAAAATCTCAATTTGTCCTCGTAACAAAAAAACAAACAGATAGCCGGATTTACATGAGTTATAAGATGACGTAGTTCATGCGACTAAGTAACAAGGTCGTGTGAGTGAGGGTCAACCACCATGCAGTGGGTGTGTCTGGCTAGCCACAGATCATACAGAAATTACAGACTCACATGCTGGCGGCGCAGGTCGCCGGGTTTTTACGTAGTGGCTATGCAGGCGGCATCAATAGGCTTAGATACTCGGCCGGATACTCTGGCGGTAGGTACTTTGCGTGGCACGTCCGAAGGTATGCATAGCCGCTGGAAAGGACGCCACTGTACCTGGCGGCCGTGCTACCTACATGTGTGTAAAAGCCTTAGATAAAAGATTTTTATTTTAGGTGAAAAACTGGTCGACAGTGTGACTAGCAAAGTAATTATTTCGAAGGTTCATTGCCTGTAGTAGCTAATCCGACCTAGGATGAGTTTTGTATCTTGTGATTTTGTATCTTAGATTCTAAGTCAAAGTCAAATCATTTATTTCAATAAGACCATTATAAGGCACTTTTGAACGCCATTTACAAGAGCATAACATAACATAACATCACGCCTGTAATCCCCGAAGGGTTAGGCAGAAGTGTACCCATTAGTACACCCACATTTCGCCAGTTATGTTTTTAGTCCCATGTAATAGGGGGCGAGCCTATTGCCATCAGCCGGGCACAAATCCAGACTCCGAAGCTGCTACTGAGAAATTCCTGATGGAAAAACCCAATAACACTTTGCCCGTCCTGGGAATCGAACCCAAGACCTCATGCACGGCAGTCGCGCTTGCGACCACTAGACCAACGAGGCAGTCCATTTACAAGAGAAAAGAAAAATTATAATATTAAATCTAGTTGCTCATTCCAAAAGGTAGTTTCGTATGGAGAAGAACGGACAAAAAACTAGATAAAGGAAAATTGACAGTTCACTTCACCTAAAACCATAAAGGAAGATTTTCATAGAATAGTATTGTTGGTGTATTTTCACGCTACTACATAGCAAACAGGAAATGAGTAAGTAAGTAGTTGCTGAAAATGTAAAATTGAATGAATAATGTCCAGGTCACGAACATGGAATCTTGTTTACACTTCTGGAACATCTGTAATTTACAACGCAATGTAATTGTAGTAATTGAACTCAATCAGCGTGAACGAAGGCGAAGAACAATCGATGGTAGGTATTGACGTTGTTTTGACAGTAAACGCGCAAAAACAAAACACAAACCCCGTAATGGAGTTAGGATACAGAGATCACCAATCAATTAATATTTTTTTGGGTCTCCGCCCACGTCAGACAATCGGTGAGACGGTAAACGATTTTATGTCGGAGAGAAATGGAACTTACACTGGCAATAGTATAACGCCACGTCCTACAAAAAGTCGGTCCTAAGAAACTATGAAATAATTTTCAGATTCGATATTCGACCCTACAAAAAGTTTGACGTGGGCTGAGGCCCCTATGAGCTGTCAAAACGCGATTTATCTACGCAAAAAAATCTTTTTAAGTAGGAATATATACAAATCAATAAAATTACAAAGTACATATTAAATAAGTTTATTTATTTTAAAACAATAAAAACGTATAGGTACGAACAACTTTAGATTTTGACAGAAATATTAAAAAAAATATTATAGGTATATTTTTTAGAAAATGCAATATGTATAAATTTTACATTTGGCCTTTAGAGCACTTATGGACAGTGCATATGGTCGGTTTTGACCAAAGCACTCAAGAGTGTGTTTTAAATCTATCTGGTACTTTAAAGACATCACTTTTCCTCTTGTCTGTGGAACCCTAAATGTCATCTGCTGCCTCGTGTCCTTGTTACAATACCTAGCTTTTAAAGTAGCCACTTAAGTAGTAAACTGTATTATTCTCATCTAGATTAATAACAATTTGTTTAAGGACTGTTTGCTATGCAAACTACGTAATGCCCTTTTATGAAAATTGCATTTTATGCTTTTCCAATTTTTATATATAATTATAATAAAAAATACAAGTACACTTATTGACTATGGTATATTTAGCAACATTAATTAATTAATTAACACTTTATTTACATAATAATTATCCGATTATGATATGGTACCTTTTTATTAAGTAAGAAAATAAACAAATACATAATTATTTTTATGTAACAAGTACATTACAGACTAGTTGTTTTATTGCAAGCTGCTATATTGAGAAAATACTATCTTACTTACTAAATATCTAACAATACGTATGTATGCAACTACCTCCCACTCAACCGCAAGTCGACGATACCGTAATTAATATTGACAACAGCCACAGAGCATAATTTACTTAATCCTAGTTTTAAAACATGTGATAATATTCGCCATAAAAACATATAATTTAATATTAAGAGTACCAAGAAAAAAAAAACTGATGAAAGTTGCCGCGAGAAAGGAGTGTCTTGTCAATCAAAATCGATTTAATCATCGACATGAAAGTAACACACTTACAGCAACTGTGTGAAGTGCTTTACTTAGTGATTATAGGTAATATGTGGGCCGATCCCGGCGGCACTGCAATGCCGGGCCGACCCGTGACGGGAGTGGAGCGAGCCCCGAACATCCCGTCAGCTTACAAAAATCAGTTTAATATACTGGTCCCTCAGTGAGGGAACTTTCAGATATTAAGCTGAAAAGAACAGATACTACACTTTGATCTTAGCCAAAAGGCCGAGAAGCGATACCGAACAAAGTTGTACCGCGGAGGGTCATTCAGTCGCGGAGAATCTTAACACCGCGATTCAGGATTGCGCGTCAAATGAACAACGCCATCTATCGAAGCGCGCGGGAACTATACGTCAACAGCAAGATTGTGTTATCACGGTAACTAAATCGGTAGCATTCTTATGTTATAGGTCATTTATAATTTAGTCCCTTAGTTTAGTATGCTATTTAAATCACAATGCTAGCAAAATTAAAAGTAGATCTTAACATTACAACTCGAAATATTTAAGCCCAATTTGACCAATCTCTGTTAGAGATTAACCGTATCTTTGCAAAACGTGTTGCTACTTTAGTCCAACCTTCAAGCCAGTTATTGAATTTTGAACTTTATTCCTACACTCGTAAACATAACACGAAAGCTGACTTTAGAACCGAGTCTAGGTTGACAAAGTATTAAGAATTTTACTATCATCGGAATAAAGTTTAAAAAGTCATCACATCAGTTATATAGAAAAAAATCTTACAGTGTTTGGTAGAATTGTGTTTAAAAGTTTTGTACAAAGTTTAAATGCATAAAATCAAAATACGTAGGTACTTGCATCTCGTCTCAACCACACAACTTCCTCACAATAAATGCTAACAGTATAATTCTTTCAACGTTTTTCTCAAAATCTTGCCTGCAGGGTTCTTAGGGATCTCCGTCACAAACTGAACTTCTCTAATCTTCTTAAAGACGGTAACTTTCGTATTAACATGTTCTAAAATCTCTTCTTCGTTCACCGTTTGGCCAGGTTGTGTTACTATGAATGCTTTGGGCACTTCTCCTGAGATCGGGTCCGGAATTCCTAGGACAGCGCAGTCCAGAACTTTCGGATGTGTTCGTAGTACCATTTCTAATTCTGCTGGAGGTACTTGGAAGCCTTTGACCTGTGAATGAGATATTTAATATTAGTTATTTCTTGTATGTAGCCTGCGTAATTCAAAATTTTATTAGTTTTTTTTTTCAATGACGCTGCTCATTAAGCAGCACTTATGATGATTTATTTATAAAACTGGTATGTTTTTATAAATATATACATTCATCTCGAAATTTTATTCCACGGAAATAGTCATATTTTATCGAAATAGTCTCATTTCCTTGATGTATGCACTATGCAGTTTAGTAAAACTCCAAAAGAACCCATTTTGTTCGTGATGATCTTTGGCTCTGCACATTATATTAATGTATAATGCCTGCCTGAGTATTGTAAATAAGTTATTAATTTCTTAGTTTTGTTTGAGAAAAAAATAAGAAGAAAACGAAAAAGAAACGAGATGAGGCGAAAGGAGAATGTAAGGATCGTAGCAGGTGGCGTTCTGTAGTTTCTGCCTGCCCCCATGGGAAAAAGGCGTGAGTTTATGTATGTATGTATGTATGAAAAAGAACGAAATCAAGTGAATTTTGACATCACACCATAATAGTTTCCAAAATGGTAATAGCTAATACTAAAGTCATTAATCTAGACTCAGGGCGTACACAAACAAATTATCACAACTTGCAGCTAACGCGCTTGAGATCAATACACCTTGTACATTCACTTGGTGCATTGTGATGACATAGTATAAGTATTTTTATTTCCATTACACTAAGGTCCATGTCAGCAAAGCCGACAAACAGCTGATCAATAAAATACACAATGGTGCCGATACTCTTGTTCACAAACTAGACTAAATTTAGAGAATTGCCATCTCTTACTAACAAACAGCGAACGGGAAGGACGGTGACATTAAAGAACTAAGTTAGCGATGTCAAATTAGTTTCGCCTTGAACTTTTCCGTATTTTTAATCCATACGTTTTAAGATGTCAACTATAATTGTATGGATGTGTCAGATTGACTAAATTTTACAGCTCTTATTTACATTAGTCTCTTTCTTGTTTTATTGGACAGAAAAAGATGGAAATAGTCTAATTTTAGTTTAGTTTGTGACCAAGAGAATCGGCACCAATATTTACCTTAATAAGTTCCTTAAGCCTATCGGTAAGGTAAAGGTATTTCTTCTCGTCGTATCGCCCGATGTCTCCGGTCTTGTACCAGCCGTCTTCCGTCAACACCTCTTTCGTCGCCTCCTCATTTTCATAGTATCTTGTCATAATGTTAGGTCCACGGAACCAGATTTCACCTTCCTGAAAGCATATTAATAATAATCATAAGATTTCTTTTTTTATATAAGTTGAGAGATGTCAGTCCAAAACGGACTTTGACTTCCACGCAGACGAAGTCGCGGAAAAAGGTTAGTAATAAAATATGTAGGTATTATGGGGGTGAAAAGAACGACTCTACACACATCAAAAAAGTCTAAGCAACATGTTCGGTTGAACGATATTTACTATTGTAATATTTATATTCATTTTATAAACTAAGCATTCTTGATGCATCAATGACTAAAGCAACAAATTCCTTCTTCATTTAATCACAATATTATAATCAACAATATTTATTTATTTAAAATAAGCACACCAACAGCACTGTCACATACAATTCAATAAAATAACATCACATGTACCTTATCATACCATAACACCATGTACCAAAAGATTACTAGTATGCAATAAAGTAAAAAGAAATTACGCTTTACATATTTTACCAAATTAAATAACGAATTTGTTTGAATAATTTGGTAATTCAATACAAAGTGTACCGCATGTGTTGTTTAAACTCTTTGGCAACGATTTTATATTGAATTTATAAAATTCGTTTATCTGATCCTGCAGCAATCGCTGCAAGATACGAGAACACATGACATCGGGAAAAAATAATTAGCTTTTACATACATAACATCACGCCTGTAATCCCCGAATGGTTAGGCAGAGGTGTACCCATTAGTACACCCACATTTTTCCAGTTATGTTTTTAGTCCCATGTAATAGGGGGCGAGCCTATTGCCATCAACCGGGTACAAATCCAGACTCCGCGCCTGCTACTGAGAAATTCCAGATGGAGAAACCCAACTTTGCCCGACCTGGGAATCGAACCCAAGACCTTATGCACAGCAGTCGCCACTAGACCAACCAGGCAGTCACTTAGCAATAAGTAGCTTAGTCAATTAGCTTTTACTTTACTGAAAACAAAACAATGTCGAGAAGTTTCTATTTTTATTTTAAAATCAGCCAGTTTATGTCTCCGACAACAAAATAGATTCTCTACCAATCTAATTTGTTAAGAAAAAAATAAAGTATCATTTTCAAAAACGTGTATTTTCTGTAAATGCTGCGTGTTGCTCAAACTTTTTTGTTGTGTGTAGTAAAGTAGGGGAGCCCGGGCGGCCAGGCGGGGATTTTGGGGTTTACTCAAGCGCGGCAGACTAATATAAGGGTTCCCCCCTTCCCACCTTGCACCCTGTCAAGTAACCCCGCCGTACATAATCCTCCTGTCGTGGGGAGGGTCGTGTTTAGGACAGCCGATCAGAATAGTAATAAAACGATCGTTACAAAAACACGACGGCGTCAGATTAAGGCAAGTTGAGTTAATTACATGCAGAAAAGTGTGCATTCTAATAATCTGACGATTTCTGTGACGTAAGGAAATCGGAGAGTCACAAAGATGCAAAAATAAATGTCACTTGAACATTCTCGAGCGCAGTTAATTTTATTTATTATTTTTTATTTTGAAGGATATCATTCAAGGTTCACGAAAATAATATGGGTATAATCTGACGATTTTCACAAGCCGAAAATCATCGATAAAATGTGGTACGTGCAGCTGCTGAGAACTGTATTCCCCACTACGCGCCCCTCTCTTGCCTTCTCACTCTTTCTATACGTCTCACTCTCTCACACCACCCCCTTACTAGTTTCAGTCGCCATTATGCCGTCACAGCATCACAACAATGCGTTGGTGTTTATGTCTACAACGTTTTGGGTTGTGTATGTGCTCTAAAAAAAGTTTTGTGACTTAAATGAAGTTAAATTAAATGCAGTTTTATATATGTGTACGGCAATGAGTGTTAATAAACCGAACTGTGTATTTTGTGGACAAGAAACATTTCAAAAAATTATTAAATTTACGTCCGAAACGATAAAAAAATGTACGACGGTTTTGGAGTATCGTAGAAGCAAACCGGTTCTAAGAAAATCACGCTGTTCATATGATTATGTAGAATTTTCAGATGACACATTTTTAAACGACGGTTATCATGCGCAGTGTTATAAACTATTTACAGCGATTAAAATACCGCCTGATTTTCAAAAGAAACAGAAAATTTTACCGGAATTTGATAATGCACCCCAAGTTTCTGAAGAACCTGTTACATTCACGGAAACTCAGGTTGCCGGTACGTCAACAGACGAGTAAGTGCTAATATCACTGATAATACATTATACCAGCCTACACTATGTTATTTATTTCTTAATTTGAATGGGATTATTTTTTTTATTCCAGTTATAAACGTTCTATTATTATCTGTTAAAGGGAACGCCATTTTTATAAAAAAAAATATTTATTGAGAAAATTAATATTGAGTGATTGATTTATTGAGTAAATACTTATTAAAAATATTTCTGAAATTAATTACTTACCTAATGTTTGTTAATGAATGTGAATGTAGAAGACAAAAAATATCCTGAATATACTCGAAATTAAATAAATAATAAATTGCAAAATGATATCTCCAAAAAATGTACATGACAATTAATTTTTTTATAGAGTCTCTTGCCCATTCTTCTTCTTCTAGTTTTTTGTTGTTTTTTGTATTCGACGTTTAAATAACTGATAGTTGAAATAAACGATTTGTTATTCGACTTTTTTAAATTTATTGCATTAATAAATTGCTGCTTAATTCACTCTCATTTATAATTATAACTGTGAATCTAACCAACATTAATTAATTTTTATAGTTAAAAAAAAACAGTTAAAAATAAAAACACATCCACAACAGCAAAAAAAATATATTGGTGTGTGCATTATTTTTATATAGGCTGGAAAAAAACAATGGGCCCCGGAGGGAAACCACTTTAAATTCATAAGATAGATTATTTTACTTAAGGAAACATTTTATTTTTTATTTTTAAGAATAAACATAATCTGTGTTTACATATTTCTTGACAAGCTTACCTAAACCGAGAATCGAAAAAGCTAAAAAGTCCAAAAATAAAAACTTTCTATTTTATTTCACTTGTCGATACGTTATGTTATATTTTTTTACATTAAATAATTTTAAAATACAAGAAAGATTTTTTTTTTAGAATCAGTCTTTTTTGAGAATATCAGGTTTCTTATGTGTAAAATATTTTCAGGGCGGAAGTATCAATGAAGTTTGAGCAAGACTTCAAGGATTCTGATGATCAGTTTTGGGCCGGTAAACCCGTCAGTAAAGAGGACTTATCACCAGTAAAATGCTTTATTTGCGAAAGAAAACGTAAAAAACATCATGGTCGCGAAGTTCCATTGGCGGTCAATAGATTCCGAACAATTGATCTGTTGAAAAGTTCAGCTAAAGAACATGATGACATAGAAATGTTTGAAAAAATCAATTCCTTTTCTAAAGATTCGACCATTTTTTATCATAAATGTTGTAAGGATCAATATTTGCAAAAGATTTCAAAAGGAGATGAAAGTGATTTCGTTAAAAAGAAGAAGGCGGCAAACACAGCTTATTTTATGCTATGCGAAATGTTGGAAGAGCACGTGGTTAAGAACAACGAATCTCTTTTGTTTGATGATGTCAAGAAGGAATACCACACATTACTAGTTGAACAATGCAAGCTATTATCTGACTCTATTAGCGCGTCATTATCAGATCGTTACTTAGAAAAAAAGATAATGGATACTTTTCACAAGAAGATAAAGATTATTTATGTTGAAAAGAAAAAGTTTCTTGCTCCATTTTTGAACTACAATGATATGTTCAAAACCGATGCTGTTAAAGAAACGATTTGCTCAGTTGCAAGGCAACTCCGAGAAGAAATTCTTAACTTCACTCCAACCAAATTGCCTGAAGATTGCACTGATGAAAATTTGATTAGAGAAGAGTGCGATTATGTGCCAGAGCTTTTAACATGCTTCTTAGAAACATTAATTTTGGGTGATGCTTCTCACTTATCAAGAAAAGAACGTGAAAAAATAATAAATAATGAACTTGCAGTTTTTTCTCTTGGACAAGATCTGGTATATGCTGCTTCCAACCACAAAATCAAAACTTCGAAGCATCTTACTCTGGGTCTGGCAATAAAGAACTTGTGTAATAGCAAAGAAATCATCGATTTACTATCAAAATATGGACACTGCTGCTCTTATAATGTATTAGAAGAGTTAGAGACTGATTTGACTCTGCCAACGGCAAACAGTACCTACGTGTGTCCTGAAGATGCTTTAAGTAGCCCGGATTTGAATACTACACTAACATATGATAATATCGATTGCTTCGTTGAAACACCAAATGATGAAGACCCTCTCCAAGACACGGTGGGGATAAATAATCTAGATGTTCTACAGAATGAAAATCCAATATCTGTGTGTCCAATTGTCAGTGAAATTGAAACTTCAACTTCTAATGAGACTGTTAGACGAACAAACCGAAAACGTCAAGCCTTCGATGAAATTATTTTCGAAACACAACCAGTTACAAAAAAAATAAAAATTGAAACCTGGAACCAGCTCGACATCTCCGCACTAGATAAAGCTCCAGAAAATTTGAATGTTTCAAAACAATTAGATGTTGCGTGGATGTTGTCGCATATGCATAGAATATCAGATATTTCAATGTGGGAAGAATATCATAGTAATTGTTTTATCGATAATTCAACCGTTCAACAAAAATCTTTTCTTACACCAATAAACGACTCTCCAACTCATAATTCTACAGTTTTGCAAACTCTAGAATTAAATCAAGAAATTGCAAGAGAATGTCAAGCTCCATACATCCAGATCACGTATGATTTAGCTATTGTTCGAACAAATTATTGTATTCAAACTAAAAAATCTCCTAAATTCGACAACATTTTTATTGACATGGGAGCCTTTCATATTGAGATGACGATTTTCAGAGCAATTGGCACCTTTATAGAAGAATGTGGATTAACCAATATCATGACCGATTGTAACCTGATTGCTAAGGGTTCAGTTGCAGGTTTTATTGATGGAAAAAATTATAACAAGTGTAAACAATTACATTCTGTAATAGCATTAACACTGCAGCAATTGCATTTTAAATCATTTTTGGAAAACAAAAATTTGACAATCCAAGAATCAGTATTGGAATATCTCACCACATTCGTGCAGCATAAAGATTCCTCTCCACAAATAAAGGATACAGAAACACAATATCTAATTCAATCTTATGCTCAATATACAGCAGACACCTTGGAAGGCAAGCACGGAAAAACGGCGAAATTTTACGCTATGTATATCGATTTCATAAATCTTTATCATTTATTTGTTAAAAGTATTAAAGTAGAAGATTTTGATTTATACTGTTATGCACTTGGGAAAGTCGTATGTTTATTTTTCTACTACAATCAAAATTACAGTCGATGGCTACTGTACTATTTAAATCAACTACAACATGTAGACAACACGAATCAGGGCTTTCGAGCCGAAATAGCTAAAGGCTCCTTTGGAAGATCGCGGATCCTGGCAGATTTGACAATGGAACAGACGATCAATGGTGAAGCAGCACGTCAGTCCAATGGAATCGTGCATCTAACAAACTCCATCGCTACTGACTTACATCCAGATCGAATAAAAAAATATCGAAAACAAATCGAAGCTTTTATGCATAGTATCCAACAGGCCACTAACCCATTCTCTTTTTCAATAGATAAAGATCAATTGTTCAATATTTTTACTGGACAGGCTACCAATCCAGAAGTAGAAAATAGTTTGTTGAATGCAGTGTCATTCGGAACATTTCTGCGAGATCAATTCATAATGGAATGTAACATGAATTCAGACAGATTTCACAAACCATTGAAAAAATATCCAGTACTGACTTTTGCAAGCTTAAAGAAGAAAATCAAAAGCGTACAAAAAGAACATGAAGTTGAATTACAGCGGGATTTATTCGGTCGGTTATTAGCTCAGTCACTAGAAACAAACGTAGATCTTGAAAAAGTACTCTGTTTTCCAATAACTTCAGTTCCGCTATCATTGTGTCATATAGACGGTTCTGTTAATAAGAATGTTAAGTCGGTACTGGTTCAAGAGTTGGAAAAAAAAATTGACGTAGTAGAACAATTGCCACACCACCTAGATTTTGTAATCGTAGACGGCTTCTTTTTGTTAAATACTTTCAAGCAAATACCGCGCACTTTTGGAGATCTATCAAAAAAGATTTTGCAGAGTCTTGTCAATTACTCAGCAAATCGAGTAGCCATTGTATTTGATCGCTACTTCACACCTTCGATCAAAGATTGTGAGCATGCTCTTCGAGGTAATTCGGATGACAAAGATTTCTACATCTCCGGTCCTCAACAAACAAGAACAGCAGACTTAGCAAAAGATTTAAAAAACGTCAAGTTCAAAGAAGCTCTCATTAAATTTTGTATCGATCACTGGGCTGATCAGGAGATGGCTACGATTATCAGTGACAAAACAATATATCTGAGTTACGATTTGTGCTACGTATATTCTGTTACCGATAATAAACTAACGCGAAACATCGCTTACGGACTGTCATGTCCTGATCATGAAGAAGCGGCTACAAAAGCAGTATATTTTGCATGTCAAATAAAAGAAGATTCTACTGTTACAATCAGAACTTCAGAAACAGACATTGTTGTTATCATGTTAGCCAATATGGAACATCTTCGATTATCGATTAAAATATGGATCGATCTTGGAGTAGGTAATGCACGTCGATACATCGACGTTTCTGCTCTTTACATTAAGCTAGGCCCGCTAGTTTCACAAGCGCTACCAACTCTTCATGCGCTTACAGGATGTGATTTTAATCCAGCATTTTATAAAAAAGGCAAGAAAAAGCCTTTCGATATTCTCATGAATTCTGAAATTTTTCAAAAGGCATTTGCAGACTTGGGATCAGAAGATCATAATATTGATGACTCGTTTAAAACCATGGAATCTTTTATCTGTCATTTGTATGGATTAAAAAAAATAGCTGATGTCAACCGAGCAAGGATTGAAATCTTCTATAATACATACAAGGTATCAGATAATGTGCGTAATTACGATGCTTGTAATTTGCCACCTTGCCAATCGGAGTTACGGCAGCATTTGTTACGAACGAGATACATTGCAAGCATGTGGAGGAATGCACACAATCGAATCATCACTGACAAGTCACCAACAGATTTCGGATGGACAAATGTGGATGGGAAATTGGAGATGACTTGGTTCGTTGGTAATCAACTACCAGAAGTGTATGAAGATGTTGTCATAACATCTGATGTTCTAGGAAATGCTCCAGATTCAGGTACGTTTTATGTTGAATACAGTAATAATATTATGAAATAAATAGCTGCATGTGTCACATTATGGGGCTTGATGAATTTATCAATGGCTGGAATATTTTTTACTTTATTACTATTTTATTTCTCCTTTTCAATTAGATACTAGCATAGCATTTAATGATTAATTTGTACCAACACAATGTGGGCCATGTAGTCTGTTAATAAAAGATTTTTATTTTATTTTTTTAATGAAAGATTGTTAAGTATCATAATTATCTGTTTCTTGTTGCAGATACGGAAGATATGCAAGATGAAAACGACCGAATCGAACCGAACTTCCAATATGAAAATGATTCCACTGACGATGAAGATTAAAAACAATATTTTCAACATTTTTTTTATTACATCATTTTTTTTTCAAATTATAGTTTATATTATTTATTAATTGTATCGTCAGTCTTTTGATTAGGAGTTCCTTTTGCATTTACTCAACATCCCTTCTGAATATCTGTCGCGTTCGAATACATTTTTATATTTATCATTTTCAACCCCTCCGCACGGCCATCCTCGGCATGCAAACCGGCAGATTAATATTCCACCGTTATCAGTAACACGTGGGGCGCATACACTATTAATATCTGATACGGTCGAGTATTTCTCTGAGACTATTTCTTTTTATATTTTTTAAAATCTGTACACGCTGTGTAATACGTCATATTATAACGTCATTTATACGGCCGTTTATGTCGCAAAAAAACGTTCATTTCGACACTCTCAAGGGAATCAAAATTTATAGGGTATACGTTGACCTAGTTTCCTTTTTAGCATTTAATCTTCTTATGGTTCCTAAGACGCTCTAATTAATCCTCATTTGCCTCTCGGGCTTCCGTACTATCTTTTTTACACATAAAACATTGTCGGGTTATTTAAATTATATTACATTTATAACTCAAGAATTGCTGGACCGATTTTAATGATCTATGATTTGTTGGATTCGTCTAATCCGAAAATAGCAGAATAACAAAAAAAAACATTCTGAAGCGATACGAAGTTCTTCGGCACAACTAGTAGATTATAGGAAAAGAACAGCTATGTCATACGTTTTGATCGTATCAGTGATATTTTTCTAATAACCATTGAAAATTCCTATCTCTACGGGGTCTAGAATGTAATGAATCCATGGAAAAACTTTTCATTACAATGTCCGTTATGAACATAATTATGATACTTGCCTGGCCCGGCCCTAGAGCTTCTTGTGTGTTCAGATCAGCGATCTTGACTTCGCTGCTACCCAAGACGTGGCCCACGGATGCATAGTTGGTATCGTCCTTTCTGCCCACTGAAATAGCTCCATTGGTCTCCGTCAAACCGTAGCCTTGGCGGAATAAGATGTTTTTCTGGAAAAGAAGATATTGTTTTTTGTATAAATGTAAAAATAAACTAAAACTAAGAGTAGTGCAGCATTGGAAATTGATAAAGAGTTCCCCTAAGTTATTAAAATAGCTAGTCCCTAGCTTGGTTGTAAAGATTGAAATAAATGTGTTTAGGTGTTTTTTAATAGCCGGTTAATTTTAATAGGAATTATCATAAGGTTAAACGGTTATTAATGTGGAATGGATTATGAGTAAAAGGGAATGTATTAAGAGCAAGTGAAAGAAGAATAAGAGTAAAAGAGATAGAGAGAGAAGGAAGGAAGATGGCGGAGAGTGCAAATTAGACGACGTACGAGGAAAGCTGTATTTTTTCTGATTTTAAGTTTATTTTTATTTCTTTACCCAAAATTAAAGAATATTTACGAAATCCATCGTTTAATTTCACCACATGATCCCACAAACTTGGAGGCTCGTCCGGGATCGTGGTGAAATAAGTGGATTTAAAGAGGAACGCCGAAAGACTAAAACGACGACCACGATGCACGCTGATTGATTTTTGGAGATACAGGAGGATTACAACGACGTTTACGACGACATTTCTGACGACGATTACCAGTAATTACGATGACGACGGAAAAATATGATCAGGATTTTTACGATGTGACAGCGTCAGCGTCAACACAGATGGCACTCACGGCGCACGGCGACATGTTTTACCTTACGGAACAGCTAATAAGAAAATTCAGTGCAAGAGACGAAACGCATACAGTATCCATGTGGATAAGGGATATTGAAGAAAATGGCGAAGTGTTTAAATGGAGTCCGACTCAGCTTTTATTAGTTGCGCGACGTACGCTAACCGGAACAGCAGCATTATGGCTGCGCAGTGAGAAAATTCATAGATCATGGGATGAGTTGAAAGTGGCTATAAGCAAAGAATTTCCAGATACTATAGATGTGAAGAAGATACACGAAATGATGAGCGCTAGACATAAGAAGAACGATGAAACATGTATTGACTACATGTTAGTGATGAAAGAATTAGGAAAACGTGGACGTATACCGGACTACGTGGCTATTAAATATATTGTGGACGGCATCATAGATGATGAAATAAATAAAATTATGCTGTATGGTGTCACGACTTACGCGGACCTAAAAGAAAAACTAAAGCTGTACGCAATGTTCAAGACAAATGCTGCTAAAGTTATTCAACGTAGTAACGAAACACGGAGAAGCAGTAATAACAGAAGCGCGGCAGCAATGATGCGATGTTTTAGCTGTGGAGAAAAAGATCATGCGTCGGAAAATTGTCCTCATCAGTCGCAAGGAAAAAAGTGCTTCCATTGCAATGATTTCGGTCACATTTCTCCAAATTGCCCACTGAAGATGAAAAAAATGGCGATGGCAAGTTCAGATTTGACGGGTTTGAACCAAACAGTCGAGCATGCGTCAACATTGGGCATTCGGCAGACTTCGGACACAGTCGGAGGACCCGAACGAATTTCAAAGGTTGGCACTTCTGCTGAACAAGGAAGACCAACCAATCAGATGTCGAAGACAGCATTCTTTAGTTTGTTGCGAGGAGGCGCCACCAGCAGCGCAAATGACGAAGTTCAAGACAACGACGTTCAGGCCGATGTTTACATAGCGACGACTAGTGTGAATACAGTCGCAAATGATTTGTGTAACGAGGTTGGCTATATGAAACCACAGAGCATGACAGCGACGATGACATGCGACACAGATGTTGTCAAGTTTGACAATCAAAATGTAAATAAACAAAGCAACCAAGAAACTGATGAAGATTTACCGATTGTACGCCGGGAGAATCGTAAAAAACCACTGAAAACAGTGTTTTTGCGTGGCAAAACAAGTAGTGCATTAATCGATTCAGGCAGTGATGTGAATTTGATGTCAAAGGATTTTCACAACGAACTCCCGTTAGATTCTGCAATACAACAATGTAACGATAACAATATTACGCTAAAGGTGTGTCCAAATATCGAGCGGCAATCGTGCGCGGCTGCCGCGCGCGGCCCGCCGCGCTGTGATTAGACGACTGCCGCGCGCGAACGCTTCTGGCTACCTGCCGCGCGCGAACATTCTTAGTAAACATTCGGCAGTAATTGTGTTTGGACGTATTTCTGCGCACAAACATGGACAACGAAACATCGATTCGTTTAATTGAAATGTATGGATCTTTTAAAGTGTTATGGGATCCTCGACAAAAGGAATACCATAATAAAAATAAACGTGAAGACTTGTGGAATGAAATAGCCAACAATTTTGATCTTCCCAAGAAGGAATTAAAGGCTAAAATGAAAAGTCTTTTAAGTTCCTATAGACGAGAAAGGAATAGAGAAAAAACAAGCAATACAACTGGATTGGGTTAGTTATAATCTTTTAATAATTAATATAATGTATACCAATATTGCTGTAAATCCAGACCTACTTACTATACTCATAACAATGATATTCAAAAAGTATAGATGGAGTATAGTCATACTATACACGTCAAAATAACATGCCATGTAGGTACGCCATTTGCATTGCACTGAATGCGATAGACATATTCGGCAATCACAAGAGGGAATTCTTCTTCTTTTTTAATATGTGATTTAATTTTAATATGTGACCAGGCTATGTAAATGTTCAAACTCTTCCAAGGTTAGTCTTAAAAACTGTGGTGTCCGGTAATTAATTTCATAATTGATTGACTCAATATTCTGTAACCTCCGTTGAAAAAGTGGTTTCATCCAGCATTTCCTCGTTAAAATATGTTTCTTCTTAGCTCTTTTACGCAATTTTTTAATAATAAGCAGAGCTACGACACATGCGACCGCTTTCATTTTAGTTCTGATGCCAACTGAAGCGCGCGGCATATCTTGGTTGTGCCGCGCAGTACTGCCGCGCAAACAATCGTTGGCTTTGTCCAAACTAGAGCGCGGCAGAAATGTGTCCTACAAATGCCGCGTGTTGCTGCCGCGCTCTTGCTGCTCAATGTTTGGACACACCTTAATAGGTTTAGGTAATTCACGAGTTAAGTCGTGTGGAGTTGTAACATTAGACATAATGATTGACAATTGTATATACCGTGACATTACATTTCATGTGATGCCTAACGACTCTGTTCCATTCAAGATAATACTTGGAAATGATTTTTTACAAAATGTTTTGATGTTTTTGATGGATTGTACGGTTTGGATATCACCGAAAGAAAATTGGATGAACAAATGGCCGGATGACAAGGAAAAAGATGCATGAGAGAGGTATCAGTGTGTTTATTGTGTAGGCTGCATGAAAGTGATACCTGTGTTTAGAAATATGTTTTTGTTTTGTGCATTTCTTATATTGTTGCTGGCTATATTGTGTCATGAAGGTGTTTTGTATTTCTGTTATGTAAAGATGTTATAAGATGTAAAACTTGCTGTATTAATTAGTTTTTGTAACTAGAGTGATGTTTCTTTTATTTAGTTTTCTTTGAGAAGTTGTAATAAGATGTTAACTGGCTATGTTGTAAAGTAATAAACGGTTCAGATACTTGTTAAAGCATTGTGTCTGAGGACAGACAGTGTGTAGGATGGCCGAGTGTGGAATGGATTATGAGTAAAAGGGAATGTATTAAGAGCAAGTGAAAGAAGAATAAGAGTAAAAGAGATAGAGAGAGAAGGAAGGAAGATGGCGGAGAGTGCAAATTAGACGACGTACGAGGAAAGCTGTATTTTTTCTGATTTTAAGTTTATTTTTATTTCTTTACCCAAAATTAAAGAATATTTACGAAATCCATCGTTTAATTTCACCACATGATCCCACAGATTCAATTCATTTCATTCAATCAGATTTAAAAAAGTGTTTGTATTTGACTAAGTACTCTGAAGGAAACGCAGTAATGGCGGGCAGCCGCTATAAGTTAAGAACATTCAGAATGCTCGAGTCACATTATTTTTCGGGCAGCCTAGTTGAAAAGACGTATTACAAAACGTAACATGGTTATTGATTTTAAGAATTCAAGAATAATATTATCATCTAAATATAGTTGTATTTATTTAATTGTGAATAATAAATATATTAGAGTTTGTATTCTGGTGTTTATTTTATGACTTGCGAGGAAAGCTTCATATAATACACAAAGACTCGGCTGACAATCCAGCGCCTTTATGTATAAACATAACATAACATAACATCACGCCTGTAATCCCCGAAGGGTTAGGCAGAGGTGTACCCATTAGTACACCCACATTTCGCCAGTTATGTTTTTAGTCCCATGTAATAGGGGGCGAGCCTATTGCCATCAACCGGGCACAAATCCAGACTCCGAGGCTGCTACTGAGAAATTCCTGATGGAAAAACCCAACAACACTTTGCCTGACCTGGGAATCGAACCCAAGACCTCATGCACAGCAGTCGCGCTTGCGACCACTAGACCAACGAGGCAGTCAAAATGTATGTTCTGTGTCAGTTATGTATAAAATATTTGTTTATTTCACAAGAAAATATAAATCGGATTTTTATTTTCGTAATTGTAACTTATGGTAGTCAGTGCAGTTACAGATGTGATTTAATACATATGATTATAAAATATACTGAGATGGTATTACATAACGCAAGCTAGCTTAGAAAACCTAAGGAAAACAAAAGGATTTTGCTGTCACCAGCACTTAAACATAGCTCAGTACTATAATGATATAATTTATCGTTTGCGATGACTGATGTCTGAAGTAAGATATAATGCACAATACGAGTTAAAACTTGCTGTCAAAGTTTTTGTTACATCTGAACAAGATACAAAATTGTTTTTTTTTTTCAGCTGTTCCATTTAAAACTGCAATACGAGAAAGTGAAATTGACTCGTGAGTACCATAGTCAAAGTCAGACCATTTACAGGCATTTTTGAATTGACAAGAAGTCGGTCAGTTATTCCGAAAGCTGAAGCTAGTTGCTCGTTCCAAAACGGAGGTAGGCCACTATGGAGAAGAACGAGCAGGAAACTCCACGGCACTCTTTTCATAACATCACATAACATAACATCACGCCTGTAATCCCCGAAGGTTTAGGCAGAGATGTACCCATTAGTACACCCACATTTCGCCAGTTATGTTTTTTTAAGTCCCATGTAATAGCGAGCCTATTGCCATAAACCGGGCACAAATCCAGACTCCGAGGCTGCTACTGAGAAATTCCTGATGGAAAAACCCAATAACACTTTGCCCGACCTGGGAATCGAACCCATGACCTCATGCTCAGCAGTTGCGCTTTGCGACCACTAGACCAACGAGGCACTCTTTTCAATTAGGTTTTTACAAAATACTGGTTACATTATTCTTGTTGCTTCTACCTTAACATCGAAAGACCCACATTTGCAATAGGTACCTAAATAATAATATGCACAACACTAAATGGAAAGTAAATAGGTCATACTCACAGATAAAGTTCCTGGCGTCTAAAATAACTTTAGTAACGTCACTTGTGTACAATAATATCTACTGTTAATGTACCATATCTGTACCTACCTACCTTATTTTAGATAAAAACTTAAATGATTTTGATTTAATTTAAATATTATATTAAAATGCCCACATTAACTTGAAAGATCAACCACGGCGTCCCTAGCTTCATTCATTATGTGATTGAATAAAGTTTTAAAGTCAAATTTAATTATAACAACATAGCTTCGGAACAGCAAATAATTTACCATTTAAATTAGAGCCTTAAATTGCGTATGTTAAAACATTTTTTATAATGACAAGATAAAAAGGTGACAGCTCACCGGCGGCGTGCCTGTAAAGTTATTCGAGGCATTGTCGGCCAAACCGTTGTCGTATCGGAGACATGCTGGAGTGTTTTCTAGTTTGTTTATTAGTAAGTACCTATGCCTAGTTGAACGACCTACATCTGTGACGTAGACAAGTATGTCGAACAATGCTAATTATGTATTCAGAAATACTGATTCAGTGACCGTACCTACATATGTATGTACACGATTTTATTTGTTAACATCATATAGACTTTGAGTTACAAATAACTGCATGTCTAGGTTTATCTAAAGTTATATATACTGTGCTGAATTTTAGATGCTAATGAACATAGAAGAGGTTAACTTTTCCATTCCAAAACTATCCAGCTACCTACCTACTAAAAGTAGGTGAATAAGTAACCTAGCAAGTCTCACGGGACAGCACGCCGCGGTGCAAATTCAAATTCTCCCACATAAATAACTTCCTTTTTGTTTAGTAAATAAGGTCCATTGTAACTTAAAAAAGCGCGCCTCGTCGCGTCGCGTCGCAGCTCGTATAACATTAAAGAGACTTACATTTTTAGCAACGACAGCTTCAGCATCTTCTTTCGAGATGGGCGCGGCGCCGCTTATTATTCCGTAGACCGACGCTAAGTGCTTAGGAGTCACCGCTGGATGCTTGCCCAGGAACACCACTGAAATGTGCATGCAATTTGATGAAAAATATATATCTTTTTAAATTAATATGGAAGATTCATAGCTAAACAAACCGAATAGTATCAGTAAATTAGACTGACAGTCAATTACAGGTCTTTACTTATTAAATGCAGAACTTTATTGTTCCACTCAAATAATGTCAGAGGCCCTTGAGGCGGTTTAAAAACTCTGACACTAGGATGTGTAGCGTCGTAAGGCCTTACTACCCACACGATAAGAAGAAGAATGAAGAAATGCAGAACATATTATATTTTATGGACATTTTATATTAGTAGCCTACAGAAATAAAATAACATCGAAAAAGAAATTTCAGAAGAAAGATTTACCACCTAGTTGGGTAGTACATTTTTTTTTGGAAATATGTTGGTACAAGTTATGAAAAAATATTAAAATTAAAGTAGATGGTAAAAAGTTTAGGCTTAAGCACTTCCTGGCTGAGGACACATGACGAGGAATATATCTACGTGTATAAATAAGCAAAGAATATAAAGCGTGGAATATAGCAAGCAATCGATGTCGCACTATAACAATAATCACCCTTTAGCAATTAACTGGTGAAACTGTAGTTAGCTCGAGCCAGATTCAACGGAGACGAGTTAACAGTAGCTATGTTTTAATTACCTATCCTCGTTTTCAAATCATGAATCATCACCATAATTGCTTTTATTATCTCTTAATTGACATGCATATTAAGAACCTTATAAGACACTAAGTACCTACATCTTTTAACTCTTATAACTGTTACAGTTATCATAGTTTAACTTGTTTTTTTTTTTCCTGTTTCATATTTGTTTTTGTTTAAAAAATAAACGATTAATATTATCATCTGTGGCTCGAGTTCCGATTCGCGGTCGGATCAAATATTTGACCTACAAGTAGTTGTTCCGAGTCTGGTTGTTTGTGTTTGTGAGTTAATATTTGTAAACGCACCCACGACGTAGGAGAAATTTCTAGTACTTTTAAGAATTAAAAAAAAATTAAGGATATTCTTCTGCTATTCAGTAAAAAAGAAAAATAAGGATATTATAATATGTTGTCTTACCCATAGGAGGCACCAAGAACAAAACTTCAGCCTTATGTTGCACGAGGGTCTGAAGAAATAGTTCAGGCTTGAAGTATGGCATAGTAACAAGTTTACAGCCCAGCGCTAATTGGTTCATCATGAGAGCATTGAACCCGAATATGTGG
Source organism: Hoplodrina ambigua (assembly GCA_949774945.1). NCBI lineage: Eukaryota > Metazoa > Arthropoda > Insecta > Lepidoptera > Noctuidae > Hoplodrina > Hoplodrina ambigua. The sequence continues at coordinate 3,811,831 of OX458976.1, forward strand.
AAGAACGGCAGGATTGCTGGCAACACCGCTTGATTAGTTGCTGGAAGAATAAAAAAACATTTAATTTTCGAATTGTTTAAACTGTCAAATAGGCTAGATGACACTAGCAATCAATTGATGTACTTTTTTGACCTGTCAAAACGAGATTCTCAAATAGATTTTGTACCCAAAAAGACAGCTGTGACGTTACTTTTGTGCCGATTCAATTGACTAACTATTTATTTATTTGATAATAGTATATAAGTAATCGGGTTTTCGGGGATGAAATAAAGTATTCTTAAGAGAATATACGTCTTGGGATTATTGGTTAATGGTGTCATCTACCCAATTCTCATGGTTAGCCAATAACAAAGTCAAAAGCGCGACTGCTAAGCATGGAGTACCTACAAAGTATTATACATTATAAAAGTGTTATCAAGTTTTTATAAAAGTAGGTAATTCTGTTAAATTGTATGTGTTTTATGTACCTTTTTTATGTTTAGTAATCAAGATATATTTATATTAACTAATAACTTGTTCGTCAAAGTTGGTTGGTTGTATAAAAATAAATACATTATTTTTTATGTATTAACCCGTAGTCTAGACATGGGCCTTGACACCCGGTCTCCCCTTTGCTGGCGAAATGAGGATGTCATTAATACAGGTGCACCTCTCCCCCCTTCGGGTAATACAGGAGAGGTTTCATGTTTATATTTTAGCAATATAATATTAAGAATGTGACTTTTTAAAATTCGTAATGTAGGTACTCCCTAAGTTAATCTTGAACATTACTAACATAGATGAAGAAAAACGTCGTGAGAAAACCTGGATTTATAATTAAGATAAGTCAGATCGCTAGTCTGCCTTAAGCAAGCGTGGTGGTCAATGTTACGTGCCTTCTCTGTATGAGAAGAGGCGTTTGCACTGCAGTGGTACAATTTCAGGCTAGAACTTATTGAGTTTTTTATTTGGGACCTTACCTGTAGTTTCTTTAATAGCAATGATCTCAGTGTCAGCGATCTGTTGGTTCATTGCAACCACACTTTCGTGGGTCAGCACCACTCCTTTCGGGAAGCCCGTGGTTCCACTTGAAAACGGCAAAATGGCCAAGTCCTTAGGACCTCTTTGTACCGACTTCAAACAATTAGTATCAAGATTAAAGTCTAGAGCAAACTCCGCAAACTTGATGGTACCTTCAGGTAGACCCTCATGGTCTGTTAAAATTATTGGTACGTCTAATTTAAGGTCGGCTAAGGCTTTTTTCACATTGGTGTAAGAAATTGTTGATGTAACTATAGCTTTGCATCTCACCATTTGTATTTGGCGTTTTAGTTCATCTGAAAAGAGAAAAGATTAGGTAAAGTTTTGAGACTTCATAGGTACAGTTTCCAGCAAATCACTTGAGTATGAGCAGAAAATGAAAATACGGTGTCACTTGAAGAACATAATTATGGGGAGCGGAAGCGCGTTTTCTTTTAAGGAAAAGGACCTGGGCAGTCGGCCTCATGATTGTTCTAAATTTTTCTAGTTTTTCGGAACTGCAAGTAAGTCAAGTCATTAATACCCATAATGACAATCATTAGTGACTTCACATCATATCATATTTTTACATTTGTACCATAAATAAATATGTTTTGAATTCAAATATCTTTCAATATCTATTGAAATATCTTTAGACTTTGTACTCATTGCATGCAATTACAAGTAAGTAGTACGAAGCTCTTATGCTATTTAAAATTGGTGTCGAATCAATCAATTTTCGATCTCTCAAACCCTCACGTTAGTTGGAGAGTTGCATATCCTCGCCCTAGGCTATTTTTCAGTAGCTAGGATGGGGATCTATAATATTATAGTAAAGAATTAAATAAAGCTTTCTTATTAGCATTACGGAAGAGATTTTACCAAGTAGGCAGAAAGCCGATGAAATATCCCAATGCTTTAATTCACGATCTTGACAGTTCATGACAAGAGTATCGTAAAAGAGAGTATCAGAAACTAAATCTAAAATATATAAATCTTATTACACGGAGAAAGATAAAAATGTCTTTTCTTTTTTTTAACGTTTTTTGGTGGCTTGCCTGGCCTTCTGGTAGTTAGTGGTCGTAAGGACATCTGTTTTATCACAAGCATGAGTCATGCTTGTGACCATCCCAGAGAAAAAAAAAAGACGGGTTGCACTCCGGGAGTGCCGGCAGAAGTGAAAACTTGATTATTAACGTTGAGCATGTTTGATATTTTGGAATGGTTAGGGAATAATTTTGCACCAATTGCTTTATCAGTATAAAAGTACTATCATTTATGTGGTAGAATACAATATTCATTTATTGCGCTATCGTACACAAACATGACAATTTATATTACATTAAAAATTTAACACTTTAAAACTATTACAATTATTTTACATTAAAAAGTTATACACGAACATTCGCGCAAGCGCCCTGCGCTGCCTAAACGAAACAGTAGGCCCAGGCATACATTTTCGCCGCGCCGTAGAGAGGGGATAGCTGTCTACTCTCCATCCGTCTTACGCTTTTTCGATCAGGTCACGTGTCCTGACGCGAGTTTAAGATTTTATACCCATTACAGAAAAAGTGCTCAACGCCGCTAAAGAAGTTTTCACTTCAAAAATGGAATGTCTCATCTGCCTGTAATAACACTACTTATAACAAGGCGCATCGCCGCCCGTGACCAGTCGTTCAATTCACGTGTTCTGTCCTTGCTTAACGCTCTGTTGGACGCCAAACCTGACTGTAATGTATTCGCGGACGAACGGAAGATGATCTTGTCAGTATGTTTGGAGTATTGTCAGATGAGCGTGTGAATGTCGTTAAATATAATACGTCTTTAACTAACGTCAATGGCTAATGCCCATAATATTAATTTAAACTTTATGCACATGTAATAAAATACATTGTACAAAGGCGGACTTAACGCCTTGGGCATTTTCTACCGGTCTACCTAAAGGGTGATGCATAGACAAAATATAGTAGGTGCACAAGTGCAGAATATTCCCGAGAATAAAATATAATAATAAATACGTAACATACATACAAACAAAATATACAAAGTAGAAAGAGGTAAATATATAAAGATGGAGAAGTACAACAAATTAATTGTGGGACGAGTCTGCAAACTTTTTTTGTGTATGTGTTCGCGAGGTTTTACCTTGAATGTGAACCGACTGGTGGCCGTCTTGATATTCTGAGGAATTATTCAGAGGATTTTATGTTTAAGTAAAATAAATAACGAACCCGCAGTGTAAACAGGATTCATCATACTGGCAATACATCCGGCTTGTAGTACGCCCAAAATGGTGACAGGATATTCTGGTAAATTTGGCAGGATTATGGCAACTTTGTCATCGTTTTGCAACTTGAGTTTCGTTCGCAAAGAGGCAGCAAACGCTACGGACATCTTATGCGTTTGTGCATATGTGTACCCGCGGCCTGTTACTGCGCATACCTGAAACAAATGAAAAGTCACTTATTACTGTATGGCATCAGGTGAAAATAGAGCAATGAATAATTAATCTTTGTAGAATTCCCAGTAGGTATTTAAAGTGGAGCAGCGATAAAGTTGATATCCCAAAGATCGAATACGAAATATGTTTTGCTAGATCAATATTATGTGTTCAATTTCAGCTAATTCCAGTCAGCCGTTAAAGCGTGAAAGAGTAACAAAAAAACATCTATCCATACATTATCACAAACTTTCGCGTTTACCTACGTAAAATAATATTAACCGAGTTTCAAGTGAATATGATAGGATAGGAAAGCAAAATCGTTTGAACATATTTTGTAATGACAATAATGTTAACCTACGTAAACCAGTTACCTAGTTACATAGAGTATCTTTGGTAAATTATAATAATATTTATAACATAACACCACGCCTGTAATTCCCGAAGGGTTAGGCAGAGGTGTACCCATTAGTACACCCACATTTCGCCAGTTATGTTTTTTAGTCCCATGTAATAGGGGGCGAGCCTATTGCCATCAACCGGGCACAAATCCAGACTCCGAGGCTGCTGCTGAGAAATAATATTTATGTAGGTACATAATATTGTTTTTAAAATAAACAGGTTATGAACGTGTTGTAACATCGTAAGGTTTTAATGGTTATACCTTTCAACAGTGTGTAAAATGTTTAAAATTGTGTTTAGATAAAAATAAATATCTTAGGAATTAGATAATATACAACTACACTTTTCTGAATCCTTAAACCAAAAAGATAACTAAATCGAACACTGCGATTTTATAGTTCTTTTTTTTGATTGAGTATTTAAAACAACTGCAGTGTGACTATATCCCTGGGTTGCGGGACATCTTAACAGGATACCGTGGCCCCAGAACGTAAAGGGTAACAGAAGGAACAGGGTGGTTTTTTAGTCAGTAAAAGTCTAACAGTCCCTTCCGCCCCACCCAGGGCGGAAGGACTCATTTGATGATTTTTACCACCACAAAAAAAAGTGTGACTATAGGTATCATTGGCAATAGCAGGCCGTAGATACAACTGAAAATGCCATTTTTCAATGTTGGAGGACTTGTTTCGATCTTCCAAAGGATATGGAGTCGAATTATTTCTTGAGCACTAAAGGTATTCCCATTTGAGTGGTGCCCTAACACGATGTTAAAATATTGATTGGTGCTCAATGCATAATATGTAGGTGCTCAAACGGGAATACTTCACAGAGTCCTTGCCACTGGATAATGTTGTTTTTTGAGGTAACCCTGACTGAGACACCTGCTTGCTGTAGGTAGATACGCAGAGTCAGGTACTACCTACTAACACATGAGAGGCGATATATTAAGACAAAACAAAGGTCCACATAATCATAGATTTGAGCGTTAATAAGTGGTTTGTCATGCTGATGAGTCTTTTACACAGTGTTATCGACACTTTAAGTACAGATACAGTACCTATACTGGATGACTATCCGGTTTTGAGTAATAAACAAAGCAAGTACCACAGATTAATCAATATTATGTGATTATTATCTAGCATTAATAAAGTTATTATGACATGTTATAGCACTAAAATAATCAGTCTATAATACGGGGTGTAAAAAAATACGTAGGCGTTCCGTATGCATAGGAACTGACCATCAAACTAAGTAACTTTGAGCAAAAATATTATTGCTGAGAAACGACTTTCATTATTGATGTGAAAATTCACTGTTTATGGTACTGCGCATTGAAATGCAAGCTAAAGATTGTGTTTACGTGCAACCAAAGGAAGAATGGATTTTCCAAAATTATCCAATGAGGGAGAAATCAACTTTGTTGCGTCGTGACAGAAGCTATAGTTAGGATATTATATTTTTTTGGAATTGCCAACATTCAGGAAAAAATGGTCTATGAAACGAGCGGTAAGTCTTCTTGGCGTATCGATGGCAAATGTAGATACTAAATACTTATACATATAGTAAAATCTTGTTAAATACTATAGGTACCAGTAATTGAGTAAGTATTATTTCAGTACGCATCTACATCTATACTATAATATTATAAAGCTGCAGTGTTTGTTTGTTTGTTTGAACGCGCTAATCTCTGGATCTACTGGTCCGATTTGAATGATTCTTTCAGTGTTAGATAGAGTAGTTATCGAGGAAGGCTATAGGCTATATACCATCGCTACGACCTACGGGAGCGGAGCAGTAACCAAAGAAGTGTGTAACCGTGGCCGACAGCTAGTACTGTATACACGAGTTTACTTATATACTATCTCTTTTTATTTGAGGCGATACTTCCATTCATCGTGTAAAGGACCCATTATCTTGATACCTACCTATTAAAGAGCAGTATCAATATTGGATCCTTGTAAAAAACAAGTGTTTACGTAGGTAGGTAATATTTAAGATCTACTCTATGCGTATAACGTAGGTGTCATCCTATAGTACAAGATAACAAGTTGATGGTAGGTACTTTATCTACCTACTTGTTATATAACGTAGGTATTTATTATTGTGTATAAATCTCGATGCTGTTCGAGGTATGCTTTTTTCTATTGTTCAATACTTAGATGTTATTGTACAAACTGCATTTTTGTCCATATCTTTTCATACTGTATGGGATAAAAAAATAATTGAAATGCTATCTCGCATGTCAATCTATAAGATTATCGGTTGCATAACTTGACTAAGAGATTATATGCGCTTTTTTTATGATGGGCAATCATTAAGCGACTTCTTCCGCTTTGGGCGGAGTGGGAGTGTCAGACTCTTACTGATCCATCCGTGTTCCTTTGCGTTTCAGGTTCGCGGTAACCGCGGGAGACGCCCAGGGCGTCGGACGTCGCGAGGCGACATCCGGTCACCGTAGGACCGGGCTTGCGGACAACGAGTAATGGGTAGCTCGCCGTTCGATTAAGGACCAAGCCCGAGTCGACGGCGCATTTTGTTCGCGCGCGCCTCAAAGAGCTGTCAGCACAGGGACGGGGCCCCCAACGGGGCCAACGCTTGCCGGGGTTGCGGGACGTCTTAACAGGATACCGTGGCCCCGGAACGTAAAGGGCAACATAAGGAACAGGGTGGTTTTTTAGTCAGTAAGAGTCTGACAGTCCCTTCTACCCCACCCAGGGCGATAAGAGTCAATTGATGATTTTTTTTAACACCTAAAAAAAAAAGGTTCGCGGTAACTCTTTCGATCAAAATCCGCAATCCTGGAGGGAAGCGACTATACGCCAAGGTTACTTTCTATGACACCGTGAAATAATGACTGCGGGCGTCGGACTCGAGATCGGTCCGTTGCCCGGCTGGCTCGAAATCAAGGCGCACGTGGTGTACCCCCCACGCCTTTATGGAGTCAGTGTCACCCGTGGGTGACAAAACCTGCCTTGTGATGCTGTACGGAAGAAATAATGCTCAGAGCGACCATTGTATAATTTAATAGATATAGTTCCAGCATTTTTGTTATTTTTTTGCAATTTCAAGAAAAAAATATTTATTTTCATAAGTACCTAGGTACAAAGTACGCTCCTTTAAAATACGTCACTTATAAAACATAACACTCTGTATCTAATTGGAATGTTACCACAATAAGTAGATTGTTGAAACTATAATCTAATGCGGTAATATTTATCTACCTGTTGTACACTACGGTTCCAAAGTTCAATGATAAAATGATTATTATACAACAGTTTATTTATTTTCAACGCCATATTGTATTGAACCAAATCGTATCTATAAATTGGATAACATTTTTTCCGGCCTATTATTTCTCGAACATTAAGCCTGAAGATATTTTATTTATTTAAATATATTTTTATTTCTGCCTAGTTTTTACCCATGTTTTTTATGTTTTTTTTTTATCAAACAAGCCCGCCACTCTGTTCCCACCCACTGCAACTCCTGAAAGCCAGAATCAACAGTGGAGGCCACCAGAAAAGCGTCGAGGCAATGAAGCTCGACGAGTCCCGGAAAAACGATTCACCTGTCTAGGGTCCCGCAACGAAATTGAGTGTGTTTATGCATGTATGTAAATAAACTTACCGTTGCAGTTTTATCAGGCCACCTGTCCAAATTCTGCCAAACGAAGTCATTTGCTGTGTAGCCAGTAACTGGCAGATCTTTAAACACAGAAGTTAGAATATTTTTTTCTGGAGCATTAGAACTCTTTTGTCTGACAACTGTTGATAAAATTCCATTCTTCTGCGTGTTTAAAACTTTTAGCACTTTGCTTCTCACTGCACTGGCCATTTTTTGGATTTTTAACGACACTGAAAAAAAAGAAAAATATTTTTTAGGATCTCCGTCCACGTCAGACAATCTGTGAGTGTTTTATTGTCGGAGAGAAATGGAACACATGAATTTCAATATAAATACCAATGCAGACGTCCCACATAAAGTCGGTCCTTTGAAACTATGAAGTAATCGTCCGATCCGATAATCGGTCCTACAAAAAGCGTGTGTGAGTGAAGGCCCTTATAAGTATCGGCAAAAAGTACAGTAAAGATAAACAGTACATATAGTTACGTAAATAAATAACTCAGTGATAGTATTTGAAGTTGATAACTTTTTTCAAACAATATTTAAATGTAAAAACATCATGACAACATTTAGCAAAAATAACATCTTATTTCTAGCCCACAAACAAGTTTTAATTTATTCAAAACCACGCAATATTTATTGGATTTTTGAACCTGATATTCTTGAGCGAATAAACTTGTTTTAAACTTTTTAAATAATTTTCTAAAAAAAGAATTTGAAATTGTTGCATTGAAGTAAACGAAAGTTGTGTAACTTTTTTTTATTTATAAATATTGTATTGTTAATACATAAAAACTATCCAAACATAACGCGAAAATTGTGTAATAAGTAATAAAAATATTTACAAGTTTTGACATACCTTTATAACACAACTATTCCTTTTGAGCCGCTCCGTGCAACTGAAGTAAACTGCACTAATAACTATTATTTTAAATATTATTCACACAACACATCCGTACTTCTATTGTTAAAATTGATAATAGCAAACTTAGTTTACTCTAAATCTTTGTGCCCTTGGACTTTGAAACAACGCGTAAAGAACGACTAGAGACCAATCGGGCTTTCACTTTGTTTTCGTTTAAGAATAACCCGATTAAATTGCATGTAGGTAAACATTAAAAAAAAATAGCGGTAGTGTATATGTGAGTTGTGCAAGTGCGAGAGAGAGGTTGTATTAGTTCGAACTCTTTCCGCCGACATAAGGTGCGTTGGAGTAAGACCGGACGGATTTTCGAATAGTTGCAAGGATGTTGCAAAAACTTTTTTTTCTCAATTTTGGTAAACACCACATTCTTGGGAAATGGTGGAAATTGATAATTATTAATCAGAGTATCATTTTCATATTATTTTATTTATTAAAACACAATAGTTTTTGTTTGGGAAGCCTGTAAAATCAGGAAAAAAAATTTCAGAGTTTAATGACGATCTGGCCGTCTTGGGGTAAGTTCGGACGACAATTTAATACTATTTCTATTGCTAGGAGCACAAAATATAAGAAAAGAATGTATGCAATCTTCCCTCTTCTTTTAAATGACATTAACAAAATCTTCATAATACTAAAAACAAAGATGTTCCAAATGATTCCCTTTTTTTTGGTTTAAACTGTCCAATCTTACCCCACATACCAAATTTAGGAGATAATAAGGTTCTCAAAGTTTGTTTTATCCACAAGCATACTACCAAATAAATTTAGCGTGTGATAAAGCGTCTTATGAAATCGGAATACCTACTGTACGTTTTGTAGAGGGATGAAGAGTAGCAAAAAAGCAGTAGAAAAAAATATAGTGTAATAATAATAAATTAGGTATAGAAAAGTCACAAACACGGAATGATATAATTTAAAAATTTAACAAATGTCACATACAGTTCAGTATAATTAGGATAAGAATCCTAATAAAACTGTCTACGACAACGGTATTGAAAAAAAAATATAATTATAATTTTAATATTCATCAACATTTATTAAACAATTACCTATACAAATATAATTATATTATTCATCAACATTTTACCACCTTAAAGTATAAAAATCAAACATGGAATGAAATAATATTAATACAAATTATATCAAAGAATTGACCGCTATCATGGTCGTTGTTCAGGTGCGGGCGCCGCCGGCCATTCGGCAACCTTTGGCTGCTGTTATGAGACTTCTGAACGCGGCGGGCGACGCGCGACGGCGATGTGCGGAATGCGGGTCATGGAACTAAATAATAAAAGTTTGACAATCACTACCAATTTTGAAACAGGTTAAGTCCGGATATTTTTGTCCGATCTTCACTCGGGAGGGGTAACACCGGATTTCAGCCTATAGAGATAGTAGACATTTATGGATTAGTTTTATCGGGTTATCACTACTTAAAACTTAGTATTTGGGCAAAATAATACCAAAATAAGCAATACTTTAGCTAATATATGCAAATACAAATGACGGTGAAAGACCGGACGGACGTAAATTTTACAAAACTTACCTTGTTTCCTTTAACGGCGCGTAGTACACGTCCCAGTTGCCGGAGGGACTGGCGGTCACTGCAGGGCGGGGCGGAACAAAATGAAGTAGTACGCAATGTGACTATCATTAAAAAATATAGCCAAATAAATGAAATATTTGATTCCTACGTTCTTACCCCAGCGCCGATCTTACCCCAACGCACCTTACTTGAATGAACATTGGAATGCGATAACAGCTGGTCAGCGTTTCATTTTACGCATGTTTCTCACAAGTATGTCGTGTACAGACTATTAATTAAAATTATATGAATGAATATGTGTACAGACACTACAGATTATTAATTAAAAATGTATGAATGAATATATCTCTTTCAAGATAATATTCTTTTTTAAAACTATTATTTAAGTATTTAAATGTGCGTGAATATTCGCATTTTTGCATCTTACAAGCGTCAGACAATTGTGGAATGGGGGCGAGATGAGTGTGGGTGGATGAAGTTATTTGTAGCTTCCGTTCTCGGAATAACGAGCAAAGAAACACTGAGTCTATGTACTCATAGCACTCTTGGTTTAAATCTACACAAAGTAATCAAAACATAGTATGATAATTAATCGCTGGGACACAAGCTCGTAGCGTAGGAGGTAGGAGTAAACGTAGCGTGAATTCGGTTGATTTTAAATTTGGAAATACCCGTTTCTTACATATTGTTTACATAGTTTGAAGGCTATATTCATATCAATGCGTGATACGTATAAAATTAAAGTAAAATACTATTGGATTGCACTATTTCCAATTCGAAAATCGAATCAAATCAGTGGCTGATCAAGGGGGACTCAAGACAAAATCATCTGAGTTCTTTCGTGACAAATCTTAAAGTGAACTTGATATTATTGTCATTAAACTTTATTGCAAACATTAAACTTCCTAGGGTACCATTGTCATCAATTAAAATGTGTGGATTTTGTGTGTTGCCGTTAAATGATGGAGTGGAATTCTCGTTTATATCCACCTTACGTCACCATGATTGCGCGCTTGGGTTTCTTAATTTAAAAGTGCCAGCGGGCTCCAACTGTTTTGTACTGCTGCGAGTATAAAAAATACTCTTGATACTTTTTGTGTTTTTTGTTAGGAATAAATACAGGGTGTCAAAATAATAAATACATAAATATAATCTAGATTATTTAATATCAGAGAATTACAGTGATATAAACTTAATTCAGACCTTACTGTAGACGGCTAAGGATTATCAGCAGTCAAAGAATAAAGAACGCATAAAATTATACAAAATAGTAAAATTTACTTACCTAGGAAAAGTACAATACACATATTATTTCCTTTATAAACAGTTCTGGTGGTTAAATATAGAGCAAAAAAAAGTATTACTAAAGCAAATCATTTCCCTAAATAAGTAATTGAAGTCATTTCTCAACTATTTAAACAAACTACTTTATTTATTAAATTGTGATACAAATCAATATTACAAAAGAAATTTTGGCATTTCAGAAAACACAAAAGTCTGGAACATTTTCTCTGGGCATAAAAGTAATAAATGCTATTTAAATCTTATGTTAAGAAAGCTTCATCTTGAACATATTATTCTGGTATCGCGATTCATACTTTAGCCCCGCTAAAGAGAAGCCTCCACGAAGGATTGCTATACACTTAAGCGTGTTGGCTTTTTCGGTTCGGCATTCTGAAAACGTTATATTGAAAATGCCGAACCGGGTGCACCGACCCGCTTACGTGTATAGCGACCCTTACTAGCATCGAAAATATACGGACAAACGGAACGATCAAAACTTATCAAAACAACTATGAAAATTAAACTTTATCATAGGGTTTTTAGAATGGATACAGATTACAACAGCTGTCAGTCGAACAATAGTTTCATAGTTTTAATCGAAAGAGATTAATTTTCTCGGTTGTTGTAATCATTTTGACCGGTCTGTCCCGACGTGAAGACCACCCATTACATGAACAAAATAAATCACTTCAAAAACGACTGTAAAACATTTCTAAAGTATTTAGAACCAATTATTTCTTTTACCTTTTTGTCCACCGAAAAAGAAATCATTTGAGTGCTAAAAAGTTCTCAAGAAATAATGATTAGGTACTTGAGGCCAAAGAACTAAATACATACTACATTTTGGAAAGACATCTTTAGTACATAGTTTGAACACAATTTGTACCAATATTGGACTAGTAGTAACTCAATTATTTGGCAATCAAGGATAAATCTAATTAATAAAAAACCTGTTGCAGTTTACATAGGCAAAGTTGCAGTATTAGAATGTCAAATCTACTAAGAAAAAACGTTGAAAGTGTAGTCGCAATCTCAGGTCAGCGGCAATTATTGACAAAAAAATGTAAGAAGGTAAATTAGGGGTATTTTTAAAAGATTGCGACTGAGATTAAATCGCGATCAATGCTAGAAGTCAGTAGAATTGCCCCCTTCCTATAACTACAAATCAAATAAGTGATTTGGACTTGCAATCCCCCGATACAAATTCTCAGAATAACGCTTACGATATCGCGTATTTTCGAATGAAACGTTATCGATAGGGTTAGTTTATCGATTAGTTCTAATTCGGGAATTATACGATTTTTATTCGAAGTCTTTACACTAGAACTTAGAAAAAAAACAGTTGATGTCAATACACAGTATGGCAAAAATCGATTAATATGGAATTAAAGAGTAAATATAGATGTAGTATACATAAATAACATAGTATTGTAATTATATAAAGCCAACAAGCCGTTTTTATAAAATGCTTGAAGGATCTACAGATTATACAGATTATAAAATCATGTGAGAACTCTAGTCATGATCATAAGTTACATGAATTGTGATCGTAAATTTATACAAGGTCCAATTAAATTAACTAAGTGAAATTTTTCGGGTAATAGGATCTAAAAAAATAATAATAACGGCCTAATATTGTCCCGCTGCAGGGCAAAGGCCTCTTCTCATGCAGAGAAGGCATGAGCAACGTTTGTTTCAGGTGGATTGGAGATTTCTGACTTATATTTATTATAATTCGAGGTCCCCTTACCATGTTTTTCTTCACTGTTTTCAGTGATGTCCAAGATAAACTTAGTAAGTACATAATTATGAAGTTACAAGTATGAATTATTTTACCGGAAGGTCTAATCCACAGACATCCCTTCTGTAAATTTTCCCCAGTCAACTTAATTTGACCTTGTATAGTAAACTAAGTAGAGATGGAAAGAAATATAATGAAAAAATGTATATTACCGTAGATATACCATAGCGAAGCTCAAAATACTACCTTGGCTTTATTTAGCTGTTCCAGCGCTTTAACGTGTTCTGTGTTTAACTAATTAAACCAGCTTTATAAATATTACAGCGCTTCAAGCGATATTTATACACAGTTTTTAGAAATGGCATACCTACAGTAATTTGTTTTAGAATGACAATCATTCGACGCTTACCCAGTCTTTGTTATAAATATACATTCAAAACGTTCCTAGTCAAATTACTTAACAATTCACTGATTTCAAACTATTGATGTAATTTTTTGTGCCTGCTTATAATGTAAATTTTAGTTTGGTGTGTATCGGCGACTATATTTCTTTATTTATGAACTGCAGAAACAAATGATTGCAGAAGACATCTTGCAATTAATATCCCATTAGAGCAACAGTCAGATTGGCTCATTATACTTTATGGTCATACACTAACCTTATTGGAGATGTTAAAAAAGAAAAATTCAAAAAGAACAGATGCGTAGTTTAGACCATACCTGAGAATTTCTGGTTATGGCGACATTAAAGGTCAAAGTACAATTTTTATAATGAAAAAAGTTTTCAATGTAAAAACTAAACTTTAAATGACTCCACGAAGCCTTCTACTGTTGTACTATAAACTGATTTTTCACACCAAAAATAAAAGTTGCCCAACAATAATGTTTGCTTACAGTTTCTTAGTGTAATGGGTAGTATTGTGTAGTTAACCCGTTGTGTCTTTTTCCCACTCCGTATGTACGCGTGGATGAATCAAAAGAAATAGGTATGCGTGAGTAAGGTAGCTGGTAGCACTGTACTTTCTACCTAGCCCCGTAAGCAAAAGGCGTGAGTTTATATATGTATCATATACCTTATGCAAAATCATGAAACATTTCGTCATGTGTCATCGTGGACGCCACATCTAAGAAAGAATTCTCTCATACATCCTTGACCGCGTCAGACAGTTCCGATGGAAATAGGCGTTACGCCAACTATGTCACATGTCCAAACTATATGAGCCAAAATATTTAAGATGTCCCGTACATTGCTCTATATTAAGTTCGTTACCTTTTTGTAGAGAAAAAAAAAACTTCCGTGTGTAATTTAAGATGAAACGTGATTTTTTGTCAGTCCGTCATGTAAATACAGGGTGTAAAAAAAACACATCATATAACTATGAACTACGTATATTGTCCTTGATGGGCAATATATGCGTATGGGCATAACATTGAACAAAACATATTGTTGGTTACTTTTGCTGTTGGTTCAAAAATTGTAAACGGGTGCATCCAACAGGCCAGAGTATTTAAATGTTAGTTATAACATTTTAAACTTATTTTCGTAAAAACTTGACCTAAAATATCTCTGTACCCAGACGGTATATTCTACCATATCGCATTAACGGGAAGAGCGTAACTTCCGGGTTAAGTGTATTTTTACACCCATTATTGTAACAAAGAATCGATATTGAATGCAGTAAATCAGATTACTGTCCACTAATGCGATGGTATGTCATATAATGCCTAGCTCAAGCTGCGTTGCAGCTGATTTATATTTAGAAAGAAGACCTATAATATGCACTTTAATATAAATCGTGTACATACGCCATTTTGCTCCAATGAAAGGTAATAATAACGGTTAGTATGAGTCGTTTTTTGTGTCTGTCTGATTGTATGCTGAGGTCTTCAAAAACGCGTAATAGATTTTTATGCGGTTTTTATCACTGTTTAGAGAATTTATTCCGGAAGGTTTATGTGTATAATACTTTAATATTTAGCTTGGATATAGCATAGCAATTTTAATGTCGCCATATCATTAGCTCTCACTAGTGCAAGACATGGGCTTAATTTGTAATTCATCAAAAGTATGAAATCAGTTAATTTCGTTCAACAATTTCCATAATGAACACTCAATCTACAGGATGATTAATTTAACATATTATATCCAAGTTTAGTGAAACTTTTTAAAATTGTATTAAAAAATTTAATTAAACACGGATGTATTAATAAGTTGAACAGTACTTGGTGTGATTGTTTCTTAATAGGTAACATATTATATCCTGTAGGTACCTAATATATGATGTGAATAAGGCGGGGCGTAGTTATAATTACCAAAATTTGTCACTTTTAGGTAAATTATATCCATGTTCGGTTTGTTAATCGGCTCCACTGAAAAGAGATAAAAAAACATTTATAATAAGTAGTTTTTGCTGTCTTGGTTTTGGTTTGTCTGGCGAAATGTGGGTGTACTTATGGGTACACCTCTGCCTAACCCTTCGGGGATTACAGTCGTGATGTTATGTTATGTACGTGTGTGTAATTTGGTCAGGCATAAAAGATATGATAGTTTTTATCTCGATTATTGAACTTAATATTTTTTATTGCAATTTGAGACACATCAACGGCTGGCCGGGTCATAATTATACATACTATGTATAATTATAGTTATTGTATATGAATATTGTGAGTGCCACGCCCAGATCCCAGAGGTTTATATGGTACTATATGACAAGTTGTCATCTGCCTACTGTGTTTTATAAATAAATAAATAATAACATACCATAATATCATTTATACATACCGAAACTTACTGGAGATTCCCGATATCTTCCTCAAACAATCTTTTCCCGCCTTTCAACATCTTTTCCTCATCATTCCCATACTTTTTTGTGTATTCCTCTAATCTTATGAGCCATTGAGCCCAGTGTTCCCTTAGTTTATCAGGAGAGAGGCGGAAGGCATCGGCTTTAGACCCATCTGTGTATGCTATGACGAGTAATGCATCTCTAACGTTGAAATGCTTGTAGTTTAAGTCGTGACACACCGCACCGAAGTACGCGGCGAGTTGAACAGGATTGTCGTAAGTATTCGCTATAGACTTGCGAGGTTTGTCTGACTTCTTCCATTCGATTAGTGTAGGTTTCTCCCTGGAAATTAGAATTACACTGTGTTGAAATATGGTCGTTTATTGTGCAATATGATTGTATAATATCATTCTGTTATCCGATATGCTATGTATCTACATCGTTTCTTTGAATGTTTCATCAGAATTTCTGTGATGGACTGTTTTTCTCTAGCTGGATTATATGCTTTGTAAACAGTTTATTACGGGCATATTATTCTGTTATTACAATAATAACAAACTGTAATAACATTAATATGTAATTGTGTCATATTTATCGTATTTTAAGTGCCGTAAAAACTATTTATGACATATTACAATTTTCTTTTTAATTTGACTTTAAGTAACTCGGAACCTAGGGCAGGACCTTTGAAAAGAGTACGAGGAGCCGAAGTCAACTCGCAGAGGCCCTTTTGTAAATTTTAAGAAGAGAAGAAGAAGTAAAACTCCTACCAACTAGGGATAATAGTTGAAGGTGCGTAAGTGCAAGAGCATCCAAGGATAACCTTCGGTCAGCACAGTGTTGCCTATTATTTTTTATTAATATTGTAATTAAAATTGGAATTATATTGCAGGGATAATTTATTTTATTGACATTAAATTTTGCATGAGATTGTGTTATTTAATTTATCCATAAACAACACTATTTTGTATGCCTTTCGACGTGCCATGATATGAAACAACATTTTTATTCAACATCTTATTGTACCCTGTATTCACACAACGAATAAAATGAATTTAAATAAATGAAAAGAGACAGATTGCGAAATAAATATAACAGGTATAGATTAATGGAAGACGAAATATCTTTTTATCACTTCGTTGCATTGGAATCCGGAGAGTTTGGCACGTTCGTCTGTTACATATAAGCTTATATAAATCGCGATAACCTTGAGATTTTTCGTTGACACCAACAATCTATTATTCCAAATAGTGAATGTCAGTGACTCTTTTATCTTTGAGGTATTTCGTATACGATAATGATTAAGTACGATGATATAGATGACGTTTTATATGATATCTTTTTACGTTAATCTAATTTATACCAGTTGAAACCAATCTTATTTTAGAGGTCATTTGATAAAGGGTGGGTGGTTATAGTGTGAACGTCATTTGAATTTTCTGATATCGATTGTATTAAATTCAGGTTAAAAACACTGATCCAATAAATCTACAGATTCTTTTCATTAACGAGTAGGCAATTAAATCCGAGTTTGTTGGCAATTTAACCAATTTCTGAATTAAGGGGAGATCCCCACCACAGTGGGATGAACCGATTTTTATGAAATTTCTTACGTATAAGCAGGAAACATTGGTAAACAGTTATCAGAGAACATTTTAAATGCTCTTAAACATAAATTATAGTGTCTTAAGCAACAAACTTAAGTTTACAAAGCAACTTATTCCTACTGCGACTTTTAAAACCTTTCAAGACCTTTAAATCACCCAAACGTCCATAAAATTATTGCAGCTAGTTTGGCCAACTTAATAACCTATTCAAATCGAACTATTTATGTACGTAAGGGTATCTTTACATAGTAAGCGACATCGAGCAAGCCCTAGTTGAAATGCTGGCATGGATAATCTGGTCCCAAATAAACCTAATTAGGTACAGAAAAATGAAAAGAAAGTGGAAAGGTCTTTACCGTTGAAAGGAAAATTCAGGCTAGTAATAATATCTGCGTAAGATGGCTTCGATCCCCTACATAAAATTCTCTACGGGATTATTTGTACTTTCCCTGCTAACCAGTGACGTAGTTGGTCGACCTTGAGCGTGGCCTAGCCCGAGGGCTTCTCCAACTAGATTGTATGCTCTGTTAACCACAACCGGTCGCAAACCAACACGTACACGACTGCGCAATGTCTGGGAGCCCGCGATAAGTGTATGTAAATAACCTGTAGTGTAGACCGTTCCGATTTGCGCTAATCGAATATGAATAGTTAGAATGTTTTGCAGTCATGCATGTCGAATGAAGGACGCCGTAGAGACGATTTTACGACAACACGACCGGGACAACACGACCGGGACAACAAGACCGGGACAACAAGACCGGGACAACATGAACCCGTGACAATTCAATTCCAGAACAACTCGACCCGGAAAACTCAACACTGAAAAGTCGAGTGGTCTGCAGGTCGCAACTTAGGGACAGGGACGCACTTCAAGCAATATCGTAGATTAAAAATAAATCAATTTTCTCCGTTTCATGACTGTTTTATTGTAGGTGGAGTTTCTCTAGTTTATAAATGCACGTGTCTTTTAAAGACACTGCACACAAAATGACTTCATCGAATATTTATTTAATAACCTAAGCTAAGATGTGTCGTTAAACATTCGCTGCCTATGTGTTTTTGGCTACAATTTTCCTCAATGCTTACAAATAATACTATACACGAGGCATCATTACAAAGCATTTAATACGTATTGGTGTAAATAAGTACGTTTATCTTTATCAGGATGACTACAAAATTATACAGCCCAAATACTGATTATACACGTGAAAGTATCTCTGGATGTTTGTTACATCATTACGGCAAAACCACTGAAATGATCGTAATTATATTTGACAGAGAGGTAGCTTGGGATCTGGATAAGGATATGGGCTACATTTTAATCCACGACTTTGTTGATAACTACGTGACATACACGTGGACGAAAACACGTGTAAAACCTAGCAAAGTATAAAAGGAATAGTTACTAGCTCTTCAAATAGCCTGTGTCTTATCTAAGGGGTTCATTAAGCTTAATTTGTGCCAGATTTGATAAAAATCATTCAGTAATTTAGTCGTAAAAGCATAACAAACAAAATCACTTTCACATTTTTATTATTAATATGAATTCGACCCTAAATGAACTGGGATACAGAGCAGAATGATGATGATGAAAATATAAAGGTATTTACTCACTCATAATCCGCAATAGCATCAAATATCCCCCTGTACTTCAACACAGGGTGTACAACATTCGATTCTATCGCTTTCGGCGCTGATATACTCTTCAGGACATCAGCAACTGACACCCAAACTCCTTCGACTTCCTTCTCTATGCGAAGCTGCGTTTGTGGTTGAGTGAAGTAATTCTTTAGTGTGCTGTGGAATTTTGTACCAACTGCCATTTGCGCTGTGGAAGATAGAAGAAAAAATAATTAATTATTTCGCTGCTACTTTTATGTAATACTAGCTTTTACCCGCGACTTCGTCCTCGTAAAGGTGGCCTATGTCCTTTCTTAAGGTTCAAACTAACACTATACCAAATTTCATCAAAATCGGATCAGTGGTTTAGTCGAAAAGCGTAGCAGATAGACACGAGTTATTTTCACATTTATAATATAAGTAAGTATGGATGTACCTATGTAAAATGTCTTTATGTAATTTTAGATAGTATACTATCTAAAATTACATAAAGACATTTATAGGTACGCCTGTAAATGGTTCACTTGACATAAATGATTTTATTTGAGACTACTGGCACGGAACACGTAAAGAAATAACTTTCTTTCACTCCGAAATACTTAGGTAAGTATTTCTTGGTCGAACATCAAGTACTGTAACTTGGCAATATACTAGGATTCATTAATTATCGAAATAGTTAATAGAACTAAAAATAAAATATAATGTCATGTGATAAGACTTTATGGCGCCAGAGACTCTCGCCAAATTGATATGCGTAAGGACAGTCAACCGCTCGTATGTACATACGAGCGGTTGACAGGTTCACATTGGCAGCCCTTTTATTTCGTACCAGTACCTAAGGACAATTTGGTACTTAGTTGACACCATTCACCAATAAATCCAAGACATAACTTCTTTAAAAAAACACTTTATTTTAGCCCTGAAAACCCGATTAATTTTCAATTTACTGTTAAATCAGATTTTTTATGGCTTTGAAATCGATAAATAGTTAGTCAATTGAGTTGCCAAATAAGTGACGTAACAGTTCGATATTGACATACCTACAACATTTATGGAAGAATGGCGTTTTGACAGGTCATAAAAAGTATGTCAATTGATAGGTGATGTCAACTAGCCTATCGACGAAAATTCTCTTAAGCTCAAAAGAAGCCATTTGATGATTTTTACCACCTAAAAAAAAAAAACACTCAAATTCCCACCGCCGCAGAATGGACGCCTCATAGCGCGCGAATTCGCAAGATTTTCCGGAATCTGGGAGAATTCTTATTCTTCGAAAGACGAACGATCTGTATTTTTTCCGTTTGTACGTTAAATATTGTTAATAAAGTTAATTATGCAATACGCATAAAGTTCTTGGCCAGCGAATTCGGCAGCGATGTAGATTGAGCTTTAGTTCAAGTGTGACTGACATGCGGTATACAACACATGTCCTGCCTTGGCACTAATTAAGGGCATTTCCGACCAACGGCTCGTGTAGTTATTTTTATTTGAGACGCTTATAATAACGCAGAAGGGATAGGGTGCATGTGTGCAGTTATTTGTTGTTGCAGTCTTTGTTGCTATTTATAAATTCACGTTCGAAGTTAGTGTAGAAAGGCTGAAACGGTAGGTATATGTACTGAACAGTCGGGGCAGCGGATCATGCGTCAGGTGTTACTTACCGGGCTCCCGACACATGGTGGTAAAAACTGTTGAGTAAATCGGTAAGATTTCGACATAGCCCTCCCTTTTCCCCAGATGAATTCTTGAGAATACCCCACTATATGTACCGAACAAACCAAAAACAAAAATTTGGTTTAGAAACAAAAGACGACACTATAGTCTACATACACTGTCGTCTTTTGTTTCATTTATTTGTACATAAAACATCATTTGCGCATGCAAAACTGATGGGTGTAACTGGGCCTTTACTCAACATCATGTAGTTATTGGAGAAAATATTGGAGCTATTATCCTAAGTTTCAGAGTGCCTAATCAAATCCCTGTCAATATTATGCCAACTTAAATAAATACCGGTCGGTGGTAATCATGCAATCACTAACGTCAACAACAAATTTGACAGAAGATATTCCAATTGATTTTTATTGACAGAACAGCAATTCAATTCAAATTGTACTGGTGCCGATTCCCTTGGTCACGAACTAAACTAAAATTAGACTATTTCCATCTTTTTCTGTACAATCAAATAAGAAAGAGACTAATGTAATTAAGAGCTGTCAAATTTAGTCCATCTGACACATCCATACAGTTATAGTTGACATCTTAAAACGTGTGGATTAAAAATACGGAGAAGTTCAAGGCAAAACTAATTTGACATCTCTAACTTAGTTCTTTAATGTCACGGAATGTCACCGTCCTTTCCTTTCGCTGTATGTTAGTAAGAGATGTCAATTCTCTAAATTTAATCTAGTTTGTGAACAAGGGAATCGGCACCATTGACAGTGAATGTGGCACTAATTGGGTACTATATACCATTAACATATAATTCCATGACATTACTTCTCTAAAGAAACACTATTTTAGCCCTAAAAACCTGATTAATTTTCATGTAACTGTTAAATTTGAATTGTTTTCGAATCAATAAATAATCAGTCAATTAAATTGGCGAAAACCTGACGTCAGTTTACTATAGTCATACAAAATCTAAGGGGGAATCACGTTTTGACAGCTCATAAAAAGTATGTCAATTAATTTGTGGTGTCAAGTACCCAATCGAATACAACAATCACAGTATAAATAATTTGTGCTTCATTATTAAAATGTACTGAATGTTTGCATTAAGTATGGAGGAAAGCATCTCAAGAAGAAAACAAAACAAAATTATGATTAACAATGAGACTTCATACATTCTTGCACTGGTTGTTTTTAAAATAGCACATTATGTAATTGTAAATGCGAGTTGAACTCGCCTGGAGAGAGTTCCGTACGATTATCCGAAAAATAAACTTAACCTTGTAGGTAGTAGAAAAACATGTATTTTCATTGTGAATGTACATTTGTATACACAGTATCAAGACTATTTATTTAAAGACCATGGACATCTTATAGGTTTTTCTGTATCTATTGTAAATAACTATGTACAGTTAGTTTATTTCTTATTTTTTCGTAGTAAACTTGTTTGAGATTGATAAATTATAAATTCGAAATGGTAAGTGTATATTTTAAATAGTGATACTGGCAATTTAGCAAGTCACCTTCATTCTTGGCCGTCACTTACAGACTATTAACAATTGAAAGTCGAATAGCCTTCAATAAGGTCAATTGTCATACTAAATGGACAGTAGGTAATTTTTTCTCTTCACAAACAGTAATAATTGTTTATTACAAGAAATGAAAGAAGAGTGGCTAAGGCACGCCTCTCATGTATGAGATTGCAGGTTTGATAACAAACAAATACCAATGCAACTTTTACAATTCATATTTACTTTGACACTTTCTAAGTTTATCTTGGACAACACTGTCATCGGTGAAGGAAAACATGAGGAAACCTGAACTTTAAAGTCTGTAATCGCCAATCGGCCTTGAGCAAACATATTCATCAATGATTTCACCTTTTTTTTGTGAGAAGAGCAGTGGGACAATAATAGGTGGGCAATCAATATTATTACAAGAAACATACAACATAACAGACATATCTAGTATCCAAGAAATCGCATAGCACAACAAAGGCATCATATTTGAGAGACTGGTTTCTGTTCTACACACCTGTACAGCAGATCACCAGGGCCTCCATCACTCATTACAGTGGTGAAGACTCAATACAACTAGATTCCTACCAATACCAACTACCCTTTAGAAGCTCAGCTTCGTAACAACAGCTGCAACTGTTACGGTCAGTAGTGTCTTCTATTAATAAAAATTATTTGTATACACCATCAAATAAAAATTATTGTTTCATTTTTATAACTTATAGAATTAAGCAATTTTTACTAATTTCTAATGAAAAGTGACCCTTTGCTGTTGGTAGATTCAAAAATACACCCCCTATGCAAGCCAAGCCTAACACTTTGCATGACATGGAGATTTGAATCCCAAAGACAGAGCTCAGTAATCACGTTAGCTAGTTAGACAAACGAGGCAGTCATATCATTGCAAAGTCTATCTAAATAAGCTATGTAGTTTTTATTTATTGTAACCATTTATTCTTACAAGATTTCACTAGTCATCATTTAGGAAGCAATTTTAAAAGACAAAAACTGACATTAAAATAGTAAATGAAGAAAAAATGCAATTTACTATGCATGAGCCAAAGACAAAGTTTATATTTAAACAAGTGTGTTGCTGTTATGTTATGAATTGTTAAACTTATTTTATTTTTATTTTGTTGCCGTGTGAGATACCCTTGATATCTTTATTACTTCAGTGATCTTGGTTCATATTAAGCTCATTATCATGTTTGCGGGGAGAAGTTGGCTTTTAAGCCAGGCTTGTTTGTCCCTTGCACTGACTTATCATACAATTATGTCAATCCCTTTCATTTTAACTACCAAAATCATTTTTAAGTTGTCAAATGTGTGATATTCCATTTGTATGTCCACAATTCATCAAGCTTAATGTTTTGAAGCGTGCATTCATTAATTTTACTTATTTAGAACTGGACATGAATAATAAATGATTTATTAGGTAAAGGATTACCTAATAAATCATTTCAAAAGAGATAATACTGAACAGTCATACATCTATGCCTGTACAGTCATGCCTATTCCAACCATATGGTAAGGCAGACCTTGAAGTTTAATAAATATTAATTTAATAATACACAGCACAAGGTACTATCAATAGTAGCCACTTACATTATTACTTGCACTTTCAATATTGAGAAGAGAAAAAATAAGAATGTTGGCCTTCAAGTACATAATAATGTATTTACCTACCATGTACTTCCATTCAGTGAACAACAAAATTGTGATGGGAAATGTAGAAATAAAAAGATTATTTAGCCGCTGATGGTTTGAAAGCAGGATATTATTAACATGGACCAAGTTACATAATAATTTTCGTACTATTGTAATTTGGTGCCCAATTACTAAACTATGGCATTCTTCATTCGAATAAAACAATAGACAAGGTTAAATTTGGAAATAGTTTTGAAAAATGCCTTTAGAGCCTTATAATAGGTATAACTATGTAAGTAATGAGGTGACATACCTTCATAGAATTTATTGAACTCTTCCAATCCCATTTCAGCAATCCTCTCTTGTTTCCATTTCTCTAATGCAGATCTAGACTCATCAGTCATCGTTTTGTTCAAGATCAGTGTCACAGAAGGATACTGCTGAGCAACTTCATTTTTATGCTGCTTTATTTGAAGGATTTTGTCTTCACTGGCATACCCTGGCTGCGCCGCAGAGCTACGGGCTGCATTACATGATGCAGTCGTAGCTACAGTTCTCACACTATTATTCAAGACAGCACCAACAATATTCACACAGTGCCTCGTGTTCTGCCACATTTTGTTTTTTAACACATTCACTGTTAGCACAGGGTTATACTTAACATAGCCAGTCAACGTCTGACTCCCTCTAAAATCATTTCTCTCTGTACTTTCGAAGAATTTCAATGTATTTTCGTTTGAAGCAGTCGCACCGTTGTTTTGATGTGATGCTCTATTCTTAGCTGTAACACACAGATAAAAGGTGGCGTTAAGCGTGCGCGTGTGTATCTCGCGGCGCCAAAACTGAAATGTCATATGATGTTCATTGGCAAGATATGCTACGCGGACGCTATTATGATACGTAGTTTATACATACGCATAAATTGAGATCGAAAGTCAATGCGACAGTGTAAACACTAATAATCAATATTGATCGACACAATGGGATCAGATTTAGCACTAGTGTAGTGAGACTACAGGCTTCCTCATTGAACTGTCTGTCATTATGATAGAAAGTAGTAAATCCGCTCAGTCGCAAGGTTGCGGACTCGCAAACTCCTTACAAACAAATCAAGCAAACTCACCCGCTTTCTGTGCACGCTGTTTCTTCTGTTTGTTTGTCTCGAGCAACGGCCCGAACAGTTCCTTATTCTCCTTGTTGTAAAGCTTGATTTTTTCTGCTGGATTCAAGATAGAAGCGGGTCTAACCACTTTGTTCCTGATAAATGGCTTAGTTTTTCTCTCAAATGAGAGCCTCTGACCGATTGTGCAAACAGGTCGGAACATCTTTAATTTGAAATAGGAACAGTTCTGACTATTGCTAAATTAATTATTTGTGTTTGTAATATTGACTGCCCAATTTAAATGATATTTCGTCAGAATTCCTGAATGACGAAATAAAAACCCCTTTCAGTAAAACATTTTTTTGTCAATTTCTTTCTGTCGTAGTTGTCATTGTCAAACAAATTTAAATCTCTTCCGTCAAAGCTGTCAAACTCATAATCTAATCATTCAACGCTAACTATAGGCCACCAATGGCGAACGGCCATTTGAAATGAGAGAATGGATCAATGTTTCCGTAGTACAAAAAATTATGGTTTTTACTTTATTACTTAGAAGAAAAATTCTATCAAAACACATCAAACAAGAATATTTTTTATTGATGTTAACAAAATATAATTTACTCACGATACATATTTAATATTTTTAACTAGAAACTTTTCGTTCTATGTATCAAAGATGTCGCTTTAGAATTGTTTAAAGAATGTATCACTACATTGCTAGATGCCGCTGTTAGCGCGTATTATCTGACAAAAATGAAAATTATAACTTCGTTGCAGCATTACCTAGGAAGAATCTTACTCCTGAATTTAACTGGATTATATTGAAATATGAATGAAACTGTTGTTATACGGATAAATCAAAAAGCTGGTTTGTAGGTTCAATTTACGCTGCAAAATGTGCCTTCTGAATTTGGAAGTCTGTATACCAATAATTTGGCGGGAAAATGGATATCGCGGGAATGTTTGTAGCGGCATTTGAAAAACGCCGGCTAGACGCTGCTTGTGTGTGGTCGGGTCTCCTCTTGTAAGATCGCAAGTTGAGTATTGTTGAACAGGTGGTCTGGACTAATTGCTATTAAAAATAAGGCAATTCTTTCATGTGCCCTTCATTCATTTTTAATAATGACAAAAACTTTCATCTGAAAAGTGGATTGATGTGAGAAATAAAGAAGTGCGAAAGAAGTCCGAAGGATTTTACTTTGATATTGTAAGTATATTTTTGCTTATAATATTTTTTATTCTATTGGTTTACAGGAATTTTGGTTTGATTAAAACACATTGAAATAGGTACCTCTTATCTCATAAATTCTTATCTCCCTCTAATTTATCTACAGTTGTGTGGGTTGTGAAGGAGGTTCTTTGATTTAATTATTTAATGGAAAAAACAATAATCTTTCGTCAAAATATTCATCAAAATGTTCGTCAAATAAAATGTTAGTCTAACTTTCGGTTTATCATAACTTTGGTAATCTCGAACCTATTTATGAATCGGTCAGGATAGGAAAATAATGTTAATAGTTTCTAATATTAATTAAATCGAGATAATTTTAGATTTTTACGTAGCTTCATTTCAGGCAATGTTTATTCCGTTCGGTTTGTTATTTTTAGGAATGATTGCAGTCTACTTTTTTTTTAATAAATAGTGATTAATGCCTTTCCTTTTAGTTATGGAAAATTTTAAATTTGAAAATTAGGTATATTTACCTATACCTATGTATCTGAGTAGTTAGATTATTGTAATCTCATTATATTTAACCGAAAATAACAAAAAGAAAAGAGTTTCATTTTTAAATACTACATAAAAGTATGGATATTAAGAAAATAGGTAGGATAATGACCTCGACAGAAATCTTAAAAAAATAAGTCCCTAATACCGAAATATTGTTATTTTATCTGGAGACATGCAAAGCTTGAAAGTTTCGTGAAAAGCCATTAAAAGTACCTAAGTTTGACAGAGTCAATGGTCCTAAGGGCTTTCTTAAATATTATTAGATACATACTTATGGAGATACGACAGAATAAAATATATAGCTACATTTTTTTAGGGCCCTTACGGTGACAGCAGAACTACTTCAGCCATAGCCCACATAATTACTGTTACGAACTCGTTGATTCTTGTTTTCAACTTTTTGGTTTGTAGGAGTACTTATTAGGTTTTTTATTTAATGTTATAATTTTGGTTTTTGTTTACCTCATAATAATTAATATAAATAAATTATGTTCATTTAATTTTCAAAGCTTTATTAAACAACTTCAATAATTATATACATTCCACATATCGTGTAGGTACTCCGTTTACCTATACATTGTTACAATGAAGACTGAATCCGCAGAGCTAAAAATGAAATAATGCCATTACAGCTCCAAACATACCTTTATGGCCTAATTCTTTACGTTGTTTTTTTATAAAATTTATATAGATACCTAGCCTATGTTACCCATTATGACGAATCTATTGAGACTTTATTTATTTAAATCGGTTCAGTAGTTTAAGCGCTATGGTGGAACATACAAACATGGAACATGGACTGTAAAAATCATTGCCCTTCTTTTTAGCGTCATCGTAATCGGGTAAAAAGCGTCTCTTTACAGGTATTCAATTTACATTTCTGAAGTTCCTTGTAGTTTCAATTTTAACTCAAAATGGCCTTGGGATAATATGTTAAATATTTTGGAATTGAAAATGTAAATAATGTGTGTCTGAGTTATCTCATCTCTAGCCGTTCACTTACACACCGTCTGTGTTTGAAGAATTTGTCTGAAGCGCCACAGTGTCTGTGAAGTCGAAAAGCGCTATTATTCAAGGCAAACAAGATACTTCAAGAGAGTATAAAAAATAGCTACTTTCTTTCAATTATAAATTAAGTTGGAAAGATAAAGTTAATCTTATTATTCTTTTTAATTAATAGTTGGGAAGAAAAATAATTTGCGGTCCAACTTAGTAAAATAGCACGAGCATTTTTTACTTCGCAGAGCCATTTTTACAGAGGTATATTCTACTTAGTACTTGATTTTAGGTCTTTAGAGCTAGAATGTAAAAAGAATTGAATATAAATCGTAATTAATTCATCTATTCAACGAGATTAACAGCCTCTAAGTACCCATTTAGGAAGTTTACGAGACACTTGTTTGATGAAAGAGATCTTTAAACTTGATTACGTAAAGTACAAGTAAACAGTTCGTTCATTCATTCTAATG
Organism: Hoplodrina ambigua; assembly: GCA_949774945.1. NCBI lineage: Eukaryota > Metazoa > Arthropoda > Insecta > Lepidoptera > Noctuidae > Hoplodrina > Hoplodrina ambigua. Next base: position 3,839,943 of record OX458976.1, read on the forward strand.
TAAAGAAAGGGTGTCAGGCCAGCGATAAGATGCTGAAAGAAATTAATTTTAAAAATGGAACCATTCAGTGCATCGTGGGAGCAAAATTTTAATTAAAAAATGTCCGCTACGATGCGGAAGGAGATTTATTTTAACAATTTTTTTCACCGCCACACTTAATCTAATTTCAAGTTGAACTCGTTTTTTATGGTTCTTAGGGTTCTTCAGTTATTTATTTTTGAAATATTCTTTGGAGACCACCGTCCTTGTGCATGATTGTTGACATCAATTAAACACTCAGTACCTAATGTGTGCGTAGGTATAATAGCCAGCAAAGAATTTGAAAACTAAGCGAAAAACGATACGGTGTTATTTTGAGAAATGTTTGTTCATCAAAATTATTCCGTATAATAGTTTTGCCCATTTCAAGTCAGCAACTCAGTGGGCACCATGTTATATCTACAAGTCAAATTGTTTGCTGTTGTATACTTAGGTAAAAGTATACTTTTGTCTTATTATTTTTAATAAAAACGAGTCCCGAAAATACTTAAAACATCTTTTGTTACCATCTCAAATGCTATCACCATCGCCTAATACAGTTACAAGGGATAAAGCCTTTTTCAGACATCCATAAACAAGCTTGTAATAATTTAGGTGTGGTGAACCTTTATTGGTGAACGGCCATCAAATAATCTTGACTTAGCGATAAGTATATCGGAGCACAATAAAACTAGTTTTATTAACTCCCCTTTATTTGCAACTCAAAATTTGTACAACAATCGCAATGTTTACTAGGTATGTTTATTTAAATAAAAGAAAAGGAGTGTGATTATTGCAGTTGCAAATTAGACTCGATCAAATATATATATTTCGCACTCATTGACGTCTCCAAAATATTCTGACACCACTAGCACACGTGTTACCTATTGGTTCGCCATCTCTGCTTTTATTAGATTTTGTTATTTAATGTTGTAGGTATTACACGGTTATTCCTACTTACACATCAATTTATACGTACCTATCTAACCGGCTATAAAACTGAGACCTATAAAAGTATTCTCCAGTCTCCACTCTCTCGGTCTCCAGTTGATACAGCAAAGTGCAAAGCTGTCTATTGCGATTAGCCATTACCATCTGACGTGGGTACACAAGACTGCATCCTACCTAATTTCTTCTACTAAAGCTCCGGAATTTATAGGAAGTGAACCCGAAATTGTCGCCACGTGAATTCGCATATTAATGCGGTATCTATGGCATTAGCATACACGTTCTACATGCAACACTGCATTCCGGAAAACTGAACTGTACACGAAAAGTCTGGGCTAGTTTGGAATTTCGGTCAACAGAACAGATTCCTGACAAAAATGAGTGAAAAACGTCAGTTGTTCGTTACTCTGGGCAGCTATGAATGCGTCGAAAAGTTTGGGGCAGATACGAACTATCTTTAAAAAATATACAAAATAGGTATCGTCAGAAAGGAAATTGCATTGATGTCCTAGTTTTACCAAGTTAGTAAAGATGTTAAATGTCTATTTACTCGTAAATACTACTGTAATTATCATAAACCTGAAAAATGTTTTGTTCGCGATTATCTTTAGAACTACCAGCCGTATTAGAAAAAAGATTTTTGTATACCTACCTAGCCAATTTCATGAGTTACTCTGTCTGTTTCCCTAAGCTTTTACGACTAAACCCCTGAACCGATTTTGATGAAAGTTGGTACGTATTGAGTTTGAACCCCAAGAAAAGACATATACTACTTTTATTTCCGCGACTTCGTTTGCGTCAGCGATAAGCGACATTTATGCGGACGAAGTCACAAGCATAAGCTTAAAGGCTTTAGGCGCAACGATCTACGGGAGCGGAGCATAACCAAAGAAAAGCTAGTATAATAATATATCAACATTTGCCTAGCCTTTTCCCAACTATGTTGGGGTCGGCTTCCAGTCTAACCGGATGCAGCTGAATACCAGTATTTTACATGGAGCGACTGCCTATTTGACCTCCACAACCCAGTAACTGGGTAATACGATACCCCTAGGAAAGACTGGTTGTCAGACTTTCAAGCTTTAGTATAATAATATATCAATCTGGCAAATGGAAAAATATTCTACACAGTTTATTAATTGGGATAAGTTATTTCGCGAATGAATGCTTCATTCATATGCTCATTTTCCATAATGGATTGGAAGATGGAATACTAAAATAGGTTTATTACCTACTTTTCAACATCAATGGTCAGTTGTCAGGCAAGGAAGTAATTAGGTTAAGCTCTCACTGTCTTCCTTGATAGCCACTGATAGACAAGTAATTACCCCAAACAAATGTTCTTTTTATTTGAAACTAAATCATTGTCGTTATTAGGTAGGTAGGTTAACTTTTCAGGAAATGTTTTCTGTTGTTTGCACCTAATTATAAGTCTTTACAAATGAATAAAATTTTAGTGTATTTTCTTTGCTACTGTTGTCTTGGGTTCCATTCCCAGGTCGGGCAAAGTGTTATTGGGTTTTTTGCATCAGGGTTTTTTTACTAGCACCCTCGGCGTCTAGATTTGTGCCCGGTTGATGGCAATAGGCTCGCCCCCTATTACATAGGACTTAAACATAACTGGCGAAATGTAGGTGTACATTTAGTACACCCACATTCCGCCATTTCGGGTATGCCTCTGCCTAACCCATAGGAGATTACAGGCGTGATGTTATACCTATGTGTCTGTTTCTAATTTCAAAATATTAGCTTCTACCTTCTCTTTAAGGGAAGAGGTAAATGCCTCTACTTTTATTCATGTTTAGTCTGCTCAATATCTATCGTATGGTTAATGGTCTCTGGCCTTTATTTTATTAGGTTTTGTTTTTTGCTACCCTTTACCCTGCAGTGTGACACAAATAGGCTGGTATTATATCATAACAGTGTACAATAAACAGTAATCTAACTATCTATCCACAATAGTAAGCTCTATTATAGCCTTAAGTAGACTGCTACAAACGATCTAGGTGGGGCATTGGCCTAATCCCCCCATTGATTGGATTGTTGACCACAGCATAATGTTATTAGTATCCGAGGCAGATGCCGGTGGCCATGTTGATATTATCTTACTCATCCCTTAGGACTAGGCACTAGGAATATTAGTTTTAGCTAATTTACTTAGAGGACCTAGTGCTGAATACAAAATGTGAACGTCGCCTTTTGATCCGACGGTAAACACAATAGATAGTTAGTAATTTTATAATATTGTATGTAGGTACATACGACCAAGATATTTACAAGCTATTAGGTATTCATTTTTACTGTGTACGTGACTATTATGTTTCCCGGGTCGAGTTAGTGTTATTGAGTTTTCCATTATGAATATTTCATTAGACAAATTGGTGGTGTGACACCCCCGTGCTTTAAAAAGCACGTAAAGCCGTTGGTCTCGCGTCTGATCTCTCCCTGGTCGTGTCGGATTGCCGTCCCATCGGACTATGAAAGTCAGGGAAGAGGGAGTGCATCTAGTGTATCACAATAATCTGCGCTATAACATTAGGCTATGAAAAGTTTTATTGTGTCGTTAAAAGAATTCATTATTCAGTACACTCACAACATCGTTTAAAGGTAGTTGCAAGTTAGACTGCCTCCAACCTGTATACCAAATAGCTTATTCGAAAGTTTCTATCGGGGAAACGTGCAGCGGAATCAAAACATACCTTTTGTTCAAACAAAGAAGGAATTTTCAAAAGCTACTGTGCAATCAAGCTTACTGAAATAAAACTTACAATCTATTGTTTTGAAAGTCCGTATTACTCGTATTTAGTTAATCATAGATTGTACTTACCTATGCAAGGACGTTTGTTAATTCATAAATGTTTGTAAAATGCGTAAACAAGCAGGTTTTAAGCACTCATTTGAAACACAACTTTTGAACGGTTATTATTTGACCTTTGTGGTTTTATCTATCCACCGCAAAGGTCAAAGGATATTCGTACACTAATTCTGTCAAATTTTATTGATAACGTATATTATTATTACCTACGAGAAACTGATTAAATAGCATTGAAACGGAATAAAATTAATCGGTTAAGCTAGATTCTATTTTAATAATAACTATAGTATAATGAAACTCAGTCGTGTTTTTTTATCTTTATTTTTTAAGGGCAAGTTTTAAAATCGTCAGATAACTCATAACGGAGGGAATAAATATATTATGGCGCTTTGACAACTTTTGTAAAGATGGCAAACTGTCATATTTATTTATTGGATAAAAGTTATATGACTATTGAAAAATCAGCCCTTAGACGTAAATAGATAGTAATTTGCAATTTCGTGGCAACCCAATGTGAGGGTCACACTACCGATTGATTTATCTAAACATCTTGATTTTTAGTTCCTCTTCCATCAACCTAAGTAGGTTCATGTGCCAAAAGTTTAACACGTTTTTCAAAATATTTACGAGTAGGTATTTAAAATACACATGTATACAACGTGGCGCTACCATGGTGACATTAATTTAACACACGTATAGGGTTACGCATTTTTGTTTTATATAAAAAAGAAAAAACCATAAAACGTTATTAATTAATGAGTTATTTCAAATTTTAGAAAATAGCATCTTGGAGCAACCTGTATTTAAAGAACTCTAGCCCAGCGGTCATTTGCCGGGGTCACGGATACTAGCATCGTATCAATGAAATTAAAACGAATAAGCAATACTAAAAAGATGAAACAAATGCAAAGAGTAGGCTAATTGAAGGAAAGAGAGATCCCTTTGTCGGCGAGTATCGTAGGCGACGCAGACGCAGGCGTCGGGTGTCGTCGTCCCTTCCCCCGCAACCCGCGGATCCTTTTTATTTTTTAGTGCTCGTCGGACCCATGCCCTTGACACACTTATTGATGTGATTACTCGTGCGCATAATAATCGTATTTATTTTCGTGAATGTTTCCGCGAAAAAGACGCTTGCTTATTTTATTTATTTATTTTTGTGTAATTAGGATAATTGTTAGATCATGGTACTGCGATAAAAACGCTTTGCTTTGTTTTCGTTAGTTTTCTTTCTTATTACGATAGGTACTTACATCTTTGGCAATAAGGACGTTTTTATTTGTGTTATTAGTGCTTGTGTAAACCTGTGATCGTGATGGCAAATACTCATCCTAACTACACGGCAGCTCCACCTACTATTGTAGGAGCTCTTTAGCGCATCCAGTGGAAGCGAAAACCAGCCAGTGGATCCTAGGTCTCAACGCCCATATCAACCGTCTACACATTAAGACCCAATCCAATAAAATAAAAATGTGCTACATTATTTTCAAAATCAGCCCAAAACTAGCCTTCGTCAGAATGAGGGAAATGGCTGTAAGGGACAATTTATTTTCAAAAGTGCGGGAGAACATGAAGCGCCCTTTAGCCCTTTGTAGGTATCCGCCAACAAGGTGGTCTCCTTGAAAATTTAAAACACTATTAAATAAAAACATACGCGTCGAATTGAGAACCTCCTCCTTTTTGAAGTCGGTTGAAAAGTGAATTTGATTAGTGATGATGGTGATAATAACAAACAGTAAAAAGAGAAGGTGATATGTGATTAACTACGCTCGGTTTCTTTGTTATTATTATGTCGTCAAATTACAATCGGACCGATCTCAAGTACCAGGCGCAAGCGTGGTTGCCAGCGCGCAAAGCGAGACGTTGCCGCTTCGAGTAAACGTAATTCAACCAGGTGATAGTATTCTAATTTCATGAATGAATTTTTGTACAGAGTGATCCCAATTTTGGTTACTTTTTTATTATTTAGTTTGTTCGAAAAAATTTTTTTTTCAATTTACGTATTTCTATAACCTGTCCTATTGAATATGATTTATGGACACTAGCCCTATTCGTGTGTTAAATTAATGTCACCATGGTAGCGCCACGTTGTATAATCTATATTTTTATAATACCTACGTAATATTATAATATGACTGCCTCGTTGGTCTAGTGGTCGCAAGCGCGACTGCTGTGCAAGAGGTCTTGGGTTCGATTCCCACACTACCTAACAACGCAAATACCACGATGGATGTCGGGCAAAGTGTTATTGGGTTTTTCCATCAGGAATTTCTCAGTAGCAGCCTCGGAGTCTGGATTTGTGCCCGGTTGATGGCAATAGGCTCGCCCCCTATTACATGGGACTAAATAAAAAACATAACTGGCGAAATGTGAGTGTACTAATGGGTACACCTCTGCCTAACCCTTCGGGGATTACAGGCGTGCTGTTATGTTATGTTAATATTATAATAAAAATTTAAAGAATTTAACTAACATAAAAATATACATGTAAAATTTGCTTATTCATAAATTGAGCATAGTGAATGCTTGATGATGATGAACACAGCGTAGTTGCTTGCTATTTTTCTTTCAAAATGAGATTTATAATCTGAGCTTTAAAGTTAGATTTTGTTTATTTAAATAGATCAACTTGAGAGAAATTACTGATATTATCAGTAATTTATTATCAGATTATGTGCTATGAATGCTAGATCATACAATGCTAGATAATATGCTAGATTATGTGCGATTATGTGCGAGATCATTGTTAGTATCTTATATTGGTAGGATAGGTACGTAGAAATACAATTACGGTCTCAATTATCTGAGTTACTCCATTGTTGAAGATATCGCTAATCTACTCGGTCTTGAGAAATGTAAGGAGCAGTTTAATTTCTCAAGTTAGATTACATAGGTCAACATGTGCGATGTGGTTTGCGTGGCATCCACGCCAAATAACTCTCGCAAATAGTTAGGTACGGTCGAACAAGTTATTTGGTTTGTAGACAATAATTATCTTTCTGCTACATTACCATTCATTGTTATTTTGTGTTCTCTTTTTAAACTTGTAGTGTGTTTGTTTTTATTTAATTTATTCATTTATGAAATCTTACCTATACTACCATTTACAGATCGGCGATCGGTGTGGCCCAACGTGTAATGATTGTAAAACCTACTAATTGCGACCTTTGAATCTTTTAAAATAATTTGACACATTCAAAACATTGCCTGTGAAAAGCAATTGCAAGTTAGCTACCTATATACCTACCTACCAAACAGATTGGTCGACTGTACATACAAGACACAATGATATTATTATTATTACACCTATTGTGTATGGAAACAGAGATTCTTCTGCAAGGATTTTAGGTCTGGGAAATATAAAGGATTTAGGAAATGAAATGTTTTAACACAACGGCTATAAAAAAGTCGAGTACGGATTACGGATTACGAATATTCTTTAGCATCCACCATCTGTGCGCAGGGTCCCATTAATTCCCGCCGGCTTTCACAAACACCATGTGCTTGGCAAAAACTTCTTGCGGTAAAGACGAAAAAGATACAGTGAATCTATTTACATACTTATAAAAACGCCCATAATCTACACTTGTTTTTATTTGTTGGTCCTTGGATACTATTACTCTTAACTTACTTTTTTCTTCCATAAAATGGCTAAAAGAACTTTTACACACAAACAGAATTGTCTTTCACATGATAACAGTGTTTTCTAGAACGCGATTCCCGTAACATTTCCTTCAAGTCTAACTTTTCTTGCGTCTTCAAAGAAAAGAACTGGGAAATAAGATGACAAAAGTAACAATGCAGAAAACACGGTTATGTTAGGTTTCTTATATTTCTACCAGACGTAGGTATTTTCTGTTAGGGAAAATAAAAAGATTCAGAAGGACCAGTCTTTAGATACTTTTTACATAGCCCATAGGGAATTGTAAGCTTGTGGGTATTATGAAGTACTTACCGACACCATAAGTATGTTAGTTCGAGTTGTTCCTTTCCGTACTTTTTGTTTTATGTTTGAATTAGTGAATAGATTATTGTTTGCTTTTATTTAAGTCAGTAAGCCTCTTTTCTAACTAAAACTTACGTATAGTTCTTAGACTTGACTTTGCCATTGTGAAACAATTCCACTTATATGACCTTCTCATTTTTCTTTGGTCATTAGGAATTCGTCGAACGTACACGCAGCGCATACACTACGTAAAGTACGTGGCATTAACGCTAAGAATACGCTCAGTGTTTAAATACTCTCATGTAATAACGAATAGTATTCTGTATAGGTCTTCTGAACCTGACTATTTATTGATAGTGAATACTTGAACTACTTATGTGTCGAATAGCTCGTATCCCACGCGGCACTCCACCTAGTAGACGGTTCAAGTGTCTCAAGTGATTGTTCGGGCACCTTGCCTACAATCCATTTAATGAACTGTATCTGTATGGCTATTTTTGAATTGTAACAAAGGTGCACTACTGTCCTGGCTTACAGCATCATGGCGCCAATGGATGATAGCTGACATTTTGTAGTACGTAGATGAGATGTAGAAGTAGAAGTCACTCACATTGTAATATTATCCTCTTATTTAACCACAAAAAAAACATAAAGTAAAGGTACAATAGCGTATTAAGAATTCGTCGTCGTACATTATAATTAATAAATTTCTTTATTTACCTTACACAAAGATTATATTATGCAAACTAGTGATGCACATAGATAATTATACAGACACGGGACAATTCAGCAGGTGTAGCGACAGGTCCCAAACTAGGCACAGCCTGTATCTTGGTGACCCATTATCAATGAGACAAGTGCCCAAAAGCTGGCAGCATTGCTACGTTGTATGGGAATGCTGATTTTTTGGCTCAAGACAAGGCCAGCCTTCTGGTCTCCTGCAGAGTCGACCAGTTAGTTGGTTAGCGATGTCCTCAGCATAGATATCATGCTTTAAAAATGTGTAACACAATTAATAATAAAAGAAAAATGCACACCATAAACTTAGTTGTAGGTAGTGTTTGGTTTAAAAAACAAAGGACAAGTGCATTAATCACTACTAAAATCAACTGACCAAAGAGCTTTTCTAGTAGGTACGTCGTTGTGACCTTATACGAGACCCACAAAAATATTTTAGGTACCGTAATGGGAGCCCAAAAATGCAGTAGAGAGTTATTACAAACGCCAGCTTCGCATAAAAATAAGTGGTGAATTTTTACTTAAATTGAAAGTTTTCACGAGTGAGGTTGTTTGCAAGAGCGAGCGACATAAAATGAGATGATATGAGCGAAATTCTCTCTAAACTTTAATTTCCGTCGCATGTCTTAGCTCTGTAACTGCAATGTCTTATTTTCTGGCGTAGGTCACATTTATTGTCGTAATGAACGACATATAGAAAGAGCTCTGCCTGTATGTAACTTTGTAATAAGTAATAGCTTATTACAAAGTTGTTTTATAATTATAATGATGTTTACGTAAAAAACTGTATAGGTATACAGTTTTTTTCGTAGATCGTTTTTATTACTCAACAGTACCTGAAGTTATCTCCTAATATCAAGTTCTCACATTAAGGAAGTTGTCAATACAATTAAAATTATTTCGAAATATAATATTTTCATGAAAATCATGAAAACTTATGATAAAGTAGAAAATATCGCGTACTAATAATACATATACCTGCTCATTACAAAGTTCTAACAACTGTTTATTTCATTAAAATAACAGGACAAAGCTACGGAACTCAGAAAGTGTAGAGTTCCGCTGAAAACTGAAACCACGCTACTGCAAAATATCGCACAAAGACCCGTTCCATTACAATAGCGCTAGATATACATACAAATTGTTATGCAGAACATGGAACGCAATAATTTTATTACCTTAGTTACCTATTCTGTTTAAAATTCCTCGTGTCGAATAGTTCCGGAATATCGAAAGCTCGTAAATTTCCTCTGGAAAGGAATTCTACAAACTAAGACTATCTATCTTTTTGATTGTGCTGAGTTCGGGCATAGACGGATGGTAAGCTAAAGACTTTGAATTAATTGCAAGGCCATTAATAGCCAAGTTTAAAGGTAATTGTGGCTCTAATTTATAGTCTATTTGGATATCATCCTCATCTTAGCCAATAACAGTTTACGACTGGATGGAGGCCGCTCCCAAATTAGGGCATAATGGAGTATTTTGAATTTGATATGCGTCTCATGAATCATCATCCAAATACATAAAAGATTTCGCTGGTAATTCATATTGAACAATAGACGGCACGTCCTCAGCTCATTTTAATTTCACGCAAGTCATGAAACCAGATTGGAGAAAAGCGCTTTGTGTAGTGCACTTTATCAACTTTTGAATTGCCATAATTATGGTAAATGGGACCTTAAGTTGTGCTTTAGCACAATTTAAAACTTATCTTAACCCAAAATAGGAAGGTTCTTTTTTTATTGTAGCCTATTTGATTTCACAAGCAGCATTTTCCTTGATGTAAATAATCCTTTTTGTTTGAAAGACGGGCTTCATTCAATTTATCCCGGCCAGTAGAGAGTTATCGGCAGCCGCTGCAGTTATATGCATAATTTAACCTGCGACCACATGGACTGACCTACATGCATCGCCCTAGTTTGTCTTACAACTCCGAGTTCCGAGCCTTCCTTTCGTCAGTATATTTTTACTGAAAGTAAACGCTTCAGTAAATACAGGAAGTGCTTTCACTGAGCGGCGTTTAAGTATATTTTAAATGAAAGACTTGTACAGAAACATTTTTTTCGCGCTTGCTTGCATTTCAAAGAATTTTTATTGGAGTTTATTTCAAAATGCTATTTAGTTCAGTCGTTGGTTTATCTCTGGTTTAGTTTTAATAAATTTAGACCACAGAGATCCTTAAAAAAAGCTTTAATAAAGCTTCAAGTATTACATAGCTTCAGAAAATGCTAATGGACTGATCTTTGGTTCACTTTAAAAATTCTGGTCCTTTCGTACTCAAAGACCACTTCTTGTAAGCTGACGTTATTACCCGCCCTTATTTAACCAGGCTTCCTTATCAAGAATGTAATGAAGCTTGACATCGCGTGCTCAAGCGCATCAGGCACAATCTCTTCTTTCGTTTACCGCTGATTGCAACAATTGATTTGCTTGTTCTGATTCTGTTCTACTTAACGGTTGTATGTGTGGTAACGTGGTTCTCGTGTAGTTAATGTTTTATGTTTTAGCCCTTAAATGTACAAAGCTCTTGCACGGGTTTATCTGAGCTTGCATTTTAAGCTCTAAAATTTGGAGGACGTTTAATCCCAATACTAAGAATGATACTAGACGCACAAATCTGTAGCGGTCATCTATGTGAATACCTACAGACCTACTTGAGGTCTCCAACAGTTCAATGTTCAATGACAATTTGCCGCTATAAAATTTTGTGCATTATGTTTTCTTTGGCGATTCCGGTCGTCAAGTGCTTGGAAAAGTGGACTGTGAATTGGCTTTAAAAGGATTATGACGATTTCCAATATAAGAAAGCTACTGGTCGACATATAAAGCCACTACAATAACCTCATCGCGTATTGTGAGCTGCATAGTGTAGTCTATCAGCATGATAATAAAAACCAATTCTGTAAAAACGTATTCATCATAATTTGCTTACTTCCGCTGATTACCTTTCAATGAATAATGAAGACCAATTGTTATCATCATCATCAAACTGGTTGGTAAACTAAGTACGTTGTGTTTAGTAGACAGGAGGGCTTCACACATTGCATCGACATATTTCTTTATGCATTTTATAAAACTTCACGTTCAGAAAAGTCAAACTATTCCAACTACATATTTGACCAACATTTCTAAAGCTTAAATTGTTCACGTTTGTCCCTATTCATCACTACAAGTCTGGACATTCCTTTTACTAAAAAAATGATGATTATTTTAACACATCGTGTTCCATATAAAAGTTTACTGTATGACTCATGTCGCATCTCGCATGCACATACGCTCTGTGCGCATGCCGTTTATTTGTTTGAATAGAGAAAAAAGTCAGTTAATGATAACACGCTTGTAAAGCGGTAACTCTGTTTACAGTAGCTACCGACAATGTCTCTTTTGTATTCAGATAACGAAATCAAGTTCTGGCAACTGACAGATAAAATTAATTATTAATTTGTTGGTACTTAGAATTTTGTTTACATTTTAGGAGAATAAAAGACGTGCGGCTCATATTAATGGTTTTATAAATGAGTATTATAGTTATGTTCAAGTTTTTTATCCTTATAGTCTTCTTCATTAGATAGATTAGCAATAAGGAACTGGGCCAATAATAATAGGTATGTTGTTTTTTCTTTAAATTTTAATCAATCAATCAATCTAATCATAAGATTCATTACGTGTTGCGCCAAAAAAACTAATAACGGTACCTTACGACGATACCATTTTGAAGTAAAGAAAAAAAGGTTGGAACATAATGAAACCAACTGTCAACCAACTCATAAAAATATCTTAAACAAACAAAATCCGATGAAAGCACGACAATAGCATGTGCCGTATATTATGGGTTATACAACACACGATACAGCAGTTTTCAACCCCGCGGCCATAGCTACTATAAACAAAATTCACAAAACATAAATAAATATTAACGCAATGGTTAGACAACACGTGAAAACGGTTCAACGGGTTAACTATCAGATAATAAATATCCGTAACGTGCAGTTACCGAGAAACTGTGAACATAATCTAGTTAAAATTAAACGTTACGCAACGTGGTCTGTTACACACAAGTATAAAGGAACTTGTGAAGTTGTAAACAATGTTTGGATTCAAGGGTGTTTGGTTTTGAACAAAGTAAAGAGAGAACATTATAGAATGTGCTTAAGAAAATGCAAAGGGAAGTTTTCATGAACAGACGTGAACTATGTAGTACTTTAAAGAGTTTAACATAAATAGTAATAGTACCTAAAATGGGCCAAATACCAAATTGTGATTACATAGTAGGTACTACTAAATTATATCAAGAATTCCGATAGGGCCTGGCTAATTAGCACCATGCATCTCATTAACATAACCATCTTCAAATCATCACATAATTACCATTAATAAACGACTAATTAACGATGCTAACCGAAGCTAACTGTGTAGTTGCAGAGAAAAGTTGTAGACTGAAAACAAAAAGGGAGTAGGTCAAGCAGTAACATGGGTCAACGATGCTCGGATTGTAACTAGTGAAGTAGGTACCTAACAATTGTTACTGAAGCGAAAAGTTACCTTACAGAGACCCTCTCACCTAATTGTACCCGAAATATTTGATCTAGTTGTGAAAGGACCAACTATGCTTTGAGCTAATTTAGAGTTTCATGTTCTGAAATCTGAACAAAGAGATAATTTGGGTACTTGGAAACACGAAAATGAAATGATACTTGACATTTCTACAAGTCCTTACTTGGAATATTATTCTTTAATTTGACACAGAACAGCATCTTTATGACACTTCAAAATCAGCAATGAAAATTTGCCTTTGTCTCTTGGAAGACCACGCATTAACATAGCCTCCGGCACTGCAGATGTCTACAGGTATCAGAGTCCACTTAACATCAGGTAGGCCATCGACTTCAAAGTAGTATTTATTAATCTCACTTTGCAAAAACAACAATGAAAGTTTTTACATTTTGTAATTCTAATCGAGCTAAAAAGGTTCACACATGAAATAAATTGGTACAGTGATGGATGCTGATGAGGCCACCTAAAACAATAATGTTATATTATTATCATGAATTGTAAAAGAGTGCTCTGTTAATACAAAATCAGCTTGTATATTCTAAGAAACGATTCCAGTTAGCTACTTCATTAATAACAATGATAAATAAATGCTTGATCATACAGCGCTTAAACACAATTCTGGGACACACAAAATTAATAGCCTCGTCGTCGCTTATGGAGTAGAAAGTACAAAACAAAAGAAAGAGTTTTTAAAAACTAACGAAAAAAGTCTACGGTTCAACTTTACGCTTGGTACAAAGAAATGCAAAAGTTAAAGGATCCTTGTTTTTATGAATATAAATACATGTGTATGCTTAGAAAAACTGTTATATTTACTGTTCTACAAATTTAATCCTTATCGCGAACTAGATGAGTGGAAATTGCAGTCATTATTTGGAATTCATCAACAAGTTTATTAGATGTAACTGTTTATTTGTTAAGGAGAGTAACCATCTGGTTTATGCTATTCTCATGCATTCTAGAATAGTTTACTGCAATTCCAGAAAATATTGGTGTATTTACTGAAGCCATGTTGTGCGATCTTATTTTATCCACAACACGTACGAATGTGTGTCAATATTTAGTATGTTTTGAAAGCTAAAGTACTGCACTTATACAGCTGCTGTAGAGGAGAAACTTAGTAATTTAAAAAAGTTATTACGGGTAAACCAAGCACGATGATTTCCCATAAGTGTGACCCAGTGAGACCTTATTAACAAGACCCCAGAAGACTCCTTAGAACTTATAAATAAATAGTTTTCTTTTACGCCTCATAATCTTGTCACCGCAATATCTCCCAACTTGTACCAATCTAGGAAACTTCTCTTTACGACCTCCATCCCGGTGACCTGTTTTACTAAACACCCATAAAGCCCTGCAGGGTATACTGGCCTGGATTACGTCATTGTCGTTTTACGACTGTTTTGTTTGAGTTATAGCGTTCGGCTTTTTTGGCCACTTTGCGGACATAATCACTCAGTGGATTTAGTTCGGTATCCCTCGTAAAATCGACGGCTGGGCCATCAAACTCTAAACTTTAAGCTCTTGGCTCAAGTAATTAACTTTCTATTTTTACCTTGACGATTTTCTGAATGCTTTGTCTATTTTTAGTCAGAATTTAGCCATTTGAATAGAACATAAAATTTTGCCAAGATATACAAACGTATACGTTATTTAGCACGTGCTTTGGCTAGACACATTATGAATGTCACTGTCGCAAAACTGTCAAACTACAAGTGCAAGATGCAGATGGGAACATGGCTAAACCAAAGTATGTGCTAAGTAAGAATGTATTTAACTTGACCTTAGATTTATGTTTGAGTAATTTAGATTTATGTTTCCCTAGCCACAACTAAGAAACATGGTTTTTAGTTATCTGTCACATAGGAACAAACAGTTTTTATTCTTAACAATTCTCGTAAAGCTATATTTAACGTGTACTATAAAGTGTCTATCTCACGACGTCTGCACTTCAGTTAGCGTATGCTAAAATTTGGGGCGTAAAAGTGAGAATATTTTGAGGGAATATAAGCTACCTAATTTTGCGAAAGACTTTATGAGACACTAAAATAATTTTAGTATAGTTGAAGCTATCTTTTCTACATGCACACTGGAATAACTTGTTCTGAAAAGAGCGCTATTGTATTTCATGGGTACTGTTTTAAATAAACCATCAGGGAATACTGCCATGCAAAGCTGTTGCTCGGCTTACATATTGCTCGTTCAAGCTTTTGGCTTGGCGTGACCCTATTTGCTTAGCTACACCATTAAACATTGTCAGAGCGAGATTTCCGTTGACATGATCTTCATTAATTTTGAACAAATGGCAATATGGCGTACCAAAAACCATCAATTTTGTTTTTTCATATTTCGTCAGATTACTCTGTTGTTTTATGCTGAAGACATAAAAATGTTTAGGCCCATAAAATTATAATGAACGATTTTACTACACAACGCTCCATACTAAACGATATAATTCAAAAAAATATGTAGGTGTTGGAGCTGTAAGCAAAATACTCAGCTTTTATATTTCATGGTCTTGTTGTTGCTTGCTGACAGAGTGACACCTATTATATTGTGATATATTATTATTACGATTGCGTATTTGCGTAACATCACTATTTGAACATTTACACTTTACGCTCTTTTTGGTTTGATTTAAGGTTGCTGTTAA
The DNA here is from genome assembly GCA_949774945.1 of Hoplodrina ambigua. Lineage (NCBI taxonomy): Eukaryota > Metazoa > Arthropoda > Insecta > Lepidoptera > Noctuidae > Hoplodrina > Hoplodrina ambigua. The sequence continues at coordinate 3,855,612 of OX458976.1, forward strand.
AATAACAGCAATTTGTGTCTTTTGTTGATGCCTTAAGTAGGTACCTGCTATCAGTTTATTTTAAAAATCTAAGTAGGTAAGTACTTCGACACTGTTAAACAAGTTGCAGTATGTATACATCTTAACATCTTTTCGACCTTCGTAGTACCTATTCTTTGCCCTTTTATGATTGTATTGCCAGCCAACCAAATATTTGTATACTGTGCTCCTATTTTATCATCCATCTCATCATTTTTTTTTCTTTTGCTACTCTTTACTTCCCCACTGCAGGGCAAAGGCCTCGTCTCATACTCGTAGAAGTCAAGAACATTTATATACTTGCACAAGTCGGGTTGGCAATTTTAGACAAAAAATTATTACACGCCCAGGTTTCCTCACGAAATTTTTCTTCACCAATGTCAGTGGTGTCCAAGGTAAACTCTGAAAGTATCTACATTTATGATGAAATATAAAAATTCATATTAGTACTTTCCCGTGAGCTATCGCGACATCGTTATTATTATTTTTTCGTCATTTTGGTGAAAGACGTGACGTCAAAGTTACAGTCAATATTGTGCCATTTGCATCAATTATACAGATGATTTTTGTCTGCTGTTATACAGCGTGGGAACGAAGGCTGTTAGCAAATAACTCCTAATATATACTCGCTAAAAGGGTGGGCTTGTTTGCATTTGGCTATTATAAGTATAGATTGATTAATGAACAGGTGGGCCGATGAAAAATGGTTAGCAGATAAAACGATCTTGTAAGGAAATGGTATAGGAACGGCCAGTAATATGGTAATCAATTATGATAAAAAATAGTAGAAAGAAAAATATTGGAGCATAGATAATTTTGATTGAGATATTGCTTAAGGGATAGATGTCGATTACAAATCGGAAACAATAAGCAGATTGCTGTATTGTGAATTACTTACTTTGTATTCCTTTAATGAAACTCTTCATGAATCCAGTACAGATATTACAACATAACATTTATTTCAATGATCCATATCTGTCATCACCTGCCACTGTCACTTCACAAGTTGTACCATCAAAGATGAGCACACGTTATTTGTGACCTGCGTCTTTTATTTAAAATAATTACCGTAGAAGTTAACAAGTTCCCCGGCTTGGTCCTTCGAGCCGGATTAGACCCTCAAATACTTATTACATGTTAAAATTAGTATAAGAAAATAAGAGACAAAAGAAGACCGATCCATATAAAAACTGAAATTAATAACGACAACACAAAAAGAAACACACCTCCTTTTACTTACGAGACACTTTTCCTTTCTGAAACACTTACAGCAAACTACCCACATTAACTTAAGGACCTTAAGGCTATATAACCAAGCGTATACGCCAGTAAGTACGAGACTTTCCTACATACACCTAATTAACGCCCTCATCTTCCTCCGAAGACTATTTACCGCAGACCATACCCTTCACAACTGTCCCTCCGTCCTTCTACTAAACTAATTGTACAAATGTGTTTAATTGACGCGTGACACTATTAAGTAATGCGCTATAGCAATTGTTTATGTCATTTTTATTGTCAGTTAAATTAAAGGCTATATCTATTATGATTCACGTAGGCGATTAACATTCTCCTTGATATAGAATGAATATTAAGGTCACTGCTAGGAGATACAATTATTATTATTGTCAATTCAACGGATAACACGTGTAATTTTTCATTAATTTGTCATCATCGTCAAGCTAAACTAGCTCTCTAGTAGATATAAGTCTCTCAAGTATCTCTAATCATGCGTCATTTACCTGTCTCCATCAGCGACTACCCTACTAAGATTTTTGTTTCCACTTACTAGCATCCAACTGTCATCGCTTTTTTTTTCACAGCAAACTTTTCGTCAATGTGTCAAGTGGCTGTTACAATTTTTCTCTCTTCGGAACAAGTTTGAAGAGCTGTCAATTTCAGCTTTTAGATATGTGACAAGAAAGGAAAACGCACTGACGCCTTATTCTGTGAAAAAAAATTGTCAGTCGACTGACGACAGCTCAAAAAGTTCGACAATATAAGGTGCTAACAATTTGCCGTGTTCATAAAATGAGAAATTATGTCGTAAACGTGAAAGGAAAATGAAGAAGATATTCTTGTTTGACACAACTAATTAGACTTATTACTCTCTGTACAAGAAAACTTGCTTGTAACTTGCTGAAGCTGTTCAAGTCTCATCTCGAATACAGAGCACAACAGTGTCGAAGTAATTTGATACTATACTCCAGAATCTAATTACGACTAATGGATAAAGAACATTATTTCTTAACGTCCTTTGTTATGGGAGCATAAAAATATTACTTTCCGAATATCTCTTGGATTTTCTACTATTGTAGTCTAAAGAAAGATGAAGCAGAATATAAGAATATTTGCTCACGGCTATATTCATAAAGAAATATTGTGTGAAGCCAGAGTGCGTAATGAAATCTTCAAAAAAGGTTTTGATCAAGATTCTGTTGCTTGAATAACTCTATTTGCTTATCAGACTTAATTTCCTACTTTGTTAAGTATTCCTCACAGAATATCAGTCTGTTTAAATTTTACTATACCACTAATTAAAAAAAATATACCTACATACCTTCTCATTTTTTGTTAACCGTAAACCTGAAAAGAGGTCGTCATCTTTTTTGTTTGGGGTGGTAAAAATCATCAAATGAGGCCTTCAGCCCTGAATGTTGCGGAAGGGACTGTCAGACTTTTACTGACTAAAAATGTGCTGACTAGAAACCACCCTGTTTCTTCTGTAGCACTTTGCGTTCTGTCCTGTCCTGTTAAGACGTCCCGCGACCCCGGCATGTACTTCTTTTACTATGGGACCAACCCTGAAAACGCGAAAATAAAGTCAGCTATTCCATACATTAATATTTATAACTCGGTAAAATGGGTAAACCAGCTTATAAATAAAAAAATAAACTAATACTGTTTATTAAAACAGCTTGTACCTATAACCGAATCAGATGTTGAAAGCATGCTCATTGCACTATTACATCTTTAGCATAACAGGTTTAATTTCCTATTAATCTGTGTTCTAGTAGTCTCTCGGTTCTTGAGACTGTATGTGTCCATTCAGATATTTCTCCTTAATAAGCAGTTACCGGCAGTTACCTGTTAATTTCCTCCGAAAGTTACTTTGCTATTTTAAAATGGTAAAGTTTGTTTCTTTTTTTGAAAAAATATCTGGAAGTACTGGTTCGGTTACAAAAAAATGTTCACTGATGGATAGCTAGACTATTGACTATCGAGTGTTATATTCTACGTTTTATGGCAAACTTGACTTAGGTACAGCCAACAAAAGAGATAGGTATGCAAGGTCGTCAAATAAAGTTGAAATTTTCATAGAAACCGATGGATGTTTTCAAATGTAATTTAATTTTTATAGTAGCTAATAAACGTACAATAATTAAATTTTAAACGAAGACTAAGAAAATAGCAACTATATCTGAAGACCCTGGATACCTACCTATCTCTTTTGCTGACTGTACACATGGACGAAGTCACGGGTAGGAGTTAGTCAAAAATAATCCATCCTAAATCACAAGACAACTGACCATGCAAATAAATTCTCTCAATTTAATTCTAATGAAAATGTACAATGCGTTGTGATATCAAATTGGACAATTAAACAGTATGTGCGCTGTTACACCATTTAACAAGATAAATGGGTCGCCAGACGAAATCTTTCGGTTCATAGGGTATCATGATACTTTTAAAGTAGTAATAGGACGTTGTTACCATGGATAGGAATTAGGTGAAATGGTTTTGGGTCAATGAACTGATAGTTAAGAGCATTATGTTATTCAAAGATTCCTTGTTTTATATGAAGGATAGACACTGTCGGCTCAACAGTCAACTAATCAATTTGAGAGTCTCAGTACATAATCGTTGAAGATTCCTATGGTGTAGTGTAATGGTACAATGCATCGCTGGACATTCTTATGAGCAGTACTACAGTGCACGTCCGTGTATTTCAGTTTATTCTATTCTATACTCACTTGCAAAACAATTAGGACATTAATGGCAACATTCAAAAGTAATTCCCTTGTAGTATACAACAACAACAACAACAACAACTTGTCTTGTTTCGGGCTGTTGGAAAAAAATATTTTGTATTGTACGTAAATAAAAAAATAAAAACGTGAATAAAAAGTTTTTCTTTTTTTTTCTTTTTCTTTTACTATTGATTTATTTTATTTGATGAATAAATAATGAACACAATACACATGTATATTGCGCATGTGCATGTCTTCATACGCAAACTTTAAATAATATTAAACTCAACGCGCGTTTAAACAAACAAACTCTTCAGCTATATAATATTAGCTTAAGAATATAGATAAAGTGTCAAAAAATTACCTTTCTCAAACATTTAAGTTTTCTTAGAGAATCACTGATAAGTATTAAGTACAAAGTATGACGTCACCGTTCTTAAAGAGACCCTTTATTTCGTTCATTTTGCTGTTTCTCTGCACTTAGCTGACGTAAGAACTTTGCATAAAGTTTAATGGCTACTTTTAATAGAGTAGTTCGCTATAAGTTGGAGAGAGAGTACAGCTACCTGAATGCTGATGGAATCATAACTTGACCTGCACAGGTGTTAGCTATTTTAACTCTTGAGCACAAAGTTTTAATGTATATATCTCTGCTAGATTAATGCGCAAACTTTTTACCTGTAGGAAAGTGTAGGTGAGAGATATGAAATGTTTTCGTAATAGCACAGGACTTGAGATTGCATCTCCTACATTGTCTGTCTTCTAACCTGCCTAGCCTTTTCTCAAATAATAATATGTTGGTGTCGGCTTCCAGTCTGACCGGATGCAACTACTATACTGAAAACTGTCAAAGATCCACGTATGACAGCCGGGATCCAAAGGCTTAACGTGCTTTTCGAGGCACGGAGAAGTCTCGAAGTCTCGAAGTATGTATAGAGGTCACCAATCCACGGACCAAGCGTAGCTTAACCTGACACGTGCTACTGTTATTACTTAGCTACTGTAGCTCCTTTTTTTTTCTTAATAAAAGTCAGAAGTGAAAACTTAACGTCACAGTAGCATGTCGGTGACGCGAACTCATAAGTTTCGCCCCTATCAAAAATCGCTCATCAAGAAGAAAGAAGATTTCCCTTCAAAATCGTGAGAAATGTTGAAAGTTGTAACATTATTTTTCTATCAAGGTTTCTATACCTAGTCAGTATAAAATATTTTTACTTTACAATAACTATAACCCTACTCTATCATAATTAGAACTACTGAGAGTCTTACAAATCAAACAACCAACTCAAATATTATACTAGGTGAATTTAATATACACTGTGTTAATTTACTAAGTAATGCTTTAACACAAATGTATGATAACTAATGTAATGATTACCTACATTAAACATTCACACGCGTTAGGTATTATAAATGAGAAGAAAGAAAAGCGACTTTCCTTAAGTTTGTCTAGCGGGAATTACTAGTCGTATTGGAAAAAAACTTTTGTTTAGAGTGTCAGATTCATGAGGTATATAATGGTGAGCAATATAATTATACAGGGTAATTGAAAATATACCCGAAACCTTAAAAGGGGTCATTGTACTCATCATTATGAACAACTTTTATTATTGGGCTAACCCTGAAACCATGAAAAAAAACTACTGTTCCCTACAAAAATGCTACATAACAAGATCGTAATCTATGAATCAGCTGTTTTTTTTTCATGATTTCATGGTTGATCCAATAGTAAAAGTTGTTTATAATGATGAGTACAATGACCCCTTTTAAGGTTTCGGGTATATTTTCATTTACCTTGTATAATATCACCCTACGGCTCACGAGAGTCACGGCAGAAGCTAGTACATAACATAAAACATAAACATAACATCACGCCTGTTATCCCCGAAGGGTTAGGCAGAGGTGTACCCATTAGTACACCCACATTTCGCCAGTTATTACTATGCCCGACCTGGGAATCGAACCCAAGACCTCATGCACAGCTGTCGCGCTTGCGACCACTAGACCAACGAGGCAGTCAACTAGTTTAAATACCTATAAGAAATAAAGTATTTTTGCGTCATTTATTTTTATGCAATAAAGAAAATTAATCAAAAATAAAGTAGGATTCGTTTCTATATATTATGGATGGCAAAACTACACGCACCATTAGTTAGTCCACAAATGGGGCGTGTGTAAAGGTTCCGACAAAAAAAGAAAATAAGTATTTCTGTACCAAAACTAATTTCGGTACTAATAATTTCAATGTCTTACCGAACCCAAAGTTGTGACGACATACTTGCGCAAGTTAAGACTTGCACAAGTCTGCGTGACGCGTGCCGTTGTATACCCCGAAATCTCTCAGATACTTGCGTTAATTCATTTCACATACATTAATGAAAGATTGTTTACAAATGTTCCAATCTCACATGGGTACGTTAATGCATTATTGTGACGGGCTACCTTTAGCTACTTTGGCTTAATATTATCTTTGTCACTGTCATACAACTGTCAAGCTATAAGTGCAAGATAGAGACGGAAACTAAGCCCAAGTACGTGCTTAGCAAAGTTCATATTTCGGCTTTAGTATGCGACCACCAACCCGATTGAAAATTACATTGGCTTTTAGTCTTTAAGACTGCCGTTTCTTAATAGGCTCTGATAAAATTACACTTATCTTACTACTGCAGGGCAAAAGCCTTTTCTCATATATCTAGAGAAGCCACGAGCATTGACCACCACGCTTGCTCATATTAATTATGTCCAGGTTTCCTCACGATGTTTTTGTACACCGATATCGTGTGTCTAAGAAAAACTAAGAAGTAAGAAAGTACATAATATAAAATAGAATAAAATCATATTGGTACTTGCCCGTGCAAGTTTCCCTTTTGCAAACCCACAGCCTCGTGCATGAGAGGCGAGCGCCTTAACCAGTGGGATGGCCCACGACATTTAATTACCTACACTTACTTAAGGCATTAAGTCCGCCCCTGTACAACGTATTTTTTTTTACATGTGCATAAAATTGAATAAATAAATAATAGTGCTCCCATCTATGCTCATCTTTCCTATACCTACTCACTGCCGGCAACAATCTATTTAGTTGTTGACACCGTAAATATTTCTTCAAACGGAGATTACGCCGAGCGCAACGATGTTATTATTACGAAGAGTTCCACGCTCATACTCAACTATTGAAGTTGACACCGAAATGTGGTTTGTGTTGATATGTACAGTCAACAAATGACATAGGTATCCAGGGTCGTCAGATATAGATGAAGTTTTCTTAGAAACTGATAGATGTCTTCGATTGAAAGTTAACCTAAAAAATGAACTGTTTATTTTTAAATTAAATTACATTTGAAAACGTCCATCGGTTTCTAAAACTTCAACTATATCGTCAGATATAGTTAAAGATTTTTTCAACTATATCTGGCAACCCTGCATACCTATTTCTTTTGTTTAATGTACCTACCCTATCTTCCTATTTGTTTGTTTGCGGGAAGATATGACATAGTTTCACTGTTTGAGGTCTATGTTATGTATAAAATAGTAGGGCTACTATTATGCCTATTTTTACATTGTCAAAGTTGATTTTCATTTGGAATGGAAATCTTCGCGACTTCGTCCGCATGGCTCTCTCGTGAGTTGAAGCGTAATGTTGTAGCCTATACTATTTCTCATGAATCTGGCTATCATTAATACTGAAAGATTTTTTTCAATCCGACTGGAAGCTCGCATGATTAACGCGATTAAACAAACAAACAAAAATACTATTCAGCTTTATTATAATAGTAGGTATAGTTAAAATCAAACCTATATTTAGTAAAAAATTGACAATACTCATCGTCGAAATCCATTGTCAATCACAACAAGAACTTATAGTCTGATATCTATGTAACTCAATTCAAACTTTGGACAGAACGGCTACAAGCTAAACCTTAGAAAATACTTACACAGAAATTTTCATATAAAACATCGTATAAATCAGTTCACACTTAAGAAAATCAATAACCACGGGTAAAATTATATAACGATTGTCGAATTAGCTGTCGGCTTATTGATTATGAATTGGTAAACCTTGAACAAAAAAAAAAGTTTCATAGTCGATTTATGTAATCCCAAGCTTATCTATATGTTTATCTTCCTCCTCCGTAAGATTTCACAGATTTAGGCATCCTTACGCATTTTCCTGTTCTTGCGCTTATCGTGTCCATGCTTCCCATCTTCCTTATGCCGTCAAACGAGCTCCTAATTAGCCGTTATTTGTGTGTATCTTTGAGATAAAGAGAACTCGCAGCTCTCTAGTATTGAAATACGTGACATTTCAATACTGTCCAGGATTATGTCTGGACGTCTGCAGTACTGCTAACAGGTAGAACATAAAATCTCATTAAAAAGGTAATTCTTGGTTTTCTACGCACTGTTTGTTTCCTTTTGCATTTACCATCTTTTCTAATTAGTAGCGAGGATTTTGGCTTAGGCACGGAAAACGAGCTTTGAGACTCCATTTGTAACGAAACAGCCATTCCTATGATCAGCAAGAAACACTATTAATAGTTGTGTCTCATACTGATTAAATCAGCACCCCATTAACTATTGACCTCCATTGACACTAGAATCTAGTGTGGGAACAAGATTGACTTTGGTATTTCTTGGACCAAATATTTTTTCTAGTACCTACTCTTCGGTACCTAAGATTTCTGCGGAATCACATTGCTAATATCGAAAGTAAATTGGATACCAAAAATGTTGCTTCGTAACTTTGTATCATCAATTTATGATATCTAAGACTAATTAGTTATCGAATAAATAGACGATGTCATGGCCTCATGTTACATTTGCACAAAGAACCGTGAGTGTCCTAAATTTATTCCGGGACCACACAGAATATTAAGCCATCCCACATTATCTTATCAACATGTCAGCATCTTTACTTACACATTAACGATGATGTCTAGCAGGCGTTAATAGCCCTTTGTGACACTTGCCAAAGGAATGGATGTGTGAGGCAGAAATCCGGGACCTTTCACTAGATTCATAATATTTGTCAGGTCATAATGGCTCATAAACTGGTCTGGCTGGTGAACATTGTGACAAAGTTTTATCGTGGGTTCAGTATATGATTCTAGATACACTAAGGTAGAATTTTCTCGCAACTAAATACTGAATCTATGGAATAATTTTCTGAGAGGGGTCTATGTACTGAATCATGTTATTCCTTAATAATGTAATAGGTACATACTTATGGAATGCAATAAAAAATTTAGTAATGAGTATAGAGTCCATGACAAAAGGTTGTGTAACGATATTCCGGACTCAAATAAAATACCTACCACTTAACTTTTTGTACTTGTTAGTTTTTGAAAGCGACAAGTGCTTGATATATCTATTAATCAGCGTCCAGCAAACTGATTGTTTTGTGTTTGTCTAATATACACAAATCGTTGTAGGGTCAGTTTGGTTACAGCCCTCTTAGGGTTCGAATTCCCGTACAGCGCCCATGGGAGCCACAAAAGATCGGCCATATATGTTCTGACGATCCTGACTTTGTAACCCCTGAGTGTTATTTTGTACGTGAGTTTAATAACCCTTGTTTGTTTTATGGTTTCTTGAAGATATGGAGGTCTGTATCGAGTTAGTAAGGGCTTTTACGTTACAGAACGTGCCTATATAGCTAAGATGTTTATAAATGTTCCTATTACCTATCCAATTCCGTTCAGACATGAGGATTTGTAGGACAAATTCAATAATCTTCAAATGTTCAATCGTATCTACCGTAAGATGTAACCCTATTTATTTGAAAGAACTTGTACCCGGAATGTAACTGGGTTTCAGATCATTGTCCGAGAAAATGTGGAGCTATTTATCATCTAATGCACTTATATGAGTCATTGGTAACTTCAAAAAATGTTTGTACAACCTCTATAGAGTTCAACGCTGTAAGAAAAACGTGTGAATGTGGATTCGTCAGCTTCTGTACCGTTAGCGTAGGTGCAAGCTTTTATTATAGGCGTTTGATGAATCACTCGATCTGCCCTGAATTTATATTTGTTCGCTTCGAATTGTTTTCTGCTAAAAACTAAGAATAAGAGATGACCCACTTTATTTATAGTAGAATGAAATCGTAAAAGCGTTTAATGAATTTATAGTTAAGAGTTTACGTCAAAATAGTTTTTTATTGTTTGTTTTAAAAGATTGTAGCAAGAGTTGCCAAGTACAAGACTCTCTTCCCACGAGTGTCGTAAAAGGCGAGTTTTTTTGTGTCAGGAGAAATATCAGCTTCCTCTTACGTGCTCATGTCAATGCTACCATAATTAATTAATCAATTTGATACTGGTTCATATCACTGTGGTAATAAATATTTATAGTAGTGTGCCATGTGGCATCAGCTAGGTTTTTTAGACAAATTAAAACTATTTATTACATTAATACTTATATGATGAAAGTACCCATGTTTAGCCTTGGTTATTTGTGATAATAGCAGTTATTCATCATCATCATCATGATCTAACTAGCCTTTTCCCAACTACGCAAAAAATAACACTAGTAAAAGCAGATAATAGCAGTTATATTAATTGTAAACAAAACTTTTTGAGGCTTTCTTCCTTAGTGTTTGTATATGTCACCAATAATCCCCCGCGATTTTAATTACGGTTTTGATTACTACTTCACTTCCATGGGTCGAAGCGTGATGTTATATAGCCTATAGGTACTATTCCTTGTTGATACAAAAATAGTTTTTTCAAATCCGATTATAAGTTTAGAGATTTCCGCGTTTAAACAAACAAACAAAACAACTCTTCAGCTTCATTATAATAAAGTATTGAAGTAGTGGTTGATTGTCATCTACCACAGTTTGAGGAATAAAATATCTATGTCTAAAACATTCCTAGTAGGGACATCCCGTGCACCGTGCACTACGTATATTCCCGATAATGTGAACATTTCGGTCAGAGCATCGCTCGGGGCACGCCGATATCGAGTTACGGCAATGTGGAGCAGCTGTACCTGCGATTTATTTTTCACTTTCCATCCCAAATTGATCTGGCGTTATTTCCTTTCCAATGACTTTTGCATTAAACTCTGCACCGTCAATCGTTTTGGGGGACGGATTGTTTTTGTAAACGTTTTTCAATTTACATAACATAACATAACATCACGCCTGTAATCCCCGAAGGGTTAGGCAGAGGTGTACCCATTAGTACACCCACATTTCGCCAGTATTGCCATCAACCGGGCACAAATCCAGACTCCGAGACTGCTACTGAGAAATTCCTGATAAAAAAACTCAATAACACTTTGCCCGACCTGGGAATCGAACCCAATACCTCATGCACTTGCGACCACTAGACCAACGAGACAACGAAGCAACGAGGTTCTGTTTTTCAATTTATTTAAACTATTTTTAAATATTCTGGTACACAGACCAAACAGTTTCCAATCTTGTGGAAATAGAAAAGTTTATCTCTAATATTAAAATCAATCTGTCTTCTTGACAACCTACTTCTAGCGGAAGCTTCCGAGATTGCAAACTCGGCTATTTGGTTGGTTGTAGACCGAGATCGTGGGAAAGCGGCTGTATGTTTCGCTGCCTTTCATGAACGACACCCACAGTCACGAAGACTTATTCCTTACAAGAATAATAAAAATTCTTATTCTAAAACTGTGAACAAATTCTTAAGACGGATGTGAAAGTTCCGTTTTCCTTTGCTTTTTGACCCACTCGACCGTCCTTTTTCGTTCTGCACTCCATAAAGCGCATTTTCAGCCTTTTAAATCTCTTGCAAAAATATTTTTCTGAGGTTAACGACCCGTGAAAACGGTTTAATGGGTGCACGGCTATTCGGTATGATGAACGATCCTCGTCTCTCTGCAATAGTGTATCGTTAAAAATGCATCAGAAATGTTTTATAGCGAAAACGTAAATATGGGTACTTACTTATTAAATATTTTCACATTTTTTTTAAGTTCCTAAACAAAGATGTTTAATGTAGGTACAGTATTGTTGTAATTTGGAGAATGAAAGCATACATTGGTAGGTATTAAGGTTTCTAAACGACCTTTACTCATATTACGGGAAATAGAAAGACACAACACATAGGTACGACTTTCATTTTTGTTGTAAAAAATCACTGCTTTTGGTAGTGCATAATGTAAAGCATGCTAAACATTATACTTTGGAGCGTATGTAACAGCACAGGGGGCGTGGAGGTATTCTATGTTTAATTATAATATTTGACGCTGGTTTCCGTATAAAATCGTGGTAAAGCAGTATTTTATTTTATTTTATTTTATTTATTAGGCTCGCCAACAATTGAATACACTGATACAAAGATATGAGATACATCCAATATACTTATAGACTAAGACAGTAAGAACTTTGACATCCAAAATCTCCATAACCAGAAGGTATGACCCAGAACGAAAAATTGATTGCAGTGATAGGTAGAAATGTACCTTTCGGCTTCGTTAAGTGTTTTTACATCCGTTATGCAGGTACCTATGTCCAATGTAAACATACATACCTACATAGCATCACGCCTGTAATCCTCCAAAAGGTTAGACAGAAGTGTAACCAATTAGCACACCCACATTTCGCCAGTTAGGTATGTTTAAGTCCCATGAAATAGGGGGCGAGCCTATCGACACCGTAAACTAGGCAAATAAAAAACTTTTGCCACCATCTAGCTGACTGGATAATTCTCTCTACAGCATCGCACGTACCGACATAAGAAAAAAACATTTGAAACTTCTGTCCAGCCTCTGGCAATTTGTAACAAAGAAACTCCCTTTGCACGATTTTAGGATCGTTCGGAACCGAATTTATCGACCAATATGTAGTTGAACCGAAAGCAAATAAGTACGTTTGATTCTGATCTTAATTTGTAGTGAAACGGTGAGCGAATTTCCGATAGATTCGTCTTAGTGACTTATGTAGCAGTTCAAACAATAGATTTGGAGTTGAGAAGCATAAGCCGAAAGATTGACGATAATACTAGTCTATTATTTTGGCACTGCGAAGCAAAGGTCGCATTAAAAGACCATTGATCACCACGCTTGGTCCAAGCGATTCTAGACTTATAAAAATATTATTCTAGTTTTCCTCAAGCTTGATTGTTTCAGCAAAAGCTGGTGATATTCAAAAAATATGTTATCAATATTAAGTCGTGAAAGTGTAACATAAAGACAGACAGACAGGCGGGCAGACAGAGGTACTTTTGCATTTTTTTAATTAGTAAGGAGTAGGTGAGTAAGGATGACTAACGAAATCAAAACAAGTCTAGGTTTGGTTTAGTTTTTTGCTAACCTAAAAGATTAAATTCGTATTTTTTATGTTTTCGTTCAGGTCAATATTTTGCTATTAAGAATTCTGTGTAGATGAAAATTGAATTTTTTCCCAGATGAAATTTTGCTATCAGCTGCGAGCTGCGTCATGCCGTGCATAATTGAATTTTTGGTGCCAAACTTTTTAACCTACATCCTTTTAAGTAAATTAAAAACCTTGTCCAGCTTGTCTCGAAATTAAAACGATCTTACCGTAAAGTCAATATAAATATTAATAAAATTCGTCAATTTACCAGTCTCTTGGTCCGAGAGCTAAGAGTCGCCAGACTTACGTCATTGTATGGCTGTGAGAATAGATAAAGGAATAAATGTATATACCTAGTAAAGATATGTTTCAAAGGAATACGGGAAGTATCTGGCAATAACAAGTAATAGTTTATAAAAATATCTTGGAAAAACAAACCGTCACACTTGAACAAAAGTGAGCGTAATAAAGTACTTACTTTTTTTATATCACTAAGAGCACCCTGTGGTTTCACACTAGTAAAGTTACGTCTTTGATTACTGCTCCACTTCCATTGATTGTGGCGTGTTTTAAATAATAAAACGTTCCTAGAGAAACGTGCTTTAAAATACAAAAATATTTTTTTTTACGGGCTAGTAGTTAAAAAAAGCATACGATAAAAAACAAACGATACCTGAAAAATAGCACAGCATTGAAACTATAATGTTTGCATAACCTTCTAATTATATTTCTCTATCTATTCTCAATACATATTTATATTTATTTATATCGCCATACAAAAATGTCATAGGTCCAGGGACTCTGGGATCTTAGATTATTATTTTATTTCGATACATAACTGTTATGGAAACTTGTCATCGATACTGTCCCGATGACTCATTACGTAATACTCAACCTTATAAGAAAGCCATTGTTTCTCAATAAAATCTTTAAATACTGTTTGGCAGTTTCGCAATAACAACAGAGGCCATTATGGTCCAGCAAAAGTCGTTTCACTCAATCATTTATGTAGGTAGATAGTTTTTAGTTACATGTTTTACAAAATGGCTGACGAGACGTCTAGCCATTTTGTAATAATGCAAAAACTTGAAATAAACGTAGAACGTTTTTGGTAATACAATCTTTGTGTATTTTTATGGCTTATAAATATTTTGAATGTTTTTAATTGTTTCATTTTTCCTTTTACCTACATTGTCTGGAACTGGATTAATGGAACTAGAATTTTGTAAAAACATGACTACGGCGAATTCTTTGCTCGTTCTTCTTCTTTGTGACCTATCTACGTTTTGGAACGAGCAACTTGCTTCAACTATGGCTAACTGACCGTCTTCTCGACAATTGGGTAGTTGACACCATTAACCAATAATTCCAAGAAATAACTTCTTTAAAAAAACGCTTTACTTTAGCCCTGTAAAATAAGATTATTCGTGGCTTTAAAATCAATAAATAGTTAAACAATTGAGTTGCCAAATAAGTGACGTCACAGGCCGCTGTTGCCATACAAAAAAACTATGGAAAAATCGCGTTTTGACAGGTCATAAAAAGTATGTCAATTGTTTGGTGGTGTCAACTAGCCTATTCAAAAGTGCCTGTAATTTAATTGGTTAAATTGAATGATTTTCTTCGTTTAGAAATACTTGACCTTAAAACAAAACAATACATACCCACCCGCTTACCTAGCTGAGTTTTCGCACAAGATTTTTCCAGCCTTAATTTTCACAGTACGTTACTAGCATGTGGCTTAACTGTCCAGCCAGCTATACCCTACGTCAGCTAAAAGCGACGTTCGCGCCAAATTGCTTCCAAATCGATTTCTTTGCTTTAGTGTGCTTGAAGCGCTCCTAGTCTTTGTAATTCAAACACTTGTGCTAAATGTGTCTCGAACATCTGACAACGATTACTTTCATTCATAATTAGAGACTTCCTGGTTTACCGGAAAACTATGCATACAACATTTGGTACTTTTGATCTGTTAAACATCTTTCTGGGTGTGAAAGTACTCATGAATATAAACGGAACAACTTTTATTACGGAAAATGCTTTGAAATGTGAAAGAAACAACTGTTTCCTACAAAAATGCACTACAAAACGAAGAAAATGTATGGATCAGATGAATTTTTAGAGGTTTCCGAGTTGAACCCATCGTAAAAATTATTCATAATGATGAGTGCAATGACCCCTTTTCAGGTTTTTAAGCTAATATGTATCTAATAGTATAATAATAATCTAAATTCAGAATCTTAAACGATAAAATTTATTTATTTATTTTCTTTGGGAAAACACAAAATACATAATGAACACAACAACAATAATGAACATAAGCCTACAGAAGTAGACAGATTTATATTTTTTCTTTAAATATGTTAATGCATCATTTTCGCGTGAATAAACAGGTTTTCTTTCTTCCTTTACTGAAATGTAGCTTTCTTTCCCATTAAAGTATTACAACCAGATTATAAATAACGCATCCATTATTCCAAAGAAACCGTAAAATAATTAAAAATTCTTCCTACGTTCATTTTAGGCGTTTCAGTGACGCGCCGAATCCAACGCCGTGATTTTAATTAAAATCATTCGGTGAGATTCGGAAATGCGAGACGAAGATGGAATATTGAATTACTTTAAAGTTGGAGTGAGAAACTAAATTCTGAAAGTTTGCTTTATAATCAAAGTTACCTTTACACAACAAGTAAGTTTTATGAACTTGCAGCTAAAGAGTAAAATTCTTGGTTGGGTTGGGTTGACTTTAAGTGAAACAATACCTACTTACCATCTTATTATATTTCAATATTCTGTCCTAAAATCTAACGTAACAACAATATAACAACAAGAATAAATATTTAAAAAATATTTTTAAAGAATTTTAAATAAGTAGCAATCTCTCGCTTGCTGGTGTGTCCAAAGTGCCTTTGAGGGAACCGGTCAAGCCCCGGCTGACTTATCGGTAAGTCAGAACAATAAAAAATCAATTGTGTCAATTGTGTGACGTGGGACTTGAGTAATTAAGTACCTGATTCCAATTAAAATAAAAAATAAAACTATTGATAAACTATTGATAAACTATTGATTGAGGAGAAAAACAGTGTTATTATTATCTTACTTCAACCAACTTAACTTAAAACAAGCTCTGATATTTACAACAGTCATAGATTAGGTTCATTCATGTCACTCGTATTTTTTTCTCATAAATTCCAATAGGCCTTCTTTCTTCGCATTTGATACTGTCACTGATAAACAAAATGTAAACAACAGATCCGTCTTTTTAGGAGGTTTATAAGCATGATGATATACAAGATAGTCTTAAATCCACTATTACTATGCCGTTGTGAAGAATTTGCCTACTCAAAATTTCCCTAGTGTACTTTATTCAACGTTGGCCTACGTATTTTCATCTTAAACTTAAGATATTACGCCTTAACACCTTCTAGGGATGATTACCCGAGTTTACTAGAAGTAGATGAGAGATATTGTGACGTCAGACTATCCTCCAAAAATCCCTTGAGTAGTATTCTTTGTCGAAAGCAAGAAAATAGATTGTTTCAAGATAAATGAGATACTAACCTAGTTCTTCTTCAAAACTGACTTCTCGCTTTCAATATTTATGCTCTGTGCGTGCACAGCAAGAATCTTCGTTCTTCTAATAATTGTCTTCTGCGATGCCCTTTCAACACTCTAGTTTTCTTTAATCTTCTTTTCTTGTCCTTTGAAATGAGCTCGCAAAGTCAAAGTCAAATCATTTATTTCAATTAGGCCAATATAAGGCACTTTTGAACGTCATATAATCAGAATATCAGGTCGGCCACCAGTCGGTTCGCTCAAGGTAAAAAAAGCTTGTGAACATTAAGAAGTTGGTAGACTCGCCCCAGTCATCCCATAGTTAATATGTAGTATTTTTTACCCCTCTCTTCTTTGTGTATTTTTTTTGTATGTATGTAATGTATTTATTATTATATTTTGTACTTGGAAATTATCTGTACCAGTGCACCTATTATGTTTTCACTTTGCATCACCCTAAGGTAGACTGACAGAAAATTCCCAAAGCATTAAGTCCGCCTTTGTACAGTGTATTTTTACATGTCCATAAAATTTTACTAAATAAATACACCGTTTATAAATGACGTAAATGCCTAAGTTATGTGCTTCTATTTCGAACATAGCGGAATTAGAACCGTCGTTTTCACAAACAACACTACTAAAAGCTATAATTCTGGAACTACTGAACCTAGTTTCGTGTATTGGATGGAGGGACGAGAAAATAATGTTGTTACGTAGCTGATGTAAGGTTAAGATAAATAGTTATGTTATAGTGTTACAGTTGTATCAACACGGAAGGGTAGGCTGGTATTATGTGTTAACTATTGTGTTTCACAAATTGCACAAGACACCCGAGCCAATTTTCCCATCTTCATACTCAAAGTTAATGTCAAATTATTTCAATTAGACCTTTCAAAGGCACTTTCGAATTGTCAAGGAGTCAAAGTCAAATCATTTGTTTCAATTAGGCCAATATAAGGCACTTTTGAACGTCATTCCAAGAAAAAAAAATAGAATTGAATCTAGTTGCCCCCTTCCAAGAGGTACTTTTGGAGAAGAATGGGCAAAAAACTCCATACGTACTCTTTTAGTCGGTCAGATAGTCTGAAAGTTGAAGCTAGTTCCTGATATGTGTTCCTTATGTAATTGGTGCCTGATAATTGGAACATTTTAAGTGTCAAACTCCTTCAAAATTGAGTTATTTGTTTCATGTTCCAACAGCGACATGTGTCTACACTATTGTCGTACAAATGAAAAGTGGAAATACAAACATTCAGCGCGGACTGAAACTTAATTAAGTAAATACGCAAACCTCAAGAGATAAATTAAAGCGTGTTTTATTTTTGTTTTGGAATGGAAAAATAAGGTAACACTTTGTTCATGAACCCTAAAGGGTAATTAGAGGAAAAAAAAACTAAAAGCTTGTGTTGAAAAACCACATTTTTCAGTACCTAAGTACAATACGCGCCACGAAAAATGAGACTTGACAAGTGTCAGTAATAGCGCAGGTATGGATGAAGGAAATAGCTATTAATTTAATTTGTGAATCATTCAGGGATTTTTCGATGACATTTAAATTAAAATTCTTAACAATATCATAATATTTATTAAGAAATAACAAAGTTTGTGTGGTGTGTCAAGTCTCATCTTTTGTGGCGCGTATTATACTCATCTTTCCATTGTAATAAAGGCAATGTGTAATGTGTCATTATAAGCACTTTCGTCAGTACTTTAAAACTGTGCAGGACAGTAATAGCACATTAGATCCTTTTCACCTCTTACGTACCAACTTTATGACCTATATGGAGTTGGAAACCCAAATTAGCTCTTCAAGTACTTCGGTAGCACACTGAATCAAATACTTGTAACATTTGATCCAGTTTTTTCTCATAAAATATGGATAATAAGTAATATTTAGACTAACTCCCTAACTACGTTGAATTTCCCAATTTTTCGCAGTAATTGTCGACGCCCCCCGCGAATAATCCGGTAATCGTAAAAGTGTAAATGTTCAGGAAAAATAAAAAACCATTTTTCCTTAATATCTCCATTAAACAAAAAGTATCAGAGACTTTTATATCGCATCTGGAAGCTAATTTTTTCAGCTATCTGGTTATTTCAACAAAATTTAAGTAGTCCCAAGGGCTTCGTTATAATTTAGCTGGATGCATTTTACTATATTAGTGTAGGTCAAGCTCTGGTCAGTAATATCACTTACGATATTGTTCGTGTAAATTTATATTTTCGACGGCAACAGTAAAATCTTGTTGCGATATTATTCGTGTAAATTTATATTTTCAACGGAAACGGTAAAGTTGTGTTACGCTGTTATTCGTGTAATTTGTTTTGTATACTAAACATTTGTAAAAAGCAATTAATAGGTTATTCGATTGTTTAACAGTAACGTACATTTTATTGTTATGACTATTACTGTTTATTCGAATAGTTTACTTAAGTATATTATATAATTAGTAGTAATAATATATAAAATATATTAATTATACTGCCTGCATCGTAATCCAATTCAAAATAATCCTGATCAAAATCATATTTGAAAAGAATACAGTTAGGTATACTGTATGACACACTAACTCTTCTCCTGTCTTATCTTGAAAACAATAAAAATTAATTAATAAAAAAAAAATATTAAGCTTTAACATTAAGTTTCAATATTTTGTGTTCCCTCCCCTCGCCTTAATGACGGTTCTTCATTGACCTAATCATCTTCTGAATCGATTCTTGCGGGATACCGTCCTACTCCTCTATCAAAGCCAATTTCAGCTCATTTACACTTGAAGGAGCAGGATTTCTGGAACGAACCCTTTTCTTCAGTGCATCCCACACGTGCTCAAGGGGATTCAAGTCCGGGCTGAGCGCTGGCGAGTTCAATGTGGCGATACCGACATCTTCGAGGTATTCAGTTGTGGCACGGGAAGTGTGACAACGAGCGTTATCGTGCATAAGGAGGAAGTCATCACCGATATATCCCGCATAGGGAACGACATGTTCCAGCAGTATATCCGAAATGTAGCGGTCTGAAGTTAGACCGCCTCCTCGTCCCCCGCCAGGCACGAAAACAAGCTCCGTTTTACCGTCGAACGAAATGCCGGCCCACATCACAAAAACAGCTCTGTGCAAATCGCTCCCCAGGCCGCCTGTAGACCCGACCCCTTCTGTCGCTGCCGTGCAAATACATTCTGCATTCGTCGGAGAACAAGGCTCGCCTCCATTGCTCAACATCCCAATCAAGATGGGAGCGAGCAAATTGAACGCGTGCTTGTCGGTGACTTGCCGTAAGTTTCGGGCTTGTGGCAGGCCTTTTTGGAGTCAAATTAGCTTGCTTAATTCTTCGACGAGCTGTCCACTCGCTGGCAGCTACCCCACTAACATTTCGGAGCTCCTGTTGAACGTCGACACCAGTCAAATGTCGGTTTCGGAGAGAGGTTAACTCGATGAAACGGTCATCCCTCTGCGATGTGCACCGGCGCCGTCCAGATCTTGGTCTCGGGATAAAGCTACCAGTCTCCCGAAAGCGTTTATGAATTTCCGAAACACAGGACTGGCTTATGTGGAGCTGACGAGCGACAGCCCGCTGGCTGAGCCCTTCTTGCAATAAGGCGACGATTTGTACTGCTTCTGTAGGTGTAGTATCCATTGTCTTTCAAGTTCAAGGGTCAAAAGTAGCGGAGATGTGTTTGTCAACGTGTGAAAGCAGACCGAAGAAAATCCGCGATTAAAACATATCTTTTTCTTTATTTCTTCACGTAATCCGGAGTAGCTTCTTAAATAATACCGTGATTTGAATGAGTTTGGTATCAATTTAAAGTTAACAGTTAAACCTTTAAAATGGTACCATTTTTATTATCCTTAACTATTATTAAGTACTCAGGATCGCGAGGAATCAATTCCAAGTAAGTGATTACATACTTTTGCTCGCGAGTGTATTTACCCGAATAATATCGTAACAATGTTTACTGGCAAATCATATTGATATTTTTTATCGTAAAGATCTAGAACCATATTATTCGTTTAAAATACATTTTATTTAATTTTTATGGAATATACGCGTAGTTTTTCATATCTTCGTAAATAAAGATAGAAAAATTCGGAAAAAAATTTACATGGTGTATTTTAACTTCTAGATGCCGAAAAACGCATAACATGAAAAACCCCGTAATAGGTCATTACCGGATTATTCGCGGGGGACGTCGTTGTATTAATTTTGAATACTCAACCCTGGTTAATTTTAAATTCATTTAGCATAATTATGTTTCGAATTTCCATTGAACTGTTACAACTGGTTGAGGAAAATATCATACAGTAGACATATCTGATTTTTACTCAGCTTTACCTACTCAGTTTTAAAGTCGTTTGCGTATATTCCTAAAATATTCTTTCAAAAAAAAAACAATAGTTTCCATCATCAACCTACATGATGATGTAAGTTGATGATGGAAACTAATGTAACTGCCAAATGTAACTAAAACTAATGTACTTATATAATATCCACTGCTAAATATAGGCCCCCAATAAATACTCAACTGAGGGTAATCCCTGACCAAATCTTTGACAAATATATGTAGCGTATGTCAATCTCCAAAACAATACATTTCCTTGACTGTAAATTATAATAACATGTAACAGTCGCAACCCAACAGTTGGCTAGAATATCAAGGATGTGCTTAGCAATAAATATTGGTCATATCATATCCCATAGTTAATCTCGTGTGACGTATAATTAATCATACGAGGTCCAGTTGCCTTCTTGAGGCGACAAATTAATGGATCCTGATATACTTAGGTACAGGATCTTGTGAGACCGTGTTGATAATATATTTCTTTAATTGATTTAAATATTGAGTTTAGTAGACTACACAAAATCTTTCAATTAACTTATTTATACTTACTTATTTTTTATTTTATTATCTTTATATAACGTCAAACAAATTTAATCCGCAATAATAGGTTAAATGTACAAACAAAACTTAAGCTTAGAATAGATTTACAATCATCAACGTTTAAATCGAAAAACAATACAATTATTCTGAAAATTGAGAGAAATTATGACTTGTTCGAACGTCGTAGTTCGTTTTTTTCAAAACTAAATACAATTCTAGAAATAAAAACATAATTAATATGTTTAGATGCAAGTTAAAACTACCTACTTTACTTAATTTTACAATCGAAAATTCTACTTAGCTCCCAACGGTATTAACTAATAACTAACCATGAATATGACTTGTATAAAACACAGAAAAGTATTAGATAGGTATCTTAAAACAAACACAATAAATTATAAGAAAAAGAGAGAAATCAACACAATCGTTCAAACCATTTTACAATAACATGTCTCGTATTGTTTAAAAGAAAATTCAGGACAAAAAAAAAACAATCTAGACCGGGGCAGATGCTACGCAAACACGTAATAACCAATTTCGCTCCTGAATTATTGCGTCCGCAATAAAACATTATGTATTGTTATTTTATTCAAGCCCGAGAAAAGTTTATTGAACACCCCAATTCGTTTTAATGCTTTCAATATTTTTACAGCACCAAACAAACTTGTAGCAATTACTTCAATAAAATGTATGTGAGGAATCTTCTTACTATAGATCACTCACCCAATTTCTCATCACTATACACGGTTACTTTAAAGTCGTCCTTGAACCGAAAGCCATAAACTCGATCATCGAACTCGAAACGATTGGAACCATTTTTTTCAAAAAGTAACAATAAAATTGCTGTTCAGTACATTTATGTTCGTCTAAGGCGCTTTGCACACGGAGCAACTTAAGTTGACGCAACTGGCAACTTTTTAAAAGTTTCCTGTAAAAGTTGCTAGTTGCCATAAAGTTGCCGGTTGCCGCAACTTTTTGGCAATTTGTGAGCAACTTTTTTAGCCGAGTTGCAGTGTTGCAAACTTAGCGGTATTACCACTAGGTCTGGTGGATTGGGACCCCCTTCTGGTGGTCAGAATTTGTATCTGGTGGGTTGTGGATTTTTTAGTGGGCAAGTTTTAGGTTGATGGTTTTCAAAAACAAAATTGAAATAAATTTACAATACTAACACTTTCAGTGTACTTATCCGTTAGATGACTGTGGTATAAAAAAAGAAAAAGTAATCGTACTGATAACGCTACAAGTTATTCAGGTCGACAAAAAAGAGGGTAAGAAACATCATTCTCTTAGAAAACAATCCTATTTAGTGAGCCCGAGTGGCTGTGGAGCAGGACTAGCATTTAGCCAAGCATTTTTGTCCGTGATATAATCATCTAACTTATAAAATGCTTGACTACATAGTATGCGTTTTATGCATGGTTTAAATTTTCTCTCATTTAGTTGGGGAATATCAAGAAGTATTTTATTATAGAATTTTACACATTACCCCAAATAGAAGTGTTTACTTAGTGGGAAAAACCACTAAGTTAATGGCAACACTATGCCGGGCACAGGGCGAGGGAGGGAGGGTGTGAAATCGAATATTTGACAGTTGCTAGTTGCGGCAACTAGCAACTAAATAAGTTGCTAGTTGCCGCAACTGGAAACTGTTGACGATTGCCGCAACTCGCAACTTGAGTTGCTCTGTGTGCGCAGTCCAATTGAATTACATGTAAACAGCGAGTTGCCAGTAAGTTGCCAGTTGCCAGTTGCTGCAAAAGTTGCTCCGTGTGCAAAGCGCCTAACTCGTCAAAGTGTACTGAACACCTGATTTTTTTTATTGTTACTTTTTGAAAAAAATGGTTCCAATCGTTTCGAGTTCGATGATCGAGTTTATGGCTTTCGGTTCCAGGACGACCTAAAAGTAACCGTGTATATCGAAAATTTGGCAGGAAAGTAGTTCATAGCTAGAAGACGTAGGCTAAGAAAGTATTTTCTAAAATTCATTTCCGAAGAGGATGAAACGGGGATCTAAAGTTTGTTTGGAGAAATAAACTTTGACATGGACGAAGTCGCAGACAGAAGCTAGTTAGAAATAAATATTTGATATATAGGTAAGTATTTTTAGAAAAGGTGGCAGCAAAATGGTTGCTCCACTAGTTTCCTTTACACAGTAAAAATATCATACTACTACTGTTAAGATTTAAGCTTAAAAATCACGCTCATTTAAGCTTTTACTAACAGAACCCTCACCAAGCAGGACCCAGTCACACTTGACCGAATTTTTGAAGTGAAAACTTCTTTAGCGGCGTTGAGCACTTTTTCTGTAATGGGTATAAAATCTTAAACTCGCGTCAGGACACGTGACCTGATCGAAAAAGCGTAAGACGGATGGAGAGTAGACAGCTATCCCCTCTCTACGGCGCGGCGAAAATTTATGCCTGGGCCTACTGTTTCGTTTAGGCAGCGCAGGGCGCTTGCGCAAATGTTCGTGTATAACTTTTTAATGTAAAATAATTGTAATAGTTTTAAAGTGTTAAATTTTTAATGTAATATAAATTGTCATGTTTGTGTACGATAGCGCAATAAATGAATATTGTATTCTACCACATAAATGATAGTACTTTTATACTGATAAAGCAATTGGTGCAAAATTATTCCCTAACCATTCCAAAATATCAAACATGCTCAACGTTTATAATCAAGTTTTCACTTCTGCCGGCACTCCCGGAGTGCAACCCGTCTTTTTTTGTACATTTTTTTGTCCGACTCAAGAATCCTTGTAAAATATGTGAGTAAGTAGGGACGTTGCCATTTCAGTTTTTCTTTCACGAACAAAGTCACAATAACAATGTTACTTTGTTCCAAGATTTGTTTTGTAATATATTCTTCTTAGCATTAGTTTTAATAAAACCTGTTTCGTTACCTGATATCTTTTGCTCAGACTAGACTCTGAAAATTGTATGTCTAGCCATTCTCTAACAAGTTATCCAATACCTAGGAGTTGTATAAAATAACGAAAGTTTTATATTAAATTTGTGGACATGCTCTCCGGGGAAGCGCAGAAAGCCACCTTATTGTATTGAAGAGCCACCTGCGCGATGTCAACGGGAGTTGCCAGTGTTGCCACAGTTTCAAAGGCGGGAAAACATCATCTTTATTCAGATGGAAACGTTGGGAAAACTTTTCAGTATTGTAAAGTAACAGATTTACAAGTTTTTCGAATAGTTTCAAATACAAAATAAGCAGACGAAAGATATTATCCAAAAGTTGAATTCCAATATGAAACAAGAACAGAACGAGACGCGAGAGTAAAAAAGAAAATTTAAATTTCATTTAAATAATGAAGTAGCACTTAGATCGTTAGCATTCAAGGCTTATCTTAGAAAAAACTCGCTTATCACAATAATAGGCTGAAAACCTTACACAAAAGTCAATTGTACAGGATCCTAAAGTTGCCAAACTTACGTCATTTTAAAAACGCTGAAACTTTGAGGATATACAGATAATTATTTGTCGTTAAGATGGTATGCGTACTTACTAGTTCCAAGGCTAGGCTCTTTTGCAGGTATCAGGTTTAAAAGGGACCTGGATAAGGACCCATCATTAAAATTAACAAGTTTACCCAAGTATACTTTTACGTACGTAATTACGCATATATCTTGACTACATAATTATTTCTTAATCGATTTGCAAATGTCTTAGGTCTGGCGACTCTCGGATCTCAGTCTGCAAGGCTGTATAAAACTTTAAGAAAAAATGGCATTTCATCAAAGTCTTCTTAGTTTTTTGGGGCAACTTATTTTGCATAATTTACAAAATATGAAAGAGTTTTACTTGAGCCTTGTTTAGGCCACAATGGACCAGTAGCGCCTTTTCAGTAAATTCAGGCGCAAGCAGCAGATTATTTATTCAGATATTCAATTTTTTTTACTCGCCAGGGACAAAGACAAACAGAGAGGACTCTTGATTTATTTATATTCATTGCAGAATCAAAAGAACAAAGCTTCTCCACTGAGACAGCTTTTCGGGTTATGTTTGATATTATTTATAGGTACCTCCTAAGGAGTTATACTATTTGTGACCCAGATTATAAGTAGGTACAATCGTTTTTTTTGTGAAAATATTTTTTAACCACGTGATTAGGGTTCTTTGGTTGTTATTATTAATTTTATACTTGTCTAAGGGTTTTTTTCACCACCCCTGAATAGACAATTTACACCAGATAGATTTATTAAAAAATTGAACAGATTTGATACAACCTATCTGTTAAGCAATTTAATACGAACTTGTCTGAAGGTAGTAAAACAATATGGTTACTTTAAGGACAAAATTCCTTCCAAAGTAGGTTACTACCTAAAATAAAACAAAGAGTTACTTTGATTCTAAACTTGTTTATAGGTTGATTTAGTTTCGAATTCAAATATAGTTTTTTGAAAGCTTTTCGGAACTAAAGTCTAATAAAAACGACATCATATAAGTACTTTGCATACTTTATCTTTTTAAACAAAATTACACTAGTTTTTTGTAGAATAAAAGTTTACCCGCCCGCTCGATAGATGGCGATGATCGATTTAAAAGCGAGCTATGGTTTCGTTCACAGCCCACGTTCAATTCAAGCCGGTTTTAGTTCTCTGTTGAAGCAGGAACGCTTACCTATATGACTGGGGCAACGAAAGCAATTTTTGTAAGATTCATTTTATAATGAATCTAATATTTCCATGAAATAATTCGTCTTAGGTACTCAAATAGATGGACACTGGTGTTACTATTACACCCTCATTACCTTTAGTTCATTTTTGTAGCAAATATTTTAAGCAGAAATATTTTATTTTATTTTGATTAGTAGGAAAACTTTTCATAATTCTATAGTTAATTAGTCAGTTGTTAGATAAAATTGATGACATTTTGCAATTTGCCATACAAAATATAGGTAATATGAAAATCGCGTTTTGATAACTAATAAAAAGTATGCGAATATGTGGGTACAGTCGGTAAGAGCTGTTACCTGACACAAGTGGATCGCTTTAGAATGATACTATGTGTATAGATAGGTATCTATACACTTAGTATCATTCTAAAGTAATTTTCTCTTGAAGTATTAATTACGATATGATGTCACGAATATAATAAATACTACTACTACTACTATTATGCATACATAGTTTAGCATTATTATGCTAAACTATGTATGCATAATAGTCAAAGTAGCTTATCTAAAAGTTTTATTCGTTATTCCGAGAGAATATCATTTTAGACTTTTGCTAACTGTTTACATGTTCATGCTCGCAACTGTATGTAGTTCTAAAAAGTTAAACAAACGTATTTCACCAGGTAAAAACCCCTACAACAGATAGGGAAACTTGAAATAGGGTGGGCCGTACACGTACTCCCAAAAAAGTTGGCCCACCGGATTTGAATAAATCTCTTCAAAAAGGGATCTCAAACTTGAACGTGTGGGTTTTTTATTTACACTTTGTAATTGCTCTGTGTGCTTTGTTTGGGAACAAATAATACCCTTTAGTCGCTGTAGATGTGACATACTTTACCGAGTTTGTCAATGGCTATCGAACTATTAGTCTAGTACTGTTTAGACTTCTTCAGAAAATGCGTAGGTATTTTAGAGGCTCTGGCTGGATATGCCGTATACTAACTATTTCTTATTATTTACTAGCAATCTCCCCAAGTCGCGCATTTTCCATACGGATCCCTATCATTTTTTTTTTAATATAATAGGTATAGCCTATATTACACGGGTATAGTGTAGCATCCCAACAGTGAAAGAATTTCTCTAATCGATTCAGTAGTTTTGGAGCCTATTTAATGCAAACAAACAATCAAATCTTTCCTCTTTATAGTATTAGAGAGTAGCGACCCGCCCCGGCTTCACATGGGTGTTATCGTCCATGAAAGCTCCAGGCGGCTAAACTTTTTCCAACACCAACAATTATTGTTAGACGAAGTCGCGAGCATTAGCGAGTTTATGATTTAATTATGTAATTATTTTGTTTTTTTCCTTATCGTTGCTGTAAGTAAATATCTCGTAATTAGTTGCTGTAAGAAAATACGCGACTTGGGGAGACCCAAGTCGCGTATTTTCCATACGGATCCCTAAGTTTTTTGAAAATATAATAAAGCCTATAAGACCCGAGTGTAGTGTAGCGTCCCAACAGTGAATGATTTTTTCAAATCGGTTCAGTAGTTTTGGAGCCTATTTAATGCAAACAAACAATCAAATGTTTCCTCTTTATAGTATTAGAGAGTAGCGACCCGCCCCGGCTTCACATGGGTGTCGTCCATGAAAGCTCCAGGCGGCTAAACTTTTTCCGACACCAACAATTATTGTTAGATGAAGTCGCGAGCATTAGCGCGTTTATGATTTAATTATGTAATTATTTTGTTTTTTTCCTTATCGTTGCTGTAAGTAAATATCTCGTAATTAATTAAATAACATTTAATTATAACCTAAAAATTAATGTTTATCTAATCATAATTTTAACTCTGAAGCGTAATACAAATCAGGAAAATAGAATGTTTGCATTTTATTTCTAAAATTAAAACCGTTACAATATTATAATTATTAGTCACTATGTTTATTTTAAACAAGCTTATGCCAGCGGCTGCGTTCGCATGAATTTCGGTTATAACTGGGTATTTTCTTTCGCGGTACCCTAATTGTTTTTCTAAAATTAAAGTAGCTTAAGATACTCCTTATAACAATAGATATCTGTCTGTGAAAGTCCCGCCAAAATCAGTCGAGCCGTTTCGGAGGAGTGCGACCACAAACGCTGTGACACGGTATTTTTGTATAGATTAAAACAAACAGTATATTTCTACATAAATGCATGCATAGTTCAACCACACACACCGCGAATGATGTCACTTCACCATATCGTCGACAAATACTAAGAAAATAAATATATGGCATAATAGTTTCTAAAAATGGGAGTATTGATATTCTGTCGGAACTTGAACAATAAACAAAGTAGAAATAAGAACATCGTCATGTCTTGTGACTCACCAAGGACAGAGGACACATTTGAGAATTAAGTCATTTGTGTAGGCAAACCTGTATGAACTTTTAAACAGACGTATTCTAAAAGCTAGATTTAGATTTAAAAACAACTCGTGTGTGAACAGACAATGTTTTCCGGTGTTTTGTTTTGTAAGACTTGCTTGCTGGGTTAAATTTTAACTCTAAGGATATGTGGTTGCTAGCACTGGCCGTACTGTATGCCATTTTGTAATATTTATTTATACCTTATACAACATAATAAGTAAAAAGGCGGACTTAATGCGTAAGATATTCCCCATCAATGCCAACCTCCCCCAACCCACTCCTTCTTCCTTGTTCCCTCTCTTTTTAACACCACATAGTAAGAACTATGCGTAAGTTAATTTTTATGGAAATAATAATCCGAATAATCGAGTTAACTGGCAGAAATCTTCACGTAAGGAAAAGCGTTATGCCCCAGGCGATCTTCCCTCTCTATTTACTTTTCTCCGTCTCTTTCTATTAACATAATAAAAAAGCATGAAAATGTATAAGCCTTTGTGTTGACTCGAAATATAAGAAATATTGATTCAAAATTTTGCTAGATTCCAATTAGTAATATTCACATTAAGATGTAACATACTGACATACAAAGACAAACAAAATAAAAAAAATGAATGTGGGATTATATGGCAAAATAAACGAGAAATACTTTTAAAAACTTTTATTTATTGACACACCCGAAAAAAGATCGCCGTTACACCGTACGTCTGTCGTAAGACTGCGTCATCTCGCTGTTACACTCACACACATACTTCCCTCTCTTTCATCCGCTGCGTTCCGCTTTGACAATATTATGCTGCATTCATACTTAAGCTTGATACAAAATCATTATCCCACAGTCGGCCATCCTGATTCATGTCTGTCCTCAGACATGCACCCGAACATACGTCGCTAACTTTCATCTTATTTTTAACAGAACTACTAATACAACAATACACTAATACAACATCAGAGTAACAGCATAACATCACATAGTTACAGTTTTATTTTAAAGGGGACATCATAAAATAATAATTCAAAGAGACAACATAACATTGTTAATGTTCCTAAAAAAATGTTTACACACTGACATTTATCGTTGCAGTAGGTACAGTAAAGATACAAATACAGATCTCTTAACTCTTAATAACAATAGACTAAGCTTACATCTAACAAAACACAGTGTTTAACAAAACATTGCACACAACCTTTCATACACAAACCTGAAACAAGAAAAAATTAACAAGCAACTCTCACCTATTAGGTTAATGAGTTCACAGCTGGCCACACCTTCATGTAATCTGCTGAACTAGAGGTTACGCTAGGGCCTTCAGTATTCGGGTTGAGCTTTTTCACGTCATACCTGTTGTTTCTCTTTGCTTTTACGACTCGATAGGGGCCAAGATATTTAGCTTTAAGCTTCATTCCCGAGCCGAATTGCGTGCGTTTTATTGCTACCAAGTCTCCTTCATTGTACTTCATACTTTCTTTTCTATTCTTATTAAAATTTCTTATATTTTCTTCTTGAACTTGTAGAATTTGCTCTTTAGCTTTCTCTCTAAGTTTTTCTCTCTCCTCTGAATAGCTTTCCCTTTCTTCTTCTGAAAGCAAATCATAAATCTCGATGTCTTCCTTCATTCTCATCTTTGTCCCAATCAATAGTTGATAGGGTGTAGTGTTTATGCTTCGCTGGAAAGTACTATTTAGAGAACGCTGTAATCTACTTACATGCCTATACCAGAGAGCAGGGTTCTCTATGCACATCTTGGTAAGTACAGAGATTATAGTGCGATGGACTCTTTCCACTTGGCCATTTCCTCGAGGCACACCCGTCGTAATTTTGATGTGTTGTATATTTTCGTCTTTACAATACTCTTGAAACTCAGTGCTCGTATAAGCCGTTCCTCGATCAGTTATAAATCTGGTTGGATTGCCAAAATGTTGTTGGTGAATTTTCAACTTTTCTATTGTTTCTCGACTTGTGGTGCTTTTAGTGGGAAATATCCAAGTGAACTTCGTAAATGCGTCAACAATCGTGAGGATATGGTTATACTGCTTCTTCGTCTCCGTCATTGGACCAATGTGATCCAAATGCAGTGTATGTAGCGGTGACTCTTCCTTTTCAATCGGAGTTAGGGGTCCTTCTTGTTTTCCCTCTTTACGCGTAGCTAATAGACATGGAATGCAACTTGTAATAAACTCTTCAATTTTCTTATCAAGGTTCTTAATAAAATAGTCTTTACCAATTAATTCAATCATCTTCCTTTTGGAAAAATGTCCATTTGCATGTGCTCTTTTAATGATTTCATTTTCCATAGACTTTGGGATCACTAAGTGCTTTTCCACCCCTTTGTAAAGCAATCCATTATCAGTATAATAATCACCGTATGTTCTCTCCCGTAAAATCTGTAATATAGCTTTTAGACCATCATCCAACTGTTGTGCTCTTCTGATCTCATCGTGCAACGTTACTACAGCTACATATGGGTTTCGGCTTAATGCATCAGTATGCTTCATCCTCGTTCCTGGCCGATGTTCAACCACAAAGTCAAACTCCTGCAGAAGCAATGCCCATCTTGCAACCCTTGTACTCAAGTCTTTCTTCTTAAGCGTCATCTGGAATGCTTGGCAATCAGTAACAATCTTAAATCTTATACCATATAAGTAGTGCCTAAATTTCTTTACCCCTTCAATAATAGCCAGACTTTCCAGTTCATAACTGGTGTACTTTTTTTCCGCATCATTGGTTTTACGACTCATGAAATATACTGGATGTAGTCCACCGTCATCATCAGATCGCTGCATGAGTATAGCTGCGTAAGCCAGAAGCGATGCGTCTGTATGCATTTCTGTCTCCAATCTTGGATTAAATATTTGTAAAACTGGTTTAGTAGTCAAACGCTCCTTCAAACAATTAAATGCACACCGTTGTTCATCATTGAATTCAAAATTGACATCTTTCTTAAGTAAATCTGTAAGCGGCTGTGCTATTGATGCAAAATTCTGGACATACTTCCTAAAATACGACGCTAACCCAATAAAACTTTGCAATTGCTTAATTGTTCTGGGTTCTGGAAACTTTGTAACGGCATCAATCTTTTCACTGGCAGGCCTTACTTGTCCATTCTCAATCGTATGACCTAAATAGGTTATGCTTCGACATATCAGCTGTGCTTTTTTCCAATTTATTTGCAGGCCATATTCAGACGCCACTCTTAAAACTTCCCTTAATCTATCAACGGCTTCCTGTTCATCTTTTGCTGGAATAAGAATATCATCAACAAATATTAGAACAATCCCTTTAGATATTAGTTCTCTGAAGATTATGGTCACAAATCTCATGAAATAGTTAGGGCAAACAGACAAGCCAAATGGAGCTTTCAAAAACTCGAACTGACCATGATGTGTAACAAATGCAGTATATTTTACCGACTCACTGCTGACACTCAGATGGAAAAATCCATTTTTTAAATCCAGTACACTAAATACTTTTGCCTCAGCCAACTTGTCAATGTAATCCTCAATAATGGGCAATGGAAACTCATCTTTTACAATTTTACTATTTAATTTTCTATAGTCAACGCACACCCTTGTAGTACCGTCTCTTTTGCGAACAAGAACCAATGGACTGGCATATTCAGAATAACTTACACGTACAATTCCTTGCTCGAGCCACTCCGCAACTTGTTCTTCAACAACCACCTGCTCCTTCAGTGATATGCGCCGTGGACGTTGCACCACCGGGACATCATCTTTCACAATTATTTTCAACTGGATAGGAGCTTCTTTAATTTGGCATGGTTGATAGCTCTCAACCATCTGAACAACCTCTTCTTTAAGGTAAGTATTACTTACATGGCCAACCTCAACACTGCAACAAAAACAATTAATTTCGTTCATCCATTCCACAGGTTTCATCCACACAGCACTACCATTCATAACCGTTATAACATTCTTAAGAAATTCGTGACCTATGATTACATCAAAAGGCGTACAGTCCTTAGGTACCACATAGAATGACACATCGTCGTATTTCGTACCGTCGATCACAACATTTGTCGATAGACGACCTAATGACTCCACTTTAGCGGATCCAAGTCCAGACAGTGTTATGTTATTGTTCAGCACTTTACTGACGTTAGCACAAAACTCGGAAGATACTAAGTTCACATCACTACCCGAATCAATAAGCGCACTTGTCGTTTTTCCACATAATTCTACGATTTTTAAAGGTTTTTCCCGTCGCGAATGTTTGTTTACATCGCAAATGTCAGATCCAATTTGACTTTGACATTTGCTGTCTATGTCGTCATCTGTCATCTTGACACTGTCATTCTGTGCGTGTGACGTATTATCCGCGTTGTTGAACGATGATTGACCGAACATTGCTTGCTTGGTCGTCGTACGTTCGCCGCTCCCGCTCCCACTTGTCGATGCGCCGTTGTTTTCTTTCTTATCGCCGGAACCGGAACTACGCCATCTTGATGAGCTCGTATCTTCCTTACGGCCGGCTACCGCCGCCATATTTTTCTTATGCGGGCACTTCGGTGAAATATGACCGTATTCGTTGCAGTTAAAGCACTTTGGACCTTGTGCCTTCTGCGGACAGTCTTCCGACACATGATCGCCGTCACCACAGTTATAGCACCTTTTCAACGTTTTTTCGTGTCGCATGATGCCGCGTTTTTCATTTTTGTAGGTACTTCTAGAATGTTCCAGTTTCATCTTTTCCTTAACAGTCTCGTAGATTTTAAATTTTTCTTTCAGATCAGGATACGTCGTTACACCGTATAGCATGATTTTGTTAGTCTCGTGGTCGACTATGCCATCAACAATATATTTAATAGCCACGTAATCGGGTATCTTACCCCGTTTCCCCAACTCCTTCATGACCAACATATAGTCAATACAACTCTCGTCACGTCTTTTCTTTCGTTGGCTCAGAAGCTCGTGTATTGTTTTGATGTCGACGCTGTCGGGGAACTCTTTACTCAGGGCCGCCTTCAGTTCTTCCCATGACTTGTGAGGGCGTTCAGCTTGCATCCAAAGCTGTGCGGTGCCTGATAAGGATCTCCGCGCCATCAGCAGCTGTTGTAACGGTGTCCAACCACATATTTCTCCATTTTCCTCCACGTCTTGTATCCATCGCGCCACTGGATACGTCTTATCTTGACCGGTGAATTTAGGTATTATGTCCGAAGTTAGGTACAACATCGAGTTTAGGCCCGTACGTGATTCGTCTTTCGTCATTTTCGAATTAGTTTTTTATCTCCGTTATCGTCAGCTCACCGTTCGCCGATACCGTCGTAATTATCGTCGGCCGCCGTTGATTTTTTGAATAGGTACCGTTCGTCGTTCGTCGCCGTTGACCACGCCACGTGCCGGCCTCCGTCGTCCGTTGTTTATTCACTTGTTAAACTCGAACTCGTGTCGTTATTTTGCCAATCCCGGACGAGCCCCCAAATTTGTGGGATTATATGGCAAAATAAACGAGAAATACTTTTAAAAACTTTTATTTATTGACACACCCGAAAAAAGATCGCCGTTACACCGTACGTCTGTCGTAAGACTGCGTCATCTCGCTGTTACACTCACACACATACTTCCCTCTCTTTCATCCGCTGCGTTCCGCTTTGACAATATTATGCTGCATTCATACTTAAGCTTGATACAAAATCATTATCCCACATGAATATTTTCATTAATATCTCTATTAATATCTCTTAGTCTGTACTGTTTTCACTTTGCCTTTGTCTGATTTTAATCTAGCTTTTAGTTTTTATATTGTAACTTTCATAGGAATTTCAATACGCGGAACACATCAACTTATCATCGCTCGTTTACTTAGAAATATACAACAGAATAGCAACTATAATATAAAATTGACCTAAAAATCATGCTGGTACGTGTCATATTCCATGTACCTAATATTATTACAGCAATATTCATTAAAGTTCTTGAGTAGTCTTCAAATAAAATTTTATATGGCGTTCTCAGAATACGTCGGCGAACTTCTTAGTGGATGATCTCAGAGTTTAATATTTCGTAAATTATATTCTTGGTAGCGGTTGTTGCGGTCGCGTCGCTGTCTTGAATAGCTAGACAGTATGGCACCGATCACCAAAACTGGTCGTGCCTGTCTAGATCGATGTGGCACTCAATTGCACATTCATTTTTATTCAAGGATCGATACACGGCTATAAAACTTTGCATTTGCATTGTCGTGATTTGTCATAATGATACTAAATTATGTATGTGTCATGAATTTGACTCGGTTGGAACAGAGTAATTGAGTGATGGATCTGACAAAGTTGGTGCAGTGTTTGAGCGTTTTGCTGCTGCTCGATTCCAGCACGGAACAAATATTTGTATGGCCTATATGTAGTTGTTTTGGGTCTGGTTGCATGTGTATAATTATGAGATTATATATTTATAAATACACGAACGACATAGTAATGTCTATTGTTTTTTTTTTCAGTTAAGTACAATGTTTTTCTAAAACCTTGCCGTGCCTTGCCTACCTTGCCTTGCGTTTATTAATAAATGTCTACAGATGACAGATTTTAATTAAATGGCTTAATATTATCATAATAATGCCCCTGAATGTTTAACCGACTTAAGAAGAGGTGTTTCTCTATTTTATATTCATTCTGGTATGTTATTTTTTCTGGGTGGCGTTTTGTGGTTTCTGCCTACCCCCGTGGGAAAAGGCGTGAGTTTATGAATGTATGTTCATTCTTTGACATGTTTTCAATGAACACTCTTTGACTTACGTTGCGTGTGTGTTTTTCCTGAATCTTACACAGGCATTTTTAAAACTGACCTCATTTAAAA
Source organism: Hoplodrina ambigua (assembly GCA_949774945.1). Classification (NCBI taxonomy): domain Eukaryota; kingdom Metazoa; phylum Arthropoda; class Insecta; order Lepidoptera; family Noctuidae; genus Hoplodrina; species Hoplodrina ambigua. The sequence goes on from OX458976.1 coordinate 3,891,174, forward strand.
ACTCACACATAAAAATATGAAACGCTTCCACCAAGGCCGCTGCAAGTTGGATTGTATAAATCTTAGAGATTACGAATAACATTTTTATAGCACCATGATTTAGGTACTAGAGCTTTGTGCACTGGGATTTCAAAGGCGAATAAATAAACGGGCGCGGGCTTAATAGCGTTCCGTGTGTTTCTAGCAGTCTAATGTTCATGAGGCGTTATTGCCTATAGAAACCTATACTGCTAACGAGAGTCTAAATAAATATTGGTCAAGGTTCCTATGAGTAGGTAGTATTACGTATTGTTCGTGCCGAGATCTCAGATTCCCACACAATTTGAGTGTTAATGAAAAGCAATCTAATACGATGTTCTTAGATTGTTATCCTGTGAGTCGTAATAAGTTGACAAGGGAATTAGATTACCTACGTTTTTTGCTCAGCAATTCCGACTATAGATAAGACTATTAAGACTCATATTCTATTGTTCCTAAGCATTTGTTGAAATCGTCTCAGACATCAAAGCTTTAGCAGCGCTATTCTGTTAAAAAAATTACCTCTGAATTTATGTGATGTAAGCTGTTATACCACTGTTTGCTAGGAATCGGCATCTCATCTCAGACTCACTTCACCGAAATTCACCAAAGGAGATTTTTACAGAACAACCAAGTTTCAACAGCATAGTTCTTATAGTTTCGGAAAAAAGTGGCTGTGACAATCGGACGGTCAGACAAATAGACAGACAGTCATGGCGAATCCATAAGAGATCCTTTTTTTGCCATTTGTCTACGGAACCCATAAAAAGCGTTCTTTTTAATTGTACCTAATACTGTATTGGTCAAAGTTAATTTATCTAATTTATTATTGAGGATATCAGTTGCGGGGGTGTGACGCGAAACCATTGTCTTTCTCACTGTTATGGCATGTTCAGTAAGCATTTATTATCAGATCTCCATGTGTGGTGACCGATTTATTTTATTTTTAATAGACGCCCATTAATTTCTTGAGACATAAACAGATTAAACAGCCTTCGTATTTTTTTGTAGTTAATACCAAGTAATTTTTTTTCAGCTTTCGACATTATTTTGTAACTAGTTTCTGCCTGTGATTTTGTTCACGTGATAGTCAAGTAGGTATTTCATGAAATATACAGTGTTAGTGTAAATACCGTTATCCTTGAAACCAGTGGTTTGGTTTCACTAATAGAACGTAAATTCAATGAAAAAAAATATCTTTTTTTTTAAAGTAAAATCTCCATTTTTCTCAAATTTATTTCACCCTATATTACAATGATGTAATTAGTTAAAACTTATGCAGGTAGTTATAACGGACGGCCAATGCAGCAGATCAACGCCCTTTGCGGTGATTACGTAACTCGGACGCATAGTATCTATGAATTTACGGACGGTGTCGGACAGATTTTATTCTAATTTTTGAAAGAAAACTTTATTTATTTATTTTAAATTCAGATAAACATTTTTTATAATAAATCAAGTACCTATTGTTTTAGTGACAACGGTGTTTACACTAACAGTCTGTAGTGTAGCCGTTAAAGTAGCTTTTTATCAGTGGAAAGTAATTTGTAATAGAACCAGTACTTCTAGAGATTATCTCTTGCAAACAAAAAAATAAACATACTTTACTTCTTTTTAATAATAGTTTAGATAATTATAAATTACTAGCTCCTGCGCGCGACTTCGTCCACGTGTTTCTGTTTGCCTCGAGCACCTAGCGGTATGAAATATACGTAACGACCTATTGTCATACCTACCAAATATACCAGTACATAAAAAAGTATATAAAAATCGGTCGAGTCATTTCGGAGGAGTGCAAGGACAAACACCGTAACACAAGATATACGTAGATATGTATAAGACATTAAGCGTATCATATACACTGTCTACTAAACGTAGGCTAACGTGTAAGCGCTCTATTTAATCTTCATACCCTATTATTGTCCTAATCACACACTGTGCAATAAGATTCGTAATAAAATTGTTGCAATTTTTTTAATTACGTATCCACCCTTGCAATACAAGTAATGGTACCTAATTACAATATCAAACATAATGCGCTTACAGTTATTTTATTCTAACGAGTTCTGTGTAATAAATTATTCAGTAATCATTGTTGCAAATAAATTAAAAAAGCAATTAAAGCTTTTAAGTAGTTCGTTCAGTCATAGCTTCAATGATAGAACCGCACACTAGCAATAAATGTTCGCATTTATAATAAATTAATGTCACAATGCAGATAGGATACCTACGTTAAGTCTATTAAACGGCACGTTGTTTATTATATAGAAAACAATAGATAAGCGAATCTGTTTGTAGCAGTATAAAGTTCACTACAGCTTATAAGTTGATAGAGTCAAAAAAAAAAAAAACAAATTAAGATTGATAGTTTTCTGTAGAAAGTTTTAAATCTCTTAAGTATTTTAGTCGAATTTGGTCCTGTTATAATTTTATTATTGTTTGAAAGTCAAAGCATTTATTGCAGTTAAATCGTTTACAGGCACTTTTGAAAAGTGTAGTTGATATACCTATCAATTAACGTACTTTTTATGACCTATCAAAACTCGATTTTCCGAAACCACGTATTTGCCGTATTAGACTTTTAAAAATAATCGTACAGATTAAAATATATTAATATTTTTACTTATATTAAGCTCTGATAACAATTACCAATAGTTTAGAAACTCATAGAGGACAAACATATGAATAGAAGATTATATTGTTTTGATCCGCAATATCGTTTCTAAGGACCAGTTTTCCTATACCTAGCTCAGTTTATTTAGTGAAGTGTATTTTTTAATATTAATATTAGATTATGAACAACTGCATTTTTTTTTCTACCTTATCCCATTTATTTTCCATGATAATGGCTTCCTGCGTCGACTTCCTCGTCGCGTTTTTGACATCAGAAAATGCTTAGGATGCGCGTAGATGAGATTAGCGATGATAAGCCAAATAGTTTACGTAAAGGTTAGCCTATATTTGGAATGGGCAAAATTTGGTATGAGTTTATTTATTTATTTAGGATCTCCAACAAAAATCACATAACATACACCATTCATGATATACAAACAATAACAAACAAAAAGTATTATGTAGGTATGGGCAGTACCTATAACCTAGCCTAGCCCTTCCTAGCTACCTAGCCTAGTCCTTTTAGAAGACCACAACATGCACAATATAGTTAACAACTACAAGTAATCCGAATAGAAATTAGGAAAATCCAGAAACGAAAATACCTAATAAGAATAACAATAAAATGAATAGAGTAAATAATAGAAACACTTATATTATAATGAATCCAGATACAACATTTCTTATATTTTACCAGAGATTCGCAGATTCCTTTGGTGGTTTTAGCCAATTTTAGCTAAAACCACAACAAGACTTTGTAGGTACTACCTACAAAGTCTTTGTACAGCGGCGTAATGACCTAGGTTTGTATTGTTCAAAGTGGAGGATTTCTTGGGTATCGTATTTTCCCAGTAATTGGGTTAAGGGGGTCAGATGTCATCCGTCCCATGTAGAGAAAGGATGGCCTCTTCTAGCTCGTCTGGAATTATAGCCAAATATACTTAGTAAAGGAAAGTGTCCTTTTCTATTATTTTTTGACACTGGTAATGCGGATGACGTTAGGGTACCTCCTATCTCCTGTGATTTGGGTTTGTTGAGACACCTTAATGTAATAAACGCTTCCACGAGGCAGTATAAAAATTGTAGCCAATGGGTATATCTTAAAATATCTCACAAACCAATATTGGATCTACATTCTTTGGAATCGATTTACGATAATTCAGGATTGATTGTTGATTAGTGAACGATTCACATCAGCTAACACCACATTTCAGAGACCACCACATACTCTTTTGGCGGTTTAAAAACTCTGACACTTGGGTTTGTGGGGTCGTAAGATCTAGAAGGATAAAGAAGAAGACACCAGATTTGGCAGCTACTTTTACTGGATGCTGTTTTATACTTCATTGGTCGTACTTGTATTTAATATCCTTCCAAAGTTTTCCCTCGTTTATGCTCTCAAAGACACGGCCACGGCTCACGGGCCTTCGATGTCGCCTCTGTAGGAATACAGAGGCGACATCGAAGGCCCTTTCAAAGAAGAAAGTACAAAGCGCTCCTGTTATGAAGAATGTGTATAATCACTTGAACACAGTACGATTTAACACAGACATTGTGGATACTACAACTGGATCAGCGGGTTTAATTCAGGCTTTTATGGATTGGTCAATGGAGACATCGAAGATCAAAATATTAAAGATGCTGTTATAAATGAGATTACTGCACATCACAGTATTGTGATCGCACTCAAATTTCGCATAAAAGATAAATTAATAGGTTGCGTGTGAATGAGTGGTTTGACGCTATTCCGTCAGGCACTCATTGCATATCGAATTAATTATTTATTGTGTGCTCATAACGGTGATGCATTATGTCATTGAGTGACTCATTTGGATTAAAGCTTAGACATAGTGGGGACACAGGGTAATCTCTTGAAAAAAAAACACTTGTGGTTTTGGTACAATATTTATGCTTTAACTAACATAGTACCTAATACGAAGATATTTCTGAAGAAGATCTAATTATAATTGTGTTGTTAACTTTCAGTTTTATTCACGACGTTATACGGGAATTCAATAAACAGTTTTTACCGATTGAAAGGTTTTTTTAATACGAATAACTTTTATGACCAATCCTGAAATATGATGCCATATTTTTCTGAAGATCTATTATTTGGAACTAATAAAAAGTGTTATTTATTCAAACTTTATGCAACAAAAACTACAAAGACCGATTTAATGCCTTAGATATTTTCTTACAGTTAAATAATCGTTACCTACTGTAAAGTATTATACCAATAGCCTTTACAAACAAAACACAACAAACAACAAAACAAAACACAACAAAGCAGCAACAAAAACACAACAACAAAAACATAACAAACAAAACAACAAAAAACAAAACATAACTCGCGAAAATTGGGTGTACTAATGGGTACACCTGCTTAACCCTTCGGGGATTAGAGGCATGATGTTATGTTGTTCTTACAAATACATTGCCGTAGAACATGAAGCACATTGTGCCTGCTACCCACCTAAGCCGATGCATAATAAATGCATCTACACTTTGGTACGGAACCTATTACTATGCAGCACACGGGTTTCGGGCGTCATCAATCGGGCCAAATAAGCGAACTGCCTTTTGATATGCTAATATTGTTCCAAAATTCCTCAAGGACAGGATAAGAAGGACTTCATAGACAAATTCTAATAAATTATTGATTTTAAGAGAGTCTATGGACTTTCAGGAATCGAATCGCTCCACAAAGGGCAGTAGGCAATCTCTCCGCCACTGCACCAACCATTTCGCTGTCGGGTGTATATGACTTTTGTTTTATTTCGATAGGTTTAACAAATTTTTGATTTTGATTTTTTTTGATACCGACATTAGAATCAGGACGAATATTAGTTGGTAAATAAATTCGGATAATGACATGAAATACACAACAATGGAAACAATATCCATCTAAATCGAAACACCATGAAGGTTTCTCATCAATCAGGCTTAATAAGTCGTCTTTTGATATTCTAATATTGTTCCCAAGACCACTCAACTAAGGTATGGGAAGCATGTGAGATTATATTAGCCGGATGCTGTTAGAGTACTACTTTATGTGTATACTTATAAGTACGCTTTGTACTCTTATAGAAGTACTTAAATTTTTATATAAAACTGGTAGAAGAGTGGCGATTTATATATATACTTACGTAGTTTTGTTGTACAGTCAGCAACAAAAGTCGATTAACATTTTAGATTTTTAAATCCTAATTATTAAGCACAATATCGAAAGAAATACATAATGAATGTTAAATAAAGATACAATAAGCTCTTATATATTAACTGAAATGCTGAGGAGAAATGCATTGTGTTATTTTGAATCTGTTATGTAAATGATATATAAAATAATCAGTATAAATCGACTTTTGTTGCTGACTTTACTACTAGCTGTTTCCTGCGACTTCGAACGCGTGGTTTATTAACCCATATTAAGTTATGTCTTTGGTTACAGCTCAGGTCTTTTGGATTGTAGCATTATGTGATATTCCCTATACTATTCCTCATGAATCTATCAAAAAGTTTTTCCAATCCACCTCCATAGATCCAGAGATAATACGTTATATACTATATAACGTTTGAGGAGCTCGTGGCTAAGTAATAACAGCCGCACGGGTCGATCCGTCAGGTTAAGCTACGCTTGCCGGGGTTGGTCCGTGGATGGGTGACCATCTTTACACACCGAGACTCCTCCGTGCCTCGGAAAGCACGTTAAGCCGTTGGTCCCGGCTGTCATACGTGGATCTTTGACAGTCGTTACGGGTCGTCAAAAGCCCGAAAGTCTGACAACCAGTCTTACCTAGGGGTATCATATTACCCAGTTACTGGGTTGTGGAGGTCAGATAGGCAGTCGCTCCATGTAAAATACTGGTATTCAGCTGCATCCGGTTAGACTGGAAGCCGACCCCAACATAGTTGGGAAAAGGCTAGGCAGATGATGATACTATATAACGTTTAAACGAACACACAAATAAACAAAATAATTCTTCGGCGTGTATAAATTATCGAATAAGTATGCCCGGTTTCGCTCACCCGAACCTGTATACAACGAATATATTGAATACGATGTCATCACAATCCTCTAATTGGTGAACTGTGGACGAAACGGATATAATATTGTCCATTCTCCATCGCAAATAGGACATAATTTGTAGCCTATAGACTGACCGGACCAGCAGGGAATATTCATGCAAAATTTGAATAGAATCTATCCGGTAGTTATTGCTTGATGCTTCAACATACATAACATATTGTTACAATTTTATTATATGTGTACGTATAATATATAGTTTAGTCAAGTTTTAACGCAACTGCTTGAGATAAATTTTCAAATTGAACATAAAATTAAAGTTAGTAAAAGATGAAATAATATTTATCTGAAAATGGGTCCATGTTTTGGAAAGAAACAAGAGAACAATAATTCTCCCAATAAAAGTAACATCAGCCAATTAGAACGCGCCTCGGGCTATTAAGATGATGGTTTACCTCAAGCTGTGCTGCTCTTATCAGTTAGCTAAATGGCTTTAGGCTTGATCATGACGTATTAAAAAATCTATACTTAATATAACACAACACAACGAACTGAACACATAACTGGACAAAACTGTTACGTTATACATACATACATAAACTCACGCCTTTTTCCCATGGGGGTAGGCAGAAACTACAGAACGCCACCTGCTACGATCCTTACATAAATCCTTTCGCCTCATCTACGTTCATACATCTCGTCATACAAGCACGCCGGTTACGAGTACTCCGCACCTGACCTTTCTGAAGGACCTCACCAATAAGGTCAGTGTAGGTCTTCCTAGGGCGACCCCTCCCGGCGTTGCCACTCACCTCTGCCATATAAATACCTTTTGTCAATCGTCTTTCACTCATCCTCTCAACATGACCGAACCATCTAAGCATACCCTTTTCTATCTTTGTCACTTCATCTTCTTTTAATCCGCAATTCAAGTATAACCTCATATTCCTGTTATGTTATGTTAAAACATATAACAAAGCTGAAGAGTTTCATTTAAGTTTAGGCAAGTTATTCTCGAATTTGTGATTTCGGTGGCCAATCACAACTGAGAGTGAGACTAGCCAAGTACGCAGGAGATATTATAGTGCACAAACAAGACCCTTCCCTTCCCTTATAAGATTGCAGTTATTATATGACATAGGTTGAGTTTAATATACTTAGATAAACACGGGCAAAGCCCGGGTGCAGCCAGTACATAACAAATAGGGAAGATTGCTAACTACGTAAATGACATTAGATCTTTTTACTTCTATTTATCTGTCAAATGTTTCTTTATTGACAAGTTTGCCGCCAATATTTTACTATAATTGAGCTGTCAATAGATTCCTTGTTAAAACGTTGCCGGGAAATGTCGCTAAGTATTTTGACTTATCGGTGATTGGTCGATTTTCATTCAAGATGACTTTGACAAGTGACAAACACTTAGCGGTCTCTTGCGGCAAAGCCTTGAGATGAGATTTCGTTGCCATTTTCAAAAAAAAAAGACATTAATGAAGCAAGGTAAAGAGTGGAGGTTACCTATTTTAACAGTGAGTAGACTAAGCAGACATATAATGATAGAAACTAAGACACCAAAGTCAAAGTCAAAGTCAAATATATTTATTTCAATTAGGCCACTATAAGGCACTTTTGAACGTCATTACATGAAAAAAAACCTTTCACCTTTCACCTTTCTAGGGTTCCGTAGCCGAAAGGACCAACGGAATCCTATTACTAAGCCCCAGCTGTTCGTCTGTCTGTCAGCGGGCTGTATTTCATGAACCGTTACAGGTGAAATTTTCACAGACTGTGTATATCTATTGCAGCTGTAACAAATTAAAGGGGATCCCCATACAAGATACCTACTGAGTTTTTTTCGCATGAAGTATTAAAAAAAATTGTACCCGATTTTTGCCCGATTATCGTATGCGATTCCAACTCGAACTAGGCCGTTGTTTTCCTTCTTCCTTCTCAAATCGGTACAAATTATTTGAGAAAATTATAAAAACATTACCTATACATAACCCTTCGGTAATGTTATACAAACAAAATTTTGTGAGGCGTTACGTTTGTTCGTATACACAGACCATCCTCGTTACACATGTCCGTTAGGTTTGTTTACTCGAGACCTATTTAAATATTCGAGGTCACAAGGGATGAAACAATAAATAAATGTTGAAACTGCGAGATATTTTAATCGTGTTATCGAAAATTTCGTGCTATTGCATTATAATCTATTCTTCAGAGTATAAGATTTGCGAGAATAATATGTTGAAATCAATACAGCCTTTAAATAAAACTGTCTGTTTGTATTATCTACATATGAATAAACATTCAAACACGTAAACAAACGGTACGTTATTCAAAAAACTATAGTTAGTTACTTTTAATAACATCAGCTTTCAGCTAGTGAAAGTCCGGTCAAAAACCGTCCAGCCCATTAGGAGATTAGCCGGAACACCATAGACATATGACAAACAACAATAAAAATAGTAGGTATTTTGATTATTTTTTGTCGTGTATCTGTTGGTCCTGGTAAATGTCCTAAACGGCTAGACTGATTATGACGGGACTTTCACTGGCATACCGCTAATGTTATTAGGAGTAACTAAGGTTACTTGTATATTAGAAACAAAAAACAGAAAACGGTCTATCTATGTGCCAATTTACATCCAAATCTTTTCAACACCCATGATTGAATAAGAAACATCTTCACAAATATTCACATTTATAATATTAGTAGTAACTAGATATTTATTGAGATGTTTAACATCTGCAGGGGGCCCGGCCGGCCGTCTTTTATTTTTTTCATTTAGCAGGGATCCTCAGTTTCATTCTCTTGAGACAGTAACAAAAAAAATTGTTTAAAGTCTCTTTACAGATCTATCAATTCCTTCGTCTCTATGTCGACAGTTTCAATTTCTTGTGCCAAGAGAGGTCCCCAGGTACTAAGCTTTTGTAAACATCAGTCTCCGTATCTTGGGATAACTATTTCTTTCAAACTTATTGATGAGGTACTCTGAAATCTATGCGATATAAAACGGTTTTAACTCTGTATTTTGCTGCTAAATTGGAACTTTAAGTTTATTATGTTGCCGGGGTTGCGGGACGTCTTAACAGGATACCGTGGCCCCGAAACGTAAAGGGCAACAGAAGGAACAGGGTGGTTTTTTAGTCAGTAAAAGTCTGACAGTCCCTTCCTCCACACCCAGAACGGAAGGAGTCATTTGATAATTTTTACCACCTAAAAAAAAAAGTTTTTTATGTTGCAACTAGATTAAAATAATATGCTTCATTGCTCTAGTGGTCGCAAAGCGCGACTGCTGAGCATGAGGTCTTCTTGGATTCCCAGGTCGGGCAAAATGTTACTGGGTTTGTCCATTAGGAATTTCTTAGTGGAATTTCTCCTTGGACTCGGATTTGTGCTCGGTTGATGGCAATAGGCTCATCCCCTATTACAGGGACTTAAACATAACTGGCGAAATGTGAGTGTACTAATGAGTACACCTTTGCCTAACCTTTCGGGGATTACAGACGTGATGTTATGAATGTGTATGTAGTTTCAATAATTTTTTATTCGTGTGAACGACGTTCACAAGTTCCTTTTATTGATCTAATCTATAACACACATCATGACGTCACCACTAGATGTTTTACTTTTGTCTTGCTTAGTGTTTCCATGTTAATTATTGTAATTAGTGTTACACAGTTTTAATTAACTATCTATAATAAATAAATAAATGTGTTTCAATATACAGAGTGTTAGTGGAAACACCGTTATCCTTGAAACCAATGGTGTGGTTTCACTAATAGAACGTAAATTCAATGAAAAAAATATTTTTTTTTTAAGTAAAATCTCCATTTTTCCTCAAAATTATTTCACCCTATATTACAATTATGTAATTAGTTAAAAATTATGTAGTTTTAACGGACGGCCAGTGCAGCAGGTCAACACCCTTTGCGGTGATTACGTAACTCGGGCGCATAGTATCCATGAATTTACGGACGTTGTCGAACAGATTTTTTTTTAAGTTTTGAAAGGAAATTTTGTTTAAGTATTTATTTTTAAATTCAGATAAACATTTTTTATAATAAATCAAGTACCTATGGTTTTAGTGACAACGGTGTTTACACTAACAGTCTGTATGTATTTTAAAGTCTGTGCAAACGTGTACGAATCCAGGTTAACATACATTAACATCAATAATGACAATAACACCAATAGATATGAATTCAGCTAAATATCTATGAATAGACACGTACAAATGAGCGCTAAGCAATGTTTGCATCTGTTAATTATACAATCGTCAGCTGTTCAAAGACTTTGTAGTTACAAATTACTACTGGTTATACAAACGGTTCGTTATTCGATATTGGAACAGATAACATGAAATACCTACCAACACCTGTAATCCCCAAAGGGTTAGGCAGAGGTGTACCCATTAGTATAAATTACAGTACATTTCGCCAATTATGTTTTATGTCCCATGTCATAGGGGGCGAGCCTATTGCCATCAAGCGGGAATCCAGACTCTGTGACTGTTACTGAAAAATTCCTAGTGGAAAATCCCAATAACACTTTGTCCGATATGGGAATCGAACCCAAGACATCAAGCTCACCAACAACATTCATTCATCCACCACTAGACCAACGAGGCAGTCTAACGAACTAAGATTTAAACGAGATATTCTAGTTTATTTCTGTTAAACCTTTACAAATGCAACTTGATTCAAAAAGTCCATCAAACTCGATTTTCCGTTGGTCTCTATCAGTTCATTGGTTTGAGGTTCTGAAGCAATTTTCTGTGCGAAATTGCATCTGCAATTGGATTTTTGATATGAGCCGGCTTTAGATTGATTGATGGCAGCATAGAGAATCTTCCGCAGAATTTTAATATGTCGTTCCATCTTCAACACTTGTAAGTCAAAAATAATATCTATGGCTGAGCAGGCATTAATCATCACAATATGTTAGGGGGTTATGTCAAGTCCCATCGTGCTGCTCAGCACTCGATGGAAATTTGTATTACTTTAAGTGAAGTGATTCCCAAAAGATCTTTATAACCTTAAGAAAATTTAACTTCTACAAATAACGTAACTTTTTTGCCAAAATGTTCTTCCACAGTTAGCCACCTCCCATTTGCACCAAAAAATTAACTCAGAGTTAGTTGCTAACACCCGGGTGAAATTACAAAATGTCATACTTAATGGATCTGTGTAAGCATTTACTGACTAATTCAGAGTCCTCAAAAACAAACTTACGACAATTACATAACATCACTATAGTTACGACATGACTGACATCGATGAGATCTGGATGTTCGGGACACAGACAGATTTTAGTTTGGAATAGGACATAGACTACTTTTTATCTCGGAATAATGCACGGTTTCCGCGGCATATCATATTAACTTTGCGGACGAAACTGCGGGCGTCAGTTAGTAATAAATATCAGTCTTATATCGCCAATCTGTCTTGAGCAAGCATGGTCATCGAAGCTTGTACCTTCTTTGTAAAGAAGAGGTCTTTGCCCAACAATGCAAAAAAAAAAACTCGTGGTTATACTATAACCCTGGTGGGCACAAGCCAGCCTTAAAAGTATAAATAGTGATCTCATGAATAACTTAAACTCTCTGTTATGTCAAAATAAATGGCTTCTCTAATCCCAACATCTGTCATAGCAAATTGAATCTTGTTATCATAATAATGATCTTCAAACATCTAAAAATATAAAAGCATTGTCATACTATGTGTTTTCAAAGACAAATTTCACTTGCGCGTATTATCATCATAGTATAATAAACTGAGATCTCAGATTCGATAGACCTACGTTTTACCATATACCATTTCAGACCATTTTAGATTGGCTGAAAATCGAGAACAGTTAGAGACATACTTAGTTCAGAAAGTATGTATATTTCTTAGATTTTATACAGTCTCATTTCAAATATCTGGTTCCTTTCGCACTTACATCCAAGTTTGACGGCTGGTTTTTGCATATCTTTTACAGGATATTATAAAAACTATTTATTCGTTACTACCCGACACTTTCCGTGGACCATAACTTAAGCCAGACGTTTCCGAATCTTGGACCACTATGTTTACTATCAATGCAGAATTGTTTTTTTGCTATCACTCGTGAATTAAAGTACTTTTTATGAGTTTGGCAGTTACTGTGACATCACTTGTTGGCCAACTCAATTGATTAACTATTTATTAATTTCAAAGCAACTAAAATTCTAATTTTACTGTTAATAGATAAATAATACGATTTTTAGTGCTAAAATGAAATGTTTTTAAAAGGAGTAGTGCCTTGGAATTACTAAATATCCAATTTATCAAGCATCATTTGACAGCTAAACTTCACAATATGGCAACGGTCATTCTTAATTTGAATGCAAAGTAAACGATGACGAAACTTGTAAGGAGGTAAAGCAAACAATCGTAGGCGCGCTTCTATGAACCGTATTGTGAACGCTTGGATATATTTATGATGACGTCACATTTAGCTGACAGTTACAACTTGTGAGTACAATGACTGATCAAAAGCGATGTAGACTCCTTTTAAGTAATGGTGTCGAAAGCCGGAAGAGTAATAAAAATACTTTCATTTTACGATAAACGGATATGCTTGCAAGATAATAAAAGGGTTATGTATTATGATAATACAGTACCTACATATAGAACAGTGAAGAGCTACACTTGAAATAACTAATTTCTTGTGTAGGTAGGTCTTTACTACAGGAGTTCTTCAGATGCAATTTAAAAAAGGCATGATATGAAAAGGAGGAGATGTATACTTAGCTGTGGGTGAAACAAGGCAGAAACCAAAGTTTATCTTTACGCAATATTTATATTCTCTCAATCGCATTTCGGTCAGGGCGTCTCTATAGACAATAACCAAGTATGAAGGACACAATAGTGCACAAATGTGTGTGTAAGCACAGATATACTCCCTTACCCCTCTTTTTCATAGTTCGATATGATGGTGAGACACAGTGTCAGACACAGTGTGGTCACACCACCAACTCCCAAACTCCAGGCTGCTACTGAGAAATTACTAATAGAAAATCCCAATAACCCTTCACCCGACCTTGAAGCCTAACCCAATAGGGGCTCAAAATTACGGAACAAAATCTGGCGGACTGCCTCGTTGGTCCAGTAGTCGCAAAGCGCAACTGTTGAGCATGAGGTCTTGGGTTCGATTCTCAGGTTGGGCAAAGTGTTATTGGGTTTCTCCATCAGGAATTTCTCAGTAGCAGCCTCAGAGTCTGGATTTGTAACCAGTCGATGGCAATAGGCTGGCCCCCTATTACATGGGACTTAAACAAAACTGGCGAAATGTGGGTGTACTGATGATACACCTCTGCCTAACCCTTCGGGGATTACAGGCATGGTGTTATGTTATCTGTTCAACGGGGTTGTCGAAAATAAATTCCCATAGTTTACATTGAAGTGACGACTTGTATTCTATTAAGATTTCGTGTAACTATGAACATCAAAACAATACGGACAGAGTTGATACTAAGAGAAAGTGATCAAAATGTAAACAGCATTGTTTCAGGCAACTACTTTCACAGTAAGACATATATAGATACAAAGCAATACAAAAGACATTCCATTAATAGAATGTGTCTAAACATTTAACGAATGGCTTAGATCTATTGGAAAGCTAGCCATTGTCCAATTTATTGTTTACCATTTTGGTCAAGTTTAATGTATCTGTATGTACGTATTTTGAAAAGGATAGCGATTTCATTGTATGCTTAGTCATATTTTAATCTAGACTAGCTTTCGTCAGCGAGTTCATTCTTATGATTTTTCTTACGAATATCTTATTTTATTGATGACTAGCTTTTGCCCGCGACTTTGTCCGCGCAAAAATATAATAAAATATAGCCTATTTTACTCGCAGATAAAGTAGCTTTCTAATGGTGAAAGAATTTTTAAAATCGGTCCAGTTGTTTTTGAGTTTATCCATTACAAACAAACAAAAAAACTAAAATACAAATTTTTCCTCTTTATAATATTAGTGTAGATATATTATAGCATATAGCAATCCAATCTAACGTACCTCTTATTAGCGAAATGATTTTCAGAATTGAATCAGTAGTTCCAGAGATTCCGCAATCAAACAAGAACAAATTCTTCAGCTGTATATTATAATATCTGTGTAGCTTCAGGTAAAGTCAATGGCTGAAGAACGTTATTAGTCCAACACAGGGCTGTTTATTTTACGTCCGACCATTTATTTTTCTGTCAAGCTGTAAAACATGAGACAATTTTTACAACTGAGCACTACTAGAGGGAAATAAAAATAAGTGCCAGAACATGAATAGAAAATATATTTTTATCTGAAGGTATTCAGGTGTTTTTATACAAACACATAAAAAGAATAAGTTAACGTTAATTTATCAACGTAAATTAATAAATAAATTGGTAATATTTATTTATCGTATTATTTAATTGACTAATTTTGATCACAAAATATTTGGACATTGATTTTACGTCACACAAATCTCGTTGTTGAAATAAAAAATAAATAATTTCCGTTATAGTACTGTAATGGTAAATTAAAAAGCATGCGTGTGTAATATTACCTTGTAATCTTAAAACGATTCTGACATGTTTATAATTTTCTATATTTAATTTAATTTTTGATTTTATTGTAATTTATTTTAATTATTAAAAAAATATGAGGAAAGTGTTGAAAAAATATACCAATATACATAATAGGGCTTGTACACTAACAACCAATCTCTCTAGATGTCCACCCTAAAACAAATGTCCACAAAATTAATCCGCTAACAGTATCCCTTACAATATTTTGTATCCCTGTCGTCATTTTGTCCAAGCTCCTTCAATTTCATCTCATTGGCTCTCATATATTTTTTCTCAACATTTAGCTAACATTCCTTTGTAACTGAAATGTTTGTTTGGGCGCAAAATAGTATCTTTTCTAGTTTATTTAGCCAAACACCCGGAATGTTTGCTAGACTATGTATAATAGGAACAGGATGGGACGTCTCACTGTCAATTTATTAGGGAAAAATAGTACAATCTTTAATTACAGAGACGGGTTTATCAAGATAGCGGTAGACAAGAACTTTTTCGGGCGAAATAATCCAATATTATGGAAATCCAATATGACCAGCAGATTTTTCTCCTTCTCAGCCAAAAGGCTGCCCAATATAGTTGGTAAAAACCAACTATGTTGAGATCGGCTTCCAGTGTAACGAGTGTTTTATATAGAACGACTGCATATCTGACCTTCACAACCCAGTTACTGGGCAACACCCTTTGATAAGCCTGGTTGTCAGGCTTTCGGGCTACTGACTACTCATAATGACGGTCAAAGATCTAAGAATGTTAGAAGTAATCTAAGAAAGTGTGAAACAAATAAAGGACACATTTTTACCGTATCTTTATGATGAGGACCTGGCATTTTAAACTAGCGGTGACATAAACATCACGCCTGTAATCCACGTACCCATTAGTACACCCACATTTCGCCAGTTATGTGTTTTGGGAAACTAGCGGTGAACAAACATTTTTCAAATAGACAGTTTTACTGCTTTACTGTATCAGCAAAAGCGTTCAACTTTATTTTCAGCTGTCAATTTCCATTCAAAACCACCACTTCTACTTTTAAAATACTTATAATTGGCTGAACTATTAATACTGTATCACGGCGAGATTCTATTTCAACTGTGCACTATTTTCTATCTATTCGAGCATCAGTAAACATAGATCAATCAACAAGAGCAATCACGTTCAGTTCAGACTAAGCTCTACGATGTACGGAGCAAGAATTTCAATATAATGCGACTTTAGCAGTCATGGTACAAGTTCTGTAATGAAATTACTGTAACAAATAGAGGTACAGAATAGACACAACATTTGTCGTTATTGTAAATGTTACCTTTCTTTGCATTGAGAAGTCAGTATCATATCAGTATCATTTCATCCGATACGTAATTAGGAGCGTTAGAAATAAAAATTCTGTATTCATTAAAGATAAACTTTGCCCCGCAATAGACATGTTTCTAGTGCTAAATATCATATAAGCTAAATATCAGCTTACTGCGCTTGACTCAGTGGAACGCAAATCTAAAGAGGCTAAAACTACTGCTCATCGCCACAAGGTTGCATGCTTGTCGGTCTTGTAAAGACTGTTCTTCGGTGAGTGTGCCCAAGAACTCCACGACCTCATCCCATCGGCCCCCTTCCATCATCGGATATCTAGACTCACGGCAAAATCCATCCCTACCTTGTGGCTATTCCACCTATTTGCACTAAGCATTTCCAAATGTCTTTTATAATGCGCTCAGCAAAGGAGTGGAACTGTCTGCCTGCGTCTGTATTTTCGAACGCATTCGACCTTAATCTCTAATAAGAGTGAACAGGCTTCGTCTGGATAAGCTCACTTTGTCGAAGAAATCTGTCACCTCTGACCTAGACTAGAGTCAAGAGCAAATTCATCTTATATAAAAAAAAAAATGCTGTAATATCAAAACACCCATTGGACTCACAAGCCATTAGCAGTTTCGTCTTATAATGCTCTGACTCGGCACAATGTTAATCCGGAACTTCTGATAAGAATACACCAGAGAGACCCAATTACATTAGGCACTCGAATTGGTAACTGAACCCTAAGGGGAGAAACGAGAAAATTGTTCAGATGCCGATTTTATGGAGGAAATCGTAAGTGCCAGATAAAACGTACTGCTGCGTTATTTGGAAGCTATTAAATAAGATACGTCGACTGTCGAAGGTCAGTGCTGGCAATATTTCTGCAGGTACCTTTAGGAATAATGTGATGAAAATAAATGGGAGTAACTAAACAATGACTGGGCTTGTTTAAATATAACTCTGCCAAAATAAAAGCTTTAATTTGAAAATGCTTAAATACATATTCCATACTTATGTTATATCCAGGACTGCGGATTTTGTTCGAAAGAGTTGGTGCGGCCCTGGAACACAAAGGGCATTAGGAGGAACACAGATGGGTTTTAGTCAGTAAGAGTCTGACACTTAAACGTGATTTGTCATGCTTAAACTGCCTCGTTGGTCTAGTGGTCGCAAAGCGCGACTGCTGAGCGTGAGGTCTTGGGTTCGATTCCCAGGTCGGGCAAGTGTAATTGAGTTTTTCCATTAGGAATATGTCAGTAGCAATCTCGGATTCTGGATTTGTGCCCGGTTGATGGCAATAGGCTCGCCCCCTATTACATGGGACTTAAAACTTAACAGGCGAAATGTGGGTGTAAGTACTAATGGGTACACCTCTGCCTAACCCTTCGGGGATTACAGGCGTGATGTTATGTCATGCTTAAAAAAAATACTAATATTATAAATGCAAAAGTAACTCTGTCTGCCTGTTATGCTTCTGCGACTAATTGTATAGTTTAATCTAATCTCGCATGGTTTATTGCAAAATGATAAAATCATATTCATCATCCATACTAATATAATAAATGCGAAAGTAACTTTGTCTGTCTGTCTGTTACGCTTTCACGACTAAACTACTGAACCGATTTCGATGAAAGGTCTCAATTGTCACCATTTAGATACGGAACCCCCAAAAAATGTTGAAAAAACGACTTAATACCGACTTGATGTTAATTGGTGTAAAATTCTAAAACAGCCGTACTAATAAAGCACAGTTTATGGCACACTATTCGAATGATCTCATACTAGCGACAGATTTAGATATCAGCTGTTCTCTTGATGAATCCATTGACTTTACGAGCCCGACCACAATTGATAAACAAACCGACCCGCTTCAAAGTTTTCGTGAGAAAATAGTAGATGTCTGATGAACAAGTTTAAAAATAGAGGCATTGGAGTAAACATTGGATGACTAAGAAAAGGTAGTAATTTATTTAAAGATTAGCTTTTGATCACGACTTCATCCGCGTAAATGTCGGTTATTGAGAGCGCAGACGCATAAAAAGTAGCCTATGTCCTTCTTTGGGGTTCAAACTTACCCCGGACCAAATTTCATCAAAATCAGTTCAGTGGTTCAGTCGTGAAAGCGTAATAGACAAACAGACAAACAGAGTTACTTTCGCACTAAAAAATGTTGCCCGTGACTACGTCCACGTGGAACTTGTTTATATCCTACTTGCATACAAACTTACACCCCGCTTTTCACCGCCATAGGGGGTGATTTCCCGGATAATAACTATTCTATGTCCTTCCCCGGGTCTTAAACTATCTCTATACAAAATTTAAACTAAATCGGTTCAGCGGTTTAAGCGTGAAGAAGTAACAGACAGACACACTTTCGCATTTATAATATTAAGTATGGATTTTTATTTCATTCAAAACCATGCTTAGCCTTGGGAATATTTAAAAGCATATATTTTAACAAGCAATGCAAGTACCTACGACAGTGTGACTCAATGATCGAATGCATCGGAATATTATGATGTCATGACGCTCAAAATTAGAAACAGTTCGGATTTGTTCGTGAGCTACTGGCCCATATTGTCACGAACACAACATTATTCCGACGGTTTATGACACAACATAACATACGCCACACAACACACGCAGAATAAATATCACTTACTGGCAGATTTCTTTTTCTGTAACAGGCTGTATTTTTAGTCTATGACACCTTAAGTTTGGGGAGGGTGTGATTTATTTTAAATGTGTGTTGGTTTTTCTATTTCCTTTTTAGGGTTCCGTACGCGAAGGGTGCTAACGAGAAGGTTACTAAGCCTCCGCTGTCTGTTTGTTATCCGGCTATATCTCATGAAACGTAATAGCTTAAAAGTTGTTTTTTTTACAAAATACTAACAAATAATAAAATTACATAAGAGGGTGTGAATGAATGAAAGGGGAAAAAAATAAATAAATAAATATCTTGGGACAACTCACACACGGCTATCTGGTCCCAAGCTAAGCAGAGCTTGTGTTATGGTAACCAGACAACTGATATACATACTTATATAATTTATAAATACATACATATTATAGATAAATCACACCCAGACACAGAACTAACAATCATGCTCATCACACAAAGTTTGTCCTGGGTGGGAATCGAACCCACGACCTCCGGCATAGCAGTCAGGGCCGCTAATCACTAGACCAACAGGCCCGTCCCCAAAAGAGGGTACCCATACAAGACACCCGTCTTTTTTAGTTTTTGGCTTAATACTATAATGGAAATATACTATTTTATCTTCTACGATGCTACGGGACCCCTTGACCGGGTTTTTTCTATTTCCTATTTTCTTATAAATGTGTGTGTATTAGATAGGAATTGAATAAACGTTTTTAGTTCTCTCTCTCTCTCTCTCTCTCTCTCTCTTGTATAGCTAAATACTAGTTATATTATTGGCGCAAATAGTGCCCATCTTCAAATCTGGATGTTTTATTTGGCAATGGTTTCAGGATTGGAAAATTAGTTACAGATGAGTCATTGACACTCATCGGTAATAATAGTTTTATAAATATACTCTCTATATAATCCAAGGGTACCGAACCTGTTGGTAATTATCTAATAAGGGCCTCTGGGCGACCGACCGCGACGCCGCGTTTTGTTCCACGCGCGCCTCAAAGAACTGTCAGCACAGGGACGGGGCCCCAACAGGGCCAAACTCATGCCGAGGTCTCGGGACGTCTTAATAGGATACCGTGGCCCTGGAACGAAATGGGCAACAGAAAGAAGGAACAGGGTAGTTTTATAGTCAGCAAATGTCTGACAGATGAGAGTCTATATTACTTTTACAACCCAAAAAAATGGGCCTGGGCGCCTCGACCCTGTGGTCCCAAGATATAGGTACACAATTTTAACTTTGACTTTGACAATGTGCTCGTTAAAATATCAACATAACATCACGCCTGTAATCCCTGAAGGGTTAGGCAGAGGTGTACCCATTAACACACCTACATTTCGTCCCATGTAATAGAAGGCGAGCCTATTGGCATCAACCGGGCACAAAGTCCGAGGCTGCTACTGAGAACTTCTTGCCGGAAAAATCCAATAACACTTCACCCGATCTTAGAATCAAACCCAAGAACTCATGCTCAGCAGTCGCGCTTTGAGACCACTAGACTAACAAGGCAGTGTATATATCAAAAGCTTTCGTATTTCTATTTAAATTATTTCTTCACTGCTTTGAAAGTTAAGTCTTGAATTTGTCATAGTTCACTTACTTTCCTATTTCTATAATAGACAAACCATCCCATTTAAATTCCTGATTCTTTAATTATGTATTCCCTTCTGTCCGTCTAAAAATATGAACTGATACCGTGCCCATAACAGAGATAAAAAAGGGAGTTGAATGTTTCTATTGACTATTATGTCTATTATTATCTCTAGAGGTCAACGGTCTCATAATAAGCTAGTATTATTACGATAAGCCAATTCTTAATACTGTTAATAATGCATTATTGTTTTACTTATCTCGGTTGGTTTATTGGAAATATTATTAAATTAATTTGTAATGAGCTGTTTATCAACTTTTGTTTTATTTTTATTTTTTACTAGCTTCTGCCCGCGGTTTCGCTTGCGTAAAAAGTTACTTTCGGTAACTCACTATACCTATTTTAACAGAACAAGCCCAGGCTGACTTACCGGTAAGTCAGAACAATAGAAAATCAATTCTGTCTCATTACGTGGGACTTGAGTAATTAAAAATATAAGAGATTAAGACGCCAAGCTACGACATTTGATAATAGTATGGCTTCAATTTTGAGAATAAATAGTGGAATTTATCGTAAAGAAGGCGCTAATAAGCTGAGCCCGTATACAGATATTTACTGTTCTTTTAGTTATTTAAATGTATCTAACTCATTAACGTTTTAGTATAAGGGTCTTTAGAGGAATGAGAAACAGAATGTAAAGTTTCTCATTCTTCATTGAAAAGGGAGTATCCTCCGACCAGAGTGTTAAGTCTGGTGGGCTACTGCCCGACGGTTGTTTCGCGCCGACCTTTGATTGCGCGATGTAGGAAACGACAGCTGTAGATCATATGCTTGATATTATGTTCTACAAGATATTGTTAAAAACCATTATTCGTTATTGCCAGATACTTTCCATGGCCCGTAACCTCAGTCAGAAGCTTTAAAGTTATATCTTTTACAACCTGGTATCTTGAAGACTGTAATATTGAGAGTATGAAAATCAATTAGGTGGAAGCACACAAACAAAATAGAAACACGTTCTCTTTTCAACCGACTTCAAAAAGGAGGAGGTTCTCAATTCGACGCGTATGTTTTTTTTTTTTTGTGTGTTTGTTCTACGATTACTCCGCCAATTATGAATCGATTTGGATGATTCTTTTTCTGTTTGAAAGAGTATAGTTCCGAATAGGTCCCATAGGAATATTGTCATGATCTGATGATGAACTTTGGAGATACGGAACGGAACTCCTTATAAAATCACAGCAGAACCGTCGTAACAAGACAAATTGCTTTGTTTATACGTGTAGTCGATGACTGACTGAAGGAAGTGGGGAGGGGGTACGTCAACTCCCCTCCTACCACTTTCCAAAATTTAATATATCGTGTGAGGTATTGTTCGAAAGGGCTTTATGTAAGGATTTTAAACATTAACACACAAGCACTAAAAAGTGAAAAATAAAAAGCTTTTTTACAAAAAAATATGACCGCCTTCAAAAACTACAAAATAAAAAAAATAGCTTCATTAAAAAAGCGTTGTGCGTTCGTATTTACATTTTTAACTTAGGTTTTTTTTTTTCGTCGTCCACATAAAGGCTGCAACAATTTCGCTAAAAGCTCTAACAAAAGTTACTACGTGTGTTATAAAAACTCATCATTTTTGCCTCATTTCATCATGCATCTTTATTAAATACTCGTATACACTAATGGGGTTAACATGTTGTTAGAATCTAGATGTTCACGTGTTTTTTTAAAAGCGCCTGTTTGTAATGAACACTGAAATGGATGTAAAGAACACGGCTGTAAATAACTATGCTACGTTGAATTTCAAAAAAGTACAGAAATGGTTATGTTCTGCCGTGGAATATTAGGATCGAGCATAAAATGACGATAAAAACACATTTCTTGTATGGGGACCCCCTTACACTTTTTTTCTGTAATCCTTGAAGGGTTAGGCAGAGATGTACCCATGAGTGCATCCATATTTCGCCAGTTACGTTTAAGTCCCATGTAATAGGGGGCGAGCCTATCGCAATCAACCGGGCACAAATCTAGACTCTGTGGCTGCTACTGAGATATTTTCTGATGGAAAAACTCTATAACATTTTGCCTAACATCAGAAAAGTCAGACTACAAATATACAGTCATCTGAAAAATATAGTTTTTTTATCAGGCTTCAGTCTCTGAATAAGGTCGTCTGAACCACATCCAAAGGTCTAGCCGTAAAACGACAAAGTGTGTGTCATAAAAGTGTATTTTATCTTAGAATCGATGAAGGTTTTATTTTTCGTGTAGTTTCCACTCCAAAAACCATTCTATGATTTCCCGTGGGTATCTTTTATGTTCAGGTATTCTTGTGTATGTAATGGGTTATGATACGAGATACATACAGGTATTACTTTAGAAAAATTACTTCAGAGATGAAGGATGATAATTTATTATAGTATGTTGTATGAGCTGTGATGTGTGTCGTGATGGCCCACTATTTTGAGGCTAAGTTACACAGACCTAACACTAAAAACATATTTTTTTTTGTGGTTAAAATCAGCACATATCTCCTTCCGTCCTGAGTGGGACAGAAGGGACTGTCAGATTTTTACTGACTAAAAACCACCCTGTTCCTTCTGTTGCCCTTTACGTTCCGGGGCTACGGTATCCTGTTAAGACGTCCCGCAACCCCGGAACACTAAACACATAACATTACGCCTGTAATTCCCGAAGGGTTATTAGTAACAATTACACCCATATTTCGACAGTTATACATTTTGTGCTCGGTTGATGGCTTCTAGTTATATTCATTTTCACAATCGTATATTTTATTTTTACAGAAACTTCTGAGAAAGTTTTCTAACAAAAGTAACAGCGACTACCTACTTTTTATCCCAAATAGATAGGAATATCTCCGGGGAAATATTCAAGGAAATATTATTTTACTTTGTTCCTTATTTAGTCTCGAGGGCTCAATAATTTTGCTTAAAGTTGAAATCTTGTACATTAGCAACTGTTTTGTGGCTGAATGGTAATTTTTAATTTTGATTATTCGCCAGAAGCCACGGAGTCAGGATTTGTGATACCAGTTGATGGTAATAAACTCGCCCCTATTACATGGGACTCAAACATGACTGGCGAAATGTGGGTGTACTAATGGATACACCTCTGCCTAACCCATCGGGGATTACAGGCGTGATGTTATGTTTATGTTAACAGAAGAATACTTTTATTCTCTCTCTTATTTAATTCTTACTCACTCACTTTTGCCTCATCCAGAACACTTTTGGCTTATTTAAAAGTACGGTTTCTTTATGACATACATACGAGTCTAATGACCCTAAAATATTGCTATCGTGCCGTATAGCTCTCGGCATTGCGCGAGCCACCCAACGCTCTCCGTTGGGTGGCTCACCGTCCGATCAGAACCAGGCCTGGGTCGATGCATGGCGCGTTGTATGTCGGCATAGTAGACGGGGCTCACTAGGCCCAGTGCATGCCAAGGTTGTGAAATTTGTTCGTAAGAGTCACCGTGACCATGAAACGCAAAAGGCATTAGAAGTAACACGAATGGGCTTTAGTCAGCAAGAGTCTGACACTCCCTTCCGTTCCGCCCAGGACTGAAGAAGTCATTCGATGATTACCCATCTTAAAAAAAAACATACATTTCTGAATACTAGAGCAATACTTCCATTTAAAATATTGATTTGGTCGCAGACTGGAAACCGGCCGCAACATAAGGCCAGGAAATTGATTACATGTTGAGTTACTGTTAGTACAGTGCCTTTAACATTGAATATTGGTAGGCAAAACCAATGTAGCCTTGAAGCCAATATTTGCTATATTGGTTCCAATGTTAGAAATGGAGGGCAAATGTTATTTCGTATAGTTCTTGCAAATTATTATCTCGAGCCGAATGATGTTCGCATCAGGACGTAGGCCTTCCCTAAAGATAGCCACAATGACCAGTCCTGCGCCCACTTCTGCCGTTCCGTTGGAAGCGAGCTAAAACGTAAACTCTTTCTGACTTTTTTTTAAAATTTCGAATTTTGTTTAAAAAATGATAATGTTTGTAATACAAAAATTGGCTCAATGTTTAAACCTGGCAAGCAAAGACTTTATTTTATATTAAGGCCTTTTAGCTTTATAATACGAGTATTAGTATGTATAGTATTAACAGCAAAGATTGACGCGTTCCTTTAAATGTTCAATTTCCTATGTAATGTATGCAACCTTAGCAAATTATTCATTCAGAAAATTCTTACCTGATCCCCTTCCCTCGCTGTTTTTAATATTAGAACTCTCAACACATATTTTTAAAGTTAAAGGTGCCTTAACGTTATATTGTCGCATCTTTAATTTTTATATCAAAACTTTTGCCTTTGAAATAATGGGGTCCCTAGTTGACAGGGTAATTTTTGTAGATACCTACTAGAAACTTTTACACGTTAATTTTAGGTACGCAATTGGGAACTGAAAATCTTGCATACTTTATAGGATTACTAGCTGCCCCATGCGATTTCGTACGCATGTTTTTTTTTTTTCTTCTTCTTTGATTACTGCTCCGCCCCCGTAGGTCGTAACGAGATGTTATATAGCCTATACTATTCCTCATACATTTGTCTATCATACAAAAGAAAGAATTATTCCAATCCGACGGTTAGTTTCAGAGATTATTGCGTTTAAAAACAAACACACAAACAAACAGAAAATCTCCTCATTTTACCGAAAACTCATTTTAAACAAAACTCAAGTGTGGTGGTGCATACACCACATTTTTTCTTGGGTGAGTTTTGGCTATATTGTCTGAATTATCTAAAGTGGCAATAATTCTAGTAGCTTTAAGGAACGATAATAATTTAATTTCAATCTCAATCTGTCAAAAAAATGCCTTTAATATTATCATACATATTTGAAAAATCTAATCGTAATCTTTTCTCCGCGGCAATTATAAATGTCGCTGGTTGTCGTGGGAAAAGTCAGGAGGATATGTTTTATGGATAGGATAGAATAGGATATGTTTCATGAAATACTTGACTTACATAAACGAGGTCGCGAACAAAAGCTAGTTTACAATGTACTCAACACTAGATATGGGAAATATGTAATCTAGTTTTCAACACGGTCTCGTCGGTTACGAAATGTTTCGTCTTCGCAACGTTCGGAGTGCCGAGATAAATCACAAACCTCCAGAGGTTTTGCACATTGAAAACAGATGTTTTCCGTTATTCCTGCTTTATTGTTCGATGTTCAAATAATTTTGAAAATAGAAATATCTATGGTTATTTGGAAATGTATTTCTAGTAATTTTACGTTTATTTTAAAATGTTCATATATATATATATATTTTGCGATTATATTGATTGACCAAGATTTCGAAAAAACGAGCTTAAACTTTCACATCAACAGACCGACCTTGAAAATTCAAAAGTGCCTGTAAATGGTCTACCTAATCTACATTACACATAATTAACTACATGCTACATTATTATAAAGAGAAATGATTTGTATTTTTGTGTGTGTGTAAGTTTGTAATGAATAAACTCAAAAACTACTTAACCGATTTGAAAAATTCTTTCACTGTTGGGAAGCTACACTATCCCCGGGTGACATAGATTATATATATTTTGAAAAAAGTTAGAGATCCGTGAGAAAAATCACGCGAACAAAGTTGCAGGGAGAGTGCTAGTAATTTACGAGTAGGTATAAATTGTTGCCTTGTTGCACAATATTTTTGGGTATTTTTATGCAATTTTGCCCAAACTTATAAAGCTATAAGGCATATAAAACTTTGACACTAAATAAATATTATGTACTAAACGAGTACCTATTTCGAATTTGAAAAGCAATCCCACCTCATATCGAATTTAAGTCAATCAATCTAAGTCCTCAGAACAATTACAAAGGCCACTTGCGTTCAAATGCATTCAAAATCTTGACATGGTAAAAGGTAATCCTTGCCAAGGACAAGGCAAGGCTGACATTCCCACGTCATAATTGCTTCTAATTGAAACTCAACTTGTCTTAGACAGGCGACTAGGCTAGTCTTAAATAGTACGTGTAGGCGGCTAATAGTGAACTTCGATTTTAATCAATTTTATGTAAATAGGTACAGTCAGCAACAAAGGTCGATTAATTTAGATTTTAAATCCTAATTCTAATTGACTGCCTCTTTAGTCTACTGGTCGCAAAGCGCGACTGCTGAGCATGAGGTCCTGGGGTTGATTTTCAGGTCAGGCAATGTTATTATTATTGGGTTTCTCCATCAGGACTTTCTCAGTAGCAGCCTAGAAGTCTGGATTTGTGTCCGGTTGATGGCAACAGTCAGCGCTCAAAATCTCAATATTTTTAGCTTAAATTATATTTTTTGTTTGTTTAAACGCGCTAATCTCTGAAAATGCGAGTCCAATAGGAAAAAATCCTTTTGTATATGATAGCCAGATACATGGGAAATTGTATAGGTTGTATAACATCACGCTTCGACTTACGGGATCAGAGCAGTAATCAAAAACGTATATACAATTTCAGGGAGCAGCTAGTATACATATAGATGAAGTATACGAATATTAAGCACAAAGCTAATATTTCCAATTTCGGAATTCGAATATACATTAAATTTACTCCACACATTCGTACTAGGGCCTCTATTATATTTTACATATATAAGTTCTGTCGAAGCACTCTATTCTGATCGCTCCATAACTTGATAGTAATACTAACAGCTGAATTGCCTTCATCGATCACTCGACACCGAGAATATGAATTCACAGGAATTTTACGAGCTCTGAAGCCGGTGTAGTAAAGAAAACGTTCGCTAGAGGAACGATAAATATGAAGTATTGTGCACTAATGGAAAATTGAAATTGTAGGTACCTTATTGCCTACCTGCAGCCTTGCAAAATTCTCATAGTTATGTTTGTTTTGCCTATATAATAATATTTTCCTATAACTGTCCCACTGCAGGGCAAAGGCCTCTTCTAATACAGAAAAGGCACGAGCTTTGATCGACACGCTTGCTCAAGGCGGATTGGCGATTCCAGACTTACTAATTACAAGTCCAGGTATCCTCCCGATGTTTTCCTTCACCGATGCCAGTGATGTCCAAGATAAAATGTAGAAAGTACATAACATGAATTGAAAAAGTCATATTGGTACTTGCCCGGATTCGGACCCACACCCTCTTGGATGAGAGGCGGGCGCCGTAACCACTGGGCCATCACTACATTTTTTTAACATCAACTCGACATTGTTTTGCCTATAAGTACTTCATCTTATATAAAAGCGAATAGTCACTCACTAACTCGTCACGAAATTTCGAAAACCGCTTGAAGTATAAAAATAACATTTAGCAGGGAGGTAGATTATAAACAGTTAGTATAGACGTCCGCTAAGAACGGATTTTCTAAAATTCACTCCCTTAGGGCATGAAACGGGGGTCCGACATATACGCGGACGAAGTCACGGGCAAAAGCTAATTCAATATGACATTAGAAAAAAATCGGTCTTACAATCTCACAGCGGGCGGAGAACACTTATAAAAAAAAAATAGCTGTTTAATTTCTTTTAAAGAAAATAATATGTTGCGATACCATAATTATTATTGAAAAACTATGACTGTTTACCAGCCAATATTGAACACTGATGCTACGTATTAGGGTGCATGATTGAATAAACCCATGAAATCTTAAAGAGCTGTTCGCTATCGCGTTACTTACATAACTTTAACACCGAGTGTCTTGTCTACCCTCTCTAGTATTTAAAAGCTCTTGATAGTTTCCCGTGCCATTTCATTTTACGATTGTGCACTAAGAAATGCATTGTACTAAGTGATTCGGTTCATTCAACAGAAACTGTTTAAGTGCATGTATGTTTAATATTACATTATTAAAAAAATACATTTGCTTTTGCATGAGGTCTTGAGTCCGATTCCCAGGTCGGGCAAAGTGTTTTTGAGTTTTTATCAGGAATTTTTTAGTTGCAGCTTCGGAGTCTGGATTTGTGCCCGGTTGAAGGCAATAGGCACGCCTCCTATTACATGGGACTTAAACATAACTGGCAAAAAGTGGGTGTAGTATTAGGTACACCTGTGCCTAACCCTTCGGGGTTTGATACAGGCGTGATGTATGTTACATTATTTTTACTTCTTTATCTCTAATAAAAAATGAAACAAAAATAATCGACCACTAAAAAAAATTCTAAATATTGAAATGAATAATCTCAGCCCGTTTTTGCGCTATCAACTATACCCTTTCGAGGATTACAATCCTACAGATACTCGTACTAAACTAAACCCATTTCACCACAATTTAATTTACGAGAATTTCGGTTCAGCTCTTACGCAAGCTCTTATTTGTACCTAAGTAAATCATTTTGAAAAGCTTAGGTCGGTCAGCATTCAAAGAAACATCTGTTCTAAACTTTGTCAGTGTTATCGTCAAATCCGCTTACATTACGGGAATTAAGAATTTGATTTCTAAACTGCATTTTGTAGGGTGAAATTCGGCACTGCTAAAACAAAACAATATTTTGTCAAATATTATAATACATATTCTATACTAATCCGCGATTTCGTCAGAGTCAAAGTTAAAATAGTATCCCACGGGAACTGTACATTATTCTGTAATGAATTATCTATGGGTACTTCAGATTATAATCAATCTCTGTGCCAAATTTTATCCAGATCCGTTCAGCCTTTCTAGCGTGATTTAGTATCAAACATCCATCAAAACTTTCGCGTTTATTTAATTGTTACATTTAACTTTTAAAGATTAAACAACAAACAAAAAACAACACAACACCAAAACACAACAAGAAACAACAACAAAAACAACGGTTAAAATAAATAATTTTAAAGTGGAAAAATTAAATAATTTCTGTTTTTTTTTTAATAATATTCATATCTTAGTTCGACAGTGTTTTTCAAATTAATCAAGGAAGGATTATTAATCATCTTCATATTTTTCCTAATAACGTTACCGCTACTCTTCATGATCATCATCAGATCAACCGAACGATGTCCACTGCTGGACAGAGGAGGCTTATCCTCCTCTAAAGATGACAAATGACCGGTAATGCGCTGTCTGAATCCAGCGCTTTTCCGCTATACTTCACAGAGAACAACAATAAAGAAATGTCAATCATTGTTAGACAAAATCACACGGCGTACAGTCAAATTACTCACAATGTTTGTTTATTATTTAGTGCCCCCTAACAACGAATACAATCAATGGATTGTTTTAGTGACATTGTCAGTTTACTGTTTCTATCGCACATAATATTTACACTAATAAGTCAACATCTATTGTCATTGAAACATTTTGGTCCATATGTCAGGTTCAGTTAAGACTCGACTGGTGCGCGATAAACACATGTTTATCAAATTAATGCAACATACTGTGATTTTCGTTTTTACTATTTTCAAATTGTATTCTTGCCAACTTTTTATGGCCTGAACTGTACGTGAAAAGTGTGTTATTTGTTTTTTAAGCTTTCTAAAGGTAAGAATTGTGACGTATTAAAAGCCTTTTCTTGTGGTATTATTGTGTGTGCAATTATTTTGAGTTTATTGATATCGAATTGAATACAAGATGATTTGGAATTTATTTCGTTAAGTTTTAAAATTAATAAAAATCATTCCTTTAGGTACATATAATTTTAATCTTACATTATCGTTAAAATCCGCCCTATTAAGTAGCAAAGCACTGAAAGCCAATTCGATTAATTAAAAACGTTCTAAATCTAGTCGCAATATCATCTCAGCAACAATAACTGTTAAAAAAAAATAAGTAAATTAATATTTTTGACAGATTGAGACTGAGATTAGATTGCAATCGTTTCTAAAAGCTAATAGAATTGCCCCCCTGTTCAGCTTATACTAACAAATAAAATTGAGAAGAAATTCTAATTAATCTAATCGTCAGCCACTCTCTACTCTACAGTCACTAAATCCAGCAAACCAGGTCGAATGTGAAAAACAAGCAAAAACAACCTTTATTGGCATAACATTGAGATCTGTTAGTTAAAATCCCTGGCCCCTGAACTAGTATAAAACTGTATTGCAGAAACCAGTGAATTGTAGTTATAAAAAGTGACAAAAAAGATGATAGAATCGACCGAACTGTCAAACATAACGAATGCTGATCGACAGACGATCTTTCCAAATGTATTCAAACATATTCATTAGTCAAGCAATTCAGCGATCGATATTGCAAATTGTATGCATCCAATGAAATTCAAATATGTGGACGTCCTCATCGTATTTCTAAGTTGAAGGCTTGCTTTAGGAAATTAGTTTCTGCATTAGAATTTCCGGTAAAAAATATTTATCGGTAGGTAACGGAAAAATAGGTTCATGTTTTTCTTGTTATTGCGATTTTTTCTATTCGACTACGGCGAAGCCCAAAATAACGGTTATATGTTTGACCTGTATATAATACTCGTAACTACTCTACAGCTTTTGATAAACCGATTTAGATTAATGATACGATATTAGATTCATTGATTCATGTTGATTTTATAAATGGCGGATTTTAAACTAAAAAGTGTAACATGTAAAAGTGTGTACTTTTTAATATATATTTTTTTGTCTTGGGACGTACATGGGGACCGAAAATTCAAAGTTGTTCCCAGCAATTATATTTGCTCAGAGATACTTAAATTGATGGGCAGTAGGTACCCACGCGTAGTTGACTACTACTATTAATATTATCATTTGAATACGTCTATAACTTTCCAGGTACATACAAGTCTGCATTTTACGGAGCGTTAATAAATCATACATAGTATTAGTGGATTATGAATGATTTAACAATTTTGAATACATTAACATTATTTATAGCAACTTAACCCCTACCTCGATCAATGAATTGCTATAACTTTGCAACAAAATTACGGTACTTCTGCGGTTATTTTGACAGCCCCAGATTAGAGATAGTTTTGTAAAAAAAAGTGGGCACTAATAAAGTTATTATAACGTACTTAATTTACTTCTCCATTTGAAAAAATCAGATTTTCAATCAACTACAATCCTCAATAGAATCGGACATTAATTAATGACATATACTTGCGAGCACACTTAAGTACACATCATGAATTAATATGTACTCGAATTGGATTGACGTGATTCGATTGTCTGTCAGGCTACACCAAATTGACAAGCTAATCTAATTAAGGCCATAACAGATGTTGCTGTAATGGAGATGTATACATAAACGTGCACCAAAGTGTACAGTGAAAATGGAGGAACCATGTAGAAGTGTAAAGCTGCTTTTATTATAACGTCATAAGGATGTCGACTTGAGTATTTCAGAACTATTTGAAGTAACAAACAAAGTTTGAGAGATGGAATTTCATTTTGTTATGTCTGGCAGCGTTTTATCCGAACATGTGCATATTTCTTGTGGAAAGAAACATTGTTTTCAACTTATTTTGGTAAATAACGTATGTATAAAGACGCTTAAAGTAATCTGAAATTACATGCGACCCACGGCTTTACTTATGATTTTAAATGCACAGAGGTGTCACCCCACCAATTTTAAAATTTCAGGCTGCGTCTGAGAAACCTCTAAGAGATCTAATTCTGTATGCAAATATTGTAAAACATTGATTTTAAAAGAGTACTTTTGGAGTTTCTTGCCCATTCTTCTCCATACAACACTACCTTTTGGAAGGGGCAACTAGATTCAATCTTTTTTTTTTGTGTATGATGTTCAAAATTGCCTTCTAATGGCGTTATTGAAATAAATGATTCGACCTGCACTTTGAAACCCGTATTGACTAAATCCATCAGCACTTTTTGCAACCACCAGATCAACACTGCAGTCAAAGATAGACAACAAGTCGTAACGATTGTATAGTGCACAAAATTTGGCCAGATTAAACTTACTCAGATTCAAACTTATGACCCCACGAATGGGTTATTGCCGTATTAGTTTGTTATGTTCTGTATACCTGAATTAGTTTTTTTATTGTTTCACAAATCCTTAACGGGCTGTATCGTAAATTATTTTACGTATACAGCAATATCGGCCCACGCATGAAGACGGTAACTTTATTGATAGCGGATCTATAAAACATTGTTTACACTAATCGATATTTTTGATCTGTCGTTAATCAGACGTATTCGAATTATGAAGGATGATGAACTACGCACATTTTAAGTAAATCTTAAAGTTTGTTTGTTTGTTATCATTCCACACCTAAATCACTAAATCGATCATCCTGAAATTTTGAATACCTACACGTTGTCAGGTGCACATAAACGGACATTTTTTTCATTCCGAAAAAAAGTACTGTTCCCGAGGGAAATCGCAATAACTTATGATGATAGATGGCGCCACATGTCTTTCGAATCAGGATCGAATTTTAAATTTAATTTGCGAGCGAAGCTGCTGGTAATTCTAGTATTAATATATTTATACTCAACATAAAACAACATATCTGTCATATTATAATTAACTGCCTCGTTGGTCTAGAGGTCTTGAAGCGCGACTGCTAACCATGAGGTAGGTAGGTATCCATTATTACACGCACAATTCGCCAGTTATGTTTAAGCCCTATGCCATCAACCGGGCACAAAGCCAGACCCTGAGGCTGCTACTGAGAAATTCCCGGTGGGAAAATCCGATAAAACTGCCCGATCTGGGAATGTAACACAAGATCTCATGCTGATCAGCATTCGACAATTAGACCAACGAGGTTTCGTTAGTACTACCACGTACTACTATATAATTATACTATGGTACTACTCAGGACATACCTATCCTTCTTCTGCTGAAAAACAATGATTAAAATTATAATATCCTAACTAATATTATAAATGCGAAAGTGAGTTTGTTTGTTTGTTTGTTACCATTTAACGCCTAAGCCACTGAACCGATCATCCTGAAATTTTGCTTATACGTTGCCAGGAGTACAGAAACGAACATAGGGTACCTTTCATCCCGAAAAAAGTACTGTTCCCGAGAAAAATTACAATAACGTTCTTATGATGATAGATGGCGCCACATGTCTTTCGAATTATGATCTAATTTTAAACTTAATTTGCGAGCGAAGCCGCGTGCGAAAGCTAGTATTTCTATAAATCCAAAGCTTTAACTGTAATTAAGTAAGTCCATGTATTAACGCCAACCCTTTATTCGCTCTGTCTAAAGTTTATGATCCGATGTGCAGAGCGCAGTTACCTAGTTAAGTTTGAAAACATACGTAGAACAAAAACGAGGTAAAAACTGGCGTTTGCATACGAACGAACTTACTTATCAATCAATCTGCCTAGCTTTTTCACAACTATGTTGGGATCGGCTTCCAGCCTAACCAGATGCAGCTGTATACCAGTATTTTACATAAAGCGACTGCCTATCTGACCTCCACTGCCCAGTAACTGAGTAATACGATAACTCTCGATAAGACTGGTTGTCAGACTTTTCGGGTCTGTAACGACTGTCAAATATCCACGTATGACAGCCGGGACCAACTGCTTAACGTACTTTCCGAGGCACGGAGGAGTCTCGATACATATAGATGATCATCCATCCACGGGCCAACCCCGGCAAGCGTAGCTTAACCTGATGAATCGACCCGTGCGGCTGTTTTTACTTATCCACGAGCTCCTCCGAACGAGCGAACCTACTAGTGTGGAACAGTTCCACACTAGTAGGTTCGCTCGTTCGGAGGAGCTCGTGGATAAGTAAAAATTGAATTTAAAAAAAAATGAAAAAAAATTGAACTTTAAATGTTTTTATTTTGTTCCACTGGAACAAAATAAAAACATTTAAAGTTCAATTTAGATAAGCAAACTGGAACGTAGGTATACAAAACATGTATTCAATGGTGACAGTGTGGGTGTAAATGTCTAGAAGCTTGAAGTAGAGATAGTTGTCTTTAGCACGTGGCATGTAAGGTAGCTCGCCCAGTAAAGTGTGGGAGACCAAATCACTGTTTACACAATAAGCCTCTGTCCCGCCAATGCACGAATAAACGCCGACAGGACACTACACCGACAGACAACACCAACAAAATTTTACTTTAAGAACAGTGAATAAACTTATTATTTATTTTTTTCAATTAAGTTTTTATAAAATCCTTGTTACATTATTCTTGTTGCTTAGAACAACACTTCTTCTTCATTTCGTATTAATATAAGAAATAATAATTTAAACTATTTGGGCCCAGTAGGAACCCATGTTTACTGTTGCGCCAGAGGCTTTTAAAACAAACGCATAACAGCCTTTAAACACATAAGGTTAGGCAGAGGTGTATCCATTAATACATCCAAACGTCAGTTAAGTCCCATGTTATAGGGGGCGAGCCTATAGCCATCAACCGGGCACAAATTCAGGCTCCGAGTCTGCTTCTGAGAAATTCCTGATGGAAAAATCCAATAACACTTTGCCTAACCTGGGAATCGGACTCAAGACCTCACGCTTAGCAGTCGCGACCACTCGATCAAAGAGGCAGTATTTAAATATTCAAAAAACAAATGACAAACGCGTTTGTTTTTCTGACTGTCATCGTCCCGTGTGTTTCTGCCCTAACCTACTTAACCCTCCAAACGCGTCAGTTCCATTTGTTATCATATCTAAGCACACAGGTCTATTAAATTCTTACCATCAATCACTGTTCCGCTTTACTGCTGCTAACTGTTCCGTTAAAGTAGCTGTAGACTTGTTTGAACAACCTTATTTCATTTTTTTAGTGTTCTTTAATTGATGAATCAGTTCTCTTTGATTTTCGCTGTGAATGTACCTAACATAGGTAAATAAGCTTCATATTGGTAACTAGTCTAGATTTAGAAGAAAATACTTTATTTTGTTAAGATTTTGGAGTAAAATTCTTTGTTTCCATAATTTCAGACTAACACGTGTTAAAGCTGAGTGATGACTTTTTATTTCTTTTACATTTTTGAACTTAGGTAGAAACAAGCAGAAATATAACTTAACAAAATAAATACACAAGTACATACCAAATTCTCAATAAAATGATAATTTTAATTTGGATTTACATATATAAATCCACACTTATATTATAAATGCGAAAGTGTGTCTGTCTGTCTATACGTTACCTCTTCACGCTTAAACCGCTGAACTTATTTAAGTGAAATTTTATATAGAAATAGTTTAAGACCCGGGAAAGGACATAGAATAGTTTTTGTCCCGGAAATCACCCTCAAAGGCGGTGAAAATCCGCGGGGGGTGGAACTCTGTATGCAAGTGGAACTCTTTTATATCGTATAAAAGAGTTCCACGCGGACGTAGTCGCGGGCAAAAGCTAGCTAGCTACCTATAAACAAGTAAGTGCCTAAAATGACGGTAAACATATTCAAAAGAAACTTTTCAAAGAGTAAATTACTGACATACCTAGCTACAAGGAAGGGTGAATATAATGTAATTACCCTCACGGCAGTTTTAGTCGACGTTAGTCACGAGCACAGGTGGCATTAACGACCTAATTTTGTGTTAATCTCAAAAATATTATTACCCTAGTTCTGGGGTAACAGATGTCGTTGGACTGTTTCGTTTATGCTTGAGATTATAGGGTTAAATATCTATGTGTTAGAACAAAAGCTTTGTTTTTGCTTATTTTCTACGGTTAATAAGAAAAGTATAATTATTGCAAAACGTAACAGAAAAGCAATAATTTTTATCTAGTTTTTGCCCGCGACTTAGTCTACGTTAATGTCGGTTATCGCGGACGCAGACGAAGTCACTGAATAAAAAGTAGCTTATGTTTTTTTCGGGGTTCAAACTGACCCCGTACCAAATTTCATCAAAATTAATACAATATTTTAGTCGTGACAGACAGACAGAGTTACTTTCGCATACATACATACATAAACTCACGCCTTTTTCCAATGGGGGTAGGCAGAAACTACAGAACGCCACCTGCTACGATCCTTACATACTCCTTTTGCCTCATCTACGTTCATACAAGCACGCCGGTTACGAGTGCCCCGCACCTGACCTTTCTGAAGGACCTCACCAATAAGGTCAGTGTAGGCCTTCCTAGGGCGACCCCTCCCTGCGTTGCCACTCACCTCTGCCATATAAATACCTTTTGTCAATCGCGTAGTTACTTTCCCGTTTACAATATTAGTACGGATCTTAGTGACTCGGCTTTTAACAAAATTATATTTAAATCGACGTCTTAGCACGATATAGTCACTGTGGCAATACTGTCAATTTATACCAAGGCAATCATATAAAAAAACTAAACTGCGTCTGTTTTAACATGACATAAAAAACCGGAAATTCAACTAGTGTGTGGTATTGATACAAAATACTGCCAACATTATATTGACAGGTATTCCTTATAATCCAGACGTGGATACCCATAGCAATAGGATAAGAAACTCGACAGGAATATTTATTATTCGTAATGAGGTGTCGCTCCCGTCAAAGAGGTAGATAATATACGTAGGTACTCGTATTCATAGATGCAATGCATGTGCAAATAACTGACAGAAGTACCTCTTGTATCATCCATACTAATATTAAAACTAGCGACCCGCCCCGGCTTCGCACGGTCGCAATGAAGATGCACAAAACTTCCTCTTGAATCACTCTATCTATTGATGAAAACCGCATTGAAATACGTTGCGTAGTTTAAAAGATTTAAGCGTACAAACGGCGGGAAGCGGATTGTTTTATATTGTTGTTTTTTTTTAATAATCTATTTACAAGCACTTTTGAATTGTCAAGAGTTCAGTCCATCAGAAAGCTAAAGCTTGTTGTTTGTTTCAAAAACCTACTGTTTACAACAGTTGTAAAATGACACCTTCCAAGTATTTATACAAGGTTCATATTTCTTTGATTCAACACAAAAACAAGTAAGAAGCAGCAGGTTTTTCAATTTGTATAAAATAACACGTCATACGGGCGCTTTCCTTAGCCGCCACCTGGTACAAAAGTTACGAAGTTAACTAAATCCCATTTGAGAAATAGCCGTCGATCTTTGCCGGAGTGTCGGGGGCTTTACTTAAGCTTACTGCCAATAACGCTTTTTCTAAATCACTTGGATGAATGTTCTACATTTTATCTCGAGCTTCGGGACGTTCCGTAATAATATTTGTTTTCTGTAGGCCTGCTACGCGCTCACGTAAAATTTCGGTTAGAGTCGATTTTCTAATGGGAAATACGACCTGTAGCGGTCACCGTAAAGCCTTTAAACTAAATAAATATTTGAAAATTATCAATTTAAGAATCGAATTAGATGCAATTGACGTTACGTTTTTACGCGCTTGTTAAGAGATTTTCCTAAAAGCTCATTACCAACTATATTTTAACTACGTCACACAACTTTTCCTAATATAAACATTTAGTAAAAAAATATATTAGTTACTTATCGTTATGGACCTATGGTTACTGTCTTTTGCATCGCATTATGATTGTAAATAATCAATTTCAAATATTAAAAACGTTTAAAATTTATTTTTATATTTTATTTTTGTAAATTTTCCGTACCTGTGCACATACTATGTTTTGTCTCTGCATCACCCTTTTTTTTTAGGTGGTAAAAGTCATCAAATGACTCCTTCCGCCCTGGGTGGGGCGGAAGGGACTGGCAGACTTTTACTGACTAAAAAACCACCCTGTTCCTTCTGTTGCCCTTTACGTTCCGGGGCCACGGTATCCTGTTAAGACGTCCCTTAGGTCCGCCTTTGTACAATGTACTTTTTTTTTACATGTGCATAAAGTTGATAAATAAATAAAATAATATCTAGTCTTAATCTCATCTCAGCGACAGTAAATGTCGAAATCTTATCAAAAACGTAGGTAAATTGGAGGTGTTTTTGACAGATTGAGACTGAGATTAGAATACGAACGTACCTTAAAGTTAGTAGATTACCCCCCGGCCTCGCACCCTTCCCCGCCTTAATATAAAAAGGTTCTTGAAATCGGATTCAACAATGAAACTAGCATGACTACACGTACCTCATAGATATGTACCCAAAGCGTACAATAATTCAAGAAAATATTTCTCAATTACTATTTTTTTAATTCAGGTATTGTCAATTTGTCATCCTGTTATCATATTAATGTATTAGAGATCACATTGTTATTGTCTGTCTATATTCAAAAGAAGAATGAGCACATTTTTTTCCTATTGATTTAATACTGCCGCATTTTATGCATGACAGCAGTGCGACATCATTTTAACGTTATCTGCTCCAATATTCTGAAAACATAAAGTTAATATTTACAACGAGAACCGCCTCGAATCATAAATATTCGTATGATGGAAATCTCCTTGGAATTGGCTCATTACTTTTCGAGATTAATGTACCGAATAAACGGACGAAATTTCTGGACGTGGATTTTTTCACCATATTTGTAAAGAGAACTCAAAAAGTAAATTGTCATACTAAGGCTACATTTGAGTGCTTCGTTGGTCAAATAAGGTCTGACAGCTAAACTTGCCTAGGACCCATTGACCCTTAGGTTCTCTTTCCAAGTTGGGTATTTCAATATTTCCCTAATATTTTTGCTAAAACTAAAATGCAACGTTTTCATTTTCAGGTGCGGAATATCAAAGGGATAAAACATGGCATTTTGGAGAATCCTAACACTGGCATTCGCCACATCAATCTTCGCTGAAGCAAAATTGTACCATTATCAAAGACGTGAAACTCTGGCAAACTTATGCGACCCCGTTTATAACAACACCAATCCTGTACAGTGTTACTGTGGTGAGAGCCAAACCATGGATAAGCTGAAAACCGCCAGTTGCCACCTGGTAAAGAAAGATCTCCACAAGGACGACAAAGTTTGGAATAATTTTGAACTACTGAAAGGTATTAATAAATTCACCATTTCCAACACCAGAGGCATCGCAATCCCATACATCCCCACAAATGCCCTTAAATTCATGGAAAAATTATTAAAAATTGACATCAAGTACGGCAATATTGATAAAGTTGATGCATTCGCCTTCGCCAATTTGAGCCTTATTGAAGAAATAACGCTAAGCGATAATCAAATCAAAGTATTGGGAAATCATGCTTTCGCCCATCATAGAGACTTATCAATTATTGGCTTGGACTCCAACCATATAACTGAGATTAACAGAAATGTATTTGTTGAACTGCCATCTTTGGAAAAGCTGTTTTTGACAAACAATAGAATAACGACTATACATGATAAAGCATTCGTGCATTTGATTAATTTAAAAGAACTGGAAATGGATAGGAATCGGTTATTCAGTCTGAACAGCGAAACTTTCTCGGGGCTGAGGAATCTGCAAAAACTAGACCTTAGCACTAACAGCCTTGAAGTGATCGGAGATAATACATTTCTTCCATTAATTAATTTAAAAACTTTGAATTTAGAAGAGAATAAAATTCAGATGCTTGACGACAAAGCATTTAACGGTTTAGGACAATTGAATGCTTTGAATTTGGCACACAACAAGCTGATAAATATCG
The DNA here is from genome assembly GCA_949774945.1 of Hoplodrina ambigua. NCBI lineage: Eukaryota > Metazoa > Arthropoda > Insecta > Lepidoptera > Noctuidae > Hoplodrina > Hoplodrina ambigua. The sequence continues at coordinate 3,931,349 of OX458976.1, forward strand.
AAAATGTAAAAACCTTTGATGGACTGGAATCTCTTGCTATGTTGAGTTTGAAGAGCAACCAGCTTACTGAACTGAAACCTCAAGTCATGTCACCGATACTGAAGAATTTCTACGGCAACACTAGCAGTTTAGATGTGGAAGGTGAGATATTTTTATATCACCTTGTTTTATTATAATATTATCTATCTTCTACATGAATTTTACTTTCAATCCAAAAATCCCAATAAAATCTAGAAATTGGTTAAACAATTCACACAATTCACTAACACATTCGTTTCGCGAAATAGCAATTAACTAAGTCATAGCTAAAACTCTTGATTAGTGGCTTTTGAGGAGGTCGTAAACCTGCCATACTATTATAACTGATGTTGTCTAGACGGTATGGAAATATACATTACCAACCCATTTGCAAAGATAACATGACCGCCTGATTGATGATCACAGTTTTGATAATAGCACTTATAATAATGTAGTAAAGAGTAAGCTTAGCCCCTCACCATTGCAAGATGTACTAATGTAATGAATAGTTCAAAATCAGAAGACAGTTAATAATGAACATAACATATGACACAATATTTAATATTGTTTTTCAATTTTCAGACAACAACTTCCCTTGCGACTGCCGTCTGGACTGGTTTATGTCACTGATGAACAAAACACAGAACAATTACTTAAAGCGGGCAATAGAAAACTTGAAATGTTATCCTGACCCCAACCTCAGAGAACTGTGGGCGAAGACCGAAGATACCGAGAAGAATTCGGGTCAAGTGTTCGTGGAAGACGAGGAGGCTGAAGTACAAAACACTGACTACGAATATTACGACGAAACACAACTCAATGGAAAACTCTTTTACATAGACATAAGGGATTTGGCCAACTGTACTAATACTAGCCGTCGTGTACCAAATGTTGTAAATAAAACACAAACAGTTGTAGAAACAACCACCAAGCTAACAACCACCAAACTAACAACTACCAAAGCAATTACTAGTCCAGTAACTACACCGAAGTCCACACTTACCACAAAACATTATGTGTCGACAACTCATACTACACCCAAAGCTGTAGTAGAGGAAACTACAAAAGCCAAAGAAGTTAAAACTGATAAACCAAAAAAGGCTAATGAAACTAAGAATAAAGAATCATTTACAACTGTCCGTCTTGCTACTGTTTCTGCTAAACCGATCGAACATAATTTTGACCACGATATGGCGTCTGATGAGGCAAGACCTGAGAAAATAAAGGAACATACTCACAGAAGCATTCACGAGGAGACAGAAACTACTCCATCGATGAACCACAATAGCGCGTCCAGTAATGTCAACAGTGGGGCAATACTCTCCATGATAATTACTATGCTTCAGACTGTACTTTTATTAAATCACTAATAATTATATTTTAGCTATTTAGTTTATAATGTTAAACACTCTCTCACAGTCATTAAAATAAATAATTTTAAGTTAAGAAGTGTTTTATTCCCAAGTAACGAAGAACACGTAAATTTTGATATGAAAGCTATACGATTTTTATTCAAAAATAAATTATCATTTTAAGTTCTCAAAAAATGAACCAACACACGTCATTTTTTTTTTTATTCTTATTGATTTTAATAACTATAAATATTTAACAATGACATAAGTATTCTAAGCATTTTGGAATTGATTTGTTCCTATTGAATGTTAATGTAACACATTTGGTATCATACCTATTGAAATACCATAGTTTGATGTAATCAGTGAGGTTACTGAGAAATTGTGGGTTGGCTCGTTTTGACAGAATTAAAGTTTAAAAGCTATGAATGAGGTTTTAGCATGAATCACCACGCTTTTAATTAGGTATTTGACACCAATTACCAATAATTCCCAAACACAACTTTAAAAAAAAAAAATATTATCGAATCATTTAAGCAGAGGAAACCCTATAAATGTTCAATGAACAGTAAAAAAAGATATTTAGTTGCTCACAAATTAATAAATAGTTAATCAATTGAGCTGGTAAGTAAGTGATGTCAGTACACAGTTGCTTTTTACCATACAAAAACACGTTTCGACAGCAGCTCATAAAAAATATGCCAATCAAAAGTGGTGGTGTCAAATACCCAGTTGTTACTTACATTAACTTATGCCTTTTTCCTATGGGTGTAGGCAGAAACCATAGAACGCCTGCTACGATCCTTACATACTCCATCCTCGGCCACGTTCATACATTTAGTCAAAAAAGCACGCTGGCTACGAGTACTGCGCGCCTCCGAATAATCTGAAGAACCTCACCAATAAGGACAGTGTACCTAGGTCTTTCAATAATTGAAGTGCTGTATCTCTAGAACAGCTAATGGCTAAGGTTCAAGTAGAAAATATAATTCCACCAAAACCTACTCTTTTTTGTGTTACCCAGCTAATGGGTTGTGGAGGTCAGATACAACATAATTGGAAAAAGGCTAGGCAGATGATGATATAAAACATAAGGGAGATAATGATGATTCTTGGGCTCAAGACTAATTGGAGGAATATTCATTCAATTGTAGGTAAAACTATGCCATCTGTTGTGACAATAAAGTACTACAATTTTATTAAGTGCCACGGTTTCTGATTTTGTTTCGGCTTGTATTAACAGATGGCGCTTATCTCAGTTTTAAACCAAGTGTTTTTAATAATAAGCTGAAATGAATACAGATGGCGTTACAGCCCAAATTATGGAAGAATTTAATTACTAGAGCTGCTTATTGTTGCCTCAAACAGACTTTGGAAGCGTAGTTTTTCTATTCAAGTATTACTAATACACCTAACTGTAGGTTTATTTAATGTTTTTCACGACAAAGCGCACTTATCAGCAATATTAAAAAATCATAATTATGTATACACGTATTGTGATTTAGTTACTGTACTGAAGATCAAAGATAATTGCTAGTTTGTTAACTATCCGTCATGATTAGTAAGTTAATCATGGTCATATACTCCCCATGGAACTTCTCATTGATGGACATAGGTTCTTACAGTGAAAGGGGATCACGCGGAAGATGAAACACATTTGCTGTGTAATTTACCTGGTGTTAGGTACCGTTTCTTCATGAATTTGGATAATTGGCAAAAAAGTGGAAAAAAGTGAAAAAAAAAACTTAGAGACTTTTAGGTTTTAGTTCTGTTTGTTGATTTATACTGCCATCGACTTCCAAAACTAAAATAATTTTATTACATTACGCTTATTATATATTAAAATTATAATAAAATAGCAGTAGCGAATGAGCGCCAAAGCTTTTATAAGTGAGTTACTATTTTATTAATAATAATAATTTTATAATAGTATTATTTCTAGCCTACAATTTAAGCAAAATCTTATTTTTTCCTTTTGAGTACATTTTAATATTTCATTTTAAATTAAAAAAAAAAAATTTTTCTTCGAAATTTTTTGTTAGAACGCTATTTAATCTTTTTAATTATTGGTCAAGTGTTGGAAGTACGACTACTCAGTGCTAAGCATGAGGGTCTTGGATTTGCAGTACGAGAAAAGGGCTTCACATAACATAACATCACGCATGTAATCCCCGAAGGGTAAGGCAGAGGTGCACTCATTAGTACACCCACATTTCGCCAGTTATGATCTAAGACCCATGTAATAGGGAGCGAGTCTATAGCCATCAACTAGGCATATATCTACACTCCGAAGCTAGGGGTTAAGGAGGATCGTGGGGCTGATCATAACAATATTTCCTCATGTTCAATTTTTTGCACCTGCTTAGATATTTCTTCACCACCTTTGGTTGACTGGTAGGAAATGCCTAAGGCATTAAGTCCGCCTTTGTACTTTTTTGTTGCATAAAGTTTAAATAAATAAATAAATATCTATATCTATATAATTATGTGGTTTTCGGAAATTATTAAGTTTGTCTCTTTACACCCAATATAATAATAACATTTAATTGGTTACCCACTGCGATGAGCCCTATTTCCCCGAGGGTAAAGTAAACCGTGTTTTGATCGTACCAATATTTATTATACTGCCGAACTATATTTTAGTGGGTATCACGCAAGCCTATATCACAGGCGGGAAATTGAAAACCATCGAATCATATTAGGGATTTGAGTGAATAACGTAAATATAAGCAAACGTTCACGAAATAGTTCAACAGAATAAAATATTCTGAATAATATGTTATATGAATTGAATTTTGTTTTATTAATATTTGTCACTTTGTCTGCGGCAGTGTTGGGTCTCAATACAATTTTGCGGCTGGGCATTAAACTTATAAATAAGTCCGGAATAAAGTAAGGCCTAAGTTTTGCCGGGGTTGCGGGACGTCTTAACAGGATACCGTGGCCCCGGAACGTAAAGGGCAACAGAAGGAACTGTCAGACTTTTACTGACTAAAAACCCACCCTGTTCCTTCTGTTACCCTTTACGTTCCGGGACCACGGTATCCTGTTAAGACGTCCCGCAACCCCGGCATGCGTTGGCCCCGTTGGGAGCCCCGTCCCTGTGCTGACAGCTCTTTGAGGCGCGCGCGAACAGAACGCGCCGTCGACCCGGGCTTGGTCCTTGATCGGACGGCGAGCTACCCATTACTCGCCATCCGCAAGCCCATGTTGAGTTAAACTGAATTTATTATCGTCTGCTTAGACTTTTGACAACTAGGTATGTTGAGGTCGGCTTCCCGTCTGAACGGATGCATCTGAATACCTACCATTGTTTTACATTGGGTGACTGCCTATCTAACCTCCTCAACCCAATCTCTGGGAAATACGATACGCCTTTATAACACTGGTTGACAGATATTTTGGTATTTGACTACCCGTACAGTACCTGATCTATGACTGATAGACCGGACCTTAACGAGTTTTTCTCTGAACTGGGATGTAACACCACCAATTTTAAAAGTCCGGGCTGCTACATTTCTCAATAAGAAAACCCAATAACACTTTTCCCGTCCTGACAATCAAACCCAGAACCTACTCAGCAGCCGTACTTGTTAACTTAAAACTGATAAATAAAAAAAAAACTATAAGAAAATACGCAATTTATTATTAAAAAAAATATTAAATGAAAAGTAAAACAAGACTCTTGACAACAAAGAAACAAACTGAAAATGGAGACACTTATCATGTCCTCTCTCTTACTCGCTATACTGTGCGAATGAAATGGAATGATAAGTTGTCTTACTGTGTTTGGCCGCCATCTTTGTTTATTTTCTTATCGCGAAGGTTAGACTTTGCTTCTTTGTAGTAGTGTTTCTGCTACTCCATCATTCTTTATATGTCAGTTTATATAGCAACTTCCATTTCACAAATAAACGGCAGCTCGTTGTCACAGTTTGTTGTATCAGTGTAAAGATAATTATCCTGACTCCTTACAGTCCCACATTCATAATTGTCATCGTTATATCGTCTTTGGTACAAGTCACGGAAAATTTGACCTGAAGAAAAAAAAAAATTAGAAAGACAAGTAGAATAATAAAGGGAATTAAATTAAGAATATGGGTAAAACACGGTGAATAAAAAGACAGGGGTGAATCGAGACGGAACTTTAAAAAGTATTTTTTGTCGCCAGCAAGGAGACCAATTCAGTAAAAGCAGTAGTCTTTTTTTCCTACAAACTATAATATTATTTTAACAATAAAATCTCTTTTAAAGTTTCGTCTCGATTCACCCCTGCAAAGTCAAAGTCAAAACATTTTTTTCAAACAGACCATTTACAGGCACTTTTGAATTTAAGGAGTCGGTCAGTTAGTCCGAAAGTTGAAGCTAGTTGCTTGTTCCAAAACGGAGGTAGGCCTCTATAGAGAAGAACGAGCAAGAATGAGTGCCTACCTTTCTATTCATCCCGTTTTACGGTACCAGCCTATTATAGTCCTACTGCAGGTTAAAGACCTCTTCTCATACAGAGAAGGCATGAGTATTAATTACAGATTTCAGAATTATATCAATTACAATTTCAGATTTGCTCACGATGTTTTCCTTCACCTATGTCAGTGATGTCCAAGAAAAACTTAGAAAGTACATATGAATTTTAAAAAGCCATTGGTAGGTCATCATCATATCAGCCGTAGGACATAAACTGCTGAACATAGGCGTCCCCTACAGATTACCAATAGGACCGGTTGGAAGCGGCTTGCATCCAGCGCAATCCCGCGGTCCCGAACGACGAGCGCCCACTGACAGCCCATCACGAAATTGAGTAAAAGATATAGAATGAATATTGAAATAGTACATATAAAAATTAGAAAAAGTAGAAAAAGCAGTAAAATAACATTATTACCTTTAACTGAGTAATAATTGGTGTTAAAGACGAGCTTCCTTATTCCTACAAAATATGGTTGTCCACTGTTAATCATATCATAAATATCTTGCGCCTGAGCACTGTTTTCTACAACTGCCAGTATCCCGCCCTCCATGAAGCAAGTCTTCATAGCTTTCTGCCAATTTTGTAGCTTTTTATTTACCTTGTAACATTTTCTTGATGTGTTCACGTATTTATAACCTGAAATGGTATATTTTGTAAAATACGAGTGGATTTATGTTACTTCTGTATTTACCCTCGAAAGATATTGTTTTTGTTGGCCCAAATATTGTTGTACCATCACAATTACAAATAATAAAAAGTGCATAAACATTTGTACAGAATATGGCCTTCGATGACGATGATCCTCAAACGGCACAAATATAATACCTTTCTTGGAGGCTAGTTTGAGTTGAAACCTTGGGGTTGAAACACTGCGGCCATGGAGTCCGAGCGTTCACCTTGTCTTTCGGGACATCGCCAAGCGACTGGTCGACTCATTACAAGACCAGAAGGCTGACTATTTCTTGGGCCAAAGAATTAGCATTGCCATACAACATGGCAATGACGTCACCGTATTGGGCATTTGCCCCATTTTCTTTTCTGTAATTCTATAGAATTACTGAAAAGAAAGGTGGAAGTTTAAAATCTACAAAGTATACAGACTGTTAGTGTAAACACCGTTGTCACTATAAACCATAGGTACTTGATTTAAAATAAAAAAAAATGTTTATCTGAATTTAAAAATAAATAAACAAAGTTTTCTTTCAAAAATTAAAAAAAAATCTGTCCGACACCGTCCGTAAATTCATGGATACCTACTATGCGCCCGAGTTACGTAATCACCGCAAAGGGCGTTGACCTGCTGCACTGGCCGTCCGTTATAACTACCTACATAAGTTTTAACTAATTACATCATTGTAATATAGGGTGAAATAATTTTGAGGAAAAATTGAGATTTTACTTAAAAAAAAAAGATATTTTTTTCATTGAATTTACGTTCTATTAGTGAAACCAAACCACTGGTTTCAAGGATAACCGTGTTTACACTAACACTCTGTATTTGTAGTTTTATTATTATTTAAACGTTTTGTGTTTAGGTTTTTACTTATTTAATGTAATCATATTTTTCTGTTTTTGAATGACAAATTGAAATAGTGGCTTACTGCATATAACTAATGAGAAAGAGGAGACTGTGTTTTTCCGGTCGTATTCTAATTTTTCATTCGTCTAGAGTGAAACAATCTTTTTTCATAATATCTGTTTGTTGTGTATAATCTGTACGCATAATGTGAATTCATTATTCCTATGATTTAATTTCGATTAGCTGCATTGATTTTACCGGACACTGCAGGTACTTTCGAACCGGATCTAGCAGAGCCTTTGAACTGAGAACCTATCACAAACAAGTTATATTGCCTTATAAAAAGAACGTCAAAGGAAAACATGAATCACACAACTTACCGCGATCAATAGTCGGACACGACTCGTCGTCAAGTTTCTTGCACACAAACGGTAACGGTGTGCCTGGAGGTCTTGGACACCTGCTCACCCTAAACAATCCAGTATCTATTTTCATAGTTAAGCAGTTACCCAATGGCGGCCAAGAACTATCCTTAGCGAGCAGGGGATATGGCGTGGACTGTCCTGAAAATTCAAAAAGTTCTAATTTTAAAATACGTAAACCGAGTTACACTGATGACCGCAACGCATTTTGTATGACATCAGGAGAATGGCTGACGTCACTAGTTAAGTGCGTATGATGTGTATGTGTATAGCTTATGTAGGACAAACATTGCAGATAGCATCTTAAATATAAAAAGGATGTACTTGCAAATAAAACTTTTTAAATTTATATTTTGCTTGAGAACGGAGAGAGAAAGAAGATTATCGCAGCGCTGCTAACTTTAGTGTTAGCAGCGCTGTGATAATCTCTTTCGTGATGCACTGGCTGTTACTACTTTTCATCTAGAGGGAAGTAAAGATTGTTAACCTATGACAAGTAAAAGTGTGAATACCTAAGTGATGTAATGAATTAGTGGAAAATTTAATTTAATTATAAATACTTAATGTCAAGTAAGATGACACTTACCGTCAACAGTAATAAACTCTCCTAACTGAAATTCGTCGTGGAATCCAACGAAGATATCTGTCACATTCGTTGCTTTAGTCATTTGGTCTGTCAAGTTCTTGACCAAAGTCCACTCTCCACGGACTTTTGGATAGAACAGAGTAGCTCCTTCGTCATCACAAGTAGAAAAAGCCGAATCCCAGGTTGTTCCACTCAAGTCCCAGTGTACTTTGTAAAAGGCGTCGAAGGACTTAATGTATGTATAGTCTTTTCTGTAGAACTGTACATGGCGAGAGTATGTCGCAGGCAAACATATACCTGCCGAGATAAACTCACATTAAGTATCAAAGAACCAACTGAACGGTATCTACTATTAGTGTGTCACTTTTTTTGAGTTGCGTAATTTACATTCAACTGAAACTTGCAAGATAACATAACATCACGCCTGTAATCTCCGAAGGGTTAGGCAGACGTGTACCCATTAGTACACCCTTTCGCCAGTTATGTTTAAGTCCTATGTATTAGGGGGCGAGCCTACTGCCGTCAAGCGGACACAAATCCAGTATCCGAGGCTGCTGCTGAGAAATTCCTGATGAAAAAACCCAATAACACTTTGCTTGTCCTGGGAATCGCAACCCAAGGCCTCATGCTCAGCAGTCACGCTTTGCGAGCAGTAGACTAACGAGGCAGTCAACTTGCAACTCTTTTGATATTGCCGTGTGGCATACACAAGACCTTTGTTTCATTGTTTTCACATGTAGAATCAACAAGAATAATGTAATCAGAATTTTGTAAAAACCTAATTTAAAAGAATCCCGAGGAGTTTCTTGATCGTTTTTCTCCATAGACACCTACCTTCGTTTTGGAACGAGCAACTAGCTTCATCTTTCGGACTAACTGATCGACTACTTGACAATTCAAAAGTACATGTAAATGGTCTAATTGAAATCAATGTTTTGACTTTGACTTTGACAAAAATGAATACTACGTAAAATTATGTGACTCATAAAAAGCGACACACAACACAAGCCAAATACCTAGGAGTATAACGTTTGTTTGGACTCTTACTTAAATTTATTGTGTCTTTATATCTATGTTAAAATGCTCTATACTTATTTCCCTACTTGCTTTAATTTATCACATTCGGTTTTTTGTTATTCAACTAGGTATTTTTTTAGGACTGCCTCGTTGGTCTAGTGGTCGCATGCGCGACTGCTGAGCATGAGGTCTTGGGTTGTATTCCCAGGTCGGGCAAAGAGTTATTGGGTTTTTCCATCAGGAATTACTCAGTAGCAGCTTCGGAGTCTGGATTTGTACCCGGTTGATGGCAATAAGCTCGCCCCCTATTACATGGGATTAAAAAAAAACATAACTGGCGAAATGTGGGTGTACTAATCGGTACACCTCTGCCTAATCCTTCGGGGATTACAGGCGTGATGTTATGCTATGTATTTTTACTTATACAGAGTAATTAATTATAAAATATTTACAATTTATAAAAAAGACCGAAAGGATAAACCTCATAAGGCATCAAAATTATTCAACTAATTTAATATTTTGTAACTGTTCCCACAAAATATAGTCACTTATTTTTATTATTTTATTTAATTATTTTAAAAATAAAACATTGACTTTGATTTAAAAACAAAACGATTTATAAATTAAATGTAAAATTGTTGGTATTGGAAATCAGTAGAATATTTTGATGGCCTTTAAACATAATAAACCATAACAATCGAACACATTTTAATAAATGAAACGAGCTTTTAACTTTAGTCAAATCAAAATAAAATTAAAAATAATAATTGTAATTACGAATACCTAAAATGGACCTTAAAGTTATTGTTTTAAGGGAGTTAAATTAATATGAAAGTACTCACCTAATAGAAATACGGCGAAAATAATGCTCTTCATCATTGTACAAGATGACACACTGGACTAAATGTGCTTAATCAGTAAACATTATATATAAACTTGCGCATGAGTTTCATTATTGTTTATGGACGGGTAAGAACCCGCATAAAGCATACATAGACAGTTTTATTATACAGGTTGATCAAATAGATGTGCTGTTTAACCAAAAACCATTAAATAGTTTAGTCTTCTTTATTTTGTTTTTTCTATTCTTTATGAGATATGTAGATTATTGTAATATAGTATTTTATAGTAAGTATGTAGAATTTTAATTGTTTTGTAATAGGCTCGCCCCCTATTACACGGAACTTAAACATAATTGGCGAAATGTGGGTGTACTAATAGGTACACCTCTGCCTAACCCTTCGGGGATTACAGGCGTGATGTGTTTATGTGTATAAAAAACCCGTCAGTAATTTGCCCAACCTTAGGCCTGAAACGGCTCCGTCGCAAAATGACCACTTCTCAAAATGACTACAGGTAGCACAATGTCCTTTTCGCAAAATGTCCATTTCGCAAAATGTGCCCACTTCCCATCCCACGCTTGACAGTCGTGCTTGCGACTACAAGATCAACGGGGCAGTCAAACCGAAGTTGAAATTGATAAAAACAAAAAAAAACTTTAGATAAAATTACAATTTTTTTTTTTATTAAAAAAAAATGAAAACAAATACAAAAGACTCTTGACAGAAAAGAAACAAATAATTTGAAAATGGCGGAACTTATCGTGGCCTTTATACCAACTGTGCATCATCATCTGCCTAGCCTATTCCCAATTATGTTGGGGTCACTTCCAGCCTAACCGGATGCAGCTGAATACCAGTATTTTACATGGAGCGACTGCCTATCTGACCTCCACAACCCAGTAACTGGGTAATACGATACCCCTTTGCTTACCAAGGGGTATCGTATTACCCAGTTACTACCCACTTACGTTACGTTACCGGTCGTCAGAATTGTTGTTGTCCGATTTTCGGGCTTCTGACGACCCGTAACGACTGTCAAAAATCCATGTATGACAGCCGTGACCAACGGCTTAACGTGCTTTCCGAGGCATGGAACGATGTCAGTGGTGTCTAAGATAAACTTAGAAAGTTAATATGAATTGAAAAGGACACATTGCACACTCGCTATACTGTACATATGAAATGGTATAGTTTGACCGCAAGTGCTGTACCGCTCTCGCGTCCGGACCTGGTTCAGGCCATGCTCCGGGGCGAGAGGGAATGGGATGCAGTCACCTCCTTCTGCGAAGCAGTAATGCTAGCGAAGGAGGAGGCGGGCCGCGTGAGGGAGAGAACCACCTCACGCCCCAGCCGCCACGGGAGACGCCCAGGGCGTCGGACGTCACACGGACATCCGGCCACCGTAGGTGCGGGCTTGCGGATGGCGAGTAATGGGTAGCTCGCCGTCCGATCAAGGACCAAGCCCGGGTCGACGGCGCGTTCTGTTCGCGCGCGCCTTAAAGAGCTGTCAGCACAGGGACGGGGCCCTCAATGGGCTGTACCGCGCCTTAGGAAAGCGCGAGGAGGTGGGAAAAAACAAATGCTAGCTACCGCCGCGCGCCGTGAGCTTCGGCGGTAGACTGACGGAACGGAGCGGCCGATACTCCCCCGCGTCTCGCCGCGCACATCATACCCAAGGCGCGGTACAGCTCTTGCGGTCAAACTATAAAGCCTTTTTACTTTGTTTTGCCGCCATCTTTATTATGTTTCTTAAATCGCGAAGGTTCTACTACTCCATCCCTTTTCTTTCTTTTTGTTTAAATAGCAACTTCCATTTCGCAAATAAAAGGCAGCATGCTGTCGCAGCTTGCTGCATCAGTGTAAAGAAACATATTATCTGCATTCTTCACAGTCCCACATTCGTAATCGTTATTACTGAATTGTCTATGGTATAAGTCACTGAATTTCTGTCCTGTAAAAAAAAAATTGTGTTGACAAGAAAAAAAATTAAGAAAACACACCTACCTCTGTTTATTTAACACTCAGCCTATTATTGTCCTATTGCTCGGCAAAAGCCTCTTCTCATACAGAGAAGGTACTACGAGTATAGATCTTCAAGCTTGTTCAGCCTTATTTCTATACTACATTATTATGTGTAAAATAACAAAACTTAAGAGCTTTTTGTTTTTTTTGTTTGCCTAAACGCGCTAATCTCTGGAACACTACAATACGGATTGGAAAAAATCTTGTTGTATGATAGCTAGATTCACGGGAAATAGTATAGGCTATATAATATCACGCTGCGACTTACTGGTGTGGAGTAGTATCCAAAGGCGTAACTTAATGCGGGTGAAAACAACAGAGAAAAATAAAAAAATATCATAAAAACTAAATATTATTACCTTTTACCGAGTAATAATCGTTTGAAAAGAGCTTTTTAATTCCTACAAAATAAGATTCTCCTTGAATAACCATATCTCTAATTTCTTGCGCCTGAGCACTGTTTTCTACAACTGCCAGTATCCCGCCCTCCATGAAGCAAGTCTTCATAGCTTTCTGCCAATTTTGTAGCTTTTCATTTACTTTGTAACATTTTCTTGATGTTTTCACGTATTTGTAACCTGAAATTATGGAAATTATATATTTTGTAAACATGAATGAATTAATGCTGATTTTTCGCAATTGCGCTCATGAGATATGTGTTTTATCTCCACTCTTCACCTTTATGAAAGCTGCCATATCTCTTGGACAAATTGACCAAATTAATAAAAGTAGTTATACATTAATCTACACTAATATTATAAAGAGGAAAAAACTGTATTTTTGTTAGAAATGGATTAACTCAAAAACTACTGGACCGATTTTAAAAATTCTCTCACCATTAGAAAGCTATATTATCTGCGAGTAACATGGGCTATATTTTATTTTTGCGCAGACGAAGTCGCGGGCAAAAGCTAGTACTGAATATAGCTTTGTATGACCGGGCATAGTTACAAGCCAAACTTCCCATTCATTATGGCGGTCTCGGCATCCCATCTTCCATTGATGGTGCCGAAAACTTAAAAAATATAATAAACCTTCTTGGAAGCTATATTATGTTTGAGCGACACTAGCTGATACTTTTGAACCTGATCTAGCAGAACTAATAATATACTAAGAACTGCTTTCATGCCCTTTAAAAAGAAAATTAAGCATCACACAACTTACCGCGATCAATAGTCGGACACGACACGTCGTCAACTTTCTTGCACACAAACGGTAACGGTGTGTCCGGTGGTGTCAAACACAGGGCCATCCTAAACAATCCGGTGTCTATGTTCATAGTTATGCAGTTACGGTTATGCAATGGCCGCCATGGACTGACCTCACCTGGCAGCGGATATGGCGTGGTCTGTCCTGAAAAAATCAGAAAGTTACATACATACATACATAACATCACGCCTGTAATCCCCGAACGGTTAGACAGAGGTGTACCCACATTTCGCCAGTTATGTTTTTAGTCCCATGTAATGGGGGGCGGATCTATTGCCATCAACCGGGCACAAATCCAGACTCCGAGGCTGCTACTACTGGGAATCGAACCCAAGACCTCATGCACAGCAGTCGCGCTTGCAACCACTAGACCAACGAGGCCGTCACTTATATATATTCCATAATTACAATAGTATAAACCTTTTTTTATGGGTTTCCGTAGCTTTGCTACGCTTCGTCAAATTCAGAAAGTTATCATTTTAACATACGTAAACCGAGTTACACTGATGACCGCAACGCATTTTGTATGACATCAGGAGAATGGCTGACGGCACTAGTTGAGTGTGTATGACGGACCGACGATGGATGTTAGCGAACACTCAGACTATAATAATTTAGCTTCTTTAAGATGCAGTGCCGTGTTATGCAAAATCCTATTTCCTAATAATAATACAATATGTGAAAGTTTAGATGTTCGTTGAACAGATTTGGGCACGTAGATAGACCATTTTTTTTTTTTGTATATCAAAATCATCAAATGACTCGTTCCGCCCGGGTAGGGCGGAAGGGACTGTCAGACTTTTACTGACTAAAAAACCGCCCTGTTCCTTCTGTTGTCCTTTACGTTCCAGGGCAACGATATCCTGTTAAGACGTCCCGCAACCCCGGCAGGATGGATTGACACATAGGATACTTTTATCCCGATAATGTGTTCCCTTGGGATAATAGTTTAACTTACTTTACGGAAAGTTATTTTTTTCGCTTTTCGCGGGCGAAGCAGCGCTACGACAATACCTGTCATGGCAAACTGGCTGGCTGTAACTACCTTTCATCTAGAGGGTTGTAAGTGTGAAAACCTAAGTGATGTAATAATTTAGTAGGTAATTTAATTCCATTATAAATGCTTAAAATAAAAATAATATATTTATTTAAAATACTTACCGTCAATAGTAATAAACTCTCCTAACTGAAATTCGTCGTGGAATCCGACAAAGATATCTGTCACATTCGGTGCTTCAGTCATTTGATCTGTCAAGTTCTTGACCAAAGTCCACTCTCCACGGGCTTTTGGATAGAACAGAGTAGCTCCTTCGTCATCACAAGTAGAAAAAGCCGAATGCCAGGTGAAACCGCTCAAGTCCCAGTGTACTTTGTAAAAGGCGTCGAACGCCTCAATATATGTATAGTCTTTTCTGTAGAACTGTACATGGCGAGAGTATGTCGCAGGCAAACATATACCTGCCGAGATAAACTTGCGTTAAGTATCAAAAAACCAACTGAACACTATCTACTATTTGTGGGAGTCACGTTTTTAAAGTCGTGGAATCCAACGAAGATATTTTTTTTTACATTTCCTTAAAATGGACCTTAATTCTATTATTTTAAGGTAATTAAATTACTATGAAAGTACTCACCTAACACAAGTACGGCGAAAATAATGCTCTTCATCATTGTACAAGATGACACACTTGACTAAATGAGCTTAAAAAGTAAACATTATATTTATGTGTGCCCGTTACATGTTTTATTTTTGGTAAAATCTCGTATACCTATAGCGTAGCTACAAAGATATTTGTTATACAGGTTGATCTAATACATGCTGTTTTTAGCCAAGGATGATTAGATAGTTTGACCTAATTTGTTTTTTTTTTTCTTCTCTCTCTCTCTCTCTCTCTATCTCTTCATATCTGATTCGATCTCGCGAAGTGACCCAGAGCATATAGCCCTATCCATTACTTTCTGAGCGACTCTAAGGGATGATTCTCATTAGAGCGGGCCGTGCCCGGGCCGGGGCGTGGACGAGCCGCCGTGGTATTGAAGTGCGTCGAGAGGGCCCGGACGGGACACGGATAATGCACTGTGTAATATAAATTAATTCATACAAAATATATGTAACAGATTTAAAACCGTGCCCCGTCCGGGCCCCGCCCCGCGCACGGCACGCTCTAATGAGAATCATCCCTTAGCCTACATGTGAGGCCCATGGTGAGGCACCACATTTCAGAGTCGTATGTTATCACTGGCAACACAGAAAACTGGTAAATAAAAAAAAACTTTATAAAAAAAATACAAACTTTATTTAAAAAAAAATTACATGAAGAGATAAAGAAGACTTGACAACAAAGAAACAAACTGAAAATGGAGACACTTATCATGTCCTCTCTCTTACTCACTATACTGTGCGAATGAAACGGCAAGATAAGTCTTCATACTTTGTTTGGCCGCCATCTTTAACCATTTTCTTTAATCGCGAAGGTTAGACTTTGCTTCTTTGTAGTAGTGTTTCTGCTACTCCATCATTCTCTAGCTTTCAGTTTATACAGCAACTTCCATTTCACAAATAAACGGCAGCTCGTCGTTACAGTTTGTTGTATCAGTGTAAAGGTACATATTATCCTGACTCCTTACATTCCCACACTCATAATCGTTTCCGTCAAATCGTCTTTGGTACAAGTCACTGAACTTTTGACCTGTAAAAAAAAGACAAGGAAAAAATACCTAAATCTCTGTTTATTTAACACAGTAAAATAAAATAAAAAATAATTATATCAGCCAATCATTTTTAAATGTCTGGATCTAGCAGTCGCATTGAAAAAAAAATATATGATGTAACTGAATGCGGCTGAAAACGACACCGAAAAAATATTAGAAATAAAAAATAAGTATAAATACCTTTTACTGAGTAATAATCGTTGCGAGAAAAGAGCTTTCTAATTCCTACGAAATATGGTTGTCCTTGGTCAATCATAGCATTAATATCGTGCGCCTGAGCACTGTTTTCTACAACTGCCAGTATCCCGCCCTCCATGAAGCAAGTTTTCATAGCTTTCTGCCAATTTTGTAGCTTTTTATTTACCTTGTAACATTTTCTTGATGTTTTTACGTACTTATAACCTGAAATTATATATTTTGTTAAACATGAATAAATTACTGTTAATTTTCCACAATTACTCTCATGAGATATTTGTTAGTAGTTTTGGCCCTTTTATGTTTTACCTCTACTTTTCAACATCTATACTGAATATAGCCTTGGATGACCGAGCATGGCTAGATGACAAACTTCTCATTCATTTTGGTTGTCTCGGCATCGCATCTTTCTTTGCTGGTGCCGAAAACCTCAAACGCCGCAATATCGTTTGGGTTTGGATCACTAGGGCCACGGGGTTCGAGCTCACCTTGCTTTTTGGGACATCGCCAAGCTACTGGTCGACTCTTTGCATGACCAGAGGCCTAGCAATTTCTCGGGCTAAAGGATCAGCATTGCTATACAATGCAGCAAGGCTGCCAGCCTTTGAGGCACTTGACCCATTGATGGCAAATGCAAACTCGTCCGTTTTTGATCCTCTATCTATAAGCTTCCTCCTTTTTTTTTTATAATTGTATACTTTGTGATTTTATTATTGATGAACTTTGTGTTTAGGTCTTAATTATAAGTTAATTAATGTTATTGTAATCTTTTATTTTTGAATGACGACTTGGAACAGTGACTTACTGTCAATAACTCATGAGAAAGAGGCTATACTTATATTTTGCCTTACGCATTCTTATTTTCGTTCGTGTTTGTTGTGGATAGTCTGAACGCATAATATTATTTTCGATTAACTGGATTGATTTTATTACTTTCGAACCGGATCTAACTGAGGTTATAAACTAAGAACTGACCATAGACAAGTTTTTTTGCCCTCTAAAAAGAACGTCAAGAAAAAGCATTAATCACAGAACTTGCCGCTGTCAACAGTCGGACATGACTCGTCGTCCACTTTCTTGCACACAAACGGTAGTGGGGTCTCGTCGGGTGTTCTCAAACAACTGTCCCCCCTAAACGATCCGGTATCTATGTTCATAGTTATGCAGTTTTCGCGTGGTAATTGTAAACTGTCCTCAGCGGGTAGGGGATATGGCGTTGACTGTCCTGAAAACGCAGAAAAATATAAATTAAGCACACGTAAACTTAGTCACACTAGCAACTATAGCTGGAGGACGTCACTAGTTAAGAGTGTGCGACGAACAAACTATAGAAAGTTAACGACTACACAGACAATAATAATTTAGCCTCTACGTGACAATTGAAGCGCAATGCTATGCAGAATTTCTGTCTACACTAATATTATAAAGAGGAAAACTTTGTATTTTTGTTTGTTTCTTTGTTTGTAATGGATAAACTTAAAAACTACTGGACCAATTATAAAAATTCTTTCACCATTAGAAAGCTACATTATCTGCGAGTAACATAGGCTATATTTCATTTATTTTTGCGCGGACGAAGTCGCGGACAAAAGCTAGTATGATAATAGAGCAGCTTTAATAAAAAAAAAAGGTTGGAAGGGCAACAATAAACTTTTTAAATTTTAATTTGCTCCAATGTTAGCAGCTTTTCCACAATATCTGTCATGACATACTGTCTGCTAATACTAACTACCGCTCATCTAGAGGTTTGCAAAGTTTACTAGAAATTAGATGAACAAGTAAACACAAAGAGTGAATAAGTGATCTAATTATTTAGTAGATAATGTAATTTCATTATAAAAACTTAAAATAAAAGAAAAATATTTATTGAAGACACTTACCGTCAACAGTAATAAACTCTCCTAATTGAAATTCATCGTGGAATCCAACGAGGATATCTGTCACGTTAGGTACATCAGTCATTTGATCTGTCAAGTTCTTGACCAAAGTCCACTCTCCACGGGCTTTTGGATAGAACAGGGTAGCTCCTTCGTCATCACAAGTAGAAAAAGCCGAATTCCAGGTTAATCCACTCAAGTCCCAGTGTACTTTGTAAAAGGCGTCGTATGCCTCAATGTATGTATAGTCTTTTCTGTAGAACTGTACATGGCGAGAGTATGTCGCTGGCAAAGATATACCTGCCGAGATAAAATTGTCTTAAGAATCTAAAAAATTGTCAGAAATATATCTACTTTTTGTGAGTCATGTTTTTTTTTTAGTCGTGGAATCCAACGAAGATATGCATCATATTTAATCAAAACAAAACTAAATTCCAGTAGTATTGTGATTACTTAAATGGACCTAATACTATTATTTCGAGGGAATCAAATGAATAAGAAAGTACTCACCTAATACAAATACAGCTAAAATAATGCTCTTCATCATGGTACAAGATGACACACTTGAATAAATGTGCTTAATCAGTAAACATTATATTTATACTTTCACGTAAATATTCTTGTTTATGGACGGGTAAAAACTCGCATAAAGCATAATATATAGACACTTTTATACAGGTTGATCTAATAGATGCATTACAGCCAAGGACGATTAAATAGTTTGACCTTTTTTGTTTTGTTTTCGAGGGGACCTAGACCGGGAGGTAGATAAGCCCAAATAGATTGCGACTTAATTAACGTTTTTAACAAGTAGTGAAACAAACCTTTCAATCGACTAAGGCCACCTATTATATAAAAGAGACACTATCAAAATGGATACTAGATGGCGCTGTCGCGTGACATCACATTCCTGAATCGCGATGGTAAGAATGAAAGTCTCCGCGCTTTAATGACCTCCGCTAGAATATGAAAATAGTCGGCACTCCTGTCGCTAATCGTCCTCAGCTGAACCTCCCCCAGGTCCACCGAGATGTCCTGTGGTCCGCATGCCGTGTCCCCGTAAAGCGACACACCGACTCCTAAAGCGATTTTGATAAGACTGAAGTAGTGGTGCATCTGTGGAGTACGTCTTGCTCAGAATAGTGGCAAGACTCTGCTATTAGATTACGAAATACAGTTAGATTAATATTTTTTTAGTTTTGGTACTAGAGGATCCCAATTCCCCTTCCTCGACATCTGAGAAAAGGTGACGAGAATTCGTACTATCTTTATATACGTTGAGGAATAAGTAGGTCCTTGAAACGGTGACAACATCCTATACTTACAGTTGTTTTAACCTTGAGGTCTCGCATGAAATATATAGTTTAAAATTTCAAATCTCATTTGCGGATCACCTCAAGCAAATATCAAACATCCTGTATGTAGTCTATTTTTTTTTATCGACGGATGTCGAAAGTTCACATGCAAAGATAATGCATATGATAAGTTTGTTTGTTGATGACAATGAGTTATTATAAACAGTAATTATTATGTGATTATGTATACAATGTGCTTATTGATGCTGTTTCGTAGAAATATGATATCCATACTAATAATATAAATGCGAAACTCTGTCTGTCTCTCTGTTACGATTTCACGACTAAACCACTGAACCGATTTTGATTAAATTTGGTACTGGGTGTTTTTGGACCCTTAGAAAGGATAGAGGCTAGTTTTTTACCTGAACTGACATTTACGCGGACGAAGTCGAGAGCAAATGCTAGTATTGAAATAGTTTTGGCCGACGGTTTATGTTAGTGGGGGACGGTCACAGATACTATTACATACACGTAAATATTCAAAGTCAAAGTCAAAACTTTTTATTTTAATTAGACCAATAACAGGCACTTTTGAAATGTCAAGACTCTTTGACAATTCGGTCAGTTAGTCAGAAAGTTGAAGCTCGTTCCAAAACGGAGGTAGGCCTCTATGGAAAAGAACGAGCGGAAGGAGTTAACTGACAGAAATCGTCACGTAAAGAAAAAGCGTTATTGTGCGGTGTCAGGTACTTCGTTCCTAAAGGGGGTACCCCGACTGCACAATTTTTACTAAAACGCCTTTACAATATTACAAAAAAAACCTTCAAATATTTTAGTGAATTAAAAAACTAGTTTAGTAATTACTAGTAACTATATTAGAAATTTAAGAAACAAATAAATGATGGGCAACGCCGGGGCTACAGCTAGTTTATTTAAATAAAAATAGATTGTTATGAAACTAAGAATATTACTGAGTTGACATAACACATACCTGCTAACTAAGCAGTCATGCGGTGTCTAATATAATTGCTTAAGTAGTTGGTTTATGGTGTCGTGATGGCTTAGTGGTTGAATGCCCATCTCTCATGCATGAAGTTGTGGGTTCGAATCCGGACAAGTCCCAATGTGCTTTTTTTAATTCATATGTACTTTCCAAAGTTCATCCACTACGCCATCACATTTAATTTATGCTCTTTGTAAAGGATTTCTCTTTTTAAAGAAAGAAAAACTGTTTATTCACCCGAAAAATAAACAAATATGAAATCTAAAAAAATAAAAACAAATAAATACCAATAATAAATATGCTCCGCGTGAAACGGCTGACGCTCAGCGTAATTCCGTGGTTCGTGCACGAAGGCACAAAAACCACGGCGCTGGTTTTCAGCGTAGTAAAGAAGTAAAGCAAAGTACCTAATTCTTTTTCTAATTTCCTAACCCAAATGAAGTTATACCGTTACGAGTCATTATGAACGTTTTAAAAAACGAAAACCCACACTTATGTCATGCATGAGAATATTTATTTCTCCTTATAAAAAATGAGATAAATAAATTGCTTTTATGACGTCATTAACTTTCATTTAATGTCGCTTACTTTAAAAGCGTTTTATGGTCTCTTGAAAAATATAAAGCGTATCATGAGAAAAATAATAATTAAATCATCTTATAGTGAACTAGCGGGTCCCTGCGACAATGTACGCGTGGTTTTTCACCCGTGTTAAGATACGTCTTTGGTGACTGCTCTGATCCCGTGAACCGTAGCGTGATGTTATACTGAGTTGATATGACAGAGGGGCATTAAATTACACTACGTATTACTATACGTGTTTAGTATTAATTCGATACGGTATAAAATAAAATATAAATAAAAAATAGTTTTTTTTTTCAAACAAACTAAATAGCTTACAAAATCAGAGTAAAACGCAAACACCCTTTGTAAATAAATTTAACTGACCTTAGATACCTAGGTATTAAATCGGCAACGTAGGTGTATGACCTATGCGTATAGACATAATTAGCTGTTAGGAAAGATACATCGTGTTCAAACGAGGCAAAAACTTAAAAAATCATTTGCTACTAAACTACTGCTCCTATTTAATAGATTTTTGGTACAGAGCTTGAAAATGGTACCTAGTATAGGCAGTTTAAAGGAAAGCCCATCTGTCGTATCAACTTTGTATAGCCTAAACTATTCTTCATAAAACTGGCAAAGTGACACATAAAAAATGCTTTTTGCCAATCCAACTGGTAATTAGAGATTCGCGTTTAGCCTGGGCGCACACGGGCCGACCACAACAATAAAACGCCGCCACTGACGCATTTTGAATGAAGTGGTGTTTTACTATTTTTTATTTTAATGTTATTTTTATTATACATAATGTAATTTTTAAGTATCTGACAACCAGTCTTGTCTTACCAAGGGGTATCGTATTACCCAGTACCTGGGTTGTGGAGGTCAGATAGGCAGTCGCTCCGTGTAAAATACTGGTATTCAGATGCATCTGGTTCGACTGGAAGCCGACCCCATCATAGTTGGGAAAAGGCTAGGCAGATGATGATGACGGGTTAAATACCTGAAATAAATGAATTTATTTTAAAAGCTTTTATTTATTATTATTATTTCCGTAGCGGCGGTGGCGCAATACAATAGTTTATAGATACTATATTTTTTTTTTATTACTGAGCGAATAAAATCCCTAACGCATACCACGCCGTCCGGAGAGGCGACGTGGTTATGTGGGGCTTGCACCCACTATAAACTCCGCCTGTGAACCTACTTTCGCCTTGACGAGTGGGCCGCGAGAACTGGTACGCATGACATTCACAAACCAACCAGCGCGGCCCACATCAAGGCTTCCTCTCCCCTGGCTCCTGTCTCCTTCAGCGATATCCGATTGTACTGACACATCACCACAACTCCAATAGATATGTAATCCTAACCCAAGTACAGTCAACTACAACAGAGCTATACGATTTGCAAGTCGGAACAGTGAGGGTAGCTTTGAATATTTTGCGATTGGCGATTTGACTTTAAAATAGGATGCAACCGCTTATCAAGAGCAGCTCTGTACGTTGTTTACTCGAGTAGTTACTAACAGCCTATTTGTTTTGTTCATTCCTGTACCTATAGAGTAGCGTCTTATTAGAATAGATACCATGACTTGGTAGCGATATTTATAACTAGCGTTTGCCGGCGACTTCGTCCGCATAAATGTCGTACCCCCGTTTCAATCCCTGAGGGAGTGATTTTTGTAAAATCCTTTCTTAACCGATGTCTACTAACAATAAACTACGTCCCTGTCAAATTTCATCTTTATATTATGTCAAACTGTTTTCGATATGTGGTTCGGAAAAACGTTTTTTGGGCTAAAATCAACAAACCATTTTATTCATTTTATCATTGGTCTTCTTTTCTACATTCATGCATGGACTAGCTACTCTCTACATACGTTTATTACTGACTTATGTACAGTCTACAAAAGAGATAGGGATTCAGGGTCGTCAGATTTAGATTTAAACTGTGTATAATTAATGAACTGTCTTTTTAAATTAAATTACATTTGAAAACATCTATCGATTTCAAAGAAAATATCAACAATATCTGACGACCCTGCATTATATATCTTTTGTTGACTGTACATGAATGCGAAACTGAGAAAAAACAAACATACCTACATGTTTCCGCCGTTAAGACTGGAGTGTATAAGGGCGCCATCTAGTGGCAAACCTACGAACTTCTAAGTCGCTCGCTCTTGCCTCGGTCGAGGTTTCCGGTTCCCGCCGCTCAGTTCGGGGAACTCGACGCGCGCGCATGTGAGAAAACAGAACAAAAGTCAGTGTTGCATATACCGTTGTCCTGATCGGATTCATGTAACGCTCGCTCGCTCCCGCCCGTTCTTGGTTGATGCGCTGTCATCAGATTGGAAATCCGCTACTGCTCCATTCTTTTGGACAATTAATATTTATAATGAGACCACCGCTAAGTGCTTTCAACTGCTTCGCACGTATTTGTGACTGTGTTCGTGCTGCACCCGCGCCTGCTCGGCATTTTCTAGAACCCAAACCGGCTGCTGTGCACGTGAGGCTGTGGATGAGTCGTCGGCTTACTGGTGAGTTGGTGCGCCTCCTGGCTTCCTTTATTTATTTGGGTGTGAACACAGTGAACTCCAACCACTCATTTGTTAACTCCGCTTGTCGCTGGGGTAAATTATTTTGTCCCACTTAAACCGCATCCCCAATACATAATTAATACAAAAATTAGTTTACGTATATGGAAAAACTATGTAAAAAATAAGTGTTTTTTCAAATTAAATACATAAATATAGATGCATAAATTAAATATTTGTTATTTAACATTTTTATAAAGACCTTATAAAACATAACCTTTCTTCATAACAGAATTTAATATTACCTATGAAAAAGATATTTTAACTTGTTCAAAATGTCCTCCTCGACCAAACCCTTAGACGTTTTTAATTTCACTTAATTATCGGATTTGCAGACCAGTTACTATCTTTGAACTTAAACTTTAATGTAATTTGAAACTTAATCAAATTCTGGAACCCATCCCTTTAATCTTTATGCGACTTTTAAGTTGATTAGGTAAAGAGACTTCAAAATAAATAATTTTGAAAACTTAATAATTTTTATAATAATAATTTTAATACGTATCGGCACAACGTCTATCGGATCAGGTGCGTGCCATCCAATGTAATCATATGTTGAATGACATTGTGCTTGATCGACTGCGCATCGAATCACGGAGTAGCCACGTTACACTTGCTTCGCCAGTGGTTGCAGTCGCGGTTCAATCGCCGAATTTACCTAGTGATTCACCGCGACTCGACCGCATAGGTGAGGAGGTTGATGACGGGGCTATTACTGTGAGTTCCCAGTATAATGTACAGTTGAGGAGTGCTTTGGAGGATGCGTTTCGGGAGTATCGTTCTATGCAGCCTGAGCTGAGACCTCGATTGCCTCGTTTGCCCATGCACAAGAAAAATAAGGCGCTGGTGTGTGCTCTGGATTCACAGCTGTCAAACTGTTTTGACAGCAGTGTAGACCTTGTTGATGCCCACTCGATCTTGTACTGTGCAGCTGTAGCGGCATGTCGTGTAGCTCACGTGAAATTTCCCAAT
Organism: Hoplodrina ambigua; assembly: GCA_949774945.1. Lineage (NCBI taxonomy): Eukaryota > Metazoa > Arthropoda > Insecta > Lepidoptera > Noctuidae > Hoplodrina > Hoplodrina ambigua. Next base: position 3,956,018 of record OX458976.1, read on the forward strand.
AGTGACGGAGCTACACGACTAAAACCAGCGGTGCCAGCATGGCAGTGCAGGATCGAGCGTCGTATCGATGGGACTAGAGCACTCATCGGCAAGCTAATCTGTTTTAGGGAGGGCAATAGTCGCCCTAGAGTAATGCGCTTTGTGAGGCGGGCGTTCTCGGGGACTGATGTCAGTCCTCGAGATTATTTGTCCCGCGTCACAGAGCGTATCGACTTCCTGAAGCAGAAAATCTGTGCATGGGCAAACCGTATTCGTCGGTACAAGCGGCGAGTGGAACGATACACTCAGAATCGCATATTCCAGAGTGATGAGAGGTGGGTATACAGAGCTTGGGAGCGACCAGGCCAAGGTGTGATTGATACGCGCCTACCGGATGATGACGCCATGTGTTCGTTCTGGCGCAGCATCTGGTCGGTGCCTGTCAGTCACACTGAGAGCGATTGGACACGGGAGGTTGAGCGAGCGTGCGACCTGATACCAGAAATGGGGGCAATTACCATCAGCCCCCAAGATGTGGCTCGTGCGGTCCGTTCATTGCCTAATTGGAAATCTCCAGGGCCGGACGGGCTGCATAACTTCTGGATCAAATGGTTCAGAAGCTCGCACGTTTGCTTGGCGTCCCAGTTCCAGTCAGCTTTAGTGTCTGGATCGTTGCCCCAGTTCTTAACAACTGGAATAACCCACCTGCTCCACAAATCGGGTAGCACTGCGGAACCCAAAAATTATAGACCGATCACTTGTCTGCCGACGGTCTATAAAGTTCTTACATCCATTTTGAGAGCGAAAATTAACAAACATATTGAAGACAATTCTATCATGTCTGCCTCTCAGAATGGATGTAGGAATGGGTCCCGTGGTACTAAGGAGCTGCTCCTCATTGATATGGCCATTAACCAGCAGGTTCGACGTTCTCGAAAGGATCTATCTACATGTTGGATAGATTATAAGAAGGCCTATGACTCGGTGCCACATACGTGGCTTATGAGGGTGTTGGAGTTGTACAAAGTAGATGCAACTTTACGCACCTTCCTAATGTCATGTATGGGGCAATGGAGGACGGTACTTCGCTATCCAGGATGTAGGCAGATTCCAGAGAGCAGCGAACCGATAAGGATAGAGCGTGGTATATTTCAGGGTGATAGTCTGAGTCCTCTGTGGTTTTGTTTAGCCTTGAACCCTCTAAGCACACTGTTGGAGGGTTCGGGTCTGGGCTATCGGTTGAGAAGAGGTGGTCAGGTCATATCTCACCTTCTTTACATGGATGATCTGAAACTCTTTGCCCCCAACAATTCGCGACTGATGGAGCTACTGAAGGTAACGGAAACTTTCAGTAGTGCCATCAGAATGGAATTTGGTGTGGACAAATGTGCAGTCATGCATGTGAAGCGAGGGGAGATTATGGAATCTGTGGGAACCCAACTCTCGGATTCCATAAACCTTAGATCCCTTTCCTCAACTGAAACCTACAAATATTTGGGTATGTCGGAAGCGTTAGGCATCAATGCTGCCGATATGAAACAATCGTTGAGGGAGCGCTTCTTTGGCCGCCTGAATAAAGTATTAAATAGTCTTTTGTCAGGCGGAAACAAGGTGCGCGCCTTCAACGGTTGGGTCATGCCGGTTTTGATGTACTCTTTCGGCATACTCAAATGGACTCAGACGGAACTTGATGCCCTGGATAGGAGGGTCCGCACATTGTTGACCGCAAATCGGATGCATCACCCACGGTCATCGGTAATGAGACTGTATGTCCCGCGGAAGTGTGGAGGTCGAGGCTTTTTAAATGCTAAGACCTTGCACAACCGTGAGATATGCAGTCTCAGGGAGTATTTCCTAAAAGCCGACGTGGGTATGCACCGAGATGTGGTCTTAGTGGACAAGGGCCTCACCCCGCTCTCCTTAGCGAACGAGAACTGGCGCAAACCTGTAGTATTGGATACTAATGATCGCATGGAGGTATGGAAGAGCAAGGAGCTTCACGGGCGCTACTACCGGGCCCTACATGGGCCTGATGTAGACTTTATGGCGTCCGTATCCTGGCTGCGCTTTGGTGACCTCTTTGGGGAAACCGAAGGTTTTGTCTGTGCAATTATGGACGAAGTTATAATGACGAACAACTACCGGAGATATATTGTGAAGGACGGTACGGTTGACATTTGTCGGGCATGCCACCGTCCCGGGGAATCAATCCGGCACATTATATCTGGGTGTTCTCGTCTGGCTAACGGAGACTACTTGCATAGGCATAACCTAGTAGCCAGGATTATCCACCAGCAGCTTGCCCTTAAATACAGTCTTGTGGAATCGGAAGTACCCTACTACAGGTATGTGCCCGACCCAGTTCTTGAAAATGGCAATATCACATTATATTGGGATCGATCTATCATCACTGACAGGACTATTGTTGCCAATAAGCCTGACATAGTGGTGATAGATCGATTAGAGCGTCGCGCAGTGATTGTGGATATAACAGTCCCGCATGACGAGAACCTCGTGAGGGCTGAGAAAGATAAACAAATGAAGTATCTTGATTTGGCTCGCGAGGTTGTCGACATGTGGGATGTGAGTACAGCAATCACTGTGCCGATAGTCGTGACGGCCAATGGCATAATAGCCAAGAGCCTCGACCAACACCTTAGGAGGCTCTCGTTGGGCGGTTGGATCAAGGCCTTGATTCAGAAAGCGGTACTCCTGGACACGGCGCGTATTGTTAGGAGATTCCTTTCTCAGGAGCCCTGACCACCGGTGGCTTGGACCCTGTTCCCGACGCCGGTGGGATACTATTTTTTATATTTTTAAATGTTTTTATATCTTTTTCATAATAATATTTAAAAATGTAATTATATATGTATACAAAATAAATAAATGGAATAATAATTTTAATAATAAAATAAATGATTAAGTGTGTAAGTCACCTCGTATGTTATGAATATATATGTGGATGGATGGAGAGCAAGAGGAAGACCAAAGAAAAGATGGATGGATTGTGTGAAGAATGATAAGGGAGTCAGTGAATGCATGACGGCTGACAGGACAGTGGAAGAAGAAAACGTGTTGCGCCGACCCCCAGTAACTTGGGACAAGGGCAGGAAGATGATGATGGTGTGTAAGTCACCTCTTGAGGTCATTGACCTATGATAGTATCACATAACCAGTCCACCTAAGCCACCCAAACTGATAGACCTATTCTTTGTTTCCATATCTTGCAATAGTCCTCCACCAGAGGTTATCTTTGGGTGCACTTGCACAGTGAATACAGAGATAATCGTCGGTTGGTGTCTCATTTCATTTAATGTTACCTACTTTACGAGTACCACCTTGACGATTCGACTGTTTTGGTAGTAAATTTTATAGTTATAAAATAACATTAATCATCCATACTAATACCCGAAAGTAACTCTGTCTGTTACGCTTTAACGACTAAACCACAGAACTGATGTAGATAAAATTTGGTATGAGGTAAATTCCAACCCCAAGGAAGGACGTAGGCTAGTTTTTATTTCGCGAATGCGTGTGCGGCCGCGATAACTGACATTTACGCAGACGAAGTCGGGGGCAAAAGCTAGTAAGATATAAAACTAGTGGTCGGCTTGGAACAAACTAAAACTTATGAGAATATTTAGTACAAGACTTCGAACACAACCTCCACTACGATGTAATTGTCACAATATTCTTCAAGCTTAACATAACAACTTGAGGTTTTAAAGAATGATTAGCTCCCAAAATTATATAAACACACTTTCCCCAGTCCGAACCTTAACCCTGCCGTACCCCGTAGTATTTGCAACGCAAAGTAGCCACGAGGGCCAGACGTGCCCCGAATACTTTGCGGATTAAGAATTTGACTTTAAAATTAAGTAGATAAAGCCAGTTCTCCTTACCTCTTAAGCTAGCCATTGATTTTCAATAACTAAATCCTCTGAATGTTATTTTTGTAAATGGACAAACGGTCTGTTCTGTTAGGTACAAGAAGCGCCGTAGGCGTGTTTTCTTATTGTGATGTAAGGACCTTTTTACAGAAAGTCTATGTACAATCCGCTTAAAGGAGGAAAGGAAAAGATAAAATAGGAAGATGAAAATAAAGTATTATGAAAAACAATACAACTTATTCTTTGCAAAATATGTCGAAAAAGTTGTAGCGCATAAATATTTGTCAGAAACTAAGAGAACGTCCATTCTTATAATGAATTCTACTCATTGTTCTGACAGATTTATAGATTTTCTAACACCATATTATGTTTTTTTAGCTTTTTGTCTCTTTAATTGTATAAATTATCAACAACTTCGGGTATATTTTCAATTATCCTGGTATAGTATAAATAATTTCTTTTATTTATTTTTTTTTTTTTTTACTTTTTAAACATAATTGTGCATGCTGTGATCTCCTATAAGTGAAGGACCTACGATCCTTTGTTGATTTATTTATATGTTTTTTGGAGATTTCAAATAAATAAAATACCTACCACAAAAAGCCAGGCCCACAAAAAAAAAGAAGAAAAATAATCAAAATGTATCTGTAAACAGGCAATATAAAAAAGCTTTAGATCCATTACCAATCAATGCCTCAAGAGTGAAAGAACAAAGAGTAGGATCAATTTAACGTAATTGCATCACTTTTCACTGCTCCACCCATTAACCTAACCTTTTTTAATCGAGTTTTTTCCGCCTCAGTCCGGATATTACTGGACGAGTAACGGACCACTTATTCGAATCTATTGAATGAGCCTCCTGGACACTAACTACTACTTTTCGAGTTTCTAACCCGTTTAACGGGTTTTAATAGATTGAGCCAACGATATATGGAAGCAATTTATTTAGCCTTTTTCTTCAGTAGTGGTGGTAAGTGCTTATAGCGAGTGCTTCTCGATTGGTTTTTTAACAATTAATTGTATCGCTGGGCTGGTACGAAGATTTCTGCGCTGTTTTACGACGGCTATATATTTTGGTGTTGGCGAAAACATCTACAGTAAGTGTAGTGAAGATTCTACTGATACCTACCTAAAAAAAATCTGTACTTAATTTCCAAATAGAAGGTAATAACCACTATTTACACAAAAAATAATTTATAGTGGTAAAAAATAGTAAGGTATTATTTTTATAAACCTTTTTTACGAAAACAAATACCTAATAAGCCTCAAAGACAGGATAGGTCTCCAAATACTAATTTCACAGAATCACGACGTCATTTGGATCGTCTAAAAGCCTCGGCTTGTCCCTTTAGAGTCTCTAGGGCATGTAAGCATATTATTTACCTCTGAATTCAGAATTATCCATAAGATAAGAGTTTTTTTTTCATTAGATAGAACCTGATTGCGTGGATGGCTATAATGTGGCACGGTGTATACAGCGAGGTCTTTTGTGCTTTAAGAAATAAGTAAAGAATACACGTTTCTAGTTGAGTGAAGAGGACGTTAACAATGCAACTGATGCCGCGATAAACGTGGCCACCTACTGGGCACAAAAAATATATATTTTATAAAATAAATTGAAAACCAAAAAAAAAAAATGGATTGTCCATAATCATCGACTCGAAAAGAAGAAGAAGAAGTTGAGTGAAATAAACTGGCTCGAAGCCAGTTATTTCTCGGGAATACAGTTAAATAATCAGATACATACGTTACAGTTCTTCCTCGGTAAATGATTACTAAAAAAAGGTGACTACTATTAACAGCGATTTCACCTTGCGGCATTTCATACCAAACATTGAAGTCTTTTTTTTTCGAAATGAATGAACCAATTTTACTGAAACTCCCTACACATAAGCAGCATATAAAAAAATTGTGTTACAGTGAACGAATAGTAATACGAATTGTGTTCAAACGAATTTAAATTTTCCATAGAAAATTTTCACCGAAACCGATTTACAATTATCATTTTTTAAATAAGACATTTCGAAAATGTTCTTAACTAACTTTTTAGACCAATATATTTTGCTTGTGTGTTGGAAGTTTAATTTATTATTATTGAATTTTTATTATCTATAATATGTATGTATTTATAAATTATATATGTATGTATATCAGTTGTCTAGTTACCATAACACAAGCTCTGCTTAGCTTGGGATCAAATAGCCGTGTGTGAGTTGTCCCAAGATATTTATTATTTATTTATTTTATTATTTTATTGTTCTATCATAGTTTATTCATTTCGAAAAATAAGGACTCGAAAGATTGTACGAAATGCCAAAAGGCGCAAAGGCTCTTTACAAAAAAATCAATAAGTTTATATTCGTGATTGTCACTATCAGGTAGGTACCTGCTCATATTTTGCTTATCACAATTACGTCATAGCAAAGCATAATAACTTAAAGCTTATATAAAACGACAAGCTCTTACTCACTGGATCAGAATCTAAATGAAACGAGGTGTCATCTAAATAGAACAGAAGTGAAAGCATCCAGCCGCGTAGCTTTGTTGAGGAGTATGAGTATGAATAAGATCAGCTATCAAACGACACACACTTTTGTTTTAGTAAAGTAAGTTTACTTCTTAAGATGAGTCCCTTACGAGCCTTTTCTTATATAACGGATGTAAATAGATATTTAACAAAACCGGAGTTACATGTTCATACAATTATTTTTTGTTTTGCATCATAATTAAAGGTCAAAGATCTATATCTTTTTACGTTATTTAGCGATTTTTTTTTGTTGTATTATTAATTCCCCCACGGCCCTTGCACTATAAGCATGCACATACATGCACCCGTAAGCAGAATTAAAAACAATGATTTTTCACACCGTCAAAAAGTCAATTCAAAATCGTTTTCTGCAATATTTTTTGCTCTACGATAATTATCTTTTTTATAGTTAGTATGCGCAGCTAACGGCTATTTGATGTGTCTTTTTATACCCCCTTTGATTCTCATTATGTAAAGTAAAAACTCCACAACTTTGATAATTTTTAATGTCTTTCTATTTTATTCTTCTTCCATCGAATCTAAAAATATATAAGGGAAAGGTCACCCACTCACACATCGTGTAAAATTGGCAGGGATGTAGTTTATAAGAAAGGATTTTGTATAATTCACTCCCTTAGGAGACAAAGCGGAGGTCCAAAATTTGTATAAAGTAATTAACTTTGACACATACAAAGTCGCAGGGAGAGTGCTAATTAACTATAGGGTATAAACATTCTCCCTTAGCAAGTAATGAATAAACACCAGTCTCAAAAGAAAGGTTGTCTTATTAATACTCTAGAAGCATGTTACTTTTCAGATCATATCCTATTCCTGTGGGTTCCTTTGCCCTGCGGCATCCCGGAGCGTGACAGGTCACGTATACCGAGGGTCCTGAGCCCACGGTATCTGATCAATCCCTTACACTGACTTAAAACTCTTTGGGCGCCTTGGGACAAGAGGTCGTGTGTGGTTTTTAATGTTCTAGACACTTTTTGAAAAAGATAATGTCGGTTGTATGGAATTGGCAGTAATTACGATTAAGATTTATTTGCTGCTGGTATTTATATGGCGGAGGTGAGAGGCAACGCAGGGAGGAGTCGCCCTAGGAAAACCTACACTGACCTTATTGGTGAGGTTCTTTAGAAAGGTCAGGTGCGGAGTACTCGTAACCGGCGTGCTAGTATGACGAGATATATGAACGTGGATGAGGCGAATGGAGTATGTAAGGATCGTAGCAGGTGCCGTTCTGTGGTTTCTGCCTACCCCCATGGGAAAAGGGCTATATAATTTAAATTTTCGCCCCCCATGCTATATAATTTAAATTTTCGCAGAACATGTATTATATTTCAATAAATAAAAATAAATTATAAAAAAATTCAAAAAAATTACAAATTAAAGGAGGTCCCCGTAAAATAAACGATATTTTATAAATATATAATAATAATATACAATAAATAAATCAATAAGAACGTATTTTTTTCGGCGTATTTTGTTTAATATTATAATTGTACGGAACCTTACAATTCGTATGTTACGGAACCCATCATGTGTGAGTAGAAATATGAGTATTTTTGCCTGTATATCGAATATAATATTGACATAATGATGATGCATCTACGTTCTTCCAGTCGATAATATGGTAATCAAAATGAAAATCAGCGCTCAGTTTGAAAAAAGAGTCTTATGCTAAGGTACCTACATCCATACTAATATTATAACTGCGAAAGTGTGTCTGTCTGTCTGTTACCTCTTCACGCTAAAACCGCTGAACCGATTTAGGTGAAATTTTGTATAGAGATAGTTTAAGACCCGGGGAAGGATATAGAATAGTTTTTATGCCGGAAATCATCCCCTAAGGCGGTGAAAAGGAGGGTAGAAGTTTGTATGCATGTACGATATAAACAAGTTCCACGCGGACGTAGTCGCAAAAGATAGTAGAACATAAATCTTAACATTTTCTTTGAACTTGGAAGTTTGTCACATAACCTACGTTATGTATGACATTGCAGTAGTGGCAATACATCACTCGCGGCCCTATTTAATAATCAGTTGGTATCCGGAGCATAAATCATAGGACAGCGTCAATGTAACTAATTAATTCAGACCACGTAGGACCGCAATATCTTTAGTACTAGAACACCTGGTAGGTATACTTATCTTTACAACTTTATATTTTGCGAGTCAATATTGAGGTATTCAGAAAAAGCGTAAGTTTTTATAATTTGAAAACGGAATTTTGAAATGGAAGTTTCTTTTTAAAACTTAATTAATATATGTTAAATACAAGCCTATTACTGGCCTTTGGTTGCTTCATTGGTATAGTGGTCGCAAAGCGCGACTGCTGAGCATGAGGTCTTGGGTTCGAGTTCCAGGTCGGGCAAAGTGTTATTAGATTTTTCCATCAGTAATTTCTGAGTAGCAGGCTCGGAGTCTGAATTTGTGCCCAGTGGATGTCAATACGCTCGCCCTCTATTACATAGGACTTAAATATAACTGGCGAAATGTGGGTGCACTAATGGGTACATAACATAACATAACATAACATCACGCCTGTAATCCCCGAAGGGTTAGGCAGAGGTGTACCCATTAGTACACCCACATTTCGCCAGTTATGTTTCAGTCCCATGTAATAGGGGGCGAGCCTATTGCCAACCGGGCACAAATCCAGACTCCAAGGCTGCTACTGAGAAATTCCTGATGGAAAAACCCAATAACACTTTGCCCGACCTGGGAATCGAACCCAAGACCTCATGCACAGCAGTCGCACTAATGGGTACACCTCTGCCTAACCCTTCGGGGATTAAAGGCGTGATGTTATGTTATATTTATTACAAGTTCGGGTTTCCTCACGAAGTTTTCCTACCCGGAAACACCCTCCCCCCAGCCCTCCGGTGTTTACGGTGTTTATGTTTTCCTTGTTTGTGTTTATCTTATTGTAAAACCTATACCAACAATAAAATAAACATTATTTAAATTTGATGAAAAGGAATAGCGTCACCTTTTACAACAATTAAAAGGTTTTGATTGGCGTAATTTTAATAACATAAACAAAATATTCAAATGGGACATCTGTTCTATCAGTGTGAGAGTATATCTAAGGCTACGTTCCCAAAAGAGCTGTGCGAGGATGCGTAACGAGGGGTAGGACTCACGCCTTTTTCCCATGGGGGTATGCCGAAACCATAGACCGCCACCTGCTACGATCCTTACATACTCATTTTGCCTCATCTACGTTCATATATCTCGTCATACAAGCATGCCGGTTACGAGTACTGCGCACCTGACCTTTTCTGATCGCTCTAGGAAGACCTAAACTGACCTAATAAGGTCAGTTTAGGTCTTCCTAGAGCGATTCTTCCCTGCGTTGCCACTCACCTCTGCCATACCTCTGTCTACCTTTTTTTAATCGTCTTTCATTCATCCTCTCAAAAAGCTTAAAAAAATGAAGCGTAGTCATTGGTCATTATAACACACATCCCTCATTGCTGAACTTCGCACATCTCTTGTGGGAACGCAGCCTAAAATTGTTACACTCAAAAAATCTATACAAGGTACACACACATATTGAGAGTATAGAGCCTCTTAACAGGACACAAAACCAGACACCGGGACGTTATTATCTTGGCCTATAAGGGCATCAAATTCAGGATTCTATGTGAACACTACACCAACGAGGCAAGCGACATTTTAAGTAGTACTTAAAATCACCAATTCTGACATTAGTTAAATAATTTAGCTTTAACATAGATTAAAAGAAACCCAATAAAAGGCATCCCCTTTTACTGGGTCCCAAGATTTTTCATAACCCTTCTTTATTTATTCAAATAAAGAGACGCTTAACCCTAAAATATTCTCATCCTGCAGAACTCAAAAATATTTTTATTCGTTTTAAAGCACGCAGTTCAATACCCGTAAAACTTTAAAGACTGGCACAATAAACCGTTGGCACTTCATAAAGACCAGCAGTGTCATGCGGCAAAATATTTCATATCTACTGTTAAGGGTGAGCGCTCCTTATGACGTCGTAAAACAGTATAATATTGAGTTCTAATAAAATATTTGAAGTTGATTTTCAGTGAAAAATTGGGGGAGTGATATAACATAAACTAAAAAAAATACTGTATTTATAGAGACATATATTCATGGGTATGTCTATTCATCGTGACCTTGGTTACACGCCAAAGAAAAAATAAACAATATCTATCAAATTATTACAAACCATGTTTTCGAATATCTTCATCAGTCTAACGGTAATCGAAATATTTTTACTCATTCAAGATTTAGTAATAAATAGGTTTGAGGTAGGTATGAGTCGTTTGGGTCTGCCTTCAGATTGTTGTTACATTTTCGCGTCAGTCAGGTCTGTAATTAGCCATTATGCGATATGAATGTGGTCCTTTTCGAAATTTTAGAAATAAAAATGAACTATAATTAAATTCATTAAGTCATACTACTTATGTATGTATAAAACTACCTACTTCCAAAACTTAAAGGTTTAAAATAGATCTAAAGTAAAAAAATCATTACAATAACTCCGCAATATGAAAATGATGATGTTTGTTTTGTTTTTTAGAACTAAACCCAATCGTCTGTGTCTCATTGCCTATTTCTACAACATGATCTCAAAATCCATCAAATCCTAACGTGTGACAATTATGATCTACGAGAAATGAAGTGAAAAAAACAGTATTAATACAAAAAATACTTTCGTGTAATTAAAAGGCATGTTATTACTCTCTCATTATTAATGTGCTTGATCGCTGGATTCAGCGGCTGTGCGGTAACTGATTAATTCCATTCTTAATTCAGTATTCCGTTGATCTGTATGTAGCTTCACTTGTTATTTTTTCAACAGTCTGAATCATCGTGTTTAAATCGCAGTTTATCTGTCGTCACTACTATTATAAACGAAAAAGTTCATGAAGATAGATGTCTGAATGTTTGTTACTCTGTCACGTTTAAACGGCTGAATGAAATTAGCTACAATTTAGCACACATGATAGATAGGACAGTATCCCGTTTTTGTGTTTTCTTGGAATAATTTAGGACATTTACATAATTCTTAATCTAAGTAGACGAAGATGAGGGCAGAAGACGCTGCTTCCAAGCATAGTATTTTTTTTTTTAAGGAACGTACCTACCACCTGTCTACTACGAAAATTACAAGTATCACAATACACTATTACCGCTCTTACTGTATGCAAAACTACAAACTAAAAGTAAGATTAAATTACAAAAAATGAATCTTTGGAATTTATTTTAAATTTCCCATTCTCCTGATATAATTAAGGCAAATTTTGTCATAGTTTTTAGTGTTCAAGTTGTAGACCACAAAACTTATCAACAAAGACAAAGTTGCAACCAAATATGGCGAGAAATATACTCGCACAGTGTAAAGAACTTTGTTTTGGAAACAAGCCCGTTGCCATAGGGACTAATTTTAAATGATTCCACACGAGGACTGAAGGGAGTTTGGGCACAATATCGTAAAATTCAATTCACTAACTTCCCACCGCGCTCAGGGGAATCTACGAAACAAAACATTGGACAGTTAGTAGCGAATATAGAAGGATCAATTGAATAAGTTGTTTATCGTAATAATTTATTGCATTTGTTTTGTCATAGATTTATTACGTACTTTTTATAGGGTTGTTTCTAAAAACCCATAAAATACAGAACCAAAGCAATAATTTTTCCGATCTTGTACCCTGTTTGGCTGCATAATATTGTGCTACCAGAAGGCTTACCACCATGTCTTTATATTTTAATATTACTTTGCCTTCCGCACTGTTGGACTTTCAACGGTCGGTTCAGAGCCGAGAATTGATAATGCAACGACAGATTTTAAAAAGGAATATTAAATTAATATTGTTTTAAGAGATGGCGGTAGGCGCTTCTGTTCAATATAAAGAGCACAAAAAAAAAAACCGATTGAAGTGTTTTTTTTTATCAACAGATGGCGTTGTATGAAATTATACATCGCAAATTCAAGGATCATAATAATAAATAAACTTATGTAACTACCTACAGTAAAGTATCAGTACAGTATTAATACTTCGAACGTTTCATAAGCTTTTGAACTTTACCAATAAAATAAGTAAGGTGTGTTTATAAAAATAATGCGCCATAAATATGTAACTTCGCCTTAACGGGCACCGACGTCGACGGATAAGGTCGATTCACATATCACGCATTCTTGATCGAGGCTAGTATTTTGTAATGAATATTTTATAAGTAAAGTGTTAAATTCAAAATATGGAAAATTTATTACCTGTGGAAAGATGAAGTTCGGATTTGCCGAAGATGGAAGAAAGTAGAGGGAAGGTTTTGCCTAGGAGTGAGATATAATAAAGCAAAAAAATATATATATCTGTAAATATTTTTACTTGTTGATGCTACGGTCATGTTGAGAAGATGAATGAAAGGCGGTTTATAAAAGGAATATAATATGGCAGATTTAAATGGCAATGCAGGGCGGAGACTCCCTAGGAAGACCTAGACTGACGATCTTATTGGTGTGGTTCTTCAGAATGGTCACGTGCGCAATACTCATAATAGGCGTGCTTGTATGACGAGATGTATGAACGTGGACGAGGCGAAAGAAGTATGTAAGGCTAAGGATTGTAGCAGGTTCTGTAGTTTCTGCCTACCCCTATGGGAAAAACAGCGTGAGTTTATGTATATATGTATACTCTTTAGTATGGGTGGGTTTTTAATATTCGACAACAGTTCTGTTCTTACCCAGCTTTTTAACAACATTTAATTTTGTATCATCACGTACAGATGTTGTCGTAAAAAGATTTTAAACCACACTTAATTAACTCGGTAAACTGTAAACCTGCTGTTGTTTCTCTAGAATGCTTCAAAATGAGAGTACCCGTATTGTGCGAGTGTGTCAAAGGTTTTAACGGTCTGAGTGTAAAATAACAGGTTCCTAAGTAAGTAAAGTTATTTTGATAAGTATTCTAGTATTATACTCATTCATTTCGGTTTAAAACTAAAGGAGATGTAACATGTCATGCGTGACAAAACATGTCCCAGTTAATAAATGAATAAAGAAAATGAAATAACTAATTACATCTCAAAGCAGAAGTAAAAAAACATAATTTAAAGTATTTTTCCCCTTAGACGTCAAAGGAAATAATCTAAAATCATATGGGCTCATATAAGCCTACCAATTCCGGGATACAGGCTCCTATAACTCTTAAAAAACTTTGAGCAAAAAATAAAATAAGCTAAAACAAAATGATAAAAGAAAAATTCCTTCACATCGCCATCGGTATGTGCTCAAAACACCAGTGCGCAGTAGCATAGCCACGTTGGATGGCAATGCTTAACCTCTAACCAAGATTGAAATACTTACAATGAGAACAATATTGATCGTACTAAATAATAAATCGTACTTGTAAGAATCAACAAGAGATAATTCACATTTATGATTTTATGAAACACCTCGTTCGTAAGAGGAACAAATAACTCTTAGATCAATATTGAGAAATTTCAAATCAAAAACTTAAATCAAATTATGTATATCTGATAAAAATCCATACGTTTAAATACATCGACAATAAAAAAAAACTAATTAAAAAGAAAACAAAAATTCATCAACACTAAATACCTACAACTAAAAGTCAATACAATAAAATTAATAAACGAATTTGTTTGTGTTTATTTTTTTAATATACATTTATATCAATAAATTCAATGTTCTATAAATCAATTTACAGTTGATTTACGTTTACAATTTCAGAAATAATTTTTCTTTTCACATCAAGGTAATCTTATTAATTGTTTTACGTTACAAATAAATAAAATAAATTGGTCTCCACGGACCGATGTAAATCGACTCTTATCCCGAACGGTGGATAATTTGGCTCAAGCCGAAACACGTCAAGTACGGGCCGATAGTAAAATTTACGCAACCTTTTTTACGGGTAAAAGAGCTTTTAATATTTTTACGCGTGTAATTTATCGGTTTTGCGAAGAGTTTTAGTTTTAATATGATACTGTTTTATTTATTAAAGGATTGATTTCGCAGTAAAAGGGTAATGGAATGGAAGATCGAATCGATTTATGAAATTGGTTTATTTATTTTATTTTCTTTTCGCACACTAGGCGCAGTGTCCTTCCTCTTAAGGCTGCGAGATGGGCTGACGACCTGGTAACGGATGTGGGAAACCGTTGGATGAGGTCAGGACCGGTCATTGTGGCTATCTTTAGAGCAGACCTTTGTCCAACAGTGGACATAATGACGATATGATTTTCTTTTATTAAAGTCAGTTGGGATTGATCATTTGTCTTGAGTGCCATGGTTTACATCTTTATTTTTATTATATATATTTTTTATTCATCTTCATTGTTTTCAAATTCAAATTCTTTATTTGCTTTAAAGACTTTTCACACGCAGAAGCAACAAAAAAATTGTAACCAGGATTTTGTAAAAATCTAATTGAAAAGAATAACCGTGGAGTTTCCTGCTCGTTCTTTTCCATAGTGAACCTACCCACGTTTCTACCTACGTTTTGGAACAAGCAACTAGCTTCAACTTTCTGACTAACTGACGGACTCCTTGACAATTCAAAAGTGCCTGTTATAGGTCTAATTTATATAAATGTTTTGACTTTGACTTTGAAATGTAATGTATGTGCGAAGGGGAAGGGACGTCGTTTAAAACCATGATGTCTGTCAGCGTTAACATTTTTCGACGGCTATAAAAAAATCTGCTGTGGCACACATTTTGACCGTGTAGGTATTGCACTTACGTAGGGAACAGCAGATTTTTTTTATACCCAACGTAAAATTATCATCTCTCTGGGGCATCTAGAATCGTGACCATGGTAAAAGTTCTCGATACCACGTCCCTTCTCGTTATAGGCAGCTTTTTATACGAGATAGGATTATTTATACATTTGATGATGTTAGAGATATAATCTACAGAGTGTTAGTGTAAACACCGTTATCCTTGAAACCAGTGGTTTGGTTTCACTAATAGAACGTAAATTCAAAGAATTTTTTTTTTTTTGTAAGCTAAAATCTATATTTTTCCTTAAAATTATTTCACCCTATATTACAATGATGTAATTAGTTAAAACTTATGTAGGTAGTTATAACGGACAGCGAGTGCAGCAGGTCAATGCCCTTTGCGGTGATTACGTAACTCGGGCGCATAGTATCCATGAATTTACGGACGGTGTAGGACAGATTTTTTCGGACACAACGGTGTTTACTCTAACAGTCTGTATACCTACTAATCCTAACTTTCCTAAGTAATATTATAAATGCGAAAGTGAGTTAGTTTGTTACCTTTCTACGCCTAAACCACTGAACCGATCATCCTAAAATTTTGCATATCATACGTTGTCAGGTGTACAGAAAACGATATAGGGTATCTTTCATCCCGAAAAAAGGTACTGCTCCTGAGTGAAATCACAATTACATTCTTACGATGATAGATGGCGCCACATGTCTTTCGAATCATGAACGAATTTTAAATTAATACCTAATAGTCGGGAAGAGTACAACCCGAATTGATTGGAAAATTCTAAATTAACACGAGCGAAGCCGCTGGCGAAAGCTATATACATTAAAAATCTGATGCAAATTTTGTTTGTTGTTTTAAATGCGCTAATCTCTACAACTACCAGTCGGATTGGGAAAATATTTTATCTTTTTATACCCCGTATACACTGATAGGTATGTTCTTACCGATACGTCATCATGAAAAAAAAAGTGGTTGTCTGTAAAGTCGGTTTACGGACGATAGTTTTACGTGATAACGTCACAAAGAAACATTGATGAAAAATTGCATACTTTTTGAGTTATTATCACTGAATTTTCATATTTTGTATAATACAAAGGAAGAATTTATTTTTTCGTAAAAATTAACATTTATTTACACTTTTAATTCAAATGTTTTTTTATCGATCGTGCCTCTCTATCGCTTGCTTCGCGCTCTCGCTTGCACGGTCAGGCTCAGGCGGAACGTGACACTTTTTTGTGCGTGCAGCCGGTGTTCGTCGATTTATAAGACGTTATCACGTCAAAAGTGAAATGAAGTATTTAGCAAGCTTTATCAACGACATATCGATTTTTAAAACTCGGCGACACAGCATTCCATCGACATTCGAAAAATAAAAATTCAAATCGTAGTAAAATTCTTATTTATGTTCGACTACAATTCAAATGTTACGACTTTCTTGAAGTCTGTGTTGCCAGTTCGATTTGCTTCCGGGTATTAAGGAGTTAGTTTATGGCTGTGCCCAAGCATTCGACCAATAGCAATGAACCTTTACTGGCTAGCGTAAATATCGAATTAGATTTATCACCGGGTTTTGAGATTACGTTGAGCTATTTATATTATATTTCCAGTTACTGTATATTGAATACTAGTTCCGCTCACGAATTCTTCCGCGTTAAAATTAATATAGCTATTATCCCACGGCAACCGAGTATTTACAGGCATAAAAAACGATCGGTTCGGTGGTTTTGAAGTGATGCGGGCACAGACTGATTCACTAGCTTGTGCTCGCGACGTCGTCTGCGTATATTTCAGAATTAAGCCAAAGTTGGTTAAATGGTTCTAAACGGTGTTATTTTTGCTGTTGCAAATTAGTTTTGATCAAATACAAACACACATACGTACATAAACACACTTCTTCTTCCTATAGAGGTAGGTAGAAACCACAGAACGCCACCTGCTACGATCCTTACCTACTCCTTTCGCCTTTTCCACGTTCATACATCTCGTCATACAAGCACGCCGGTTACGAGTACTGCGCACCACTGACCGTTCTGTAGAACCTCGCCAATAAGGTAAGCGTAGGTCTTTCTAGGGCGTCCCCTCCCTGCGTTGCCACTCAACATAAAATTAACAATTCATTAATTGCCGCGCCTGATTTATTTTGTCGCGTACCATTGGTTCGCCATCCCTGCACTAGGAGGCCATACTAATTCCACCACCAAAATAACACACATAACATCACGCCTGTAATCCCCAAAGGGTTAGGCAGCCCATTAGTACACCCACATTTCGCCAGTTACGTATAAGTCCCATTTAATAAACGGGCACAAATAATGGAAACAAAAATAATGACTACAAAAATAAAATATTCTAGTAAACAAAGCATAATTAGTCTACTAAACTCTGCGATTCTAGACCCACTTTGCAGGCTTTTATACCTAGCCTGTGTCTGAGTCTAGATATTTGTCTTAGCCCCAGAGGAGTAATTAACTCCGGGTATAGATAACATTACTGCAGGATATAGAAACGGAGAAATACTTCCATTTTGTTCTGGAATGTTCTTAGCTGTTTATAGTAGATGCTGTTATTTCATTCCCGTTAACAGTATTGTATTTTTTAAGTATTGTATTATTTTATTTTTATAACATAACATAAAATCACGCTTGTAATGCCTGAAAGGTTAGGCAGAGGTACACCCACATTTTGCCAGTTATGTTGTCTCATGTAATAGGGGGCGAGCCTATTGCCATCAACCGGGCACAAACCCGGACTCCGAGGCTGTTGCTGAAAAATTCTTGATGGAAAAACCCAATAATACTTTGCCTGACCTGGGAATTGAACCCAAGACCTCATGTTCAGCAGTCGCGCTTTACGATCACTAAACTAACGAGGCAGTAAAAATAATAATACAAATCAACTAATAACACACGACTAAAAACATCACTGGCGAAATGTGGGTGTACTAATAGGTACACCTCTGCCTAACCCTTCGGGGATTACAGGCGTTATGTTATGTTACAAATCAACTAATCTTAATTTAAGTGACGTCAACACTACCGTTTTTTATTGAGAAAAAAATATATATATATCTTTCTATAAATTGCTATAAACCCGAAGCGACGAAATAGTGACGAAAAATAGTGCCGAAATAACGATAGTCTAGCGTTTACTGCGTATAAAGTTTATGTTGCTTCTTCGGATATTTATATGGAGAGGACTATAAAACGAATAGTGGATATTCGTTGGTACAACTGGAGTCAGGCCAATAGTTTTCGGTGAATTTATTTATTTTTGTTTATTGAAAATGTCTTTATGAGTTGGCGAGGTCGTGAATAAATGACTACTGTGTGGAGTGAATGATCTATGGAAGATCTGGGACTCAAAACCGCTATGTAAGGTCGTATTGCCAAAATCTGCGCCTGCACACTCTCAACCGACAACAAAACAATTGCTGTGTACAACAATTGTTTTGTTTTGTAGCCGAAAGTTACATAATTATTTTTCCCAAGAGAAAAAGGCTAGGCTAGGCAGGCGATTTTTTTCTTGTTTTTTAAACCATACCTGTACTATATTGATTGTTAAAGAGTATTATTCAAATTAAAAAAACCTTAAGTTTCATTGAATTCTTGTTTATGTTCCAAGAACTCAGGCTTGCTACACCTACGTGTTACTTACTACCATGGCGTAGGTGTGGCGACTGTCGGATTTTTATCTATTAATTTTGTAGTAACTTTAATCATTTGACTACTATGTATCATATAGAGATGGCTCTTTTGATATGTGCACTCAAAAAAATATCAAAATAGACGACTGAATTCACTTCTAGACATTATTAACTCTTCATGAAAGAAAAAACTTATAAATATACTCCTGTTTTTTTCCCTTATCCATAGCAACGGGAAATGTCTTGGCGTCGTTCTCATTTTTCTGTGAAAACATCAAAGATTTGTTTCACAATTTAAAATTCGAGGAAAACTTAAATCTGATTACGTTTTAAGATTTGAATTCAAAGACTTTGGTCTTTGAAATGCTTTGAATGTTTTTACTAATGTCTAAACGGTTTTAATTTTAACTTTACGGGTCAAGTAATTTATTTTATTTGGGGATTCTGAACGTTCGATAAAATGGATACAATAATTTGGTTATGATTACATAAACCCATTTAGTGCCTATCAAAGTTTTAAACCATGTTAATAATATTCCATAATTACAATAGTATAAATTTTTTTTTTCGGGTTTCGTAGTAACGGCGAAGCAAAGCTTTGCTACGAAATCGTAGCAAGTTACATAACAAAAGATAGATGAGAGAAAAGTCATTTTATTGTATTCTATAATAATAATAACGGGCTATTATTGTCCTACTGCAGGGCAAAGGCTTTTTCTCATTTATTTATTTATTATAATAGCACATCAACAACATAAACACAAACATTTACAAATAACAGTGAACAGAGACATGGGCTAGTGTTTACGTCAATTTCAGACGTGCACAACATTCACAACAATTAGAAGAAGAAGAAATATAAATATATAAAAGTTTATAAAAGTTAAATATAATAAAAGTTTAACAAACAAAGATTAAATTTTAGATTAAACCAAGATTAATTGCAAGAATTACAAGAATTTCAAGAAAGACCCATACAGCAACATTCACTCATACAGAGAAGGCACGCGCATTGATCACCACGCTTGCTGAAAGCGGATTGGTAATTTTAGACTTACGAGCATGTTATCTATAATTATAAGTCTAGGTTTCGTCACGGTGTTTTCCTTTTCCGATGCCACTGATATCCAAGATAAACTTAGAGAGTATGTACATATTAAATAGAAAAAGCCACATTGATGAACAAACTTTAGACCCCCGTTTCATCCACTTATGGGGTTAATTTTGGAAAATTCTTTTTTATACCGGACGTGTACTAACTATAAACTACTATCTGTTAATACGTCAAGCCGTTTACGATATTCTGTGATGAGAGGGTAAGTGAGAAACCTTTCGGTTTTATATATTAAGACTAACTGACTCGGTCACGGCTTGAAGTAAGTAAAGATATTGAGGTCAATAATCGAGATAAAATCTATCCTATATTTAAAGTTTAACCAAATTACACACAGTAAGCCATATTTCATTCAAAATGGTTGAGTAGTTTGGGAGTCCATCCCGAAAAAACAACTTGACGCGTAATTTATATAAATATATTAAGATTTGAATGCTTCGTTGGTCTAGTGGTCGCAAGCGCGACTTCTGTGCATGAGGTCTTGGGTTCGATTCCCAGGTCGGGCAAAGTGTTATTGGGTTTTTCCATCAGGAATTTCTCAGTAGCAGCCTCGAAGTCTGGATTTGTGCCCGGTTGATGGCAATAGGCTCGCCAGGTACATGGGACTAAAAACATAACTGGCGAAATGTGGGTGTACTAATGGGTACACTTCTGCCTAACCCTTCGGGGATTACAGGCGTGATGTTATGTATGTATGTATATTAAGATTTGTAGGCGCAATTTCCCAACGTAACAAAATAAAACTATCCATTTATTCATACCGTCGTCGTCACAAAGAGTAATCTTAGCCCTTTTTTTCGCGTATTTTTGTTAAATGATTCACAAATAACAAGGTTTGTGAAGTGTTAAATACCTGTACCCACTCGGCACTTTTTAATTGGAGAGGGTCAAATAATTATTCATGGGCACGCTTGCACCCTGTTGGGCTTGAGAGCTTTCGTAAAGAATATTTTTAAATGTTAAATATTTTTTCGTGGAAGCTTTTTATATGCTTGCCTACTTACCAGAGAAATGTCTAGAAAGTAAAACTGTTTTTTATGTAGGTATTAATATGGTACATTTTTATTCCAGATTTAATATTAGTAGAATATTCACGTGACAATATTAAATTATTAATTTCATTTAGACCTTTGAAAGGCACTTCTGAAAGTCATTTTGATGAAATAAGAATTGAATTTAGTAGTATCCAATGTCACATATCTATTCTCAATTTTAGTCAGAAAGGGGGCCTACCCCTACTCTTAAAACAGTATTATTTTAATATTACTTTGCCTTGCGTGCTATTGGATTTTTAACGCTCAGCTCAGCGCCGATAGTTGAAAATCCAACAAAAGAATTTACGAAGTAATATTAAAATGGTAATATTTTAAGAAATGGTGGTAGGCCCCCTGTTCCTAATACGTTTGTAAACGAAAAAGGTTTATGAGGATGGATGGATGGATGTTTGTTACACTTTCACGCTTAAACCGCTGAACAGAATAAGCTGAAACTTTGGCATCGTCTAGGTTAACAAATAGGATCCTTTTAATTCCTTTATTTTGTTCCCTTGGTATAATTTAAGAATTTGGCTTAATAATACAGTCTATGTAGACGAAGCCGCGGGCAGAACCTTGCTATTAGTAGATAAATGTAATAAACAGTAATTACTATGCGGTAGTGAGTGATTGTAAACATTTTGTAATGAAAATAATTTTGTTTACACAAACGTTTGCTATTGACGCGCTTAAACAAACATTTTGATTTTGTGGTGATTTCAAATGATATTCTCATCACTTAATAAACTTCGCTTCGTTGAAAACATTTCAACCCTACCAACAAGAAAACATAAACATCTTCACGCCTGTAATCCTCGAAGGGTTTGGCAGAGGTGTACCCATTAGTACACCCACATTTCGCCAGTTATGTTTTTAGTCTCATGTAATAGGGGGCGAGCCTATTGCCATCAACCAGACTCCGAGGCTGCTACTGAGAAATTCACATAGATACATACATAACATCACGCCTGAAATCCCCGAAGGGTTAGGCAGAGGTATACCCATTAGTACACCCACATTTCCCCAGTTATGTTTTTTTTTAGTCCCATGTAATAAAGGACGAGCCTATTGCCATCAACCATCTACCATCAACTACTATCCATCTACCATCTGCCATCTACTGAGAAATTCCTGATGGAAAAACCCAATAACACTTTGCCCGACCTGGGAATCGAACCCAAGGCCTCATGCACAGCAATCGCGCTTGCGACCACTAGACCGGGGCAGAACGAGGCAGTCAAGAAAAAAAATCTAACAAAAAATGTTTAAAATATAGTCGCGAACTTATCTCAGCGACAATCAATGTCAAAAAATATAAGTTAACTAGATGACCCGGTGAGCTTCGTAACTCCTAGAATTTAATTTTCTTAATTTTCTTTTTTCCTTAACCACCCCAGCACTAAAGCGAACTTTTCCATATCAATTATATTTTTTCCATTTTAATTTTGTTTTCATTTTCCGCTTTATTTCCTTATAAGCCAACCCATGAAAGAAAACTAAACAATAGCAATAATTCGCACGGATAGGATGGAATAAAAACCGATCAATTTATTATTATACAAATATGCGAAAAAAAACACGTTTCTCGTATATTTTTTTGGTTTATCGGCAATAGAAATACACGTTCTGTGAACATTTAAACTCCCTAACAGTAGTTAGGGAGTAGTAATGGACGGACAGTGGACACTTAATAACACGGTCCTGTTAGCACCATATAACTACCTATACTGCAAACAATCTGTATTTGTAAAATAACATCAATCTCCAACTAAAAACAGACAACAAAATTCAAAATAAACTTGAAACTTCACCAAAAAGCGTAGTTACGTTCTAAAATAAAGCCTAAACTCAGTAAAAGTTTGCAATCCGCGATTCTTCGAAGTGGGGCATCAATTGAGAAGTTTTCCGAATTGTAGCATTAACGGAAGAGGCGCGATAGTACTGGATCGTATAGTTTTAAAAGCTGGTTTGAGCACTAAAGTAGTGACGTTGCGTTGGTACTAACTTTTTGTGAAATCTTTGGCGGAGGGCGGTGGCGGTAAAGCGGATTGCACCGCTCAACCGCGCGGTCGGACGGTGTACGTGTGTTAGGCATCAACGGATTTCTTAGAGGCCAATGTGACATGAGATCCGTTCACCGCCAACAGCGGCGATGCGCGGTGCCGTGTGTTAATAGCCTTTAAAAGACAGTGGACGAGAATGTTTGGGAGTTGTTCTAAACTCTGTCAAGTATGAATCATATACCAAAGGCAAGGGTATCAATGTAATCTTCAAACATGAAGAAGGACATTGTAATCTATTCCGGAATTCAAATATTCTAACAAGACATTTTCAACTATTTTTTATCGTTACAAAGATACTTTAATTAAAATAAAATGTATATTTCTTTTTTTATTTGTTAAAGTTTGTTTTCCGTGAACTGTTTCAAAAAATTGTTGACATTAAAACCATTAAACCTGTGAAATATTTTTATTACAATATTTTACATTTACTTTAATTGAAAATCTCGATGGGAACCGAAACTGCGTGATAGTGACCATTATATTAATTACTTTGAACAAAAACCTGTTTATTTGCGAACCACAAAACTCATTTTATATTGCCAGGGGTTAATGAAGTAATTATTTTGATAATGGTAAGTTTACATTCAATTTGCGTTATTTTAATGCTTCACAGTGGGTACATGATATTTTTATTTGTTGTATTTAATGATGTTTAATGATACTTTCTGTGTAATTACCGTATCAAAAATAAATACTTGCAGTTGAATATTTTTTTACAATTTGTTTGGGTTTTTGTAGCAATGATATGAAAAATGCGAATATCTTGTTGTAAGATTAATAAACAAGGTACCAAGCTAAATAGATTAAAAAAAACACACACACACATATTTCAATCTATGACATAAAAGTCTTTGACAATACAAACTTAATAACATTTAAAATCAAAATGAATTTTGGTCGAATATCGATCATTGTGCGACCACTTATACGAATTAAATTATAAAATAATCTTCATGTAACGAGATTCATAAATACTGTATATCTGTGGTCGGCGCCATTTTATCTCGAGACCGCAGTTGCGAATAAAATGTGTGACAATCCTTTGACAAGGTTGCAAGCAATGGCACTGGCCACAGATATTCTGTATGACCTTAATATTTATTTATGAGACAGATGAATGTCTCATCTTTATGGATATTATAAATGCGAAAGTAACTCTGTCTGTCTTCTACGCTTTCATGACAAAACCACTGAACTGATGTTGATGAAATTTGGTACGTAAGCAAGTAGCTTATGTCCTTTAAAAGCTACTTTTTTTTCTTTATGCGGACAAAATCGCAAGAAAAAGCTAGTTAATAGTAATATTTATGTTCACATTAATATTACGAACAATTTGTTGTCAAAGTCAAAGTCAAAACATTTATTTCATTAGACCATTTACAGGCACTTTTGAATTGTCAAAGAGTCGGTCAGTTAGTCCGAAAGTTGAAGCTAGTTGCTCGTTCCAAAACGGAGGTAGGCCTCTATGGAGAAGAACGAGCAAGAAACTCCACGTTGTAGTATTTAATCTCTCATTTAGTTTTTCTGTCTAATGAGAATTTTAGGACTGAAAGTGATTACAATCAAATATTTGACAATTAACTATTGTCATTGTTTTATTTAGAGATGGTCAATGGACAGGCAAAAATGAATTCAAAAGAAATATAGGTAAAGCATCGGGGATTACAGGCGTGATGTTATGTTTTATGTTATGTAATGTGAATGACCAGTAAGTCAGAACAATAGAAAATCAATTGTGTCTCATTACGCGGGACTTGAGTAATTAATAGATGTTACATAAGCATAATACTTACAGCTAAAGTATTCGACTGGTAATTCCAAAGCACGTTTGAACGAAGAAACAAACTAAAAGCTCTTCAGCTTTATTATATTAGTATAGATAATTAATACATTTCACATAAATACCTGCTCTAAATTAATTCTGTCACTAATGAATCGGAATAATTCAAGCAACAATAATAAATTATAATGGCGTGTGATTAATTAGGTTTAGGACGATTATAGTGTGGCATTAAAATTACTTTATGAGTATTGATTAATGTTTATCGTTTGTTTGGCTCAGTGGTTAAGGCACCCGCCTCTGACTGCTGGTTCGCAGTCGGGTACGGGCAAGTACCAATTTATATTATTTTTATTCATACGTATTTTTTTTTATTATCTCTGTTTTTGATGAGGAAAACATCGTAAAAAGCCCTGGATTTACCCGTGACTTTGTCCGCATGCGTTTTCTTACGGGACATATTTTTTTATAAATAAATAATAAAATGTAGCTTATATACTACTCAGGGATATAGTAGTTTCCAATTAGTGAAAGAATCAGATTAGTAGTTTGGAACATCAGCGCGATTGTTTTAAATTATGTGATAAGAACCATGAAAAATTGCTTAGCTTAGCATTGAGACACAGTTTATAGAACATAACATAACATCACGCCTGTAATCTCCGAAGGGTTAGGCAAAGGTGTACCCATTAGTACACCCACATTACGCCAATTATGTTTAAGTTCCATGTAAAAGGGGGCGAGCCTATTTTCATCAACCAGGGTCAAATCCAGACTCCTAAACTGCAACTGAGAAACTCCTGCTGGAATAATTCAATAACACTTATAGCCTATAGAATACAATCATAATAATTACCTTTTTTTGTTACGAATATTGTTCCGATACCTAAGAGTCTTTCGTCTCTCTTAGTAGTTGTAGTCTCCCTTTGCCCACTACACCTGTAACTTAGCACGTCTTAACGAGATCTGTTTTGTGTTCTACAAGCCCATTAACATTAACCGATATACTCGAGCTACCCACAAAGTATTACAAAGTAAAGTAACACCTGTAATAAGTTGGTTTCATCCTAGCTTTGTTCCCGGCACCCACTCAAAAACTCCAAAGGATCGCGCAAACGCGTCGCGGTGACAATGTTATCGAATTATTAGGGAATTCTTTGATAGTGTAGTTTTGTGTTTTGTTACAAAAATGTTTAAAGATAAAGACAAATCATTTATTTTTATGGCATTAAAAGGTACCTTTAAACGTCTTATACAAGAAAAATAATGAATCTAGTTGCCCCTTCCAAAAGGTGAGAGTGGGCAAGAAATGAATAAATGTCAAACACAATATATAATTCTTTATTAATTAGACAATAACAAGTGCATGGTATTAACCAAGCAAGCTTAAAAACTATTTTAGTAATCTAAAACGGAAATATAACAAAATATCGAATCAGGGGCGAGTACCTCTCATGCATACAAGTCGATACAGATGTATACAGATCGATGGAGCGATTATGAACATGGCCGATTTTGACCTATCATTTTCAAGATGCGATGAAAATTATTTTGTCCCAAAACTACCATTAAAAAAGAGACAAACAGTTCAAGAACACTATTAAAACCTCTTATCCTAAAGCCATATTTATACCAAATTAAAAGCAATGCAGTTTCCCCGTACAGCTTGCATATTAAAAGTCGACTTCTTACTTATGATACATAGTTTAGAAGTCTTCCATACAAGCGTACGCAAACATGCCCGAAGCATCTATAGTAACGGGAGAACCGCAACAGAGCCCTGAAAATGTTATTGTATTGTACTCAGAGGGCATTGTAGGAAATTTTGCGTGATTATTACAGGCAAAATTTTGGTAAACTAATGCTTTTAACGTCGATACAGCTACAAGCACCTATTTTACAAATATTAGTATGAAATCAATCTGCGAATATGTTGCGGTCGGCTTCAAGCCAAAATATGGACTCAGCTGAATTACCAGTATTTTACATGGAGTAAGTGCCAATCTGACCTCCACAACCCAGTAACTGGGTAATACGATACCCTTTAGTAAGACTAGTTGTCAGACTTTCGGGCTTCTGAAAACACGTCATGACTGTAAAAGATCCACGTATGACAGCTGGGACCAACGGCTTTACGTGCTTTATGAAGCACGGAGGAGTCTCGGTGTGTGTCATTCACTGACTAACTCTGGTAAACGTAACTTAACCTTATGGATTGATCCGTGCGACTGTTATTATTTAGCTACGCGTACCTCATAAAAATATTACGTACTATAGTGGTCTCTAAAAGCGGTTGCCCCTGTATAGTGGTTACTGGTTACCCGCATAGCCCACACCCCTGCCCTGCCGCTACCAGATATTTTAGCGATATAGCTACTACTTATTCGTTCACGTTTCACGACACCGTACGAAATGAGTTATCGTTTTGTAGAAAATCTTCAGTGTTAATAAATTTTTTTGAAATACCCAATCTTTTAGTTAAAGAATTCGTTCAGTGCCATAATTTGCTACAAAATCTTAAAGACTTTAATTTTAGGTAATCTTGAAAGACGTTGAAAAGAAGAACTCATATGATGATTGCCAACCCTTAAAAAAGGTAGGTACTTAATCATCTCAGACTCATCTTGTGGACATAACATCACGCCTGTAATCCCCGAAGGGTTAGGCAGAGGTGTGCCCATTAGTACACCCACATTACGCCAGTTATGTTATTAGTTCCATGTAATAGGGGGCGAGCCTATTGCCATCAACCGGGCACAAATCCAGACTCCGAGGCTGCTACTGAGAAATTCCTGATGGAAAAACCCAATAACACTGCCAGACCTGGGAATCGAACCCAAGACCTCATGCACAGCAGTCGCGCTTGCGACCACTAGACCAACGAGGCAATCAACCCACCGCAGAGGCAGTCGCTCATCTTGTATAAAAATGAATAATGTGACCTTAACGTTCAAGCCATTATTTTGTTACGAATTACAATTAAAATAAAAGCAAAAAACGAACTTTTAAGACTAAAGAAGAATGTCGAAAAAAAAATGTCCGTAAAACACTCTCGCACATGCAGACCCTACGTGGTGCTCTAATCTTTTCTCAGGAGTGTCGAATGAAAACTTTTCAATCGGATTTAACTCCGTTTCTTATCTAATCGCAAAGTTTTGTCAAAATTTGAAGCGGCTCGAAGTTGATCGGGACTTTAGTAATGCTTTGCAGATCGACAAGATATTGTTCTTTATTATTTTTAACTTGTATTTGTTTATTTGAAGCACTTGTGTACTTATTTACAGATTATTCAGCTTATGCCCCTCATACATAAGGTTATTATTTATGATCTTGGCACTTGTAAACTTGGCTTGGCACCTTGCGACTGTTTGTTCGGGCGTAAGCGTAATTTTAATTTCGTATGTATATTTATGATGACAAACAAATTTCGAATTATGTTTACAAATGAAATCAGAATCTTAATGGGTCCTTTGTACGGAATTTTGTTATATCAACCTAAGATTTATGAGTCTCAAAGCATACACAAAATTATTACGGGGATACTCCACATCACGCTTAATATGTTATAGAAGTAGTCTAGTCATGGTTTAGTTGGTCAGTCAATTTCCCCTTTTCAACTTAGTTTTAAAATCATTTGTAATTCTAAAACGCGCACGTGATCGTTTAAAATCTTTTATAATACCAGCTAACTGTTGTCCTACTGCAGGGCAAAAGCCTTTTCTCATACAGAGAAGGCACGAGCAGTGATCACCACGCTTGCTCAAAGTGGTTTGACGATTTCAGACTTACTAATATAATAACTTTACCTAGGTTTTATTTGCGTGCTTTATTTAATGTTTAAATTTAAATGTTTAATCATATGTTAAAAATTCTTTTTTTATAAGACACAGGCTTGCCTAAATAGTTTGGAGTTAATGTCAATAACTGTGTGACTTTTCACTGCAATATTCTTTTGTTTTTTATTAACTTTAAAGCCCAGGTTTTCTTATAATATTATCCTTCACCGCAGTTATGTCCAAGATAAGGTAGAAAGTACATAAGAATTGTAAAAAGTCACAAAGGTACTTGTCCGGATTTAAACACAACAAAAAGAAGACATACATGACAACTATTCAAGAATTACCAAAGTACCCTACAAAACAAAACCGATCGTCATTCCACTGACATCAATTCGCAAAAAAATAAAAGTATTTTCTCAAACAGACCATTGTGAGTCTGGACAATAATTTAAGAAAAAAAGGCTGTTAAATTTAGTTAGTTCAAAAGGCTTGTCTCAGTAAAATCTCGGGTACCTATTCAAGTTTTATAGAAACCTGAAAGGCTTTGTGCGTTACATGAAAAACTAATCTCTTTTGACTTCTGACGAAATCTTATTTAATTCGGAAACTTATGTAGTAACTTTGCCGTTTTTTTGTGAACTTAAATTAGTTTTAGTTGAGGTGGTTATTTTTTAGTTTGAAGAAGATTTTGCCTATTGTAAGTAACCTATTTTCATATTATTATTTCTCTCGTTACCTAACCATTTTTATATATATCTAGTGAATTTAGTTTACTTACTGCGTCTTTTTATGTCATAAATTTAAATTAACATTTCAATTAAAAATAGTGCTTCACTTCTATCAAGTATCAGAAATGTATTTCTTCCTTTTTTATTTGTATAATTTTATTTTTTATTTAGATTTACCAACCACTTGTGTATTCTCATATTATATATTTTAACATAACATCACGCCCGTAATCCCCGAAGGGTTAGGCAGAGGTGTACCCATTAGTACACCCACATTTCGCCAGTTATGTTTTGTTAGTCCCATGTAATAGGGGGCGAGCCTATTGCCATCTACCGGGCACAAATCCAGACTCCGAGGCTACTACTGAGAAATTCCTGATGGAAAAACCCAATAACACTTTGCCCGACCTGGGAATCGAACCCAAGACCTCATGCACAGCAGTGTAGTGTATTATATATTTTAAATAACTAACAATCAGTCTTGGACTTATTAATACATTACTAACGATCTGCCTTCGCACAGGTGCAATTTAGATACACAAACCTATCTTTTGAATCACTCTCTCACTCTATTAATGGAAACCACATTATAATCCGTTGTGTGTCCGTGTCGTGATGGCCCAGTAGTTAAGGCGCCCGCTTCTCATGCATGAGGTTGTGGGTTCAAATCCGGGCAAGTTCCAACGTGAATTTTTCAAAACAATTCATATGTACTTTCTAAAGTTTATCTTGGACATCACTGGCATCGGTGAAGGAAAACATCGTGAGGAAACCTGGACTTACTGTTCCACTCAAACCATTTCAGAGGCCCTTGAGGCGGTTTAGAAACTCTGACACTAGGATATGTAGGGTCGTAAGACCTTACTGCTCACACTATGAGAAGAAGATGCGTTGTGTACTTGTGTAGTTTAAAAGAACTAAGCATACAGACGGCGGGAAGCGACTTTGTTTTATACTATGTACGTATTTCTAAGGGATAATTTTTTAATAGGCAGATAACTCTTATAACTGATAAATATGGTGGTTTGACAGCTTTTGTATAGTAAATATGTGAAACTGTCATGTAAATTCTTTGGACATAAGCTATCTGACTATTGAAAAACCAGTCCTAAGAGAAAAAAATTACAGCAAATTATGCGATCGCTTATCACAAAAAATAAATTCAAAACATCTTGCATAATAAAAATCATGCAACAAAGAACGGTAAAAAAAAACTAAACTGCCTCTTAACAATAACCCTTTCACCGCTAACCAGGTCACTGGTATAAAAATAAATCTATTAACCCTGTAATAAACAAACAAAAACGCAACGTATTTATATACCACGTAACAATGTAACAATAGGTAACATTAGCGGTGCTCATGAAAAGACGCCGCGATGTGTAACGCCTGTCGATACACTGTGTATAGGAATATAGTAAAATTTACAACATAAATATTCGTCAATTCACTGACGTCGGCTTCTGCCTTTGTTGAAGGTTTACAGTAGGAACTTTGATTCCGTGCAAATTATAAGCGGTGGCGTTGAGTTCGTAAAACGAGGTGAACTTTTTAAATGGAAAATGACTGCGACCAAAAAAAAAATTGCCAAACAAATTCCGTTGTTTTAATATTCCTAGAAGTTTAAATATTTCGTAATAATAATGAAGGAAAAGTAATAGGCGTGTAATGTTTATTAAGGCCTTTAAAGAAAAAAAAAATAATTAAGAAAAGAATAATGATGAATGAATGAATGACGCATTATTTGTTTTTTTGAAAATCAACGAAGTTTGCAAGTCAATTTCGATATCAAGGCAACATGCAGCGGTATGTTCAAATCCTGTAAATCGCTTCAGCTCATCGCTTGTCCCGCTCAGTACGCCGAACCTCCCGCCTCCCCACCCCGCGACATTTCCCCTACAATGCCCTCCTCGCTTGAGGAAATATTTTATCTTTCTTCATAAAGGAAGCCAACAATGGTGGAGTGATGTATTTAGGAAATAAATGTCAAGACATCACTCAGTGTTCGCTCTAAAGTAGATTTTCGGACTGTTCTTAACAGTAATACAAAATATTAACATCGCTTAAATCATAAATGGAGTGCTGTCTTCTAACCTGAACATTGTGCGGTACGTTTATTATTTTGTACAATTTCTTAAAAAAGGAATGATGGCAGAAGGTTAAAGACATAATTCCTCTCTTGTGGTAAAGTGGGAATATTTACTCTCGTTTTTTGAAAAATAGCTTGAATTGATATAAAGTTAAAGCATAATTCCTATTAAAACAAGGAAAAACCATTGACTGCCCCGTTAGTCTAGTGGTCACAAAGCGCGA
Organism: Hoplodrina ambigua; assembly: GCA_949774945.1. Classification (NCBI taxonomy): domain Eukaryota; kingdom Metazoa; phylum Arthropoda; class Insecta; order Lepidoptera; family Noctuidae; genus Hoplodrina; species Hoplodrina ambigua. The sequence continues at coordinate 3,987,629 of OX458976.1, forward strand.
CTGCTGAGCATTTTCTGCTGCTGAGGGTTTTCCATCACGATTTTTTCAGTAGCAGCGACAGTCACGATTTGTGATGGCATTACAGGCGTAATGTTACGTTATGTTCCATAGAAAAAAAAACACGAATAAAAATTGCGACATTTATCGATTCTAAGGCGGTACGACGTTCGCCCGGTCAGCTAGTAGTAGATAATTTAATTGATTCCTACTCTCAAAACAAAGATGTAAGGATCTATAGAGTAGGGCTATGTCTAGAAGTCACCATATGTTAAATAGTAAATGTTTGTCTACAAATCGGTTAACGCGGAGCATCCACCTAAGACTTTACTAGTAGTCCACTCCATAAAAAAATAATACAGACGTATTGTGGGCTTGTTAGGTTAGTTAGTTTCCTTTCAAAGAATTTTGTTTCAAAATCATACGGAACTTAAAAGATCGATTGTGATTTTGAGTGAACAACAAGCCTTAGTGAAGGCATTTAATGAATGCTATTGAATTTATGTGTTAATGTTGTTGTTATTGCTTAAGAAATTCGATGAAATTTTGTAGATAAAAAAATAACCTATTTTAATTTTATTACTGATTGACCAAAATAAGAATGGATAGTCCATTTTTTAAAATTATTACAGTTTATTGATGCGGCAAATCTTTACCTACGTATTCATTCACACAAATAATTTAGTACCTAACAAAATTGAATAAACTTTCTGTACAAAAAACAAAAATTGTCATAGAACAATGCTGGCATAAAGGTGGGTTAAACTAAGTAGGTTAGAATAATGTAATATTAAAAGCATCTTTAAGTAGTCCAGGTGTTGCCAACGTAAATAAATTAGCTAGAAACAAGATGGCTGCAAGACATTATGTGTCAGTTTGTATACTGCTCTTTAGTGTACTCGACATCTTCGTCTTGGTGTTGTCGGACTAGTATATGAAAGGTTATACCACCATACATTATAGGGGAACCTCTTTTTACATAAAATCACGGCTGTAATCCCCGAAGGGTTAGGCAGAGGTGCATCTATTACTTCACCCACCATTACGCCAGTTATGCTTAAGTTGGTATAACAGGGGGCGAGCCTATTGCCATCAACCGGGCACAAATCCAGACTCCGAGGCTGTTACTGAGAAAATTCCAGACGGAAAAACCCTATACCACTTTGCCCAACCAGGGAATCGAACCCAAGACCTCATACTCAGCAGTCGCGCTTTGCGACCGCTAGACCAATGAGGCAGTCACCTCTTTCTATAACTTCATTTTATTTTTATTCAAGTGTAATTCATTTTATTTTTGTTATTCTTGTTCTTCTACCCGCACTATTATAAAATTAGTAATAAGATTTGTTGTTCTCATGTAAGTGACGATTGTCTTAATGAGAAATAAAGTGCTTTAAACCGAAGTGTCTTCCTATTACGTTTTGTAAGATACAGCCCTGTGACATACCAACAGACAGTCAGCGGAGCCTTGGTAATAGGGTAGACTAGCCTTTTGTTATGGAAATATGGAAACTTTAACAACCAAAGGATTGCTGTTCCTTTTCAAATCAGTAGAGTGCTTATGAAACAATATTCGATTAAGTCTAATCGGAAAATTAGTATCATCCATTGATATCAATAAAGCCTTCAAATAAAATAAATATTATATTCGAAACGTATATTTCCAATTTCTATTTTGAAATTATTTCAGAATTTAATTTAATTTAACCCGAACGCTCGTGACAGGCTCTTCTAGTTTTTAATTTATTCACTTTAAAAACTAGGGATAGATAGTTGTCTAATTTATTAGAATGGATTTTAATTGGGATTAAGGTGAAATGGAGTCCCACATTAAACCAAATTATTTAACAAAGCAATTGTTCATCTGGCGCGTGTAAACAAGATTGTTCACGCATCGCATGTAAACCGGGCATTACAGTTTACAAACCATAGTGCGGGGGTGCGGTGCGAGGGAGGGGCGAAAGCGCCCGCGCCGGCCGCCGAGAGACAGCATCAAGACGGCGGTACTAACGCGTCATTTTTTATATTAATATTGTCAAGCGTGTGCGCCATTTTATATTTTACATTAAACTTTACAACAAGTCAGTATCTTTCACTTCGTCCATAACAAGAACTTGTCCTGAGGATACAGCTGACAATGAAACTGGATTGTTACTACTGTCAGATGACTCTTGTGAGTCAGAAAGATTTTCTGTGCTTAACACACTGTTATTATTAGTATTTTTATGCAGCATTGTGTTGTGTTTTTCCTTACACATACGACACATGCCTTTAAAACTACAGTTAGTGTTATTGTGACCTGTTCTAAGGCAGTTTGAACACAACTTATGTTTTGACACTTCTGATAATTTGTCATTAATACTTACTACTTACTACTAGACTTAAATTTATGACAACGATACAAATAATGCTTCTTATTGCAAACTGGACATGAACCATTGTTGGAATTATCAGTAACAGTTGCAAAAGATTTAACTGATTTATGATTAGAAGTACTCTCTTTACTACTATCTTTATGATCAGAATTGCCACGACTATAATTAGCTGTTTCTAAAACATTAGCCCTATTTTCTATAAACTCTTTGAATTCCTTAAGGGAAGGTAAATGTGAAAGGCGACCCTTGTGCTCCTCCCATTTACTACTAGTTTTGGGATCTAATTTTGAAGCTACTAAAAATATTACTAATGGGTCCCAGCCTTCCGTAGAAATATCTAACATATTCAATGCATTAAGGTTTTTATGAACTTGGTCGCTTAGATATCTTAAAGCCTTAAAGGATTCCTTTTGAATAGGATTGATAGAAACCATTGCTCGTAAATGATTATTTATAAGAATGTTTTTATTATTGTAGCGGTCACATAAGGCCTGCCAGGCATACTCATAATTCCTAGCAGTAAACTCTATGGATCTTATTACTACACTAGCACTGCCCGATAAACAGTTTCTTAAGTAATGAAATTTATTTATTGGTGCAATAGACTCATTACTATTAATAAGTGAGTCAAAGGTATCTCTAAACTCAAGCCACTTGATGTAATTTCCATCAAACGTGGGCAAGTTTATGCTTGGTAACTTAATTGAGTTTAAATTATTATTAAAACTAGACTTTACAGAGCCATTGTCACTCTTATTGTGAGTTGTCACCGAGTCTATAAGTTCCTGGGCAATAGCTATCTGAGAGTAGAATTCACTCTCCGTGCTATCCCGTTCCAACAATTGTTCAGAATAATTAGAAGAAAGTTCTTCTATTTCTATTTGCACTGTATCAAACATTGACATTAATTCTTGAATTTTAGTTAACCTTAAACTAATTTCTCTAATTTCTAAGCTAGAAGGCGTTTTATTATCCTTTAATTTTTGTAAGTAATTTTTAAATATGGTCAATCGACCACGTATACCACCGCGTTTGCGAATCAGTGACTTTAACACGTCAGCCTTATTTGACTGTTCCATATTTGATTCACTATCCGACATTTTAAACAATTGAAATGGTGATTAAATTAAACAGGTATCAAACCAACAATGAGTAAGGTAAGATTATTATTAATAAATTGTGCAATCCCACCAGTATACAATCCAGCCGTCAACAGCACAAACCACCCAGCAGCCGTCGAAGTCGCGAACAGCACGAGCAGCGCCCTCAGGACACAGCTTCGCACCGCCACCGAACCCGCCAGCCGCACTGAACTCCGCAGGCGCGTAGGCACGAGCGGGATGGAAGCTGAAATAGTCGGCAATGGAAGTGTATAGCAACCGCGTGGCACAAATTGCGGTGAGGTTAGCAAGCAGCCAAGATGGCCGTTCTAGAATGATCTCGGTACCTCTTTAATAAGTAGGAATTTCGAGTAAAATAAAACCTGCTCACGCTGAAGACGCGAACATAGGTCTATAGGACACCCATATATGGGCTTTGGCCCTAGTATAATGTGCACGTAAGCAAATCAGGCACACGTGCAGAGACAGGCAGTTAGTGCGTGCACCAAAATAGAAAGAACCCCGTGCAAATAGGTAAAGCGGCAATAAGTAGGTACGCGTAATAGCTGGATACCTCTCCCCACAGTTTTAAGCAACAGGGCACCCACACACAGCAAACAGAGGTCAGACACACAAAATGGGAATTGGAATTTAGTGGTATTAGGAACGGGCTTACTTCCTTTATGATCGCCGGTGTTGAAGTCACCAATGCGACGAGGCGGAGTTCACCAGGTTCACCACGTGGACCACGTTCCCAGGCACGTAGGTAGGTATCTTCGCACGACGACGCGATGTCTTGAGCGCAGCGAGATTCTCCCCACGTGGCAGCTATGCAGTGCTTCAGTCACGACGTCGCAATTAATATTCACCGAAGTCGTCGCTAGCCCAGTTCACGAAGCAGCTCGCAGGCAATGTAGAACACGTGTTCTTGATAGGGCGGCGAGGGCAGCGTATTTCGGGGAACGGCTTCTTCGATGGTTGTTCGATATTATAACTGTTCACGGTCGCCACTTGTTATGGACGAAGTGAAAGATACTGACTTGTTGTAAAGTTTAATGTAAAATATAAAATGGCGCACACGCTTGACAATATTAATATAAAAAATGACGCGTTAGTACCGCCGTCTTGATGCTGTCTCTCGGCGGCCGGCGCGGGCGCTTTCGCCCCTCCCTCGCACCGCACCCCCGCACTATGGTTTGTAAACTGTAATGCCCGGTTTACATGCGATGCGTGAACAAGATTGTTTTAATATTAAGATCTACGTCTTTAGCAGGTTAATTCTGTTAGTTAAAAACGTTTAAAATGTAATAGCAATCACATCTCAGCGACAATTAATGACTTGAAATTAGAGGCATTTTTGACAGATTGAGATTGAGAATTTATTGCGATCGTTTCTAAGTCTGTAAAATTAACTTCTTGCTTTTAGAGGTAATGGTAGCGTATTTCATTACAATTTTTAATGTAAAATGTCACTAAAATTATTATTAGTTCGAAACTGCAGTAATTTGATTTTTAACTGCCTTGTTGGTCTCGTGGTTGCAAACGCGACTGCTGATCGTAGGGCTCTGGGTTCGATTTGCAGGTCAAAAAGTGTTATCGAGTTTTACCATTAAGAATTTCTCAGTAGCCCGGATTTTAGAAGTTGGTGGTTATAGACCTCCGTGCCTCGGAAAGTATGTAACCCGTTAGTCCTACGCCTGATCTCTTCGCGATCATGTCGGATTGCCGTCCCATCGCACTATAAATAATGAGAATGAGAAAAGAAGGAATGCCGCGGCATCCTAACTAATATTATAAATGCGAAAGTAAGTTTGTTTGTTTGTTTGTTACCATTTTATGCGTAAGCCACTGAACCGATCATCCTGAAATTTTGCATATACATTGCCAGGTGTATAGTAACGAACATAGGGTACTTTTCATCCCGAAAAAAATTCCTTTCTCGATACAAATCACAATAACGTTCTTATGATGATAGATGGCGCCACATGTCTTTCTAATTATGATCGAATTTAAAACTTAATTTGCGAGCGAAGCCGCGGGCGAAAGCTAGTATTGTTATAATTTGATATTTCTATGATTTTAATATGTATAAACCAAAATAAAATGACCTAACTTTAAATTGTTCATCAATTAGTTACCGAATGCTAATAACGTCTCAAATCGACATTATTTCATTACCAACACACAAAAACAATAATGTTGCCAACAAATGTTTGCATCACAGTTCAAATGCAGCAACTCGACGAATATTAATAATTTATGGCTTAACTTCGAGCGTTCGTGTTTGCTTACTTTTCTCATTATCATATTTAACGTTGTCATGTAGCTTTCCACAGGCCTCCAGCAAAGACTTTATTATTTCAGTATTTTGTCGCAATGTACGGAAGCACAGAAGGTCGATTACTTTAAGACAGTTATAAAAGATTCGTTTTTCGAAAGCAGCCATGGGAGGGGAACATTACATAACATCGACGGCTTTATGAATAACTTTTGTGGTCAAATGGTCATGCCAAGTATACAAACATGGAAGACAAAAGACGTTCTATTGTAATCATGTAGATAATGTGAGGCATTCTTGTTTGTATTTATTTTCAACTATGTAGTTACTATCGCTCAATATTCGAAAGTTCCTACTTATAATAAATTGCTTTGTTACACTGAGTCGACAGTCGCGTAAATACATAAACAGCTCCAATTTTGTCTTTTTTTTAACCCAACATCATGTCTGTAATCTCTGAAGGGTTACCCATTAGTACACCCACATTTCGCCAGTTCTGTTTAAGTCCCATGTAATAGGGGGGGGGGGGGGGCGAGCTTGTTGCCATTAACCGGTCATAAATCCAGACTCTGAGGCTGTTGAGAAATTCTTGATGGAAAATCCCAATAACGGTTTGACTAACCTGAGAATCGAACCCAAGACTTAATGCTCAGTAGTCGCGTTTTGCGACCACTAGAGCAACAACGCAGTCGGAGTGGGAGGTGGAATGTAATTATAACGCTTCCTTCTTAATTTCGATGCGAGATCCAAGACAGTTGAATCGTTTCTCCGGGACTCATCGAGCTTATCCGAAGAATCCATTTTCAAAACCTCAAAGTCACCGGAGTGGACTTTCTGTTTAAAAATACACAGTTGTACTATAATATTTTTTCAGTTTTATGCTGTGTTTTTTTTATACTTCGATGTCAAAGACGTCACAATAAATCTTCGGGTATTAAGGTTGACGAGTCTTTCGGGTTTTATTCGAGATTAAAAATGTGGCATCGGAACGCGTGGAAATGTTTTTGCGAACTTTTGATCATTTTGTAAGGAAGTTGATTTAAGACATAACAAATAAACAGTTCTCCACGACCCTCGTACATGCACCTGTAAGAACAATGTATGCCCATTGCATGCTATATAAAACAGTGATTTTTCAGGCAAGAAGAAAATATTTTTGACCATACCTAATTAGTAAGTTTAAAGTACGCGTATTTACTTTACGATTTTTATTTTGCGGCTATTTGATATTGCCTTGTTACACCACGTATAAGTCAAATAATAAAAATATATTTCATTCAAGCCAGATAACCGTCCTAACTATTGAAAAGGTCATTTAACTTTTCGCATGATAGCCCTTTTTTCGTAGGCGTCATTTGAAGCTGACAGGTATTATTTAGGTCTCAACGAGCTCCCGAATCCTAGATTGACCTTTGGACCACATTTGAAGTTCCAATAACGTACCTTGAGCATACTGACATGTCACTAGCTTTTATCCGTGATTTCGTCAGTGTGATTGTCGGATATCGGTTGTCGAAGATACGAATTAAAAATTACATAAGAGCCGAGGGCTGCTGATGTCGTTATCCGATCCCAAGACATCTCTTTGTCTTTTGTCTTTGTCTTTGTCTTTGATCAGGTAACAAACTGACCGACCTAATTACTTTAGCATCTGTAATATAGGTATGGATTATTTATTGTATTAAAGTGCTTATGTATTTATTATTTAAATCAATTGTATAAGATTTAGGTATCATCAAACTATTTAAAAAATAACTGTCGATTTCTAGTCAAGATTCTACAAGATTATGTAATGTAGGTAACTGAATTAACTAATTGAGAAAGAAAAAGGAGAAGGTTTTTATTTATATCCGAACGTTTTGCCGTGTGTCAAAAATCGCCAATCCGCCTTGGGAAAAGGGGTCTTCTGATACTGAGTAAGCATGGTTCTTTCTCAGTATCAGAAGAACCCTTTGGCCTGCAATGGATTACATTATAACGTTTGATCGAGATTTTTATAGAATAAACCGGTTTTTGTTTCCTTTATCTTTAACTTCTGCATTTATTTTAAGCATCAGAGGGGCAATTCTTCTACACTAATATTATAAAGAGGAAAGAAATATATTTTTGTTTTTTGTAATGGATAAACTCAAAAACTACTGGACCGATTTTAAAAATTCTTTCACCATTAGAAAGCTACATTATCTTCGCATAACATAGGCTATATTTAATTTTATTTTTGTGCGGACGAAGTCGCCTGCAAAAGCTAATGTGTTTATAAGAACGTTCGCTTTCTAATCTATTAAAATTGCTTTGGTTAAATGGGTGAGCTCGCGACTATATTTTAAACGTTTTTAATTTCGGGAATTAACCTTCAGATCAAAAAAGCATTGATTCATGTCTAATAAGCTGACCCTTCGCCGAAAAAAAAGTACAGTTTATTATTTTTAGTTGCTCTTTCGAATTTTAAATGCCAGCAAACGATTGACCTATAACTTTACACACCGATACCCTTCCGTGCCTCAGAGAGCACGTTAAGCCTTTGCGTCCCGCTTGTCATGAATGAACACGTAGACAATTGTCATGGCAGCTGGATTCACGACAAAATCTGACTGCTACTTTTCATCCTAGAAAGATGTAACATGTAGACAATTGACGCTGAGCGATTGGCTGTACTGCGTGTCGCGGGTTCGATTCCCGCATGAAACAAATATTTGTATAGCCTACAGATTGTTCCGGGTCTGGCTGCTTGTGTATGTGAGTTTATATGCTTGTAAAAGCACACACGATACAGGAGAAATTCCTAGTGTGGGGTAACGTTTTAATAAAATAAAAAAACTACTACTTTTCATCCCAGAAAGATGTAAGGTCCCGTGGTTTTTATCTTTGAACTTTGACGTGGACGACATGGCGGGCAGAAGCTAGACAGTCAGGACGTAACACGATCACGCTAACATAAAAGTATTCGATTCTATTGCATTTTAAAATCCTATCGTTGTAGGGAGTAATCTCTGAATCTATTGAACCGAAGTGCTAGTAATTAAAATAAGTCTGAAATCGACAATCCGCCTTGAGCAATCGTGGTGACCAATACACGTGCCTTCTCTATTTGAAAAGAGCCTTAACCCTGCAGTAGGACAATTATAGGCTGGTATTAAAATTATTACTCCACCCACTCATACATAGACCTACCTACTGTATGAATAAAGCACCGTCCAGACAGAGGCGTAGGCGGCGACGGTCACTTGTCAGCCTGGTATTATAATTGTACTGGTTCGCCAAACTTAAATCCATGCATGACACTTAAGGACTGACCTTTTTGGTCTAGACCAGAGGTTCTCAACCTTTTTATTCTCGTAGACCGCTTTCAAAATTTTCCTTGTCACCTTGCTGTTACATTTCTACAATATTTTCAAAATTCATCATAAAATGTAAAGATCGGATTTTGCGCAGCCAAACCAGCATTTTTGTTCATTACTATAAGGAAACGAGATAGTTTTTCGTAGACTTACAGATGTGAGACCCCATTTTTTTTTTCGCCAATGTAAACCTGGACCACTTTGGGTATCTCTGGTCTACACGGAGACCTTTAAAGGTTACCATATTTCCTGGCCAAAGAGCAGAGAATGTAAGGTCTTTCACCCATCGATGTTTTAAGCATATCATGCAGAACAGCTCCAACATCTAAGGACAGCTGACCTACATGCTTATACACGTGGGCGGTACACGGGTACGCAGAAGTAGGTACTGTGTGTTTATTTACGGAAAGTTAACCTCGACATCTTATTCATAAAGCGTTGCTAAGGATGTTGGTAATATGTGTTTATACTACCCTATTAATATTATAAATGTGAAAGTTTGTGAAGATGATTAGACGTATGGATGTTTTTGTTGTTTGCTCAATTACGAGTAAACCGTTGAACAGATTGGAATAAAATTGGCACGTAAATAGACCATTTCCTTGATTAACACATGGGATACTTTTTATCCCAGTAATGTGTCCCCTTTTTTTTTGGGTGGCAAAAATCTTTAAATGAGTCCTCCCGCCCCGGGTGGGGCGGAAGGGAATGTCAGACTTTTAGTGACTAAAAAACCACCCTGTTCCTTCTGTTGCCGTTTAAGTTCCGGGGCCACGGTATCCTGTTAAGACGTCCCGCAACCCCGGAATGTGTTCCCTTGAGATAATACTTCAACTTAACGGAAAGTTACTTTTACGCTAGAAGCTAGTAAATAATAATCCTAGCCTATTACCATAGCTTTTACTGTCCCACTGTAGGGAAAAAATTACATTTCCTCACGATGTTTTCCTTCTCTCATATTCGATAAACTGAGAAAGTAAACCTATCCATACTATAATATTATAAATGTGAAAGTAGCTCTGTCTGTCTGTTACGCTTTCACGACTAAACCATTAAACCGATTTTGATGAAATTTAGTACTTACCCCATACTAAATTTCATCATTATCGGGATTGAACCGCAAGAAAGGACATACTTTTTATTTTGCGCTTTCGTCTGTGTTCGCGATAATCGACATTTACTTGGAAGTCGCGGACAAATTAAAGATGAAGAGTGTTTTGCTTGTTTGTTTAACCGCTCTTATCTCTGGAAAAACCAGTCAGATAGAAAAAAAATAAGGTTCCCGAAGGATAAAAAAACATCTCGCATAAAATTAGAAAAACAGACTTCATATTAAGCGTGTCCACAATTTTTTTATCACCGCAAAACTCATTTACTTCATTTAGCTGCCGGTTATTTATAATTTTCAGTTAAGCGTAGCCTTGTTCTGGACAGATAAACAATTAAATGACAAAAGGTCTCTAATTGTCCAATTTAGATACGAAACCACGGGCTGGCTTTTGTGCTCGCCTTCAAAAGGGTGATTGTTGTGGCTTCAGAATTTGCGATACATTTTAAAGCTTAGGTCGCTCTTCAAAATGGTGGAGATTCCTTTTGTAATTCGAGCACTACTTCTGCGTATTAATTTTGTCAACCTAATTCTTGGTGGAATGAACGTCATTCTACGTATATTTTTAGCTGACTTTATATCACAATAACAATATGAATTTGAATAGGTAATATTTGTTTATGTTCATATTTATTTATTTATTATAATAAGTACAACATGTTACAGTTCTTGTTGTGTTGTGTGGGTACACCTCTGCCTAACCCTTCGGGGATTACAGGCGTAATGTTATGTTATGTTAACATGTTACAGATTACTCCAAGAGGATGCTTTGCACACAAATAAAACTATATCATAAAATATACTTAAAATAAAATTCAACATTAAAAATAAAAACAAAAAGTTATATAAATTACTAGCTTATGCCCGCGATTTCGTCCGCGTAAATGTCGGTTATTGGCGATCTAATCTTTTTTCTCCATACTAACTTTGGACACCCGTTTCATCCTAGACGGGCCTGTTGGTCTAGTGGTTAGTGGTCCTAACTGCTAAGCCGGAGGTCGTGGGTTCGATTCCCACCCAGGACAAACTTTGTGTGATGAGCATGATTGTTAGTTCTGCGTCTGGGTGTGATTTATCTATAATATGTATGTGTTTATAAATTATATAAGTATGTATCAGTTGTCTGGTTACCATAACACAAGCTCTGCTTAGCTTGGGATCAGATAGCCGTGTGTGAGTGGTCCCAGATATTTATTTATCCTCGTAAGGGGTGAATTTTGGAAAATCGGGGCACTCAAACTTAAGTTTAGAATGTATTATTATATAACATGTAATAGTGTACTCATTGCTGGAGAGCCACATAAAACAAATAAATAAATAAAAATCCTTTCCTAACGTATGCTTACGTCGTAATAACAGCGCAATCTGTTCAGTGGTTTGAGTTGTGTGTTGATGAATCATTCAGTCAGTAACGGTTGACTTTTATATTTATAGACGGTCTACTAACTTAGGAACAATCTCAATCTAACTACAGTGTCATTCTGTCAAAAATGCCGTTTTTTTACACTTATTGTTCCTAAAATAATAATAATAATAATTCCTTTATTTCAAGCTACTTAAGCCCATAAAAATACACTACATAAATAAATGCAACACACTATAAACTAATACATATTGTGACGAAGAAGTGAGTGAAGAAGTGTGTGAGTGTGAATAAGATTGTGACTAGATTTTGAACGTTTTTGATAAATAGAATCGGCCTTCTGGGGGCTTAGACAAAGTAACATCGCTTCGTCGATTGACCATATGACTTAACGAGGTTTATGTCAATCCTATACAGTCTTTTCTAACTTCGTTACCGTTTTGAAATTGTTACTTTGTCTAAGCACCCAGGTCTTTACAACAAAAGGACCACACTGTGTTATTATTACTTTCCAACTGACCTAGTAAGAGCAAAATATTTTAGACGAAATGGATCTGGCCATTAGGTCCGAAGATAAAATATATTCTGAAGAAGCACGTACGGTACTTTTAAAACCCATAATCTTTCTCGCTAGCCATTGGCACAGCAATACAATACACTTAATAAGGTAGTAAAAAAACACTCAACTACCGAATAACCAGTAAGCCCCATTCCGGTATTTTAAGCCACAACAAAGTTTTAACATTCAGCCCTTCGAAAATTGAAACGTCTTTGAGGATGCACGTAAGGATGGAGGTAACCTTTGTTGGCTACTGAAGCCGTCCAGTTAGTTTCATATGACGGCGCAAATATCCATTTATTTCAATAGGGTTAAGGCGAGTACGTAATCCTTTCCGTTAGGTCGAATGAATAAGGGAAGCGTTGGGCTGCCATAACGTGCCTTCATATTTCGTGCCTCCGCAATTCATGCCTTAGACAAGGATTGCATGATTATACAGGTTTGTTTGTTACTTCATTCTGTATAGAATACTAGCTGTATGCCATGGTTTCTCCCGCGTTAAGTCTTTGGTTACTGCTCCGCTCCTGTTTGTTGTAGCGTGATGTTATAGCCTTTAATTATTCTTTTTAAATCTGGCTTTCATGTACAGCAAGATTTTTTTGCACCACCAAACTAAATGAAATAAAACTACAGAATGCCACCTGCTACGATCCTTACATAGTTATTCACCTCGCCGACGTTAATACATCTCTTTATACAAGCACGCCGGTTACGATTGTTACTGAGAATCCCTAACTAAAAATAATTCCTAATGAAAAAAGCTAATACCACTTTTACCTACCTAGTAATCAACCTCAGAGCCCACGCTCAGAAGTCGCGCTTTCGACCTAGAGCGGTACCTACTTAGCTTTCACACAAAACCTTTTTCGCTACAAATATTTAAAAAGACGATAAAACTTACCAAATAAATATTGACAAAGGCAATGTCTGGGTTTTTATCTTGAGTTAAAAATAAAACTTTCATATATTCTTAAGTTACACATTTATTTCAAGACATCGTTTTTGTCAAAATCCTCTTTGGGCACCCACGGAAAGTATCAAGACGTTTTATTCAAAAGAAAGGTCGATTCATTCATTACTATTATGATTTCAATGAATATTCAAATCTATTTAACTTACTGTTATTTTCAATAGAATTTTGAACGTAAATGTCACTGTCAAGATCAATTAGAAACTTCTCGTGGAAGACAATGGCTCTAAAAATAATTGTAATTATATTGTTGATTGAGTACCTGCTTGAACATCAAATACCAAGACTTTGTCCAATCATTTATCTTAAACTGATAAATACAATAAGAAATAATATATATACTGCCTCGTTGGTCTAGTGATCGCAAAGCGCGACTGCTGAGCATGAGGTCTTGGGTTTTTCTCAGTACCAGCCTCTGATTCTGGATTCGTGCCTGGTTGATGGCAACAGGCTCGCCCCCTATTATATAGGGCTTAAACAAAACTGGCGAAATGTGGATATACTAATGGGTACACCTCTGCCTAATACTTCCATAATTACAGGCTTATTATAATTAGTTATGTTATGATTCAATCCAGTCCAGTAAATTAAAATATTATGTACTTTTAAGAAAGGACTTAATAAATAGGAAAATGTTACTGTACTTAAATACTAAACACTTCTGCCAATCTCTTAGCAAAATGTAGGCGTGATATCGTATTATGTGGTGTTTATAATTTGTGTAGTAATAATAAAAAATACTGATTAAAGTGCTGTTGTTGATAGCAATCACATTATTGGTAGGTACGAATATTTCACTGATTCCCGGCCATGCGTTACGGTTGGTAAATAGCTGCTGGCAACTTAATAAGCTGATGAGCAGTTGAACGTATTCAGCGTTAAGTAGGTACACCAATATTAAAGCTTTACAATTATGTATGCACGGGTAAAGGCAAGTACTAATGTGACTTTTTCTATTTCATATGTACATTTTAAAAAAGAGATAATCAGATGGGTCGTCGGATCAGTCGGATGAGGGTCGTCAGATATAGTTGAAGCTGTCTTAGAATCCGATGGATGTTTTTTTAAATGTAATTTAATTTAAAAAAATAGATAATAAACAGTTTGTTTTTGTTCGTTTTCGTTCATAACATAACATAACATCACGCCTGTAATCCCCGAAGGGTTAGGCAGAGGTGTACCCCATTAGTACACCCACATTTCGCCAGTTATGTTTTTAGTCCCATGTAATAGGGGGCGAGCCTATTGCCATCAACCGGGCACAAATCCAGACTCCGAGGCTGCTACTGAGAAATTCCTGATGGAAAAACCCAATAACGCTTTGCCCGACCTGGGAATCGAACCCAAGACCTCATGCACACTAGACCAATGAGGCAGTCGTTTTCGTTCAATTTAGTTAATTTTCTATCAAAGACATCCATCGGTTTTTAAGAAAACTTCAACTATGTCTGAAAACTCTGGACACCTATCTCTTTTGTTTACTATACAGCTAACAAAAGAGATAAGTAATCAGGGTCTTCAGATATAGTTGAAGTTCTCTTAGAAAAGCTAATGCTTGTATCTTCTCTGAATGAGAACAGCCCTTTTTCCTGCAGTAAGATAATAACAGGCCGGTATTTTATTTACATGGGACTAAAAACATAACTGGCGAAATGTGGGTGTACTAATGGGTATACCTCTGCCTAACCCTTCGGGGATTACAGGCGCGATGTTATGTATGTATGTATTTTATTTAATGTAGTGTTGCCCCACAAATTATGGGTCACATGATATCGGGTCCTGCCTGTCTGCACGGGAGTTGATGGAAGATACTGAGAGTGCCAATCGCATTGTTTTTTTGGGCTGACTCTAATTTGAACTGTCATCGACACGCTAATAAAAAGAAGCCGGTATTTTTATACATACGTGTTCTTGTTGAAGGGTCACTGTTGAAGATAAGATCCGGGGATTCGATTACAGAGTTATTATAGTTCCTTTAATGTCTTTGCTATCAGCGCCATGGTAGGATTAAATTGTTGATTGCTTGACAGCAACAACAAAAGCCAGTCAAGTCTCTTGTCAAAAGCTTTGACAACAGATTAAATTGCTTTCGAAATTCGGTAACAGCTAGCCGCTAGCCATAAAGCGGAACAAGCATCTATTTATTTTTAAAAGTACGTAACGAAGTTTTAGAAACACAAAAAGACGAATTCAGCCTCAAGCCATGAACAAAAAAACTTCCTAAACACAAAAACACACTTTAAATTTTACGATTTGCATAAAATATATAAAGCTAAGCTTTTCCGTAACAAATTAGGGCTGGTTATAACCGGTGCTTTATTTTAAGTTGTGCCCACAACTGTCTGTGTACCTATCCACGTTACGTTTTGCTTGTCAAGTTGCGGTTTCTATTAAAAAAGCAAAAATTACATTGTTCGCTGCAGGCGCTCGCAGGGCTGTCAACCTTCCAGAAAAGGAAAAGGCTTTCATTTCAAACTTTTGTGGTGGCACCCGCGTCCTTTGTGTTGACGATGCGAAATTTTATACTTCATTCAAAGCGTGCGGTATTTTTACCGTCCGCATATTCTCCTTTTACTGTATATGAATAACTGCCAACCTTATTTTGGAGTGTGTTAGTGGCTGACAACTTGGTATAGCGTATAGCTCGCTCCGTAATATTACTGGGGAAGCTAGAGGATGTATTTTGTTGGTACGTTTTTGAAATTTCTTGAGTAAAATGCGGTCCCGTTTTATGAAGTAGCAGATTTTGTCAATTAGTGTTTTCGTCTTTTGTAACGTTTCATGAAAATGTATGCTAATATAATAAAGCTGAAGAGAATTTTAGTTTGTTTGTATGTGTGTATGTTTAAACAGGCTAATCTCTGGAACTATCAGTCCGGATAGAAAAAAAACTTTGTGTGTGATAGCCTGATTCATGAAAAAAAGTTTAGGCTATAAAACATCATGCTGCCACCAACGGGATCGGAGCAGTAATCTAAGATATATCGATAAATCGTGGGCAAAAGCAAGTGTCATCATATAATTAAAATAATGACTGTAGTCTTTATTATCGAACTCCGTTTCCCATTAGAGCTAAAAGTCTTAAATATCATAGCGTAGCGCTTGCTTAGGTTATAAAATTAAAGAGAAAAATATTTAAATATTTTTTTGACTTCTTTAGTTTCAAGCAAAATGAAAAAATTTAAAGACTTTTTTTCTTTTCAGCCAGTATCTTACAATTCGTAACAAAAGCTAAATAAGAAATTAAATGCTTCCAAATGACTTCTGAAATACAACACAACAAAACATCACGCCTGTAATACCCGAAGGGATAGGCAGAGGTGTAACCCACACCCACATTTCTCTAATAATGTTTAAGTTCCAGTAATAAAAGACGAGCCTATTGCCATCAACAAGCCACAAAACCAGACTCCGAGGCTACTGAGAAATTACGGGTCAAAATCAAATAAATTCTCCTCATTAATTTCAATAATGAGAAAACCACTAAGATAATGATGTTTTCAAAATCCGTTCAAATTCACATTTCGTAAAGGACTCACTACATTATTGTTTCCTAAAACAAAGGAAATTGCCGACCGCTCGGGCTTTGATCATTTGATGAATAAAACCCTTTGTCGATGTTTCACTAATAAAGTTTACCTAAATATGAATTTGGAAATGAAATATTAATTTTAATATGTTTTTGTTAAGGGTTTGGCTGGCTAATTAGCTGCTATAGTTTATGTGGATGTTGGTTTTGGTAACTGCGCGTTAAATTGGCAAGCTCGAGAACTAGCGTAGTATGAACATGGTGGGCGTAGATTTGTACTGGAAATGGCGTTTTTAAAGCCACAGTATATGTACTGTAAACAAGAGAATATTCATACAGGGTACCTCAGAGAAGGACGTTTAAAAGAAAAATTTAGAAGCCTCTCCATGTATGTTCTACGATTTTTTGTGATTTAGGAGCTGGATGATTTTTAATGTTTTTTGGGAAAATAATATTGATCCTTGCATCAGAATTTTTTAATTTTCTCTTTTTATGTCACATTTTTCAAAAAAAAATTGTATGATTATTAATCCTGACACAATGGTAAATATCTTGCTATATAATAAACAGACTGCTAACTTGAAACTACTCGCAAACAATCTTGTGAGTGTGCTCGGTAGTCAATATTTTACATCACTCTCTAAGGTATGTAAGCCAACGGTAGAACTGTATGCTGTTACTTTATTGAATAAATAAATATTATGTATGCCATAAGCTATTACGAAAACATTAAAATAATTATTATTTAATACAGTCTAAAATAAAGATGAATATTTTTGCCTTTATACCCAAAAAAATTGTTCAACTGTACATAAATGTATACCAAATTTTTCTTTCTGCTAAATTGTCATAACATTGAAGTATAAGTAAACATTTAAATTACTTGAGCGTAGTAAGCTGGCGATTACAGACAGATGGACTGATTTTTGCCTACACTCGTAAAGCAAGGTTAATTTTTATAAACACGAGAAACGGGGACCAGAATTACCCACCTATGCTTTTAATTTTATTTAACACACATAACACAAGTAAGATCTCAACTGAGAACGTTTTTAATTTAGGTACTTCATATTTTCATGTCACGTCCAGTCATGATTTATAACGTGTAATATATTTTTAGAGCCCGCAGCATTTTTTAATTGTACCCAATTAACTTTATTCCAGCTCTCGGCTCAGGAACCCAATTACAACACTTCGTCAAAATAAAATTAAGAAGAAAAAATAAAAACAATAAAAGATTTTAAACGGTACGCCTTGGACAATTTATAAGATCAAAATGTAATGACATCTTTTGTCTTAATTACTTTCCTTTCGACCTCTTTTAGAATCGGCAAAGACTTATTGTTTTCCTCTTTTTTCCTTTTTCTGATTTTCTACAAGGATTTGACATTACGGAGTATTAAGGCAGCCTGTTGCCACCTGAAATTTCGTTGCCTTTCTTTTACAGTTATTAGGGTTTATAAAAGGTGTTTTGCCTTATGATTATTTCAGATAAAGGTTGTGTTCTTTTTTTTATTAGAAAAATATTATGGCAAAGTTGATGTTATGTAAATACAAAAAAAAATGCGAACAACGAGTCTCTACGACCTAATTGTTTTTCCTCTAAAGGCGAGCGCGAATTTCAAGGAAAGTTAAGGAAAGAGAAAATTAACTTTTTAAGGAATGGAAATGGAATAAAAGTCGGAAGTAGGTGTATCAACAATGCTATTTTGCTTGGATTTGAAAGGTTAACTCCGAAATTGAATTACTTATACATTTTGGGAATATTTGAATGCATTTTGATAATAGATTTTGCTCATGGATTGATAATTTTATTAAATCACATAGGTAAACCATTTCTTAATAGGCATCTTTGATTTGTGAAAGAGTTAGTCAGTTACCTAAATACATTAACATGTACAAAAGAACAAGATAATAAACTAAAATATTATAATGTATAATTTACTAAACAAAAACTCATTATACAATCTATAAATGTTTGTATATACATACCCATACACATATAAAACACATATCTTATGAAAAAAAATAGAAAGGATGTTTATGAGAAAACTCTCACGACTTGTTCTGAAACATAAATCCGCAACTTTTGCCCTATTTACATCACAAAATATATAAAACGACACACAAATCTTAGGGAAAACAATGAATTATTATATGCAGTATACCCCTATTTATGTTATATTTAGGCACGGCCATGAATTGATTCTAATAAAACAATAACGGTCGGCCAGCCCTATTCGCATTACGTTCTCATTCTTGTGGCAACCCTGACCCCACTGTAAGTGAGTTATGACATCGTATTAAGCATAGAAGGAATTGGTAATGTGGAAAATTTAAATATAAATGTTGGTAGATGCTTTTAAAATAGTTACAGTTTTATTGGAGATAACAATATTAAGAAAATAAGAACTACTTAAAGTGAACACACACAGACAGAGGAAGCGGGACGGGCGCGGGTCGGGACGGCGGTATGGCGAGTCATTGTGTTCACTTACAGGGCGGGACGGACGCGGGTCGGGACGGCAGTATGGCGAGTCATTGTGTTCACATACAGGGCGGGACGGACGTGGGTCGGGACGGCAGTATGGCGAGTCATTGTGTTCACATAAGAGCGGAACGGGCGCGGGTCGGGACGGCAGTATGGCACCCTACTGGTAGTTCCAGAGATTAGCACAAACAAACAAAAATCGCTTTAGCTACACTTATATACTCTTTCACACAAAAACTACGGAACGGATTTGGATGTTTAGCACACCTATAGATTATAGTATGGAATAGCACATAGGCTAGTTTTTATCCCGGAAAAATGTACGGTTCCTATGGTATATCAAATCTGACGCGGACAAAGTAGCGAGCAGTAACTAGTATTACAAATAAATTAAGCTAACTATTCAATCAAAAAAAGCCTTTTTCAACACCAACACCAATTATTTCTGACAAAAACAAACGAACATCACAATAGCTTGCCAACACAACGGACGGAAAAAAAAACACAATGCGACTGCGCCTAAAAAAAGTCTCGGTCAAAGCCCGGAGCTTTTTGTACCCTGTATAGGCCAGTGGTCAACGGAGCATTGGAACGGTGCCGGGATAATTGCGACACTGTCCTTTAGACCCCAGACTGTTCCAATTAACCCCGGCACTAACACAAGAACAACAGAGAAACCTTGTGTCTAAAGGATTTCATAAAATTGTTCACATACGAGTGGGTATTTTTGACGCAAAGAATTTTGTGTTCAAGTTTATATTTTTGGCGGAAGCCTCATTTAGGGTGATTGGTGTTGTTCTGAATTATGTTTTACAGAGTGTTAGTGTAAACACCGTTATCCTTGAAACCAGTGGTTTGGTTTCACTAATAGAACGTAAATTCAATTTAAAAAAAAACTTTTTTTTTTAAAGTAAAATCTCCATATTTCCTCAAAATTATTTCACCCTATATTACAATGATGTAATTAACATAACATAACATCACGCCTGTAATTCCCGAAGGGTTAGGCAGAGGTGTACCCATTAGAACACCCACATTTCGCCAGTTATGTTTTTAGTCCCATGTAATAGGGGGCGAGCCTATTGCCATCAACCGGGCACAAATCCAGACTCCGAGGCTGCTACTGAGAAATTCCTGATGGAAAAACCCAATAACGCTTTGCCCGACCTGGGAATCGAACCCAAGACCTCATGCACAGCAGTCGCGCCTGCGACCACTAGACAAACGAGGCAGTCAATGATGTAATTAGTTAAAACTTATGTAGGTAGTTATAACGGACGGCCAGTGCAGCAGGTCAACGCCCTTTGCGGTGATTACGTAACTCGGGCGCATAGTATTCATGAATTTACGGACGGTGTCGGACAGATTTTTTTTAATTTTTGAAAGAAAACATTGATTATTTATTTTTAAATTCAGATAAACATTTTTTATAATAAATCAAGTACCTATGGTTTTAGTGACAACGGTGTTTACACTAACAGTCTGTATTTAAGTAGCTGAGGCAACTAGTTTAAAAGGACTAGCTTCTGCCTCGTTGGTCTAGTGATCGCAAAGCACGACTGATGAGGTCTTTGATTCCATTTCTAGGTCGGGTAAAGTGTTATTGGGTTTTTCCATCAGGAATTTCTTATTAGGAGTCTGGGTTTGTGCCCGGTTGTTGTTGTCCCTTATGACATGGGACTAAACATAACTGGCAAAATGTGGATGTACCAATAGGTACACCTCTGATTAACTTTTCGGGGAGTACAGGCGTGATGTTATGTTATGTTTATTTGCAAAATCAATTAATGGTGAGGGGTAATTACAAAAAAGTGCTATCAACAGCAGCATAATTACGTAGCCCATTATAACGTCAATGACTTTTATTTGAACTAGAAGTGCTCTTTGCATTACTAACGTGGTCGAGTAGACGAACTTTCAATAAAATAAAACAAAATAGGTCAATATCGAATACACAACATGTATTTTTTCTATAGGTAATTTAACCAATACGGTCCAATTACGTAAAAAAGCGGTTGAAAAACTTACTAAGTAATAAGCAAATAGTTGAAAAGTCAAATAACTGTTATTGATTCTATTTCCATAAATGTAGTTTTCAGACACTTTATCTGGGTCTCCAGACATTTGTAAATATTACATACTAGCTAACGGGGCCAACGCCTGCCGGGGTTGCGGGACGTCTTAACAGGATACCGTGGCCCCGGAACGTAAAGGGCAACAGAAGGGACAGGGTGGTTTTTAGTCAGTAAAAGTCTGACAGTCCCTTCCGCCCCACTCAGGGTGGAAGAAGTCATCTGATGATTTTTACCACTTAAAAAAAAATGTGGGTGCATCTTGTCCTTAGCGGACGTAAACTGCCACCCTGACAAATCTCATCTTTATACATCTAGTAATTTTCCATATTTCGTGATGAGAGGGTGAGTGGACCTTTCGCTTTTAAATATTAATCGATGGATATAATAACTAAAAGCCAATTCTACTAATTAAAAACTTTCAAAATGTAATCACAATCTCAATCAACGTCAAAAAATGAAACAAAGTAAAATTCTATCAGATTGAAACAAAGATTAGTTTCCGATCGTTCCTTAAAGTTATTAGAATTTCCCCTCTGAACAGACTAGTTTAACAGCCTGATCCACGTCTATCACACAAACCCACTTTCCAAAACCATTAGATTTTGATTGAAGCGTTCCAAAGGATCTCTGTACCTTACAATAATGACTCCCAGAATAAATTATTGGCTACAACTTAATCGTAATTTCAAAAGCAATCTGTTATCCAAATCGTATATTACAAGAGAAGGGTAAGATTTGGACAGATCTCAAGAGCCTTCGGGGAAATCAAGTGATCCAAGCTGCGGCCGCCGGTTCATCGGGCACCCGTCTAATGCGATCCATTGTTAGGTATTACAGCGGTGTTTCACGTAATAGCGTAATTTAAGTTGGTATGTACAGACGAGCCCGAAACGCTTGTAAAGTTAAAGATTTATTTATTATGTAAAACATGACTAAATGTGGTCTTCAAAATTTAATTATATTGAGTAAATGTCAGTTATTGGCGATCTAATCTTGTTTTCCCATACAAACTTTGAACCCGTTTCAACCCGTAGGGTTGTGTTTTAGAAAATCCTTTCTTAACGGACGTCTACTAACTATAAACTAACTGTAACTAACATACCCACCGACCGGCCGTATTGACTGACTCCTTGACAATTGCGATTCGATTTTTACCTATTGCCATCAACTGGGCACAAATTCGGTCTCCGAAGCTGCTACTGAGAAATTCCTGATGGAAAAACCCAATAACACGACCTGAGAATCCTATGGTACTTGTTCGGATTCTAACTCACAATATCATTCATGAGAGGCGGGCGTATTAACCAATGGGCCATCACGATTACAGTAGGTACTGTAACAAGTACTTGCTTATATAATTGTTGTTACTATGTATGCAAACGTACGACAGACTTCGAGAAATTATTCAAAATTCAGTAATCAATCCACTTAAAATTCAAGTTAGTTAACCTAAGTCTTAAAATGAATGCTTTAAGCATACTAATTAATCGTGTAGAATTCGGGCCAGTCATTTTTTAAGGCTATCGTATTAAAAAGTTTTGAAACTCTAGGAGAATTTAGTTAAAAAGTTATTGGTACTTACTGCAGATAGCAATTTATGATATAAAAAAAAACTTACATAAAATCGTAATAGTTAAAAGTTAAAATACTTCTATAAAGTCTTCTAATAAAAAAAGGTTTTAAATTAAAACTAAAATTGACCAACCTAAAAATTTAAAAACTTTTCGTGTCAAGTTCCATTAACATTTTGCCTTTTTGGTTAAAAACATTTTTAGCTTAATTAAAATCGTTTTCATTTTATTATCGATGCAATATACACTTAATGCCACGTCTGTACACAACATGAGACTATCCAAAATTATCTAATGTGTAATGACAGTGTCCAATCTGATGAGGGTCGAGTCCGGAGCCAATCTGAAAGGAATTCCAGTTAATATGCCCGTTATTCCGAAACACCGTACCCTTGTACTGAATAAACCACCTATTTGGTATGCAAAGAGTGTAACTTACTGCCCACATTTCATCGCTGGCTCCACACTACGTTACACACTTGAAATCTATACTTTTCCGTCGATGGATACGGTGTTAATATATGCAAGGTACAATCGCGCAATCAAGTGGTAGTAATAAGCGATTAAATCTACAGCCAGTCTAATGTTATGCACGCATGAATGGTTACAGCAATTCGCAATATTTGTAATGGAAACTTTGATATAATTAAGTTTGTGTTTTTATTTAATTTAGCATGTGAGTTGCAACTTAATTTGAATTTCAATTGTAAATACTCCTCTTTGAACATTAACCCTAATGTATAAAAATAATTGAGAGCGTTTTACACTGTATTTCTTATAAACTTTCAAATACTTATTTTTAGAAATGAATGAACCGATTTTATTAAACTTTCTACACATAAGCAAGAAATATAGGTCTTAAAAATCGAGATTGTAAAATCTCTATATAATTAATGTGGAATCGTATAGGTTATATAACATCACGCTGAAACGGAGAATTAACCAAAGACATAACTTAACGCAGGTAA
Source organism: Hoplodrina ambigua (assembly GCA_949774945.1). NCBI lineage: Eukaryota > Metazoa > Arthropoda > Insecta > Lepidoptera > Noctuidae > Hoplodrina > Hoplodrina ambigua. The sequence goes on from OX458976.1 coordinate 4,011,351, forward strand.
AAAGAAACCACGCGGTAAAAAGAAACCATTAGCTTTTGTCCGTGACTCTGACAGTCACGGACAAAAGCTAATTACAAGATATTTTTAAATGCAATCCCAACGTTCTACCAGAGACTTTTTTTCTAAATGGGTCATGATGAAAACCTCAACACAAACGTCAAACACAGAACGATTGTCGTTGCAAAATGAAAAAATCATTTCATTTTTAATTACAACCAACCTGTATGTCATCAAGTTAATAAGAGTTCCGACGTTGTTAACAAACACACAAACAAAGGTGCTATTAAACAAAAGCACGCCAGTTCCCCACAAAAGGATGTCACAGGCATCCCACTCGAGCTACAAAGCCGCACTTCTACATACGAATTAATCTTTATAACAAACACTCAAAGATCATTTTCCTTTAGCCCATCTATTACAATTGCACGGTTACGACCAACACTTGGGAAAACAATAAAAATCTCTCGCGGATCACTTTTTCCTCAAATATCCAATTTATTTATGTGTTTTATGAGTGTCGAAATGTGAATTGAAGAGTCTTGAATTCGATTCCTTGAGGCAACAGAGTAGTTTATTATAATAAAACATGGCACGAATGCTTTTACGATAACTTTTTATGATAGATAAAAACCGAATATCTATAATAGTGAACTATTTGGTATAAATAGTGAACTATTTGGTATAAAATACTTCGGTTCGGTATCGGTTATGATTTCGGGTCTGTATTGGCCACGCTTCGCTTCGTAACGGCGAAGAGTGCTCCAATTAGGATACATTTTGTGGTCATGTTTTGCTTTTTATATAATTGGAATTTCAGCTAGAAAATTCACAGGTTTTGCGCAAAATTTTAATGCTATCCAGCAAATGCAATTTGGGGAAAAATCCCATATTTTTCATTCTAATCTTATTCTCAATCTACATCTTTGACAAGTTTTTTACATTGATTGTCGCTGAGATATTATTTCGAGTTTTTTCTACTTACGGGAATTAACAAGTTTAAGAATATTTTTATGGCAAAAATACATGATATCTTTAAACTGCGTGACCTTTATGATTCGTTGTAATTCTGATTGTTCAATTTCGAATTTCATAGGCGACATCAAATTAAATAATCAACCTTTGACAATTGGAATAAATGTCTTAAATTTTCCCCGATCGTAAATAAATCAACGTTGTCAATATTAACTTGGGAAAATATGAACGTGATAATTTTAATAAATTAAAAAATATATATAGTTTAAAAATATTTTTTTCTGAATCTTAAACACAAGTTACATAGTTACAATCACAATCAGCAAAATTCGCTTACATTATCTGCTACGAAAACGTAGCCACGTAGCAACGTAGCGACTAGCTACGACGTAGCAACAACCGTTTATTCCTATAATACTACTAACATAATTGATACCAAAGATTGCCCTAAAAGTAACAGATAGTCTATGTATCACAAACACGATCTATGTGATGTGTGAACGTAGGTGTGTCTGAAAGTTAAACAATGTGACACAGGGGACAAAGCAAGTGGAGTGGTGGGCCCTCCAGTTTCGAGACCGCCCTTTGTTCTATGACCCTGCCAGTGATGTTTCTTTTGTAAGCGGTGTGTGTTACAAGCGGTGAGAGGGTTGAGTGGTATATTTATTTTGTATTAAAATGTATTTATTTTATAATGACATGCTGTTGATATTTTAGTCAGGTGGGTGTCCTATTTGATAATGGTGTTCTCAGTATCAGCTCGGAGTTTGGAATTTGGTGGTGTGATACCCCAGTGCCTCGGAATGCACGTTAAAGCGTTAGTCCTGCGCCTGATTTTTCTTTTCGTGATACAGGTATCTCACCAAAAAAACTCAACAATATTTTTTACACAATAAAAAGGTCATTATACCTACGTAGTTAACGGCTATGTAATATGTCTCCTTTTCTTTAAGCTCATTCTAAGTTTTTATAATGTAAACATTTAAAAGTGAAAGGTCACTCATCCACTCACTCACTCATCACGAAATATTAAAAACTGCTTGATGTAGAAAGATGAAAGACAGGGATTAGGGTAGGGTAGGTTAGTTTATAGTTAGTAAACATAAAATGGAGTTTCTAAAATTAACCTTCTAAGGGGGTCCTAATTTTGTATATGGAGCACTTTTGTGATTGGAGGAATAATTTTGTGCATTGTATTTGAACTTTGACGCGGTCAAACTCGCCGGTAGCCAGTATAAAAATATGAGTAATCAAAAATCGCTTTCTCCTATAAATTGCACCACTTTCGCTCCCCGTCAGACAGGAAGCAGTGTCTCTTTAAAACAACCACACAAGATCGCTTTTGTGTATCGCTGACATGCCCCGCAGACATCGCGCGAATATTCTTTAATTCTACCCTCAAACCTCGTTATTCAATCAAATGGAAACTCCATTGTCTCTGCGTAATTGAACATTTTTATTCATGTTTTGAAGTAATATTAGTATTTATTTATTGAACTTTATACATATTATGTCAAAAAATACATTGTTCAAAGGCGGACTTAATACTTTGGGCATTTTTTATCAGTCTACCCTAGGGTGATGCAGAGACAAAACATAGTAGGTGCAGGTACGGAAAAATTACAAGAATAAAATATAAAAATAGATACATATAGGTACATCCATACAAACAAAATATATAAAGTAGAAAGAAATAAAAAAATCGATGTATAACAAATAAAAACCTGTATTATGGCGATCCGAAGGTCGTAAGTTCGATAGCTGATAAAGATAAATATTTGAATGGCTTAGTAAAGTTTGTTAGACGTCTAGACTTACTTGTTTCTGCTAATTTTTGTAATCGATCGACTGACATATTTCTTGTTAATGGGATGGTTAATGGTTTTGTTCCGAGAAAAATAAAAGTATTTAGTACTTCTTTTCTAGTTTTTTAAAATAGTGAAGATCCGATGGATATTAATAGATATGAATTATCCATCACTGCTTCATATTTGAAAGGTTTCGTAAATAAATATATTTTAATGAATGAATATTTTTAATATGCCTTGAGCAAGAGTGTGGTGATCAATGCATGTTGCTTTTTCTGTATAAGAAGAGGCTTTTGCTCTGCAGTGGGACAATAATATAGGCTGGTATTATATGTGGTTTGAGGTTAATAACCCGCTCTTTGAACTGGCAAGGTTAAATTGTAGTAAATTCGGGTTGCTATTTCATAATATTCCATGAGTATTATTACTATGGTTAGTATTACTATGTGAATGAAAAGCGAGCTCTGTAATTAGGTTAGTACTGCCGAAACCAACCAAACCACAACAAATTTTCTCTCATTTTCCGAAGTAATTTCACTACTATCGTAATGTAATATTATATTGATTTAAAAGGAGAATGTGTGTTGTAATGTGACAATAATAGACTGATATTATTATTAACAGTTTTAATTATGTTTCTTTGCTCATTCTTCTCCATAGAAACCTTACATTTGGAAGGAGCAACTAGCTTCAGCTATGTGGCTGATTCCTTAATAATTCAAAAGTGCTTGATTTATGTGAAATAAAATTAAATAAATGATTGAAGAATTGATTTTAATAAAAATAATTATTTCCGTATGGATATACCTATTTTTTTTAATTAATAGACATGGCTATATTTATTTATTTATTTAAAAAAATATGCACATGTAAAAAAATCACTGTACAAAGGCGGACTTAATGTCTTAGGCTTTTTTATACACACACACACGGCAATATTTAGCACCGTTATTTAGTATACAGTATGCAACACTTTCACTTACTTAACGCAAAAAAAAAACTGACATTATTTTTTAATTGAAATATGATTTGATAAATGATTTTATTTGAATAAAAAGAACCGTACCCCTCGGGCTAGACAAAGCTATATGTAGCAACACTAATAAACAGTGTGTATGCGTGATGTTCTTTCGAATTAGCACTGTACTGATTAACTAATTGTTAAAAGCAAACCTCTGTGCGGCATTTCTATGCTAATGCATCGCGATATACAAACAGACAGATGACTTTACTCCGGTAATTGTGTTAAGGCGACGACGTGCGTTTTGTGCCTTCATTTGTTTTTTTTGTTCCAATAAAATTTGTTATACTATTACGGCAAAAATGAAGGACAAGCTTTGTGTTTAATTTATTTATTGGTTTACCTACAATTTGTTACACAGTGACAATAAAAAAAAGATTCTGAGTGTTTTTCTTCATAAAAATCTATAAAAAAGAAAATTAAATATCTTAAAGATTTTTCTAAGAAGTTGTACTTCCATCCTAACGGCTGACAGTAAGCGGCCATAAGTGCAGTAGCAGGCTAAGGTTTGAATTGCTGTGAACACGCTGTACAGGCCGTACCTACGTGTATAAGTGATGTATTAACACAGACAAAATTCGCACATGGCGTCGGAAGGTTTTAAGTTTAACCAAAGTATCAATCTGTTGCTTTGTAAGATTGCTACTCCACTTTTGACCACTACTGTACCTATGCCTCCTATTAAGGTATTATTTAACCGGGGTAAACAATTGGAGATGTATTATTACATAGATACATCCAAATCTGCTCTTACTTCAGATGTGGTTGTGGTGTGGTTGTATTTGTCGTGGAACAAGGTAGGTGTAGCTTATCAGAACGATTTGTTTCGACGACGTCACATTAACAATAAGATAAGGATCATTGGGTAAAGATAAGGAGCTATACGAAAGGTGCGAAAATATTGCTGTGTTGTGACGTAACAAGATGGAGGCGTATAACATTGTACTGAGGTAACTTGGAGGTCTGACTTGTTTTCGACTTGCAGTAATCTAAATTATAAAAGCTAAAGGGTCACTCATTCACTCACTCATCACGAAATATCGAAAACCGCTTGACATATAAAGATGACATTTGGCAGGGAGATAGTTTATAGTTGGAGACGTCCTTTAAGAACGGATTTTCCAAACTTCACCCTCTAAGGAGGGATGAAACGGGAGTCTAAATTTTGAGAGAAATCAACTTTGACGCGGACAAAGTCGTGGTTAACTATAAATATGAGGTTTAAAAATCAAAACCTCTGAATAATTATTCCGAATTTTGGTCACGGTGTCACCTCAAAGGAGAGTAATCAGGTACGCAGATAATTATAGTGCACAAGTGTGTGCGCAAACACTGGTGCACTCCGTCTTTGCTTACTCATGTTGGACAGCAATCCGACACGATCGGGGAGTGATCAGGCGCAGGACCAAAGGCGATACGTAGTTTTCGAGGCACGGGGGTATCACCCGGTCCTCCTAATGGAAAAACCCCATAATACTTTACCCGACCTGGAAAACGACCCTACGCTCAGCAGTCATCCTTACAACCACAAGACCAATACCGCAGTAGCCAGAACCTCTACAGATAAAAGATAAATATTTGATTAGGCAGTATTCGTCTACTTTTATAGACGAAATGAAATTAAAACAAAGTAACTGTATAAAATTGAAATATCTACCAAATCATGATATCGGAAAGCTAAAAGCTAGATTAATAAATTATTCAAATTCAGACCACATTTAGAAATTATATCGTGGTTTATACAAGGTTTTAGCATTAGCGGAATCGGGTAGTCATAATGAGAGTTATAAAATTAGAGTCTATATTCATTGAAAATGAATTAACACCTTTCAATGTATTAAATTTTGCACTGTAGTTACAAAGTTTAAGTTAAAAAACCAATAATATACTAATAATATTATATATATTTATTATTATATATATATATATATATATATATATATATATATATATAGCGTTGGTACCCTCCGCTACGCGTTCCATTCTCTTCCACGAATTACAGGCAGAATTCGTTTATTGTGCGTGCAAGCAAAAACTTTAATAAATTATGTAAACAGCACGATTTTGATCCCTTTTCGACAAGTGTTTCTACGGCCAGAAGGTGCTTGAGCCTTAAGTTTTTTTTTTACTTAGGTAAGTTAATTTATTCATGAATACTGTGTAAGTTTAGAATAATGTGTACTCGAAAGATGCAAGCTCCAGTGCCTATGTTAGATTATGTTGTTTCTTAGTTTGATAAGCTTCTGATGTTGTCCTGTTTTCTCTTTTTCTTTTCTTGTGCGAGCAGTACTGAGTTGTTCACACCATCTTAGCCAGCCTGTTTTTTATAAGTGAAGACTTTTAATTGGCTGTCAGTTTTATTTACTATTCTTTTAATATGTTTTATTTAGCTGTAAGTCTTCCATAAATCATAAATAAATAAATAAATAAATATTAAGGTCTTGACTATTAAGATCGAGCAAAAAATGACGAAAAAAAACACATTTAGGGAACCCCGTTATTTGTTAACTTTATTTTATTTAAATTTGTTGTTATAGCGAAAATAATAAACCACCTAATGAATAACCTGTAACCTTTACCTGAAAGGGTAGTTTTAAGGCTTTTGAATATAAATAAATAATAAATACATACCCTGTGAAAATTTCAAATCTCCACCTTTTACGGTTCATAAGATAGACCCAGCTCTGTGACAGACGTATAGACGGACAGACCGATAGACAAACGGAGTTTGTAATAGGGCCCTACTTGGCACCTTTTAGGTACAGAATCTTAAAAATGGCATTATTTGTCCAACGTGCTAAGTTTTTTCCCGCGACTTCGTCTGCGTGAATGTCCGTTATCGCGGACGTAGGCTTCGCCAATTAAAAAGTAACCTATGTCTGCCGGGGTAACGGGACGTCTTAACAGGATACCGTGGCCCCGGAACGTAAAGGGCAACAGAAGGAACAGGGTGGTTTTTTAGTCAGTAAAAGTCTGACAGTCCCTTCTGCCCCACCCAGGGCGGAAGGAGTCATTTGATGATTTTAAACAACTAATTAAAAAAAAGCTTATGTCTTAGATTACTGCCCCACTCCCGTGGGTCGTCGCGTTAAGTAGTTTTTGAGTTTAACAATAACAAACATTAAAACAACATGTTTTTTCTAAAATACGTGTATTACTTTTGTCGAACAGTAATTTGTCAATCCCTTGAATAGCAATATACTTAAAATTTACTCATTATTTAATTAACATCACACAATCTAAAAAATAATTTAAAATAGTCTTCCTATTTTGATAGCACAAAAATGAAAAGCACGTTGGCACCGAGTGTACTTTTAAACGTAGGTACAGGCCAGTACAAAACGCTTTCTCCACTCACCATTTTCTCACATAATTAATTTTTACTTCACAAGACTACATCTGCTAAATTAAAATAAACTCACCTTCATATTACGGCATGCTGGAGATTTTTTTTGTTTCTAGAAGTATTTTAATTTTTTTGACCGTACTGTGTGCACCCTTAAAATTGGACACGAATGTAAATTGAACGCTGGAAGTGACTACAGATAAATAATTTTTATTTTTTTTATTTAAAAAAAGGAACGGCTTTTAAAATTCGAATATACGTCTAGAGACGTCATGGAAAGAATGTTTATAATTACGTAAAACTTAAGGCTGATTTTTCAATAGTCAGATAAATTTTATCCAATGAATATATATGACAGTTTTACAAATTTCGCCATATTTATCACTTAGTTAAGAGTTATAGAACGATTGAAAAATTAGCACTTGGTCATACTTTATTTCTAAGCACGCATGCATTATAGTCGAACACGATAGTGATCGTTTTCACTTTAACAGCGGTTAACGGCAACCATAAACAATAAAAAGTCTTCAGATCTCGTCATCGAAAGAGAAATTATCTTCTAATATTAGCTTCAGATTGATGAGAGAGTTGCAGAATTAGGGATTCGTAAATAAAATATTTTTAACTAGCTTTTTACCGCGTGACGTCAGCCTCGTCAAAGCTAATATATTATCCCACGGGAATCAAACATTTTTCCGTCATATAAACGTCAAAGCAATTACAGACACTATTGAATTGTCAAGGAGTCGGTCAGTTACTCAGAAAGTTGAACCTGATTGTAAAGTAGTCTATGTGCTATTCCAGACTATAAATCTATCTTTGTGCCATACATCCAGACCCGTTTAGCCATTCTGGCGTTATTAGGTAACAAAAATCCATCCATCCAAACATTCTCATTTATAATAGTAGAAAATCTATAGTAGTAAATCTAAAGAATTTGAAAATAAATCACATTCAAAAAAGAACAAAATAAAGTTTTTTTAATAAGTACGAGACATATTAGAAAAACTAAAGTGTTTATTTTACTTCTAATACATTGACTTTTGCGTGTGTATATTTTGACACACTGCCAGTTTTGTCAAGCCACTTCCAGCGCAGACACACAATTGTCCACAACTAATTCCCTGTGTACAGAGTGTCGGAAATTAAATTAGAATAAACATAATTAAACAGTTGGCCCCATTCGCTTCGACTTTCAAAATTACCGTATTTAGGGGATTAAATGCCGCCCCCAATGTTAATAATACAGGATTTTGGGCCCAAAAAGTATATTGTGCTTTTCGTATACCATGGGTAATTTCACTAATTATTTCATTAGCATAGAATTAATTCTTACTTGGAGTTCCTCGTATGCTTTGAAAGGCTCTAAATCTGTGGTCGTGACATTGTGTAACCAAATCAAGCATACAAAAGTTTTTATTTTGGGTTTCGTAACTCAAAAGGAAAAAACGAAACCTCCATTCTTTTTTTTAAGTACTCAAGTAAACAAAAGCGGCCAGCTATTGCCCATTACGCAAATCCCTAATGGGACACCGAAGCATCGTAACCCTTTTTAGATACTTGAAAAATTTCGAAGTTTAATTAAAAAAATGCCAATTTATAAACAAACCCGCAATATGGGCCGTAGAACTTTGTTTCTAACTTACTAAAACGATCCAAAAATATTCAGAGTAGGTACCCTATACCTACTTCTTTTGTTCTCGTTTGAAGATAATATTTTAGACCTCTTACAATAAAAAATATATAAAAGAATATTTCACCCAATAACACAAACGGACGCTGACAAAGAAAATCTTTTGAGTCAAAATTCACGTCGAATATTGCTAAACAAAGCGAAAAATTATTTTTCCAAATGTCGTAATCTTTACGAGAGTATTGCTGTAGCTTTATACGTTGCGTTTTTTGTTTGCGTAACCGAAGTTTCAGTTGTTACAGGCCCGGCAATGTTTAACCAGTGGCGCGGTTTGAACAAGTGAGCTTTGCGCATGTATAGAACATAGTGCAACAGATAATTTTCCCGAGAGCGACAAATTCAGTGTAGTTTGTGCCGTCGTGGGGGAGCTACGCGCCTCGATTCGGCTTCATGTGAAGTTTCCTTCGCCTATCGGTGTTACGAAATTTGAAAATCGAACGCTTTTGTTTTTTAAGTGGCAGTTTTGTTTATGGACGAATGTTTCTGGGTTGTTATTGAGGTGAGTCGATTTAATGTGATTATATTTTTTTTTTCGTAGTATATTCCCTTTAATTTTTATGTGGGTAGTTTGAAAATGGTTTAGTAGTTCGATTTTAAAAAAGCGTTGGTTCTTTTCTTAATTTGAAAATAATAATAATGTGATTGCGATAATAGTATTACTGCCTTATATATTATAACGTACCATCATTGTACCTAGTCAAACGCGGAAGGAATAATTACGTAACATATTTTGAAACATGAAAATTATTTTTCTTCAATCAGGCAGCTGGAGAAAATTAAAAACAGAAGTTGTTATTTTTATGAAAGAAGATACGCCGTTTAATAAATTCCATTTTCTTTTATAATTTAATTGGTAGGTACCTATCTGAGCTCGAAATAAAATAAAATTAGGAGTATTAAAAATTTAAAGTACCTACTCTTTCACATTTTCCAACACACAGTAACAAATTAAACCGGAAAACCTAAAACACTCGATCCAACCTGAAAACGGAATCAGTAATCCGCAGCTTAAGCCTCGAGACACATTAAGAGCCCTAGATTTATTATATAAGTAATTCCACGGGGTCGTTTGGGCCGCCGCTTGATCTTAGCTTAGGAGGCGGTGAAGGGGGCGAGAAATACTCAGTGTGCTACACACCTATTGTGCAAAATGATTTTGCAATTACGTACTATTATTGGCTGTTACCCAGTTACTGGGTTGTGGAGGTCAGATAGGCAGTTGATCCATGTAAAATAGTGGTATTCAGCTGCATTCGGTTAGGCTGGAAGCCGACCCTAACATAGTTGAGAAAAGGCTAGGCAGATAATGATTGGCTGTGTAAGCATGGAATACAAGGGCCAATCCTACTAACTTCTAGGAACGATTGCAATCTAATCTCAATGTAATCAAAATCTCTCTAATTTACCTATATTTTTTACATTGATTGTCGCTGAGATGAGATTGTGACTAGATTTTGATCGATTTTAGGTAGTAAAATAGACCTTCAGGATTGATACCTAGTATATATATCAGTTCTCACTCCCATAGAGAAGATAGATGGATAGATTGTCTGAAACATAATATTCCGAAGAATACAGTTAATACAGACATAGCGGCTGATACAGATGTATAGAAGGAAAAGCATGTGACAATCCCAATTAAATTGGGATTATGGGAGAAGGTTGATGCTTGTACTGGCTGTAACTTTGTGGTCTGTACCATGAATAAAAAGCCATTCAACTTCAACCCTGTCTGTCGGCCTTTCCAATAAAGACCTCTGTTAATGGTATACATACTAGCACCGGTTCGAAAGCACAAGTCACCTTTGGTCCTGCGCCTCTCCGCGATCATTTCATCTTTCCCTGTTCGGACTATGAGAGTGAGGGAAAAGGAAGTGAAGCTGTGTTGGCGCAGACTTTTTTACAGTATTAGCTACTGACTGCGACTTCGTCCGCGTATATGTCGGTTATCGCGGACTCAGACGAGATCGAAGTCGAATAAAAAGTAGGTTCTTTACCCTGTAACTTTCATTAAAATCTAGTCGTGAAAGCGTAACAGAAAGACTTTACTTTCTTATTTATAATATTAGTATGGATAATATCTTTTGTGTACTCGGTTAGTCTCCATTGAGATAGGCCGTCGAGACCGAATTTCGGTCGGAGGAATATATATATTATACACTGGTATATATTTTGCACTGGTGACATGCTGTCAGTTCTCAATAAACTAATCAATCTTTAAAGGCTATCTTGTCTTGATCTTAGCTGCTCGTTAATCTGCAGTAACAAGATGAGGTCATGCCGTATGCAATGCAGCAAATTTCCATACTCAGCCCATATTTGCCTTAGCTGGGAGATACTTAGAATTTTAACCATTCTTTTTTGGGGGTTTTTTGTGGATTATTGCTATTTAAAAAGTCGTGACGGCTCTGTGGTTAAGGCATCCGTCTCTCATGCACGAGGCTGTGATTTCGCAACCGGACACGGGCAAGTACCAATGTGAAAGGGAAAATATCGTGAGGAAACCTGGACTTAAGTATAAGTCTGAAATCGCAAATCCGACTTGACCAAGCGTGGTGATCAATGCTCGTGCCTTCTTTGTATGAGAAAAGGCTTTTGCCCTGCAGTGTGACAGTACTAGGTTAGCATTTTATTTTCTATATTAAGCTGAAGTTATTAGGTTATTAGGCTAAAGTTATTTGGCGCTATCTAATTAACTGCTTTTCTATTTCAACTGAACTCGACGAAATATAATATGAATAGCGCTATGTGAACTAGATACTGACTAATAATTGCAATATTTAGCTAAACGATATAAAGTTCTAGCATACGGGCCTGTTGGTCTAGTGGTTAGCGGCCCTGACTGCTAAGCCGGAGGTCGTGGGTTCGATTCCCACCCAGGACAAACTTTGTGTGATGAGCATGATTGTTAGTTCTGTGTCTGGGTGTGATTTATCTATAATATGTATGTATTTATAAATTATATAAGTATGTATATCAGTTGTCTGGTTACCATAACACAAGCTCTGCTTAGCTTGGGATCAGATAGCCGTGTGTGAGTTGTCCCAAGATATTTATTTATTTATTTATACGTAAATACAGCAGGCAATGAATAACAAGATCTTTTAGTAACTAGAATGAACAGTTGTTACAAGCACGTGGGTACAGGATGCAGTTCATCAATTTGTTTTAGTTCCATCACCGCCTACGTTTGTCTCATAATCAAGATGAGGAGACATTCCTTAGGATCACTCATTGGGGTCAAAGTTCACGCAAAGTCATTTTATCAACCGACTTCAAAAAGGAGGAGGTTCTCAATTTTTTTTTTTTGTTTTTTTTTGTTTTTTTTTTTTTTTGTATATTTGTTCTACGATTACTCCGCCAATTATTAATCGATTTGGATGATTCTTGTTTTGTTTGAAAGAGTATAGCTCCGAATAGGTCCCATAGGAATATTGTCAAGATCTGATGATGAACTTTGGAGATATGGAACGGAACTCCTTATAAAATCACAGCAGAACCGTCGTAACAAGAAAAATTGCTTTGTTTATACGTGTAGTCGATGACTGACTGAAGGAAGTGGGGATGGGGTACGTCAACCCCCCTCCTACCACTTTCCAAAATTAAATATATCGTGTGAGGTATTGTTTGAAAGGTCTTCATGTAAGGATTTCAACCATTAACACACAAGCACTAAAAAGTGAAAAATAAAAAGCTTTTTTACAAAAAAATATAACCGCCTTCAAAAACTACAAAACAAAAAATAACTTTAGCTTGGAAGTCGGTGGCAATACCTACATAACAAGAAACAAAACCAAAGCCGCCGACTTTCAAGCTAAAGTTATTTTTTATTTTGTAGTTTTTGAAGGCGGTTATATTTTTTTGTAAAAAAGCTTTTTTTCATTAGATGTTTATATCATATCACAGAATTTACCATGAAAGAGTTAGGCAGAGGTGTAGGTACCCAGCAGTACACCCACTAGTATTGGAGGTTAAAGTTGAATTTTTTTTGCACGCATTATTACGAAACGTAAAATAACATCATGCCTGTAATACCCGAAGGGTTAGGCAGAGGTGTACTTACCCATTATTACACCCATATTTCGCCAGTTATGTTAAAATTCTATGAAATGGGGGGCGTGCCTATTGCCATCAATCGGGCACAAATCCAGACTCCGAAGCTGCTACTGAGAAATTCCTGATGGAAATGCCATTAAACACTTTACCCAACCTGGGAATCAAATCCAAGACCTCAAGCTCAGCAGAAAAAATAATTTTGATAATATTGTTTAATTTTGACTGCGTACTCTAATTTGTTGTTTGAGGAGCTCGTGGCTAAGTAATAACAGCCGCATGGGTCGATCCGTCAGGTTAAGCTACGCTTGCCGGGGGGTCCGTGGATGGGTGACCATCTTTACATACCGAGACTCCTCCGTGCCTCGGAAAAGCACGTCAAGCCGTTGGTCCCGGCTGTCATACGTGGATCTTTGACAGTCGTTACGGGTCGTCAGAAGCCCGAAAGTCTGACAACCAGTCTTACCTAGGGGTATCATATTACCCAGTTACTGGGTTGTGGAGGTCAGATAGGCAGTCGCTCCATGTAAAATACTGGTATTCAGCTGCATCCGGTTAGACTGGAAGCCGACCCCAAGTTGGGAAAAGGCTAGGCAGATGATGGCAGATGATGACTCTAATTTGTTGTTTACTCGCGTACCGAAATTATAGCTTGCTCCAATCAACCACTTCTTGCTCATTAGTATTGGCCCGGAACAAACCTTGAAGCAACGTTTAAGTACTTTCATTACAAATATATTCTCTTTCCATACTGATATTATTAAAAATGCGAAAGTAACTCTGTCACTGAACTGATTTTTATGAAATTGGGTACAATGTGAGTTTGAACTGCAAGTAAGGACATAGGTTACTTTTTATTCCGCGACTTCGTCTGTGTCCGCTATAACCGATATTTACGCAGTTGAAGTCGCAAGCAATAGTTAGTCTACACTAATATTATAAAAAGGAAAAATGTGTATTTTTGTATGTTTCTTTGTTTGTAATGGATACTCAAAGACTACTGGACCGATTTTAAAAATTCTTTCACTATTAGAAAGCTACATTATCTGCGAGTAACATATAGGCTATATTTTATTTTATTTTTGCGCGGACGGAGTCGCGGGCAATAGCTAGTATCACATAAAACTAAGGTCTGGTATCTCATGTTTTGGATACTACACATACACAGGCATGCATATTTGAGATTTACGTAGATATCGGCTATGTAGGTCGTTCAAATATTTGTTTAGATTCAGTTTCCTTACATACTGTGAGCATAGTAGATAGAGCTTTCCTTTTCATTTTAGATCGTAATATCGTTTTCAATAACGCATCTATACTATCGGGTTGAAAAAGATATTTCTTATAGACATTACTACTATGCATACTACCCAACAAACTAAGTAACAATGAGCAAAAATGATTGTTTATGTTATGAAAGGTACGCAAAACATTATGTTTATAGTACAGTCAGCAAAACAGATAGGTATGCATAGTCGTCAGATATAGATGAAGTTTTCAAAGAAACTGATAGATTTTTTCGAATGTAAAGTTAATTTAAAACGTAGATAATGAACAGTTAATTAATTAAGTTGAGTCAAAGACATCCTTTGGTTTCTAAGAAAACTTCAACTATATCTGACGATCCTGCATACCTATCTGTATCTGTTTTGCTGTTTTGCTGTGTTAAGGTACATGTAACAGAACAGAGGGCGTAGGGATTTTTTAAGTTTAATATTTAAAATATATTTTCGTAAAAATGACTACCTATGAGGTCTAGTGGTCACGAGCACGACTGATGAGCATGGGGTCTTGAGTACGCTTTCCAGGTCGGGCAGTGTTATTGAATTTTTCCATTTCGAAATTTTCAGTGGCAGCCTTGCGGTCTGGATTTGTGCCCGGTTGACGGCAATAGGCTTGCCTCCTGTTTCATGGGAATTAAACATAACTGGCGAAATGTGGTGGTACTAATGGGTTGACCACTGCCTAACCCTTCGGGTATTACAGACGTGATGTTATTTTACGTTTCCCAAAAATACGTGACAAAAAATCGAAACTTTAAACTTCAACAACTCCGTAACGAGAAATTTCCCAAATATGGTCCAGAACAAAATTATCACAATAATGGGATGAACAAATTTTGTTCCCATTATTGGTAGCTTTCAGGTTTGCAAAGTGTCTTTTTATACCCCTTATATCATAACCGGCCAATTCAATACACTATAAATCATACGACGATTAACTCCAAAGGAGACCATTTATTAGTTTACTTCACAAAAAGGTCCAGAGCGTATCATACACCTCGTAGGACCTCCATTTGTTCAGTTGACTGAATCCGAGTACTATCTTGACCCTAACTTAATGAAGATGGACTAGACCAGGGATGGTAAACCTATTCACGCACAAACAATTTGAATAATATTTTTTCTTCGATGTCTTAGAAACATACATAACATCACGCCTGTAATCCCCGAAGGGTTAGGCAGAGGTGTACCCATTAGTACACCCACATTTCGCCAGTTAGATTTTTAGTCCCATGTAATAAGGGGCGAGCCTATTCCCATCTACCGGGCGCAAATCCAGACTCCGAGGCTGCTACTGAGAAATTCCTGATGGAAAAAGCCAATAACACTTTGCCCGACCTGGGCATAAAACCCAAGACCTCATGCACAGCAGTCGCGCTTGCGACCACTAGACCAACGAGGCAGTCTGATTGAGGATGTCTTAGAAAATAGAGGCAAAGTAAAAAATACTTTTAAGAAAATTCTATACAAAGGATGGTTTCTATCTTAAAGCTAGTATCTACCTTATTGAGCTAGTACAATTAAGTTTTTATGTATATTTGCTCTTTATTGTGTAAACTGTAGATCTGAATGTAGTTGGAATTTTTAAAAGGAAATGGGAAAGCTTTGCTCGATTCTGTACAAATATAATATCAATGCTGCGTTCTACTTTTTAGGGCTCCGTGCCCAAAAACTGTCAACAGGAATCCAAATTCAAGTTCCCGTTGTCTGTCTATCCGTCTCACGAAGAGATCTTAACATAGTTTGACAATGGTCGCTATATATACGAGTATAAAACAAGAAATCATCATCATCATAATTATCAGCCGTAGGACGTCCACTGCTGGACATAAGCCTCCCCTAGAGATTTCCAATAGGACCGGTTGGAAGCATCTGTCCGCCTTGTGGGTGGACATCCTACGCTGCGCATGCTGGTGCGTTATCTCCGCCTTAACAACAAATAATAATAATAATAAATAATTAAAGAGAGTAAGAAAGGTTGATTTTTTGAATATAGTGTTAAATATTTTGTAGTCTGGTAAGAAAACCGCGTGCAAGTCCGACTGCTGACTGCATGTTGGATCGTGTGGCACCGGTAGTATACGCACCATAGGTTCACCATCCCTGCACTAAACGGTACAATAAGGTAACGGTTCGGAAGAGAGCAGTTATTTAGAAATTCAGGGCACGTCCTCATAACTTTCCTGAGTAGATACGGATGTTGTAAATTCCTAGTATTATTCAACTGTTATTAAGTTCAAGTAGTTCTTAAGATAGTTAGTAAGTTTGATTTTAGGTAATTTAATTACTAGGCCATTTATATTCATCCTGGGGAATGATTTCATTAGTCGGGTTTGTATAAGGTCATAAACTAGGTAGGTATTTTGATTAACAACTATTTTGAACTATACGGAAATGTTTTGTCTGTTTGCCTTAAAACTGGGGTAGTTTAGGTAGAAATAAAGTTAGTAAAAGCCAAAAACAGTCAAAAAATGTAATAACCAAATCTTTAAATTTTAAAGTCGTTCGTTATTCTAAAAAAAAAAAATGATATCTTTTATACAAAAATTTGCTAAAAAAATTACTGAATAAAATAACTATACTGCAAAAAATATTATCGTAAAAGTAATAACACTAGACCTGGGATTGATTCTAAACAAAACTGCACATTCGTCATTGCAAAATTTTATGAATACTAATAAAATACTTGTTGACGCTGAAATTGTTTATCAAGACAAACAAACCGTCAATGGTTTCGCCTCCCATAAATTTGAGATTAAATCAATATTGGTCTTATTAATTTGGCAATTTTAACTGACAGATTTAGGGTAACTAACAAAAAATCTATACAACTTTGGTTTAATTAAGTACTACTTTTGCCTGAGACGTCGATTTAATTGACAATAAAGTAGAGCATTAAGAAATAATAAAGATTCCTATTAGTGAACATTTCTGGAAGAAGAAGAAGATTCCTATTTGTGACATTTAACTCCGCACCCAGGTCGGCCGCAGCAAAGAGAATCTCCAAAGGTGGGGCTTCGCAGATGGCACCGACCTTCAATGCCTATGCGGCGTCTCCGCAGACCATGGCCCACCTTATATCTTGCACCGCGTGCCCAGTCGCCTGCACACGTGAAGACCTAATGACTGCATCAGCGGATGGTGTTACGGTGGCTAAATACTGGGCCAAACAAAAAATTTAACAAATTTATATTTATATATATTTGCCATCGACACGCTAAGAAGAAGATTAGTGAAAGAATTTTCAGAATCGGCCCAGTAGTTCTGGAGATTAAGGCGAGCAAATAAACTCTTCAGCTTTATTATATTAAGTGTAGGTATAGATTTATGAACCAAAAACGGTAGATTGACCTGTCGCGTTGTTTTGTTTAGTAAAAAATAATCGTATAACCTAATAATAGTCACTTTTTAGGTCCAAAGGCACATAAAGGCTCCATTAAAATATGTTACCAATCCATCTATGGACAACACCGCTCGCTTTGTGTGAAACATATTCATAAAATATATTAGGTAGGTGACTATTATGAACGGGCTTTAAAATATCAAAGCCTATGGAGACTCGCTTTAGCTCCGACTAAGTACCTTTTCGTACTTAAAAGGTATTGATGTCTAAATACCTGTTTGTTTTTAGTAATATATATGCGTGGGCCAGGAGAATATAATGTTCAGGAATAATCTATACTTGGTCTAAGTATAGCTTGTTTCCCTGTGGAGGGGGTGGTGAAAACTTATGAGAATCCTGCACCCCCGGCCATAGGCACACATGCCCCTTCGATACCCCTACAACGGAGAAAGTCAAAGAGCGTGAACAAATGCAAAAAAAAATAAAACAAGCAAAGCCGTAAATATAGCTAGTATTAAAAATAATGTAGGCAATATTTAAGGCAATGGGCACGCTTTGAAAACATTTTGGACTAAATAAATCTGTCAAAATATTTTGTTTATTACACATTGTGCTCGTATTATTGCCTTTCAGAATTTTAATTCAAAAGACATTAGGGTATACCTACTCCCTTCAGACCGGAAATTTAATTTCCTTTATGGTGAATAACATATAGATAGACTAGCTTCTGCCCGCGATTTCGTCCGCGTAAATGTCGGATTTTAACAATCTAATCTTGTTTCTACATACAAATTTTAGGACCCTGTTTCACCCCCTTAGGGGATAAATTTTGGTAAATCCTTTCTTAGCTCATGCCTACGTTATAATAACTATCTGCGTCAGTCAGTCAGTAACGGTTGCTATTTGTATAGATATATCTATGCATGTACAGTCACGAGTAAAAACAAGTATACATTT
The DNA here is from genome assembly GCA_949774945.1 of Hoplodrina ambigua. Taxonomy (NCBI): domain Eukaryota; kingdom Metazoa; phylum Arthropoda; class Insecta; order Lepidoptera; family Noctuidae; genus Hoplodrina; species Hoplodrina ambigua. Next base: position 4,029,827 of record OX458976.1, read on the forward strand.
AGCAAAATTCTTGAACTTTAATATAAGCCCTATTTCATAGTGGTATTGAATTCAAAATACTATAATTATTCCTAAAAACAAGACACATTTCAATCAATATATTTGAATAAAAACGCTTCGTGATGTTGCTAAGTGTATACTTGTTTTTGCTCGTGGCTGTACTCAGTACATACTCAACCAATGGAATGCTTTCATCGAATACAATAAATAATTCAGTCAAATATCTCTTCGGATTTTAAACAAACAATTTTGTCGAAGGGTGATTTTAAATGTAGGGATAAACAATAACCGCGGGCAACATGAATTTCAGTTAATTCAATTAAATTTCTAGTTCACTGCATTCTTCACGCTCTATGCACACTATTATTGCGTTATTTAGTTACTACAGTAAATAAGTAATTAAAAACTATTGGATACTAAAATGTTCTTCGATCGTGTACAATATATAACACAACATCATGCCTGTAATCCCCAAAGAGTTAGATAGGTTTAGACAGAAGTAGGTTTTCGCCAGTTATGTTTAAGTCCCATGTAATAAATAAAGGGGCGAGCCGATTGCCATCAACCGGGCTCAAATTAATATTTTTATGTTATTGAAACATTTTGTTCATACAAACAACCAAAAGATACCATTTGGTTTTTTGTAAAACAATCGTGGATTATTCCTATTTTAAATATACATAAGTACCTACATGCGAGAAACCACCATAAAGTGGAAAAAATAAAAGCTTTTAAAAAAACACGAACATTATTTACAACAAATTCACAAACCAATTCTTGATTACAAAATTTATTTAATTAGTAAATAAAGACGGTATTACTTGTACTTTTAGTTTGAACATTTCATCTCTTTCATCACCACAGCAAAGAGAGAGACGAACGTATTTTTGCGAGAACCACGGCAAACGTAAGTAAGTGGGCTCATATAAATAATTCTGTACAATTTGCTTCACGACCGCCCCTTAGTCCAAATCATTAACTATAAAGGGTCTCGAATCTTAGACGCATTCAGAACCACTGATTTGAATATTCCTTGTTATTCATTAAAGTCTTTGGTTGAACAAGAGTTTTGCTATGCAGCAACCATTAAGGGCGAGTGAGTTTGAAGGCTACTTATAATTCATTGAATAAACATCGTTTTCTGTAATAACGTCTGTAATGTTATTGGTTTTAATTTGTTGTTATTTACGTTACTTAGATGTTATTGACTGTGATTTCTAAGTCACCCGAGAAGAGGAAATTATGTAGCTTTTTTTAGGTGTTAAACATCATCAAATTACTCCTTCCGCCCTGGGTGGGGCGGATGGGACTGTCAGACTTTTAGTGACTAAATAACCACCCTGTTCCTTCTGTTGCCCTTTAGGTTCCGGGGCCACGGTATCCTGTTAAGACGTCCCGCAACAGTATTATGTAGCTAAGAAGATCGAAAATTATCCGTTTGTCACACATATAGATAATGATCTACTGACTGCCTCGTTGGTCTAGTGGTCGCAAGCGCGACTGCTGTACATGAGATCTTGGGTTCGATTCCCAGGACGGGCAGTGTTATTGAATTTTTCCATCAGGAATTTCTCAGTAGCATCCTCGGAGTCTGGATTTGTGCCCGGTTGATGGCAATAGGCTCACCCCCTATTACATGGGACTAAAAACATAACTGGCGAAATGTGGGTGTACTAATGGGTACACCTGTGCTTAAACCTTCGGGGATTACAGGCGTGATGTTATGTATAGATAATTATCTATCTTAACATATACGACAGGTTGTACGAGTATATTCCCATGGGATAATTTAAGACCTTAGCTTAACCTTCTGAAGTCTAAGCAGACTACTAATAGCTAGAGGTTTAATAAATTGTTGTGCGAATCGTTACTATAAAAATAATGATAGGTACGATAAAAACACTACCTACTAATTAGTTTAGTTGATAGCATAACATTAATAGCACTTGATTTAAGTCCCATGTTTTTTCATCTACAGGCTGAGTTTTTATGTAATTACCATGTTTTAGGGGGTAAAAGTACTACGAGCAACTTTGCGACCAATACTTGAAAAAAAAACACACTGTTCCCCAAATTTTGATCCTGCTGTAGTGCATTTTTGTAGGGGACAGCTGTTTATTTTTTTTCATTTTAGTAATTTTGGGAAAACTCGACACTCGAACAGGACTCGCTCTAATCGTATACGAGTTTTATCTATAATTTCCTAGTTTGTTTTTTTAACGTTGGCTCCATAAATGTTGTTTATATCCATGACTTACATACTTTCATCCCCCCAAAAATGGTTAGTGAATTAAAAATCAGCCTGTGTACTCTATCTCTTAGAACATAACCCAAGTTAGCTGCACGTAAATCTGGAGTATCCTAAGCATAAAATTTGTTGTATCCTCAGTCATTAATCTTGTACGCAATTGTGTCTAATTCCTGGAGCTTCCGTTAATGTAATAAATCAACTAAGTAAGTGCGACTGGTGTTGCGGGTAGCCTTCGTTTTCGGTTTCGTCATTTCATTAACACTGGTTTATATTTAGATTTTCGTGTAATTCGTGTTTATGTGTCATAGACTAAATTTATTTACAATAATTAACCTAAACACGATAATAATAAAATTACTAAGTATGACTACCTCATTGGGCTAGTGTAGTGCTGAGCATGAGGTTTTGGGTTCGGATTCCCAGGTCGGGTATAGTGTTATTGGAATTTTCCAGGAATTTCTCAGTAACAGCCTAGCAGTCTGAATTTGTGCCCGGTTGATGGCAATAGGCGTAATTGTGTGTTCAGTGTTTTAACTACAAACGGCTCAAAAATAGTGTGTTTTTATTCGGTAATCTGTTAGCTTGTACGTGGGTGGCAGAAAAGACGACTAAATTATTTTGATGAGAGGATAGAGGGTGGGTGGCAAATTATAGTGACAAGTCGTTATTAATCTTATATATTATAAAAGCGAAAAGTCACTCACTGACTAAACTTGAAATGTCGAAAACAAATTACCACTAATTTATTCTCCATTAGGGATTGTATTAAATTATATTATCAATCATCCATTATGGGTAATCAAATAATTGATTTTATTTTCTTTTACTTTTTCTATTTACATTAAAGCGAAAGGTCATTGACTCACTGACATTAAAATCTTGAAAGCTAAGAAAGAATTTGCCTTTGACTTCAACGAGGGCCTAATTCAGTTTAGTTATAAATTATGTTAATTTTTTCTATTTTATTTTATTGTTAAAAACTATAATTTATCAAAAAAGTCTGCAATCTACATAGTACGTAATCAATCAAATTGAGAAAACGTATTTACTTTAGAGTAATTAAAACATTTATCTTGTTTGCAATTGTTATCAGTAAATCCTTAGGTAAAACTTGACGTTTTTTTTTGTATACTCTTCCGACTAAATTTCGGTGACAGCAACCAATCTCAATGAAGACTACCCAAGTATGCAGGAAGTACTTTAGTGCTCAAGTATGTCCGCAAATACAGGTGCACTCCCTCTTTACTCACTCTCATAGTCCATAGAACACGTAAACACATCACAGTCAGTTACATAACATAACATCACGCCTGTAATCCCCGAAGGGTTAGGCAAAGGTATACCCATTAGTACACCCACATTTCGCCAGTTATGTTTTTAGTCCCATGTAATAGGGGGCGAGCCTATTGCCATCAACCGGGCACAAATCTAGACTCCGAGGCTGCTACTGAGAAATTCCTGATGGAAAAACCCAATAACACTTTGCACGACCTGGGAATCGAACCCACAGCAGTCGCGCTTGCGACCACTAGACCAACGAGGCAGTCACACAGTCAGTTACTTATTTTCTGACTTTTACGCTAGCGTACTCCCGGACACAGCTGGTGGTTTTTAAGTTAATCTTAAACTAAGCGTTTAAGTTGCTTACTTTAAGCTCAGTTGTGAACTAATAGAAATGTTACTCTTATATGCTCAAATAAATTTGTTTGCAACTTTAAATATATAAATAGATGTCCTCGTTCAGTAACAAGTTTTTAAAATTTTATTTTGGTGCTGTAAAGTTATTTTTGTAACCAAATAAATATTTATTTTTGTTTCTTAACGTGATTATTATGATTGGAATTGAATTTTTCATCGATTTTCTATTTGTTCTTTTATTGTGATGCAATTATTACAGGAGAGGTTACTTTTAATCTATCTAAACTAATTACTAGAAGTGGTTTTTATTTGTTTGTAGAGGTAATCTCTGAAATTACTGGTCTGATTATATAAATTCATTCACTGATAGAAAGCCACACAAATGCTGAGAATCATCAGTTGTGTACTGTGGCATATTTGACGTAGAGGATTAAACATAATAACAATAGCTAACGAAAATAATGAATTAAATTCGTTCATGCACTATTACCTCTTCACAAAAATACCCTTTGACATATTCGCGTTCGACGAATAATTCGAATGAGTAACATCACTATTACATACACAAATAGTCGCACGCTCTAGCGGACTACAAAAGGATTTGTCGAAACAATTGTTTAAACTTTGTATTATGTTTTCGGCGTAAACATGTCACATCGTGCGTAAAGGTCCTAATCCTTATATAATAGTTATGTAAGGTACTAAATTAAACGGGCTTTTCAGAACTATTGTACTCTGTTTATATAGTTAGGTTGTAACTGCTTCCTGCGTCTTTATACGCGTGATTCACGGTTTTGGTTACTGCTCGGCTCCTTAAGGTCCCAGCGTGATGTTCTTTATCCTGTACTGTTTCTGATAAATCTGTCTATCTTATATAAACAGGATTTTTCCAATCCGACTTGTGATTTCACAGATTAGCGCGTTTAAACAAACAGAAAAACTCTTCAGCTTATATAACATATTAAATTATATATTATATTTAATTAATATAGATACTACATACATAACATCCATAACATCACGCTTGTAATCCCTGAACGGTTTGGCAGAGCCTATTGCAATCACACCAACTTGTAACTTGTTTCTACTTGCTATTAAGAAGATTTTTTTCTTTTTTTCTTTTTATGTTGTGTGCGTTATTTTCGCGTAAATAAACAGTTTTTCTTTCTTTTTTCTTTTCTATCAACCGGGCAGACTCCGACACTGCTACTGAAAAATTCCTGATGGAAAAACCCAATAACACTTTGCTCGACATGGTAATCGGACCCAAGACCTCATGCTCAGCAGTCGCGCTTTGCAACCCCGAGACCAACGGGGCTACTCTCCATAAATTTCCATAAATAATATTCTCTATAAATCTGGATTTCATAAACAAAAAGAATTTATCCAATCCGACTGGCGGTTTCAAAGATTATCGCGTAAAAATCTCTTCATCTCTTTATTATGTTATATAGATGTTTAGCTATTAGGCATTGTGAGACTTGGCACTAAGGATAATGTATTGATGTAGCTTTAAGATGAACTATCACTCTTTCAGAATGGCGCCATTCTGTAGCTAATGGCATCGTTCAGTGCTCGGATCATTTAACTAAAATCTTCTGAAGAAATATGTGTTGAGGTACTTATGTCGAAAGTGCTTGACTATCATTATATTTTCTTAATATTATTTCTGAGAGTTAAAATCATTTTCAAGTAAATTTCACAACATCTTATGTGGTTAAGAGTACCTATATTTAATTGGGCGAGAGTACTTGAAACCATACCAGTGCTTATAAGTTGATGAATTCATTTAGAAATTCGCTTTTGACTCTAGTCTAGGTCACGATAGATTAAAATTGAGCTGACCCAGAAGAAGCCCGTTTACTCTTACTAACGGCACGGTGGGCGGAGTGGCTAAGTAATTGGCCACTGCGCTTCGTGTCGCCGGTTCGATTCCCGCACGGGACAATTATTTGTATGACCTGAAGGTAATTGTTTTGGGTCCGGCTGTTTATGTATGTGAGTATGTGTAATAATAAATAACTGAAAGATACTTTTAAATAGGTTTTTAGTAAATAGGTAATATTTTTTTAAATTGTTAGTAAATATTTTTCCTTTAATTAATTATTACTTTTCTTGCCATCTACAAATTAGAGGTCAAAAACTATACAGCCTCATTTCATGTATGTATTTAAATTATTTAGAGGCGTTTAAAAATCTATTGAAACAGCTGTTTACTTCCCACGCGGCTTAAAATTCAATTGAAGGGTATACGGATTAATATAAAAAAGCTAAAGAGCTTTTTAGTCTGTTTGTTTTAAAGCTAACCTCTGAAACTGCCAGTCCGACTAGAAAAAAACTTATTGTATAATGATAGCCAAAATAATGAGGAATAGTATGGGTGGTACGACTGCCTCGTTGGTCTAGTGGTCGCAAGTGCGACTGCTGTGCATGAGGTCTTGGGTTCGATTCCCAGGTCGGGCAAAGTGTTATTGGGTTTTTCCATCAGGAATTTCTCAGTAGCAGCCTCGGAGTCTGGATTTGTGCCCGGTTGATGGCAATAGGCTCGCCCCCTATTACATGGGACTAAAAACATAACTGGCGAAATGTGGGTGCGCTAATGGGTACACCTCTGCCTAACCCTTCGGGGATTACAGGCGTGATGTTATGTTATGTTGGTATGGGTGGCATCACGCTACGTCCCCACGGGACCGGAACAGTAACCAAAGCCGTAATTTAACACGATTGAAAAAACCACGTACGAAGCCGCAGGGAGCATCTAGTATGTTTAATAACCTAATATTTCTTGAAGATATACGTAGGGTATAAACAAAGGCGAAGACAATAACATAAATGTCACTTGTGATATAATAGTAATATTGACCTAGATTATGTGACTGAACCGATGATCTCGTGACCGTAAGTGTGAATAGTGTGGCCCTGAGTTCGATTCACAGGTCGGGCAAAGTGTTATTAAGGTTTGACTTAGTCATTTCATAGTAGCAGCGTCGGAGCAACCGCGGCAACCCGTATCAACCTGCCTTGGTTCCACGTAAATAATATGGCACCTTAAAATAAAATACTTGGAAAATTTCGTTCTTGGATTATTTTCAGAACTTATATGACATTTTAACCCTTAGCGTACACGAAAAACTGGGCAAGTGCGAGTCGAATTCGGACAAAAAGGGTTCTGTATCACTATATCATATTATATAACAATACAAAAAACGGGACACAACAAAAAACATAACTGGCGAAATGTGGGTGCACTAATGGGTACACCACTGCCCAAACCTTCGGGGATTACAGGCGTGATGCTATGTTACAATTTTAGGTCACACATAGAGATGCGTATTCAAAAATATGTAGGGTACAAAATATTTAGTAGATATAAGTAATGAGAATTTCACAAAGGAGCGTAAACAGTGTAGGTAAGTACATGGACCTTGATCCTGTACTAAGGCAGCATAAAAGCCAGAGGCACAACATGACGCATACATTTTCTATCCTGTCACTTACTAAGCTTGTGACGTCACCGCTACCTCCGTACCGCGACCTAATCTAACCTGACCTCAAGCTGTATAACTAGCAATAAAAAGTAGTAATAGCCCATCGTGGTTACTTCAAGGGCCTTTTATTGAAGTTCATAAAGTAATTGTCGTAGCTCAGCGAGTTTGAAAGTAGATTGGATTGTTTTAACTACCTCTTCGAACGTCTGCATAGTTAGTGGCGGTTGTTACAGTTATGCTTTTAATTTATGAGAAAGGTGGCTGTTGATTGGTCAGAAAGGAATTATATGTAAAGAGTTTTGACTGTCTGTATGTTGTCTCGGGTCTAATTACGCAACAAATATTTATTATAATTATTCTTCTATTATAATTTCTTTCTATTATATTCTTTTATTATAATCAGTTTATTTCAGAAATAAAATTAATCCATTATTTATTTGGCCTGTTAAAAACATGTGTCTTATCGGTTTCGTCGGTTACCTCGGTCGCAGACGTAGTTGCGGCATTAAAAGTAGCCTATGTCCTTTCATGGGGTTACTTACCCCGTACCTTTCATCAATATCAGTTCAGTGGTTCAGTCGTGAAAGCGAAACAAACAGACAGTGTTACTTTCGCATTTGTAATATTAGGCGATTAACATACGGCACGGCGCACCGCTGCGGCAGGCGTTGCTGTGTGTTAATCGCCTTAGTATGTTCTTGTAATTTTCCTATTTATAATTGAAAATTAAATTATTGTAAACAAAACTGATGATTGTAAATTGAATCTGATGATTTTGAACAAAACGTATCCAGTACAACAATATATAAAATGTTTAAAAAAATTACAGTGGGCTTTGTAAAAAAGCATAGTTTAGGCAACACGGACGGGCCTGTTGGTCTAGTGGTTAGCGGCCCTGACTGCTAAGCCGGAGGTCGTGGGTTCGATTCCCACCCAGGACAAACTTTGTGTGATGAGCATGATTCTTAGTTCTGTGTCTGGGTGTAATTTATCTAAAATATGTATGTATTTAAAAATTATTTAAGTATGTATATCAGTTGTCTGGTTACCATAACACAAGCTCTGCTTAGCTTGGGATCAGATAGCCGTGTGTGAGTTGTCCCAAGATATTTTTTTTTTTTTTTTTTTAACAGTCTTTCACAAATTAAATACATAATTATATTTAGACCCCGACCATTATATAAAACTAGTAGGTATATAAACCTTCCTTTTGAATCACTCAATCTATTGATGAAAACTGCATCATTATGTATCCGTTGCGTAGTTTAAAAAATCTAAACATACAGACGGGACAAAAAATCGAAAAGCGACTTTATTTTAAACTACGTAAGGTATGTGGTAATAAAATTCTATTCTATTTTAAGCCAAAATTATGAGAAAATAACGCTTAGAGACTAAGAACGATGTTAAAGAAGAAAGCTTATCAAAAAAGAAAAGGAACAATAATTCTTATTTCCCCTTCTCCAAGTAAATACACTCAACACTCAAGAAGTCGTATCATATCACTCAGTCACTAGGTTGAGTAAAAGATTAACTGAAAGGATTTATGAGGCAAATGTAAGTGGAAGCCGGACAGGGCACCCAAGAGACACGTTAACCGTTAATGATGTCCTTCAAACAATTTAGTGCGTAGTTCCTACCCACGGATGATGGGAATGAAGAGGTATTTTGTGTGTAACTTACCTTGGCGGAACTACTTGCCAACTATGTGTCAATTGAATAGGTATAATACATTTATAGAAACAAAGGTGGCAATCTCCACTTTTGTACGAAAATTGACTAATAACGCCATCTAGTTGCAGGGACTGTTAACTTGTAATCAATCAAAACATCATTATCGAACACGTCTATATCCTTTAGAAATCTTTGGTTGAAAACGACAAGTTAGACAAAATTATCTATGTCCACTGGAGACCGACTGCCTCGTTGGTCTAGTGGTCGTAAAGTGACGAGTGAGGTCTTGGGTTTGATTCCCAGGTCGGGCAAAGTGTTATTATGATTTTCCATCGGGAATTACTCAGAAGCAGCCTCGAAGTCTGGATTTCTGCCCAGTCCATTTCCAAAAACACAAAAACAGCAAAATGTGGGTACACCTCTACCTAACCCTCCGGGAATTACAAGCGTGATGTAATGTTATGACTACCTTCTATGGATTCTTTATGACGTCATTGACAGGACGAAGTAACAAAAAATCTCGACTTTTTGTTTGTAAGATTAAAAACAACACTGCACAACGGGGCAACGGTTTTTTTTAATAAAAGGTTTATACCATCTACAGCTTAAAAAAAAATCGGATTCGAAAAATAAACAATACATCAAAAACGAAAAACATTCTAAAACAAAGCTAAAAACCGTAGGTACACAAATACTGGTATTTTTTTGAATCCGGTTCCTGGATGTACAAATGGACGGCAGTTTTATTTTATATCGTATTGTGTAAAACATTTTTTCTGCTGTCATGCAAAATATCTATGTCAGTCGTTCCGGCCAGACAGCACCCTGAAAGCCTGTTAGGTTTTCGGTATATTCACCAGTTGAGTTTTTAAAGTTAGATACCTACAAGGAGCACTTTTGCATCCTAGTCTTTAGGTGGCTGAACGATTTTCGAACTTAAAAGCATGTGCCTGAATTTATAACCTACGGAAATTATCTGACAATAACATGCCTTGGACATACATACCTACATATAAATTCACGCCAATCTCCCATGGGGTTAGACAGATACCACAGAACGCCACCTGCCTCCTTTCGTCTCGTCCATGTTCATACACCTCGTCATACAAGCATTCCGGTTGCGAATATTGCGCACCTGACCTATCTAAAGAACCTCATTAATAAGGTCAGTGTAGGTTCTTAAAATTTACAAATTGTATAATGGACCTTGAACAACATATAAACAACTAAGTGCAAATTAATATCCCAAAAGTAGCAAAATACTCAATCAAAATATTTTGTTCGTAATTGAAAATAATATACCATTGAAACAATACACAATTTCAAGCAAAACATCGACAAATAAACGACAAACAATACATCAACATCAAAACATAATTAGTGAAGCGCAACTTTGCTAAATTATGGACATTAGCTATCAAAATGCTGAGCAATGCCCGAAAGCGGAGCGTGCCAAAGGGCCTTTATCTACCACCACGCAATATGTAAAGTAGACCCACACTGGACATTAAATATTTACCAAACACTGTGAGAGGACGTCTTAAGAATTTACACATGTCACACAAGCTTAAATTTTTGCTGAAAACACAAGGATGTAGTTACTTTACGTTGTAAGAAGTGTTATCTTGATGTGTCGCTTGTAAAAGAGGTTTGAAGTAGTGGGGAGATGAAAGGACGGGATTATTCGGGTTGAGTGGATTGGCTGTTGTCTTGGACCAAAAGTAGTAGCGGGATAAATTAATACCTTTCTTGTTACTTGTTACAATGTTATACAGCTTTTTAAATATAAAAAAGGCTAATAATTCTACTACTTTGGTAGTTGACACAATTAACCAATAATTCTTCTCTAAAGTAACACTTTAATTTAGCCCTGAAATTGTTTTTTTTTTTTTTTTTAATAAATAGCTAGTCAATTGTGTCATACAAATCTATGGGGGAATCTAGTTTTAACAGATGATAAAAAGTATATCAATTGATTGGTGATGTCATCTACCCTATTCAAAACGTTCAAAATCTATTCACAAACTCTTCTCAATAACAATCAATGTAAAAAAATGTAGATTAATTAGAAGCATTTTTAACAAATTAAGACTGAGATTACATTGCGTCCGTATCGTTCTTATAAGTTACTACGATGCCCCTCTGATTTTGGTATAAAAACAATATAATTGTTTTATATTAAAGTCTAACTTGTAACAAATAGTAAGGCTAAATTACACCTACCTCTAATTACAGGTGTAATAGGAATCAAGCAATATAACACGAACAAATGAATATTTAAGCGTTTGCTACGTTGTATTAGTTTGCGATCAAATCATTTGATAACAGATATTTGTACGACACTGTAGTCTACGAGTAATTTAAATCCAATTAGTAGCCGATATATTGAATTATTCAATATGTGCCTGTATACTAGTGTGAATCAATATAGATAAGTACATAGAAGCATTAGATGTAGAACAAAAACACGCAGGTATTTACATCAAAGGTAAGCTCTTAGTCAGTACGTATCATTTCCTTTTAAAACATTTCGCTAAGTAATTGTTTCAGTCCTAATTTCAGATAAAAGCTACGTTTAAAAAAAGCAATTCAGTATTTGCTTTACCTACAATTCTAAACGTAAGTAGATATATCACAGATTAGGCAGTACATTTTTGAGTGTACCTTTAAAGGAAAAAGAAAAATAAAGAAAGAAAATAAAACGATAAGTTTTGTTGCAAACACGAAAACAAAACAAAACAAAACACGACAAAACAAAACATGTTTCACTGTTGTGAAATGTATATTTTATTTATTTTACAATTTATATGTAAATAATCGTACTTATTGAAATATTTTTACACAACTTATAAATAATAATAACATTATTATGTACAATTTATATAAGAGGTCTGGGGCATCAAAAACTCGCATACATCGCTGTCGATAGGTCAAGTCCCGAGAGACTGGCAGCATTGCCATGATGTATGACAATACTGAATCTTTGGCCCGAGAAAAGCTCAGAAATGTCACGTGAACACTTAAAAAAATATTGATCGTGTACGAAAAACAAAATATTTAAAAGTCAAATCATTTATTTCAATTAGGCCATTATGAGGCACTTTTGGACGAAATATACGAAAAAAAGAATTGAATCTAGTTGGCCCTTCCAAAAGAAAGATTTTTATGGAGAAGAATGGGCAAGAAACTCCATACGTACTCTTTTAAAATCCATGTTTTACAATATTTGCATACAGAGCGCCATGTACCTTATATAAAAACACAGTTATTATTAATCAATGCAGCCAATAAAGACCAACTTAATAATTCAGCAAAATTTATAATCAAGCCGTGTCCGCGTGTTATTTTATCTTAAAACAATGCTGTATTCGTTGGGAAAAAGGTTATGCGGCCTGTCAAAACTTTATTATTTATTTATCCATGGCGCATTCATAATTAACCTAAAAAATACGGTCCGGGCCAGCTGCGTGTAAAGTCACGTAGAATATCGTCAACAGCTGTCAAGAATAGAGTTTATAATAAACGGAGTATGGCTAAGGGTCGCCATCCCTTATTTTAATTAAGTTCTCAAGTAATGTAATATAATTAAAGTCGTAAACAAACAACTATAGTTAACGAACAATATATGAGTAGTTTGCTTATGAATATAGAGGCCTGGGTTACCTTGATCCCTTCAGCGGAATTTTCATTTAATTTCAGCGGGCGAACGTTGACGGAATTCTGATTTTTTCCCTTGAAACCTTTTTTGTTCTTTACTTTTCATCAATCTGTCCGTCTAAATAAATGTTTAGGGAGACGGCGATATGGCGATATGGATCAAGTTTCCTACGAATTTAACAAAAAATAATCGTCTTTCCCATGTACCCTTATCAGTAGCGAAGGATCAATTTTCGTAAGAGAGAAACGAACGCAAAAGTTGCTGAATTCTTTTAGGTAAAATGAGTTTTATTTTCCTAAAAATACAATTTATTTAAGCCAAAATAGAAGACTTGATTTTGACATTTTGATTTTGATTTGAGACACATTGATTTATTTATTTATTAAGTACACTAACAGTGAATACATTATACATTGAGTAGATTAAAGTACAATGTACTTGTTACAAATTATTATATCTAATGTACACACCAATAATAAGCATTGATGGGAAAACATGTTATTTTTGGTTACGTAAATTTGATAAACATAGAACTTTGTCATCTTAACTTACAAGGATTACTCTACAGATATTTTTTTAAGCGTATTTTTACACCCGTTATTTTACACCGATACGGTCGCCTAATATTTTCGGCTTGCAAAAGTAAGCACGGAGTAAATACTTCGTGATTAATATTTTACTCATTCCAGCTCCAAAACACAAATAAACGAGATTACGTTTTTAGTACTGACACGAAACTAGTGGACGATGCTGATATAAAACTTTTTAGTGCTATTTAGTTTTAGTGTAATGTAAATAAGTTTTTAATTACAGCGAATTGAGTAATAAAAAGTTAGGGGTACCTATTTAAAAAAACCTGCCGAGTGCGAGTCGGACGTGTACACGAAGGGATCCGTACCATTATCTATAAAAACAAGCAAAAAAAATCACGTTTATGGTTTTGAAGCCCACTTAAATATTTATTCTATCCTGTTTTTTTTTAAATTTTGTTGTTAAAGCGGCAACAGAAATACATAATGTATTTATGTAATACATCATCTGTGAAAATTTCAACTGTCTAACTATCAAGGTTCGTGAAATACAGCCTGGTGACAGATAAACGGACAGCGAAGTCTTAGTAATAGGATTCCGTTTTACCCTTTAGGTACATCATCTGCCTAGCCCTTTCCCAACTATGTTGGGGTCCGCTTCCAGTCTAACCGGATGCAGCTGAGTACCAGTATTTTACACAGAGCGACTGCCTATCTAACCTCTACAACCCAGTAACTGGGTAATACGACTCGTAACGACTGTCAAAGATCCACGTATGACAGCTGGGACCAACAGCTTAACGTCCTTACCATTTAGCTACGAAACCCCAAAAAAAGAATTCGTGTCTAAAAAAGTGGCGACTGTGACAAATTACCATCCAATTAGGTAAAGGCAAATTACCATCCAATTTTTAATGTTAACAAATAAGCATGGTTATCTATGCTCATTACTTCTCCAAATGACAATAGGTATGAGAAGTCCCCTTTTCCCTAAACTGGGTCAGTTATAGGCCGGCATTATTATTATTATTGAGTTAGGTACTTGTACTACTTCTAACATAATATTATGAAGCGATTGATTCGGTTATGTGTGTGTGCAGCCCTGTATATGAAGGCTTGTCAATGTCCAATTTTCTTTCGTGTGACACACGTCTTCCTCTTACATAGACACACGTAAAGGTGTGTTTGTAAAAACGCACACATATTTGAAGACTATTACTAACAACGAATTTTATTTAAATATTTATCTACCAACTGCCTCGTTGGTCTAGTGGTCGCAAAGCGCGACTGCTGAGCATGAGGTCTTGGGTCCGATTCCCAGGTTAGGTAAAGTGTTATTGGGTTATTCCATCAGGAATTTTTCAGTAGCCTCAGAGTCTGGATTTGTGCCTGGTTAATGGCAGTATGCTCGCCCCCTATTATATGGGACTTCACATTTACATCCCTGCCTAACCCTTCAGAGATTATAACAGACGTGATGTTATATTGTTTCCTACCAAGAACATTAATAGGTATCGACTAATTGGAGTACACGTGTTTAATAATAAATTATATTATAGTAATTAATATTATTAAGATAGGTTTTTATTTTATTACTCATAGTTTCAGTCCTACCTTTATTAATGTCATTAGTACATTACTGTCATTTGTTTTTTTTTTGTTACCCTCTAATCTAATTTTGAAACGGTGTAATCGTACTAGAATACCACAAAATTAAAAAAGGAACAAACAAGATGCGTTCGAAATTTAACTGAACAAACACCTTCTAGAATAAAAGTAGGTTAAGAGGGATAGGTTTTAGTAGCCATAAACAAAAGACTGGCAACCCGACAAAGTATTCGGTATTTAAAATCGAATGACACCTTTGCGCTGTTGAACATTGGCTGAAGTGGCCAGAGTTTTTGTTTACATTGTAGGTACCTAGCGTACTACAGCAAAATATTTATGAGATAGAACGTACTTGTACAAGAACAAAAGCAATGTAGGTCTAAATAATCCTATTTCTGGAAAAAACAAAAAAAAATATCTTGACCAACAGAAGCGAATATGATTTGCTAAAATCGGCTCTCCTTACCAATTTTCTCCTTCTTCCCAATGGAAATATAGTCCCCTCAATATTTTTTTTATCGTTTCAAACGTATAGTCCAACGATCGCAAGTATTTTGGACAGCTTTAGAAACCCGGATCACACTATCGGAAAAGCGAATCAGAAAAAAAAGGGCTCGGTTGAAATAATGGAAAAAATCCTTTTGGTAGCGCGAAAATTCCTCCCTGTGTTTTGATGGGGCGAGTTTATTAAAAAGTAACATGACGTAACACCTATATTGGAAGAATTATGGTCCGATACATACCTATCAGTTCAGAGTGGATAAATAATAAATTGCACTAGATATGATTGCTAGTAGATCTATCTAACCTAAATCAAAATTCTGGCCACGATGGGAATTGATTCCCTGGTTCCCTCTGGATATTTCAAGAATGCAAAGATCCATTTGAGAGATTGTGTTAATATTTGCGTGATTTTCATTTCAATCGTTTTAACGAAACTGTTTTTCCCAGTTTATTTTACTGTCTTTAATTTTTCTTAGAATATTAGTTATTTATTATGTTTTCCTGCCTTTATTTTAGACACGAATCCATACTAATATTATAAACGCGAAAGTAACTCTGTCTGTCCGTCTTTCTAGTATGATTTCATGACTAAACCACTGAACCAATTTTAATGAAATTTGGTCCCGAGTTCGTTTGAACCCCACAAAAGGACATAGGCTACTTTTTATTCCGCGGCTTCGTTTACTTCCACAAAAACCGACATTTACACGGACAAAGTCGCAGGCAAAAGTCAGTATTTTAATAAATAGAACACCTCCAGACGTAATCTCTATCTCAAAAATAAACTTTATCTCAAAAAATACCCTTGAAGGCAAAGATTATCCCTCTAAACCTAGTTATCCTTGAGATAAGCCCAGAAATCCTGAGAGTTAGTAAATAAACAGCGTGATAACTTATATAGGGGATAAGGTGCTAATAATGGCGGCGAGAGGGCTCACCGTGACGTCATCAGCCTTTATCTCGGGGGATAGCTCGTCGGATGTCGACTAGCTACACGTTGCAGAAATGTTGGCGGGGGGATGGAGGGTGGACGCCAGCGGATTGGGACTTGAATAGTATGTAGCTTAGCGCTAAAACTAAGGATAATAGAGAATTTGTTGAGGTTAAATTCAGTCAGTTTGTTGTTTATTTTCTAGTTGTTTTTTAGTGATTATGTTATTCCTGTCGGGGCACGGGTCATGCGTAATGCAAATGTCGGATTTTAGTCGGTATGAGTCCGATATAACCCTCCGGTATCCCCAGACGAAGGGCATTACCCAACAAACAAAAAAGGACAATAAGCGTTAATTTTATTGAGATTTTTCACAATTTCCACATTTTTTTAAAAACCAATCAAACTTTCGAGTACTCAACTATATGCTGAGTTAATTGATCCAACTTTTGACCCAATATTTGAGCCAACTTCGTCGTCTACGTTCACAACTTGCACCGCAGTCCGTCATGTCTGTTCTCAGTGCGGGTCGTTTATTCATTATTCACTTCGTCGACGTTCCGTTAAACACGTTACTCGTTTGGGATGCTACCGTTGGGATGGTACCCCTAAATAGGTTAGGCAGAAGGGTTAATATCCTTACTCCTCTATTTACCACCAATTAGGTTTCTACATAAGTTTTAAGATGGATGCCGTTGACAGCTGTTAAGGTAACCGGTAATATACCTAACGTAAAAAACATTAATTTCTCAGTAGCAGCCTCGGAGTCTGGATTTGTGGTTGATGGCAATAGGCTCGCTCCCTATTACATGGGACTAAAAAAAACATAACTGGTGAAAT
The DNA here is from genome assembly GCA_949774945.1 of Hoplodrina ambigua. Lineage (NCBI taxonomy): Eukaryota > Metazoa > Arthropoda > Insecta > Lepidoptera > Noctuidae > Hoplodrina > Hoplodrina ambigua. The sequence continues at coordinate 4,046,949 of OX458976.1, forward strand.
GTGGGTGTACTAATGGGTACACCTCTGCCTAACCCTTTGAGGATTACAGGCGTGATGTAATGTTATGTTGTAAAAAACATTTTCTGCTTGAGGCTTGTAATTCCTATACAGAAAAAACGAAAAATTATTTTAGTCCAAGAGATGATTAAGCCTATTGCCCGACTGTAGGATAAAGGCTTCATCTCATACAAAGAAAGCATTAGCATTAAACACCACGCTTGCTTAAGGCAGACCGGTGAATTCAGACTTATTTTTATTTTAAGTCCAGGTTTCCTCACGATGTTTTCTTTCACTGATGTGTGTATTTTCGGGTAGGAGACCTGAATATTTGATATTGTTTCCAGCTTGATAGCTCCATGCGTTCTTGAGAAAAAGGACAGACATTCTTGACAAATAGACAGACAGACAGATACATAACTGATCCTATAAGGATTCCGTTTTTTCCGACTGAAGCACGAAACCCTAAAAAAGATTAAGAGACTTCTGCATTTCTCTCCATTTAGTGGAAGCACGTTCGGTGTCACGGTAGCAACTTATTGCATCCTGACGTCAGATGTCATTGAGAAAAATGGCCACAGCTGGCCGAGATATTGCGGAAGTAAGTGACACCAGCTCCTGCATGCAAATAAGGGACACTTTATTTAGTGCATTTTTAACAAACTTACAAAAGATTCCAGTCTTGGAACTTTTTGGGACTGGCACCATAATCCCGGATTACACCCTTAAAAACAATAATTATTTAAGAATAGTATTTTGGTGTCATAAATAGAATAAACAAAGTTAGGTATGTCTTGGAACACCACAGTCAAGCAATAAATGTTGAAGTTTAAATATGTAGGAACGATTAAATATGTTTTATAATTTTAAAATGATAATTTCCTTTATATTTCCTAATAAAATTAAACCTTAAAAAAAAACTAATTACGAAATATGCTAACCTTAACTACTAGCTTTTGCCCGTGTGTTCGTTCGCGTAAATGTCCGACTCCCGTTTCATCCCCTTAGGGGGTGAATTTTGGAAAATCCTTTCTTTGCGGATATCTTCCAACTATAAACTATCTCCCTACCAAATTTCATCTTAATATGTCAAGCGGTTTTTGATATTTCGTGATGAGTGTGTGACCTTTCGCTTCTCGATTCGACTGTAAGGTTTTATTTTAAATACGTAAGTTTTGTAATTAACAAGGAATCCTCGCCATGTCCGTCCGTCTCTCTGAAGTTTAGTCACAACATTTAAATCTTGTTTTCGTAAAAAAACTTTAGAAAAGTTGGACCTTTGACCTTCAGTATCTCCAGAACGAATACAACCATTTATTACAATGGGGAGTACATGTTACTTTTAGTAAAGTTCTACAATGTTTTATAACGAAGTTAAAAGAAAAATATCACAGCTAAGTAGACTTACAAGTTAACAAGTAATAGTTGCCTGACTTAATAAACGTGAACGAACTTGGCCGGTTCCATTTTTAATTTTAAAAATTTCACCAGCGCACAACAAAACGTATTTTCACAATAATAATTTTTTTTCTAATTAATTTTAAATAATCCATTTAAAAATATGCCAAGTCAAATGTTATTTAACTTCATTTAATTCAACTTCGTTTCATTCATTTATAGGCTTAATTAACATGCCGTTAATTCACTTTGCCGTCCGTCTACTGTATTTTACTGAAGCGAGAGCGCAGCTATATCGGCAATTCAGTGTGAATCGAGCCTAATTGAAATACAATACGTCACTGCTACGGACGGATTCAAGCAACCTAGCTAGACATTGTCGTATGTATCACAAAGCTCTACTGAACCCACAAGGGAACTGCCCTGAAAACACGGAAAGAAACGTGAAGTACAAGTGACATTTAAAGGTAATACAGGTTAATAAAATACGATAGTCTGTCTGTGTTCGTGTAGTACCTTTGTATGTCTGTGTAAATGGTTCTATATTCTACAATTGAATGTGTTGTATCCCTATAGAATAGGGGCCGCAAAATAAAGATGTGTGCCCTACTTCGCGTAATTAATTGATTGTGTTTGAATTTGGCACCATTATTATAATGCTTACCGCTTTTGTCAACCTACAAAGCCTCCTATTCATTCAAGTACTCGTTGATACTTTAATATCAGTTCTATTCAAAAGTTTCATTTATTATCTTTAGAAAAAATAGACATTCCAATCTCTAAACATTGATATAAGACTTAAAAAGAAAACTTCGCTCACATTCAATATTATTTTCTTTTGTATAAAATAAAAAGCAAAACAATCCATTACTTCAAAATACGGTATGATGGATCGTTCTCTTTGTAACCTCAAAGTTCAGATAGTTGCTCTCGGACCAAGTAATGGCCTCAGAGGAAATTTCATTCCAATTTTTGCGAACATTTCCTATTCCTACACAATTTAATAACCAATGAGGGCAGAGTTCGGGGATGACGTCACAATACATGGCCTTAACTAACAAGGTTTTGGCTGAAAGCAAAGACAAGCGCGGCACCCCCCAGCGAAATAACTTATCGATAACTCGCTCTGTGAGCGGGCGTAATATCGATACATTATCGATGAAACAGGTTCGCGAACTTGGAAATCAGTTCCATACTCTCAATTTCAGGTATGGATTTGAAATTTGGGTTATAAATAGTTAATTTAAACGTACATTGTGTTTCGGCAAAGTTTATTGCGTTTCAACGTCTTTGAACGAAGCTACGTACGTAATCATCTTTTAAATTAACGCTAGCTCGTTACCGGATGGAATATCTAGCCGTAGCGAACCTCCAATCGATAGTTACATCATCGATAAACCCAACTCTATACCGCACATCGGAGACAATTTCGAGTAGATTGGCAAATCGGTCACGTTCACGATATAACAGCTTTTAATGCATGACAAGGAGTAATGAAGCGTTGAGGCAATCTCGAGCTCGTACAGCATCTTCTATTGATCATTATCCCCTTTACAAGATGGATTTACTCGAACGAAGTATGCTAATGCTGTGATAAATAATCGCTTGCTTAGAATTGGAAAACGCTTTAAGTACTTTGAGCCTCTAAGACGATTTCGATAAATCGAGTTCGATTAATCGGATGGAAAATCGAATAAACAAACTCGAGTGATAATTATGTCGGTTACAGGATCTGTAATTAATGTTCTGACTTAAAATAGGTTTTGCTTACGGATTGAGTTTTATTATTTTTAAATCTTAAATAAGATTTTAGACGAGCTTACGGTTATCCGAGGATTTAGTAAAAAGCTTTTGATTAAATTCTTTCTAAACATTTATTTTTAATGCAAAAAGAAATTACAAAAGCACTTTGTAAATTGAAAATATCATGCACTTACTTTTAACATTTACAAAAGAAAAACCCTTATATTTTTACGATGTTTATTCAACAAACACGACGTAGGGCCTAATACGAATTTATTTTCTGATTTATTCTGTCCCAGTATAAGTCTCGTTGATATTGAATAAGTTGTTTGACATAAATTCTTGTTGAACGCCTCGGCAAAAAAAAATATAAATAACAAAAAATACGATCCGAGACCTCTGCCAAAGTTCCCACAGCACTCACCTATATGAAATATATGAAGAAACTTTGTGATATTGAGCAAAAATTTATAGCGCGCGCCTTAAAAACTCTCCAAGTGATAAATTGAGAAAATATTGCTTTTCATATACAAATAAGCGAGGGGAACCTAGCTTGGGTTCACTTAACGAGGTCCTTGTGTTTATACGTAAACCTAGAGGTACTTACTTAATGTAAAAAGTGTTTTATCTTTCATATATGAAGGTTTAGCGTCTCTGTAAAGATTGGCTCCGTTATAAAAACATTACAAGTGATTACGGGGTTCATGATAGAGTGAATTAAAAATACAAACGATACCTAACCTACTTTCTTTCTACTTTGACTGCCTCGTTGGTCTAGTGGTCGCAAGCGCGATTGCTGTGCATGAGGTCTTGGGTTCGATTCCCAGGTCGGGCAAAGTGTTATTGGGTTTTTCCATCAGGAATTTCTCAGTAGCAGCCTCGGAGTCTGGATTTGTGCCCGGTTGATGGCAATAGGCTCGCCCCCTATTACATGGGACTAAAAACATAACTGGCGAAATGTGGGTGTACTAATGGGTACACCTCTGCCTAACCCTTCGGGGATTACAGGCGTGATGTTATGTATTACCTAACCTACTTGTTTAAGTGGGACGTCTGGTTTTTATAACAGTATAAAGACACAAAAGGATCGCCAATCCGCCTTGAGCAAGCGTGGTGATCAATGCTCATGCCTCCTCTGTATGAGAAGAGGTCTTTGCCCTGCAGTAGGACAGGCTGGTATTATTTATCTATACTTATACTTACTAATATTATATAGAGGAAGAATATGTATTTTTGTTTGTTTGTTTGTAATCGATAAACTCAAAAACTACTGGACCGATTTTAAAAAATCTTTCACGCTACATTATCTGCGAGTAACATAGGCTATATTTTATTTTATTTTTGCGCGGACGAAGTCGCGGACAAAAGCTAGTTTATTATATGTCTAACAGGGTATTGCTATAAACTATTACGTCTTCATTATTGCCTGACACTGTCGTGGGCCATAACTTCAATCAGATTATTTAAAGATTCGAATCTTAAACCGCCATTTTCTTCATAAAATTCTATTTTACGCAAAAATAATCGATAAACGATGATTAGATATTACTATAACCATAATTGTTATAAATACAAGTTGTAACAGTAACAGTGGTGTGTTCTACTAAAATATACAGCAATTAAGACCAGACTAATTAAAGCGACACATTAGTAATTCTAATCGATACTAACAGGGGCTAACAATGTTAAGAAATTGTTTCTTAATAGCTTTAATAGTAGACTTTGAAAAGGGCTAGAACAAATGTCTCAAATTATCTTTTTGTTACGGATTATAATATATTACACTATAACATCACGCCTGTAATCCCCGAAGAGTTAGGCAGAGGTGTACCCACATTTCGCCAGTTATGTTTTAGTAACATGTAGTAAGGGGCGAACCTATTGCCATCAACCGGGCACAAATCCAGACTCTGAGGCTGCTACTGAGAAATTCTTGATGAAAAACCCAATAACACTTTGCCCAAACTGAGAATCGAATCCAAGAACTCATTCTCAGTAGTTGCGCTTTGCGAACATTATACCAACCAGACAAGCTTAAGTATAGTAATAGTGTAATAAATTTTGAAATATGGATAACATTTACCTCTTCAGACAAACATTTCTTTATTTTTATTTTTATCCTGTATTGTCCCATTGCAGGTCAAAAATCTCCCTTTCTCCTTTCCAATCCTATTTATCTTGGCTACTGTAGTGCAATTCTGCTAGCGTGAAGCTCATCCCACCTACTGGGTTTAGGTGGGACGAGCCATAACTTCTAGGACTACCTACCATTAACTTCTAGGACTGACAAAATCTTACTGGGTTTTCTGGGGCCCATATTATGATCCGTTCGACATACTACATACTTTACCATAATTATAAAGATTCCTTTTTATGTATTAGGACAAGCCCTTCACATTTTTCCTAACCACTGCAGCTCCTAAAGGCCAGAACCAACAATAAAATGATTGCCTCTGAACTCGACGCTGATCAAACGTGTTATCGATCCATCATGATCAACTTCAAGACCATGTCGATGTTGAACTTAGATAGACTTGAACTACGGTGTACTAAGCCTTAGAACTCGTAAGTTCACCCTCGAATTTATGTATGTTTGGATCGGTTCCCAGTCTAACTATGTATATGCTGCTGAATCATTCATGACATCAGGCATTCCTGTGAACTTGCATCGGCGATGCCAAACTATGCGATCACTGTGCAGCGTTATAAACCTGTTTTTTATTATATTTCTTTAATTGACCATCTTTCGATTCCTGATTTCCTAATACTAGATTCAATTCCTTTTTTCTTTTTGTAAATGATGTTCAAAAGTGCCTTATAATAGCCTAATTGAAATAAATGATTTGACTTTGACTAACTTTTAGTAGCCGAGATGGTCCAGTGGTTAGGTTACCAGTATGACTTTTTGAATTCATATGTACTTAAAGACCTTATTATAAAGTGTATCTTGCTTTATTGCTTAATTCTGCACTTGTAACTAAAATACGTATGAAATCGCCCCAATTTTAATTGAGCGCGTGAAGATCAATGCTTGTACCTTCTCTGTATGAAAAGAAGCCTTTGCTCAACAGTAGGAAAATAAAAGGCTAGTATTATATTAGTCAATAAAGTACATCAACAACATATAATATGATTAACAATGGATTACAGTTGTGCTTAAGGCAATTACTTCTAATGTATATACCAATTACAGGTAAACAACATAGAACAGAAGATATTAATAAACTAGAGGTAAAATCAATCTTGCTGTTATAATGCCTCCCGTTCTTACGCAGTGTAAACGCAACGGTAACGCAGCGTCAACGCGACGTATTTTGGATACAATCATATGCAATGCAGCTTCTCTGTACAGGAAGTACGCTTAATGACAGCCGTGCGAAAATATTATACTTCATAATGTAGTAGCTTTCCCAACACCATAGATACTTTTACTCATTCAATTACGTCATCGTTCGATAAATCTTACCTGACGGCTTCTATAAATAATATAGAAGCAAAATAAAATACGGTATTTTATAAGAACGATGGTCGATGAGGTAAGGCTAGCTCAGCACAGTATTGAGAAACATAAAATCACAGTAACTAAAATTCCCGTGTTTGCAAATCTACGTCAACTTAGAAAGGCTGAAATTAACTAGATTTAATTCCTTTTTTTTATTTTGTATACGACGTTCAAAAATGCCTTAAAATGGCCTAATTGAAATAAATGATTTGACTATGATTTGAAGGCATGCAGGGTCGCCAAATATCGTTGAAGTTTTCTTAGAAACCGATGGATTTTTCAAATGTAATTTAATTTGAAAAGTAATAATAAACATTTCATTAATTTAGTTAAGTTTTAATCAAAGACATCCCTCGATTTCTAAGAAAACTTCAACTATATCTGATGACCCTGGATACATACCATCTCTTTTGTTGACTTTACATGAGATTCGAGCGCCTTAACGACTTAGCCATCACGACAAAATAAATACAACAACACATATATAACAGTACACGTGCGACAAAAACGCTTCACATCACGACGGTCTGCACGTACCCTAATAAACAAAAACAGCTGGCTTATATCAGCGTATGTTTCGCAACATGCATAAGTTCGCCTCGTCGCTTCGTCGGAGCTCGGCGCGGAGACTAAAGGATTACGTCGGAGAGACGGCTAGCATCCGGCTATTAACTAATAACATTATACGCGGTCACCACACTGCCTGTCAAGCGTGGCGAATATGGCGCAATTTTCCCTATATGAACGGCCATCTTGGATCTCCAGAACTAATGTGATCAAGCAATTTTTGCAATTAATTTTCACTGTCCCTTGTTATGGTCTTGGTTGTTTGTCGGTGTCGAACTGTTGATTTAATTGTCAGAATATTTTGTTATTTGTTTGTCTAAACACCTTACTATGGGTGACATAATTATCATCGAATTACTTCTTCCCTTCTCTGGACGCGAAGGGAGTGTCAGGCTTAAACTAGCTTAAACCCATCCGTATTCCTTCTATGCTCTTTGTATGAGTAGAGGCCTTAGTCCTGCAGTGGAACAACCATAGATTGGTATGCTACAAAACAAACACGAATATAAAAACCTAGTATACAAAAACGGGATATAAAATCACCCTATATTATGGTCTTTTAAAATTTCTGAGTATATATTGGTGATATTTTTTTGTTTATACGTACGGTAATTTTTTTATCCCGTTTTTGTATACTTGTGCGATGATTAAGGACTATATTAATTCTGATGTCTACGCAGATGAAGTCGCGTTCAAAAGCTAGTCTATAATATATACACGCTCATGATTGTACAAATAAATTCCAACCCGAAAAAACCCTTTTTTCGATCGATTTGTTTCATCTGGGCTACGCTACATTTAGAATGAAAACTTAGATGGTTGGAAAGTTTTCGTAGCGACACAGGTTTGGAGACTATTAATAAGCTTTAGCTGGTCAATGGCCGTGCGGGTCTTAAATAAATTAAGGTCATATCGTCGGTTTGAAACTCATTCATCTCTCATGGGACGTGACTCGTTCCGTATTACCGTGTATTAGTTTGCCGAGTCAGAGAAGGTGACTTGCTAAACCCGTCTACGCGTGGTGTACCAGTCACCTACTTACTTTTGACTTTTTAGGTGAATAAGCAAGAATCGACTGCCTCGTTAGTCTAGTGGTCGCAAGCGCGACTGCTGTGCATGAGGTCTTGGGTTCGATTCCCAGGTCGGGCAAAGTGTTATTCGGTTTTTCCATTAGGAATTTCTCAGTAGCAGCCTCGGAGTCTGGATTTGTTTGATTTGTTGAGTTGATGGCAATAGGCTCGCCCCCTATTACATGGGACTAAAAACATAAGTAGCGAAATGTGGGTGTACTAATTAATGGGTACACCTCTGCCTAACCCTTCGGGGATTACAGGCGTGATGTTATGTTATGTGAGCAAGAATCGAATTCGAGCTTTTTTTTGTGTTACAAAAATGGTTGTCACAATTCTTCTGAGTTTATTATTAAAAATATAGTAAGCTTCTGTCCGCGATTTTATCCATGTCAAAGTTGATGTAATATTACTCTATAGGTACCGTACATTTATCCGAAATAAGAAGTAACTTTAGTGCTGTTTCAGACTATAATCTCTGTGCCATCCAGATCCGATCAGCCATTCTGGCGTGATTGAATAACAAACATCCATGGATCTAAATTTTCTCATTTATATCAGTAGTAAGATTGGATACTATACGAATTTCTCAATAGCAGTTCAACATTTTGATTTGTGCCCTGTTGATTGGCAATATGCTCGCCCCACAGGACCAAAAGATAAGCGATAAAATGTGGGTGTATTAAGGTATACCCCTACTAAACCCTTTGAAGATAAAAGGCGTGATGTTGTTATGTAAAGTCCACTGGGACTCAGGCCTCTCCCATTACACGCCACAGTGGTCCATCTAGAGCCATTCTCATCCATTCACTACCACTTATCTCTCTGAAACTAAAATCGTTGCTCCACTTAGTATAAAGGGTTGAATTAATGCTACCTCATATTTAAACTGATATTTTAAAGATGTAAAGTTCGTTTGTTTATGTTTGTAGAAAGTTATTTCAAAGTATTAGATCCGATTATTAAAATTATTTTTCTAATAGAAAGTTGCTTTATTGCCGAGTGCCGGATGTTATTATATGGTACGCATAGTTGATTTTAACGCAGACAAAGCTGGAGGCAGAAATTAGTAAAAAATCTATAATATAAATAAAATTTAAGTGTCAATTTGTATCGTCAAAATAACAGCTTTTTACACGAAAATCTATATATATATATATATATTGTTTATCTTACTGTTTATTTCGGCTAATATTCGTAACGGCTTTTTTTTTAGGTGGTAAAAATCATCAAATGACTCCTTCCGCCCTGGGTGGGGCGGAAGGGACTGTCAGACTTTTACTGACTAAAAAACTACCCTGTTTCTTCTGTTGCCCTTTACGTTCCGGGGCCATGGTATCCTGTTAAGACATCCCTCAACCCCGGCAGAGCAACGTACAAAAGAGCAACTTACGCTACTTTTATTTCAGAAAAAGAATAAGATGTCCACGCAAAAAAAAAGAAACGTGCACGCAAACGAAGTCGCGTGTATAAGCTAGTTAATTAAATATAATACTCTCGTGTTTTGCGTGGAAACTGAAGTACCTAAATGTTAGGATCCTTTGGTCCATTCCTCTGAAAACCTCGTTTCCACTGTAATCTAGATTGGCTCGGAACCTACACTTTGAACATTAAGCCTGACTGTAAAACACTTTTGTTCAAATGGGGTTTCACTGACTGCAATTTGTAAAATACGTTACTACCTACGTACTCTTCAGTGGTTGATTATTTTTTTAAATAGGTAATATATAACAGACCCTATATGTTTCATGAATAAGGTCTAAGTTAATATGGATCAAACCATGGTAAAGATGTTCAATGGGCACGGAATAGGTCAATAGAAAAAATCCTTGCATAGGATACAAATTCCTAAAACTGAAAGTACGTAGCTAGGTAGTTATAAATAGGGATATATACTGCACTAAGTAAATGGGTTACTGGCTGAGAGAATAAATATTTTGTTCTAATTTTTGCCCGCGACTTTCTCCGTATAAATGCCGGTTATCGCAGACACAGACGAAGAACCTCTTTCAAAGAACAGAATCGTATCTACGCTACGGTACGATTCTGTTCTTTGAAAGAGGTTCTTCGTTAGGCAATGTCGCGCGACTTTACCACTGTTTGCGTACGGGTTGACCGCTCCGCCTGCCTAAACCTAGCGGCAAGATGGCTCGTTCGAAATCTAAAATCAACTACATACTAAAAAAAAGTAAAAAAAAAAAACTTTTTATTTACATATTATTCCCTTTTCTTTATCTTTTGAGCAGTAAGGTTTTACGACCCCACACACCCTAGTGTCTGAGTTTCTAAACCGCCTCAAGGGCCTCTGACATGGTTTAATATTATTGATTCGTGTTGAGAATCACTAGCATTTGACGAAGTTGGAAAACTGCACTTTGTAGACGATTTTAACACTTACTATTTTCTCCTTGTTCTAAACGTCAGATGGTGGCAAAAGCTCTATAAAAGGCAAAAGAAATAAAAATAATTCAACCTTCCACATTGACCTTCGCTTTTTCCATCAATCAATTAGTTCGCACCCTCCATAGGTACCTATCAAAAACAAGTACATAGGTAGTCGTTCATATCAATAGTAGGTATTATTAGGTGATGTTTGGCTGGTCACTTTTTTGGTTCGGGTTCCGTAAAAGATGCCAAATGGACCTACTTAGGATTCCGCTGTCTTTCTGTCCGTCTGTCACAGGATTATATCTTTTAAACCGTAATAGGTACATACTTTACAGATGATGTATTACTATTGGAGCTTATAACAACAAATATTCAAAATAGATTGAAGTCAATTAATACAATACAAGAAAAGTGCATTTTTTTGTTTTTGTAAATATTATACTGACTTTTATTGACTGCCTCGTTGGTTTGACTGCCTCGTTGGTCTAGTGGTCGCAAGCGCGACTGCTGTGCATGAGGTCTTGGGTTCGATTCCCAGGTCGGGCAAAGTGTTATTGGGATTTTCCATCAGGAATTTCTCAGTAGCAGCCTCGGAGTCTGGATTTGTGCCCGGTTGATGGCAATAGGCTCGCCCCCTATTACATGGGACTAAAAAAAGACATAACTGGCGAAATGTGGGTGTACTAACGGGTACACCTCTGCCTAACCCTTCGGGGATTACAGGCGTGATGTTATGTTAAATATTATAATTATAGTGCTACAGAGCCCTTTTTGTCCGAGTTCGACTCGCACTTTTTCGTGTACGCTAAAGGTAAAAATGTCACGTAACTCCTGAAAATAATCCAAGTAAGAAATTTTCCAAGTATTTTATTTTAAGGTGCCATATTATTTACGTGGAACCAAGGCAGGTTGATACGGGTTGCCGCAGTTGCTCAAAGCGACAGGTTGACGTTCGCCACGTTCGGTAACCACTCGGGAGCGATTACGTGTCTCCGGACATAACCGTTTATTTTATAAACGCTTTATTCTTTATCTTTTGGGAATCAGCCCTTTTGGGCGGTTTGGGTTAATATTAACGGTAATTACTTGGCAGTAATTATGCTTAACTGTTACAGTTATTGTCTGGGGGCCGTGGTCAAATTGTCGATAGACATCGTTTTTAGCGCCAAGGAAGCCATTTTTGTATGGTTACACGGATAATAATAATAATTAATGAAACGGGGAGGCGGATATAATACGTTTTACTCTCTTGATACATGCCACTAGGGCCGGTTGCGCCAGACATGGTTATCTTATTAATTCTTTGTTAATATGGGCCTATTATGTATAACGTATTATTTGTTATTTACCCTTATGTTGGCAACTAATCTAAGTAACTCTAAGTTAAGTTTTTATGGCCCCATGCTGGCTAGTAACCACGGCACGAGCTATTCTGGTAGCCAACCAACCAGTCTTATCAAGGAGTAACTAAGTAGTTACCCAATAGGTGCCGCTTACTGTGCCGTCATGGACTGCTGGAAACTTACCCTGTCTCTGCCCCCCAACTTAACCTACCCTATACTTGGGAATAGGCTAGGGAGATGATGATACCAGAGATTTTATAATTGACTGATCCATAACACTTAGCTATTAGGATTTTTTTACTACACATTACATAACGTAAACGTAATCCCCGAAAGGTTAGGCAGTGGTGTACCCATTAGTATACCCACATTTTGTCAGTTATGTTTTAAGTCCCATGTAATAGGGGGCGAGTCTGCCTAGCAGCCTAGGAGTCTGGATATTTGCCCGTTTGATGGCAATAGGCCATCAAACGGGCAAATATCCAGGCTCCTAGGCTGCTACTGAGAAATTCCTGACTGTAAAACCCAATAACACTTTGCCCGACCCGAGAATCAAACCCAAGACCTGATGTTACTACACAGTAGGAATTGTGAATTGGAAACTAACCTCAACACAGTTGGGAAAATGCAGATGATAATAATCATGAGCTATTTTAATGTCGAATTAAAACCACAAACAGTATGGAAATTGTTAATGACGCGGCGAAAAGATTATCTCGCACCCACTAATAGTGTTAATCTAGGAAGGATTTCATGAATATTATGTGTGCAAAGTCGCAACCAAACTGTGAGGTGTAGGAGTAATATAATGAAGCCAGTAACCTTATTAAGATCGTGTCAGCTAACAGTGCTAACACCTACGCTGTTTGGTTGGAAATTACGTATTTTGGAAGTTTTAAAACTTATCTATTCTTACAAGTGACTTTGGATTTGGGTTTAAGACTTTGTATATAAGTTTATGATCATGATTGTTATCAGCTAGACTTCTAGAGTACCAATCATATTATAAAGAAGTAAAGTTCGATTGTGTTTATGCTTATTAATTTGATAAAAACAATCTCTGGATGAAAATCCGTTTATAAAACATCACAGACTGCAAGATACATAATAATATTTCTATTCTTTTTATGTCATCAATTTATTATGTAAATCATACTATCATAATCTACTACAATTCATCATTATCATATCAGCTGAACCACGACCACTGCTGGTTGGCCTCCGTCACACACACAGCCACAGGTCCCGCGCTGCCTGCATCCAGTGGTTTCCTGCGACCTTCACAAGTCCACTTCGTGCGGGGCCTTTCCACACTGCGCCCTCCGGTAACGTACGTGGTCGCCACTCGAGAGCCTTATTACCCCAACGGCCGTCTGCTCTACGAGCTATGTGCCCTGATCACCTGCCCTATATTGCGACTTGAGTTTCGCAATTTGGAAGGCTATGTTGGTTATTTTAGTTCTTCTATGGATATAATCATTTCTCTATTTTTTATAAAATAAAAAAAACTGAATAGCACACATTTTTAATATCCTTTCTAGAACACTAAAGCATAAAAGCAGGCATCCTATTTCTCTCATACAGAAATTTACATAGAATGAGCATGTACCGCAGTTGCTAATTTGCGAGCGTGTTGATTAGATACTGTGCTCATTCCGTTCACTCTGCAGTATTACAAGCCTGGAGCTACGAGCTGTGTGGTACGAATCAAATTACCAAGAGAAATAAGGGTTGTATCTAACCAAACATAGTTTCTTTTTTCAATTAGGCATCTAGCTTTGACGTAAATAATACACAAGCCAGCATTAAGATTGATTTTTTGGATAATTTAAAAAGAACAAAAATCGAACTACTATCAGTCGGATTCGCTTACGATGGATCCGGAACACTGTACAATATAAGCATTAGGTACATACGAAAAAATCTTTCAAATGGATCTTACTTTGAGTGCGGGAGTCCAAAATATATTAAACTTAGGTATATTTTGTTACCTAGGTAATTGGTAGCACAATTGAAAGCGCATAATAATTAGTAGTGTTAATGATCAGGTATGCAAAATAAACATTCTATTATGTCATATCATACATAACATCTAAATAAATTTATCTATTAGAAGTTATGGTGGAATAATGCACCCCGAAAACAACACTCTTTTTTTCGATAAATCGTGTAAAACAATGCTTTATTGGGATTTGACCTTAGTCTAATCAAAATTTTATAAAAATCGGTTCTGTAATTTAGCCGTAAAAGCGTGTCAAACAAATAACCTCACTTTTACGTTTATAATATTTAGTGACTCAAAATCTAAGAATGATTATTGTTGTTATAAATAGTTACTTATATATTACTTATTTTTCCCCTTTTGGGCATCTTTTAGGAAGTCAAGATGACGTCATACATAAATTAAAGGGTTCACAAGACATCGCACTTTTCATTAAGACTTTTTTTTATGAATTTCACTTCGCTCTTTTTGTGCATTAAGCCAATGTCCCTTTTAAGGCCTACGTAGACCGGGACGGCATGGCAAGAGATTTAATTTTAGAAATTCAAACGTATTGTTATAGAAATACGACATAAATTGCTATGCTTTAAAATGATGCCGAGGCATTCCTTTCGATGCCACGGAATCATTTTACAGCATAGCAATTTATGTCGTTTTTCTATAACAATACGTTTGAATATCCATTAGTAAAAAAATAAATCCTTTGCTATGCCGTCCGGTTTGCGTAGGTCTTAAGTCGGTATTCTTTTTGCTGAAGAACACAGGGATACAGAAACTAATTATGTAATTTATTGTGATGGAATTTTGGTTCTGACGGATAAAGGATCAGAAAATTGAAAACTCGGGACAAATGTCGGTTTTATTAAACGGTGTCTAGAAAGAGGCGATTTTTTGGCTAATATTTTAGTTAAGAATTTAATTTCGACATTTCCATGAATTCAAGCACGATAAAAAAGTGCCTCGGAGTCTGGATTTGTACCCGGTTGAGGACAATAGGCTCACCTCCTATTACGTGGGGCTTAAACATAACTGGCGAAATGTGGGTGAGCTCATGGGTGCACCTCTACCTAACCCTTCGGGGATTACAGGCGTGACGATATAAAAAAAATGTGTTACAACAATTCTTGCACGCTTTACATAATGCACAAGGATTCTATAATAATTTGTAACATTACATAAAAATAATGTTATTAAAGTGTTCTATGCTATTCGTTTCTAATTTCAAATTGATAATACGACTATCTTATAGATATAATTCTATAGGATAGTCGTATCATTTTAAGTAACAAGCACAGTTAGTATCATTCATTGTTAAAAATAAAGCAATTAATCTAAAAAAAATATGCAGTCTGAGAACCGACGTCAGGAACGAAGTAGAATATAATAGAAAGAGACAGAGAAAAAAGAGAGGGGGCGAAGGTCGCCCGGAGAGCCTTGACGCTTTTTCCTTACGTGACGATTTCGTTTCGTTTGTAAACTTTGTTCCAATAAATATTAAGTACGAAACGGGTGTTCCAAATTTACAAAAAACGATCGTTTTCACGTTACGTTTACTCCGCGCTCGTGTCGGGTCCTATAATTGTACTGTTAACATTCTTGACGTCGCTACATAGATTCTATCTGTGCGTCCAAGTATGCGTCACACAATCAACGATCGACCTTTTGAATCGGAACTTCATGCTAAAGTTTCGTCGACTAAGCGTATCGGAATGTATTAGATTTCTCGAGAAGTTCACAACGACTGCAGTTGAAGACAAGACATTCACTGTTTTAATAATGAGGATTCTTTGGACTAGTTGTCACGGACGTCTGTTATGTGGTGAGCACTCAACCGTTAGGATACGATTATAATTCTGCAAAAGTATTGGTTGTACATGTTCCCGACTACGTTTTACAACATTTAGAGAACAAAATATAACAGTAATCACCACACACCTCTACCTAACCCTTCGGGGATTACAGGCGTGATGTTATATCATAAACAATAATAATACCAGCTTAATTTTCTCTCGACAATGGCGCGCTGGGCTACGGGATCGCGCTGGATGCAAGCCGCTTCCAACCAGTCCTATAGGAAATCTGTAGGGGAGGCCTATGTTCAGTAGTAGACACCCCACGGCAGACGATGATGAACTGCAGAGAAGACATGAGTATTAATCACCACTCTTGCTAAAAGCGGTTCGGTGATTTCATACTCATACATTATACTCTTATACTCACGCCTTTTTCCCATGGGGGTATGAAAAAACCACACAACGCCACCTGCTGCGATCCTTACATACAATTTCGTACTTATATTTCTTATATGTCTAGGTTTCTTCACGATTTTTTCCTTACCGCAACGATGTTAGTGATGTCCAAAAACTCACTTACTAAGAAAGTAAAAAGATCAACAGCTTTACGAAACATGGGGGTGTCACACTAAAACTTCCATACTTTGTGCTTTACTGCGAAACACCTAACGTAAAAACCCAATAACACTGTCCCCAACCTGAGGGTTTGTTGGAGGGGAAGTTTGTGGGTTCGGGTTTGTGGTTGCAAGCAAAAACGCTGAGCATAAGGAGGAACCCGTACTTAACGCTTTTACCACAAGACCAACAAATCACCATAACAGAAAAACACGCAGTACCAATCAAGCAAATCCGAATGAAACTCAAAATCATAGCGTAAAGACCGCATCTGAGGATCGTATAACGATTCCAACTAAACAATAACCGTTGGCTACAAGCCGTAACACCACGGCATGAAACAAAGGAACTATGTTATTCCAACGCTTCAGATAAATGTAGAATAGAAGGTATTAAATACGGTCTTCATGTTTCACTGGAATATGATTATTTGTAATAGACAAAGAGATATACCGACATTTTAGGTTGACATTGTTTTGGTAAACCAATGCGGAATGATTCTTGGGTGTTTTGTTACTCTATATCTGTGACTATTTAATTTACAGATTTCAATTAGGTACTTACTTTTAATAGAACTGATTTTCATGATAAGCAAGCGAAGGGATTGTCTTAAATCATCGACTCGTAAAGAAGAAGAAGCTAGTCTGATTGTCGGATACCATAGAATTAGAAAAAGAAAATAATATGCAGAGACTACAATCTTAGAGTATTTTTTTCCATATTCTCTAGAGCAGTAGTTCTTAAAGTTGACTGGATCGCGACTCATCTAACAAAAAAATCCAAATTAGAGACTCACCGCTTGATTTTCATAAAATAAAAAGTGAAAATTCTTTAGGATTGGTGACAGAAATAAAATGCCGAAATCTTAAAGAAACCTCTTCTTTTTTTTAATCTTATTTTAAAAATTAGCATGCAAACATATTCTTTTACTTTTCGCCATCTTATATATTCTCTCTCATACACTCATCCATCTCATTCACTTTCTGCTTCATTCAGAAACTTATTAAGACAAAAACAAAAAGAAAATTCATACACAACTTAATGGATAAAAGACTGTTCAGAGCCTACCCTTTATTAGGCGTATGGGTACTTTGGAAACCTGTGCTCTAGAGTATTTGCTTATTTTAACCCTAAAGTATTAAGTGATTTCATTCGTAAAATAAGACAACAGTCTAGGCTGGTCTGTACCATATTCATCACCATATAAACTATACATAGGCTGGTACAAGAACAGTCCCAATTTCGTCCCACAATTTTGAATACATCTTGTATTATAAAGCCTGTCAGGCACAAGTTTCTAGGTGAATGATTTGAAACTGAAAGACGACGGGAAATTGGAGCAGGGTCTTCATCAATACCCCTGAATATACGTATTGTTTAATACCTACATTCGGCGTTAAGAGATTTTAGCAAAAGATATGTCGTCATCGTCTGATTCTGAGCAATTAAAATTAATAAAAGCCTCTTATCTCTAATCAGCTTTTTGTCTTAATCCTTAGTTAAGCTTGTTTGGTACCTTAAAAAAGTCTCATTACTTTAATCTTTATTCTGGGATTTTATTCTTGTTCTTTTTCTTTAATTTAATCTAGAAAAAGGACTGTCTGAAAAGTTCTTTTGTCTAGTTTCGTACTAAATTCGTCTCAAAATGAGTTGATTTAAATTTTCAAGTCGATCTTGAAGCGACCATCTGAGCCTAAGCTTTATAATAATAGTATAGATGTAAAGTCGAATCCAAATATTCCGTTAAAAAAAAATTGGCCCTTTCGGGGGAGCTACCCCCATCTCTTAAAATCATATTATTTTAATATTACTTTGCGTTGGCCTTGCCTTTGCCTAGAGTTGGAAATCCACCAATAAAAATCACAAAGTTACATTAAAATGGTACTGTTTTAAGAGATACTACCTACTTATAATTTAAATACATAGTTTCGAAATCAACAAAACAAAGGAATTGAAGCTTTGTTTTCAGATGAGCAGCATATTTCCCGAGGCGTATCGACCGACCTCATTAGTAGCTCAAATTCGAAACTAATACAACTTTATGGTAACCTACCTATCATATTATATACTAATAGTGTTACAAAATCTATGCTCGAGTAAGTACGCTTTCCGTTAGTATTAATATGTGCAAGTTGGCAACATCACCTGGTGTGCCAGCCTTTCCCAAAGTGGGCGAAAACGCCCCCTTGTGAGCGCTGCAGGCCTAAAGGGGGGCGTTAAGAGACTCAGAAAAATAATCAAGGCGTTGTGTAGAGGCTTGGGGGAGATTTGCAATTTCATCTACTAGGTGATTTTTTAAGTTGGTAGAAAAATGTGGGAGCTAAAAAATAGTTTATTCTTAAAGTGGGCAGTAGACAAAATAAGTTTGGGTACCCTTGTGGTATGCCAACCTACTTGTATCTACTTCTAGGAGACATTGCCAACGTATATTGCGAACTTAGCTTCATGCTTTGTGACGTTATTGACTTTATTAATTACTAGCGTCTGCCTGCGACTTTGTCTGCGCCGAAGTTAAGTAATATAAATAATGTTCTATCAGTAAATGAATATTTATGTAATCTTGCGTTGCGTCCTATAAGTATCTATTGTTTGCTTTCTGAGATGGTACCTAAACTTTTTTACCTCAAACGAAATAAATGGAATCCTTATAAGATTACTTTTGTCTGCCAGCCACAAATAGGTATTTTTTATGATCTATCTACATATATGCAACGTAAGAATTTGAATTTGGGACAATATTACATCAGTCTTTTTTTTTTGTTACATTTATTTAGTTTCGATTTTAAGTGTTTCTAACTGCCCGAAAGTCTGACAACCAGTCTTACGCAGCTACTGTGTTGAGGAGGTCAAGGTCACATAGGCAGTCGCTCCATGTAAAATACTGGTATTCAGCTACATCCGGTAAGACTGGAAGTCGCCCCTCACATACTTGGAAAAAGGCTAGGCAGATTGATTGAACTGCCACGGATCACCCTTTTTGCAAATTGTATGGGATTTTTTCGTACAGTCCACGAAAATGATAGGTATCGAGGGTCGTTAGAAATAGTTGAAGTTTTCTTAGTAACCTAAGGATGTCCTCCGTTGAAACTTAACTTAATTAATGAACTGTTTATAATCTACTTTTTAAATTAAATTACATTTGAAAACATCCATCAGTTTCTGTCGGTCTTTTGTTGACTATACAAGGTTATGGGTTCGCAACCGGGCACGGACCACCGATAGTTCTGTTTCAGCCTTTCTGAGATGACGTAGATTTCGGAACTCGAGAATTTCAGTTACTGTGATTTTATGTTTAAAATAAAAAAAAACGGTATCTCTTTTGTTGACTGTACATTAAAGAGTATTATTTTCATCAATTTCGAAAGCGATAAGCTTTATGGGGCGCTGCGAGTGAAACACCGTGCTCAAATAATTCTTCGTGATCCTACATCAATCTTTTTTCATCCCCACGTTTCTTGGCCGATAGCCAAGATTCGCAAGGAACTGTTCGTGCGATTATTGACAAGCACAGAATCCTTTCATCCATGATATTATGGTGAACGCTCCCGATTTTCGGAGATCGACTGAAGACTTTCAAATTGATCTTAGTTCTGGCAAAAAAGGCTAAACCATAATCTCTTTGTAAATTAACTGTGTCAAACTTATTTGATGTGTCGAATGTGTAATTTTATTAGGCAGCGATAAGTATAATGTACGTCCAAAATTAAAATACAAATAAAAAGAAAAAAATATTTTTATTGGTTTCGGCTAATCTCCAAAACGTCTGAACCGATTTTGATGAGACTTTCAAATAGCTGATGTTATAATGAGTAATCTAGACTACTAGACGTTCACGGTGTGCCACCGACGTAATACAAGACCAAGAATAGAACCTCTAATTACACGTTACGAGTTTAGTGTCACAAAGTTCAAAATTGATCAACATTTTGATGAAGACGCTGCCTACCAGAAACTGATAACTATATTAGGGATTCCAGTTTGTGGGATAACTAAAATTAGATCTTACGTTATATTCAGATTCTCAAGGAATTTATGTTCGATCACGTCTACATTCCTGTCAATCTAAATATAGGTACTAATATAGTAAAGCTAAAGGGTTAATTTTTGTTTATTTAATGCGCCATTTATGGAGCTATCAGTCGGATTGAAAAAAATGTTTTTGTATAATATGATAGTCAGATTTATGAGAATGTATAGGCAACATAACATCACGCTACGACCTATGGAAAGCAGTATCAAAAACGTAATTCGTAAGCGAGTCGAAAAACCACGCGAGCGATGTCGCGGGCAGAAGTTAGTGTTATTTATATATATTTTTAATATTAAAATTATATAATTTTATTAACCATTCATTGTTATTTTGTATTCATTTGTTAAGTTTCTGTTGACTAATAATTTTGAATCCTATTAATAAAGATTTAAAAGAATTGACACACTCGAAAATTTGTTCAAAAGTACCGAGTTGCAAATTAGTTGCCTGTATACCAAATAGCTTGTTCAACTGTACCTATGCAGAAAGTACTACCCAACCTTTTCTTCGCCGAAAACAGCAAACACGAAAAATCCAAAACAAAACACAGTTGCGTTGCAGTGTTGACAAAAAGTTATAGGTACCGTAAATTCATGCGTTCCAATAAATTAATTACCCCAAAGTAAAAGCAATAGTAACAACATAAATCATAAACACACAAGAACGGAGAAAATGGCGCTCAATATTTCTGTCACACGAGTGATAAGAAGTTATTAATGTGTATGAAAGAAAACAAGTAAAGACCGCTGTTTGGTTACGGATATTTTATATTTATTACGACATTGGATAAACAGTAGCAAAGATTATCCCTTATAACTTTTTATTTGACTTGTTTGCGGGATGAAACAGAGATAATGGAAAAAATAGGCAGCCTTTATTAGGGTAGCCACACCATCTTGGCTTGGTCATTTATTTTCATTCGCCAAACTAAACTAGATATTTGGCCAACAATATAATGCAAAGCGAGCGAGTGGAATGTATAAATAAAAATTTAACTCTCAATACAAGATGTCAGTACCGACGTCATACACAACTTTAGCAATTTCGTTCAAAATTCCATCTAAAATTTCCAAAGCGATACGACATATTTTTGCAGAGTTTGTGCAAAGTTGTGCAAAAATATGTCATCCCATCTACTACGATTATCCAAGTTCCCTTGTTAGTATTCAGTACGTGTTTCATTCGGAATCAACTTTTAAAGTATTCTTAGCGGGGTCTAAAACCCCGGTCACACAAATCCGATTTTAACGAAACACAAAAATAGAAAGATAAAAACTTTCATCCGCGTTAAAAATGCATTTTAAAACCCGGGGAGCACTACTTTTAATCCGCTTGCAAAACTTTAACCAAAAGCAACTTTATAGTTTCAAAATCCTAAAAGCCGAAGGCTGACAAAACTCGTAGAGACATCCGCGAATACTTTGTATTATGACATTATTAGTAGCCTTCGTTTTTAATTAGGTTAAAACTGTTAATTGAAGACATTTTTTTGCCGTGACGTGACCTGGCAATGTATGAAACCAAATATTTAGGGTTATTTATGAGGCTATATATCAAAGGGTGACCTGACTCTAGGTGGATGCCTATTTTGTTATACGAAAAAGAATATTTTGCGTTTATCTGCGGCACGGCTCCCGTACGTGTAATTACACTGTATCGCAATATATCCTATTTAGGGGCCCGGGACGACAGTATTGGTATCGAATCGATATTAATACGAGTCGTGTTTATTACCTTCAATTTTATTTGTTCAGAACATGTTTTTATTCTGTGCGATGAACAAACAATGTGGATTGTCTCGGTTTATATTCAATCATCCTTAATACCTTTTATTTTATAAGAACATTGTATATACGAAATTTATTCCCTGTTGTGTCGTTTTCGTTTTACTTATTCGTAAATTAATTTTTCCATGCAACATGAAAGGCCTGTAAATCTTGGTCTACATCTATTATAATTTTCGCCCATTTCCTTAGGCTTTCAAGATTTATGTGAAAAGATTTCTGATAGTATTTTTTTTCTAACATTTTCTAACAGTATGAAAGTAAGTTCAGCTACTATAAAATTAGTTATAGACTATCATTTCTTATCGGAACCTATTAAACTTAAGCAGTTAAGAAAGCTTTTAGAACACTATTATTAACTTCATATTATCCTATCTTAGTAATATATAACACAGAACGGCTCTTCCAATAATGTCTGAATAATTTTCCATGCAAAACTTTTATCGCAATCGAAGTAGAAACTTGTGAATTAGATGGTAAATGTTTTCGAAATAAAACGTGACTTTTTCCGTTGTTCCAGATATTTTCACTACGAGAATGGAGCAAATCACCAAATACTTGATCATCATCGCATCACTAATGACTGTCAAGTTCACAGTGACGGGAAGCAAGAATGAAGATACTCAACCAAAAATGGAAAGACTTTATTATTCTCCTGTGTTTATAAACGTTTGCGACATCGTCGACCGCCGTTCTAAAGTGCACTGTTATTGTGACAGTAACAAACCAAAAATAGCCACCAGAGCAGATTGTTGGGTATTTAGTGGAGGAATAACAGAAGAAGACCTCATCTGGCCCAGTTTTTCATCGCAGTCAGAAATTGAACATCTAATGTTTAACGTTCGATCAGACGACGCTCTGACATTTATTCCAGCAAAGGCTATAGTAAGACTGGACAAACTGAAACATATCTCTATACAATTTGGAACGATCAAAAGAATCCCACCGTACGCATTCACGAACTCATCGACAGTCAGACAAATCGTCTTGAAATCAAACAAGATCACCACATTAGAGAAGCACTCGTTCTCACAAATGATGCTGCTATCAAACTTAAGCTTGGACGAAAATCAAATATCAGAATTAAAGAGGGACGTGTTTTTTGGATTACCGAACCTTCATGTTTTACATTTATCGAATAACAATCTAAGTTTGATACACGAAGGTTGTTTTAAACACTTGAATAATTTAATAGAACTCAATTTGGACTACAATTACATATCAGTAGTGACTAGGGAAATGTTGGAGGGACTTGAAAATCTTTCTCGATTATATTTGAGAAATAATAAACTGACGATGGTTGGAAATTTGGCTTTCAGCGAACTATGGGGATTGAAAGAGCTGATGCTAGATAACAACGCGATAGAATACATATCAGAACGAGCGTTCGGTGGGCTCACGCAGCTGAGAAAATTGACGTTGTCCGGTAACAAGCTGACAACATTCTACGAAGATATATTGGAGGATATAAGGAGCCTCGTCGTATTAGATTTGAGGTACAATATGTTGGAAGTGATATCGTACGAAACTGTTCGGCCAGTGGTAGAGAATGACAAATCTGCTTCAACTGCAGTTTATTTGGAAGGTGAGTTAGAACTTTTGTTATTTATGGCCCTAATACCGACTATTAAACCGAATATACGAGCGGCTACGTCACGAATGACTTTCCATCCGTGAACACCCGGTGCGTATAGGGTTTTGAATATTTTATTCTCTGAATACCGTCTAATGCAAAATCCGATTACTTTAGTACCTCTTTGTTTTTGCTCAAATCTCCTTGTGAATAAGAAAATATAGAAGTAGGTTTTGTATATTATTATATAAGATGTGGTCTCTATGAAGTCAAATAATATGAACATCCTGTGAGTGGGAGCTATCACGTGCGGGTAACATGTATTGTCACGTTGAAACAATATAACGTATGTCTATATGTGAATATTTCATATGAATATTTTTAGTCTTTATCATTACTCACATCACTGTTTCGTGACATTAAATCAATCGTATGTTCAACAAAAAAAAAAAAGAAAAACACGAAAACGATCATAATAACAGTCATGAACCCATTACACAGAATTATCTATGCTCATACAAAATAAATGCTTGAAAATAATAATTGAAAGCCTTTAAGCGATGGATTGATAGCAGTAATGTTGGTAGTTTAGGCAGTTCCAAAGAATTTTATAAGACCAACGCGCACGAAATAACAAAGATATTTGAAAACAAAGAATTTGGTTGAGACAAAGAAATAAACGAATTTTTGTAGTTTGAAAGGGTTCTATCAATTTAAGCTGCTTGACTGATGCGATGTAGGGATATTGCGGGCGTCGTTTTGAACATGGCCGTTCGGCGTTTGCCGTCTTGCAGTTGTGGGTGATCGGTGTCGCAAGGCGCATCAATTGCCAAAAAAAAAACAAATCACATATTTCAAATAAACCATGAACAGACACTTTTAAATTATCAAGGGGGCAGTTAGTCAGATAACTGAAACTAGTTGTTCATTCCAAACACTAGGTTTCTATGGAGAATTACGAGCAAGAAACTCAGTTTAAAGAAACAACCGCCCGTGTGCAGTACGACACTGGTACCGCATACGCTTTTATTGAAAGAGTTTTAAAATAATAGCAGTGAAATGGGGAATCATTGTACCTATCAATTTCACCGTCGTTAAAAGGAATATACTGAAAACAATGTATGGAAGATAGTTTTGAATTTAGAATTTGTTAGTGGTGTCGATTCCTTTGTTCACAAACTAGACTAAATTTAGAGAATCGACATCTCTTACTAACATACAGCGAAAGGAAAGGACGGTGACATTAAAAAACTAAGTTAGCGATGTCAACTTAGTTTTGCCTTGAACTTTTCCGTATTTTTAATCCATACGTTTTAAGATGTCAACTATAATTGTATGGATATGTCAGATTGACTAAATTTGACAGCCCTTATTAACATTAGTCTAATTTTAGTTATGTTTGTGACCAAGGGAATTGGCAATATTGTGACCTCTTTCCTTTTGTTTAGATTAATGGTTAAATCGTTTACAATTTATCAATGTTTGATAAACTTCAGTTTCCTGATTCAGTAATTCTTTTCTACCGTAGTTTTCGTAAAAGAAAAGTATTTCTGTGAGTAAATTCAGTACAACAGTACGTACTTGTACTTAAGCACAAAAATAAGACGTTGAAATATATATTCAGTCATTTACGTGAGTGTTTCTTGTGAATATTGTAAAAGCTTGCTGTAATAATGTAGGATAGAGCAGGACGAAGAAAATGCCGAATCGAGATTTCTCGCTCCTAAATAAATTCCGAATGTCAAACGGGACAGTGTTCGGAATGTTAAATGGTTACAATTGAAAAAAGAAACGATACTAATTATTAGTTTTCAAGTTTCATGAACCCAGGAGAGTAAGTCTAGTAACTTTTAGGAACGTTAGCATTCTAAATTCAAAAAACGAAAAACGCCTTTATTTTACCTACAATTTCGACATTGATTGTTGCTGAGATGAAATAGCGACTTGAACAAAATTTATTTGATGTTTATTTAAACTTTATGCAACAAAAAAAGTACAAAGGCGGACTTAATGTCTTAGGTATTATCTACCAGTCAACCAAAGGTAGTGAAGTGAAGAAACAATCGTATAAAAATCGCATTAAAATTGGCCTTCTGAAACAGTTCAACTTTTTATTTCTCAAGCAGAACTTGAAATAAACTTCAACGGAATTGAGAAATCAATTTCCCAGCCATCCGGTTATAATGATTGACATTACAATCAACTGTTGAAACGATAAAGGCGTCCGGCTCCAAATATAAAGCAATACCTTTGTTCCTCGACCAATATTTTTATATCTATTTAGTGTGGGTACGTGTGCCCGCGGTAACTTATAACTACCAATTCAATTTTGTAAGGGTCG
Source organism: Hoplodrina ambigua (assembly GCA_949774945.1). Classification (NCBI taxonomy): domain Eukaryota; kingdom Metazoa; phylum Arthropoda; class Insecta; order Lepidoptera; family Noctuidae; genus Hoplodrina; species Hoplodrina ambigua. The sequence continues at coordinate 4,073,095 of OX458976.1, forward strand.
GCCTGATCTGCGTGGTCATCGGAAACGTGTGAGCTCTAGAGGGCAACTCGGTACCGCAAACGATTTGAATCGATTATTGATTCAATTCTATATTGCTAAATGTGGGATTTTCTCGCTAAGGAAATATAAATACAAGGCTCCTTGGTGTATTGCATGAGATTTAAATAACCAAATTTTAGCGTTAGCAAAAATCACCTTCATTTATTTTCGTTGTTTTCTTTAGAAAGTTCTTATTGGAGCAAAAACTAAATTGTAGTCGTAAGCTAAGAATACAAGTGTTAAAGTCGTACGTGTTTTCGCCAAGTACTTGTAGGCCTCGGTAAATTAAGACTTCGCATTTACACGTAAGATGTTAGGACCTTTTTCTGAGTTAAGAAAAAAGATTACATCCCACGAACTTACATTTCTTTAAGTGCTCTTAAAACGTGCTATAGGTAAGGACAATCCACTATGAGTATCATAATGGAATTGTCTCGAAATAGCATCACAAAGAGAATCAATAAGAGTAACAACGTGTGCACAGCACTCGAAGCGTCAGCGACGCCAAATATATAGGCGGGTGACACTTGCAAACGACACTTATATCTCAATCGCATTTTGATACACAATTTCGGCTCCGAAAGATACACAAATCCTTTTATTTCTTGCGTTTCATAGACATCGCGTACGTAAATCACCTTTCCACCGTTGGCAGGATTGCACCTATATTTTGCCGAGCGACCCGATAAATTTGGCCCGTCCTACCATCGGGAAATAGCTTTTTATTCGCAAACCCGTTTGTTTATTACGTGTTTTGTGTGTTGTATCGGATACAGGTCGCTTATTTTATTATTCACGAGTGGGTTTTGTGACTTATTTGTTTATTTTTATATTACTTTTCTCGTTCCGCTAGCGAGTTTTATATTCTTCTTACTGTGAATAATAAGTTGTGAATGCTACATTAAAATTTTTGGGACTTACGCCCCGTCGTAAAGAGGGAAAACTTTTCGTGGATGTTGTCTTTCTTTTGTAATAATAAGAGTTTATATTCGATGCGAAAATTTCTTAATTTATTTTACTTGTAGCGTTTCAATAATAAGAGATAAATATTACGCGTTCAGAAATCTCGAAAGTCATTTTCTTTTTTATAACTCATTGTCTTCTGAACATAAAATACAAAAATGATTACTTAGTTTTGGTGGACCACTAATAAAAGGGTTTTTTAAAAGAATATTTTTATTAATTCAATTAAGATTTTAACGGTTGACCCAACAGTTAATTTAATTCAATTAACTGCATCAAAGAAACTTTTAATTCTAATAACTCACCTTCAAAACAATTTTGAAAATTCGTTTCCGAGAAAACGTTTCTCCGTCGAGTTTCATTTTCTCAATTAAATTTCGAGAATTAGAGGAACGGAACTTGGGTATTTCTTAACTAACTGTGGAATAGGGGGCTAACCCATTTGCCAGCAGTCGGTTAAGCTAAGCGGCTGTCCGCAGGATTATTGTGGAAGCGAACGCTCGACGAACAATATCGAAAACAGTTTTTCATTTCAAGTAATCTGGGCTTTCAGCATTCGTTCTGGCTCATCGATGTAGATTTAACTTAGTTTCGGTTCGCCGATGTTCGTAAAGTTTGGGGTGTCACAAAGTTTTTTTTCGGAAGAAAAAACTCTTATAAATTGGGATTAGAATAATGTGCTTTTAAGAAGGCGACATTCTCTGTTATTGTTTGTCAAAGCATCTACTTATATATCTTCGTATTGCCCGAAAACGTTCAGATTTCTGCCTGTATAAGCATTATTTACTGTCGTGATGGCACATGCAAAAAAGCAAGAGAGAAAGGAAAGCTACCATTATAATTTTTCTATTTCATAAAATTAGTACTTTCTAAGTCCATCTGGGACGTCAGTGACATCAGTGATGGATAACAGCGTAAGGAAACCGAGACTTAAAATTTTTATAAGTCTGAAATCGCCAATCCGCCTTGAGCAAGCGTGGTAATTAATGCTCATGCCTTCCCTATATGTATGAAAAAAATAGGCCTTTACCCTGCAGTGGAAAAATAATAGGCTGTATTAAGGGACCTCTGCGAGATGGCTTCGGCTCTACATACTCCTTTCCGATCAGGGACCGAGTTACATAAAAAAATAAAATAGGCTAGCATTAGAATAATTATTACTTACTAAATCCTCAATATAATTGTCGTTTCAAACGGTAAACATTTTGTTTATGTAAACCATACTACATAAGCTCAAACTAAACAAACTTCCCTTATGTAATTATTAGCGAATGTAATATTCCGGTATCGTGACGTTGGAGATGAAAATGGGGGATGCGAGGCACTCTAGGTACTTCTAGCCCCCCATTAAGATTCATCTCGGCTTGACGGAAACTATACGGGTAGTGATACAGGCACGTCACTTTGATAAACTAATTTGGGCTGATTGTGCACGTAGCTTTATGTAATAGGTTCGTCTTAGGGCGATAACACACTGTATCGAATGCCAAGACTAGTCTTTGGTAGTAAAGACCTTTTAGTCTTTTGTAAGCACCAAAAATCTTTTCTGCATGGTATGTAAAACGACAACGAAACACAGTCATAATAATATTATATATATTAATATATGTACCCCAAATTTCACTGGAGACTAATCGAGTACAAAGGAGATATTATAGTACACATGTGTGTGCGCAAACACAGGTGCACTCCCTCATCCTCACTTACAAATTTCGGGCCGCCACTGAGAAATCCCTAATGGAAAAAATCTAATAACTCTTTTTGACCGATCTAGGAATTGAACCTAGGATCCCACAAGTCCAACGGGGCAGTAAACTACGCATACTGACCACCAAACAAAGTCGCTTTGAGCAAAAATATTGCCCATATATCTCTAGTTCGTTTACTTACTTTACCAATCGACTTGGTAGCGACTATTTGTCCAGAATACCCCTCCAGCGGGGCGTGCCTTCTCGATCGCCATTTTTCTTCCGCCAGCTATCTGGTGGAGGCAGGGCGCTGCGTCGGCTACTCTGATAAATCCTCTACGGAATGCAAATAAAATAGATCACTGACACAAATAAAATTATTTTCTGAATAAAAGGTTCGAATAATTATTCTTTGTTTGTCTTCTATCTGTACGAACAACGGTGAGTTTTTGAGCCTTTTTTTATGAATGTATTGTATTTCTGGGTCCAGGAAAGGTGTTAATTGGAAATTATGGAGCTTGAAGTTACGGGGACATTATAAATTAGAAACTTTTTCGTTTTTTGTCGGGCTTCGTTTGTTTTCCTGTGGGTTTCACGTGCCGTAAATCACGTTGTTGCGTAGGTACGTATTTATATCGTTAAATAGAAAACAGTTTTACTTCCTAACAGTAGGCATATTTACTAAACATTCAACGTGATTTTAAATTAAAAATATACCATAATATTTACGTTACACAGTTCAAACTCCAATGTCGGCTACACTTCAATTAGAACTGAGTAACGTATCAATATTTTTTATACCAATACAACTAAACACTCAACGTGATTTTTAATTTAAAAAATACCTAAATATTTACGTAACACAGTTTAAATTGCAATGTAACCGTACCGTATCAATATTTTCATACCAATACATCTCCCTGACATAATTGCCTAACCGAACGCACAAATAAAATATTGGTCACACGCATAAATTCCAAATTTGAAATTTCGACAGAAAATCTATCCACAACTAATAAAAAATGCTCAATTTACAACATGTGACGCATAAAAAACGACTGGCAGCATTTTTTATTTTTGATACCGCCATGAAATATAGGTACTATAGAGAAAATAGCTTTTTTTTTTCAATGCTGTCAGTGACGATAGCTCATTAATGTGTAGGGCAAATTAACTTGCTCGTAACTCAATTTCCGTGAAACGTCGCGCGTCGGTATTGTTAAATTAGATACCAATATTGCTATTCAGTGTAAGGGATCTGTTATTTGTATGCAAATTATTCCTCCCTATTTAAAAAATAACGGCTAAAAAACGAATACAGGTAGGTACATAGTTATCACTGTCAAAGTGTTGGCCAATTTTTGTGACAAAGAATCAGCATTGACACGTTGTATGGCAATGTTGATTCTTTGTCAGCTGTCAGCCTTCTAAATAGGTACTTACTTATTCCGATTGACAGTATGGTGTATAAATGTATTAACGTCCTATGAGCTTTTCCCCCTTTTTTATATTTTGTACGAAATATTTTGTAGCCCGGTATCGGGAACAGAGAATTATTAATATTATTTTAAGTCTATGTCACCTCATAAGTTATGTACATAGCAAATATTATGTTTAGCGCCAGCCGTGTCCTTAATTTCGACAAGGGTAGGTAGGTATGTGTCCTATCGTGTCTCGACAGTTTGCTAAATACGGGTTTAAATCCGATTTGGGTAAAGAGCGTACCTACCCACCTAACGACATTTATCTACACGTAGGTTCCATGAACCCACATAAAGCTTTGTATACTGTACAAAAAAATAAGTAGCTTAATTTCACACCACGAGGCTACTTATTTCTTGTAGGTAGGTCACAACACATCAATACGTAACATTACTATAACCGGTGCGGTTTTATATATACCAATTTTATCTACTTATTTTATAAATCCTAAAAGTTTAACATAAATAATAATAATAAGAATAAAGAATAATAACATTTAAAAATATAAAAAGTAATTCTTTTTTCATATTTTATATTTTTTTATAATAATATTTAAAAATGTAATTATAATTATATGTATATTAAAAAAATAAATGGAAGAATAATAAGTAACTAATTTATTTCCATACAAGTTAGGTTAATTAAAATACAAAACAAAAATTTGCACTCATTATATAAACTTATTTAGATGAACACTGGCACTCAAGGTATGATTTAACTTGTGTTTCGTATGCCAAATACCATCCTATTAGTCTCACTGCAGGATAAAAGCATCCAGTCGGGGGCGCGGATCATGCGTAATGCGAATACCGGGCTTCCGACTTATGGTAGCAGGTGGACCCGTGGGGTTTTAGTCGGTAAGAGTTCGACATAACTCTCCCTTATTCCCAGAAGGAGGGGATCCATCCAATTCCTACTCAAAAAAGGATAAATGCCTTCTCTCATTATCACCACGTTTGCTCAAGGCGGATTGGTAATTCCAGACTAATATTAGATTTTTAAAAGTAGGTTTTTTCACAATATTTTTCTTTATCACTATATATTAGTACATGATACTTGCCCAGTATCGAACATTAAGAAGCAGGCGACTTAACCATTGGATATAGGTAGGCCTTATTTTTGTTTATGATAATATTATACAAATATTTCAGGAAATTAATCTGACAATCAAGCATATTTACAATTTGAAAAAATAATGTATTTATGTACTTACCATAGAAAAAACCAGTGAAAACAAAAAACAAAACCATTTTAATGTAAACTTATTATAATAAGTTTAGTTTCCATTAAAATACAACAAACAACCTAAGCTCTAAATAAACCGAGAAATAATCCATTCATTGGCTTAAACAAACAGCACGTAATTATATCTACATCCAGAGCAAAATATTTGAATTACCTTCCCTGTTACCACGGTCGAAATTAACAATTACAAAATGGCCTTACCCGAGCCAAAAGGTAAATTAAAGAATATAACATAACCATAAGCAATTAACATGAAAATTGTTATTATACCTCAACAAACTGTTTTCATAATCCCTTAAAAATTACTTCCATAATAATATTCTTTGAAATGAAGAGGCTCATCCAATGTTACTATAACAATATAGCCAGGATATTCTGTTACAAATTGGCTACAACTCCGCCCACACTGCGCTAGATTACTGAAATAAAATTTAAGCACTACAAAACTGCGTCGTAAAGGTTTACGTGGCTAGGAACCCAGCCCTTGAAATTGAGCCGTGTTCTCACTAGGCGTGAAAAGGGTGGCTAAATGCCTAGCACGGTGGTAGGCTACTGGTATTAAGTGACGTAGCTGGACAAGTACGGCCTTGATGAGCAATTTTGCATCACTGGAATCTTATGGCCGCTTTGTAACGAAATTAGGCCATTTTCTCATACCTTTACGTGAACCGATACGGTTGGGGCAGTGGGTAAGCGATTGGCTGCTGCGCTGCGTATCGTTGTTTCAATTCTCGCACGGCTATAATATTTGTATGGCCTACAGACAAAAAAGTAGATACAGGTTTAATAAATATAAGGTAGAAAGAAACCTTAGTTAATTTTTGAATAATTTATTACATTCTGTAAACATCGGAGGCTCAAAGGGTATTTTTGGCTTAGCAACCAAAAAGGTTAAATTAACTTAGACTACTATTTCATTCGTTGACAACAAAATCACAAACATTGACATACCAATTTCAACCGACAACGAAGCTACATAATATTTTCTTGCCATCTGTACATAGCTTTGAAATAGAGTACTTTAAGTTGTTGCATATCAATCATTGTAGTTTAAACCTTATGTCGGTAGTAATAAAAGTCACATGTCGTGACTTGCAATGGCGAAAGCCCGCGGCTGTCTCGTAAGTTAACTTGATTGTTACAAGCTCGTGTAGCATCGTGTGGAACAATGCAACGTGTTACGTAACACGGACTTTTGTAATCAATTGAGGTACTGTTGGTGAAAGAGCTAAGTAGTCAGGTCACGCCATTTTGATATTAATATTTACGTTTTTGTGTTACCAATTTTCCGACCATTTTCAAACAAATGTTGTTTACCTGAGCTTAGAGACGCTTCGACGTTGGTTAATATATAATTATAAACAATTGCGAATTTGTGTAAAAAAAAAATTAAACAATACTGTTTATTTTAAACGAAACTTAAATTATCACTTTTAAATTATATTCTTGATACATAAATAGGTACATAAAATCAATCTTTTTTCAAAAAAAAAATACCACAGAACCACAGAATACTTATAAGTTTATTCATATTAGCCTCGTAAAAAAGAAAAACAATTATTGAATGTATATTTATTTATTTAAACTTTATGCAACAAAAGTACAAAGGCGGTCGTAACTACCTACGTGACAAATTAGTTTCCATACTCACACAAAAACATTCGCACATCACCTTCGTACTGAAGCTATCCAATTTCCATCGTAACACCTAACTCATTGGCTATGTGTACTCTCATCATAACATTTTCTCGACCTATTGCCACGGTTTCCTTTACTGAAAGGAACTGGGTCCCTCCATTTTCTACGCACGACGTGGTTAACTTCCGTACGAGCTTACCACGATTATACATAGAAACTAGATTTATATACGGTTTTGTCTATGTAAGGTTGAACCGAGCATCCAATGTAACATCTTAAACCACGGGAAGAGATGGGTTGCCTTTTGTTAGAAAAAGGGAATTAATTATTTAATTAATTAATTAAAAACCCTTCTTTTATAAAATTATTTGATACGGAAATTCGAATAATGTTTGCCATAAAATTGGGACCCTTTTCTCTCTTGCTTCATATACGTTAAATTCTTATTAATAGGTAATGAAAGCGAAAATGATTAGATATTTTATACGTTTGCATAGATAATGGATATTTGAAATATTTAGGCTCATTTTAATGAACAGACAAGTACCTACCTATAGCGTATTATACGATAGGTATCTGGAGAAAGATAAAATTCGGCGGGTAGGTACGTTTCAGTCCATTAAAATTATTAAAACAGTCTAGAAATTTTCGTCAATAGCACGAAAAATGTTCAGTCAATGAAAGAGATAGGTATGCAGCACGTCAGGAATAGTTGAAGTTTTTTTAGAAACCGATGGATTTTTCTAGTGTTATTTAATTTATAAATGGTTCATTAATTAAGTTTCAATTGAAGACATCCTTAGGTATCTAAGAAAACTTCAACGATATGTAACGACCCCGGATACCTACCTCTTTTGTCGACTGTACCTGCCTCTTCACTTCGAGTCGATCCTTTTCTATAGCATTTTGGTTTACTTTTCTTCGGCACCACAAACAAGTACCTAGTATCACCCATTGATATGAATAAAGCAAATAAATATTCTTTTCTAAACGGGTATTCCGGTCGTGCTAGGCCCTTTAAATTCTAGTGACCGTGATGGTGCTTCGCAGTATATTTGTAACGAAAAAACAGAAGTTGATGTCCCAATGTGTGATACAAACAATAGTAGCACACTCATTAAATTACTATTATTATAGCTAGGGGAAATTGTGACGTCATACATTAGGACATAGTAGTTCTCTATAACTAATACCTTGTAGCCGTTATTAGTCCCCGCCTTTCAATAAATCTATAACGTAAATGAGGCATTTTAATGTAATTTAAACACGCCATACATAACACACCAATCCCCTAAATAAGTACTGTACTTGCAATCTTGAAGAATATTTGCCGATTACCTAAACCATCCTTTCAATATAGACCTATTTTCATCGAATTTAAAACCAAATGAGCCCCTTTATATTCAAAACGTCGTATAAAATCATATGAGAAAATAAACGTATTCGTAAAACAAACACGATAACAGGCTCTCTCCTTACAGGTAACCCACTCAGCTGTAATTGCCGCCTCTCATGGATCTACGCGTTACGCAACGAGACGCGAGACAACACACTGAGGAACGCCCTCGAAAAAGTATCATGTGTCACCGACCTAACCGGCGACAGACACTTGAACGACCAGGAAGATAACGAAAACGTCAAAGATAATGCTTTACCCGACGACACTTATGACTATTACGATAAAAACGAGGACTATGCCGAAAGAAAATTCACGAAAAAGGCAACCAAACTCACTGATATTCCCTTAGAGACACTCCCGTGTCCCAAGGAGCTCATGCAAACTGAGGAATACGGACACCCGGTACAAAATGAGATCAGACTCAAAGCTTTCTCCAATGTTGATAAAATATCTCCGTGTTTAATTTTAGTTTTATTCATGCTGTTGTGTTAATTTTAAGTATGAGACAAAGAAATTTGTGATATTAGACGTTAATTAGTGTATTTCTCGTGTACAGATTAATATTTGTTGTTCTGGATGTAGCTGTTGTAGTTGTTATGTTATATTTTTATGGTGTGGTGGTTGCCCCAATTCTTGGACGGAGTTATAATGTTGTTTTAATTAATTTATGGATTTATTGTGCGTTACGATGTCACATAAGTGAATACTTTCGGCCCATTAGCCTTATTACATTTGCTCGTAAAAAGCAATGATAGATTTTCCATTTAGGTATCGTTGCTTGAAAAGTCTGATGAAATTATAAAATTACTTACATTCTGTGAACCTAAGTTACATTCAAGACTTTTGCAATAACATTGAGTATTCTGTTTATCTGAAAAGCTTTTAGGATTTCGTTTAGGTTTAATCAATCAAGAAAACCTATTAAATATTTTTTTACTTCAATGATATTTCATATATAACATCACATCATATAACATCACGCCTGTAATTCCCGATGGGTTAGGCAAAGGTGTACCCATTAGTACATCCACATTTCGCCAGCTATGTTTTTCAATGATATTTCGTTTCCAAAATTGTTACTGAACATTATTGAACTTGAATTTGAAGGACATTTTCATCGTATATAATTATACCTTTCCACGGCACCTCGATGTGTGTTAATAATTACCAGCCAATAATTAAGACAACCACCACACGCCCATATACATAAATTAAATTTAAGATAAAATGTTCTTTTTTGTTAAGGGTGTCACGTTTCATGGAGTTTACATGCAAAAAAATATCATCTCGTTAAAGGAGACTCCCTAAGGGATTAACCCGATGTGTGATTCGGGCAACATTCCGAATGCGCGCTCCGTAAGCTGGGACGCTTAAAATTATCTAGCTTTCGGGAATTTTAGCAAGGGTTACTCTGCTAGGTATATATTTTTAAAGCGAAAACGAGATTTCGCTCTCTATTTAAGCTGGATTGATGTAAATAGTTAGCCTTATTGTTGGTTGAGTTCCAGAAATGCTGGGATTGCTTTAAAATACAAAAGCTGCAGTGTTTTGTTTAACAAAAAATTTGAATAATCTTTTAGGAATGGAGATTTGTTGTTTAATTAGTGAAAAATGTACACACTCTAGCTATTAATTTAATTTTAATTTTTCAGTGTTGAAGAAATCATCATTTAGGGGTCAAGTCTGATATTTAATTGCCCATAGTGCGTGTCTGTGTGAAATTACTTGCTTCACCAACAAAGCAGGTGTACTGATATTGGGTCAAGCAACATACTAATAACAATATCTCAACCCGGTGTCGTCATTGTGTCAAAGCAGGCTGTCGCTGAATGCAGCGCTGTAGCGCTACTGTGTGCCATATGATTATGCTAAACGCTGTCATTCTTCATAGCTTTTGAAATCTTTTGTTTCTTAATGAGTAATAAACCAACTAATGATACACTATAAGCACTCTAAAAGGATTGCTATAGAGTAGAATCTCGTTTGCACACATTCAATTAGTCTGGCAACCGAAACCGATGGTTCAACAAGCTCTTACCGGCAGTGAGTATTCTCGATGAGTAAAAAGCGGTTAGCTTTCCACAGACTGTTTAGAAATTACCCATTGAATGACCGCAGATCGATTAATCTCTGATTATTATTTAGCCACAAGGATTTAAGCGATGAAATATGACGGGGTAGGTAGGTATATAGGTACTCTAGGTATGCAGTTGACTGGTGATGTTTAAACATCACCAGTGAACTCAATGTCCTTGAGTTCACGCAATTTTGGGGTTTATTCTGTCAAAACGGACCAAACCTTGTCGAAAATTCTCTCATTTGTTTTTAAATTTAAAACAGATTTATTTTAACATATAACATTTTGAATTCATTTACCGTAATTCATTGAATTACTGATTTGATAATTGCTATTGATTATGTATTAGCTCGTATTGGTAGAATAATGGGCGGTATAAAATATTATCACGCTTCAATTTCACTAATTCAAATGGTTGTTGTAAACACCCATTATACTTAAGCTCCAAGTCATATTCAGTTATACTACTTTTAGCCAGGTACAAATCCATATTTTTGGTAGCTACTGAGAATTTCCTCGTGAAAAACCTATTCATCATTCTATGGGGGGTAATCGAAATCTGACAGCAGTTGCACTTCAGACCTAGACCAATCTACACACTAAATATACTAATATTATAAAGAGGGGTATAGTTTGTGAGTTTGTAAAGTTGTAGGGGGTTATCTCTGGATCTACTGAACCGATTTTGAAAATTCTTTCGCAAGTTGAAAGCTACGTTATCACTGAGTACTACAAGCTTTATTTCATTATCAAAAAATTAGAGATCCGTAAGAAAAATCACGCGAAGGAAGTATTTGAAAAATTGAAAGTTTATTTAACTTATTTTTTTTCTTGTTTGTAAGAGGTAATCTCTGAAAGTACTGGTCTAATTACAAAAAATCTTTCACTGATAAAAAACAACACTATTCCCCACTATGTTTTAAAGTATACTAGATTTCCACGTGAACGCAATCGCGTGCCGAAGCTAGTATATCAAGAATCAAAACAAAGCTTATTGCCGACAACAAAAATTATCTTACATTAGCCTGCCATAGGTACTATTAATGGTTTATAATTATAGTCCATTAGGAATGCAAGTAATATTAATAGAGTCACGTTTAATTGCCACGTATCATGAATACATAATTTAAAATCGATTTCATATCAATTTGAATACAAAATAATTATTTGTGACGCTCTAATTTCTTGTCAGGTTTATTTTATTACAATACAATAAAATTAAGACGCATAGTTTTTGATTGGTTAATACAAAATTAAGCTGGGTGTAAAAACACATATCACATTAAACTAAGTAACATCGGCCAAAAATATACCTCGAAAATATCTCATATTTTTGGTGTGTACCCTCACTGTTTAATATAGTGAACAGCGCAGAAGACAGAAAATTTCAACTATTTTAAGTTTTTAATATAACTAAAAATACGCCTAATTTAAAGTTATAACAAAAACGTAAAATAGTTGAATCTTTGACTTTCAATATTCTATTCTTAACCAGGAAGTTTCGAAGTCTACCTCGAACATACATACTCGTATTATTATCTATACATATTGAATGCTTTGTCCTGAATGACTGACTGACTGATCAACGCACAGCCTAAACTGTTAATCATAAAGACCTTAAACTTTGAGGGTATGTTCTTTGTATGACGTAGGCATCCGATCAGAAAGGAATTTCCAAAATTCATCCTCTAAGGGGATAAAACAGGTTTGCATGGAGAAACCAACTATGACGCGGACGTCTTTACCTTTACCTATAGGTATAATTGTTTTTTAATTGCATAGATGGAAAAAACTTGTAATTTTCAAGTTTATTAAGTGTCTTTTTACTCCCTCTATGAGTTCATTCGTAAGGTGTACCTAGTGATAACAAGTTTTAGGCATAACAGTTAAGTATAATAAAGGCGAAACTGACAAAGACAACAAATAAGGTAGGTACTAAGAATTTCCTTTCCCCTCAGTACAAAATAACACAAAATTATAATTAGAGGACTCGTACAAAAGCAAGTATTATTAAAGTTTGATCCCGCGTAACGATACTAGCATCTTTATCAAGATTATAGCGTATTTTATCCTTTAATTATACATGAGTCTAACGCTACCGAGGCAAACAAAATGGCCGCGGAATTTTATTAAATATTTTGTAAGTGGCGTGAACTGAATTTTTATTGTACCCTCCTATTGCCGAGGTCGCCACTTTAACTCTTTTATAAAAAATGAACCGCGAGTGTGTCTTCTTATATTTGTTTTTATTTTCTTAAGAGGTACAATTTGGTCTGTGTATTTCTTGTCCTACTGCCTCTTTTTGTATGTTATTTATAACACAATGGAGGGTGTATACTTAAAACATATTTCATTCCATTACAATACGAGTTCTAACTTTACTTCAAATTTAAACCGTCAAGCCTGTTTTTTTATTTATTTTAAACCTTATTCCAACTAAAATAAATTCAAGTATACAAAACTGTAAAACGAGTCTTAAGTTAGAATAGTGTCACAATTTATCACAAAATGAAACAAGTAACGAGTAGCTAGAATATTACGGAATAACGTTTTATTTTGATAAATGTTAGTGCGCCAATTAGTAGTTAGTAACATTCAGAGGTACCTAATAAAACCACATTTCTAGATCCGACTAAATTTCTCCGAGAAATGTCACGAGTGCTTATAGTAAATTGCAGGTTTGAACTGCGTAACAAGAGTATTTATGCTTGCACGAGTTAGTATCGGACTGTCAGAAATTGCTAGCAGAATCGAATTCAGAATTCGAATTTAAATTTAGAATTTGTCTTGCTATCCAGTTACGTCATATTGTGTCATTTTGTAGGTATATTGTCTTGCTTTCCCAAAGGCATCACAAAAACACTTTTGGTTTTCTCATGTCGATAATATAGCTGAAATAATAAGTAGGTAGGTACGCAATTTTCAGAACGCACGTAACCCTATATTTAATTAATCTAAATTATGAAGAGAACCTTTCAAAATTGTTACGTATAATATAAGCTTAATTTATACAAACAACAGAGAATAAATCACAATTTATTGCATTGTTCTTACAAGTTAAACATTTCAATTGGCCTGTATTTGTCATGTTAATATAAATGTTTAAGATCAAATTCATAGATTTTCATCGTTGAAATATTAAAATTAATTGTACAAAATGTATTCCTGTTAAAGATATCGTGTATATTGTAATTATTAGGTTGTGTATAGTCTTCAATTCTGTTGTAATAAATATTTCTACCCGTGCTATGAGAGTTTCATTTACAACAACACCTATAGTACCCCATACAGCTATTTTGGAGCTACAAAAGCCAAAAATAAGAAAAAAATAGGTTGACTGTGTAGGCGACACGTGTTGAGCGTACAAAGTCTAGGATGAAAAAAGAATACCTTGCAATCGTTTTACAATCTTGCTACTATTAAAAAAGAGCGAAAGTTTGGATGAATGGAAGTTTATTTGTTACTCGATCACGCTAGAACGACCAGGAGAGTTATGAATATGTATGTGGATGGATGGAGAGTAAGAGGAAGACCAAAGAAATGATGGATGGATTGTGTTAAGAATGATATAAACGAAAGGGGAGTCAGTGATTGCATGACGGCTGACAGGACAGAGTGGAAGAGGAAAACGTGTTGCGCCGACCCCAAGTAACATGGGACATTATTATGTTACATAACATCACGCTTTTAATCCCCGAAGGGTTAGGCAAAGGTGTACCAATTAGTACACTCACATTTTGCCAGTTATGCTTATGTCCCATGTAATAGGGGGCGAGCCTGTTCCCATCAACAGGGCACAAATACAAAACTCCGACTAAAAAAAAATATTCTCACTTTATCTGAGACAAGTTCAGTTCAAATGGTTTTACATATTCTATCATACCACAGATCATATACAGAACGCCACCTGCTATGATCCTTACATAGTACTTTTGCGTTCATATTATATCTCATCATACAAGTACGCCGGTTACTAGTACAGCGCACCTGACCTTTCTGAAGAATCTCACCAATAAGGTTAGTGTAGGTCTACCTAGGGCGACCCCTCCCTGCATTGCTTAAATAAGTTGAATTGTTTATTCAACCAAAACAAAAAACAGTCGTACAAATTGACTTGACATCTTGACATCAGAATAAAATTGAATTATCTTTCAGAATTCAGGGCTTACGTCGCCATTAAAATATTTGAGTGAGTTGAATATTTTGAAATGATTTTATTGTCGCTTGTACTTAACATAATAAAATACATTTAGGTGTCTAGACAGTTAAAGTGGTGAATATAAATCCCCCTGTATACAACTGTTATGTTAAACTAGTATTGTAAGCAGATTTCTTTTAATTGGAGCAGTTGAACTCACAGCTTTTATTCAGAAAAAAACTCGCCAAGTGCGACTCGAACACCGAGGGTTCCGTACTCTAGCATCTGTCTAGCCTATTCCCAAATATGTTGGGGTCAGCTTCCATGTCTAACTACATGCAGCTGAATACCAGTAATTTACATGGAGCAACTGCCTGCCTGACCTCTTCAACCCAGGAACTGGGTAATACGATAGGGTACCAAGGGTTTTGCACTATAGCACAATATTAAACATTACCTACAAGACACCATGTAATTTTCATCTTTATTTATTTATTTAAACTTTATGCAACAAAAAAGTACAAAGGCGGACTAAACTAACTTAACGTAACACACACTTAGCGTAACTTAATGTTATTTTTTTTATTATTTGTCTATTACGGTTCATGAGCCCACTAACAGACAGACGTCTGGAGACGTCAGGAGTTAACATTTTAGTACGGAACCCTAAAAAAATACAATAGCACCGAATTTACTGAGCACACTTTCACTTTTTCAGTACCAGTACTTAAAAGTCACAAAGTACTATTATTTATTCTTTGCCGCAAGCTTTGTATAAAGAAACCCCTACTTGTTATCAAAACGGGCGCCCCACTAAAGATTATTCTCATAGAATACGAACAAAAAAGATTCCAAACTTCTTTTAATGACGTCTGTCAAAAAACACATTGCGACTTCAAATATTATAGAGGTCGAAAATTTCAGTGCTTTTTGTAAGAGAAGCCATCTATTCTAATTAAAAATAAAAGTCGTAGATTTGAAGAGTTGGGTCGTTTCTAGTTATTCAGAGAACGACTATTAAAGTGGAAAATGAGAATATTTCATTACTGCGAGTAGTTAGGTAGGTACTGCTTTTGAAATGAATAGACTCGTGAGATGTTAGCTAGGTACTAGTTTTACTTAATTAACTATTTTTTTAATGGTCTGAATACTAGTCTTTGAATTAAATAATCATGGAGTGTTATTACCATTGCAAAGATTCATTATTATTTTTCCTATTGCAAAGATTCATTATTTTTTCCCATTGCATTTTTTTTTCTCCTGCTCAATAAAAAAAAGCAAAGTGTAAGTCGGACTGGTACGGGCACAACACCGCGTAAGCCATTCTAGTAATAAATGTCTAGAAACAAATCGCTGATTTATTTTTGTTTCGAGAGCCGTCTCAAAACGCACACATGCGTTGTGAATATTTTCAATACTTTACACACACTTTCAAACGTTTATATTTATGTGTTATTGTAGCTTATCTCTAATAATCATATGTCTAATAATAATAAAGTCTGGTTTAAAAGTTCTTTTACACGAAACTTTTTTCTTTTACGGAGTAATTCTGTCTGTCTGTTACGCTTTCACGACCAAACCACTAACCCGATTTTGATGAAATTTGGTACAGAATAAGTTTGAACCTCAAGAAAGGACAGGCTTCTTATTATTTGCAACTTTGTGTTTGCCCGTCTTTACGCGGACGAAATCCCGGGCCAAAGCTAGTTTCTAATATTTCTTCCACAAATGTATCTTGTAGTAAGGTTCTGTTATAAAAGGAATTCTTGATTCGTCACTGAAGATTCTGGGTGAAACGGCAGCTCTGTGCCTTTGAATTTAATATGTTTTTACCGCTATCTTGTTGGGAAATGGAAAACTATCGTTTATTTGTGAGCAGAATCAGTTTGTTTACTATTACAGGCCTTTGTCACTTGACTAAGGTAATTTTATTCAATTGTTTATATGTCAACTAATGCTTATGTGTCTAGAGCAAAATGGAGTGCAAAAATCGGAAACTTAAGAGTGCAAGGTCTAGCAAAATCTTATATTAAATTTCCTTTGAAATATAATAATGTGATTTTCTTGTAAATTGCCAAGCAAAAAAAAAATAATTAAAAAATATTTTATGTAAACAAGATTTCTATTTAATTCATTTTTTATGTATGGCAACAAAGCAATTAAAGAAAAATACAAACGTGAAATGTTACTTAAAAAAATAAATTTGAATTTAGAATTGATTCCACTGTTAAAAAATAACACGTCTGTTCGAAAATTTGAAATAGGAAGACAATTAATTCATTGTCAATTCTGTGTATCTACCCTCAAATGTTTTGACATTTGGCGACCGAACATATCGAGCGTCAGTTGTTCATAGCTACTAGTCGTGTGTGCGGTCAATCGCGATCGGTCGGTTTTGTGTGTAGTTTTCGGTTATCAGTTGGTTATTGCTGCAACCACACTGATTTTTCATGTGAAGTTGTAAATAGAATTGTAAATAGTATAAATAGTGATATTGATATTGATAACAAGTTGTTTAAAGTGAAATAAACAAGTGTTATGTTATGCTTGTCTATACTTATAAATCTGAAGAGTCTGTTTAGTACCGGTCCGATTAGGAACAATAATTTTGTGTTCTACAGCCCGTTTAATAAGGAAGGTTATAGGCTGGCTGACTGCCTCGATGGTGTAGTGGTCGCAAAGCGCAACTGCTGATCATGATGTCTTGGGTTCGATTCCCAGATCGGGCATTGTGTTATTGGGTTTTTCCATAAGGAATTTCTCAGTAGCAGACTCGGAGTTTGAATTTGGGCCTGGTTGATGGCAATAGGCTCGCCCCCTATTACGTGGGACTTAAAACATAACTGGCGAAACGTGGGTGTACTAATGGGTACTGGCAAACCGATTACAGACGTGATGTAAGGTGTGTGTGTGTTTTAAGCTGGCTAAAGTGAAGTGACTAAAGACATGACTTAATGCTGGTGAAGCCACGAGGATATACTAGTGGAGAATTGCATAAGAAGGAAGAACTTGTGACCAGGTACCTGAACCAGCAGAATGCCGAATGGGTAAGTACAGTAGTTTAGTTTTTAAAATAATAGGATTTTAATCGCCAGGTCGCTGATTCCAATTTCAATTGAAAACGATGCATGAAACACTCTTTGTTTATGTAAAAAATAAACAATAGCTACATATCACAACTTGCCAAAGGCCGACCGATTTCGGCTAATAATGTTTTTGTTGTGTACGTAATTGGAAAAGGTTTGTATGAAAGAAACGTCGAAAATTATTATGAAAATCTCATAAAATAAATCGTGACGTGCAGATTGACAGTTATTGCATTTCTGCGAAGCCAGGCAGGTCGATAGCATTGGGTAATTTATACAATTTTCCAGAATTCTTTTGTTTTTAATGTGTTCCAATTTTGAATTTACTGTTAGGAGAAGGAGCATTCACTACAAATTCTTTAACTCACATTCTAGTCAGTAAGGCATTATTCTAATCAAGTTAGGCATTTGTTTTCAATTAAAACTTGTAGCTCATTCCTCTTCCAATAGACTGGAAATCAGGCTGCTACCGTTATCATTGCGAGCTGGCGGCAAAATAACTTCGGTAGTCTTAAGCTTAGTTTACATTAGTCGAGTGTTCACGCGTCACTCTGAGCAAGTGTATGCAGGCAAAATGCTTAGGGACAGTGTGTTTTGTTTTTTATTGTTATTGAAGCGAGTGCGCTGTTTATAAATGCAGTAATTACTTAACATAATTTAAGGTATCATTCAATTTCAAAACGGGCAGTAGCTAGTAAATCATAAAGACAAAGAACTCTTATGCAAAGCCGGTATTATGCCTGTATTATGCCAAGTTCTGTATCAAATTATTATTAGTAAATAAAACTACTATTACAGCAACTATTATGACTGCCTCGTTGGTCTAGTGGTCGCAAGCGCGACTGCTGTGCATGAGGACTTACTACGTAAGTACTTTCCAACCAGTACTGGAATACTGACTCGTCAAACGTAAACGCGGCTTAACGCAACTTTGTCCCACAGACTATCTCGAGTGAGAAGATAAAAAATTATTAGCTTTGAAACTCTGAAACAAAGTCGTAAACTTTGAGAAAGTTAGCAAAAATTTCGTCGTTCTATCTTAACCTTGGTCTCTTTATCCTGACCGAGATGATGGATTCCGCTGATTTATTGAACAAATGTATTATCTAAAAGGGAAAAGAGAGCATTCTTGTCAGCTGGATTTTCTTGTATTAAGAAAAAAATCAAGTAGCTTGTAACTTTCTTTCTAAAATGAGAAAACTAAACTTTAGAAAAATAGTATTAGGTCTTTTTCTAAGAAATTTAATTTGACAGGCATTATGGTTAGTCAGGATCACGAAAGTCTGACAACCAGTCTTACCAAAGGTACCCAAAAACTCGATTGTCGAGATCGGATGAGCAGGCATGTATACTAGTATTGTCAACATAATAGGTATGGTTAATATAAAATGTATATTAATTCTTTATTAATAATTTGTCTCTTAATAGCAATGATAATTATAAAACAGTTTGATATTAATCTGCTGAATAACAAAGAAAATGAGTAGGTACAGTCGCGAGGGTAAATGTAATATTTACACAAAATTCAAAAACGATTTTCTCGTGATGTATTGTTAAACATTCTATGATGTTACAAATTGTTGTTTGTATATGTGTTTTATATTTCTGCGACCCCACTATAAAGGAGAAATACCTTGTGTAACAATGGTTTTTTACTTTTTAAATTAAAACACAAACTGCCTCGTTGGTCTAGTGGTCGCAAGCGCGACTGCTGTGCATGAGGTCTTGGGTTCGATTCCCAGGTCGGGCAAAGTGTTATTGGGTTTTTCCATCAGGAATTTCTCAGTAGCAGCCTCGGAGTCTGGATTTGCGCCCGGTTGATGGCATGGGCTCGCCCCCTATTACATGGGACTAAAAACATAACTGGCGAAATGTGGGTGTACTAATGGGTACACCTCTGCCTAACCCTTCGGGGATTACAGGCGTGATGTTATGTATGTTAATGTTAAATTAAAACAATATTTTTTTAAACCAAACATTTGTACACAAAGTCAGGTAAGAAAAATCTTTTATTCATAGAAATTAATAAATTACTTATTACTTATAAAATTGGTCTTATTGGCCTTGATAATTTAAAAGTAAATGGTCTAATTGAACTAAATGCTTCGACTTTGACTTCTATTTAAGTTTCAGTCATTATATCACGAGAAAATTACTTTGGAATTTTGAGTACCTATTTGTAAAAAAATTGTGTTCGTGACTGTACTCTTCCAGATAGCAGCGTCACTCCAGGATAACTATCTCTTAAGTCCTCTTAAGGTAAATGCACCTTATTCCGAGGGGTTCTAAAAATGGCATCATATTCCGATGTATTTAGAAAAACAGTTTTTTAAAGCAATTTACTAGTTATTTATGGTCTGCATGATAAAATAATGAATTAATAATTATCTGTTCATATTTATTTATACAAAGGAGAGTTTAGTATGGTCACATTGTAAAATAATCGGTCATTTTGCCGCGGGGAGCGGCGTCGAAAGCACACTTCATACATTTGGGACCTTATGCACGTGAGTATTACGATTTGCCAAATAGTGTTTTACGTAATAATTTTATACAACGCGAGTTTTCGTTTAGGTTGAAATATTGAAAGGATAATATTTTTTATCGAAAACACTTAAGATTTGAGTATTTTATTTGCAAATTAGCAAGAAAATAAGTGTTTAAAATACCGCGGCATTAGGTGCAAAATATTTTAGTGTGTTCCTAAAAGCCGATGTATACCACGGAAAAACAAATTTAAAGACATTTAGTTTTTTTAAATTTCGGTGTCTGTTTTATGATTATAAACTTTAATGTGTTAGTTCTGACTTAATGAATAACTCATACATTTAATAATCTATTTCCGAGGTACACCGTGGCGTCGCATTTACTAATTATAGCAGGTCAAAAATTGTTTGTACAGGTACTTTATTAATACGTTGTATAGAAGATTTTAGTGAAGACATTAGGTTTTATAAGTGTTCTGTTATTATATGTATGTACTTTATATTTGTTTTCCTTTCATATTGTAACTATACATTATTTTATTTGCATAATATTAAAAAATCTTTTACTTTTTAGTACTCGGAATTAGAAACTTTGATTTAGCATCATAAAACGCTATTCCGATGTATTTACGTCGGAATAAGGTTACATGAGTACCTAATTCCGATGTATTTACGTCGGAATAAGATTACATGAGAACCTAATTCCGAAGTTAGTTAAGACCCTGTTTAAATACAGAGTGTTCATTATTTTATGTGCTTAGTAGATACGCGTTTAGTAACTGAAAGAATACTAATCATCTATACAAATACATAAAATTGGAGTGTGTGTTTGTAAAAAAATATAATAAAATTATTTCTTTTACGTTTAGTTTTTTTTTAATTGCATGTATTTTATTTATTTTATTATATTAGGAATAATATTAATAAAAAACAGGGTTTAGAATAAAACTAGAATAAACAAAAAAAAGAACTGATTTCATATAAAAAATAAACAAATTTGGATCTCGTAATAGGCTCTAATTTTGATATGATTATAGCAATTGTTATACTTTTAACTTGTAAGTACAAAAATAATAATAATGTAATTATTTTTGTAAAGCAACAATTAGATTTTAATGTTGATATTGTTAATTCATTTTTATATTTTTATAAGATTAAGGAATAATATTAATAAAAAACAGGGTTTAAAATAAAACTAGAATAAACAAAAACAGAATTGATTTAATATAAAAAATAAACAGATTTGACTTTTAAACATCATGTATAATTCTCCCTACATAGTTCCCTTTCTATTTTTATACTCGGAATTAGGAACCAAATGCATCGGAATTACGATTTTTAAATCGGAATAAGGTACCTCGGACTTTTTTATATTTTTATTTATTTTATCAGCTTCAATAACCTTCTACTGACAAACTGCAAATATTTTTCAAAAATTTGATAGCTAACACTTCTGATAAAAATATAAAATTGTACACAAAGGTCCGATAAATACTTAATTTATAATGTTCTTTCGTGTTATGTTAAAAACAGCGCGGAATTAGGTGCCTTTACCTTAAGTCTAAATCCCGACCTGCCTCGAACTGAATAGAGATAAATCTGTACCCTTTGTTGACCAGCCAATAGCCAGTTTCTAGATTACAGACATTAAATATCAAAGATCAAGTTTAGTTCAAATGGGTCACTATAGCTACATCGCTCGGAGTACAGGGACGCTAGGATAAGACGAGAACAGAAACAGAATGCGGAGCGGTAGCGTGATACACAAGAGGTGAAATGTGCACTGGACAGTTCATAACATAATTATTGTTAATTGTTAATTAAAACGGTTACAAGGTAACGGTAACATTAATGAACATAGAGATTGGAAACAGTTATTTATACAAAAATATTTTAAAAAACTAAGATATCGTGGGTCTAAAACCAAACGGGCGTATCCACCAAACACCTTCTTTTCAGGAGAGACCTAAAACTTAATAACTTTTCTTTTGATTGACCTAGCTTGTTGTGTTTTTGCATGTAACTATATAATAATATGTGAAGTTACAGTGGGTAACGGTGAACATTGTCAGTAGGTGAGGACTCTATTAAGCGGAATCATCAAAATTATCATATCAGCCAAACAACATCCACTGCTGGACATAGACATAAAGATAACCACAATGACCGTTACTGCGCTGCCCGCATCCAGCGGTTTCAAACACCAGTTTGTCAGTTCACCCGTTGGGGGACCCACATACTACGCCTTCCGATACGTGGTCGCCACTCGAAAGTCTTACGACCCCAACGGCCATCTGCTCTACGGGCTATGTGCCCTGCCCATTGCCACGTGAGTCTCGCAATTTTGAAAGCTACGTCAGTTTGGCTATATTTTTATTGAAAGTTAACTCTAAATAAGTACTTTGAATAGGCGACAAATAGCGCCGCTTAAATAGTTGCAAGTTCTGTTCTATTATTCAGAAATATCTCAAATGTAACAGTTGAAGTGCGAATACGTGTACGGGGAATAGATGTCTATCAACATTGTGTCAACTTTACAACAATGAAAATTAAGTTGGTTTTAGAATGACTACTATCTAGATTCTACTGGAAAAGTTACAAAACCGCAAACTAAGCTTTATGTGTGTATATTTTAAAATACTTTTTAAGTACACATATTTGTTTACGAGATCAACAAAGAAATGACGTTTGTATTAACACACCCCACTTGTGTTTATGGTTATGTTATTAGAAACTAAATTGAAAATGCAGTTTAGAATTTCGCATTTGTTAAGGTACACGCACAAAAATCAAATGAGTGATTCATTTGATTTTTGTGCATGTTAAAAAGGTTTATTTTTCGGGCACGGTTCATTAAGTGCATAGCACAGCGCCACTCTATTTACCGAAATAACGCCATGAAAATGTCTCTTGCTTATGACCGTTTTCTGTGAGTAATTTACAAATCATTGGAAACGTAAAGGCGCCTTACTTTTAGTCACGTACTTACTCTAGACGACAATAAGGACAAGAAACATTTATAATGTCATATATGTGAAATAAACAATAAATTATTAGGCTGAGTATTCTTTACCAGCCTATTATTGTCCCACTGTACACTGGAAAGCAAATGCCTTTTCTCATACAGAAATGGAACGAGCATTGATCACCATGCTTGCCTAAGGCGGATTAATGATTTTCATCTTAAATCTATCACGATATTCACGTTGTTTTTCTTCACCACCTATGATGATATGTATGATAATGATGTCCAAGCAACAAACAGAATAGAAACAAAACAGTTAAATAAAACAAACATCAAAAAATTATTTCACGGAATATCAACCCCTATTTTAATGCACCTTTCAAAAACTTTAAATCACAGGTATAAAAGTAAAATAAAAATAAGTTTTAAAACTAAAACTAGTCTTGCAGCACCACACATAAATGTGAACGAAATGAGTTCTGTGATGGCGTCGTTAAGTATTCTTTCACATTTCAGCAATAAGTTTTGCAGTTTTAGAGTTGTTCTAGTGCACTAAACATGTTTATAGATAGTACTTCAAAATCTATAACTAATAATAATAATAATAACCGACCAACATCTTAGGAGGCTCTCGTTAGGCGGCTGGATCAAGGGCTTTATCCAGAAAGCAGTACTTCTGGATACGGCCCGTATAGTTAGAAGGTTCCTCTCTTTGGAGCCCTGACCGCCGATGGCTTGGACCCTGTTTCCGCCACCGGTGGGCTACTATTTTTTATATTTTTAAATGTTTTTATTTTTATATTAATATTTAAAAATGTAATAATTATGTATAGTAAATAAATAAATGGAATAATAATAAATATCTTGGGACAACTCACACACGGCTATCTGATCCCAAGCTAAGCAGAGCTTGTATTATGGTAACCAGACAACTGATATACATACTTATAATTGGTTCCTATTTGTACATAAAGCCTCCTTTCTAAAGTTTATCTTGGACATCACTGTCATCGGTGGAGGAAAACATCGTGAGGAAACCTAGACTTGTAATAATCATAAGACTGGGATCGCAAATCCTCCTTGAGCAAGCGTGTTTATCAACGCTCATGCCTTCTATCTACGGGAGAGTAATAGGCTGGTTTTATTATTAATATTTTATATTTATTTGCACCTGTTAATGGATTTCATTTGTGCCTCTTTTACATGTGCTCACCCTGTATTTCGAGTCTTCACATGACCAGAGGGCTGGTCTTTTTTTGAGCCAAAGAATCAGCATTGGCATACAACGAAGCAATGTTGCCAGCCTTTTGCGCAAATGCCCCATTGATAGCAATGCGGTCGAATATTTTTATGCTATTATTTTTAATATTTATAAGGGTCCTCCTTTATTATTTTTTTTATAAATTGTAAATACTTTGCAATTTTATTTTTTTTAATTAGTTTAGTGTTAGCTATTTTTTTTTGTGAGTTACTTTATATGTCCGTATTTTATATCAAACCTTTACTCCGTTCAATATACTAGTGGCAGTAGCAACATAACGTTACTACGCTATCGTTATTTCGATATAATACGCTCCGTTATTTCACGATAAATATAAAGCAACGTAGACTATTAGCCATTTACAAAAATAAAAATATCATTCGTTATACCGTTACTTCTGGGATGTCATAATAAATGGAGTATAATACTTACCGAGGTATTGTAAATTTGACCTTATTTGTATGTGCTTTAGCCTGTATTATGTATCAACATTATTTTATTTCTATATTATCTGCTATTCCCCAACGTAAAAGCATTAAGTAATAAGTATGAACACAACAAAGCATTACCTACACGTAATACCACATTTTTCACATCACAATCATAAAAGTAACAAAAAAATGAACACAAACACAAATGATAACCACACGTTTCCGCCGTAAAAGGAATATTTAACTTCCAAAAATACACATGAAGGCTGTACTCACGCAGTAGGTACACCACGTTTTATTCATAACATGTCGCAATGACAATTTCAATTTGCCCAAAAACACAGTTGTTTATAGATTTACAAAATATACAGTCCCCATTTGATAGTTTCACAGAATATTACAAAGAGGAAACACGAAATAAATAAGCTTTCAAAGGTATGAAAGGCCCATACATCTCGCAATACCGACACGGAAATATTAAAAAATATCTTTTGAATCGAACGCGCTATTTGCAGGTGTAAGGAAATTGGACCGCGGGATAACGTAATGGCTGTATTTCCTCGACCTTTCATTTATTTCAGTTGAAAAACCCGCCACAGCTGGAGCATATTTGGCCCGCCGAAATTATCTGTAAGGATTCCAACTAAAGCCACATGGCAATAATCCCAACGAGATCCTGATTAGAAATCCGCCTAGGCAGGGACGACCCTTATTTGAATTGTCATTCGTACCTACAAATTCTTATCTGATCATACTTGATATAATTCGGATGGGTTTATTCATTTTCAATTCAATGAAAACGTCAGCCTATTTTGTGATTGCGAATTCCGTTTTTAGAGTAGGTCGACCATTTCTAAAGATATTTATAAAGGGCCATTGCGAATTGATAATTTACTTCACTGTATCAAATCAGCAATTTTGTGAAAGCACCGTAAGTGCTGCAGAAAATTTCCCAAGTGGAGTGGAATTCTTGCCAGTTGAGCTTATTTGAGTTTCACAATATACGTTATAGCAAATATTTAAGTTGGTATAGGTCCCTGAAGGCGGCATATCGTATGCACGCGATATTCCATTATATTCTAGTTTCGCAAAGTGTTACATAAAGATGTTAAAGCTACATCGTGCAGTATAATAAACAAAGTTAGATTAGAGCTGTTACTAATGTTCGATAAAAAAGTCGAGATCGCCGAGGTATCCAAATTGCCGAATATGCTGCCAAGCTGGAACGGTTCCAGAATCAAGTTTGAACTTCAGCATTAATCTGACACTGTAAATTGGTGGGATTATAGTTTAATACAAAATTATATGGGTACACAGGTGTTTTACATAATGAGTACATAGTGAGCAGAAGGGGTTATTATAAAATATAATGCGGAGTATTGTAGTGGAATGAGGATTACAAAGTTTGTAGTTATTCGCGAACAGAAAGTTGTTTGAGGATATAAAGGTCTTGTCAAATATAGCTAATTGCTTCCGAGATTAACTTGGAGCAGCTAATGAAAGAGTTTTAAACAGCTGAACCTATTTCTAGTTCGGTGAGCTATGATTTGATGGATTATGAGTAGATTGGTATTTCCTTGTATTATTTAGTTTCGTTGTAGTACTACAATAGCCTCAATGTTTGTATAGTCAACAAAAGAGATAGGTGTCCAGGGTTGTCAGATATAGTTGATGTTTTCACATAAACCAATAGATGTCTTTGATTGAAATTTAATTAAATTTGAAAAAATATCCATCAGTTTCTAAGAAAACTTCAACTATATCTGTCGACCCTGCATACCTATCTCTTTTGTTTACTGTGTATGTGTGTGTGTGAATATACAATTTCTACTCGTATTATTGTGGAAACTAGAAGTAATTTTATTTTTAAATTGAGTTTTTCCATCAGGAATTTCTCAGTAGAAGCTTCGGAGTCTGGATTCGTGCCCGGTTGATGGCAATAGGCTCGCCCCCTATTACATGGGACTTAAACATAACTGGCGAAATGTGGGTGTACTAATGGGTACACCTCAGCCTAACCCTTCGGGGATTACAGGCGTGATGTTATGTTATGTAGAAGTAATTTGATTAGAATTTTAGTAAAGACACTTTTACGTTTTCTATAAAGAGAAACTGTACCTACCTACATACCTATCTATTGTTGTCCTCACGATATTTTTCTGTGACTTAAATAGTGCATAAGTTTCATATTTGACCCCAGTAACTATTTATTTTTTGCGTAAGATTAAGTCAAAGTCGTATGACGTTTAAAAATGTCTCTTAAGGTCTAATTTCTGATCTCTGAGATACAGGGTCACCCCTAGTTTGGAGATCAGGGTTTCAATTAAGTTGTGCATAGCATAAGCTTTCAACTTACAATTTCAAGTGTATTAGTTATGTAAGCTTTTTTGTCAATAAACATTTATTTATTTTATTATTTATTTATTTAATTGAATTGAAATAAATAATATGACTTTGTCTTCGAATAATACGTTTATTTACGATCGTGTTATCCGGCTTTTTACATTGTTCAAATCTTTTATGGCATAACCAGATAAAACCGCCGTCATTTCCCCTATTTCCCTACTTCCAGTCGCGCATAATATCATTTGCCGACATTCCTGTCATGCCTCGGGAAGGGTTGGAAAAAAAGTGTCAATTGAATAATGTTACAAAAGGCATAACTTGAGGAAGTTTTCAATGACTATGCAAAAACAAATCGATCGTTGGTCTACTGCTGAGCACGGGATTTTGGGTTCGTTATTCAATTCGGGAAAAGTGTTATTGTGTTAGGATATTTTTATTAGCAACCTGGAGTTAAAAAAAAAACTGCTCAGCTAAAATGGAACTGGGCTGGACATGTCTGCCGCATGTCGAACAATCTATGGGCCCGTAGAGCATAAGATTGGTGTCCTAAAATTGAGAAACTGGGACGCGGCAGTCCAAGTATAGGAGATGGCGGGACGACTTGGTTGACTTCCTCGAGAATTAACAAGACAGCACAAAGACGTGGTAGATGGAAGAAATGGAGGGAGGCCTTTGCCCAGCAGTGGGACAATACGGGCTAGTTATAATAATATAATAACCTAGAGTTTGAATTTTTATCGGATTAAAGACAAAAGTACAGTTGTCATTTACAGTGGCCTGTATGGAAAGCGCTCAATAGACTGCACACCCAAGTAGACCGCTGCAAACACAACCTAGCAAAATGAGGGATTCTAAATCCCACCGATACCTAGTGCGAGTGCGGTGCTCAGGAGATCGGACGATGGGCCACTTACTGCAATGCCTAAAGTGTCCCTACATCTGCACTTTACAGAACATTAACAAAGCTAATAATGCCGGGATAAACGATGGCCAGGTGGGCCCAAAATATTTAAAAAAAGTAATATCTAAAATCATCAATTAAAAAAAGAATCATCCAAATCGATTCATAATTGGCGGAGTAATCGTAGAAAAAATTCAAATAAAAAAAACATACGCTTTGAATTGAGAACCTCCTCCTTTTTGAAATCGGTTGAAAAGGATTTAATTATTTTTTTACCACTGTAATTACATACGTTATGATAAATTATGTTATGAAAGTGTATTTATTCAAATACTTAACACCGTAAAGACTAAATACAGGGAAAAACCGTCTGGCTTTGTCCTCAGTGATTCCAAATACAATTTCCAACGACAAATCGATATTCCTTTGAGCTCAAAGGTTGTAAGGGACAGGTACGCTAATACCGCTTACGCCCTTTGAACCCCTAAATGGATGACCTAGAGATATTTGTTCCAAATCCGAATGTTTATACATGCCCATGTAAATATTGAATGGAGGCACCCACGACATGAACAAATAGGGTCGGAAAAGCTACGGGCAAAGAATAGCGACGATATCTTTTAATAATAAGAATATCAGCCTTTTTTTGTCCCATTGCTGGGCAAAAGCCCCTTCTTATACAGAGAAGGCGAGCATTAATCACCACGCTTAGTCAAGACCGATTGGCGAATTCAAACTTACTCATAACATTACGCCTGTAATCCCCGAAGGGTTAGGCAGAGGTGTTTCCAGTAGTACACCCACATTTCGCCAGTTATATTTAAGTCCCATGTGATAGGGGGCGAGCCTATTGCCACAAATCCAGACTCCGAGGCTGCTACTGAGAAATTCCTGGTGGAAAAACTCAATAACATTTTGCTCGACCTGGGAATCGAACCCAAGACCTCATACTCAGCAGTCGCGCTTTGCGACCACTAGACCAACGAGGCAGTCACCACTAGACCAGCGAGGCAATCGTAAACTTATTCGTATGTTAATTATCCAGTCCACATGTCCAGGTTTCCTCACGGTTTTTTTCTTCACCGATGTCAGTACCTAATATCCAAGATAAACTGTACTTTCATGTACTTTTCTTTCTGTGTCAATTCATACTATACTTTCTAAGTACAGTAAGAATTGAAAAACGAATATCCGTACTTACCCAGTATCGAACCCGCAATCTCAAGCATGAGAAGTGAACACCTTAAACAATGAACCATCTCGACACTAAAATATCTTTTACCCTCACAAAAAAATGAACCGTTTATTACGATTACCGTCAAAAGAAACAAGTACTATCAAAAACTGTAACAAAGTTAGTATCTCGTCTCCATAAAAAACACTTTTCAGCTGACTCGTCTTAGCCGACCATTATCTTTACTTCCCTCAATTTTCCGGGGCTCAATTTATCTTTTAACCACTCAAAATCCAACTGGCATTCAGCCAGAGTTCAGCAAGATTTGAGCGATAACGCTGGCAAGATTCTGCATTTACATAAAAAGACTGTTAATGCGGTAGTTACTGGTGCATTCCGTAGTGGAGATTCCGATGCTGATATTTTGCAAATAGGTTCGACTGAATCGTCGAATTGTGTAATTTTGCGGATTTTACACAAAATAACAATTGCACTTTTTTATTGTCCCACTGCAGGGCAAAAACCTGTTCTTATACAGAGAAGGCTCAAGCATTGAACATCAAGCTTACTGAGCCAGGATTGTCGATGTCAGTCTCATAATCATTATAACTCAAGGATGTTTTCCTTCACCGATGTCAGTGATAGACGGAAATATATACCCATTTTCTATTTCCTATTTTACCATTTAATTTAATTGGGAGAGAGCTAGTTTTTAGGTCTAAATTACATATGGGTGATATTACTATTCTTACACTACTAAAAGTCAATTCTACTAATTAAATAAAATTAAAATTCAAGTCGTAATCTTGGCTTAGCATAATAATTCTATTAACTTATAGAAACGGTTGCATTCTAATCTCAGTCTCAATCCAACAGAAATTCGTCTATTTTATTTACCTACATTTTATCAAGATTTTAATTTTTGCCGCCGAGATGAGATTGTGAATAAATTAATGTTTTTATTTACGAGAGTTGACCTAGCCATTCTTTTGTGATTCTGTCTCTTAATAAAGCATATTTAATTTCATCCAAATAAAATAAGACCAAATAATTTTTACGATGAACTACACAAAGATGTAATAATTTCTTATTTGTCGTACTTGTATAGTTTAGTAAAAGCTAATGAACAGACTAGCATAGATAAAAGGCAAGATAAATTCTAAACATTTCTTGACATTAAAGAACTCTTAGAAGAAATTATATCTCTTTCACTCGATCTTTCATTCGGTAAAAGATAAATAAATTCAAAGAGTCTGGAGTCTTTACTATTTTCTTTGTCTACTTTGGTACCTACTCCATTGAAATAAAAGATAAAGATTTCTTAGATGTTTAACTATCTGATTTTTCATAAAATTACTTGAAGTTTTCGCTTAATTATAATTCGTTTTTATTAAAGCCTTTATATTATTTTATTTGTTCACGTTTTTGCTTTTGGTTCGGTTGGAGCCTCCAATATGGCTCGAGGGTATTGTAAAAGACGGCGAAAGGTTCGGCGGAGTAGAGAGAGCAATAATCGATCTGTTAGCATAATTGTTATTACGACATTATGCCATCACGTCGCGAAACAAGAACACAGAGACATACTCCTTATTACTGTACAGCGTGCTTATGAACTGAGCTAACTATACTAGCTTATGCCCGCGATAATATCGGATATCGGAACTGTGGACCTCCTTTTCATCCTCTTAAGGAGCGAATTTTGGAAAATCCTTTCTTAGCGCATGTCTAAATTTAAAGCACTACTAAATTTCATCTTTATAAGTCAAGCGGTTTTCGATATTTCGTTATGAGTGAGTTTGTGAGTGAGTGACTTTTCGCTTTAATATAATTAGTTTGAATACACAATTACAGAATCGAACAGTACTATTTAAGTCCCACCGTGTTTTACAATACTGGAGGTTGACAACGACTAAAAACAGTTTTTTTTTAATGAAGAGGTACTTCTTTAACGCCATTAGGGAGCCATCAATGTCTCATTCAAAATCCTCGCTCCCCCTTATTCAAACTCCTGTTTGACACACTGACAACGCACCAACAAGTTCCTATCTTTTTCGGCCCACGTCAAAATTACTGTCCTATTAACCAAAAGCCACGGAAATGGGTTACCAATGTTATTTAAAAAGTCTTTTAACATAATTTCCTGGGGCGCATTCCAAAGAGGTGGAAGTTAATTTATTTACCCCATCAAATTCAATTTCGTTGTTAGATAAACAGCTGGTTCCTCAACTGTATTTTGTAGCGTTGTAGTTCAAACAAACTTGTTATTAATACTACTATTTAAATCCCTGACTGTATTTTTAAGGTATATTTCGGTAATACAGTAAAGAATATTAATATGTAATTATTCGTGGCGTTCTGTTTGTTGGTTGGAATGATTATTACAAACCTACTTAGGTATGATTCTCATTAGAGCGGGCCGTGCCCGGGGCGGGGCCCGGACGGGGCACGGTTTTAAATCTGTTACATATATTTTGTATGAATCAATTTATATTACACAGTGCATTATTCGTGTCCCGTCCGGGCCCTCTCGACGCACTTCAATACCACGTCGGCTCTTCACGCCCCGGCCCGGGCACGGCCCGCTCTAATGAGAATCATCCCTTATTATGGGTTTAAAATTTACCCGTTATCGAAAAGCCATAAGAACAAGCATGGTCAATGAGTAACGTTACCATGTCCGAAAACTTGGTACTTTTTTATGTATCTACTGCAGAAATTTTGACCGCATTGTCATACTTTTATATTCTTATAGTATTTGCCCGCGACTTCGTCGGAGTAAATGTCAATTATCGCAGACGTAATCGAAATCGCCGAATTAAAAATAAACCTATGTCCTTTCTTCGGGTTACTTAAAATCGGTTTTGTGTTTTAGTTGTGTATGCGTAACAGACAGACAGACAGACTGAATAACTTTCGTGTTTATAATATTAAGTAAAATTTGTTTTTTTTTTTAATTAAAGAGCGATTGCTGAGCTTGATGTCTTGGGTTCGATTCCCAGGTCGGGCAAAGTGTTATTGGGTTTTTCTATCAGGAGTTTCTCAGTAGCAGCCTCGGCGTCTGGATTTGTGCCCGGTTGATGGCAATAAGCTCGCCTCCTATTACATGGGACTTAAACATACCTGGCGAAATGTGGGTGTACTAATGGGTACACTTCTGCTTAACCCTTCGGGGATTACAGGCGTGATGTTGTGTTGTTATGTTTAATTAAATGCTGATACAAAAATAAGCATAATTATTGGAGCACAAATAAAAACCGTCTATCAGTCCTCCCATCGAGAAATGAAGTTATGTGACAGAAAACTGATTAACCACGAGCCTTAATATAAGTACCTTTATGCTCTCTACAAAATTTCATCGATTCTAGTTACATATTGACCAAAATACGAATGTGACCGCAGCAACACGCCGCGCCCTCCGAAAATAACCACCTAAATATTTTCTATAAACAAATAAAACGAAGTCTAGCGCTGGTCCGGTCATTGTGGCTATCTATAGAGGAGGGTCTATGACCTGCAGTGGACATTGTTCGGCTAAAATGATGATGATGATGAACAATAGGAATAAGATAAACTAACTTAAATTGACCATTGTTGTATAGTCCATTTCTTAAAACAAAGGGTGAAAACATTAAAATAGACATCTGTCAGGTACGTTCTCCTGGTAATTTGAAGTACCGCTAAACATGAGGTCTTGGGTTCGATTCCCAGGTCGGGCAAAGTGTTACTGGGTTTTCATCAAGGATTTCTCAGTAGCAGCCTCAGAGTTTGGATTTGTGCCCAATTGATAGCAATAGTCTCGCCCCCTATTTAATGGGACTTAAACAAAACTGGCGAAACGTGGGTGTGCTACTGCATTGCCTAACCCTTCTTGGACTACAGGCGTGATTAGAAAGCTAGTTGATAAAAATAGATGTCTTTAAGTACATTTAAAAAATCAGTACACCGAATATGTAACTTCCTTCTTTTTAAAATCAGTTATCTACTAAAGACCTCATTCACCGCCGTTACCATGGTTACAAAAAATATTCCTTTCAAAAGTCCACCATCTTTTTTTCGTGATTTAATTTGTGGAAATATGAAAAATGCTATTTCAATTTTAAATAAGCAGTAGGAGAGCGAATGAAAATTAGGTTGACTTGGGACCCGCAACGAATTTAATGAGAAAAAATATTACAAATGTATATATTTTTTTTGTTTCTCACAAATGACTGTTAATGTAGGATTTATGTTTGTTTATTTTACTTCCGTGGTAACCTTAATACCTTAATCTTTTGCAGTGCTATAAAAGTCTTTGGTGTCAGGTATGTTATATTTGGTAACAGCATAAATCTACAATAATGATTCTACAGGTCTTCTTCTGGCTTCATTGTGTGGGCAGTAAGGTCTTACGACCCCACACACTCTAGCGTCAAAATTTCTAAACCGCCTCAAGTGCCTCTGACATGGTTTGAGTGAGACAGTAATGGGCTGGTATAAGTCTATAAGATTTCCTCACGATGTTTTCCTTCACCGATGTCAGTGATGACCAAGACAAACTTACAAAAAATTTACAGGAAATTTTTCAGGTAAGACTTATCTATACAACGCGGTGGATTTAAGTTTGCACTTCGCGTATGCAAAATAGTGATCACTGTTACGAAAGTTTGTTAAAAAGTGTCGTTGTTTAGATGTTTGTTACTCAATCACGCATAAACTGTTAAACAGATTTGGATAAAAATGGTCACATAGATAGACCATGTCCTGGATTAACACTTAAGATACTTTTTATCCCGGTAATGTTCCCTTGGTATAATAGTTCAACTTATTTTACGGAAAGTTACTTTTTACGCGGGCGAAGCCGCGGGCAGAAGTTAGTATCATATAAAATACTATTATTTATTATTAGCTGTTTAAGTACATAATATAGTTGAGCTCGCTGAATTCAAGTTAGATGCAAACTTAACTCGACCGGGTTATACTTTTATACTGTTTCCAATACTATAAAGAGGTATTTATTTGTAAAAGATAATAAGTAAGTAAATTTAGTGTTTGGTGAAGTTTTTTTGTAATCGTACTAGTAGGATATTCCAGAGAAGTAATCGTACGATCACAACAAATCTTTCACTTGTTGAAAGCTACACTATTTCCAAATATTTGCCATTGGCTTTTTCTTGAATTCCAAGTCGAAAAATGATAATAATAATCATCTACAACATATACTAGCACAGTAGTAAGATAAACACAAAAACAGTTCTTATATTAGGTCCATTTAGAGTAGGTAATTAAATACAAATTAAAATAAAATAGCAGAAAAACTATTATTCAGTTCCGCATTTCGCGACAGCAGCGAGAAATGAACGAAGAAAGTGTTTTATTTTCACGTTGAACAAAAGACAACCTGTTACGTCTAGGTGCATTACTCTTAGCCACCGTAATTACTTTTCAGCCCTTATTGCTTTCAGTTATGAAAAATGTTTCTTTACGTTTAAAATAAAGTAGTAGTATGGTCTATGAAATAGGTTATTAAGCACTAAGTGGTTGGTTTAAAGTCTAGACTTAATTACTTAAGCCCCACGTAATGAGACACAATTGATTTTCTATTTTTCTGTCAAACCGGTAAGTCAGCCGAGGCTGACCGGTTAAGTAATAACATAATTGAGTATATAAATAATTTTGACTGCTTCGATGGCCTAGTGGTCGCAAAGCGCGACTGCTGAGTATGAGGTTTTGGGCTCGATTCTCAGATCGGGCAAACTGTTATTGGATTTTCCATCAGGAATTTCTCAGTAGCAGCCTCGGAGCCTGGATTTATGACCGGTTACAGATTAAACAGATATAAACAACAGGGGGCGAGCCTATTGCCATAAACCGGGCACAAATCCAAACTCCGAGGCTGTTACTGGCGAATTCCAGATGGAAAAACGCAACAACTTTCGGCCTGACCTGGAAATCCAACCGAAGACCTCAAGCTCAGCAGTCGCGCTTTGGGACCACTAAACTATTGAGACAGTAACTTAGACTAGAAACAAAATTAGGGTACAGCCCAAAATACAATATTAAAACCCCGCGGAAAACTAACATTTACGCGCTTATGCTAGTCTTATACTAAAACAAAAGATAACGGAAAAACAAAAGGTAATAGACTCGTGAAAATAAGGTTTCATTTACACGAGGTCAAGAAAAGCTGTTGCCAAGAATAATTATTTCAGATAGAACTGGGTCCGCGAAGCCAACTTAGTTTCAATTTACTGAGATGAAAGCAGTTTATGTATGTCACTCTTAAAGCGTGTTATGTATTTGCATAATGAGATAATAACAAACGGGCTGTAAAATCAAATCACGTAGCATAAATCCTTATCTTATCTAAATATGTGTATGTGTATGGAGGAGCTCATGGCTAAGTAATAACAGCCGCATGGGTCGATCCGTCAGGTTAAGCTACGCTTGCCGGGGTTAGTTCGTGGATGGGTGACCATCTTTACACACCGAGACTCCTCCGTGCCTTGGAAAGCACGTTAAGCCGTTGGTCCCGGCTGTCATATGTGGATCTTTGACAGTCGTTACGGGTCGTCAGAAGCCCGAAAATCTGACAACTAGTCTCACCAAGGGGTATCGTATTACCCAGTTATTGGGTTATTGAGGTGAGATAGGCAGTCGCTCCATGTAAAATACTGGTATTTAGATGATCCGGTTTGACTGGAAGCCGACCCCAACATACTCGTAGTTGTGAAAAGGCTAGGCAGATGATGATGATCTAAATATGTATATAAAATAGAAAGGTCACTCACTCAAAAACTCACCTACTAACTCACGTATATGTGTTAAGATAAAAATTGGCAAGGAGGTAGTTAATAGTTAATCGACGTCCGCTTAGATAGGATTTTTTTAAATTCACCTCTTAAGGGGATGAAACATTTAGGATGACGTCGCGAGGCGACATCCGGCCACCGTAGGCGCGGGATTGCGGACGACGAGTAATGGGTAGCTCGCCATCCGATCAAGGACCAAGTCCGGGTCGACGGCGCGTTCTGTTCGCGCTCGCCTCAAAGAGCTGTCAGCACAGGGACGGGGCCCACGCCTGCCGGGGTTGCGGGACGTCTTAACAGGATACCGTGGCCCCGGAACATAAAGGGCAACACAAGGAAATTGGTGGCTTTTTAGTCAGTAAGGAGTCATTTGATGATTTTTACCAACTAAAAAAAAAAAGGGGGATGAAACGGGAGTCCATAGTGTGTATGGAAAAACGTACGAGTAAACTAAGTCACCCGAATTCAACGTGAGCGACGATCTGTCTGTTACACTTTCACGACTAAATTACTAAACCAATTTTGATAAAATTTAGTAAGGGGTTAGTTTGAACCCTAAGGAAGGACATAGGCTATTTTCTTTTTAATATGTGACTTCATCTGCGTCCGTGATAACCGACATTTACGCGGACGAAGTCGCGAGCAAAAACTAGGAGGTAAGTACATAATACGACAATGAATGTGTCTATTTACTTGTTTATTTATATGTTTTCCTGCAAGGAATTGATTTCATCTGAAAAATATTCAAAAGCTTTTCACTCGAGAGCAAACTCAAATTGTGTTATTGTATGAAAGAGTTAGTTCGGAATTGTCGACCTTTGTCGTTATGTAACCACTTAAAGAAACAAAACTGAAAATCACTGTAACTTAAACATCTCCTTATTCCTTAGAGAAATAAACGAATAATGCTTTTAACTGAAACGTTGAACTGAGAATTCTTGGAATTTTATTTCTTAGAACTTACTTATTATTCCGTCCATTGTTTTACCTGCGGAGTCCGCTTTGCTTAATCAATAAATTAGTCGATGAACTACTTATTTCTTTGCCTAGATTTGCTGCAGAGAGTGCTATAAATGAATTCTTTAAACAGTAGAAATTGAAGATTATTTAAAACTTTTTCTGTCCTCATTAGAATAATTACCTATTTAGCATTTATTTTCTAAAAAAATATTGTTTACAATATATGGGCAGGTATTTAGTGCTAACATAAAACAATAGCGTTCATAACTTTTTTCATGAAGTCTTGGTTCGATTTCCAGGGCGACCAACTGTATTCGGTTTTTCCATCAGGAATTTCTCAGTAGCAGCCTCGGAGTCTGGATTTGTACCCGGTTGAAGGCTGTAAAAGGCTCGCCTCCTATTACATGTGACTAAAACATAAATGGCAAACAAAATATGGGTGTACTAATGGGTACACCTCTGCCTAACCCTTCGGGAATTACAGGCGTAATGTTATTTTATGTGTGAAGGTTAAAGAACCAACTTCTTGTCACGTTTTTAATGTTGCGTTATCTGCGGTGTTATTCTGTAGAAACTCTCCCGCTGAATTTAGTTCGAGTGAGTTTGGAGTGAGCTGTCAATCTCTAGCATTGTGTGATGAAACTCATCTCAAGCTCACTTCACCTAAATCCACCGATAGAGACTTTACAGAATAGACTTTTCGTTTACTGTTTATTATAATTCACGTCGCGTATTGAGCCCTTTGGGTAACACGTTTCTTCTATCTACACCAACTTTCTCGACTGGGTTTGTTTACATAATCAGCAGTTTTTATTAGACCTAAATTAAAATCAGGAACGATTGCAATCTAATATCAGTCTTGATCTGTCAAATATGTCTATTTACTTTCATTTTATGACAATGATTGTCGTTGAAATGAGATTACGACTAGATCTTTTTTTAAATTTATTATTAGGGACAACAAACAGTAGTATAAATTACAATAAACTCAAGACTTCTTATTGAATAGATTTAGCATATACACTACTAACAACGTTATCCACAAATTATTATACAAAATAAGCTAGCTGTTAAAAGACGGTGCCGATTCCCTTGTTCACAAACTAGACTAAATTTTGAGAATTGACATCTCTTACTAACATACAGCGAAAGGAAAGGACGGTGACATTCAAGAACTATGTTAGCGATGTCAAATTAGTTTTGCCTTGTACTTTTCCGTATTTTTAATCC
This sequence comes from Hoplodrina ambigua, assembly GCA_949774945.1. NCBI lineage: Eukaryota > Metazoa > Arthropoda > Insecta > Lepidoptera > Noctuidae > Hoplodrina > Hoplodrina ambigua. The sequence continues at coordinate 4,111,389 of OX458976.1, forward strand.
ATACGTTTTAAGGATGTCAACTATAATTGTATGGATTGATTAAATTTGACAGCTCTTATTTACATTAGTCTCTTTCTTATTTTATTGGACAGAAAAAGATGGAAATAGTCTAATTTTAGTTTAGTTTGTGACCAAGGGAATCGGCACCAATATCGAATAAGCTTAATCTAGTGTGATTTATGGTAAATAAAGGTATATAATAGACCTTCTGATCAATCAATCTGCCTAGCCTTTTCCTAACTATATTAAGGTCGGCTTCCAGTCTAACCGGATGCAGTTGATTACCAGTACTAAACATGGAGCGACTGCCTATCTAGCTAATTAATTAACAACCCAGTAACTTGGTATTACGATACCCCTTGGTAACGACTGTCAAAGATCCACGTATGATAGCCGGGACCAATGGCTTAACGTGCTTTCCGAGGCGCGGAGTAGTCTCGGTGTGTGAAGAGGGTCACCCATCCGCGGGCCAACCCCGGCAAGCGTAGCTTAACCTGATAGATCGACCCGTGCTGCTGTTATTACTTAGCAACGAGCACCTCGTAACTTATTAAGCTTTCTGATAATGTCAAAAATAAAAAACAAAACAAGAACGTTTTTACTCCATTTTGGTTTACAAAATAGCATAGGCCTGTTTTATTTAACACATGTTATTTGCATCTAAATACAAATCGACACAATAAAACAATATCTATTGTTAGTATCGGCCATGTTTTCCGAATAACAGCTGCTGAAACTCACGCGTAAAATGTTAAAAACAAATGAAAACAATTAAAACATCAGCGTGTGATTTTATTTAGGTTTTAACTTTTTTTGTGTTTCCTAAAATACTATAGTCTTCTATACGTATTTATAGTATCAACTGCCCCCTTGGTCTCATGGTAGCAAACACGACTGCTGAGCAAGGGATCCTGGGCTCGATTCCCAGGTAGCACAAAAAGTGTTATTGGGTTTTTCCATATAATTTTCTCAGTGGTAGTTTGACACCCCCGTGCCTCGGAAAGCACGTTAAGCCGTTGGTCCTGCGCTTGATCTCTCCCCGGTTGTGTCGGATTGCCGTCCCATCGGGCTATGAGAGTGAGAGGGTGCACCTGTATTTGCACTCACACTTGTGCACTATAATATCTTCTAACTACTTTGCTAGTTAGCCGCCATAACCAAAATCGCCAATTAAATCGCAAATTATCACGCCATAGATATACATTAGGCACTAAACTTATATTTGTGCTAAAAAAACACAAAAATTACTAAATATAATACATATAAAATTTCTAAAACATAATTGGAAAATAAAAATAAAAAATTATTAAATTGACTTGTCAGCACCAAACAAAAGCGGCCATTGAAAGACATCAATAACCGTAAAACACTTAACCGTCAATGCTAAATTAATATAAATAAACAGGACTATGTTACTCCCTACCAGGCTTTTGAAGCCTACATAAAATGTAATGATATTCCTTTTACACACAAATGGCTTAAAGCGTACACTACGGAACAAAAAGTAGAAAATATAAAAATAATACAAAAACACATGTTACAGAGGAAAGCCTATATTTTTCTATCGGATAAGCCGTGTCTGCTGTTTCTGAGCTTTCTAGAAAATGTCTCTAAAGGCGGATACAGAACTGCGGAGAAATGAAAAAGAAATTCTAAAAAATTCTCGTGAAAAATGTATTTTTCTCGTCATCTGAGTCTATTAAACTTTTACTGTTGCACAATCTGTTAATAACATACATAACATCACGCCCGTAATCCCCGAAGGGTTAGGCAGAGGTGTACCTATTAGTACACCCACATTTCGCCAGTTATGTTTTTAGTCCCATGTAATAGGAGGCGAGCCTATTGAGTATTGCCATCAACCGGGCACAAATCCAGACTCCGCGGCTGCTACTGAGAAATTCCTGATTTAAAAACCCTATAACATTTTGCCCGACCTGGGAATCGAACCCAAGACCTCATGCACAGCAGTCGCGCTTGCGACCACTAGACCAACGAGGCAGTCCACATTGTCATTCTGTTAATGTAGCATTTAATTTCATTTATAAACTTTCCATTGATTTCAACGACGTGAAAATTATGCCATTAACCACACCGATTAGATCCGCACCATATTTCACATATCAAACCTATGTGATGTGCTTTTAATAAGAATTTTGATTGTCAATTAATCGACGCCCTATCAGAATCTACAGTTGGACAACCTGGCACTGTTATTATTCATAACTTTTATGTTTAGGTTATTTATTGTATACTACCTATATACCTAACTGCAATTTAAATTTAAAAATGGTTTTAATTCAATTTAATCTATAATTTATGTGCTGACTATTTCAATTTAATTTATTTGCAATCAATTTATTTCTAATCCAATTTAATTTATTTGCAATCAATTTATTTCTAATTCAATTTAATTTATTCATTTATTTTCAAATCAATAAATTAGGACTAACATAACCTTAAGATAGAATGTTACTAACGAAATATGGACATTAGTCTGAAATAAACGATTTTTTTTTAAATTGTTATTATTAAATATCCATAATCCATTTGTCTGAAATATTTTTACCAAAATATGCGACCTGACACTTACTGCTACTGCTAAATTTAATGATAACGCCTGCTTATCCATCTCCCACATCCGCATATAGCCAGCCACCCTTTTAAGGTCGCAGATCCAATTAGCCAGAGAACGACCCACGCAACGCTTGTCTCACTCGCTTCTTTGCTCAAGGGACCATCGCATCAGTGCGGTAACTTTCACACCTAAACGGTTGTGTTTAACGTTCATGTATACCAGCCTTAGTAAAACATGTAACTATTTGCCAAACAATACATTTAGACTGATGTGCACTATTACGTTTACGTAGATGACTCCATTTACTTTTATGAAAACCTGGTACTTGTGAAGCAACTTAAGATGTTATATGTTAGAGTTAAGTTACGTTAAAGGTTCATAGCATAACACACATAAAGGTACATACATACATAAGGCATTAAGTCCGCCTTTGTACAGTGTATTTTTTACATGTGCATAAAGTTTTAATAAATAAATACATATTTCTACTCATCCATATTAATATTTTACATGCGAAAGTAACTCTGTCTGTCTGTTGCGCTTTCATGACAAAACCACACAGAATTGATTTTAATTAAAGAAAGAACATAGGCGTAGACTACTTTATCTACGACTCCATCTGCGTCCGCAATAACCTATATGCACGCGGACGGAGTATCAGAGAAAAAGCTATTATAATATGTGTACTAAATACTCGTATTTATTTAATTGACATAACATCACGCCTGTAATCCCCGAAGGTTTAGGCAGAGGTGTACCCATTAGTACACCCACATTTCGCCAGTTATTTATTTAATTAGCTCAGCAAATAGATAAAAAACAAATTAATATAAACACAACAATTAAATACTTTTCTATTAATCTATGAGGGCTATGAGTTTCCTGAAAAAATGAATTTTATTTTATTTATCTTCATAATAAATAAATAACATATATACATACATAAACTCACGTCTTTTTCCCATGGGGGTAGGCAGAAACTACAGAACGCCACCTAAATAAATAAATAATAAAAATAAACTAACAAAACTAAAAAAAATAAAAATCTTTTATTCGTACAGCTGAGTTGCTACTAAGATATTCAGAAAATATTCAGAACACTTTGTTTGACATGGAAATTCAACCTCACGTTCAGAAGTCATTTTGATCAACAAGCCATTATAATATGAACAAATTATCAAAGACATTTATTTTTAGAAATTTCGTTTCGGTCTTAAAATAATAACTCTGGAGATGTCAAATTAAATCACAGAGATACTTAAAGTAATTAGAAAAGGAATGAATGCTTAAAATAACATGACATTTCCATTTAAAGGTTTTTTCCTCTCTTTTTTCCATTCAGCTTTCTAATTCCGAACTTTTCCGAAGCATACCGAATAGATAGTAACAGATAACCAATTAGCTACTTTAAAAAATAACATAACATAAACATAACATCACGCCTGTAATCCCCGAAGGGTTAGGCAGAGGTGTACCTATTAGTACACCCATATTTCGACAGTTATGTTCCTCATGGGTATAGACATCATGGGTCTTAGGTTTTTTTGTTTAAAAAAAATACTATACTACATCTATATTTAATATTATAAATACGAAAGTAGCTCTGTCTGTTTGTCTGTTACGCTTGCACGACTAAACCACTGAACCGATTTTGATGAAGTTCGGTACAGGCTAAATGTAAACCATAACAAAGAACATAGGCTAGTTTTTATTCGATTTCGATTTTGTCTGCGTCCGCGATAACCGACATTTACGCGGACTAAGTCACGTGCAAAAGCTAGTATATGGGATAAAATGGATATCGTACAGTATACGGAAACTTTCACCATGGATTCTTTAGGTACATGATTACTAGATAACCCAGCGTGAACATTTTTTGTTGATTATAAAAAAGAAATCTTCTGCTCCATATAAAAATGCAACGCCTACATGGTAAAATGCCTTGTGTGAAAAATTTCGTCAGCGGAGGGTCCAAAGTTTTCGTTACAATATCCTTTCCACCCATATTATTTCTCAGAGCATTATAAAACAGCAGTTTAGCAGTTGCGTTTTGTGACCAATTATAATAGACCAGCAAAAAAAAAGGCGGCGAAAAAAAATAGTTCATCAATTTACTGTTCTGTTCATAAGAACTTTATTCCCTATCTGGCAGCTCATAGTAGTCACCGCCCAATACGCTTAAACATACTAACAACAATCTCATAAAATATTAGTGTTGATACTTTAAGTGTAAGTAAAACCACACAAAACAAAATAAAAGCCTCTAATTTAATGGAACTTCGGAACAAACCAGGTAAAGCTCCTGACATTGAACTTTCAACAACATTCGCCATACTTACGGACACCCTAACACGTTTATAATAGAGCTACGACACTGCCAAGCGAATTTAAACCTAGCTTTATGAAAGATAAAATTGAAAATAGCTTGGTGATTATTTAGTTTTGTGACCAATTATTTGGACGGATTTAATCTATGATCACATGCCGAAGTCCAGTTTTGAAGGCTTCGAGTTTCGAAAGCGTCGTTGAAAATCCTTTCCTATAATATGTAGATTTTACCCTGACTTATCTGTGAAGGAATACTTTGACATTTGCTAAAACTTAGGTAAGTCCTTACGGAACATATTATTTTGGTGAAATGTATCCTAGTTTGCAACGAAGTTATAGATTGTTCCATTTTACGTCATTAGGTATACTTAGGTGTTACCCAGGCGTTTACCGCTAAATTTTGTGCTTAGTGGTTTGTGGGGCAAGTAGGTACACCACAAATCACTAAACACATCTACCGGTAAACCTAAATTAAACATCATTCTGTCTCTGTCAACTTCAATCTATTTGACAAGGATGCAGTCAAGTTCTAGAAACGTTTAGCGCTAAACGTTTTCAGTAATTTGTTTTTTTTTTTCATATTTAATACTAGTTTTTTGGCTTGAGTTTTTATAAACAGAATGTTTTATGTTATGTGTGTCACTTTCGCGTGAATTAATATTTTTTCTTTCTTTCTTTTTTTCTTTCTTTCAGTAATTCTTGGTGCAAGTGGACCTAAAAGCATACTATAATATTCAGTCATCTTATACTAAAATAACTCCCAAATAAATATAAACAAAGTAACTCACAAAGTTTCAAAGGAAAATTATTTTTTTACAAAAAGATAAGCTCCTCCAAGATCTTTTAATCTTTTAAAACAATGCAAAATAAGGAAGATATGATCTTGTCAAAACCATTACGGCTCACAAACAAGAAAAGATTTAGGTAGGTACTACTTAAACACAAGAAAACCAAAAGTTATCAATGTGGCTCAGAAGGCAAGTTCCGTACTTACTTGTGAACGACTGAACACGCACTTAAGTAAGCATAATTGTTTGAAAACCGGCGAGTCGTGCTTCTGACGTACAAGATTGATAGAACCTTTGTGGAGATATAAAATTACTGAATGTGACACGGTCAAAGATTTTACTGGACACAGATATGGGTACGGGCAAATATACATAGTTACAGGCAGTATTCAATTTATTTTATTATTGTTTTATCAGCTTTTATTTTATTAAACATGTCTAAAGGTACTGGAGTTGACTACTTTTATCAGATGAGACATCGACTTGTTTGTCATTCAATTGATAAAAAAACACAGGATTAACTTCTAATTACCCCTTCCGGCCTTCATAATTATGGAAAAATATAACAGGTTGTATACAGAAGGGATTGTCTACTTTAGCCATCCTTATAAGGCTACTGCCGTGCATATATGGCAGCTTTGAAATTTAAAATAACCCGACATTTTAGCTTTGCATATTTGACTAAAAAGGCAGAATTCATTCAACCCTTAAACGACCTTGTCTAGCCTAGGCTAGTATTTAGAAAATCTCTAGAATTCATGTAGGTATATGTAAAGCGCCATAAGTACCACGCTTACCTAATAGGCACTGTTAATTTTTATTAGTAGAAGCACATTAATAATGCCCGTTTTCTTTCCAATACTTCATCGCTTTCTGCGTAAATTTTTGGTTAGACGATATAATACCAAAAATGCTTTATAGTCTTCTAGGGACTGTAATATAACTTTTGTATTTGAATATGAATACAGAAAAAATAAAAGTCGACGTAGCCGACCTACTTGTAATTCTAGAATTACTTTGCACGAATTTAATAGAAAGGTCTCAAAGTTTCCAAACATTATTTCACGAAAACATTATTTTTACAAGAGACTTAGGCGTTATTGAAGAAAACTTTTTGTATTTAGCCCTCAAGCTCAGCACTACAAACAAAGATATAAAGCGCGTTATCCAGCTCCCTTCGAGCGCACTCCATCAAACTTGACTCTTCCATTTCACCCAAATTCTTTTATGCCCGAATTTACCGAGCCTAGTAAATTAATCTTCGTACAGATTGGGACAATGGGGGACTTAGCAACATAATACAGAATTCCCGTTGGCAAAATTTTGCGCCTACAAAAGATTTGTTCTAAATAAATGAAGCTTTCGGTTTAGGGATTTCTTTATAGCTTCTACGAGTTAAATTTGATTTTTGGAAACAATGATACCGTTCCACCTGCATTGTACCTTTTGTCGGATGCCGACCCCCTCGACTGGTACCTTAATTATGTCCGTATAAATCGACAGGGCCGAAAACAGTCGTAAAATTCGTTCACAAAGGGAAATGAGTAAAATTGTACGGACGAAAATATCCGTTAGCCTTTCATTTGAAGTAACTTATTCACTTGTTGTAATTTTATGGAAGAAACGGAGCTATTCTTGGAAGTTTTATGCTTTCATTTCTCAGTCAATCATCTCGGTCTATTGTAGTTCAAGTTCCGTTATGTTCTTTCTGTTCATTTTTTTAGAGCACTGCAATAAGTACCTTCGTTCAAGTGACTTGCAAGCATCTTGACAATTTATCATAGTCCTGCAAATATGAAAATAAGACTATGGTAAGACATCAAATTTGTCGAAGGTTCGATTAGAAAAAAATGATTAGGGCCAAACAAGTTCACAATGATTTTAAATAATAACAGTTTTAACAACGTAACGAAAAGTTAAATAAAATATATTTTGTTTTTATGCAACAAAAATACAAAGGCGGACTTAATGCTTATAGGCATTCTCTAACAGTCAACCAAACGGCTGTTTCATACATTTTTATTTTTTATAATTGATGCAAAATTGCGTGTCTGGTGGTCTAAAATCTTATACTAAACCTATGATAAGTTTCGTTTAAATGTTCCTTAACTCCGAATATCTCTCAAACTTCTTATTCAAGGTTTTTTTTTTAAAACAGTTTAAGTAAACTTTTGTACCAATTAATCAATAATGCCTGAATTAAATTAAGTTTCTCATTGAATGTGTTACATCTACAACTCCGAGTGCTACCCACGAGAGAGTTTGGGTTAGCGAAACTCTCGTGTCTATGAAACGTAATTGAAGCATTCATAACTCAAACCTCTCATTCATAAATTAATTTAAGCCAAGACCTAAGGTTAGCTTTTGTTTTCGATATAACATATTGCTACCATTGTTTTAGAATACCAATATCTTTGACCTATAACTGTGCCTCAAGGGAGGTCTCAATACAAAGTAGTAAACCTACGCAATCTTGATTCAAATTCAATTTATTTAATTTGTTTTTGCAATACGACTTAACCGCATACTTTGAAATACTTAGCCCTCGATTGGATCCGAACACAGAAACCTCTGCCGACTCGGTAGTAGGTCCAAGTGGACCCCGGAATTAACACATACGTCATCCTGTCCATTATGTGTAAATATTGATTGAGGTAGCCATCTAATGTCATGAGTGAGCTTTAATTAAAAGGGTTTGATTAAAATCTTAGATGTTAGTGCCATTCAATCTTTTAGATTTAGCACGCGAGTATTAAAAATTACAGTTTTAAAATAGTTTGGATAAGTATTTATATATTAGGTACGTTCATATACAGGGTGCAATAATATACATTACATCGTCGTTAATTACTCATACTGCCCATCAATCTAATTAACATTTAATAAACATTATTGCTGGGAAAATATTTTTATTTTCTGTGTTAAAAAACATTGTTTAATCATTGTTTATTTGTGTGTTTGTTGCACGATTGTGTATGCCACAGTACAAGGGTCGTTGGAATATTAAAAGCTAAGTTATAACGATTATTTTAAAAACAAAGGGATTCATTAAAATCCTACTCGAAAAAAGAAGAAGATCGATTATTTTATCATTGTACCTATTAGAAAAAAATGTTGTGGGAGCCTGCCAATTCTTATCATCCGATGGAATGACAGTTCACCTCAAGGCCACATCACCACAGAAAGAAATTTTCACAGGATGTAGGTGACCAGCAGTGGTATTCACTAATCAAACAGCTATTGAACGAAAAGAACGAACACATCACTCAATTTTTAAACATTCGCTAGAGGTTTGAACGAAAATGGACACTTTCGTTAAAAGCAAAACTAATGGTCTAGTTATTAAGTCAGCTCACAAAGTAGCACTTACGTTACGTGTCAATGACCAGAACTAGAGTAACGACGAAATGTAGACATGGACGAGGTCAAGTAAGTAGTAAGTGAGTACTTAAAGGTCTACTGTTCGCTTTAAAAGGACCCAACTTATACCATCCTAGTAAAACAAGTATTATAAACTAGCTTTTGCCCGCGACTACGTCCGCGTGGTACTTGTTTATATCGTACTTACATACAAACTTTCACCCCCCTTTTCACCGCTTTAGGGGGTGATTTTCGGGGTAAAAACTATTTTATGTCCTTTCCCGGCTCTTAAACTATCTCCATGCTAAATTTCATCAAAATCGATTTAGCGGTTTAAGCATGAAGAGGTAACAGACAGACAGACACACTTTCGCATTTGTAATATTAGTATGGATGATAGATATAAGTTTTTTACTCTTTACACATAAACGGCTGAATAGAATAAACTGCTTAGCAAACACTAATGCAAAGATGCAAGAATATTGTAGCTTAACAGGTAAGGTAATTTGGAATTCCTGTGGGATCATCTAGGACTTTAACTAAATTCTAAAGTCTACGCAGAGGAAGTTGCGTTCAGAAATTAGTTTTAAAATAACGCATGCATTGAAATTCACAGTTTTGTTTATATTCGTGACACCACGGACTTTTAAAACCATGTGTGTCACTGGAATGTCAGACTCATTTTAAAACAATCGAAGGTTTCTTCAATCAATCGTTAGCTGACCACGCAGAATGGTCGAAAGTGCACAATCAAATATTTCTTTCTACTTTTAGAACAAACTTTTCACTATAATCATCTGTTTTATCGAGTAAATAAATCACTCAGACTGCTGACGCAATCCTCGAGACCAACAGTCAATTAAGTAATTGCTTAATCGAAATCAAACAATTGCGAACGAATTACGGACTATACAGAAACATTCCCACTCCCTTGGGTCACATATAAAGTGACAAACACAACGACCCGATCATTCGATAGGAGGTAAACAGTTGTGGCTATAGGTATAGCCACATAAGTCACCAATAAAAGCCTGAAAACGCAAATTCCGAGCCGTTTGATCGCAATCATCACGTCTGACGTATCAAACAGAAAGATCCACGACATAAGCTTCCAACAAAAAAATGAAACTTGCAAGCAGGCCATAAAAATCGTCAATTTTACGGATTTCCGAATTTCGATGTGCGATTCACCGTGAACAGTGAATGCTTGGGCGAGCGAAAACTTACAACAATAGACTTTTCTAGCGCGTAACTCTACCTTTTAGTTAGCAACCCTATTGGTGACGACGTAACAAATTGTCGTGATTTTCTATTTTGTGGTTTGTCTGTTGCTAACCCTAATTTTACGTGGCCTTTTAGAGCCTTTGTGATGTTTCAAGAAGCAGATATTTATGGCACGTATGATATTCACCCTCGTTCAGCCGGTAGTATACCGAAATTGCTGTCGTTTGTGATAATACTCGTAATTTAAAACGACAACAACCCTTAGGGTTGCCTCCTGATCGAAGGGTCGTGGGCTTGAATGGGAATCTATTACGTCATTACCCACAGACAACTTATCGGACCATGTCTTTCTGATGACTCGTGAAAATTACAAGATGGCGTATCGCGTGTAAACGACGGCCGGACATAATAACTACAATATATTGTGTTAGTGGAACAGTACCTTAATCACCACTTTCGTTAACGTATTGGTGATTGTGTATCTGCATATTAATGAATATCTTAACTATATGCTATGGAGAAAAACATCGCATGTGCTTAAGGGGTATTCGATGGCTGGAAATACATCGATTAACCGAAATTATATGACATTAGCTTCTCCGGTTAATACTTAATCACGTTCGTCGTCCAGAGTTTAATTGCTGGCCTTAATTAGCCTTTCTTTAATGTGTGTCAGCCATGCATTCCTCTTTGAGACGGCGGCGTGGAACACTAACGCGCCGTCAACTCGGCGGGCTACCCATTGCTCGCCGGTTGCCTTTGGTCCGCGCGTGCCTCAAACAGCTGTCAGCCCAAAAGACGAGGCCCGCAAGAGCCAGTAGGTACTGGCCGCAATTTGTTCGAAAGAGCTACAGCGACCCTGGAACGTGAAGAGCACTAGAAGGAACACGGATGGGTTTTAGTCAGTAAAAGTCTAACACTCCCCTCGTTCCGCCCAGAACGGAAAGAGACATTTGATGATTTCTCATGCTTAAAACAAGCCATACATTCCTATATCGTATCAGTTAATACGAAGCAACGAGACTAGAACAGTCGTCTCACCCAGGTTCGACCAACGACTAAAAACATGGTCGACACTCCTTCCTTACAGTTATTAGGTTCTGTAACATATTATAGCTAATAAGGTATATTACCAGTTAACTAATTGTTTTTATTTTCGTATTATGTAAATGTATCGCAATTAAACAAAACGAGCCAAGTAGGCGTAGTCGTAGTAATGATAAACATCTCACAAAGAATACGGTTGGTCGCATAATGAGTGTAGAATGTTTGCCTAAATAATGAGGACTGTATAATCTAGATAAGAATCTAACGTGGAAATGCTAGGTCGAAAATAGGCCTAGTTATAACATAATATAAAGTAGGGAATCCTTCAATCAATACTTTGCTTATAACAATCTTAGTTTCCATAGTTGTCACCATCTTTTTACTTAAAAAAAATCTACATCATTATAGCATAGTTAAATGAAAATGAGAATAGATAGTTGAAATGTAGTTTAATAAATAATAAAAAATAAATAAAAATAGTTTAATCTAAGCAATAACACAAAAAATTAAACTAAAAAATAAAATCCCCGACAAAATATTGCTAAGAACACTCCCAACTACTTCACCTTTCAAACAGAAAAGCAAAACAAAATCGGTTCATCCGTTCCGGAGCTACGATGCCACAGACAGACACACACAGACTTATAACATGTTTTGCGTCGGGGATTGAAAACAAACATTCTGCTGCTTGTTCCGCATTCATAAATTTTTTGCCTCAAAACCAACAGCAAAGGAAAACAAAACTGTTGTACACAGATGTAACTGTTGGAAACAGTAACATCATGGTAAGAAGTGATTATTTTGCGACAGAGCCGTACCATGCGTAGGCCATGGCTTCAAAAATGACAAATCCTAAACCCCAAAATCCACAAAACCACAAAACAAAACCAAAATCTCAAACTCATAGTTTTTTTGACAAGCTTGACCGCACCAAACCACTATTCAACTATCCCATTTCTACATCAGGAAGAAAACTAAAGATTAATTATTTATTCACTCAGTAATTAAGTAGGTACATTCATGTGTCGCTAGTAACAAGATTAGCTATGGTGGCTGCATTATTAATTTTCTTGTTAGACACTCTGTTTAATGTTAACAAGTTCTTAGGTACCTGCTTACCTATGTGTTTACCGGCAGGGTCAAGGACGTGGGTTCAGGTTTCCTTATTTAAACGCTTGTTCGCACGGGTGGTCTTTGAACGCTGAGGTTTCTTTACGTGCAATGGATTTGCAACTCTCGGCGTTGAGCCGTCCGTTGAAAATCCAGTACGCAGTAAAAATACTTCGTGTTAAGAACGCCTACGCCACACAGTATGTAAATTTTCAAGTGCAAAATCTTGGACATTCCTGATTAAACCCGATTTTAATTAAACTTGATATAAACATGACTTAAGCATAAATGGCGAAATGTGGATGTACTAATGGTGTACTAACTCTGCCTAACCCTTCGGGGATCATAGGCGTGATGTTACGTATGTTGGAACTTTGACCTTCAATGTCTTCGTAATGAAAAGGTTTCCAGGTATCTTCTTTGTATGAGAAGAAACCTTTGCAATGCAGTTGGACCACAAGTGATCTATGTATCTATCAGGATAATTTACCAATAAACATAGTAACAACATTTTCAACAAAACATTCTAGAAAATTCCTTACAACCAGCCCTTTCACCGTCGAATTTCCCCGTAGAATTTCCAGAATCAATTTGGTATTTTATTTCTCTCTAGTGGGGGATCTAATCAATACACATTATGCTCTAAACGGGTTCCCCCGTTAAGTTTCCCCTGGACAGAGGTAAACACGTCTTATTTATAATAGAAACGTGATAAGTGGAGGTACGATTCTATTCTTCGACCAATGTATAGGCCTTATATAGCCTTTAGTTGGTCGGTGTTGGGAAATATAGTGGAGAAAATTCAAGGATTTTTTTTTTTTTTGGTACTCGAGTTTCTTCATTCATTTATGTATTTTCATAACATAACATCACAACATATGTACCTATTCACTATATTATTATTTTTGTATATGGCCTAGCTGACCTGTGCCTTTTAAAAGTCTAACAGAAATATTTTTTGCTTTTTTAAACTACAAGTTGCCCAACTAAACCAGTTTATTATATGGGTAGGCAGAAACCATAGAACGTCACCTGCTACGATTCTTACATACTACTTTTGCCTCGTCCACGTTCATTAATCTCGTCATACAAGCACGCCGGTTACGAAGAACGACCTTTCTGAAGAAAATCACCTCAGGTAAGGGGGTCTACTCTCTTTCTCCAAAACGAAACTTCGCAAACGAACGAAATTTAAACGAAATTTCGTTAATGATACTACTCTATTTAATTTTCGGACGAACACAAGAAGTTCGGATCCATAGACAATTTTCGTGAATGAATGGAATTAACAATTAATATCGTGTAGGTCTTTTTCGTGTAGCTATTTCAAGTAATTTTCTTACAAAATTCACACAAACGAATATCAAAAGTAAATACTTTTGGTTTCGTCAATTTGAGGTTAAAATTCCGAACAATCATCTGTAAAATTCAAATTTTCGTTCGGACTTTTTAAGAGTTAGAGTAGGTTTAGAGAATCTAAATGTCAAACACTTTTCGTTCGCGATGAAATTTCGGAACGAATAAAACCGTGGTAAGAAACACGCGAAGTTTCGATCGAAACTTCGTTTTTCGTTGAATAAGAGTAGACCTCCAGTGTAGGTCTTCCCAGGGCGACCCCTCCCTGCGTTGCCACTCACATCTGCCATATAAATACGAGTACCTCTTGTTAATCTTCTTTCACTCATCCTCTCAACGTGGCCGTTTTATCTGTACACACTTTTCTATCTTTGTGACTACATCGTCTTTTAATCCAGCAGGATCAGCTGTCCAATTTTCGGTTTTGTTCCTCGTTTATACAGAACAGCTGCATAATGTATATTCACCGCTGCAATTTCAGGTTGTAACTAGTTTTTATTTACGCTGCCAGCTTGCAGCCGACATCGAGGGAAGAAACAAAGTAGGGCAGAAACTTTATTTTGTTGCTTGTATTTACATAAGAATAAAATAACAGATAAAAAGAAAATAAAATGAGTATACAGTTGTAAGTTATCCTTACTAGATATACAAATTACTGCCAATGACTGCCTCGTTGGTCTAGTGGTCGCAAGCGCGACTGCTGTGCATGAGGTCTTGGGTTCAATTCCCAAGTCGGGCAAGGTGTTATTGGGTTTTTCCATCAGGAATTTCTCAGTAGCAGCCTCGGAGTCTGGATTTGTGCCCGGTTGATGGCAATAGGCTCGCCCCCTATTACATGGGACTCAAAACATAGCTTGCGAAATGTGGGTGTACTAATGGGTACACCTCTGCCTAACCCTTCGGGGATTACATTATAGGCGTGATGTTATCTTATGTCATGAATTAAGTTTCAATACAAGAAATCCATCAGTTTCTAAGAAAACTTCAACTATATTTGACGACCCTGAACACCTTTTTCTTTTGTTGACTGTACGTATCGACATTTGAGACGTGAAATAGTTATCTTTCAAAACATTAAACGCCTCTGAATATTTATTTTCGAATTTCTGAATATTTTCAATGTCATGAACACATATAAATCAAGGTCAAGTTGAAACCTACTTTGATTATAATAATAATAGTAACATAATGATACTCCTAATGTCACAACAAACTTAAATATAAACAAAGACATTATTGATACTTACTTCTAACTTATAAAATATTTAAAGCTTACAAATTCAGGTACCTACTTATAGTTTTACTTACTTTAATAACATAATAAAGCTTACTGTACTTAGTAATCCTAACGACTGACACAAACTGTCCATAAGCAGGATTTACATTCATGAAAACTAATGTTGTGTTGACTGCCTTGTTGCTCTAGTGGTCGCAGAGCGCGATTGTTGAGCATGACGTCTTGAGTTCGATTCCCAGGTCGGGCAAAGTGTTATTGGGTTTTTCCATCAGAAATTTCTCAGTAGCAGCCTCTGAGTCTGGCTTTGTGCCCGGTTGATGGCAATAGGCTCGCCCCTTATAACATGGGACATGTGCGTTTTTGTTTCTTTCTTTCTTAAACATAACTGGGGAAATGTGGGTGTTTTATTAGGTACACCTCTGCCTAACCCTTCGGGGATTACAGGCGTGATGTTAAGTAATATTATGTTATAACATGTTAAATTTTACTTAGTACTTACATTGTAATCTTGACGATACATTAACTGACCGCAAGCATGCTTCACATTTACACTTAAATCCTAAAGCTCATCTAGGCAAACCAAGCTGAGAGACATTTCACATAATTATAATTTTGTTTGTTGATGCAAAGGGCTTAGCATAAGCGCGCCAAGTAGGCTGTAAAATTTTAAAATTTGAAATAAGAACAAACGAAAGTAAATATTTAAATTTGGCACCTTCCATGTACACAAAAATAATGAAAAGGTTGTTTGATTAAAAATACAAAAAGAAAAACATTTTTGTCTGCCACAGCTGCGCCGAATAGGCCCAGATCAGTAAAAATGCTAGTTCACTTGTGCCTGACTCTGTTCATCAGCTGGAACTTTTCCTGGAATTATCCATATTCACACATCATGATTATTTAGTCTTTATTTTTATTGAAATGTGATCCTAAGTGGACCTCACGCCTCAGGAACTACTAATGTGGGAAAAATTATATTTTTTGATATTCGAATTGGAAATATAATAATCCTACAGTATTTTGGTGTAACTTTGCTAGTATGTTTTGTCTCTGCCTCACCCTGAGTTAGACTGTTAGAAAATGATCAAGGCATTAAGTCCGCCTTTGTACAATGCTGGTATTTTTTTTACATGTGCATAAAGTTGAATAAATAATTTTATAAGGTAAGCCCAAATAGGATAAAATAATTCTTTATTGACATTAGTTGGTATATCTCCACATAGCTTCCCGCCGCGTGTACGGGAATAGATCTTTATACTACGCAACGGATTTTAATGCGGTTTTCATTAATAGATAGAGTGATTCAAGAAAAAGGTTGCACCCGTGCAAAGCCGGTTCAGGTCGCTAATAGGTTTCATACTAAAAATAAATAAAATATGAGAATCTCTTTATTTAAAATAAAAATTTACCTATTAATCCTATCTTTGCTCGGCAGTGTAAAGGCATAGTCATTTTGCCACTTTTGAATACTTTCCCAGTAACGTCGATCCATGTAAAAAAAAAAGATATAACAGCGGCTTATCTTTCTTAAGGTCGTAAAGAGGAAAAGGGTTGTTTTACTAAAAGATATACAACCGAGTGATAAGAATGTTCTTGTCAATAGGTTTATCAATTCTTGCAAATCCGCGTTTTATGGCATTTGTTTTGTGAGCCTCATAAATGTTTAGCTGAGTGTACATAGGCGATAAGGCAATTTGAGTTCAAAAGCTTGTTCAAACGGTATAATTTTCGTTGTATCTAATAATCGGGGGTAATTTTATAAAAACTAACCAACGGTTTTCTCTTATTTTTAGTGTTGAAAGGATACTTAGTATATGTATATTACGTCAATAGGCTCGCCTCCTATTACATGGGACTTAAACATAACTGGCGAAATGTGGGCGCACCTCTGCCTAACCCTTCCGGAATTACAGACGTGATGTTATGTTATGTTAGTGAATATACGTTCTCTCTAATAATCGGAGTTAATTTTGCCAAAACAAATCAAACCACGTCTAATTTACTCCCATATGTCTGTTGAAATATGAAGATAATTATTCAAGATTTCTTTTCTACGCGGACGAAACCTCGGGCATAAGTTAGTAGACAATAAAATGTACCACCTACAAAATAATTTTCGTCTTATTCCGATTGACATGAACAATCCGGCTTTACCAGCATAAAATATGCTACCCTATAATGACTATTCGACTTACTCCGCCTCAAAAATACGTTAAGTCCGTCCCAACTAAGTGATGTTGGTCGTTAAGGCATAGGCCAGATAACTGAAGGAAATAAAGTGGGGTATTAAGGCGAAGACCTCTGCTGGCTGCCAATTATCATAACATGATATTGCCACGTTTTTTGTGAAGTGACCTTGGCTTTAAATCTCAGGGAAGACAAGAAAAATTTGTATTTCTCTGAAAAGGTGAAGAGGCTTTCCTTTTTTATATCTCGTTTATTTTTGTCTCGCTTTTATTTTAAGGCTGTTGGCAATTTGGGTGGCGCATTCCTAGTGGAAAATCTTGTCATCTAAAATTTTGAATAATGCCTCTTTTTGGAATGGGATTCCGTATACAGAGATGTGGCCCTCCAAGGCATATGAATTTGCCCGCCATTGGTTATAAATCAGATGATTTATAAATTATATTTATACTATTGCCTCTTTGGTCCAGTGTTCGCAAAGCGCGACTGTTGAGCATGTTGTCTAGGGATCGATTCCCAGATCGGGCAAAGTGTTATTGAGTTTTTCCTTCAGGAATTTTTTAGTAACAGCTTGAAGTTGTAGTTGAAGCTGGCTCCTATTACATGGGACTTAAACATAACTGGCAAAATGTAGGCGTACTAATGGGAACACCTCTGACTAACCCTTAGAGCATTACAGGCGTGATATTATGTTATGTTATATGTATTAAATAATGTACGGTGCACATGCCCATTTTTTTTTTAATTGCCTACCCTAAAAAATAAAAAACAGCCAGTGTTACACTTGCATATCACCATACCCGAGCACAACTGTCACGCTACATAAATTCGAATTTCAAACAGCAAACATAACACAAAATCAATAAATATGGTTCGAAAATGCAATAATTACATTCTATATTTTCGCACAAACGTAATCAACCGGCAACGTTAGCAAACGGTTACTACAACCAAACTGCCAGTAGCACAACGCTTTTAACAATCCAGTCGCAAACAGTCCCCTGCTTTCTAAACGCAAAGAGCATAGGAATAAGTGTATAATTAACCGGAATTCTGTAACCGGTTGTATGAAATTCAGGTCGTTTTTCTACACGTTGTCGTGAAAGATGAACACTTGAGCGTGGGTTGTTTTACAAGAACAACTGATCTGAAACAAGCAATGTTTCAGGTTTGTTTTATTTGATCGCAAATAACTTTGGTAGGTGGATCTGTGGTTGGTTAGTATTATCGTATTTATAATTGCCATTAAAATTATTATAAAAAGAAAAAGTACTTATGTTTATTTATTATCTTAAATCATAAGTTTTTGTGACCTTACAGTAAATAAAATAAGTCATCGATGTTGGCTTTTAATTTTTTCTTAATCTATTTTCCTACCACTAATATTATTAACGCGAATGTTTGTGGGGATCGACGGATGGGTGGATGGATCTTTGTATTTATTTTACGTTTCAAAGGCCACAAAAAATTTGCACATTTCGAAATTGTTCTACCATAACATAAGGGATCACATTTTTGTGCTCCTGTGGGATAATTTAGGACTTAAGCTTAATACTGAAATCTACACAAACCGAATCTTACTAAAATAAAACAAAGAAAGAAAACAAAAATACATCTCTAAATATATTTGTG
Source organism: Hoplodrina ambigua (assembly GCA_949774945.1). Classification (NCBI taxonomy): domain Eukaryota; kingdom Metazoa; phylum Arthropoda; class Insecta; order Lepidoptera; family Noctuidae; genus Hoplodrina; species Hoplodrina ambigua. The sequence goes on from OX458976.1 coordinate 4,130,233, forward strand.
ATCTTCCTACAACGAAACTAAACAAAGAGTCTAATAAATTCTACCCTTAGCATTTATAAATATTTTCACATATCTTTCGATATCTGCGCTCCGTCTCAAAGAAACCGTTTCGCTTCCACGCTTACAACTCATGTAAATATAACCGTCAGAGGATTTACATACGAACGTGGATTCTAGCAAAAATCTCAAAACTTTTTAACCTTAAAGCTGTGAGCACACGGTGTATTTTAAACGCGCTGACGATGCGCAGTAGACGCCCGCATACGCGCTTCAAACGAGATTCGTACCCAACCTTGTCGTGAATCCCATCTCTACTGCGCGTATATGCGCAGTTACAGTCATCATCAATTCAGATGCAACAATCAGCATCTATGGCGCCGAAAACACGCGTCGTAACATAAATATAACATCACGCCTGTAATCCCCGAAAGGTTAAGCAGAGGTGTATCCATTACACAGTCCAGTCATCCACATTTCGCCTGTTATGTTTAAGTCTCATGTAATAGACGGCGAGCCTATTGCCATTAACCGAGCACAAATCCAGACTCCGGGGCTGCTACTGAGAATTTTTTGATGGAAAACCCAATAACACTTTGCCCGTCCTGGGAATCGAACCCAAGACCTCATGCTCAGCAGCGTCGACTGCGGGTTTAAAATACGCCGTGTGCTTACGGCCCAACAAAATCAACATCTTAACAAAATTCCACCGTAGCTGCTGACACGTCTGTCATAACTGTCTCCAAACGTCAAATTCCACTTTACAAACTTATACAATTACACCCGGAAAAATACACTTTACCATTTTAGACTCTACCCCGTTCAAATAAAGCTTAAAAGCTAACTAATTAGCTTTGTTAACCGCATAAGCAAGTTTGACGCGGATTATGTTAACTAGGTTAGCCAGAAAATGTATGTCAAAGAGATTTTGTATCGTATAGTCGTCTCTTCTGACGTGAACTTTCAACGGAAATAAGTGTGGGGAATAATCTATTTATATTTTAATATTGTAATGCTTAAGAGTTTTTTGTTTGTTTGTTTAAACGCGTAGGTATGTGGAAATTCCAGCCGAGTTAGAAAAAATCTTGTTGTGTACGATAGTCGGACTCAAGAAGGAACAGCCTATAGACCAGAGATGGCAAACCTTCATTTGTGAACGTGCCATTTTTTTTTGTGCCGTCAAAAAATCTATATGTAATGGAGAAAAATAAAACTGGTTAGTGTGAATTCTTCTGATGTAAATTAGATTCGATCAAATACATAGATTTCTCAATTATTGGCAATCGTGCCATTGGTTCGCCATCCCTGATATAAGCTATATGACATAACGCTTCGACCCATAAGAGCGGAGCAGTAACCAAATACATAACCTACGCCAAGTGAAAAAAAAAACACGTGGACGAAGTCGCGGTCAGGAGGTAGTCTGATATATTTCTGTTGTTTCAATTCTTTCATGTACAGATTTGTATTGTATGCTTTTTGTATCTCTTGAAAGGAAAGCTTACAAGAAAAAATAAAGGTCAAAAAGTACCTAAAACGATGTTTGATGTTTATTCTGTACAGTGAATAGATTTTTTTGTAGACAAATATAAATAATGGAAATAATAGTACCTTTTAACATGAAAAGGCGTATATGCAATACTAGCTTGTGCCCACGACTTCGTCCGCGTATTTGTCGGTTATCGCGAAGGCAGACGTAGTCGCTGATTAAAAAGTAGCCCTATAGCCTTGGAGTTCAAAATAACCCCGTATCAAATTTCATCAAAATTGGTTCAGTGGTTTAGTCATCTAACCGTAACAGACAGATAGAGTTACTTTCGCATTTATAACATTATAATTCTGTTGTATTTTACAGAATATCTTTTTTTAGAGCTCCGTAACAAAAGTTAAAAACAAAAGTGTATTATAAAGCCAACGACGTCTGTCTGATCATTAGTTTTTTTGTACGTTTGTCTGTCACAGTCATAGCTCATGTATATTTTTACCCAATTGTCATTTTAAAAGATAAAGTATGTAGTTCTTGTGGTACGGAACCCTTAGAAGACGACACCGGCTCTCACATGGGCAATTTTTTGGGCAGCCCGGTAGTAAGTGATGACATAAAACTTACAGAGAAATGGCGAAGAATAAAATATGGACTTATTTCTGGTCGAGAGGTCCCTTTCATTTGCAATACATTTCAAAGTTATAAATAGACATAAACCTACAAGTAGGGAAGTATATCATAATAACATGTACTGTTAGTAATTCAAGGAACTTTGCTTATTCCCGACCGCGGTCCAAATGGTAGTACATAACTACGTCTTGACCTTTCAAGCAATGTGTGAGCATTAATTATAATTCTGTACAACACATAAAGGACCAAGATCACACATTTTGGTCCTTATGGTCTTTGGTCTTTATGTATAAACATGCTTAGGTATGTAATTTGGTTTTCGGGATGTGAAAGCTCACGCTCAAGCTCTTCACGAGGGGTACATTCGCTGAGCCTTCTAATGCCATGCTTAAACTTCTTATAATTTTATCTGTAAAGTCCATTTTTAATTACTTTTTGTATTTCTATTAAAAAGTTAACAATCCCTTAAATTAGGGCTTCCTCTCTCCTACTCTTTTCCTGTGCGGTACAAGGTCTATAATGATCTTAATCATAAAGTTACCACCTAGGATACATAATAATAATAATTAATAATTCATTTATTTATCAGACATCAGAGGTCCACGGGTTAGTTACATAAAACACTTATATATGGAAAGCAATGAATATATTGAGTATTGAGTACTATGATTCCTTTTTCTTATTTTCTTGTTTTTTAGATGAAATGTTTGTATAAATATGTGCGCTAAACAGCTAATTTCACAGAGCCTTTTAAGCGTGACAAACGTCCATACACCTATCCATCCACACAAACTTTATGGGTTTTAAAAGTAGTAGGAGAGTTTATAAAACAAGAGAACATTTTTCATAACTGGTAATCGCCTTAAAAGCAATACAAATAATATTGGAAGTCCATAATCTCCTCGAGATATATAGGTACACAAAGCTTCAACCGGCACCGAGTTACCTTGCATCGGCTTACTGCGTTCGTTACAAAAATGGAACGCAGTTTGTACGATATCACAATTTTTGTAGGAATATCCGGATATTGGTCGTTGGAAAACAGTTTCGTGAAAGCTGCGTTTTGTGGTTGATCTGATAGTGACGTTTTTTTACTGCTACATGCTAAACTGGAACAGTTAGGCTGGTTATTCTTTTTGTCGACGGTCTATGAATCACGGACGATTTTCTTTGGAACTGTTGGATTATCAAAACTGTTTCTTTTTTGAAATAAGTGATACGGCAAAGTTACAATTCGATCATAGTCATTGAAAAAGTTCCAGTCAATTACTTAGTTGCTAGATATTTTTTTACTGCGGAAGCTATTAAAACAGTGTAACTTGATGTAAGTACTTATGTACTAAAACTGTCATGAAAACTTGTACAGAACATAGCGGCAATAAAAAGTTAGCTATCAAACATGTAACGATATTTTCTCTCCCAAAAACCTTTAGGAATAAACAAACGAATGTGAACACACACTATCGGTTCGAGTACAATACACAGAACGGTACATGAACGTTATTTTTCAGTTAAGGCTTATTTTTGAACTCCAAAAATAAAGAAACTGTGTAAGTTCGCATTTGAAATGTTGAAATGTTTGTATAATTTATGTCGTATTACGTTTTAAACCACACATTTTTTTTGTGTGGGGCAATTTTACAAATGTGAATGGATGAAGAGGTAGAGGACGGCCAAAGAAAAGATGATATGAAAGAAAAGGGAGTCAGTGATAATATGACGATTGACAGGACGGAATGGAAGAAGAAAACGTGTTGCGACCCCAAATAACATGAAACAAGGGCAGGAAGATGATAAATAAAATTCTAAAATTTCAAACGATCATATCTAATTTCAGTCTCATTCTGTCAAAAATTCCTTTCCATTCATTTTTTTTCGACGTTGATTTTCGCTTTAATTAGGTAACGTCTAGATTATAAACGTTTTTATTTAGTAAAATTGGGCTTTAGGTCTTCCCCGAATAATTTTTATTAAATGCTCAATTTAATAAAAAGTATTCGGGGAAGACCTAATTAAGAACTGCGAATCCTGATTAAGAACTGTCCGATATTGAAACAAGGCAAGTGATCCCGAAAAGTACACTTATAGCTTCGGACTTATACGAAACTCGTATTCATGAGCATCTTATAGTGGTTCCGAGACGATATCAGACTTAGGTCCGGTGCCCACCAAAGCGGAGACGAGAGGAGATGTCTCGTAAAACCAATCGCTTCGCGTCATTTTCACATCTCACCGCTTAGCTTCAACACAACACAGCATTCTATTGGTTGTTTACGAGACATCTCTTCTCCTTTCCGCGTTGATGGAGTCCGGGCCTAAGGGCAAATAAGTAAAGCCGAAATTAGAACAATAAACATGAATGAAACAAAAGCTCGAATATTCCTGAATGATTGATGGTCGCCCTACTAGGGTATGATATTATGTGAGCTTTGAGGAATTTATGTGACAAGCGTAGTAACGGGTGGTGTTACGAATTAATTACCGCGTTCAAGGGCTGCGGTTAATTAAACAGGTAACGGTACCCGTGACGTTGGTTTAACGCCAAATTATGTGTGTTAATTACGTATTAACTAGAGGTTATATATTGAAAAAATTTCAAGGAAATTTTTTGAGAAAATATTTAGGGTAATACATAACATAACAATGTAATAACATCACGCCTATAATCCCCTAACGGTTAAGCAGAGGTATACTCTACATCAGTACACCCACATTTCGCCAGTTATGTTTAAGTCCTATGTAATAGGGGGCGAGCCTATTAACAATAACTGGGCATATATCTAAGCTTTGAGGCTGTTATTGAGAAATTCCTGATGGAAAAACCTAATGACTCTACCACTAACACTTTTAGGGTAATTTTATTTAATAATTAATTTGTCTATAAAATTGTATAATATTTTATTGGTACAATAGGCGCTGTGTTTACCGTTCATTGGAAATGATATTTCAACAGGGGAGATTGTAATAATAACTAAGTATACTATTTCTTTAGAAACGTGGATTTAATTTGCTGTTTCAAAATTATTATTCTCTTGATAAAATAATTCTTACATCTAAATAAAGTAATATATTCAATTCATACAAACTAAATATTTACCCTCGATACGCTAAGAAGAAGAGTCAATAAACGTATTTTTAGGCTATTATAATAACAATAATTACTTATTTCAGGTATTAGCACCCATGTAATGACAAAATACAAAATTTTACTCACATAACTGATAAAATATAAAAAGGCCTTAAACTACAATAAGTCAATAACACTCCCCCCCCCCCGTTCGCACTAAAGGAGTAAAACAAATGTACCCCGATAGTAATCATAACAGTTTAGCCTGCTGGACATGGGCCTTCCTTAAAGATAACCACAGTGACCAGTTCTGCGCCACCGCACCTTGTAGGGGACCTTCCCACACCACCACCCAAATATCATAGTATGAACAAACCGAAATTAGCAGCAATACATCTATAGTTAAAGTTACAGTAAATACACCGCGGGAAATATAATTAATAATATATTTATATAAAAAATAGCAAGTGCCATTCCAGAGAACAATCGATCACTGTGCCAAATTTTACCCCGATCCGTTCAGCCGTTCCGACGTAATTCAGTAACAAACATAGATCCATGCAAACTTCCGCCTTTATAATAGTAGTACGATGTTATTTTGAAAGGCAATACCTAAGCTAAATATAGCCAAGTCACATAGCCAACCAAGTTGTAAGTGATACAGGTAAGTTCACGTAACTCGTGGGTGACCACCTGTCATTGCTCGTTTCTTGCTCGAACGTGCCAGCTAACTTAACTTTGACTTAGCTGCTGTACTGTTCCTGAGAGATACACTGTGGACGTGTTAGCTTGGCCGCACACGAGCCACACGCGACAGCCACAAACGCTACCACAAACGCCGCCACCTGAAGCTTAAAGCGGCATTGTGGCGACCACCGACGTCAACCGTGTGCGGTGAGTCGATGGAAAATGAATGAAAACTACAGGAAACACGTCGGTGGTGGCGTTTTGTGGTTGTGGTCGGTGGCCCGTGTGAAGCCAGGCTTACAAAAGATGTCTCCACATGTGGGCAATATTATCTAGCAATACGAGGTGGAAGGAATATCGTACCGAAAACTTTAACCATAGGTTCAGTACTCGAATCAAAACTCCTAACATTACACATTACACTGAATTAAGGGATGATTCTCATTAGAGCTGGCCGTGCCCGAGGTGGGGGCCGGACGGGGCACGGACGGGGCACGGTTTGAAATCTGTTACATATATTTTGTATGAATCAATTTATATTACACAGTGCATTATCCGTGTCCCGTCGGGGCCCTCTCGACGCACTTCAATACCACGTCGGCTCGTCCACGCCCCAGCCCGGGCACGGCCCGCTCTAATGAGAATCATCCCATAGTGTTCCATTGTAGTGAGTGAATGGATGATCGTTCATTTTTACATAGAGTGACTAGTAATTAAACATCGTGTTTGTACTCATGATAACAAACAATTTTCAGCCAAACAACAGCCAGACCCAGAACGATCTGTAGGCTATACAAATATTTGTCCTGTGCGAGAATTGAACCCCCGAACCGCAGCGCAACAGCCAATCGCTAACCCACTACGCCAACCGTGGAGACAATAAATACCATTTCCTGTTCCTGTCCATGATGATGATGACACGGGTTCATAGATTGTAGGTTCTACAACCACAAAGCCCTTTTTCTATAATATTACCCTATCAACAAAATTACCAATCCATTTGTTTTGATGGATGACCCCCATTAACTGTTTTCACTTAACAATCACATATTACGTCGGCAATATAATAATCTATACTGATATTTCAATTTGTTTACGTCAGTATCTATTTAAGACTTTAACCGCATGGTATAGAGCTTATATTAGTGTGGTTAGAACCACTTGTAATCACTGTTCGAAACCTATTTCATTATAAGAGAACTAACTAGATTTTGCCTCAATAATTACTGGCTTTTATTGCTAATAGCTCTTTAGGAAGGTCAGGATTTTTAACCAATTAGTGTTGAATCTGTAGTAATTTAGAGGTAAAATAATAAATAAGTAAATAAACTAGGAATTAAAGTTTTTTGTTTTTAGATTTTTTTAAATAGTATTGACTTCACTCGACTCCAAATAAATGCTTTAATTAGAGTGACGACCAAGGTCATACAATAAGTACAAGATAAACAATCTTGGTAACGGTCGGTTCACATCTGACGGAAGATACGTCGAATGTATCGTTTTTAATATAGTCGACGCACTAACGCATCATCGGTTAGCTGTGAAAGGTTGAATGTTTTATTATGTATTTGTCTGTTTTAGCGTTACGTGACCGATAAGACGCGACGTATCTTTCGTCATGTCAACCGATCGACAACTCGAAGTAACCTTCCAAATTAAAGCTTATAACAGTCAATTACCACTGATTGATGCTGATATGAGCTATCTTCTACTATATCTTACTACTGTATTATAAATGCGAGGGTATGGATAGATGTTTGTCACTCAATCACACAAAGATAGATTGAAGTCTGGAATAGCAAATAAGCTACTTTTTATCCCGGAAAAATGTATCGTTCCCGTGGGATTATATACAAACTTTGACGTGGTCTAAGTCACAGATAGTTGGCCTTATATGACTAAACATTTTCACAATGGTACAACTATGAAATACGAAAAAAATATCATCTGTCTTCTAAAAGTAGGTCAGCAAATTAAATGTCACCTGTATAAAATAAACATGGCTATTCCGGGTGCAATTAAAATAACCTCCACGAGTGGCGACACTTAAATGTACAGTTAAGAGAATAAATGTCTTACGATTATACTAAATTAAGGAGCGATTTTTTTTTCTGAAATAATGATTATAACTTTGAGAATAGACCTATTTATGATGGTTCGCCTGCGACAACATCGGCATTAAAGTTAATTTCTCCATCCGAACTTTGGACCCCCGATTCATCCACTTAGGGGGTGAATTTTGGAAAATCCTCTCTTAGCAGACATCTACTAACTATAAACAACCTCCCTACCAAATTTCATCCGTATACATCAAACAGTTTTCGATATTTCGCGATGAGTGAGTGTATGAGTGTATGATGACCTTTTGTTTTTATATAATAGAAAGTAGGTACAAAGATGCATGCGTCCGTAGTTACATCATACAATTCTATTAAAACTATAGAAGAAAATCGATTTTTTTAATATTGTATCTGAACGTTCAGCACCCTGAACAACCAGCCCCATTATCATCATAGAAGCTCAGGGTAAAATATTCACCATTTATTATTACGTTACAAAAAGATCGACCACAATATTATTGAAATTCCTCTCAACAAAATACTTTAAAGAGAATTCTTTCAATAAAGCCAGCGTAATTCATTTCCCAGATTTTTTGGAAAATGGCGGCTCCGTTCAACTTTATATTTATCATCATAACCACCGCGTAATGAGTAATAGGTTCTCGCTCATTATAACAACCGCGTAGACACGACAACGGCCCGACCGGAATCACCTCGAAATCCAATCATTAGCTGCCAGAACGCTGCCCGACAGCCGTCACCTTTTTTACTTGTCATCCTAAAAAATATTTTAACGCACACGACTTAAAGCGCCAACTGGAATGACAAATTATTCATAATGTTATAGTGATAGATGGCTTTTAATTACCAAGTAAATCTAAAAAACTTAAAATAAACACATTTATTGGTTAAAGAAATTACAAGTCACAATTTTTAAGGTAATATAAAACAACAAGGCATTAAGACATTTTTAATTTAGCGGTCTACCGTGACAGATTACCTCAAAGTACTACCTATAAACCTACCTCTTAATAACAATAAGTCCTCATACAAAAACCCGGCACGCCCCCCTCTTTATACCGGGGTAGATTAATATTGGATTTAATGAAAACCTTTAGAGGAACATAAATCACGGGGCCATTGATGGCCGGGGCTTATTAGTCGGGATAAAGACTGTCACAGTTTGGAAGCTTTCAACGTAAACATTCCACTTATAGTCAGATTTATTGAATGTTTTCGACCCGCAGACTTGTTGTATTAGTTGAAAGCAATATTAATATAGTGAGTGGTGGTTTCATTATATACTTTTACTGCGTAATTAGGCTAGGAAATGACATAACATCACGCTTTTCATCTCCGAAGGGATAGGCAGAGGTGTACCCATGAGGACACCCACATTTTGCCAGTTATGTTTGAGTCCCATGTGCTCCTCACAGGGCCGCCAGTCGTACCGTGGCTTAGTCGGCGGCTCAGCCGCCGGCACTGTGTGTAGGGGCCTTAACACTTTGCTCGACCTGGGAATCGAGCCTCATCCTCAGCAGTCGCACTTTTTGCAATCATTAGACCAACGAAGCAGCCTACCTAAGGCTAGGAAATATTAGAGTGCAAATGGATTAAATCGATTAAAGAAATCGGAACACTTCGCATCCAATTTGTCACGACGTCAATGATAACAACCACGCTAAAATGACATGGGTCTGCCGACTCTGAAGTCTTGGATCGAGGACTAGATAATATAGGACTAGACAATTTGAGACGCTAGACATTTCGGTAACAGGACCTTTTCAAACTGAACGTAATAGAACACTGGACTCTTTAGTATACTATATTTTATATCTTTCAGATTGTGGGCGAATCTTCAATCTTTGGGTAACTCGGATAAACAAAAGATGATCATATTGACGGGCCTGTTGGTCTAGTGGTTAGCGGCCCTGACTGCTAAGCCGGAGGTCGTGGGCTCGATTGGGAATCGAACCCACGACCTCACCCCAGGACAAACTTTGTGTGATGAGCATGATTGTTAGTTCTGTGTCTGGGTGTGATTTATCACTAATATGTATGTATATATAAATTATATAAGTATGTATATCAGTTGTCTGGTTACCATAACACAAGCTCTGCTTAGCTTGGGATCAGAAAGCCGTGTGTGAGTTGTCCTAAGATATTTATTTTTTATTTATTTATATTGGTTTTACTTCAGTTAGGTTTTCAACAATATTATGTTAACAAACGTGTACTGGTAGGTTCAGTTGTCTGCAGCAGTCTGACAGCATTGCATCACACCGACTTCCACCCAAATACTTACTCTATTAGTACTCTTGATCCCACTTGAGGGCATGTAGATATTCTAGCCAAAACAAATCCACGAATGGGATATCTACGTCGTTGATTTTTTCTAGTTCCACTTTTGAATAACAGATGGCGTTGAAGCAAAAAGATTTTAATCTTCCTGTGTGTTTCCTCTTAAACTCACAACACACCACTTTACACATAAACAATACATACGCTCTGTGTATGCTCGCGGAAAACAAGTAAAGAAAAATATTATATTTTCATATTTTCAGGCGCGCGTTATATTGATCATGTTGTATGAGACTGTTATTGAAAATGCCTCGCAAATATGTACCGATATTTATGGCAAGTTATCACGCATTCACGCCTAATGTGTTCTCGTGGTCGTATGGGCACGATTCTTTTGAGAGTAACCCATATCGTGGAAATAAATAGCCAGTCACCAATGTGGTAACGGGAATAACTGATTATGGTATATTTAGGGTATAGATAGACGTGTGAAAACGGCCATGTAGTATCGGCTGGCCCGAGGTCTTGGGCTTAAGACCCAGGTCAGGCAAAGTGTTATCAGGTTTTCCATTAATTTATTCATTTAATCATAACAATGAGCTTACAGTTTGGACCGAAACGCTTATGTCGTGTCAGTTTATGAATTTGCCAGTAGCAGACCGGAGTCACCTCTGTGCCTTAGAAAAAGCCGTTCATCCCAACTGTTATTCGTAGATCTTTGATAGTCGTTACGGGTCAGAAGCCCGGAAGACTGACAACCAGTCTTAACAACGGGATTGTGAATGTAAGATAGGCAGTTGCTCCATGTAAAATACTTGTATTCAAATACAAGTTAGACCAGAAGCAGAACCCATGATAGTTGATAAAAGGCTAGGGAAATGATGTAACGAGCCGAAACAAACACGTATATTCACGTGCCTACATCGAGTACAAGCGCGCTCGCGCGGTACTGGCGTTCACCTGACAATGCTAGTATGCATGCGCCTGAATGCTATTCAAGCGAGTGCGTCGTGAGTGAATGCTAGTGAAGTGAGCTCGAAATGATTTGTCAAGTCACTTCGCTTTAATTCACCAAGCGTTACAGAATAAACGGCTTTTGTCACTTCTTCTACGAAGCAAGCCTTCTTTTGTTTCTATTTATTTTGGACTGTCTATGTATTACTTTTAGAGGTTATATTTGCATGCATTTTATACAACATACAAGTAACATTAATTACGTCACAAACTGACCTACGTTACTATCGCCTGCCTGAATCTATTCCTGTATAAAACTCGACTGAATATCGCAACTATGTCCATAGTTCTGATATAACTGGTTAAAGTATGCCGGTTCATTTCAAAATTCCTGCGCTATATCATCGGAGGAACGTCTGGAGTTGAAGTAGTTTTTACGTGATTCGACTAGCGATGGTGTGCGAACCAAATGCAGTACTTTTAGACATCGTTAGCTAATAATGTACTACAGTGGTTTTGGCTGGTTAAACTTCTTTATTTAGCCTGATTTTAATAGCTTATTACTTATCCGAATAATGAAATAAATTCTGTTGGAAATCTAAACTTCTTCTTTCTTCTCTTTCTTATCTTTAGATAAGAAAGAATATTAAATTAGTAAGTTTACTTACTAATTTAATAAAGCTGAAGACATTCTTTGTTTGGATTTTTGTTTTTTTGGTTAAACGCGCCAATATGTAAGCCAATTTGTTTTGACGTTTTTTAAATGAAATATGACAAAATATAACTTTAAATTTTTTATTGTAATACAAAACAAACATAAATCGTTAATAGTCGTTAGTATTAAAATCAGCTATAACATAAACTGTTCAAAATTTTAGCGTTTTGGTCACCTTCATGAAACCAGCTTTTTAATTGGGCCCAATTTCGAAAAATGATTTGTTTTCTACAATAATAATAAAAATAAAAATACGTATCTAAAAAGATGTCTACTACAAAAATATCAAATTCTATTAAAAAAAAAAAAAAAATATTTGGTCTCATGAATAACGCATGTAAACCGCCGAGTTTAACAACTTCTTCTTCTCCTCACATGTCGAAAATGAGCGAGCGCAACTGCGCGGGAGCGGGGATTACTACACTTAAAGTACATGGAGTCCCTAATAACATACTTAAACAGTTTAAACAGCCATTGGATCACATATGTAGCACACGCAACCACTGCAGGGTTAAGCTTTGTGTTGTGTCTTTTTACGCACAACCTAGCTAGCCAGGGTTAAATTCTAAAAACAGCAGCATTCAAATAGTCATTCTATTCACTAGTAAGTACATTTTGCAAAATTTTGCTGGAAATAATTATAAATTATAACTGAAATTTCGCCCACTAAACTTGTAAATAGTTATGTAAACATAAACGTTATTACTATTCATAGCTCCGAGCAATATCAACTAACATTTCGAATTGCTTCTAAATAAACTCTCCTAAATGGAATATCTTGTATAAACTTTATTAATGTTAGTTTTAATAATGATAGCCTTTTACGATATTACAATTCCTAAATGTAGTTTCTCTAAGTTATTATTTCTCTTGTTATCTATACGTTGTGGGCGAATCTCCAGTGTTTGGGTAACTCGGACAAGCAAAGGATGATATTGGTTTTCAATGGTTTTACTTCAGCTTTTACTATACATAACATCACGCCTGTAATCCTCGAAGGGTTAGGCAGAGGTGTACCAGTTAGTACACTCACTGTTCGTCAGTAATGTTTCAAGTCTCATGTAATAGAGGGCGACCCTATTGCCATCAACCGCGCACAAATCCAGACTCCGAGACTGCTATTAAGATTTTTTTGATGGGAAAGCCCAATATCACTTTGTCCGACCGGAACGCAAAGGGCAAGAGAAGGAACAGGGTGGTTTTTTAGTCAGTAGAAGACTGGCAGTCAAAAATCATCAAATAAAACATTTGATGCTTTCTACCATCCAAAATCATAGTTCTCAGCAGTAGCGTATTGCGACCACTAGGTCAACGAAGCAGTCAAGTTATAGGTACCTACATAAAAACACACAAATGTTCCTAATATCAATCTAATGGAACAAGCAAGTTTACCAATCGAAGTTCTCAACGGTTACAATACTCGTTACCCATATAAGTTTGTCTTTAGCTATTTGTTTAACCCACATATAGAAGTTACGCTACGATCTCGTATTAAATTAATCCTAAACTTAAGACGAGAATACACGTCGATAACTTGCACAAAAGCATACAAGTCGCTTGTATGGTATTGTTCTATAAAAACTTCTGATCGATGATAACAATGGATATGTCATGGCGTGATAGCTACTTGCAAACTTCTGTGCAAGCTGCTGGTGTGTGTATTCCTGTCTTTATAGCTCTAGATACTGTAATGTAACATTAAGGATATGAGTATGCATTATGAAGTATGTAAGGATCGTAGCGAGTGGCGTTCCGTGGTTTGTGCCTACCCCATGCAAAAAAGGCGTGAGTTTATGTGCGTACATTAATATATCGCGAAATTAAAACGTTCATAATCTAGTCGCAATCTCATCTCAGCGACAATCAATAAATAAACTCATCTGAAAAAAAAAGTAATTATCAAAAAAATAAGTTCGCAAAATTTATTTGAACCTCATTATAGCAAGCTCTTATGTACTAGTGCTTCATCACTAATTTACAAAGAATTCATGCTCCGAAGATAAATGAGTGCGGCGTAACTACGGGTACGTGGCCTGAGTGTAATGTAAAGTAACTGAGTGACGTCAGTGCTACGCCGGCTACGTCGGCTACGAGAGCGTAGCAATCCGCTACGAATGGCTACGAATCCTTTGAATGCACCGTTCATTTAGTATTTTGTTTGAGATAATCGTCTTTCAAGTGCTCTTGTAGTTGCATTACCAACAATTAACGTATTTCGGCTGAGTTCAGTATCTTAATGAGTATATATCAAAGTATTTAGTCCATATGAAATGCGCCAGTAACTCTGCCTATCTGTATGTCGGTTACGCTTTCACTCCTAAATCACTTAAAAGATTTTTATTAAATTTAGCACGTAGTTAGTAACCCTAAGAAAGAACATAGCCTACTTTTTATTCTGCGACTTCATCTGCGTCCGCGGTAACATTTACGCGGACGAAGTCGCGGGCTAAATCTAATAGTTTTTTAATTTGATGTTAAACTTACAGATAATGAAAAGCACTCTGTGACCTCTTTTTAGGTTCAGATAAAACTGAAAATCAATGTTATATAACTCTCTCACGTACATTACATAATACAAAAAAAAAATCAAAGGCAAATTATTTGTTTCATTAGACCATTAAAAGTCAATTTTCGTCATATACACGAAATAATGCCAAAAGGTAGTTCCGTATGGAAAAGAATGAGCAAGAAATTTCTTGCTTACTCTTTTAAAAGAAACGTTTTGTAAGATTTTATATACAAGACCTGTAAGTAACCTCCTTGTATTTCATGAGGTTGAATTTAAATAACTTAAACCTTTAAATAAACTCCGTGGTTCGCTCCGACTGCTAATTAAAAGAAAATAACAAATAATGCTGATTCCACTTCGCGAATAAATAAATTACCGTTTGATTCGATTATTTATTCTTTGTAAACATTTCAAATTAATTACACAAAGTGGTAAAAAGGAAAAGGTTGTTTTTTCATAACCTTACTTGATAATAACAAAACATTTTGAGTGACTGAAACGTAAAAGATTCTACGGAATGGCAAAGTAAAAATTGTTCTTTTTAGAAAAAAAAATCTTGTAAAAGGGGCAAAGTTTTTACGAGTATTTAATGTTAAAATTAAGAAGTTATTAGCTACTAGGTATAAACCTAATTAATAATATGCTTTTTAAATGATTTTACCAATAGCCCGCAAAAAAAAAAGTCTTAGTCTAGTTGTAGTTATATCAGTAAGTAGGTTATGAAATTCAATGTTCAAAATACGAGTTTTGAGTTATCATGACTCAAAATGAGACACGGTGACTTTGAATCTTTTAATTTTGAGAAATTAACTGAAAAAAAAAATGAAAAAAATAGAATAGAATAATATTTATTTGCCTAAAAAAGCCTAAATATTAGTGCCATAATCCTAACTATAAAACATTGAGTTAAATTAATTGTTTGTTAAGTAATTTATTAAGAAAATATTGTACGTAAAATAACCAAATATTAGTAAGTAACAAATTATTGACCAAACTATGACTAAACGTCGATAGAAGTCAATTCTCGTTGTTAAAAATCTAGCCCCAATCTCATATCAGTGACAATCAATGTCAGAATTTGATCGAAACTGTAGATGAAATAAAGGCATTTCTGACAGATTGCGACTCAAGATTAGAAAGCGAACGTTCCTAAAAGTTCCCAGAAAACCTTCCTGAACTTAGCTACATTACCAAAAGCAATTAATTAGTTTCTATTTTAGACCTCACTCACTGGCGTAAAGATGTTTCAGACCACAACAAATCACACTGGCGCAAGGGGTGGGTACTATAAGATTGGTAAGCATTGAGTCAGCTGCGAGCCTGGTGAATCAATCACGGGCGTGTCAAGTGACGTCACGACATCGAAAGTACTCAATTGATTGCTTACATGAAATGTTTTTGGCTTCGCCGGAATTACACAGCCCACGTTTGCCCTTTATATTAAGATGAATCAACTAAATAATAATCAATATTTTAATATTATAAAACAGATGAGTTAATCTTCAGAATTACTGGTTAGATTATGATAATTATTTCGCAAATAGAAAGCTACGTTATCTGTAAGTATTAAAGGCTTATTTACGAGTAACAATAAACTAGGATCTGTTTACTAAATTATGTTTAATGTATAATAAACTTAACTAAACGTAAATAAAAACCAAAGAAAAAATCAACCAAATTTACTCTTGTTTAAAATAAAACAGTCATTAAAATGTCGGCCGTGCTCTTTATTTCTGCGGTTTTCAATCTAAATGAACCAATTTGATTGAGCCGTATAATATTGCCATTAAAAAAATTGGTTAACAAATCCTCTGACCTTCAAAAACTGGTCATTTTGGAAAAATAAATTAGATTTGTTCAATTTAACATTCAAATGCTGATCGAAACTTTGTGTATTCGAGAGAGAGGAACATTGAGTCAGCCTTGCAATGCATTAATCATGCAGACGACGAGATGTAACAACAGATTTGAACGTGCGAAACAGATATAGTGTTTCTGATTGCATTATCATCACGCCCTTGTTTTCCTTACAAAGGTAGCAGAGGTGTAACGTACGCCTTCCTTTCACCAGTTTTGCTACAATGCACTATGCGAGCGAATTCGAAAACAAAGTTTAAATCTGTTTTTCCATTTGTTTTAAGGGGTACTCTAACAGGAAATGTCCATTCTATCTAGTACATCATAAATACGTCATTTTGATCTTATAAAATATCAATAATAATACCAGCCTACCCGCTTAAGCCTCTGCTCATACAGAGAAAGCACGGGCATTGATCAGTTGCTCAAGGCGGATAAGCGACTTCAAACTTATTTTTTCGCCCAGGATAACACACAATGTTTTCCTTCACCAATGTACAAGATATACATTGAAAAAGTATATAGGTGAATTAAAAAGTCACATTGATACCGGACCGGACAAAATCAATTATTTCATTCATTTAATTTTTATAAAGTTTTTTATTCACTAAATGAACAATGAAGTGTCTCTGTGATCGGTAAATGGTGACTTTCACCAAGAACACGCGTCACCAAATTGAAATTCCACACACTAACACACATCTTAAAACCCATTTCGGCCCGATTGCCAATAACAACATAATTCGTATGACAAAGTTCGCCAACTCTCTGGAGCTCTGTAGATGACAGGACAAAGCATCAATAGCAGTCAGAAGGTTAACCGCAGTCAAGCTCGCCACATTCCTTGCGACCCATGTTAATGGGACTGTCGTTATGGGACTTATGATATTTGTTTCACGGAATATTATTACTTTTTTATGTCCTGTGTTGTCCCTCTGCTGGGCAAATGCATGATATGGATAAACGGATTTTTCAGCTGATTGAGCATCAACTTTAATTGTCCGTGTATTTATTTATTGACTAGCTTCAGCCCGCGTCTTTGCTCGCGTGGTTTTATTTACCCGCGTCAAGTTACTGTTCCGCGATCGTAGTCGTATCATAATGTTATATAACCTATAATACTGTTCCTCATAAATCTGGCTATTATATACAATATTAATTTTAATTTCAAATCCGACTGGCAGTTCTAGAGATTAACGCGTTAATATAATTAATATAATTAAGGACTGTTTTCACACCGAGTTACTTTTGTATTTATAATATTAGTATGGATAGATTGAATAAAGTAAGTAGACCAACGGCATATAAGCACATCAAACATTGGCATACAGTATTAGGTACTTAAAGTTATTTACTATTTCTTATGTACACACCAATAATTAAGGGCATTTAAATGTTAAACAGATACATAGGACAAGGCTGCTTATAAGTTAAAAATAAAAGCAAAGAATATCAAAACAAAAGAGAATCAAATACAAATTAATAAAGGGCATACTAAGAATTTGCTTATAGACCAAAGACACTCTAGTAAGAAAAAAATAGTGGGGAAAACACCAATGTCTTGTAATATTTAAATGTAGACTGCCTCGTTGGTCTAGTGGTCGCAAGCGCGACTGCTGTGCATGAGGTCTTGGGTTCGATTCCCAGGTCGGGCAAAGTGTTATTGGGTTTTTCCATCAGGAATTTCTCAGTAGCAGCCTCGGAGTCTGGATTTGTGCCCGGTTGATGGCAATAGGCTCGCCCCCTATTACATGGGACTAAAAACATAACTGGCGAAATGTGGGTGTACTAATGGGTACACCTCTGCCTAACCCTTCGGGGATTACAGGCGTGATGTTATGTTATTATGTTATGTTATTTAAATGTAATCGTAAATATACATAATACATAATTACAAGCATCTTATTATGAACATAATTACACACTTCAAGGCACATGACTGCACAATCACAAGACGTCAATAGCAGTAGAAGGTTAACCACAGCGAGCTCGCCACGCCTTTGCCCCGGTTGCCCCGGATGATCGGACCGGATGCCGGACGATCGGCCCGGACGCCACCCAAGACCGGAAGCCGGACGTCAAGCGTCTTTTAAAGTAAAATATATATTGAAAGCAATTATTATATTTTGTCATTTCAATGCTTATCTTCATACAGCCGCTGTAAATTAATTTATTCTGGTAACACATAACATAACATCACAACTGTAATCCCCGAAGAGTTAGGCAGCGGTGTACCCATAAGTAGTCCCACATTTCGCCATTTATGTTTAAGTCCCACATGTAATACGGGGCGAGCCTATTGCCATCATCGGGCACAAATCCAGACTCCAAGGCTGAGAAATTCCTGATGAAAAAACTCAATAACACTTTGCCCAACCTGGGAATCGAAACCAGCAAGACCTCGTGCTCAGCAGTCGCGCCTTGCGACTACACCAACCACGCAGTCCAGTTAGTCTGTTAGTATTTTTAATGATTGTGTTCACTTATGTATGAGAATAAATAAATGGTGTATGGGACGTTCATTGCGGTGAGACGTATTGGAATAATTCAATAACATTCGGTTGATTGCATAAAATATTCTGCACAATGTATTGTACAATATGACCATATGTTTTTTGCTTGCATCATGTTTCCGGAATACGTAAAATCGGCACTTGAAATTCGGTATTGAAAAATACAGGCCGATTTTTAATTTGCTATCGATATTTGAGGGGTTGAATGTACTTACCTACTCATAAATATGAACAACTTTTATTTTGAGACTTACTCTGAAATTTAAAAAATAATAATGACCTGTTCCATAAACAAGATGCAGTTATGCATACTCGGTAAATTTAAGGCGACATAACTATGCTACTGATTTTCAATACGAAAGTAAATACCCGAAGAGTGAAAGGTCACTCACTCATCACGAAATAATGAAAACCGCATACCTAACTTATTAAGATGAAATTTGGCAGGGAGGTAGATTATATTCAGTATTAGAAAGTCTGCTAAGAAAGGATTATCCAAAATTCACCCCCTAAGGGGATGAAACGGAGATCCATCATTTACGCGTACGAATTCGTGGGCAAAAGCTAGTTAATAATAAAATAAGTAGCATTTCTCTTTGGTTAGTGTATTTTCGCATTCGAACGATTTTCCCCACACTATCGTTCCGTTAGGCGATTATCACACGGCACCGCGCACCGCCGCGGTAGGCGATGAAACGGATCTCATGTCGCATTGGCCTCTACGTGTATGTGTGAAAGGCTTCAGCGGATTTCATAGAGGCCAATGCGACATGAGATCCGTTTCACCGCCTACGTCGACGGTCCGCGGTGCCGTGTGATAATCGCCTTAAGCGTCATCTAACCAGGAATATCCGCTTCTATCGATAACAAAGGAAGCTAACTCCATCATAAAACTGACCTAGAATCTAACATAAAGATGTCGCAGCGTCAATATAGAACTATAAGAGACAATAATTCTTCTGTCTCTGCAAGCACGTAGGCCACGTTTAGAAAATTGCATCCATTACCCGCCATATATGCAAGAGCTCCATTAAAGTTGTTAGTAATGGAGCAATGGACACAATTTGTGGTACAAACCGGGCCAGCGTAAGAGCATTGTTGATTGCACTGCGGGACAAGTTCATGAGGTCGACATTGAGCCCGAAACTTTATCTCATGTGTTCTGGAATGTCAGTAAGGCAATGGAGTAGAATATGGGTAGAGAATAAAAATAGTTACGCAAGGGATTCGAATTACTATAAGTCTGAAATCGCCAGTTCGTCTTGAGCAAGCATGGCGCCTTCATATTCCACACTCGTGCGTTCTCTGTATGAAAAGAGCAGAATACTCCAAGCACGGACACTCTTTTCTCTTTTCTTATAACTAAACCGGTTAATAGAGTCATGGTCTCCTAACGCTCTTCACCGCTAACCACTGTGACGTCACATGCACATTGGTGCACATTTCACCTCTTATGTATCACGCTACGAGCACCCACCGCCCCCGCTTCTCCCGATCTCCATTGTCGTGCTACCTGGATTAAGCAGCACGGACGGCTTCGAAGCGGTGCTTCGGAAAAGAACCGCCTCCCAGTTAGTCTCGGGTAAAGGGTAACACCAACACGCTCGTGAGCGTGGTGTCAGACAGAGTAGACAGCCAAATTCTGAGGTTTCAAGCATGTCCAATTAACAATTATTTTAAATTTTACTACATAGCCATAAGTATCTACCTACTAACATAACATGGACTTGTACTTATCACAATGTGCTTGCTCTGAAATAAAAAAAAAACAAAAATTCAAATAAGCGGTGTAGCAATAGTAGAATTTCCATTCTATTGAGTTAAGCAGTTTAAAATATCTACACAGACATTTAAAATGTAAGACACAACACAACATTAATCTAAATAAAACCAAAACACGTACTAAATCAACATAAACATCACCGTGATATACTGACTCACAATAGCTGGGAGTACGTAACACCTGTTCCGTCAAAGCTCCATTTGTTACGAGCCCGCCACTGACACCCGCGTCGCTCTCATAAAATGTTATAATGCGTAAATATTCTTGTTACATAGTCGCAAAGGCAGCTGTTACAAAATAATGCTTTTTAAGATACTAAATTAGGCAGATTGTGATAGTAAAAAAGATCGTGGTAGGGACGTTGACGCGCAAAACTTTAACCATGGATTTTGCAACAAAAGAGATAGGTATGCAGCATCGTCGAATATTGTTGAAAATTTCTAAGAAATCGAACAATGGTGCCGATTCCCTTGATCACAAACTAAACTAAAATTAGACTATTTCCATCTTTTTCTGTCCAATAAAATAAGATAGAGACTAATGTAAATAAGAGCTGTCAAATTTAGTCAATCTGACACATCCATACAATTATAGTTGACATCTTAAAACGTATGGATTAAAAATACGGAGAAGTTCATGGCACAACTAATTTGACATCGCTAACTTAGTTCTTTAATGTCACCGTCCTTTCCTTTTGCTGTATGTTAGTAAGAGATGTCAATTCTCTAAATTTAGTCTAGTTTGTGAATTTAAAAAGTAGATCAGTTCATTCATCATCATCATCATCATATCAGCCGTAGGACGTCTACTACTGAACATAGGCCTCCCTTACAGATTTCCTATAAGACCGGATGGAAGCGGCTTGCAACGCGATCCCGAACAGTTCATTAATTAAGTTGATTTTCAATCGAAGATCTCCATCGGTTTCCAAGAAAAAATCAACTATATCATACGACCATTGATACCTATTTCTTTTGTTGACTGTACATAATATTATGAATTGAATTTAACAAGGTTGCACTGTATGGCGATATTTTGTAGTTTAACCTCGTGTTAGCAACGGGACCAAAGTTGATTAAATAAGCCTAAATTGTAAGTCAATAGCTAATACAACGGCGAAATTGGTAAACAAAGAATCTATTTTCTGTCTCACAGTAAATATTAAAAGACAAATATCGAGTCAGCGACAGCTGTCTCCGATATTGAGTAAAATTTTTCATTACATTTTTCACTTTTCGTTGAAGCCAGATTGGACTAATCAATTACCTACTACAGAATCCTCGTAAATAAAAGGTAACACTTCTAATTTTATCAATACGCAGGTGCAATAGATTTCCGACTAAATCAACAAGTTGGACAGGGTCTAAAAAGATATATCACATAGCCATTACTACCGCCTCGTTGGTCTAGTGGTTGGCAAAGTGTTATTGGGTTTTTCCATCAGGAATTTCACAGTAGCAGCCTCGGAATCTGGATTTGTGCCCGGTTGATGGCAATAGGCTCGCCCCCTATTACATGGAATTTAAACATACCTGTCGAAATGTGGATGTACTAATGGGTAAACCTCTGCCTAACCCTTCGGGAATTACAGGCGTGATGTTATTTACGAATAGATACTGCCCATCAAACTAAGTAACATTGAGCAAAAATTATTATTGGGATACGACTTATTATTTTTGATATGAAAAATTACTATTTATAGTAGCACGCAATGCAGATATCTTCGTAAGCAGGAGATTCCCAAGTATGCTCCAGAATAACAAAAATAAATCACAATGATAGGAAGAACATGAAACTTTCGGCTTTGATGAATGACTTCTTACACCAATCATATTGGTACCGAATGAAAAGCTACAAATGTGATACAAAAGCCGCTCATGTTTACTTAGAACTCTACAAAAAACTGAGTACGTAGTATTAAAGACTGCCAAAGACTTCATACATTATGTAAGCATTACTACAAAAAGCTTCTTTGTAACTAATAGGTAACGCAAGCGCAAAGAATATGAAATTTTTCCGAGAAGTCACGACTGACAGTCATTAAATATCGTGAAAATATTCTAAGACTCCAAGAAAAAGATGGATAACATAAACAAAACCAGCAGACGCCAAAACGACACTAATGGTGTACCATTTTTCCAATTTCGGTATGAAACACTAAAAATATTGGCAGAATATTCGCAATAAGGAGGCAATACACGCATTGGCGCGCGCGCCAAGCATGCCAACCTCCCAAAAGTGATAAATAACATATCGGTACCTAATAACCGCAGACAAAAATAAACAATATATTATCGTCACCGCAGGACGAGTCTCGTTTGTAACCCACCTATTACGTAACTTTACGAGCTATAAACCGGACAAATGAAATAGTTTGTCGTGCGAACGCAATAGTAGCGCGTCGGCCCGTCAATTTGTCAAGTCGTATGTTTCACTGGCTCCCTCAAAATTGCTTTTGTATGCTACATGTTTAGAGTTGCGCGTAAAGATAAGCGAATGTGAATTATATTGCCTAGATCGTAAAGCCGTCTACATGAAACAGATAAAATGATATTATTTCTAAATGTTTGTATGCGTTTCGCGTTTCTGGTTTATGTGAATGAGAATTGTATGTAAAGTTAACACTTCTACATAAGAGGCACCAGTGACACTAAACTCGGTCATGCTGTGCGGCAAATGAAAAATAAAATGGTCGTGCTCTTTCACCTTTTCTCTAAAGTTATTTTAAAGTGACATACAAACTTTTGTCGTCTTGGATTTATGATAGTTCACCTGTGAGGTACTAAGTCGTTATACAGGCTGACTTATAATTTATTGCGCATCTCTCAAGAGGTACAAGTACTAATGCATACGAACCAACCCGGAAATATGAAAAAAACCCTTTATAATAAATATCCGATATTTTGCGAAGAGCCGATATTATTTTTATAAATTTCGTATTTGATCGTACAGCAAAAGTGGTTTGTATTTATTTATTAGTACGTTCACTTCCTGAATTAAAAGTCAAGTAGAGAATGAAAAATTTGTAATGAATTATGCTGCGCTTGCCGAGATTGCTTCGTGGATGGGTTACCATCTTTACACACCGAGTCTCCTCCGTGACTCGGAAAGCACGTTAAACTGTTGGTCCCGGCTATCGTACGTTTCTTTTGGACAGTCGTTAAGTGTCGTCACGAGCACGAAAGTCTGACAACCAGTCTTACCAAGGGGTATCATTTTATCAGGCTGTGGAGGTCAGATAGGCAGTCGCTTCATGTAAAATACATGTGAAAGCTGACCTCAACATAGTTGGGAAAAGACTAAGCAGATTTTTTATACACCTTGTATAATAATTACTGGATTAACATACCTCTTAATTAACGAGTAATTGTTATTTATTTTATTTTATTTAATTATTCAACTTTATGCACATGTAAAAAAAAATACATTGTACTACAAAGGCGGACTTAATGCATTAGGCATTTTCTACCAGTCTTAGGGTGATGCAGAGACAAAACATAGTTTCAATTATCTCGTATTCTAAGAGTTTGTATGATCATAAACCAATACATTCAGTAGGAATTCAGTACAACACAGTTTACGAGCAACGCATTTCGTACTTGGAATGTTCGCGGTTGAATATAGAATCGGGTCATAACTCTAACTTTAGAATCATGACATGCTATGACAAATTGTGCTGTCGTTCTGTAACAAATACGTTTTGAATTTAGATTTTGCAATTTATAGTACTACTACCTTTGCCCGCGGTTTCGACCGCGTGACAGACAAGTATGTGATAAAACATAACCTATGACACTTGAGGAAAAAGTAGTTTGTATCAGTGAAATATTTTTTGTAATCGGACGTGTAGGCCTACTAACTACTTCCTTAATACTAAAACTTTAAACAGATGAAAATCAAAGCGATCTAAGTCACAGGAAGAAGTTAGTTAATTTATGTTCATTTTTTTATTTCTAGCATTAAGATTAACCGTCAGTGCGGGCAGAACACCAATATTCTCGAACAGCTTTAATTAATTAATTGATAATGAACCAAAATCCAACAGCAACAAAGCACGTACTTGCGTAATCCCGTGCAAGATATAAATACAACTCAGAATTATAAAATCTTGCACGCAATTTCTAACTCTATATCTTTATCAATTAATTAATGAAAACTACGTGTCTTCGCAGACGCTAAAGCGAGTCACAGAGTACCTAAACAAAAGCAGTGTACCTACTGAGAACAGACTACGTGAAAATAATTATAATTATTTACTTTTCGTCGTAACAAGGGCGCTGTTTTGTTCGCGTCTTGTAATATCATCTCCGAGTTTCTGCTAGTTTTTTTTTTTTTTGTTCGTTTACTATGTTATCCTGTTGACAACTTTGGGCTCGTGGGATGGTAATTAAATTGCGGTAAGTAGTACCTATCTAGTTTATTTTTTATGAAAAGCTTTTGTTTGCCCCGGAATATTTTGTGGAAAAATATTTTATTACATACGAGTAGCCGAGATTTTCGTATGCCGCCTAATTGGGGACTCGGAAACCTTAAACCGGGAAATATGTTCCGATTCGTCGGTCGGACGAAATCAAGAGCACAAAATGTATTTTTATCTTTTATTTATGCAAGCTTTTGTTCCCAAATTCGTCCCTGTGAAATTCGAATACAAAATCCCAAGCCCTTCTTTACCTCTTTAGGATAGGAATTTTTTAAATCCTTCCGTAGTCCGAAGTAGATTTTTTTTAAGCTTGGAATACCATGTCCTCGTGCCCAATTTTCTTACCAGCCAGTCAGTTTCGCCTTTTTTTGTCTACATTTTCTTTTTTTAAATTTCAAGCTGGAATATGTTTTTAAACCATTTTTTTTGCCAGCCAGTCAGTTCCTCCTAAATTCTATGTTATTCTGTTTTTGTCAAACGCAAAATTGCTCAATTATTTGAACGTTACGAATGAAAGTGTGAACGTGAATGTTTTCCAACAGCTCGCTAACAAAGAATTATCATTGCTCTCGGCATTTTAATCATCTAAATTCAGGCATTGTTCTGAAAAAAGTTGGGCCGACAGTTCATTATATTGGGGCCGCGCCTCCGAATGTACAATGGTAACAATGATTTTTTGTACACAAAGTTACTTATCAGACCTTTTTATTGAGCGAGGAATTGAAGACTTGAATATTTCGTAGCTGTAAGCAGAAAACATTTTTCTTTTGCTGGAACCTTCTACGAATTCATTATCAAGGTTAATAATTACATCAAATGTTCTAGGCATTATATAATAAGTCTAAAGAGAATCAATAAACAAAATTGTACGAGATTTCATCCAATTACCATCCACTGCGCCCTGTTCGTTAATCAAATAAAACAAACACAATTATAATCATTATTTCAGCTGAACGACGTCCACTGTTGGACATAAGCTTTCCCCAAAAATAGCCACAATGACCGATCCTGGGCTGCCCACATCCAGCGGTATCCCGCAACTTTTACCAGATCTTCGTGGGCTACCTTCCCACACTTCGCCTTTCAGTACGTGGTGGCCACTCGAGAGCCTTACAACCCAAACGGCCGTCTGCTCTACGAACTATGTACCCTGCCCATTGCCACTTGAGTTTCGCAATTTTGAGAGCTATATCGGTTACCTTAGACCTTATTTCTGGTTCTCCTACAAAAACATAATATACAACAACAATTGCATATAAATCCCATTAAATGGCAGCACCGTGTACTGTATAGATTCGTAAATATTGATCAACCGTTTTAATATCCTATCGTAACGGAAAAACGTTAATATCCTTAAGAAAATAATCTCAAGTCTCATTATACTGGTAACACTGTGTAGTCCGGGAGTCAGAGACTATAGACTTTTAGAAGAAATTAAATAAGGAGTTCGTATTGCAAACGTTTGTTAGTTTGTTCAAAAATATTTAAAAATAGAACAATTACCAATATGTCATATCGACCTTTGGAACCAAACTGTCACTGTATGAGTGACAAAGACAGCACTAAAAAGGCAAAAATTTTCTGAAAACTATTTATATTAACTAGTTTTTTGGTGCGACTTCGTCCATGTAAACTTTCCACAGATCCTTACATATTAGATCGTATAATATAGCCTATAGCACTCAGGGGTAATACAGCTTCTCATTAACGGAAGAATTCGAAATGGGACCAATAGTTCCGGATATTAAATTTTATTCGAACAAACAAACTCTTCAGCATTATAATATGTAGATTGTCGAGTATTTGCCGGTAGGCATTCATTATTCTTGTTATTACACGGTAATAAACGGCTAGTAAAAGCCTAGTGGTTAGAATTAGTATTCAATTATTTAGCTCTCCATAAAAAAACAACGATTACATATGTAAATTCATACAAGCAATAATTACGCGTAAGGTTCAGCGCTCATCATAAATAGAGTAGAAAATTGTGTGCATTTATTATAGAAACAACTTACAGTTTTGCAGGAGGTTGTTATAAATAATCAAATAAAATTACGACACCCGGTCATTAATAACTACTTGATTTTTAGTTGTTTATGTTTGACATTATTTCAGAATACACCTCTTTCAAAGATTAGAATAGCCCTGCTGCGTATGCGGTAGGCAGTGTCGCGCGACTGAATCGCTGTGTGCGTGCGGGTTCAACGTCCCACCTGCCTAAACCCAGCGGCAAGATGGCTTGAATAAAAAAAAAACTTGGCATAGTAACATCTTTGTATTTGACGATACAAAAATGAATCATGTATAATTTTGCGCAGTATTTATCATCTTGCACAAAACTAGGCAATTTCGAACTGTATTCCTGTTAAAGTTGAGCTCAATATCAATTAACCAATAAAAACGGTTCAGCATATTGCTCCGTCTGCGCTGTACGTAGCTTGTAAGTGTCGCAAAAACCAATTAAGGTATTACGTAAAAATAATATTAGAATTTCCTTTTTCTAATAACAATGAACATGGTTATAATAGCATTCCCCTTTTACCCAATCGAGGTGAACATAAAGACGGTAATTTTGCGAATAATTGTGATGATCTATATCTCCGGTCTGTGGGATTCTAACAAGGATAAAGGAAGTAAATATTAATAAAGGAATCGAATCATAAGGGAACTGGCTTCCCGGTGGAATAAAACACAACCGCTAATTAAAGAGGTCGTAAAAGATATTCAAAGAAGAAGCTGCAGAACTGAAATGAGACTGGGCAATGTATTAAGAAATCACTGTGGGACCGAGATTATCTGCAGTACGGAATGTAAACTAATACGCGGTGGAGAAAGAATATAATACCAGCCTATTATTTTTCCACTGCAAGGTAGCAAGAGAGAGAAACCGCCTTTTATTATTATCCTACGAGATGGAGAAGACATTACAGCAAAAACTTTTACCATGGATTTAGTATACCACTTTTTTACCTTTCGAGACATTGATTTTCAATGATATGAAACACGTACAAAGTTTATCAACAAAGTACTTTACAAATATTTAATTTTAAAGATTTTTGATGTGAGTACTCATATTATGTCCTACTTTTTAAATATAACTTGGACATAACTGACATAGGTTAATACTTCAAGTCCCACGTATTAAGACACAATTGATTATCTATTGTTCTGTCATACCGGTATGACAGCCGGGGCTTGAGGGAAAACATAGTGAAATATAAATATGAGTCGGTAATCACACATCCACCTTGAGGCAGCGTGGTGAAAAAAGACATGCTTTGAAAGTAAGCTTTTTAAAGTTCTTAAAAAAAACAGAGATCGTCAATTTCACTATGTTGAGCTCCCAGCCTAACCATTTATATATGTACACCCCTCGCTTTGTAAACCAAACGCATTCGCCATCATAATAAATAACACGATAACAAAGAATACGTCGTCGATACAGTACATTTACCGAAACATTTACTTTCAAAGCAAATCAAAGCTCTCATTAATTATGAGCCAGCAAAGAAATATGGCGGCCGAAAGAATATTTTGGCGACCGATACGACCGATGCGACGAAGTCTGCGAATAAATATGGCTGACATTGATAAATTAATAGTCGCTTGCAACTGTTTCCGTTATTTTTCATTTACTTTTTCAGTTATTAATATACGTTGTAGTTGTTTGGAGATCGGCCGCTCAATACTAATGATTGTTCGATGCATATGTGTCCCAATAAATACGTGTTTCACGTTTGCCCTTTGTGGAGCGAAATACATTAATCAGGTGAATCGGAATCAGGTCAATGAGCGGTTACGTTTATATCTAAAGTTTTCAGTAACGGAATATTTGTTCTACTTGTCATTGAATTGAATTACTGTAGGTAAATTGATGTTGTTACAAGCATATAAGGTGTTCGGCTTTATTTCTGGTTTGTTCTGCAGATATTCATATGTTGCAATGACCACGTACCTGTCGATTAGTCAGCGGCGGGTATGCCTGTTTGCCAAAAATTTTATTTAAAAAAATATATAGATACCTACCTACTACTACTTAGTTAGGTGATTTTTTTTTAAATCTGAGTGCAACTCTGCTGTAGTTTAGGAACGATCGCAAATAATTCTCATCATCAAACTCTTCTAATTACGTCTAAATTTTTGACATTCACATTGGAAATTCTTCCCAATGATTCTACAGGTTCACAGACACAAATCTCGGCACATAAAACCAATCGATCAGCCACTGCGCCAATCTCATTAAAATCTACTCTAGATTTTACGACACTCATCAAATCTTGTGAGAATTGTTTTACGCCTGAAATATTCTCTTATTTTTCTGTATTAATAGACTACTAGCTGTCGCCTGCGGCTTCGCCTCCGTTGAACTACTACTTCTATATGTATTATGTTTCCTACTAGCTTTTGCCCGCGACTTCGTTCGCGTCAAAGTTGATTTCTCCATATACAAACTTTGGACCCCTGATTCATCCCCTTAAGGGGAGAATTTTAATAAATTCGTTCTTAAAAAGCAATAAACTACCTCCCTGCCTCTATATACGTCAAGTGGTTTAACATTTTTCTTGATGAGTGAATGAGTGGCCTTTCGCTTTTAAATACATATTTAGATAGATAGATTCTGTTGTACAAGCTATATTACTGTAAAGTTTCGTTAAAATCCGTTCAGCAGTTTCTGCGTCAAAGAATAACAAACAAAGAAAAGCATGCATCCAGACTCTACAACTTTCGCGTTTACAATATTAGTAGGATTATCTATGCTCGCGGCTTCACTTCATGTGAACCTAAGTGTAACGGTAATGAGTATTGAATACATATGTCTTCGCAATATTCTAATTGAATTAGTGAACCTAGTTGGTCACGTGACTGCTGGAAGTTGTCATAGTAGTTTTTTTTTCCATAATTAATTTGCCTGTACACGCTTCGAGTCAGGATTTGTGCCTGATAAGCAATTGGATAGCGCCGCGCCGTATCTGGGACTAAAACATATCTTGTGAAAGGAGGGTTTGTATGAAGAAAGGCTTACGTCATTTTAAAAATATAAGCAATGAGGCATGTAAAAAGTATTTCCTCCTTTTTTGTCATGTAAATCAATAATTGTTGTGATGCTCCAGTAGTAAAAGCATAAGAGGTGGCCCTCTTATGCAAGAGGTTGGGGGTACGATACCGGGCAAGTATCAATTTGACTTTTTCAATTCACATGTACCTACTTTCTAAGTATATCTTGGACATCACTAACATCGCTGGACTTATATGATTAATATAAGTGCAATCCGCCGATCAATGATCGTACCTTCTCTGTATGCAAAGAGGCCTAACTCTTGCAGTAATTACACTAATAGGCACCAGCGAATATTGACCTAATTATAAACAATATAATTCCAATAGTAAAGTATCTACTTATATAAAACTCTGGAGTAACATTCCTTATTAATGGGACAAAAGACAGAACTGACATGCAATAATTCTCCACATCCTTACTCCCTTGGAGCAAAAACTAACACCTACGCAAACTCAGTAAACTATCGAAGGGCAAAACTACGTATAAAACTGACTGACCAATTAAAAACTTCGTATTTTTGTTCACAACAGGATGTCATTCCAACTGAGCCTATTTGCCGCATCAGCGAATACACGATTCACTGTCTTGAAATTAAACTACGCTCGGGAATGTTCGTTTTAAACGAATCTCCACGAATTCACGCTTTAAAGGGGATAATAGTACTTATTTATTTTCGGGGTTGCCGAGCTTTGAGCGTAAGAGCTCTGAGCGAGAATGCGGTTTCAAACTAGATGTATTGGAGAATGCATGTTCAAGCAGGTTGGAAAGCTAAGTTACCTACATGTAAATTAATCATTGATTACGTAATCACATAATAACAGTATGTGAACCGTTAATAATTATATCTTTGGATATCATTATTAATGGTTATTATACAATTAATTAATTAGTATTCTGTTTGTGCATGCTCTGGTATCCTATAAGTAAAGGAGTATACCTACATAATAACTGTTGTTGACCATTAATTGTATGTCATTAATAATTGTTAATTTGTGTTGTGTTGTTAGAGATCCTAAGTAAATAAATAAGTGTTCAAGCTGGTTGTCGCAAAGCGCGACTGCTGAGCATAAGGTCTTGGATTCGATTCCCAGGTCAGGCAAAGTGTTATTGGGTTTTTCCATCAGAAATTTCTCAGTAGCAGCTTCAGAGTCTGATTTGTGCCCGGTTGATGGCAATAGGCTCGCCCCCTATTACATGGGCCTTAAACATAACAGGCGAAATGTGGGTTTACTATTTGGGTACACCTTTGCTTAATCCTTCGGGGATTACAGGCGTTTTATATTAGTATAATACGTATATTTAAAAAAACTGTAGTCTAAAAAACTTCTTGTAGTCATAAGCACGATAAACTTATATAAAGATAAATAAATAATATTTAATTTCAGCACCAATTTTTGAGTGACCACAAAATATTTCTGTAATAACCCTCCATCTGGCGCAGTCGGGTAAAAAAATTAAATATAAATATTTCAATAAGAGTTATGAAACCCAACTGCTTTAATACTGGCCAGTCCATCACGTATTCTTTTACAAAATAAACAATACCACCGTCCGTACGTCACTAAAACCGAATAAGTAAACAAGCTAAATTGCTCACCGACTTTTTGTACACACCTCGGAAATTCTTCCTAACAATTTATAAGTTCCGAAAAACTCGTGTACAAGTTTAATACGACGGGAATTCTTAACGAAACAGTTCCACTGGGTCCATTTAGGTGTTACTTTTGTTATAAGTTTTGATTAAAAATATTGTTATGTGAATGTTGTAGGTACAACTTTAGCGCTTAACTTAACTTATAAATAAAGCCACTATTGCTAATGTGTCAAGTTGAAAGCATACAATATTAAGATGGACAATTAAAAAAGTACACATTGGCGCCGATTCCCTTGTTTACAAACTAGACTGAATTGAGAGAATTAGCATCTCTTACTGACAAACAGTTGAAGAGAAGGACGGTGACAATTACAAACTAATTCAGAGATGTCAAATTAGTTTCGCCTTCAAGTTCTCCCTATTTTTAATCTATTTTCAGGTGTCAACCATAATTGTATGAATGTGTTAGATTAACTTAATTTGACAGCTCTTATTCTGATTAGTCGTTTTCTTATTTTATTGGAAAAAAAAGAAAGAAACTCAGAATCGGATACAGATATCCGGCACATTACTAGTACGTAGATAGTATTTCGTTGCATATATTTCTTTGAAAAATTATAGAATTTAAAAATACATATAGATGTCATAAAAATATTGTTATTTTGTGAATCTACATGGTTACAAAACGGAATCAATACATATTATTGTCAGAAAGCGGTCCATCAAAGCATAATTAAGGTTAACACAGGTGACAAATATATTATTAGCCATAAATTACCTACCATTGTCTGATTATGTGTCAGATACAAAGTGTTCAGTTGCTTGTTGCCGTGTCTGCTGATACGCGACATTAAATAAATATGTACAGAAGTCTAAGAGTATGGAACCTACAAAAAAACGAGAATAGGCACACATACAAAGACGTATTCGTACGGCGATCTTGTAAATTCCGACAAAGTAATTCATGTTAATTAATATTATAAATAAGAAAGTAACTTTATCTGTCTGTATGTTATGCTTAGTGCGTAGCGTTTTCACTCATTGTATAGACCGGTCCTTCTGCACCTATCTATTCTGTACTACCGGTTACATTTAATTGCACAATTACCACCAGTGCGAGCGCAGCAACCGTGATTGCTCGTATTAATAACGCATCGAATATGATCACGTGTTTCAACGGAAATCCTTGATGCAGTCGAGCGAGTACATAATGGGCCAGGATGGACGTTTAAACGTAGATTCATTGATTAATTTACCCATTAGTTAATTAGTTAAATAATTAATTGTCTATAAATTAATACAATTTACCAGGGTTTTGTAGGTCAGTCGTTTAATATTTCCCATATTAAACCGTAACAATTACAGTTGCATTTGCTTGCTGATTGGGTACCACGGTATAACTGGTTTCATATTTCAATTACAGTTGTCATAATCGATTGTTCTGATTTTGTTGATGTCGATATTAGCCGTGTAAAGAAATCAGGTGAGTTAGAAAGAAACAATGAAAGACAGCAAGACAAAGAAAGAAAGAAATACAGAAAGACAACAAGACAGAAAGATAGAAAGAAAAAAGAAAGAATTACAGTCACATACTAAAACCATGGAAAAAAGATTTCGTTACGATATCATTTCCACCTTGTATAGCTACGATTACGATACGCTTTGTATAGCTTCGAAATTGGCAAAGATACGAATAATGTTCCATTCAACCAATTACGGGTAGTTAAGATACAGGAATTGAGCAGAAAATAATGATAATAAATGTGGTACTAGCTCAATTTGCTGCTCACATTATGCGCCACAAGATCCCCCGTTTCTTCATTCACATGAAAAGTTAACTACCAAGTTTTACGATTCTCAAAGAGTTTTGAAAAATTCTGTCGCTCTTTGCGACGTCATAAAATAACATCCATATTAATATCTCACCAGTGTAGTTACCTAACCATATTTTTCTCGTTATTATAGAAAAATATACTCTGTGAATATGTGATAACGTCTATAATATTTATGCAAATATAAGTGAATGTCTGGTTAGACTAGTTAAGTTTCTATCTGCATTAGGTACAATCGAACTAACTTCTTGGTATACAGGCCAAAATATTCATTCTACTGCACTGTAAATTTTTATTCATTTTGTGTTTGATAACTTTGAAGGTAACTTTAGAGAGCGATGTAAAATAATACTCTCTTGAGCATAATCGCAATATCGGCTGAAAATATTTGCATGTTGGCTTGTATACCAAATAGCAGGTTCGAGTGTACCTACTAAATTATTATAATTAAAACAAAGGTCATTTGTTGCAGTGGTGACAGATAAAAGGGATTGCAGGCGCAATGGTTTATAGAAAGTGAAAAAAAAAAAAACTTTTGAATTCACTATCCCACTATTTTTGTTGTAAAGTGAATCTTTATTAAAAGAGACTCTAGAAATTAAACATAATATTTAATCATGTTTTTTGACTGCCTCGTTGGTCTAGTGGTCGCAAGCGCGACTGCTGTGCATGAGGTCTTGGGTTCGATTCCCAGGTCGGGCAAAGCGTTATTGGGTTTTTCCATCAGGAATTTCTCAGTAGCAGCCTCGGAGTCTGGATTTGTGCCCGGTTGATGGCAATAGGCTCGCCCCCTATTACATGGGACTAAAAACATAACTGGCGAAATGTGGGTATACTAATGGGTACACCTCTGCCTAACCCTTCGGGGATTACAGGCGTGATGTTATGTTATGTTATGTTTTTTGAATAAGAAGTTGTTCTTAGTCATTAATATGAACCAACCAACCTTTTCGACCAATTCTTGTGGCATAGTCAGGTGAATACAAAAGTAGGCTTCATAAATTATCTAGAAAGGTATGCTACATTGTTTTTATATAATTTTATTCTTGTACATAACAATACAATCGGAGTCATGAGTTTAATTGAGTTTTCCTATCAGAAATTTCTCAGTAGCAGCCTCGGAGTCTGGATTAGTGCCCGGTTGACAGCTTTAGGCTCGCCACCTATTACATGGGACTTCAACATAACTGGCGAAATGTGGATGTACAAATAGGTACACCTCTTCCTAAAACTTCGGGGATGACAGGCATGATTTTATGTACTTGGTAAAGTCTGAAACCTAAATGGTTGAATCAACACGACTTGTCAAATATATTGGTATCTCGATATTTTGTTTCACTATAATGTTTGGATTACGTTTAATTAACACAGTGAATATTCCTAATGTTTTTAATAACAACATAACATTTATGACTTCATATCCAAAATCGCTCCTTACCTTACATTAAGCAAGCAAAGGTATTTACTTACCGTACTAAACAAACGTTCGAGGGTACCTTGTATTTACATATGATTTGGGCCAAAATCGTAGCCCATCGATTACAAAGAAATTGGAATCGAGTCGGTAGCCTTTCTTTGAGCAAACAGTCAACTGTTTTGTATGATTTTCGGGGAGCCATTTCAATGTTCACTTCCGCGAGAATGTCAATGGCGTCGCTTATTTGAATGTGTGACCCTTTTTTTATTTGCTGTTCTTTTCCCTGTCGGTACTGACGAGCGTTTTGAAGATGACGAAGGAAATCGAAAGATTGTTAAATTTTTCTCCTCATAATAATTTACTTTTGGTATTGTATTCATGTTTCCCCTTTGATAAATATCGCGTTACTGAAGGATAGGCTTTCTTTGACTCATTAGAGTGCGTGTACGTTAATTATTTTGCGTTTTCTCAGATAATGAGCCTTGTGACTGCTAGCAAAGCGTGGCTCGCTACGATAAGTGAGCTAGAATTAGTGAGAGAGTGAGACAGAAAACTAAATGCATAGCATCACTAGCTTAAACTCAAAAATACGACGTGCTCTTATCTCCGCAAAAGTTTTAAAATTTTACTGTTAAAACGTAGTTTCACGTTATTTTTCCACGTCGTTCCCTCGTGGGTGATAAAAATATTCATTTAATGTCTTTTATATATATTTTTCTGTGTGCTTACTTATTATAACTCGCGCTTTGTTCCAGCGATGGTCTCGTAAAAACATTATGAGAAGACATGAAACGTAAACCTCTACGTTATTATATAACTTATACTATATTTAAGAGGAAGTATGAACGAAAAATTTTGGTTTTATTTTTGTTGTGGGTATTATTATTTTTTTGACCGAATGCGGACTATGCTTTCATAAGGTTTTGGTGAATAAATTAACGGACTGTTTTTAATATTTGGTAAAGTTTTATTTTTATTTTCGTTATCTAGCGTGTAATGTCCCACTACTGGGTAAAGGCCTTTACCGAATCCATCCAAGTATTCTTTTGTTGTCATGGCATTTTTGCTGAAATGGACTTCGACGATCCTGTTTTTTTATCATGATCTACGTGTTTTTTTTTCCACATTTCATCAATCAAAAAAGTGGTCAACCAAAACTAAATCTTAACTAAACCTACATATAAGTAAGTACAACCAGTCAAACACCAATGTATTAAAAAAGTAAACATACGAGCGATATACTGTAGGCTGCAATGATGTTGAATCCTGCCTAACGTTGTGCCAATAACCGCATAACCAGCTGCTCTATAAAAGTCCACCTAATGTTTGGCCATGTTCCAAAAATGTTCAAATATTTTCAAGCCAATATTATGATTGAGTCCAACATGAACTTCATTTAAATCGTTAAGGCTGTATAATTTTCTATAGAATTATGGAACGACTATATTTATGGTTCAAAATTTGATAGGATTGTGGGAGCGACTTCAAAAAAAGGCTTCAATTTAAAACGTGTTATCGTTATGACTAAAATTTAATTCAGAATTATGGAATTACTGTGAATTTGGTTTGAGGATTGCGGGAGCCGAGGAATTGATGGCTATTTTTCCGAATTCGAATCATGTTTTTTTAATTCATTTTATGTCAAACTGCCGAATACTCAATTGATAATTGTCGTTAAGGCGAGGTTACCCTGAGCACCGCAGGCATCCAACGCTTACCGCAGCCCCCGCAAGGACTAGCGGATACGTAATGAATTACGATGATGCGCGATGACACGCGCGCCAAAAGTTGCGAAGTCTAGGTAGTGGTTACAGAGTAGAGCAAAGCAGTAGACCAACTTGAATTGATTAGTATAGGTACGTTTGTATGTATCATTTTTTGTTGTGGTATTATTTTGAAACTATGATATCTCCTAAGATATTAAAGTGTTAATTGAAATCAAATGATGTCAAGGGCAATTTTGTTCAAAATGAAATACTTATGACCATTAACGTATTTATTTGGAAATAAGGATTAATATAATGTAAAACTACCTTCGCATATATTGCATTATTTTTGAACATACAGAATAATTAAGTTGGAAATATGCTGTTTACAATCTTAAAATGTTTAAAAAAACAACAGGATCCTAGATAAATGCCGTTTGTATCCGACTATCATTATATTAAGTTGGTGACATGTTCGTATTGCAAATAATTTTGGTATTACGTTTGAATGGAGAAATTACTTGGCGCCGGAACCTTAAGCTAAGCTAATGAAAGCTAATATTATTTTTTCTCTAAAAAGCAAAACAATTTTTGTACAAGTAGCTAAAATTCATTGAAGTTTAGTTCTGTTGTTTCGCATGAACCTAGCTCAGTAGAGCCACTTGTAATTTGTTCTTGAGATTTACTTGAACCTGGCTGCATAGGCTTATCATTGACATTTTCTTTGTTTTCTTGCAATATTATATCTCGTAATTTCAGGCAGACATTGCATAGAAAAATCTATAATTTTTTTCTCTATCTTCATCCGCCAAAATTCGTCATCTCTTGAAATATTTTCAATTAATAGTGGATGATTTTCACCAGACCAAATTCCAAAAATACATTGTTTTTTTTCTGTAACATGGAGTTGGCCCTGCACTTGGAAATACCAATTAGGTAGGTACTATTTTTGTTTATAACTCTTATACTTTTTTTATCGAATTTAAATATTTGGATTTTCAAAGTCAAATCATTTATTTCAATTGTGCCAGTGATGTCCAAGATAAACTTTAGAAAGTACATATGAATTGAAAAAGTCACATTGGTACTTGCCCGGAATCACTTATTAAGCATAGTTATTAGTTATCTTCTTGAATTTGACGAGCATGCAAAACTACACCTTGTATAAGAAGTAGCAAGTGCACTAACCACGTGCTTGGCGCACGTGTTTGAGTTTTTAGGTTAGGATTCAAACTTTGTAAATAACAATCAGTATAACAACGACAGTATAAATATGACTCACAGAGATGTGTTCCGTCCGACGGCTCGTGCGCAACTGAGCCGCTCCAACTAGTAGTCGCTGTGTCCCCTTACGGGGGCACGGCAAGCGGGATCGGGGCGAGGCCCCCTGCCCGCGGAAGCTATACCGCGGCCCGTAACTACGGGCCCGTCATTAGATTGCCTTATAGGCACATATGTGTGGATGCTAGGTGTGTCTGGGGGAGCGCCGGCGCGTTGTGCCTTGTCGCACAACGCCGCCTGCTTCACGGCTCTCCGGCGGTCCGCCTCCGCCGGATGAGACCCCCAGTTACCTGGGGGAGGTCCAGCAGAAGGCGACCAGCGACAGGAGAGTCGGCTTTAGTGGCGCGCCCTCAGATGATTTAGAGAGGTCCCCCGCCTTCCCGCTTTCAGGTCTAGCCGGTTACGTTCAGGCAGGGGGACCGGAGTGTGTGTGGGGGCGGTATTGTGTTGTGTGACACCGCCCAGTGGGCACGAGTACAGAGCGCGTCCGCGCCGCGCCTGTATCGCGTGATGACTGCGTAGTGGAGTCTGTGCATGTGTGCTGGTCGGCGCGCGTCGCGCCTATATTAACTTAGAGCGCGGCGCACGTCGGGCGTATGTAGTGCATGTGGAGTGTCACTGAGTGAGAGGGCCGCGTGTAGGTGTATGCGGCCTCCTCGTGAAGTCAAGTCCGGGGGGTGGAGGAGCTTGAGTCCGGCAGCAGGTCGCGCGGCAGAGGACG
Organism: Hoplodrina ambigua; assembly: GCA_949774945.1. Taxonomy (NCBI): domain Eukaryota; kingdom Metazoa; phylum Arthropoda; class Insecta; order Lepidoptera; family Noctuidae; genus Hoplodrina; species Hoplodrina ambigua. Next base: position 4,168,822 of record OX458976.1, read on the forward strand.
TCTGACGGGCGGGCGAGTCTGCCAGGGGGCTATCTCGTTGAGATGCGCCCAGGCAGATTTATCCGCACGCGCGAACATGGTGGCCGCCAGGCGGGCGACGAAGTCATCCAGGCTCTCGATTCGCAGGTCGCGTTGTATTACGCGGTTCCTCACGAAGCGAGGGGCGTCGACGATTCTCCGCAGCGCAAGGCTTTGCTGCGCGCGGAGAGGCTTGCGAGATGACTCGCTCGTGAGGGCGAACCAGGCCGGGGCGACGTACGTCAGCAAGGAGCGGACGTACAGCTTGTACACCCCCAGCTTGGCTCGCAGCGGGAGGCGTGACGAGAGCACTGGATAAAGCTGCGCGCGGGCAGCCCTGCACCTAGCGGAAACTTGCCGGACATGGCTCCTCATACAGAGCCGACGATCGATGGTCACCCCCAAGTATTTCACCTGGGAGGACCACGCGATGTCGACTCCGTGTAGAGTCAGGGGTGGTGGGTAGTGGGCGCATCCGGAGAGGAGCGCCTGCGTCTTACCCACGTTCACCGACAACCGCCATTTCGACAGCCACTCGGGGAGGAGGTCGAGGGTGCGCTGCATTTTGACGGCCGCGTGTCTCGCGTTCAGCGAGGTGGTGATGTACGCGGCGTCGTCAGCATACAGCGCGAGCGTCGAGTCCTTTGTCGTGGGGATGTCGTCGGTGTAACACGAGTAACACAGGGGCGAGAGGCAGCTGCCCTGCGGCACTCCTGCTCTCACCGGGCGCACTAGAGAGCGCGCCGTCGACCACCACCCTGACGGTCCTGTTTGTGAGAAAAGAGGCAACCACGTTAATCACGCGACGGGGCGCGTCCGACAGCGATAGCTTATAGACAAGCCCCTCGTGCCAGACGCGGTCGAACGCCTTTTCCATGTCGAGGAGTACTGCAACTGCGTCCTCCTTCTTGTTCAACGACGATGCTAGCAGGTGCAGTACTCTCGACAGCTGGAGCGTCGTGCTGTGTTCCGAGCGGAACCCGAACTGGTCCGGTCGGAGCTTCACGTGGGGCGTGAGGTGTCGCAGCAGGAGTTTTTCAAACACCTTGGAGATGGTTGGCAGCAGGGTGATCGGCCGATAGCTCTCCGGCTTCAGCACGTTCTTCCCCGCCTTGGGCAGCATTATGACGCGCCCTTCCTTCCAGGGGTTTGGGAAGGCCCCCGTGCGCAGGATCCCCGTGAACAGGCGCGCCAGCGCCGCGACCGTACGGAACGGTAGGTGGCGCAGCGCTGTGTTGGTGATCGTGAGCCGCTCTGTGGCTGTCGCCTGTATTTATAGACACTAACCACGTGCTTGGCGCAAGTGTTTGAGTTTTTAGGATAGGATTCAAACTGTAAATAACAATCAGTATAACAACGACAGTATAAATATGACTCACAGAGATGTGTTCCGTCCGACGGCTCGTGCGCAACTGAGGTGTCGGTAGGCGCGACGAGAGCACCGGGCGCAGCAGGTGGCGGGTGTGCTTGACCCGCGCGACTGTTGCGCTGACGTGCGGGCCCATGGTGAGGCGATGGTCGAGTGTGACCCCCAAGTACTTCGCAGTACTCGTCCACTCGATGTCGCCCCCCATGAGCTTAAGGATCGGTGGGTGAGTGCGGCTCCGTGCCGTCACTATCATCGCCTGTGTCTTGCCCACGTTCACCTGAGCCGCTCTGTGGCTGTCGCCTGTATTTATAGACACTAACCACGTGCTTGGCGCACGTGTTTGAGTTTTTAGGTTAGGATTCAAACTTTGTAAATAACAATCAGTATAACAACGACAGTATAAATATGACTCACAGAGATGTGTTCCGTCCGACGGCTCGTGCGCAACTGAGCCGCTCCGGTCGGTGGACTTCTCATCGCCCCAGAGTGGGGCGCGAGGAATCGGTATCGGGGCTGTATGCCCCTTGCCCGAGGCATCAGGTTCGCGGTCCCCAGAAATAGGGACCGGGCGTTGGGTTTGCCTCCCCTCTCCCGGTGAGGAGGGGGGGGGCATGTTTGCACCTAGGCGCTTTCGGGGGGCTCCTGCCCCCGGCGCCCGTCAGTGTCTGTGGTGTGTGATCGTGGGAGCGCCCTAAGTTCTTCACGGCGCCCGTGCGACCAGACCCCTGCCGGGTGAGATCCCTGGTGACCCAGGGAAGGCCCAGCAATGGTCGATCTAGCAACAAGGGCGCCGGTTTTGGTTGGCGCTCACCCACGATGGAAGCTGACCGCGCCCCGCTACTACGTAATCAGGTCTAGCCGATAGCGCAGCAGGGGGCGGGACGTCGTAGTGTGTGGCGAGCGATTTGATGGTGTGTGTACGTCGCTCGATGGGTTGGCATATGTGTGTTTGTATGCGTGTGGAGTTTTCGAGTGTGTGCGCTGCGGTCGTGCGACGCCCGTGTTAACTCGGCGCGCCGCTTACGCAGTGTGGCGTGGTGTTGTGAGTGTGGAGTTCAGATGTTTGAGTGAGCGGCGTGTAGGGTGGTTGCGGCTCACTCAGGCGTCAAGTCCGGTAGGGGCACGTCAGCGATCAGGTCGCGCGGGAACCGCCTGTAGTCCGGCGGTCGCGCGTGCCAGGGCGCTATGTCCGCGATGTGCGGCAGCGTGGAGGCGTCGGCACGCGCGAACATTCTTCGCGCCATGTCGGCCGCGAACTCTTCGATGCTCTCGACGCGCAGGTCCCGGTGGAGGACGTCGTTCCTCACGAACCGAGGGGCGTTTGTGACGCGGCGCAACACGAGATTATGTTGCGTCCGCGAGGGCGAGCCAGGCAGGGGCGGCGTAGGTGAGCTGGGGGCGGATGTACGTCTTGTACACCCCCAACTTCACCCGGGTCGGTAGGCGCGACGAGAGCACCGGGCGCAGTAGGTGGCGGGTGTGCTTGACCCGCGCGACTGTTGCGCTGACGTGCGGGCCCATGGTGAGGCGATGGTCGAGTGTGACCCCCAAGTACTTCGCAGTACTCGTCCACTCGATGTCGCCCCCCATGAGCTTAAGGTTCGGTGGGTGAGTGCGGCTCCGTGCCGTCACTATCATCGCCTGTGTCTTGCCCACGTTCACCGACATTCTCCACTTGCTGAGCCAGTCCGGGCGCACGTGTTTGAGTTTTTAGGTTAGGATTCAAACTTTGTAAATAACAATCAGTATAACAACGACAGTATAAATATGACTCACAGAGATGTGTTCCGTCCGACGGCTCGTGCGCAACTGAGGTGTCGGTAGGCGCGACGAGAGCACCGGGCGCAGCAGGTGGCGGGTGTGCTTGACCCGCGCGACTGTTGCGCTGACGTGCGGGCCCATGGTGAGGCGATGGTCGAGTGTGACCCCCAAGTACTTCGCAGTACTCGTCCACTCGATGTCGCCCCCCATGAGCTTAAGGATCGGTGGGTGAGTGCGGCTCCGTGCCGTCACTATCATCGCCTGTGTCTTGCCCACGTTCACCTGAGCCGCTCTGTGGCTGTCGCCTGTATTTATAGACACTAACCACGTGCTTGGCGCACGTGTTTGAGTTTTTAGGTTAGGATTCAAACTTTGTAAATAACAATCAGTATAACAACGACAGTATAAATATGACTCACAGAGATGTGTTCCGTCCGACGGCTCGTGCGCAACTGAGCCGCTCTGTGGCTGTCGCCTGTATTTATAGACACTAACCACGTGCTTGGCGCACGTGTTTGAGTTTTTAGGTTAGGATTCAAACTTTGTAAATAACAATCAGTATAACAACGACAGTATAAATATGACTCACAGAGATGTGTTCCGTCCGACGGCTCGTGCGCAACTGAGCCGCTCTGTGGCTGTCGCCTGTATTTATAGACACTAACCACGTGCTTGGCGCACGTGTTTAAGTTTTTAGGTTAGGATTCAAACTTTGTAAATAACAATCAGTATAACAACGACAGTATAAATATGACTCACAGAGATGTGTTCCATCCGATGGCTCGTGCGCAACTGAGCCGCTCTGTGGCTGTCGCCTGTATTTATAGACACTAACCACGTGCTTGGCGCACGTGTTTGAGTTTTTAGGTTAGGATTCAAACTTTGTAAATAACAATCAGTATAACAACGACAGGCACATAAGGCACTTTTGAACGTCAAACACAAAAAACAAAATAGAATTGAATCTAGTTGCCCCTTCCAAAAGGTAGTTTTGTATGGAGAAGAATGGGCAAGAAACTCCATACGTACTCTTTTAAAATCAATGTTTACAACATTTGTTTACAGAATCATACACGACATGGCACGTGAAAGCAATGTATGTACCCTATAAACAAAAAACTAATTAATCATAATAATTAAAAGGCACAAATTAAGAATTTAAAAGTTAAAATATGTTCAAATATACATAGTTTTCACGTGTTTACAAATATTGGAACTACAGACGACCACTCATAACATCTCAACCAACATGAAATAGTGTGTGAGTCCGCGCAATCTATAACACACTTCAAAATCAATAATCAAAAATAAAACAAAATTAAGTATTAAGAAAAAAGAATAACAAAAAAAAAACCAAAAAAATCATTAATAACCAGTTTGATTTTGTCTAGAATGTATCATTGTCCCATGGAGCAGGACCAGCATGTTTCCAAGCATTCTTATCTTGATTGTAATCCTCTAATTTGTAATAATTATGCTTGTTTGCAAAGTGTACTTTTAATGTGTGTCTTAAATTTCCTTTCATTTAATTTTAATATATCAGAAGGAATTTTATTGTAACATTTAACACAGTACCCCATAAAAGATGTATTTACTTTAGACAACCTAAAATATGGTTGAGCTATTTTATCTTTATTTCTAGTATTAATATTATGTCTTTCACTTATTTTATTAAAAAGATTTAGATTTTTTCTCACAATATTTTCATAAATAAATTGGCAAGGTACTGTCATAATATTAATCCTTTTAAATAATTCCCTTAGAGATTCGCGACGAGGTAGATTATAAATGGCTCTGACAGCTCTCTTCTGTAAAATAAAAATGGATTCAATGTCAGCAGCCCGACCCCACAGTAGAATGCCATACGACATAATGTTATGAAAGTAACTGAAGTAGACCAGTCGCGCAGTTTCTATATCAACTGTCTTATTTTTCTAACAGCATAAGCTGCTGAGCTTAACCGTCCCGCAATTGATGTTATGTGAGGTCCCCATTGTAATTTCTCGTCTAGCGTGATTCCTAGGAAAACCGTTTGATTAATAAATTCCAGTTTTTGTCCATTCAATATGATGTCATATTTGCTACTTCTAACGTTTGGTAAACTGAATCTAATACATTTGGTTTTTTTTTTCATTTAATACCAAATTGTTTACTGTAAACCAATTTTGAACCTGAAGAATAGAGCTATTTACGTCGTCAAGATTTTGTGACCGCCTGTCTATTTTAAAGATCAATGAGGTGTCATCTGCAAATAACACCATCCTCGGTTGATTTTGAAGTAATTGAGGTAAATCATTTATGTAAACTAGAAATAGAAATGGACCCAAAATCGAACCTTGAGGAACGCCCATTGTCATTTCAGACCCCAATAAGTTTACGCCGTTAACATGAACTTTAGCCTGTCTTCCTATCAGGTATGATTTTAATAAAGCAAGAGATGTTTTACTAATACCGTAGTGCTCGAGCTTCAGCAAAAGGGTATCATGGTTAACGCAATCGAACGCCTTTGAGAGGTCGCAAAAGATTCCAATGGCATCTTGTGCTTCCTCCCAGGCGTTAAATATGTTCTTTAGTAGGTTGACACCGGCGTCAGTTGTACAACGCCCTTTGGTGAAACCGTACTGATGTTCATTAAAGATGGAATTTTTATCAAAGTGACGTAACATTTGATTGAGCATTAACTTTTCAAATACCTTACTGAGAACTGGCAGAATCGACACAGGCCTATAATTGTTGGGTACCTTACTCCTTGGTCTATACTGGTGTTAAATATTAAGGCTAAGTAGGGCGCAATAGTTTCGATGATAGCTCTACTAACTTTTACAGACATTCCCCAAAGATCTTCTGTTGATTTAATTTTAAGATCTTTAAAAGTTTTTACGACAGCCTGGGGGTTTGTATGTTGAAATCTAAATTCCAAAGGGCAAGCCTTAACATTTTTTTTAAGTAAGGCAGCAGAAAGCGCGGGGGAGGAATTTAAAGCCTCAGTAGTTTGAAGGGGAATATTAGCAAAAAAAAATTCAAATTCCTGGGCTACTTCCAAATCTGAATTAATAGGGCCACGTGCAGTCTCTAAATTAAATTCAGTAATACGCTGTTTTTTCCTACCTGTTTCATTATTTATTATTTGCCAAGTAGTTTTTATTTTATCATCTGCTGATTTTATTTTATTACTAACGTAAAGAGCTTTTGCTGTTTTGCACACATTTTTAAAAAGTTTTGTTTTCCTTAATAGCAACATCAATTCCTTTTTTAAATGCCGTTATTGGACATTTAATTTCTATTATTGTGTCGTTCCCGACTATACCGTCGGGTGTAGCTCCAATAAATAGGTACGTTTTATCAATAAAAAACCCACAGGGCTCGATCACAATATTTTCTTGTCGTTTTAGTTGTCGCAGTGCCTGATTTTTATTTTCCACGCCATGAGCCAATTAAAATTAACGGAGACACCTTACGCCCTTCCGTATGCTCTTTTCACCTATAATACAAATGTTGATTTTGATTAGTTCGTAATAATTACCACTAAATACTTTTTTTTTAATTAAATAAAATAACTTTCTCGTTATCCCCTGAATCATTAGTCGATATATGCGCATTGCGCTTGGCCTGCAGCTGCATTGCTCTAAAACATTAAAAATCTACGTAATTTTAAGTGCGTGCGCGTGGAGGTGAATCAGGGGTCACGGCAGTTAATAACTAATATTTTCGTAGGAAATGATCATACTGTGAACACTTCTACACTATGACCACTACCTATTTGACATTTGGAGACAGTAAACCATTATAATAAGTGCGTTCACGGTGGCTTTATGAACGCTGACATAGGGTCTAAATTCAACTGTCTTACATATTTGATGCGGTTGTTAAATCTATTCCGCGAGAAAAATAAACCATTATAGCTTTTGCGGGCGTGACTTCTTTATTCATATTGACATTAGGTTTAAATTCAACTGTGCTCTCCCACTATTAGTAAAGAGAAATAAATATACAAAGGAGGTTTTAATAATATTGCCAATGCATCCTTACCTTTTTTATTTATTCAGCCTTCAAAGAGCCAGCGATGACAACTTCTATTACTTTTTCTGCCCATTTGTTTACAAAATTATAACCTTATAAAATGAACTACCAGTATATTACAAGAATTTTGAAAATTAAAATATATACAGGTATTATTATTTAAAATTAGGGTTTGCCTCTGTCAGTAATAGAACTTAGCGTGATGTTGGGTTTGCAAAAAAATTGACGTACATCCGACCTCCGACACGGTCCAAGACCGACTAAATGCCAAGGATCGAGTGTATGAAAAGATGAAATCACCTGATTCTGGATTTAGTGGTATGGTTTCTCATCCTTTCACAATAATAAGGCCAAATTGTATCTCATTTTTTATGTTCTTTAAGATGGTATAAGTTTTATTATTCAAAGCCTAGTATAACTCAAATAAAATGGTATCCATACCATGAGTTGGACCTGTTTTTGCGATTTAATTGGATGCAGTAAAGTGCAAGCAATCGTGTATCGAAGAGCTGAAACCTGTAGACCGAAGACTGAAATATGTACTATGTTTTTTTCAAAATTTAAATCACTTTTATTTAGGAATAAAACACAATACAAAATGACGGTTTTGCGTCTTACCTCACCTTAATCGTGGTGCTGTCTTTGTCATTACGTAGAGACAAAAATACTTTTAAAAATGTTGTAAAATTATTACTATCGACTATCCATGTATGTAAATGGTTAGGCTACCGATACGATTAATCTCAATGCAAAAACCTCATTGTACTTAAAATTGATAATAGGAAAAATTAGGAACGATATAGAAAATTAATAAAAAAACATTTATTTATCATTATTAATCGTTGTATCAAATAAAAAATTATGAAAAATCTGGCCGAGTGCGATTCAGACTCGCACACCAAAAGTTCCGTACCACCACAAATTACTATAAGTATACTATGTTATATTCTACAAATAAAAAAAAACGTTTTCTGTATAGGAACCCCATTTCATTTGTATTATATTATTATTTTGTTATAGGGGTCGCCCTAGGAAGACCTACACTGACCTTATTGGTGAGGTTCTTCAGAAAGGTCAGGTGCGGAGTACTCGTAACCGGCGTGCTGGAATGACGAGATGTATGAACGTAGATGAGGCGAAAGGAGTATGTAAGGATCGTAGCAGGTGGCGTTCTGTAGTTTCTGCCTACCCCCATGGGAAAAAGGCGTGAGTTTATGTATGTACGTACGTTGTTATAGATACACATCTGTGACAAATTTAATGTCTATTACAGTTTAAAGATACAGCTTTGTGATAGACGGAAAGCGGAGTCTTAGTAATAAGGTCACGTTAATACCCTTTAGGTACGGAACCTTAAAAAAACTATATCCCCAAATCTTCAAAAAGAGACCTACTTTAACAGGCCATCTTTTCGATGCCAATAGGGCCGTAATGACTGGCAGATAACAGATAAAAGCAGTAACTGCAATACGTTTCGAGACAACGGATCCAAACTCGATAGATTTGAGATTACTAACTGTCAAGGTACTTGAAAACTCCTTATCGGAATACCTATCACTTTTATTGAGTTTCATTTCATTTGTATGGTAGGCCATTAAGGACGTCGTGTCCTTGAAAAGAAGTTCCTGACCGCGTCTCTGTGAATGATACAAATCTCGAGAATTCTAGAAAGAACGATCGTGCGATAAAGCTATAATCACAACACTTTTCAAAGAGATAGTGATCCTAATAATATTCTCCTGAACGAATGTCGGTCACGACGATAAAGGTCGTTATAACAGCACGGCTCCGATTTAACAAATAATTTGCCATTCAAGTTAGAGCTTTAAATTGCGTGTGTTAAAATACATTTATAATGACAAAATAAAAAAAGGCGACGGCTCGCGGGCGGCGCGCTGAGCGGTGCGGAGCGGTGTCGGTTTAATAAGCTATGACGATAACTAAGTACGCACGAAATATTTATACCGCACAAGCTTATGCGCAAATACAGCTACAATCAATCTTTCCTCACATTCAACCGTAAGGGGGTCATGGGGGTTAGTTAGCATATTTATAATTCGTTTTTATAAACAAAAACGTAAATAAGTAGTTGAAAGTTTGACCTTCAATATTTTCGTAACTAGTAGGTTCCCATGGTATACATTGTGATTGATTGTAATTGAGTGTGGGTAGGACCATTATGAATGGCATTAGGAATGGCTGCACGGGGAAGAGGGACCCACTGAGGAACAATGGGTCGAGGCCTGCCGTGGGAGCGGTGAATGGTTACGCGAATCGCGCACTCTCGGCCATAGGCAGAGGTGGAACACTGCGGTGGTTTAAACCGCACAAAAAAACGTGTATAAATTAGAACAAAAAAAAATATCGCAAATGTTTTTCTTTCTTTCTTTCAATGATAGACTGAACATGTAGCTTCTAGCTTCATTAAGTGTCTTTTACAGCCTTTATGTACCTACTAGTAATAAAACCCCGTCTTTGATTCAAACTACAACAAAATATTTCTTTACTAACGAGCAAACTTTGGGGTTTCGTCGAAGTGTAACCGGAATAAAGGCTTTTAACCACAATAGTGTGCAAATAATTAAAGTGATGAGTCAGGGGTTTTATGTGAAGGAATATGTCTACGTATTGTTTCCATTTAAATGGAAAGTCAGAAGCTGTTTAGACGTAGTTTGTTTAACACACACTTTGCATTGAGCATTGATATAGAATGACGTTATGGTCCAGCAGTTAAGGTGTCTGTCTGCCTCTTATACAGGGTCATTGAAAATTTACTGAACCGAAACTTGAAAATGGGTCATTGTACTCATCATCATGAACAACTTTTACTATAGGACCAACCCTGACATCGTAAAAAAAAAACATCAGCTGAGTACAATGACCCCTTTTCAGGTTTCGGGATAAATTTTCAATGACCTTGTATATCTCATCATCCCCTCATACAGACTTCGAAGTCGTGTAAGTACCAATGTGATTTTATTTATGAATTCAAATGTACTTTCTATGTTAATCTTGACGTCACTAACATCATTAAAAAATACTTAGTTTTAAGATTAGGTAATTTAAGTCTAAAATACCCTTGGCCGATTTTTTTAACAGTGCATAATTAATTAGGTACCCAAAAATGACCTACCTACCATTCATGTCATGTATTTTATAATACTTAATATTCAAATTTGTTGAAGTCCGTTCTTACTAAGAAGGAGAAAATAGGTACTGTGACCTATGCCCGCTTTCCGTAAGAAAACCTTATCAAAACATAGGCAACCCTCATCATGCAAATTAGTGCTCTAATTTGCACACAATAAGCCACAATTCCGTCTTTCAACCTGACTCTTAAATTAAACATAATTTACGGAACATTACTCAGTATAACACTCGGTTTTATTTATTATTCGCAAAGCTACAGTATTTGGGATAAAGCCGGACCGGCCGTATTATCGGCCGCTACCCGACTTTGATGCTTTATGAATACATTTTGTTGTGTTTACCTCGTTATTTAATTGCGCGCCTATTAATATTCAATGAAACCAAAACACGAGTAGTAGGTACATTTATGTCAACCATCCGCAATGATGCCAATAGAGCAAAATCCTTAAAGGCTGGCAGTATTGCCACGTGGTATGGCAATGCTGATTCTGTCCAAGAAAAAGCCATTTCTCTGAACACGTGAAGAGTCGACCAGTCGCTTAGCGATGTCCCTGAAAACGAGGTGAGCGCGCGGACCCCACGGCCTTACTATTGCAACTCTAAGGAAGTAAAAATAAAGTTAAGAATACAATTAAAATGAAATCTGTCATGGACCGCCTCGTTGGTTTAGTGGTCGCAAGCGCGACTGCTGTGAATGAGGTCTTGGGTTCGATTCCCAAGTCCAAGTCGGGCAAAGTGTTATTGGGTTTTTGCATCAGGAATTTTTCAGTAGCAGCCTCGGAGTCTGGATTTGTGCCCGGTTGATGGCAATAGGCTCGCCCCCTATTACATGGGACTAAAAACATAACTGGCGAAATGTGGGTGTACTAATGGGTACACCTCTGCCTAACCCTTCGAGGATTACAGGCGTGATGTTATATTATTACAATCTGTCATCCATTGTACAAATTATTATTATTAATCAGGGATGAGGTATCTGAAAACCGATGTACCGTTATCTAATACCGGGTACCTATATCAAATTTTCAGGCAGAACTTTTGTTATTTGTTAGTGAGATTTTGAGTACCGTGATAAAACCCAATTTCCAAGCGTCAAATAACTTTTGTTAGAACAGCGAAATTATTTTGACGTTTTGACAGCTCTTCTAGGCCATATTTATACAAGAGATATTTTTTTCAGTCATCAATTTTTTTTCATATTTTTGGTATAGTAATAATATTTTTACGATCGAATTTCCATCACCGTAATTAATCTCTATAGAGACTAGGTGAGTAAGCAAGAGATTCCCTCACTCATAGTTCGATGGGACGGTAAAATTCGACACGACTGGGGCTAGGTCAAGTACAGAACCAATAGCTTTACGAGCTTTCTGAGCTACGGGGATGTCACACCAGCAACTACTATGGAGCCATTGCTAATATAAAAACTCAACAATACTTTGCCCGAAATTTAGCAATTTTGCAAAAATTTAATAATTGGTAAAGGTTTCGATAACTGAATTATTTCTTTACTAATTTCGTATTTGCAAAGACCATACATAATGTACTACAGTAAGCTAATTCTTTAAACTTAAACTCATAAATTAGCATCATAGTCTGAAATAAGTAATAAATCCTAATGACGCACTCAGGCACATCGCTTGAAGTATATTTAGTTAAATAAACATTAATATTACAGAGTGGGCCTTTGGTTTACTCTCATTTGACATTCCTTTCTGCCCGGGGTATTTCATTACGCATTCTCTGGTTTGTCCCGTCCTCCGTATCGAGTGGACGTATGAGTCGCTGGAAGAGAAAGGGCGCCTATAAAATTAGTTTGCGATTTTCACAATTTTATGAAAATCTAGATGCCATCCGCGACTTCGTCCGCGTTTTTAGTTAAGATTAGTTCCAATTTAATCCAAGCTTAATAATAAAAACAAAATAAATAACAACCCGAATAAAAAAATAAAAAAACGAGAAACTAAAATTAAATGGCATCAAAAAATTCATCCGCATCGCTGTCCACTGGAAATGTGCCCAAAAGACTGGCCGCATTGACACGTTGAATGGCAATGCTTAACCTCTGGCCAAGGTAAAAACCAGCCCTTGGGTCACGGGAAGAATCAACCAATCGTTTGGCCAACTCCTTGAAAAGGCCATGGGCACACGGACCCCACGACCCGAGAGTTTCCACCCCAAACGGCTCGAAAATATAGTTACCTGAAAGGGAAAGACCTGAAAGCCGCAGCAGCAGCGCCCGCACAGCACGCCGAACTAGGAAGATGGGATGTTCCTATTAGATCAATATCGATATGTATACAAAATTCCGTTCAGCCGTTAAAGCATGAAATAGTAACAAACAAACATCTCTCTTCGTCCATCCTCACAATCTTTATAATTAGTAGCATTGAATAGGATAAAATAGCAGGAAAATCATTGTCTTTTGAAATTTTAGGAGTGATCGTCTACAACACAATTTTATATTACGTGCATTATTTGTAATAGTTTGCAAATATTGCAGTACTTATTGTTTTTTTTACATATTATACATCGTATTTTACATGTAATTATATAATTCCTGTAAACATTTATTTCAAAAGATGAACTACGACTTGACTTGACTGCCTCGTTGGTCTAGTGGTCGCAAGCGCGACTGCTGTGCATGAGGTCTTGGGTTCGATTCCCAAGTCGGGCAAAGTGTTATTGGGTTTTTCCATCAGGAATTTCTCAGTAGCAGCCTCGGAGTCTGGATTTGTGCCCGGTTGATGGCAATAGGCTCGCCCCCTATTACAAGGGACTAAAAAAAAAAAAAAAAAACATAACTGGCGAAATGTGGGTGTACTAATGGGTACACCTCTGCCTAACCCTTCGGGGATTACAGGCGTGATGTTATGTTATGTTATGTGAACTACGACTTTTATTGCCCGTTTATCTCTATACGAAACTACCATTTGGAACTAGATTCAATTCCTTTTACCCGACAACGGAGGGCTATGATTTTAGCAGTCTATGTGGGTGTATGTTCAGATAAACATATATCTCCTACACTACTCGTGACGCGTGACTACGCTACTGATTCTCATTCTTTTATATCATTCTTCACACATCCATCTTTTTTGGGACCTTCTTCTCCCTCTCCATCTACCCACATAATGTTCATATCTCTTTTAGTCGCATACTGTTTTCATCCCTCCTCTTCACATGCCCATACCAAGACGTTTCTCATTAATATTGACTGTACCTATTTTGTTTCTATTCATCAACAGCTTGATTCCCATAAAACTAACTTTTGTAAAGTGGAACGTGGCAATAACTTCAAACTAGTTTTATTTTCGGCAACAAATGCCTTTTGTTTCATTTGAATTGTAAAACGGAATTCCATAAAACTCCTAGCGAACGTAGATATATGAAGTCAACAAGAAAATGCATCATGATTTGTATTTCGCGTACCGAACATGTTATAACAATGTTGTATTTGATATTCCGTGTTAAAGTTAACAATATTTACATTTTTTTACAGTTACATTAAAGTTTTCTTTTGTTATGTAACTGTCACAACTTTTTCGAATGTTTCTATTACTGATGGTAGACTTATTGACATCAAATAAATAATTCAAAAATTTAAAAAAAAATAAGCAGGTGGATCTGCACTTCTGCTCATCATCATCTTTCTGCCCTTTTCCCATGTTGCTTGGGGTCGGCGCAACACGTTTTCTTCATAAATTTCGTCCTGTCAGCCGTCATGGAATCACTGACTACCTTTTCTTTTATGTCATTCTTCACACAATCCATCCATCTTTTCTTTGGCCTTCCTCTTGCTCTCCATCCATCCACATAACCATTCATAACCCTCCTGGTCACATGCGTTTCATCCCTCCTCTTTACATGCCCATACCAAGACAAACGATTCCGTTTCAAGTTTTCTTTTCACTTCTGCACATGTTCTAGACAAATCAGTCGCCTTAACAAAATCGAAGGGGAAGGAGGGAATTGCTTATCCATGCCTAGTTTACGAGTACTAACACCGTAAATCTATCTAAAACCAATATCCTAAACTTCGTATGATAGTTGTTAAAGCAGTTCACTAGAACCATTCTTCAAACTTCCACCTTTCAATTTTACGTGCATACTCAAAACTTTTTCCTAGTGCCGTCACTGAAACTAGTTTGAAACTGTCGAACTAAACCAGAGTGTTGGGGCTTCAATAAATTCTGTATCCGTGGCGGATCCCCGCGAAATAAACAGGACAGGTTTATGAAGAGTTGCGGATATGGTGTCGTAAGGGTTAGGGCTTGGCAAAGTAAAGCCACCGTCAGTCTTTCAGTGGGTAACTTATATATAGGTATAATAACATAAACATAATATCATCAAGCCTGAAATCCCAAAAGGGTTAGACAGAGGTGTACCCATTAGTACACCCAGAATCCGCCAGATATCCGCCACCGGGTCACCGTAGGCTTGCAGACGGCGAGTAATGGGTAGCTCGCCGTCCGATCAAGGACCAAGCCCGGGTCGACGGCGCGCGCGCCTCAAAGAGCTGTCAGCACAGGGACGGGGCCCCCAACGGGGCCACCGCCTGCCGGGGTTGCGGGACTTCTTAACAGGATACCGTGGCCACGGAACGTAAAGGGCAACAGTAGGAACAGGGTGGTTTTTAAGTCAGTAAAAATTTCTGTCTCTCTTTCTGTCTCTTCCGCCCCACCCAGGGCGGAAGGAGTCATAAGAAGTTTTTTACCACCTAAAAAAAAAAAGGCTGCTACAGAGAAATTCCTGATGGAAAAACCCAATAACACTGTGCCCGACCTGGAAATCGAACCCAAGACCTCATGTTCAGCAGTCGCGCTTTACGACCACTAGACCAACGAGGCAGTAAAAAAAAACAATCTTAGAAATAATGGAAAAGAAACTTCTAAAATCTCTGTATCTCTGACGGATAAGCCGGGCAGATTTATGAAGAGTTCAGACTCAAACATAAGGGCCAGTACACACCACACGTTCACCCGGAATATGCAAACAGACGCATCTTTCGGACCGTAAAACTTTGTTGTTCTTGTTTTGTTTCCCAGCAGTTTGTGGTTCGTTGGACACTTACTTTTGATGCCACCTCGAAGGTTAACCGGATGGGACATATTATGTAGTATACCAATGACATGACTATGTCAAGTTTGGGGATACATTGTCATGTTTATTAATTCTACCTGTATTGTTGTTGTGTCGTGATGGACCAGTGGTTAAGGCGCCCGCCTCTCATGCATGAGGTCTGGGTTCAAATCCGTGCAAGTACCAATGTGAATTTTTTAATCCATATGTACTTTCTAAAGTTTATCTTGGACATCATTGGCATCGGTGAAGGAAAACATCGTGAGGAAACCTGGACTTACTGTTCCACTCAAACCATGTCAGAGGCCCTTGAGGCGGTTTAGAAACTCTGACACAAGGGTGTGTAGGGTCGTAAGGCCTTACTACCCACACGATAAGAAGTAGACCTGTATTGTTAAAGATACTAGACTAACCGCGTTTGATATTATATGTCTAAAAATTTTACTTCTAAACTTAAACTTGAATGAAATCTAAATCTAAATATATAAAAACGAAAGGTCACTCACTCTTCACAAAATATTTAAAACCGCTTGACGTATAAAGATGAAATTTTGCAGGGAGGTAGTATATAGTTAGTAGACGTCCGCTAAGAAGGGATTTTTTAAATTTACCCCCTAAGGGGATGAACAGGAGTCCGACACTTACGCGAAGGAAGTCGCGGGCAAAAGTAGATTATAAAGATGTAAAATCAATTATTTATTTAAACTTCATGCAACAAATGTACAAAGGCGGACTTAATGCCTTAGGCATTGTCTAACAGTCAACCAAAGGTAGTGAAGAGATAACATGGTAGGTGCAAGCTATTTGTACGAGAGTAAAACAACAAAATTGAAGATTAAAAAGAAATAAATAAAAAAAAAAGACGGGTTGCACTCCGGGAGTGCCGGCAGAAGTGAAAACTTGATTATTAACGTTGAGCATGTTTGATATTTTGGAATGGTTAGGGAATAATTTTGCACCAATTGCTTTATCAGTATAAAAGTACTATCATTTATGTGGTAGAATACAATATTCATTTATTGCGCTATCGTACACAAACATGACAATTTATATTACATTAAAAATTTAACACTTTAAAACTATTACAATTATTTTACATTAAAAAGTTATACACGAACATTCGCGCAAGCGCCCTGCGCTGCCTAAACGAAACAGTAGGCCCAGGCATACATTTTCGCCACGCCGTAGAGAGGGGATAGCTGTCTACTCTTTATCCGTCTTACGCTTTTTCGATCAGGTCACGTGTCCTGACGCGAGTTTAAGATTTTATACCCATTACAGAAAAAGTGCTCAACGCCGCTAAAGAAGTTTTCACTTCAAAAAGTACTAAAGTATTTTGCACAATAAAATAAAGTGTACACAAGTACAACATAATTAAATTCTACATACTTACTATAAAATGCTATATATAATATACATAAACATATATAAAAATATAATAGGTATATACCTTAGTAAGAATAGAAAGGAGGATTATAATAAAACTCTTTCTATTTGCTCCGAAAAATAAAACCGCAACTTCCGCTAAAATTTATTTGTTTGTAAGAAGTAATCTCTGAAAGTACTGGTCCAATTACAAAAGTTCTTTTACTGACAGGAAGCTACATCATTTCCGAGTAACATAGCCTATGTTGTATTGTATACTTGGCCTATACGCAGACGAAATCACGGGCAAAAGCTAGTAGGAATATATTAAGTAATCTTAATCCATATTCTTGTCTTAATTATCCTTCATGTAACCTTAAACTAATTAAATATAAAGGGTGTAAAACGACACCTAACAAAGCCGAAATTAACACTTTCTTCCTATAAATACGACCATTGTTTTATCCTGGACCATACCTCAAAACCTTTTGGTTTCAAAAATATTGAAGAAAAATGGTAGCGCATATAAGGGTCGGTTCATTTATCTGGCGGATGATACGCCGCGTATCGTCAGTCGCGTAACGCAGAAACAGTCAAATAGATAATAAAATATCTAACCAAACACACATAACCGATGATGCGTTAGTGCATCGACTATACTATAAGCGATACGTTCGACGTATCTTCCGTCAGATGAGATCCGACCCTAACTCTTTTTTGTGCGGTACGCATACGCAGGGTACATAGGCCTAAAAAAGTTGGGAATGTTTTCTAAATATTTCATTAAAAACTAAATAATTAGAAATCTTTGTTTCTATGGAAAACTTAAACTGTTGAATTAAACTGTATGAAAAATTTTCGAAAATGTTTTTATTAATAATAAACTTTTTATTAAACCTACCTATGTATCCTGCTTATTTATAAGAAGTTTCATTAAAATCGGATCATTGATTTCCAAAAAATAAGAACTTGAATGTGTTTATAAAATGCCGTACGGCATAAACGCTCTTAAACATATACGAAACAGTAAATATTCTTGTGACTGCCTCGTTGGTCTAGTGGTCGCAAGCGCGACTGCTGTGCATGAGGTCTTGGGTTCGATTCCCAGGTCAGGCAAAGTGTTATTGGGTTTTTCCATCAGGAATTTCTCAGTAGCAGCCTCGGAGTCTGGATTTGTGCCCGGTTGATGGCAATAGGCTCGCCCCCTATTACATGGGACTAAAAACATAACTGGCGAAATGTGGGTGTACTAATGGGAACACCTCTGCCTAACCCTTCGGGGATTACAGGCGTGATGTTATGTTTATGTTAAATATTCTTGTTCAATATTACTGTCATAAAAATTACTGTTGTTTTCGTTCTTACAATGGTATCTTTATAAACATCATTATACGTATGTACTGAAGATAATAGGGTTTCCACGTATTTAATATTGTATTCATAATTTTCCTCACCGTTCGTAACAATCGGTTATGATCGAACATTGTTTCCACAGTTATTTTCTGTAAATTCTTTATGAGAATTCCTTTTTTTTAAAGACCTGTTATGTCTTTGTGTGATGGCACAGTGGTTAAGGTATCCGCCTCTAGAAAGTACTAATATGATTTTTTTCTATTTTATTACGGAGTTTCTAAGTTTATTTAAGACATCACTGACATCGGTGTTGTAGGAAAGCATCAAAAGGAAACCTAGACTTGTAATCCGCTTTGCATGGTGTTCCATGCTCGTGCCTTCTCTGCGTGAGAAGAGGCCTTTGCGCTGTAAAGGGACTGTAGTTTGCACTGCAGGGCAACGACCTTTATTATTATTTATTATGATGTCTTTAAAAAAAAAGTCATAGTATTGAACGTAAAATGTAAACAACTCCAGTCACAGAAAGCTTATTCAATATAATCCGCTGTCAAATCTCATATCAACAGAAATTATTGGTTTTTATTATTTAGGCCAAACAAACAAAACAATACAATTATTTTACAAATCGCGACATTAAACTCAAACATTTTGACGTCCCGAAAATAAAAGAAAATTCGATATAAACATCGAGTCCTCATATTTGCAACATTAATTGACCCGGGTCAGCGTTCAAAGGGAAATGTCCCGTAAACAGAGGAGATAAGTATTATTATTTTTTATTTACATGACCGACCCTCATGGAGTTATAATCCTGTAAAGTAACGCGCCTTCCGGAGGGAACGGGAACCTGATGTAGGTGTACAAAGGTCAATCCGGGCGCGGATCGTAAAGGGCGAGTATTCACAACTTTGGCAAATACTTGGCATTTTACAGTTGGGCTTCTGAAATTCAGCAGTTTTACAACAATACTGCTTAATGGGAATATGTATTATTTAACTATTGTGCGAGAATTCGACGATTTCATATTTGTATAGGAATCGAGTTAAGTTATGCTGTTTTCATTGCTCAATTTTGATCGTTTAAAATCAACCAAAACAATTAGAACGTTAATGAACGTTAAAAATTTATTGTTATAAACGGTTGTACCTACGCTGTATTAATGTTGTATGCTGTATAGATGCTCCCTTCGGAAAATAATATTTTATAATAGAAAATAATAATATTATCACTCAAGACCAATCAATAGACTTTATAACACCAATTAAAATCGTTTAATTGGTTTCAACTAGTTTTAAGTAAAGCTCTAGTCTCGAGTTAGCTTCTGTACGATCTCGAAAAACAAATAATCAAAAATCCTACTCTCCGCTTCTTGCTGGGATCAAATACCCAAAGTAAGAAAAAACAAACAGTATTAGAACATTCAATTATCCGCAAAACCGTAAAAAGACATTAAAATGATCCTATAAAACCTTTCCTAATACAAATTGATTCCGATCCGAACACAAATCGCCCATCTGATTGACATAAAACATTAATTATCGTAACATTCTCTTCGCAGTCTATAAATAGAAAACAAATTAAAATGCCCCGACGATAATCGCATGAGCAAATGGACGCAATACAACAAAACGTTGTTCGAAAACGGAAATTAAATCGTGCACAGCGAGTGAGAATCAAATGTGGACGAATGAAAGGGTTTTGTAAAACCAAGGTCAGCTGAACCCGTTAAGCCGTAAGTCCATTGCCCGATAATGACTGTACATCATTAATACCCCACAGCAATGGTTGCCATTCTACAAAACATAAAACAAAAGACGGAAAAATTAGGTGTCTTGGGAAAACCCTTACACAAGCGCACGGAGTCGACATAACGTAAATTAGATTCGCACATAATATGTATTTAATTTGAAGGCTTTATTCATATTAATGGGTGATACTCAGTATCACGTATGTAGTGATGGCCCAGTGGTTAAGGCGCCCACCTCTGGTGCACATGGTTGTGGGTTCACAACACAGGCAAGTACCAAGTGACATTTTCAAATTCATATGTACTTTCTATGTTTAGCTTAGACATCACAGACATTGGTGAAGAAAAGTATCGTGAAAAAACCTGGATTTACAATTCTATAAGTTTGAAATCGCCAATCCGCCTTGGGCAAGCATGGGGAACAATGCGTGTGCCTTCTCTGTATGAGAAAGATCCTTGATAATAGGTTAGGCGTAAATATCCCTTCTACCCTGCTTATAATATATTTTAAATATCTTCCAACACAAGTACCTACCGCCACTCGCATCACTAAGACCCCGTATCTCAGAACGATACTCAAACACAAATCTCGCTTTGAGATTTAAAGCCATTTGATTGGCTGAATCGAGTCTAAAGTACAGTTTAAGTTTATCGTCAGTACTAGATTCTCCGTCTACCTCAGCCAAACCATTTCCACCGTCTTTGAATATCAAAAAGGTTTTATTTTTCTGATTTTTCTGACAGGTTCAAATCCTCGCCTCGTCCCATATGGGATCAAATAATGCCATTGGCGAAACGTAATATGATGACACTACTCATCCCTTTGAGGATCGGAATCATGATGTTATGATACAACAAAATGGCGGGTTTTGTTACCTTTTTATACCATACCTTACAGTTGTGTGTTATGTGTAAAGGTGTGTGTGGAGTTTGGATTTGTGCCCGGTTGATGACAATAGGCTCGCCCCTTATTACGTAGTACTTAAACATAACTGGCGAAATGTGGGTGTCTACTCTACCTACTACCTACTACCTCTGCCTAACAATTCGGGATTACAGGCGTTATGTTATGTGTGTTATGTAGATAATTATGTGTGTTTATATAAATTAAAGTAATTTAGGTGGATATTACAGAAGGAAAACTCCTGTAATTGAATTTTAACATTCAAAATGTAGTCTCAATCTCATCTCGGTGGCAATCAATGTCAAAAACATATCTAAATCTATAATAAACCATTAAATTGCCACCGTTCTTACAAATTGCCCCTTTAATCTAAAACAAGATGTTTATCGATGTTTTTTGAAAATGAAAGTTCTTATCCTTGTAACTTGTGTGACACAATAGGGTACAGGGATGAAACTGCAATGGTCTCACCTGCAAACGAGATTTAATTTGTATTCTATTACCAACCATACTTAGATTGTATGAAGTAAAGTAACAAAGCCCGTGTTGTCCCACTGCAGAAGGGCCTTCAAAGGGCTCTACTACTAATAAGCGTCAGGATCGGGCCACCATCTTCGTCTGGGCCCAACGGCGCCGCTGGGACCCATTATATATTTTAAACATCCAATAGAAGCATGGGATTTAGTCACGTGGTATAATTAGTAATCCCACTAAACGTCGGCTTGTCACTCCTTGACGTCCGTGGTATGTCAAACTTCGGCCCGTCAAGGAGTTTGACGCATTCCAAAGAAGGGTTGCGTTTTGTCATGTTTTATTGCGAGTATAAAACAAAACTTTTTTTTGTGTATTATTAAATAGTTTTTACATGCACATGGTACAGACCAAGTACAATAAACAGTTATCAGTCAATAAACAGTTTTTCTTTCTTTTAAAAATAAGTAAAATCCTTTTCTGATTATTATGATAACGAAGAACAGGAACTATTCACTCACTAATAACTGTCCCAGATAACACAAATTCTTGTTATAATTTTTAATCTAAATCCAATGAACCTTCGATTAATAATGCAGCCAGTTTAGTACAGAATCCATGCATTGCGTTCGCTTTACACATTTATTTATTTTAAAATTACACCCTTCATTTTTTATTACGAGTATAAAAAATGACTTTTTTTTGTGTATTATTAAATGGGTTTTTATGCACATGGTACAGACCAAGTACAATAAACAGTTAGCAAACAATAAACAGTTTTTCTTTCTTTTAAAAATAAGTAAAAACCTTTTCTGATTATTATGATAACGAAGAACAGGAACTATTCACTCACTAATAACTGTCCCAGATAACACAAATTCTTGTTATCATTTTTAATCGAAATCCAATGAACCTTCGATTAATAATGCAGCCAGTTTAGTACAGAATCCATGCATGTCTCAATCTGGGTAACGCTAACCACAGTAACATCATTACATCACTACTGTAATGATCTCCGGAGCGTGAACAACGTTAGGCCTCGAACCCATTGGGCCCACGAACAAGATTTTCATTAATTATTTTGCACGCGCTTAATTAACCGCATCTTGTACTCTGGGCGCATTAAAATCGTTCTTTGTGTGCCCTTAGAGAAACCACCACTTTAATATAAGTCCCCGTTCTAATTAATTCACATCTTCATAATCAACGATCCGTGAAATATCTTGCCATTTTGAAATGCGCGTGCATTTACAACGATGACAGTATTTCTCGAGACATTTGTTTCTTTTCTAACCCACATTCCTGTTTCGTGACTTTATCTGAAATGTAAAAAGTAATCAACATAAAATAAACTCTCCGTAGAAAAACGTGGCAACATTATATATTTGAGAACGGCAGATCGATTTTCTTTATTTAAAAGCCGACTGAAGAGTCAACACAAGACCTTTTATCGTAATTCTTCGCTCGTGAACTTCAGTGATTGTACATTTTTCCGTGTCAGAATAAAATTTAAACATCGAGCAAATAACGCCAGAATCTGCTTATGTTACGACGGCGAAACGTCAGCCGGGAAAAGATATTACTTCAAAGAGACCACAACAGTTTTACGACGTCACAAGGGAGAATGCCACACAATTTGTTTTTTCTTGTGGCGTCCGCATTCGCAGTAGTGTGTTCATAGCTCAAGTGAACGCATTAAGAGAATGGCACCATTTGTGGGGAATTTCATTAGTCATTCCCTGCGGTGGGGGTATTCCATCATAGATTCCTTTCGCGTCTCACGTACCGCGGATACTTCGCAGACAAATATGTCGGGAATAGGGGTGAATTTTCAATTGGATCTTCATTAATTATTTACCGAGCGAGTTCTCAGGATTGTTCGGTAAATAACGTAAATTGGACGCGTAAATATATTGTTGCGTAGGCTTGTTTGTTCACACTAAAGTACTATTAGCGAAGTTGAAGAAGAACACGATGAAGTTTGCCCCAGTTGAGTGTCACTGCGCGGTGTCTCCTGAGCCGCAACTTTACTTGCTAGTAACAACGCGCGTCAATCTAGGCCACAGTGATCGAAGCACCTTGTACTACTTGATTTAATAACCAGTTCACTCGGCCGCCTGGCGCCTGTCTAGTTACCGCAGAGATACGTTCGGAAAATTCTCTCGAGTTGCGATTTAATCAAAAAGCTCAAAGGGCATATCAATATTGGTTCATAGTAAAATATTATTTTCATTCAATTATTGAGCAAGCTTTTGAGAAAATTAAAGATTTTCGATGCGTCTTCTAGTTTTTCCATTAACCTCCCTAAGGTAGATTGGCTTGTGTCTGATAGGGGTTCAAAGGCGATTCAATATTGGAATCCGAACCTACGTTTTCAGAACCGTAATCTTTATCCTTACTTACAGCCTTTAGGATATTGGAACAATTCGAAAGCTGGATTTTCGAATACGAAAGTGTGAATGCGCTGCTATGCATGTATTTCTTTTATATTTTTTGTTGGGGAAACTAAAAGTAAGAGAAGCTGGAAATCGGACTTCGTAGTTGGCTCACATACCTGAATTGACGCTTAGATAAGATTTTTTTCTTATATCTTGGGACACAAGTCGGGATAGTATTTTGCGGTGCATGCTGACCTAGTTCGGCTAGTTTTCTTATAAACACAGCAAGTCAGCTCCGATAATAGTAATAAAAAGTTGGGGCGTATAGGACCATATAGTCGAAACCGGTTCCCGATAGAAGATCGAACTTACATCGGGACGACAACTGATGGAATGTTTGGACGTGCGGAATATTCCCTGGTCCCAAATCCTTAGCAATATAAATACACAAATTTTTCTCAAGCAACCGACTGATTTAACGATTGACTAGAATTCACGAATATTTTGAAAGAAGTTTTTATAGAAATGGATTACGTTAGGGATAGTACAGAAGCTTTGCAGTCGTTAGCTTAAATCCGTCATGAATACTAATGTTACAACATTATAATCCATAATAATATTATGAATGCTGAATTTCTCTGTCTGTTTGTTACATCATAACATTAAAACCACTGAATCGATGGGAAAAAAGAGGTATCTTTAGATATGGATAAAAACATAGGCGACTTAATTTGCGCTGCGATGAACGACAGTCACACGAACAGAATCGCGGGCAAAAGGCAACTCCTAAAAGCCGGCGGATGAGACGGCAATCCGACACAACAGAGGTGAGATCAGGCGCAGGACCAACAGCTTTACGTGCTTTCCGAGGTCACCAACTTCCAAACTGCAGCCTGCTAAATCCTCAATGGAAAAATACAATAATATTTTTGCCCGACCCCGAATCCAACCCAGGACCCCACGATCAGCAGTCGCGCTTTACCACGGGACCAATGGGGAAGTCAAAGGCCAAATATAGGCCAACAGGTACGTTAAGTTCGTTCGCTCATAAATCCGACTGCAATTTAACTCGTATTCCCGGAACTCGTTATACGGGGATCAGTACAATATTTTGTTTCGCCGCATTCCTAGGAGCTTCCAATTAAAGCTACGTATCTCTAAACTACATGGCGGTGCACAACTCAACTGTCAGCTGCTCCTGACACGTGATTGGAGAACACCCAGTTTACACAGAGTGTATAATTTTCAGTTAGTAAACTTATCTTTTCCTTCTGTTTATATTTACACTACGTTTTTGACCGTGACTTCGTCTGCGTGGAGTTTCATAGAGATCCCATTTTTTTAGGAAATAAGTTTTTTTAATTTCTTATTATTATTTTAATAAGACATTAAAAAGCACTTTTGAAGGTCATATTGGCAAGAGAAGCAGATAATTAACACACATATTCCTATATTTCAGCCATATTAAATGACGTAGGTTCGGTGACACAAGGATCTTGGACTATTTAATAATACATAACATAACATCACGCCTGTAATCTCCGAAGGGTTTGGCAGTGGTATACCCATTGGTACACCCACATTTCGCCAGTTATGTTTTAGTCCCATGTAATAGGGGGCGAGCCTATTACCATCTACGGGGCACAAATCCAGACTCCGAGGCTGCTACTGACAAATTCCTGATGGAAAAACCCAATAACACTTTGCCCGACCTGGGAATCGAACCCAAGACCTCATGTTTAGCAGTTGCGGTCACTATACCAGCGAGGCAGTCAATGAGTTCTTGCCTGTCTTATAATGTAAACAACCTTTTAACACCATTGCAGTAGAAAAATAAAGCAAAACTTTTCTGTTCCAAGTTTTATCTACATAGTTTTAGTGGTAACTAAAAATGTGAAAGAGAACTATTTCTTTTCAAAATTGTTTTCTTTATTTTTGTTTGCTCATTTGTTTTAAGCAAAAAGGCTTAAAGGCATTTACAGTCAGTATTGTATGAAGAAGCTCGTGGCTAAGTAGGTAATATCAATCGCACGGGTCGATACATTAGGTTAAGCTACGCTTGTCGCAGTTGGCCCGTGGATGGGTGATATTTACACATTGATACTTCTCCGAAACCGTTGCCTATACGTGGATCTTTGACAGTCTTAAAAAATGCATCATATTACCCAGTTACTGGGTTGTGGAAGTCAGATAAGTCGCTCCATGTAAAATGCTGGTATTTAGCTGCATCCGGTTAGACTGGAAGCCGACCCCAACATAGTCAAATCATACTATGTATATAAAAAACCCATAATGATCCCACCACTGGGACTCGAACCAGTTCTCTGAGAGAGGGAGTAGACTTTCCACACGTGGGTTTGAAGCTGTTGACTTCAAACTACTTTCCAGACATCACCTTGAACTTCAAACGTTTATACACCCACATAAGAACCACGATAATTGACGAAATAACAAAATCGGTCCTAAATTCAACCAATACGAAAAATTCTATAGTACAGAGCCATTAATAGTCGTAAAGACCTCCATTCGCACGGCTAGTTCCAAAAATAGAACCAGACTGGAAACCGGTATCACTGAGGAAATCCTCGGCCGACGGCCACAGGGAAAGCAATAAAAAAATCCTATAATCCATACAAAGCTTTATGGCGGCGCGTCGTTGCAATTTTTTCATCCAACTGTTTGTCTTGTAAACCACATGATATTTATGTTGATAGAACGAGTTGTGCCAACTGTACCCCGCCAACTTACCCTGTACCCCGTCTGTTTTCGGATATATTGTTTTATTTGATGCGAATCTGAAGTATTCGGGTTTTGTTGTGATTGTCATTCGTCTTTGTTCGTATTGAAACTTTGTTGGATATGTTTATGAAGTAGGTACAATGTTTGTGGTGTTTATCTACAAAAATAGTTGGAATTCAGTGTAACTTTTTTTAAGGATATCTTATTCGTATCGGTCTCTAGAGAGACAAAACAAAAAGCAGTAAAATATACTTATGTATCGAGTTCAAATTATTCAGTAGCCCGCAGCCATCATAAAAGTCATTTAGCTTTGAGACATAGCTGAAACTATGCAAACTGTGATGGATTATATTATCGCTACGCCGTAGCAGCTGCGTCGTAGCTACAGATATCGTAGCTGTCTACGACGTAGCAACAGTACAATTCGTGATTCCGAGAATAGATTGAACAAACACTTTTCTTTCATATTATGTCAAGGTATTTACATCCGTTCAGATACACGTGTAAGGCTCATTTCCTAATAAAAGTTTTCACAAACAACAATCTGGATACGTTACTTATCATCGCCGTACTTTGAGGACAATTTATAAGAAAATATTGTCGTTGCGAAAGAAAAATCGTTTGAAGGAAAGTCTGAACTTAGTGGAACAGCTATTAATAAAATGTCTTTATCTAAAGTTTTCACAAATTAGAATTGTTCGTTGACTTAAATCAATGTGTTAAGTTATGAAATATTTATTTTATTTTTAAGACTCTTTAAATTAGACATGCGAATAATTCATACTGTAAAATAAAATTACTTTACTTTACTTAAAATTATTTTACTAAACATGACATCTTTTAATTTTACGTATATGACATTTAGAGACTATTGTATTTTTATATTTTTTATATATTTTTTGTTTTTTCTTTTCATTTGGATATACTTTGAAAAGTATTTTTTTAAATATATATGACGGAGTAGTAAGCTCCGTAGTGTTTTTAAAAAGTTTCCTGATGATTACTCATATTTGGGTCTTCGAAAGAAAACTTCACAAGTTGTAGGTAAACTTCGTATGCCATTCGGGGCATGTTTGCACCTAGGCGCTTTCGGGGGGCTCCTGCCCCCGGCGCCCGTCAGTGTCTGTGGTGTGTGATCGTGGGAGCGCCCTAAGTTCTTCACGGCGCCCGTGCGACCAGACCCCTGCCGGGTGAGATCCCTGGTGACCCAGGGAAGGGCCAGCAAAGGTCGATCCAGTAACAAGGGCGCCGGTTTTGGTTGGCGCTCACCCACGATGGAAGCTGACCGCGCCCCGCTACTACGTAATCAGGTCTAGCCGATAGCGCAGCAGGGGGCGGGACGTCGTAGTGTGTGGCGAGCGATTTGATGGTGTGTGTACGTCGCTCGATGGGTTGGCATATGTGTGTTTGTATGCGTGTGGAGTTCTCGAGTGTGTGCGCTGCGGTTGTGCGACGCCCGTGTTAACTCGGCGCGCCGCTTACGCAGTGTGGCGTGGTGTTGTGAGTGTGGAGTTCAGATGTTTGAGTGAGCGGCGTGTAGGGTGGTTGCGGCTCACTCAGGCGTCTAGTCCGGCAGGAGGCACGTCAGCGATCAGGTCGCGCGGGAACCGCTTGTTGTCAGCGATCAGGTCGCGCGGGGGGGTCAACGGGGGGGCCCAGGGGCGGAACTTTTCCCGCACCCATTTGTACGGGCGCCCCCATGGGTCCCTATCCAGAGACTCCAGCATCTCCCTGCGGGATAGATCTCTAGCCCGCAGCATCCCATCTCGGAGGGCAGTCTTCGCCGCCCTGTACCCCTCGTACAGCTCCGCCTCAATGGCTGCCGCATTCGGAGGTCGGATGCGGCACCGGCGGTGCCTGGCGTACGGGCGTCGCGCATCAACGCACGCCTCGCGTAGCGCCGTTATCTCGCGCGACCACCAGTACACCTGACGCCGGGCGCTTCCTGGCCGGGCCCGGGGCATTGCCATGTCGCAGATCACAGACATGGCCTCCTGGAACCACTCCGCCTCGTCGTTGACGTTGGCAGGCCTGTCTGGTGATGACACCCAGGCCTGCACGATCGAGGCTTCCAGGAAGAGCTCCCGGTCCAGCTGCTTCAGCGCCCATCGCGGACCACTCGGGGTCTGTCGGACCGGCGCATCTGGGGTCTGAGCGGAGACGTCGAACCGGATGTACCGGTGGTCGGAATACGTCTCCACCCCCTCCTCTACGCGCCAGTCAACGACACGCGACGACAAAGCGTGGCTGGCGAACGAGATGTCCACCACCGACTCGCCCCGCATCCGCACACACGTGGGGACAGAACCCCGGTTCAGGATGACCAGGCCTGTCTCCAGAGCCCAGTGCTCTACCATTCCGCCCCGCGCGTGGTCCGTGTACCGGGAACCCCAAGCCAGGTTCTTGGCATTGAAGTCCCCGAGGACCAACACGGGGAGGGAACCGAACCCGGCGACGACGACTCCCAGCTCCCTAAGGGAGACGTGGAACTCGGCGAGAGTTCGGTTCGGGGAGAAGTAAACACCTACCACGGCGATCTCCCCGAACCGTGCTGCCACACAACCCCGTCCTCTCTTGACGCTCTCGAGAGACGGGGTACCGGCAGCGGCCGACGCAATTATGACCACCGAGCCGTCGAGGTCCGTCACCCAGTCATCCCTGGGTGGGACAAAGTACGGCTCGGCGACCACCGCGATGTTGATCAGCCACTGCGCCATGCTCTGGACCAAGAGATCCTGAGCGGCGGCGCAGTGGTTGATATTCGCCTGGAGGAGGCGCAATGGAGCCGTGATTAGGGGTCCTCTTCGAGGACGGAGCCGCACCAGCGGCGGCGACGGTGGAGGCTACGGCGGCAGCGGCAGCGACAGCGGCAGCGGCAGCGGAGGGTTTACCCCTGCCCCTGGCCTTGGCGGGAGGGGCGCAGGCCTTTCCCCCTGCCCGGTGATCGGCCGGCTTGCCAGCAGCCGCACATGCGTAGCAGTGCGGCGCGGCGTTGCACGAGGCGGCCATGTGACCGGGCTGACCGCAGCGGAAGCACTTGTCGCTGCGGTCCACCTCCGAGGTGCAGACGCATGCCGTGTGGTTGCCCACTTGGCAGCGGAAGCACCTCAGGGGTCTGGGCTCGAGCAGTTTGACCTGCGCCGAAACCCAGCCCACCAGGAGCCTTCGACCCTCCGCTATCCTTTTGGCCGCCGACACGGGGCAACTAACTATGGCGGTTCGGAGCCACGCGAAGTCAGGGCGGATGGCGCCGACCTTGACTTGGTCGGCAGCGCACTCTCCAGTCCTGACGAAGGCGGCCCTCAGGTCCTCCTCCGCTACGGAGTCGTCCAGGCCCATTATGCGCACGTCGGCGCACTTGATGGGCCACAATGGACACTCGGGCCTCCTCTGCATCTAGGGACGCCCTGAGCTTTTCGGCCAGAGCGTCCGCGGTAGGGCCGCTGTTCGCCCCGGGAACCTCCAGCATCCGGGCGCCCGTCGCGGTGACCTTAAGCCGTAGGCCCCCGACGACCCCGAGCTCCTGGAGGTTCACCGCCTCCTTCGCCTTTGCGAGCACTTCGCGGTACGACACGCCCCTCTTGACCGCGTCTGGCTGTAGCGTGATGACTACAGCTGCGGTCTTCGGGGCGCGGAGTCGCGCCGCGACGCTACGCTCTTGGCGCTGCCGCCTCCTCCTCGCCGATCTGGCTTCCTTGCCAGCCTTCCTCGCCTCACCAGCCACCTGCCAACCGACATTGTCTGTACGGGCCTCCGAAGACGGGGGAGGCTGGGTCGGCGGGAATGTCGTCGGTGTACGCTGAGTATAACACAGGCGAGAGCACCCAGAGCACCCCCGAATTGCTCCGGTCTGAGTGTGAGATGCGGTGTGAGGTGGCGCAGCAGGAGCGCTTCGAACACCTTGGAGGTCGTGGGTAGGAGAGTGATGGGCCGGTAGCTCTCCGGCTTCAAAATATTCTTCCCGGGCTTGGGCAACATTATCACCTTCCCCTCTTTCCAGCAGGTGGGGAAGGTGCCGGTGCGGAGTAACCCGTTGAATATGCGTGCTAATGCCGCCACCGTCTTGGGTGGCAGGTGTCGGAGGGCGGTATGACGTCAGCGACGCTGACGTCACAATTGGTGGTTTCCTGATGATTACTCATATTTGGGTCTTCGAAAGAAAACTTCACAAGTTGTAGGTAAACTTCGTATATTCAACGGGCAGCGTAACGACGTCCCAGACAGGTCCGTACTGTACGACGGCTCGAGCACGAATGACCGAATGTCGACAGTGCGGCGCTATTTATAGGACTCGTCACACGTGCACGTGTTTACAAGTTTTTAGGTTAAGTATTGAAATTACAATAAGAGTAATAATGACATGCTTTTTGACGTTAATTTCACTTCATAATCAACTCCAAGTAATCAATTGGTGATTTATGAACTAATTTTAGACTAATCAAATTAGGAAACTTAATTATTCTCGTTGTCATAATGGGTGATTTGTTGTTTGCGCCGATATATATTATATTGTAAATATGTGGACTATGTGGGTTGTTGCTTTTTTTCTGATTAGATTTCATGGTTGTCTGACAGTTTGAGTACTCGATGCGGCCTACCGAAATGTCCCTTCTTTGGTATTGTTCGTCGCGTCGTTGAGCTCCTTAAAATTCTGAGTCGAGCTTGACGATTTCTGACAAATGCGTGTACTGACTGGACAGGCCGACTCAAATTTGTGTGTCTCTCTCCTCAAGAGACCACTTTGGACATTAACCTACTTGGTTCGCATATGTTTTGACCAATACAAGTAATTGTATGGACTTTAAAAGAGACTTTGACCTCTGAGTTTGTTTCGGTGTTTCTTCTCAGAGCAGTCGGCTAGGAAACACTGTACTCATCTAGTTTAAAATGTGACCAAATTACTGAATAAATATCATTTCATTACTGAATAAATATCATTTCATTTCACTTCTCAATTTGGTTGGATTACAGCTCAAAATTGCTGTTACATATCGAGCCAAGCGTACATGTAACGCAAGCAATTCCTAAACAAAATTGCCTATTCGTTGCATAATTATTCCGTAGGATAGTTGTACAAATCCCACCTAATTGTAATCCCAATCGAAACACTGCACACTGATAAATATTGTAGGACAGACAAACACATCAATATGGAAATAACAAACAATCTGCACACACACAAACACACAGATAAGTCAACTTACTAGCGCCACATCACACAGACTTCCTAACAAATATGTCACAGAGTAAAAAATACAGAAGGCCCAAAACTACCATGATGTTTCGAGCTGTTTGAAACACTGTAATTGCTAAGTGATCATTATGAAATTTAGTAGCTGTTGAGTGGTTACGAGCAGACATGAAATTCTGTAGATACGTTAGGGGCAATAATATCTATCATCTCAATTTTGTTGTTTTACGCTCGTACAATAACTTGCACCTACCATGTTATCTCTTCACCACCTTTGGTTGACCGTTAGAGAATGCCTATGGCATTAAGTCCGCCTTTGTTCTTTTGTTGCATAAAGTTTAAATAAATAAATAAATCTATGATTGTGATTACTTTCTTGTTAAATAACATAATTTATGAAATATACTTAATTAAAAACCACCTTCCAGCTTGAATAATTCGATCTACGTTATAGCCAAACTTGTTTATGGTTATCAATTTTTTTCTATAACTGGCTATCAAGTCGACTGCCTTCTTAATGTTAATCTGTCACTGTCACCTATAGACAGATACATTCCCATACCAGAGACAAAGCTAAAATGTCTAAACCTTCGACAAAACAATTTCAGTTGCCACACAGCATCTATGTAGCTCAGGCCACTATTCAATGACCCACAGATCCAAGATATATTCTCTCCCAGATAATGCTCCATTGTTGGTACATACAATGCGTACATCACTCCTATCAAAATGTGCAATGGATTCTAGTCTGGCCATCGATATTCAATATGGACGTATCATTTGATGTTGACCGCACGTACGAAATTGTTGGTTCGGTATTTGGCATGCATGTGCTAGTGTTCAGCCATAATATTAGTCTCTGTTAAATCAAAGTCAAAATTTAAGTTAAAGTAAAATTTAAAGTTAAAGTCAAAGTTAAAGTCAAAACGTTTAAGTGTACAATTTTAGTTGTATATTATGCTACTGATGTTATGAATAAAAACTATTTTATTTATGCCTCGTGACCTCATGTCAGTGCAGCCAATCAGTGACCGACAACGCATAGACTTCTGCTAATTTACACAGTCATCAACTGTATACTGCTATTCTGTATTGAGGAGCGAGAAAAAAAAATCCACTATTTTCTAAAATAAGAACAATAATATTTTTTCATAACATAGTACATACAAAGTATTAATTCCCCTGCCCCCAATCAAATCAGTGTTCCCCAAATAATACATATTCAATTAAAGTATCTTTAAAAAAATTGGTTACAATTAATTTTATACCGTACACACAAATAATTGTAGCTAATTTTCCTCCTTCGGTAAATTTGGGTGAACTGTCAATTACAACCATCAGGCGGGTAGACAGCTCATCTCAAGCTCACTTCCGTAAATTCACTGAAGATGATTTTTACACAATAGGCCGGCTGGACGTCGTTACCTATCACTTAATGCCTTTGTCACTTTTCTTTTCACTGCTTCTTATTTTTAACTCAATGTTATTTTATTTCAGTTACTAAATAAATAAACGCTAATTTTTTATTTACGTATTTCTCAGAGACTAAGATTAGAGTGGAGAGTAGGGAGTAGAGACTGCCTCGTTGGTCTAGTGGTCGCAAAGCGCGACTTTTGAGCATGAGGTCTTGAGTTCGATTGGCAGGTCAGGCATAGTGTTATTGGGTTTTTCTATCAGGAATTTCTCAGTAGAAGCCTCGGAGTCTGGATTTGTGCCCGGAAGATGGCAATACGCTCGCCCCGTAATACATGAGACTTAAATATAACTGGCGAAATGTGAGTGTACTAATGGGCACACCTCTGCCTTACCCTTCGGGGATTACAGGAGTGATGTTATGTGATGGAGTACTCAATGTACTCATGCATACGAAAAAATTATAATAAGATTTACTCTGAAATATAAAAAAAAATCTGCTGTTCTTACATTTCGATCAGTTTGTAATATTTCTTTTATTTTGACAGATGTTACAGAATGTAAACGACGATTACGTACTTTTATATTTTCTTCTTCAATACTGAAGAATGAAAAATCATTACCAATCACTACCATCAATTAAACAGAGATGTATTTATAGTACACCTACATTCTGCTAATTATATTTAAGACGCATGTTTTATTACTTAGATTAGTTCCCTATTTTGACCTTAAAAAAGATTCTCCTTCAGAATAATTCAAAGTAAGAACAAAGCAGTAAAACAGACAAATTATTCCTTACAGACCCAAAATATTAATGAAAACGTGTCACTCTTTAATAAGCAACTCCAAGTTTGTCAACTTTCTAGAAGTATTATAATTTATTTAGAATTTTACTACAGACTAACCCTGACCGAATAAAACCTTCCATTACTTATGCACTGTGGCCACTTTGCCAAGTGACCGAGGTACCCGGTTTAGCTTTTGTTAGTGAACGGAGCTCCAACTACGTTACACTAAAACACGATATCATTATTTATACCATATTTAATTCAAATTGCTGAGGCTGCTGAGCATGACGTCTTGGGTTCGATTCCCAGGTCAAGTAAAGTATCATCGGGTTTCTCCATCAGGAATTTCTCAGTAGCAGCATCGGAGTCTAAATTGTTGGTCGATGGTAATAAACTCGAGACTGTATCACATGGGACTTAAATATAACTGGCGAAATTTGGGTGTACTAATGGGTACATATTGCATAACCCATCAGGGATTACAGGCGTAATGCTTAATTTAAAAGAGTGCCGTGGAGTTTCTTGCTCGTTCTTCTCCATAGAGGCCTACCTCCGTTTTGGAACGAGCAACTAGCTTCAACTTTCGGACTAACTGACCGACTCCTTGACAATTCAAAAGTGCCTGTAATTGGTCTAATTGAAATAAATGTTTTGACTTTGAATTGACTTTGACTTTAATGTTATGTTTAAATTAATAATTTAATCTGTCTCACATCACGAGCGAGGTTAAACAACTATCCAATATAAAAAAAACCTATCGTTTATTATTTTAAAATTCGACTCCCTATTGGAATTCGACTGAGTGTTTGTATTAAAAACGTTTCTGCCAGAACTCCGTGGTGAGCAACCCCCACAGTACCTAAACTAACGAACCTTATAAAAACAACTTCCCACAAAAAAAATCATCTACATCCATTACTCGGTACCCTCAAAAGAATCGAGGATACTACAATAAAGTGCATGTGATATAAACACTCATGTTTTTCAACTCTGTATTAGGGAACCCTCCATTAGGTTTGTTCGCGAACCAGACGGGGCCGCGCGTTTTTTGCTCGCGCCTGCCTATCTCTATAAATCTTTGTAAGTGCCTCGTTAGTTGCTCTGGTCAATTCACGTCCAGCTTCTACGTTCAGATTTTTTATTCATCCAATTTGTGTGTGTGTAACTGTTCGTGAGAAATGGAGTTCACGTAAGAAGTATCGCTCGTTTGAAATCATTTTGTATTTTCTTAAAGCGATTAAAATTATATTTTTCATACTTTTTACTTGGAAGTACTTGTTTATTTCTGTTTCATTATACCGAAAACGCTTCAAAGGCGATTAATATTTGATTTGAAAAGCTTGTTCAATGGGCCAGCTTTGTCCTTACAATATACCAAAATATATTGAAGCTGCTATTAATTTATTTATTTATTTAGGTAACCAACGGCGATACACATTATATATTTAGAATAATATTAATAGGCTAATAATAGGTTTTCCTGTTTTACTATGATAAGTATAAAATATGCGAAAGGACTAGTAAAAAATATTAAAATTCAAAAAGTGTTTTATTATGTATCTTTAGTAATTTATTTTACTGTTTATTTAACTATAGAGCCTAGGTGCTTATCATAATTTGCCTTTTTTTATTGTTTAAATGGTATTAAATTTTGTAACAGAAAAGCCCTGTACTCAAGTACAGGTTTAATAGAATTAAAATAACAAGTGAAAACAACGCTTAACATACTCAATAGTTACATGTTTTCCCATTATTGCCACTATGTTTTTGCCGACCATTCCTGGGAACCTTTTTTATAGAAATGTTGAAAGTCAAAGTTCCAACTTTTTGACACGTCTTTTTTAAGAATACCTGCTTTAAAACTTTAAATACTATACGATCCCTATACTGTTGAAATTACAATGTTTCGCGAGCGTAACATTGCGCACTGCCATAAAAATATAAAGAAAAGAAAGGAGTCGTTTCCCAGCAAAAAAAAATTGCTCTAAGTTACTTAGTTTGATGAGCAGTATGCGTAGTTAACGGTTACGCGATGTGTCTTTTTAAACCCTGTCAGAGAAATCTGTGTTCTAAATGATTTATTACATATAATAAGCTCTTATATTCATTAAAGTATTTTTACCTACGTATCCGTATTTCAATTATTTTTAAAAGGACTCTGGGCGCCTACCACCTTCTCTTATAACAATATTATTTTAATATTACTTTGTAATTTCTGTTGTTGCATTTTCCATTTTCAACTCTCAGCGCTGAGCCGGGTGTTGAAAATTCAACAGTGCTAAAGGCAAAGTAATATTAAAATAATATTGTTCTAAGAGGTGGTGGTTGGCCCCCTGAAGTCTCATCGTCGTTACATTTGAATTCGTAACTAAAATCAAGTTACATTTGTATTTCGGTAACCAGAATCGTAATTTGTCACCATCAATCATTTACGAAGAGTTAATTACACATCCCCAGTTGTGTTATACTAATAGTAGACGCAACTGTACTAAAATTGAGAATTACGAGTAAAAATAGATTTGTTTGAACAAATACAATTTTTTTATGTGGTGTAATTTTTTTTTTCCTTTTACATAATTACTAGATTCTGCCCACGTCTTTATCTGCTTAGATTTCAGAACTAAGTCAAAAACCTAAATTATCCCAAAGAAACTTAAAACTGGATAAAAAGTAGCTGTGCTATTCCATGTTGTAATCTATCTTTGAGCCACAAAAGTCTATCCATCCAAACTTTCACATTTATAATAGTAGTAAGATTCTGTAACTCAAAAGTCAAGCTTTGTATAAAAGTACTAAATAAATCTAATTCACTTACATCTCAAAATTTGTGTTTCTACGTGAAAATTCTCTTTTCTATTTCTTCATCTATTTTTCGCTCATCAACAAAAACCAAAAACTCAAAGTAAAAAAAAAATCTTAAATTTAAGGCGATTTTCACAACAGGCCCTTTAAAATTTCTACATTATACTAGTTACAAAAGCGTATAACGTGGCCTGTGGGTCGTTTGAAACAGTTGAAGTTCTAAAACTAGACTTATTTATCATCTAGATTTAAACCTTTAAGTTCTACAGCTGGGCTTACAAACGACAGATGGACTATCCAAAAGAGGTTTAATGAAGGTTTTAATAATATTAGTTTTGAGCCCGTTCTAATTTTAGTTTCTGTCTGTCTATACGCAAAGAAAAATATTATTAGACCAGACGGGTAAATCTACTAACTTTTAGGAACGATGGCAATCTAATCTCAGTCTCAATCTGTCAAAAATGTGTCTAATTTACCTTCAATTTTCGACTATGATTGTCACTGAGATGATACTGCGACATTCCTAATTAGTAGAATTGGCCCCTTGGCAGTACGTACTTGTCTGTCTTTGGCATACAAAATGTTCCTTACATAATAAAAATACTCTATTACTGCACTTATGAATTGACTACAAGAATCATTTAATAATAACCATTTACGCGCCTCTTATAAAAAAAAAATTTTTTTTTTTCTTTAAAAGGTTTTTGCATAAACATATACCTATTAAAAAAAAAAATAAGGATAAATAGGTGCCAGTATTAATATTTGATTTTAGAAGTCTATTTCTCTGATTTCCATTTGAAACCTCGTCATTTTACCACTACTTTAATTAACTTTAACGTTCCTAATTTAAATTCAATTCAAAACGTCAAAACCCAGACACAAAGGCTTGGCCCAAAAAAAAAACTAAAAGATGAGACCTTCATGGTAAACAGTTGAAGCACAAAGGTCTGAATTGTAAACGTTTTTCTGCTAATCCATTGTGAGAGGAATATGCAAGGGTTTTGTCTCAAGGGCGGCAACTCCCGAGTCTTAATAGATTAGCGGGCGTGGCTGCTAGTGCTTAAGTAAGATAAATGAATGATATGGAAGATTTATACGGTATATTACTTCGTTGTTAGTTTATTGGCATTGTATTTACTGAATGTTAGTCATGACTGTTATTTTGGTATAGCGGTGATAAATATTTGTTGTTAAAAACAACTCATCATGCTGATGATAATTATGACAAGTAATGATTATTTTTATTTATTTCGAATGTTTAATTAATAATGGTCAAAAATGACAGACGGACAAGCAGACATATAGTTCGTTGCCAACTTTAAAAATTAAATGACGCTAGAACCAGTCATTAAAACAAAATTTTCTTTGATTAAAAAGAAATGTTGCTCTACACTAGATTATTATTTATTATATTTTTTCCTGTTTCATTGGTGCGTTTACAAAGACACTTAGATAAACCATCATGACCATTCGAATATTTGTTTACTGCGCCAACCGTGCTGTTAACGTTTAAGGTCGTGTAAACAAACGACTCGTTCACAGCCGTGAAAACCAGCAGTCGACAGAACTTGTGATCTTTTTCACATTTAGAACTTTTCGCTCATAGTCGGCGACTGACTATACGTTTGATGTGAATGCGGCCTAAGTCCTTATTCAACGCGATTACGCGAACATTTGGATAGTTAGCGGAAACTTTACTCCCACAAATGCGCGATCACCCACGATGATGTTGAGCATGTGTTCCAATTGATGTAATCTACGGCTTTATATTTAAACTACCAAAGTTGGTCGCGTTCGATTAGGACAAAGCTTAAGACTCGCTCGTCGAAAGGTGTCTTCCGCTTCGTATATGAATAACTTTTACTGAAGAGAGACTGTACCGAATATTTTTTTTTATTTAAGCTCGATGTGCCATTAACAAAAGATAAGTCAACAGTGTCGTCACATACATACATAAACTCACGCCTTTTTCCCATGGCGGTAGGCAGAAACTACAGAACGCCTCCTGCTACGATCCTTACATTCTCCTCTCGCCTCATCTACGTTCATACATCTCGTCATACAAGCACGCCGGTTACAAGTACACCGTGCCGTCACATATAATCGAACTTTTCTTAAAAACTTCTAGTGACACTGAATTTAATTACTACTTCAAGTCCCTCGTAATGAGACAAAATTGATCATCTATTGTTCTGTCATATCGGTATGCCAACCTGAGTCAGCGAATGGTATGGTCGTAACTGAATACTGGGCCATACAATTGTTTTTACAAAAAAAAAACTATATTTTACCTCAATAAGCTAAGAAGAAGAACATTCGAAAACAATATAGGCTGCGTATTTCTTTTGTTGCCTGCCGTAGAATGAAAAGGTTGAACACGCTTAAAACAATTTCCAGTAATAATTTTTCCAACTGTTTATTGACATTAAGAAAACAAAAGCATGAAAAGGCCACATTACAATATTTGCTAAATGCTACGCCAGTTTAGCGACACTAAATCCAGCTTTGTTAATTGAATCCTTATTTAGTATCACTCAATGCCATGCAGGGTGCACCGTGGGCGAGAATGCTAACACTGCTAATAACTCCATTGAACATACACTGTTGGCTTAACGCTTAACCAGTAGGCGTTAAATCCACTAATCCGTCCTCCCACACGACACTCTAATATAAGGGTCGTCTCATAAGCATAGAGAATACATAAGTGTATTTATTTAAGAGCAAAACAACACAATGTCATAATTAAGGCTCTGAGGGGCAATTGTAGTAACTTTTAAGAATGTTCGCGTTCATTTTACCTACATTTTTGGCAAGATTTTGAAGTTAATTGGTTTCTGTGAAGAAATTGCAAGAACGTTTTTTAATACAAGAATTTGGCCTTAAAAAAACCTGATAGTTATTTAAGCTGCTATCTTGTCTACCGCGTGCTTTAGTTATATAGATCATAAGACGTTTCACTTGTGCAAGATTGCTTTGGAGCGCGTCGGAGCAGATTGATGAATGTCCTTGCGCATCCTGTGCATTCGAACAGACGCGTTAGTCAAAACGCTCATCAAATTTTTTGACTGACCGACTTATAGACAATTTAAAAGTCACTGTAAATAGTTAATTTAGAATAAATGATTTGAGTTTGATACTGTAAAACTACTATTTTTTTTTATACACATTTAAATGTCTAATTCATTAGTTTTTAATTTTTTACTTAATCGTCTTATTTTAAATAAGAATAGGCACTGCGATAAACAATTATTGTGAGTATCTGTATTAAGTATTTAATTTTAGTCACTGTGATTTTAATCTCCTTGTTTTCGTTTTAAGTTATTAACGTGTCGTTTTTGTCGTTGTTGTCCTTGGAGTCTGGATTTGTGCCCGGTTTATGGCAATTGGCTCGCCCCCTATTACATGGGACTTAAACATAACTGGCGAAATGTAGGTGTACGAATGGGTACACCTCTGCCTAGCCCCTCGGTGATTGCAGGCGTGATGATATGTTTACGTGTCGTTTTTAATTTATTAATGAAAAACAAAAACGGCATCAATGTGGACATAATCACGATCTTATATACTTGTGTATAAAAGTTGAAAAGTAAATCTTAATTTAATTACTTACTACGTTACTTACAGATTTAAATCAATGCTCGTTTCTTCTCGTTGTCAAAAGATGTAGATTATCTTAACCCAGCCTCGCCATCTCGGGAATAACAAGTATCAAATTAACGTTTCTTAAGCCTCTCACGTTTTAATTACTCCTATTATTATCTAAATAATATTTTAGCGTAGACACACAAATTGAATTGAAAATCAGGTTATCAGAACATGTTATTATTTTGTCGCAGCGATTCCAATAGTCAGTGTGAGTGAACCCTTACCAAAATATTTACTTCAGCTAGCAATACTCATGGATATTGCCAAAAATATATCGTTTTAATATCTTACGTACACTTGGGATAAGCCAGGCGCCGATAATACTTATAAGTTTCATATTAACTATGAACGAGCCCCAAGTGTAACTGAAATGTTCTTCTCAAAAAAAGTAGGTAGTAATACGTTTCAGAAATACGTTTTACTTGTTTATTGTACTTTGAGCAATGAGATCTAGTAAAAAATTCATAGGTATTTTATAAAATGACTCAAGAGGAAAATAAAAACAGCTATGGCGCAGAAGCTGTGAGCGATTGGCTGCTACACTGCGTGCCTCCTCGACTCTCGCACGAAACAAATATTTGTATAGCCTACAATTAATCGTTCGGGGTCTAGTTTATTATGTATGTGTGTTTATGTTTGTCAACGCATCCACGTTAGAGTGGGTAGAATGCCTAGCGTAGGGTTACGTTTTCATTTAAAAATATATGTTAATAAAACATAAATAATGCTTAAAATGTGCAACTTTATTTAGACCGTAAATTAACTCCAGGGGTCGATTTTCATACTAGATAAGGCATAGTAATAATTAATACTTTAGAATATCCACAATTATAATTAATGCATATAATATGCGAAAGTAACTGTCTATTTGTCACATTAACGCAAACCTTAATACGTCAATAATTATTCCTTACATTCAATACTCTTCGATAAAAATATACACAGACTCCTACAAGGTCAACTTCACACGTTCCACTCTATTTTACGAGTATTATGGTACCCCACGACTTTATAGGTCTGTTTGGTCGAGCCCAGTCACCAAATAAAATAAAACCATAAAAAAATGAATCAAAGATGAACGTCTGAAGTGCTTCGATACATTTAAAATGATTTTATTTATTTACGAACTTGAATAAAAATAAAATTGTCTGTCACTTTTACCTTTGAATATGGAACACTAAATAAAAAACAGCAACCGTCTATAACATTTTATTTTTATGAATTCCACGAACCTGGTCTTTTGGTACGGGGTTATTGGAATTGATTTAATACTTTTCAAGTATGGATTTAACATACCTTTTGTTAAATTCAACATTTAAGAGCACAGATTATTCGCTCTTATGATAGCGATTGGACGCATACGTTATGATATTAAAGTACGATTTATTCGCTGAATAAAACAAGTTACATAAAACATGAAAAAGCGTGTTAAAATGTACTTTGACCCGATTTTTGCAATATAAAATAAGTAGCAAAGTTTAAAGCACATTAAGCGCTAATTGACAGCATAAATCCGTTGTCAATGCGTCACACTACCGTTCGAATATGCACAAAATTCAATACAGCCGTAACAGGCTTTATTGAATTTAAAATTAAACGCAATTTCAAAGTTATTACTCGGTTCACCACTAACATTTCGCAAAAGCGGAAAAATGAATCGCTAAAATTGTTTCACAAACACACACAGACAGAATTTAATCCGCCTATACAAAATAAAGCTGTATGTCACACTGTGTCAATAAAACGGTTTAATATTTCCACAGTACCTAGCTTATGTTCGACGACTCTGCTTATGGTACGTAATTGGAGGATTTAAAATAGCATACCAAAAAACCAGCAAGCAGTGAATTCATTTCGACTCATTGATTAAATATATTCAAAAGGCAGATTCACTGATGATCAATACATTTTCCACGCCATTAGTGTAGCATTTAAATAAAAAAAGAATTTCTTGTCGTTTCGACGAACAGACATATTTGATATTTTTATTATGCATAGATTTCCATTTTGTAAGGTAAACATAAAAGTTGATGAAGCGCCCGGTGTGACAAGGGTAAAAGTCCAAATGTTGACAACGCGCGTGCCATGACAGTTACTTTTGACAACTGACAGTTGGCACCAATATGGCGGGCAATCGCCCTAAGATATTAATATTATTGTAAGGTGAGTAAACTCCATGGCCAATGGGGCCATAAAGTTCTCGAATACCACCACGCACCGGCAATCGCAACGTAGGACTTTCACCCCCCAAGGTGGACCGCGGGATTGCGCTGGATGCAAGCAGCTTCCAAATGGTCATATTGGAAATCTGTAGGGTATGATGATGATGATAGAACTGTAATGCTTTATAAAAAACACGATTTCTTGATAATGTTCATTATGACTGTTCGGGACTAGTACGTACCTATTGCTTCTCGATGGAGGCCTATTATTGTGCTATTCTGTAAGAAACATCCATCGGTGAACTTAGAATTTTAGATGAAGTGTGCAAGTGGTAATCTATCAATGCACCTAAACACTAGAAATTGCCAACGCACCTAAAGTTTACTTTACCGAGGAAGATTTTTACAGAATACACCGGCTAGTGAACGAACGAACGTTCATGCAACATAACCGAAGTAGGTTGTTACTAGCCAACAAGAGGATAATCGCTTCTGAGGAAGCACCAAGCTGTAAAACTAAATCTAGACTGTAGCAACATTTTTAATGGGCAATATTCTTAAAGACGTACAATATCGTTAGTTAAAAACAAATGAGTATACTGAGTATGTACGACGCCGCCATCCCTGTATAGCGGGGCCTCATTTAGTTGCAAGTTCGCTCAAATATGGGCAAACTTTAGCAAACTCCGACACTACACTACACTACGAAAATATGGACTAAACGTTGTACCTACATTACCGAAGTAATTACTTACATCACACTGTAATATAGAACTTGTTATGAAGAAAGTGTTGTTTTTATGGTCGTCTTACGAAATCCCGTTCTATTTTCAATTTTGAGTTTTTTTTTTTATGGACAGAGTTTGCAAACATACCCACCCACGTGACGCGACGACCCATCCGATTTAATATTGATGTTGCCTTCACCTATAAAGGTGCAAAGTGCGAGTGTTGCGTAAAATTTTACCAAAATGGAACATCGGAAAGAGATAGCAGGATGGGATTTTTACTACATCACGAAAAATATAAGTATGATAGTAGTAAATACTCTGAGAACGTAGAACACTTACTTGGGATCGATTAGATCCATACTAATATTATACCTAAATGCGAAAGTACCTATGTAGTTCCGTACTTCACCTTAAAACAAACAAACAAACTTTCAGCTTTATAATAAAAAAGGTTGAACATAGCGTATCCAGCCAGACTATCTACGGTAGTTTTCCGTTCGGA
The DNA here is from genome assembly GCA_949774945.1 of Hoplodrina ambigua. NCBI lineage: Eukaryota > Metazoa > Arthropoda > Insecta > Lepidoptera > Noctuidae > Hoplodrina > Hoplodrina ambigua. The sequence continues at coordinate 4,212,419 of OX458976.1, forward strand.
CCCTTTCACTAGGAGCACTATTACTACTAAAAGTTTTATTTCCAACGTTTCGGCCAAATTAAACCAGTGCTAATTAGGGATAGTCTCGTCAAATAGACCAGTCTCTGATTTCTATGTAAACGAATCCCAAATGCTAATACATTCATCAACATTTAGATGGATATAAACTAAGTACTGCTAGGAAAAGGGCTTCAATAGACGGCCATTAGGAATTTTAAAACGTACCCTACCATTTTGAGCTTCTAATAACAATAAAAGAGAAACTGTTTGTAAAATTTGATTTTTTGTGACGATTTTCTTTGATTTATTTGACATTAATTAATATTAAATATTGTTTTTTATTTATAATTATTAATTTGGGGCCTTGGAGCTATGTCTAACAGTTTTTTTTGTTTTTGTTTTTCTTTTGCTGCGAGTTATGCAATGTTTACACAAACTAGCTAACAACGTGTGTCTTTGTTACATTAATGTAAGGCAGAGATGAAAATTCAGATAGATGTTCTATGTTAATCAAAAACCGTAGTACTGCTCTTTAAAAAGCTTTCTCGATGAATTTAACTGAAGAGAGCCTCAACTGCCACTGGTAAATATTTGCCTCAGTTTTATTTTACAAAATATCGCTTTCTTCTGTTCTCTAAGCTTCGCAGGACTGATAGAAACTGCCTCATCTAATATTACTTTAATAGTACCTACTATGGTTGAATATAAGTTGCCTTGCATCACAAAACACTTAAATTATATATAAATGAAGATAGGTACATTACACCATAAAGCCTATTTTTCTTTGCAACAAAAGCAAGCCACAAAATAATTCTAAAATTCGGCAGCAAGTCAAGTTACTACGAATAAAACGACAGCTGATTTCGTAAGCAAAGTTAAACAGTAGACGATTACAATCTCTTCCAAAAACAAGGAAGTTCACCAACCAACCTCCCTTCCTAAGAATGTTTAAAGTAAGCTGCATTAAGTCAAAAGTACAATAAAGTCAGTCTTAGCCCATTCCGTGCCGGATTGTCGCGTGCCTCCGTCACGGACCGGCCCGTCCTTTGATATGACGGCCGATTGCGTCCGAATATTCCCGAACTTACAATTTGGGTACGGTTTTAGGCATAAGCGCAGTGGGTTTTGGCATATCATTTAAGATGTGATGATTTGATTTATGGGCTCAAACTTTTATTTGATGAAGAATATAATGAAAAGAATTTGCTGACATTTCTGATAGAAGTAGAATAGAAGTAAATGAACTAAACACTTCTTCTACTTCTTTTCGAGTCGATGATTTGAGACAATCCCTTTTTTTCTATTGGGCCCAGTAGATGGCCAGTTCCGCAAGGAGCGTTTCTTGCCTCGAAGGACCAAATTTTATTAATCTTGCGCACATTAAAAGTTTCTTCCACCACCAGGGATTAACTAAGCGAGTATAAAAAAACGATTTGGGTGATTCGGACTCGCACACGAAGAGCCATACAATATTTACCACTAGGTACTTTTTTATTTTTAACTTTATTTTATTTTTAACAATTCGATACTGGAAATATGAAGTAACATAAGGAGCATTTGGTCGAAAATCTCATTTTAAACCAAATGTCCCTTGCGTTATTTCAAATATCCAGTATAGATTTGTTGTCTTAACAGCCACAGTACATTTACATTTTCACACTCTGTGAAAATTTCCTCTACAGCCGTCCGACAAACAGGCAGACGAACAGCGGAGTCTTAGTAACAGGGACCCGTACGCACCCTTCGGTTACGAAACCCTAAAAATGTACGCTTTTAAAAACTTCGAACAAGGCAAATAGATTTAACGGGGCTGCGGTTTAAAGGACTCTATAAACAATTAACGTATGAAACAGTTTTATTTTTGTTTTAAAAGTAAAGTTGGTTTGTTCAAACAGAATATTCTAGATTATGTGTTGTAACGAAATGTTTTCGAGATTTTGTTATTTTAGGTGTGGTCAGTACATAGTTGTAAAGCAAATATTTTAATTTGAAATTTGTACTTTGATCTCTCGCCAATAAACATACTTAAGGATTTTCTTGTTATATTTATTTTAGAACGATACATTACCACATTCACCAAGGGACCATGTTTGGCCATGTTTGTCAATCTGTCTGTCTGTTTTCGACTTAGCTCAAAGACTAAAAAAATATAATTTGGCATGAATCAGTGATAAACCAAAAACACAATTTATTTTTATTTTTATTGTACAGCCGATCGAGCCGTTTGATATACAGGCAGCTTGCAACCACATTTAAACAATGTTTCGAGTGTGTCCATTCTTTTAAATTACTCTAAACAGGTTTTAAAATTATTAGAAACCACAGGCTCAAAAAGTCAACACATAAAAACATGGATGGCAATGTATAAAAAAGATAGTAATTGTTGTGTGTAAACCAAATAGTTTGTGCGTTCGTACCTCCCGTAATTCAAGGATATTGTTTTTCTATTTTAATTCTACTATAAAAAAAAGCAAAGAAAAATCTTCATAATGTCTTAGTCCTAAACAAAAATGAAACTCAAACCTTTCCAACCTATAAATACTGAATTCTTTTAATCGAAGACCTTTAATAATTTTCGCTAACTTTGTCTCCATAATAAAGAGTTTTACTTCCACGAACAAAAAGGTAGGTCCCCTGTGTTTGAAACTTCTATACTCGAAAAAGGCATTTATTATGCACAGCTATTAAAACTTTGTACCTATTCGATGACACTTAGTGACACCTCCTTTGTTAAGATTTTAATCTTGTTCTAGGTGTCATTTTATTAAGTTCTTGCGTTACCATGCAGAATGTTTGCTAGTTTACCGAGATACGAGTACGTACTGAATGAATGTGCTGTGCAATTGCGTAGTCGAGCAATTGCGCCAATTTCATTGCACCATTACGTCGAAGTAATTGCGAATAAAGAAATCCATGCATTTTTATAATATTACTAGCTTTGGGTAACTGGTACTTTTGCCCGCAACCTTATACGCGTGTGTTTTCTTACGAATTAACTAAAATAACTCAATGATAACGTAACTTCTTATTGGCGGAAAAAATGTCGGAATCGGACCAGGCACCGGAGATAAGTAAGTTCAAACCAAAAAAACAAGCAAACAAACTCTTCAGAACACACTACACGGAATTTTACAAAATAATGACACTTGATCATTCGGCAAATGTATAGTTTTATAGCCGGATATTAAAATTCCGTCTAGTGCATAACTGTCCTAATATTAGATATAAAATAATAGAGAAAAGAAACCCCTGCTGTACCCATTCTAGAGAGTAATTAAATTTAAATGTACTTTCTTAGAATATTCGATAGGCTTTAAACGTCCTTGATTTTTTGTATTCTCATCTCGTCCCGCATTCGAACAAATCAAATGGCGTCTCATTTGACAGAATCGGTCCGATAAACGACTTTCCTGGAAGGGTTATATATCTTGTATACATAAGTAGGTCTACTCAGTAAACTTGTTTGCTTATATTTTGGGTCTTCTTCGTTTATGTAAGCAATAGTCTTTGTTACAAATGTTGGAACTAATTTAAATTCGAGGCCTTAAACAAATTCATTAATTGTGTTATGTTACTGAACCCATATATGTTTAGGGTGTCTGGTAATTAGTGACAGGTACTTAAACATATTATTGCACTCATGATAATAAATAACTTTTAAAAGAAATACATGCTTTAAATAATTATGCATGGTAAAAGTTTAATAGTTTTGTTTGCCATCAGGAGAAATAAACTAAATTACAACTAATGGTGTGTTATTTTAGTTATTAGAGTTGGTTGTTGTTAGAAATTAAAAATTGGGAAAGTTGTTGGTACAATCATGTGTATATTTATCGGTCACTAGTAATCAGTAACCCTATTTATTTATTAAAACTAAAACACGGATCAGTTTTACGGCAAAAAAATAACAAAACGAAAATCAGGCTTTCTAGAATGTACGTCTTAAAACCCAGTATTCTAACAAAAATATTTACTCTATCTAAACACGAGTAAGTCGCGACCAACCCAGTTAGCTAGACGTGCCATCACGTAATGTCTGTTCTGGTCTAGACGTGTTAACAGGGAGACTAAATATCTCACAGTGCAAGCAAAATCTTGACCTAAAATGTTCACAAACAGTATTATCGTGACGTGAGAAGGTAATGGCCTGAACGACGTTGATATAAGCACAAGGGAATATTAGCATGAACATACCTCATACGCTCTTTGTTTCGAGGTTTCAGTAGATTTACTGCTGAAATTACTATTTTGTGGGCTTAATTTGGGGCTTGTTCTAGACGTAACATTAAGGCAAGCCATTAAACATCTTATTCTGTTTGTCGTCAAGTCTGTTTTTTCTTGACTGCACATTTGTTACATGCCATTAAAGTTTGCCGTTTCTTGGGAGTAGTGAAATCACTGGTCATTATGTAGAAAAAAAAGAAGTAAAGTTACTCATAGCTACTAACCTAGATAAGAAAGTTTACCAAGAAAGCTGTACTTACTTAAATTGTTACTGGTTATGCTGATGACGCATCTCGATTGACACCTGCCAGTACTCAAAGCCTAATCTTCGATTATCCTTCATTCATTTATTGGTTGATATTGTCCTGTGTCTTATATCATCCTTAAATCTCTTTAGTAAACTCGTTGTATTTATCTGTCTACTGTTATATGTAAACAGGTAAAGTAAGCGCTTTTCGCCAACACGCTGAACTCATTTGCTATAGTCGAATAACTAAACAACTTTAAAACTAACTGCATGCAGGACCAGTAGAACCGATTCCCTCTAAATCGCCGTCGCTTTAAATTCCACTTATCCTAGTTCCGGAAAAACTCATTATATATCCCGAACTCAGTCCAGCAAAACCAATTATTTCTCCATCTATGTGCGTGCCACTGTTCTCTAAATTCCTGAACATTTCACTAGAAATAAACGAGCAACTGTTAACAATATTGAAATGCTTAAATTCGAGTCATTAGAGCTATAAGCAGCGTAGTAATGTGAGTTTTCTGTCTACCCACACATGGAACTGAGCCAAAATGAAACGGTGGTACGCCGACATTACCGACCGAACCACTTTAAACATCCAACTAACAGGCTTTATGAGACAATTTGCTTGGCATTTACATACTTGTTGAAGACATGATATGTCCGTACAATTTTATCGTTGCGGCTAGAAGGACCATAAAACTACGGTCTGTATTGTCATCGCGCCATTCTGGACAAGTAACGAGTTTTTTGGTGACTTGGTGTTGTGCGTCTATTATCCTAGTTCTGGCACATTACTGCCGGATAGTTGCGGGCAGCAGATGGATGCGGGCTGCCCAAGACCGGGATGGTTGGCGCTCTTTGGGAGACTTTTAACCGACCACTGCTGAACGTAGGCCACGTTCAGCAGTGGACAGTTATAGGCTGATATGATGATGATAATTCCAGATGATATGTGTATTGCCCTGAAATGTTTTATACATTGCCCCAAGCTGCTTTACACATTGCTTTTAGCTGCTTTATAGATTGCCTTGACCTGCCAAGCTCCCGTTGAAAAATCCTGAGCTCTTTTTATTGCTCATAAGTCTTCCGTCATATTATGAACACAGTATAAAAAACTAGCCAAGTGTGACCAAGTGCGGACTCGCAAACAAAGGGTTCCGTACCACTTATGTAAAATATTTAACAGTCCACACAATTAGAAACACGTTTTTTGTATGGTTCATTTAATTTTGAACTTTATTTTGTTGTAATTATTGTAATAGTGATTGACCATATTAATACAGACGGCGGGATCTTAATAATAGGGTTTAGTTGGTGCTGTTGGGTGCGAAACCCTAAAAAAGAAAAGCTCCTTTGTGATAGGTAAGATTCAAACAAATGACAGTTGCATTATGTAATAGATGTAATGTTCAATGTTTAAAGAAAGGTCGATTCACACGTGCCGCGAACTGAGGACACATGAAAGCTTAATGGACTGTAAATAATGTATCGGTTGTCATATTTTTGTATTGTTTTTGTTGGAATTTTTCGTATTACGTTTTTGCGTGTTTATTTGTCAACTTTATCGTTCCATTGAAAAAAGGATCTTATGCTGAATTCCGTTTACATTACAGAAGGCATCGGAGTATCTTTTTGCATCAAATAGATCCTAAGTAAAATGATCCTGTAGTACAAGAACACATTTTTACGTAATTTATGTACCAAGAAATCTATAGCATCATATCTTAGGTCGAAACAAACCCACTTAGTACGAACCTTCCCTACACAAGTTCTCATAGAAGAAAAAGCATCCGATAACTATCTAGACACATCGGATTGTTTTAGTTCAGTCCTTTTTCCACGATATGTTCAAACAAGAACACAAAACAAACTGGAGCCCGACACTGAGCTCGCAAAATATCACGAAACGAGATCTTATAGCTTGGAACAACAAAGGCATAACTCACAAACAACAGCTTTGCATAACAGCGAAAATCTTTTAGTATTTTTTTGAATTTTTTCACTACGTTGAAGCTTTAATTCCTACGAATCTGTAATCTTTGTCTAATTTTATTTTAAATAGCAGCTCAACTAATTGTAGTGCTGCCTGCTTAGTAATAACTTTCAGCTTGCAATGACCGAATTCTTTAATAATAATGTTTTATCAATCTTTATTTCAGGCGTCCATGCATTTTGACAAAGATAGAGTTAGAAGGGTTGTTAGAATCAATCAATCTGCCCAGCCTGTTCCCGATTATGTTGGGGTCGGCTTCCAGCCTGACCGGATGCAGCTGTATATAATAATAGTATTATACATTTTTTTTTTCAACAAAATGAAATTGACAACGTTCGTTATGAGGAAGGTGGCAGCGGTAGCGGCAGCGACAGAGGCCAATTGAAATTCCTTTAAGTCATAATAACACATAGGTGGTGTAGGAGTCTGTCACCTGTCAGTTTGACATATTGTACTGAACTGACAATGTCAGATAATGAGAACATAAGCAAGGTGGATGACACGACAGGTGTCACACACCAGTGCTTTATCTTAAGTCGTAACCAGCCAGCTTTGCTCTACTCCTCATTGCTTTAAGCCCTCTATGTTGCAGACCAAACCAACATCCAGTCTCTCCAAACACAATAAACACAAGACGCTTACTGTGTTCCATTTCAACCATTTAGGAACATACTGAAGGCAGGTACCTAATCCATTTCAGATTTGTTACATAACAGAAAGCAGGTACGTTAGTTGATTAATAAAAAATCGCTCATTATAACACCACGGCACCGACACACAAATTAAATTGCCATTCAAGTAAGGGCTTTAAATCATGTACGGTAAAAGATATTTAGTAATGCTGGCAGCAAACGTTTGGTCTTTCGAGGCGATTCTAGCCGGGTTGTTTCCGTTAGTGTGTTGCTGAGCAATGATCATTAAAATGAACAAAAAAGTTACAAAGATTTGCTTAAAAAACACAGAATTAATAATGATTTTTTATTTACAATTTATTTTTATCATTAATTTAATTAAAAAGGACTCCAAGTTTTCAAGTAACAGAAATAAAATTTAAATAATACATCATTTTTTCCGGATATTGTTAAATCGTAGTCAACAATCAATATAACTCCAATTTCTCAGCACACACTCAAGCGTCGCCATTTTTCTCAACTAATGTCACTTGCCTCGTTCGTAGTAGAAATGTTTTATTCAAAGTTCACAACCATGTTTGAATCGGGAAACGAATTGAGAAATAATCCATCAAGAGAGAGGAAATAAAACAGCTGTGAAAAGTTTGATTTGGTTCAAGGTATAGTACCAATTTTTTATTCTTTAATAATTTAAAGTTATAACAAAAATAAGTATGGACTCGCTTTCAGAATCTTCAGAAACAATTAACAATAAACTGACGAAAACCTTCAAATTTTGTTTCTTTTTTTGAGAAAAACATTGAATAGAAAATTAATTTAATTAAAAGGGACAAATTTCCAACTTTTCAAGTAAAAGAATTAGAATTTTATGCTTCATTTATTTAAAATCAAACGGTTTTTTGGTAAAACATTGCAAAATCCTTGTTTTTAAAGTTCACATTCACCATGAATATTATACGATTTCATCCGCGTTCAATAACGTTTTTGATTACTACTCTGCTCCCGTGTGTTGTAGCGTGATGTTACATACTTACTATTCGTCATGAATGTGGCTATCATATACAAAATGATTTTTACAAATACGACTGAAAGTTCTACTGATTAGCTGGTTTAAATAAACAAAAAATCTTTAGCAACTGCACTTGCGACCATTCAATCTCCTCCTCATCCATTCAATCTCCTCCATCAACATGTCGTGATGACTATAATAACCTAGGGTCATCTTCGCTACTAAGTGTATACTTGTGAGCGAAGCTGCGAGTACGGCTAGTAAATCAATAAAAGGAGCAATTATGAATGCACACTCATTGCTAGTTGCAACATTACAGTAGCACAAACATGAAGAGACGAGCCGTTGAAAGCAGTCTGCGTCTAGTTCCCATCATTTGCATAAGTAGATAAATAGGTAACGAAACTGTTCCGTGTTTTTCTTTCGTCTTTACTTCCAGTACTGACATGAAAAGAACGAGTTTACAGGGATTTGATATAAATAACACATGTTTTCCGGTTTTTTTTTTATGGATTTTCTCTTGCCTTATTTATTTATTTATTTCTTCATGCTATATGCAACAGATAAGGTACAAGGTGGATTTAATGCCTTTACTTTACTACGATGATTTTCCCGATTATAAAATCTTAAGGATTATATTATTTTTATATTTAAAACAGTAGAAGATCTATACTAATTATATTGACAAACTATACTAATATTAAAAAGAAGAAAAGTTTATGAGGGAGTAATTTCTGAATCTATACTAAAACGATTTTGATTTTGATTTCCTAAATTGGCAGCTACGTTATCAGTGATTGCTTATAAGTTAGTGAGTGTTTTATTATCAAAAATAAAAGAATCCGTAAGAAAAATCACGGGAATTAAGTCGCAGGAAGAGTGCCAGAACATCATAGAGGTAGAGCTCTTTTGTTTGACATCATAATAATATTAAATCTGCGCAATTAAATATATTATTTATGGTCTATTCAAAAATGTACTCATACTGTTTCAATACTGAGGAAATTCTAAGAATTTCTACAAAGGCAAAATCTATTGAAAATTCGCCAAATGTAAAATAGAAAATACATTTGGTTGGGAGCGCATAAATATTGCTAATAGTATAACAGTACCGAATAGAATTCCAAGAAATAAATCCAATTTAGAAGCGAAGTAAATCTAAGAAAATCCGCCAAATACTGACTAATGAATTCTATTTCTATCGCAACTAGACCTTGGCTTTGTGAGCGGGTAATTTTCGAATTTGAGAAATTCAAAATTAAATAATGATAAAGAAAAGATGAGCTAGCTCTTTGCTGTCAGAATCCACTTATATTTTTGAAACTAGTATTTTTTTTTAAACATTGAGTAATATATAAATTAAACTTATAGCTGCCCCGCTGATCTCATGGTCGTAAGCGCGAATGTTAAGCATGGGGTCCTGTTTCGATTCGCCGGTCGGGAAAGTGTTATTGGATTTTTGCTTTAGGGACTTCTCAGTAGCAGCCCGGAGTTTGGAAGTTGGTGGTATGACACCCCCCCCCCCTGCCTCGGAAAGCATGTAAATCCGTTGGTCCTGCTCCTGATCTCTACCCGGTTATATCGGATTGCCGTCCCATCGAACTATGAGGGTGAGGGAAGAGGGAGTGCACCTGTATTTACTCACTCGCTTGTGCGTTATATTCATATACGCAATCAAGTAAACCAAATCTAAAGATTTAAGTGTCCTAATATTAATAAAACGTAGGTACTACATACAAATATAAAAAAACTACTTTACCCTAAGTACATGCTGTTAAAACCAAACTGCAAAACTAAATCGCAGCTTAAAGTTATCAAATAAACGAAGCAGATTAACTTAAACCGCATACCTCACGACATTATATTAAAATATAGTCGTACGTCGCAAAATCCCTCAAAATCCGACGTCACGGCAGATTCCCCAGAAATATTATCGAGCACACACGACAAAATTGTCAACTCACAAAACTTCTTATTTAGTTATACGCAAAATTCTCGAACTACTGGGACATACATACATAACATCACGCCTGTAATTCCCGAAGGGTTAGGTAGAGGTGTACCCATTAGTGTACACCCACATTTCGCCAGTTATGTTTTCAATGTAATTTGGGGCGAGCCTATTGCCATCAACCAGGCATAAATCCAGACTCCGAGTTTGCTACTAAGAAATTCCTGATGGAAAAATAACGCTTTACCCGACCCGGGAAATGAACCCAAGACCTTATGCTCAGCAGTCCCGCTTTACCACCACTAGACCAACGAGGCAACGAACTACTGGGACTTGCAAGAAAATAGGGGTGTCACCACAATGCTTTTTTGTCGGACCAAGTTATTAAATCTGACGGAAATGAGTTGCGAAACCGAAAAATTTTGGGTCATAGATCCAATTTACCGGTAGTTAGGTTACGGGTGACACGAACTTTTAGTGTAGGTCATCTGATAGCTGATGCTAGTTTTTAGGTCGCTATAATTAATAATCTGTTGAGTGTATGTAAATACGAGGTAGTGTTATTAAAGTGCTTTACTTTTTGGTACGAAATTGGGTTTAGTTTTGCTAGATAAGCAGTAGTTTAGATGTACGGTGACCTGGGGGCCAACCACAAGCTCTTAAAACAATATTATTCTAATATTACTTTGCCTTCCACACTGTTGGATTTTCAACGCTCGGATCAGCGCCGAAAGTTGAAAATGCAACAACAGAAATTACAAAGTAATATTAAAATAATATTGTTATAAGAGATGGCGGTAGGCGCCCTGTTTTTGCTGGATAGTAATGTAACACATTTGGCATATTAAATTAGTTTGACGTAATTAATTAAATTATTGAGAGATTGTGGGTTGAATCGTTTTATCAGAACAATGCTCAATTAGAGTTATGTTTTTTTTTTCTGAAAACTTAACATTCATTGATTTAGGCTGGGCGCACACGTCCGGTTTCCTAATCAGGTTTCCGGATTAGGAAGCGTATATGTACATACATACACACACATACATTAATTGCACATACATTTATTTGTTTTACATGTGTTTGTATATTATTCATGTATGTGTATGTATATACACGGTTCCTGCTCCGGAATCCTAATCAGCAAACCGGACGTCTGCGCCCAGCCTTAAGTCTCACGCGGTCTTTGTTCACGCTTTGTTATCAGGTTTTGGTCCCACTGTTCTAATAAAAAGAGTAATAACAAGCTATAAATGTCCCAGTCCAGGACAGGAGCCTCTTCTTATACAGAGAAGAGAATTAATCACCACGCTTGCTCAAGGTGGATTAGATCGATCGAATCGCGAGACTGTTTTGGTAAACAGAAGATTTTGGTTGTAGAACAGCTAATATTTTAACAAAATTAGTGATGTTCAAGTTTAGAACAGTCTAGCTAGCTCCAGAACAAGTTTCGTAACACAAACTTGAATGTAAGGTCAAAGAATCGCGAGTAAAGTTGCTCTTTTATACTTATCTATGCAATGTATTAGATAAGTTTGAGTCTAGCAGTCCAGGTCTGGCGATGTGGTTTACTCAGATTATGATACATTTGCTCACAAGTTTGCGGTTCAAGTTTATTTGGAAGCTTCTAAGATATTGGGGTTAGTGGTGAGCGATTGGCTCTTGGGGCCTTGGGCCTGGGGTACGGAGTTTGTTTACACTATGGCCTAGTATATTGGCCTTCTTCTTCTTAGCGTATCGATGGCCCGGGGTTGCGGGACGTGTTAACAGAATACCGTGGCCCCGGAACGTAAAGGGTAACAGAAGGAACAGGGTGGTTTTTTAGTCAGTAAAAGTCTGATATTCCCTTCCGCCCCGTCCAGGGCGGATAGTCATTTGATGAATTTTACCACCGTAAAAAAAAATAAAAAAAACTTATCGATGGCAAATATAGATACCAAATAATAAAATTTTGTTTTTATTTTTTTGGGCCAGTATACACATTATATTAGCTCAATATCTAAATATTGAGCTAATACAATGTGTGTCAAAAGATGCTTAACGTAGCCGAAAGTTACACAGGTATTCCATTATTGAAAAATTCAAAAATACTCGTCAAAATGAAAAGTTGTCACGACTTTTGTAAATTTCCATGTTTCCCGTTCACGAATGGATTCCCGAAACCCGAGCTCATCTTAAGTGCAGTCGTTCCCTTTTGGGTCGAGTGCCACTTCCAAGCGTTATTTTTACCTTGATATCACGCTCTCTTTAGCCACTAAACTGACGAACGATCTCTTACAAGGATTCATAAATAATAGATAGACGGAAAAGCGCCACTATTTCTTTCGCCCGTTTATTTTTAGATAAGAAAGTATGATATAACCGCCATGTTTTTTTCTGAAAGCAATCGTTTTATATTATATCCGAAGGGTGGCAACTACTTATGACTTCAACTCAGGGTGCACAGTCACGAGCAGAGATATGTATACACTTAGCAAAATTGAAAAGCGACTTTCTTGTGAAATTATGTTTACAATTTTCATTTAAGATCTATTTCATTGTGGCATTCAATTCAAAATAATGTATTCCTAACAAAATAATGTTTCATTCAATAAATTCGGAAAAAATCGCTTCGTGATGTTGCTATGTGTATACTTGTTTTTGCTCGTGACTTTACCTTGAGTGTGCTTGAGTCATAGGGTTCAAATTCGACAATTTAATATGAAAATCATTTTAGTGTTATTCAATTTCTCCGTTCAACAAAACATTTTATTACTTGATCGTTACATCACACTTATTTTCCTTATCAAAGATTCTATATATTTTACACCCACATTTCACCAGTTATAACAAGGGATAATTATCCAACAATCTTAAAATAATAGTTGAAACTTAAAACAAATTAGCAACTAGTTCGTTTCTAGTTGCCCTTGGTAGTTAGTTGTTGTTTAAGCAATTCGAAAACTGAAAAAAAACAAAAGAAGTTTGTTTATTCTTACTGTTAAATTATCTTTTATATTCTTGCACACTGTGTCTTCGTCTCTGCATCAACCGTTCCGAAATATCTTAAGAAATTAACAGTACCTTTGTACTCAGTGTTTCTATTTTCGTTTCTTTTCTGTTATTTGTACATAAGTAAATAGATAATTAAATTACATAATAATAGGTATGAAGTAACAGTATTTTGTTCAATTACTACATTCAAAGCACTTTGAACGTGATGTGCATTAAAAAAGGATTTAAGCTAGTAGCCCCTTACAGCAGGTAGTTTTGTATAAAGGAGAATGTAGAAGCAAGAAATACTATTATATATTCGCTTTTTTCAAACAATTGTTTTACTTTAGTTTGTAGGTATACAGCATTGCAATTTTTGTAGGATTATACGTGAATATGGTGTACTTTGCATTAAAACTACTAATATTATAATATGCACAAAGTATCGCACATTGAGAAATGACGGCTGAATTTTGATCAAAGATACCTACACGTTTTTACAAATATTGTAACTGTAGATGATGGTCGTCAGATATAGTTAAACTTTTCTTAGAAACTGATGGATTTTTCAAATGTAATTTAATTTAAGAAGTAGATAATAAACAGTTCATTAATTAAGTTTCAATTTGTTTCAGTTTGACGGGCCTGTTGGTCTAGTGGTTAGCGGCCCTGACTGCTAAGCCGGAGGTCGTGGGTTCGATTCCCACCCAGGACAAACTTTGTGTGATGAGCATGATTGTTAGTCCTGTGTCTGGGTGTGATTTATCTATAATAATGAAATTTATTTATTGTATGGATTTCATAATTAATATATACAATATTTACAAACTTAATAATAAAAATAAAATAAAAAACAACCAGAATATAAAAAAAAAGAGAAACTAAAATTAAATGGCATCAAAAAATTCATCCGTATCGCTGTCTACTGGAAATAATAATAATAATAATATGTATGTATTTATAAATTATATAAGTATGTATATAAGTTGTCTGGTTACCATAACACAAGCTCTGCTTAGCTTGGGATCAGATAGCCGTATGTGAGTTGTCCCAAGATATTTTAATCGAAGGCATCCGTCGGTTCCTAAGAAAACTTCAACCAAATCTGACTACCCTGGATACCTATTAGATCTCTTTTGTTGACTGCACATTAAACATAATTCATAGAAATCCCTCTTGTGCTCTGCAGTGAAACCAGATTATACGACCAATGAGTTTTAAGGTAATTCTCGCTGAGCTAGCAACAAAAACGACCTATACCTACCTTCTGACACCCCCCCACACCCTTCACTTGAAGTAGTTACAGCGCTCTCACCTACTTTAATTAATTTAAGTGAACCAGTAACAGTGCCTAGTTACCAAATGTAAACCTGCGTCAGTCAGGACACAGAGATAATCTAAGCTTATATACGTCACCTTATATAAGACTAGACTCCAAATAAGTCGTGAAAGCCACGATCCTAATCCGTTCTCTCTTTTATATAAGACGTTTAATTAATTATGAAGTTTTTGCGCCACTAACCAAGATTAAGTTGAATGAAGGCAGGTTCTAATGCGCCGTCAAATTAGCATTTAAACTACGTAAAGTTGGTAGATATTGTTGAAATTCTACTGTGATCTTGAACTTGATGAAAAATGTTAAATGTTTTTTTCTTGAAGGGTAAATCTGAAATTAAATAAATTGAGACCTTTGCCTTTGGGAATAAGCTCTTTATTGTATAAAGGTCGAAGTCACACAGCTAGGTGGTTGGCTCAGTTCAACGTTGCGTGCTAGGTGTCATGCTCCTAGCGTTTGCCACGTGCTGTTCTTAATAATAATTACTTAATTAATAAAGCAAATTCCTGTGTCCATTTAAGTAAAGATTATGTCATAAATTTATTTATTTGCGCATAGTTTCTAACAAGAAACCTTTTTTCTTTCTTCCTAAGCTACAAAAATCTTTGTTTGAATAATAACGAATAGAGGTATTATTATTTTTATGTACGACATTTTTTTATTATTTTTTTAAGTTTACTGTATCATAATAATTAGCCCGTACTGTCTTTCTGCTGGCCAATGATCGCCGTCCATCCCGTCCATCCCCGCCATCGGTATTGCCAAGTAAACCGTCCAAGTCCAACAGCCATCTCCTTCGTCCACTTCTCAGAAATTAGGGTACCAATTTTGAATCGAACGGGCCCATAGCACGTCGAAATATTTTAGAACTAAAGCCTTAAAAACGTGACTTACGCTTGCATAATTTCAGTGCTAACCCTACCGTCAATAAACTGAATCTAACCATAAAACAAATCCTTTCATTCAATCGTTTTCCCCATATAAAAACACAAACCTTCTCTCGTACGCCAAAAACACTATTTTCTTTCCCGTAATGCCCATAAAGTTGATAAATCCATATTGACATAGCCATTTATTCGACGACGCCTGATTAAAGCTATCAATAAGCCGCTTGCGAAGTCAAAGACCTTTCCAATCCTTCCATATTTCACGGATGTTAGGTGCACTTTCACTTATTTGTTTTGTAGTGATGTTTACATAATGTACATATGTATAGAATTGACTGTAGTTGTATTTGTAGGTCAAGAAGTATATCTGTTAGTTGAGTCAATTTCAATAAATTAATAGCTTACATAACATAACATCACGCCTGTAATCCCCGAAGGGTTAGGCACAGGTGAACCCATTAGTACACTCACATTTCGCTAGTTATGTTTTTATTCCCACGTAATAGAGGGCGAGCCTATTGCCATCATCTAGACTTTGTGGCTGCTACTGAGAAATTCCTGATGGAAAAACCCAATAACACCTTGCCCGACCTGGGAATCGAACCCAAGACCTCATGCACAGTAGTCTCGCTTGCGACCACTAGACCAACGAGGCAGTCAAGGCAGAGGCAGAAGTTGTAATAGCTTACAATTTCGTATAATTAAATTAAGAAAAATATTATTTTAGAATATAATTTTTCACACACAATTAAAAAATGATTCTAATGCAAAAACATTTTTTTGCATTAGAATCATTTCATAATAGACATCGTAGCAATTAGTCTTTTTCAAAAACATTAAATATACAGTTTTGACTTCGCTACGATTTTATTATATGTTTAAATTGCATACCTAGTTATTGTTATACTTACGTGGTAGGTACATTATTAGTAAACTAAAACCAACTTTGTAAAGAAACGTGTAGATTTGTACTTGTAACTGTTTGAGCTCGTTTTGTATAACGTTTGCAAGT
The DNA here is from genome assembly GCA_949774945.1 of Hoplodrina ambigua. Classification (NCBI taxonomy): domain Eukaryota; kingdom Metazoa; phylum Arthropoda; class Insecta; order Lepidoptera; family Noctuidae; genus Hoplodrina; species Hoplodrina ambigua. Next base: position 4,228,683 of record OX458976.1, read on the forward strand.
CATCTGGAAGTTTGTTAAGAAAATAAGGTACTACGTATTCAGCTACCCTTATTCCGTACACATTGTTGAATTTTGGTAGGATATACCTAACGGGTGTAAAAAGACGGTTAACGTAGCCGAATGTTCCATACTCTTCCCATCATTGCGTTTGTTAGATTAATTTTTAATGTATCACAGATGTGTATATGTATTTAGACTAAACAGTTGTAATAAAGGAATATTTATAAATAGGATTATGTAAAAGAAAAGCCATAACTTCTTATGATATACCATATATTTTCTGTTATATAGCAATAGTTTAAGTATCTAATCAAAACCATGTATATATACTTATTAAAACCCTAAAATAAAGTACATGACAAGTAGTCTTGAAAGAATACAATACATATTTATTAATCAGAAATTCATAAATATTATTCTTACATAATCACATTTATTTATCATTTAATACATTAGATAATTATATCCAATATATTTATAACACCATAATACATAATAAAAATAATCATATTTACAAAGCAACACATAATTGATAGTTACTTAGCTTTAATGGCAAGTAGTCCTTCACCGTCGGCGTCTCGGGCAAAAGTGCCGCTCTGACGGATCGGACCTCTTTTATAAGGCGACCCCCACTTCGTTTCAAACAGACAATCAACACGTGACACTATTTGTGACTCAGAAACTACGTAGGTTTCTTTATTTGGTTACTTTACGTATTTATAACAATATTTGCTTAATTCCTTTCACAATATAATCGGAAATTAATCATAAATACATATTTATTAATCTAACACGTTCATTGTTTTGTTTTTGACTATACCTGGGAATTTTCTGGTTAAGGACATATTAAAGGTCAAATTTTCAAACTATTGGACACATTTTTTACAAAAACTATATATAAATGTAAAGCTAAACTTTGAATATTGCTACGACCCCTATATTGTATGCACCATAAGTACATTGTTTTGTCAATGTTCTGTTAAAAGTAAACTAGCTTTGGCCCGCGACTTCATCCTCGTAAATGTCGTTTATCACGAACGCAAGTGAAGTCAGGGGAAACAAACATTAGTTCAAAAATCTAACCCCGTAGGTACCAAATTTCATAAAAATCGGTTCAGCGGTTTAGTCGTAAAAGCGTTACAGGCAGACAGACAAACAGACATACAGAAATATGGATTATATAAGTTAAGTATATGTAGTATATAAGTTCAATATTGTGTCACTATATTAAAAAGTAAGCACAGCGTCTCGTCACGTTTCAGTGTGAAAAGACCTGAATAATAGTTCAACAGCCCATTTCCAATCTACCGAAACGTTTACAATGCCTATTCGTTCAAAAAAATAGTTTGTGATCGTAATAAAAATAAAAGTTGTGCGTGTAAAACGTTATAACGTTTTTATATGTTGAGATCTTTTTTACCACCGAATATAAAACCTATTGGAAAAATATACCGATTAATCGGGAAATAACGAATTCAATAAATAATTCTTTAAAGTGAAATAACCAAACGAGTAACTGTTATTCCAATTTTAAATTTTTATTTTCAAGTATTCACATAGGTACGTGCTGAACGAGTTTTTTTTTTAGGCATACAATATCGAGTCCATATTTATTTAAATAAATTTTCCAACACAAACTTATTTTTCTCGTTCGATTTTTTTAAATCCACCAATTGTCTTACAAATGTAAAATGGCCGACACAAAAGCTACGTGTTTTATTTACAAAATCGTTCAGAATTATTTCTATTCTAGAACAAAATCTCCAATCTATAGACACATAAAAATTCAGTGCCAATTTAATATTTTTTAAAGTAAAACGAAATAGTATTACTTTTTCTTATACTACTAGCCGCAACTGTACTCCGATGTTCCACATGCATTTAGTTACTTCTTTGGTTTCTGATTAGCTCCTGTCATGATGTTATATAGCCTAAACTATTCCTCATGGATCCGACTATCATAGACTTCCCGCTATAACTTGCGGTCCAGATCAAATATTTGACTTTCATTGTGTGTATAAACGTCATATATTTGGGATAAAAGTTCTGACTACGTTGTGTCACTGTATCGCAAGGTCAAAATTGCTTCTCTTAGCATTCCGAGCGGCTAAAGACGCAAGTAAAAACTAGCGCGGAAATAAATCTAACTCTATGGTACGAGCAGTAAGCGATTTTGTTTTAAAAAACCTTAAAAACAAATAAAGAATAATCACAATAACTTTCGTGGGATACTACTGGGTATTTATTTAAAAACTCGTGAGTAAATAATGTTTATATTATTATTATTATACCCGTACCGTCCCACTGCTGCAGGGTATAGACCTCCCACCATTCTTTCTAGGTTACAGTTACAGTTACAGTCGCGACTTTGCACTACGTCTTGTCAATTCTCAAGGAAGCCGTCCAATCCATAGTAAATACTAAATTAAATAATTAAAAATTATGAGCGATATTACCAGTCATGTTTTTAGAAATCAGTTTTATTATATGAGCACACAATATAGGGTAGGCATAATAGATATATTTTGTATAGAAAAATTGTTGAAAAATATTTCACCCAAATTTTGGGCAACGTCATCATTCTACAATACTACTGTCGGCTACTTTAGTTAGCACTCAAACTATTTCCATAGAATAACAACTAAATCAACAATCGCCAGTTCTTTTACATCCTTTTTTAACTTAGACCACAGTATAAAGAAACATTCTAGAGGCGTCAAAGAAAAATCGTAACAATTTATTTGGCGGGGTCGCCTGTGAATAGAGAGAATTTTCGCTGTCCCACCATTACGACGCTTTTCACTCACAACGTTGTATTATGTAATCTCCATCATTAATTTGTTTCGTTTTAAAATTTGAGCCTCAACTTCAGACAACTTTTAAACTTTGTGGTCAGTAATAAAAGTTAAACAGTCTTTTTGCTAGATGGGTCGTTTATTTTAAGGGCCGCCTCGCTAAGCAAAGTGGTCAAGTAAATAAAGTACGTAGCGGTTGCTATGCCATATTTAGATTAAGAATAAGTTGGGCTTTGTAGAGCGTCGTCCCTGTCACGCACAGCTTGCGAGGGTCTCCTTCTATAACTCGATCTATTAACGCCTGGGTACGTACAAGTAGTTTCTGAATGGTCGGTTTTCACGTGTCCCAGATAACTTGACGCTCTAATGAGTTATAGTGTAGGGTTGTCTACTAAAGCGGTCTTTGAACATGTTTTCTGAGGCTTAAGTAGTTCAGAACTGTAGATATATGTAAATTTTAAATAAACAGTTCTTGTAGTGTGAGTACTGTGATAACGGTATTATGTAAAGACTAAAAGCTGTAAGGGGCTCAGCACTTTACCGTGCTGGTTGCACGATATTTCCCGCTTGCAATATTTTTCTCAAAGCCACTTATCTCGGCGGACGAATAAGATGAAAATCAATAAGTAGCACGCTTAAGAACCTTCTTTTTATATCAAGTATTCATTTAGAATTCAGTTTGTAAACATGGTGGCGTAGAATATAAAAATACTTCATAGATATGCCACCCCTCAAAGGATATCTAAGTCAGCGCTCATTTTGAATGTTTAACGCACCATTTGACGTTGCCATTGACAATATTTTCAAGTAAGACACGTCAGCCATTTTGTCGTTACCATAACGTTTGATCAAAATATTGGTTGTATTGTTCAAGTATTTTCGGGATGTGTAAATAAATGGTTGAAGCAAGTCGGCCCTATTATGTAAATAAAAAAGACATTTTAGATACTTACAACAAAAGAAATAATATTTAATATGTAATTATTACTATTGTTTTATTTTTACATTACATATACGGATTAAATACGGCGATGCGGAAGAATTTTTTGATGCTATTTACTTTTAGTTTCTTCTTTTTAATTCAATTGTATTTTTTTTTATTAAGTCTATAAATATTATACATATTATCTAAATTAATTTTTTCTTATATTATTTAGTCCGTAGGAATAAAAACTAAAATAAAAGAACTGTTGGAATTATAATTGTAATATTAATAGTATTACATCTAATAAAATTAGCTTACACCTATAGATAGTAGTAGTAGGGTTTTGTTAGTTTAAACGCGATAATCTGTGGAACTGTTGGATTGGAAAAAAAATGTTGTATATGATGGCCAGGTTCATGAGGAAAAATATCTACCTATAGGCTCTATCATTACGCTACGACTCACAGGAGCGGAGCAGTTACTAAAAACGTAATGGGCGAAAAAATCACGCGGTCAAAGTCTCAGACAAGACCTAGTACAAAATAAAATTAATTCAACTATCCGAAAAGAAACTAATTAACGAACGTCAAACAGAAGGGAATTCCTACGAAAAAGATAAAAGTCCTGTTTTCGTGGTTCTACCAATACAATTAATTAAGTACTCTTAGCCACTCAGAGGACAAAGGAGATCTATTTTTAACAAGAACAAGTTAGCGAGGGTCTTCCAACAAAAATACCCATTGTAATGAAACTCATATTTTAGTACACAAACTACGAACGTAATAAACTCAAATTAGGTGAAGTTTGGCATAAACTTTGGCGTCGAAAAAAGTTTATACTGGTGTAACGTTAGGGTTTATTAATAAAAGCCTATTAGTCTGAAATCGATGAAGTTGTTTTGTAGCTTATAAAGGTTATTTTTAAAACACAAGAAACCTGAATAGCATCTTTTTCTTTGGGATAATAGATTTGTTCCATAGAAAAAGTTGTTCATAATGATGAGTACAATGACCCCTTTTCAGGTTTCTGGTGTTTAAAAAATAACCCTGTATTGTGTTTATATCGTAGTAGGAGCTCGTAGCTAAGTAATAACAGCCACATGTCGATCCTTCAGGTTAAGGTTGGTCCATCTTTACTGGCCGAGACTCCTCCGTGCCTCGGAAAGGACGTTAATCCGTTGGTCCCGGTTGTCATACGTGGATGTTTGACAGTCGTTACGGGTCGTCAGAAGCCCGAATGTCTGACAACCAGTCTTACCAACAGATTATCGTATAACCCAGTTACTGGGATGTGGAGGTCAGAAAAGCAGTCGCTTTAATATAGCTCAATATAGTTGGGAAAAGGCTAGGCAGGCCAAAATCGCGGCGTGGCTTGGGGTTTAAACTTACCCCGGACCAAATCAAAATCGGTTATGTGGTTTAGTTTTAAAAACCGTAACAGACATACAGACAGCGTTATTTTCACATTATAATATAAGTATGTATAGATACAAAGATTAATAATACCTACAAACCCAAAACGAGAGTAGACACGCACTTGACCCGTCTTACCTAAAAAAGTTAAACAGGGGTCGGACTAATAAGTCTCTAACAAGAACTAAGTAGACAAAAGTAAACACATTGGAACTCCAAACAGCAAAACCAATAAATAAGGCGAAGTAAAGCCGGGTTTTCACTTAATACGAGCTCACTTTACACGCTTTTGTAGAACGATTTCTATTGATAAAGTTGTTCATTAGTATCTTACGGAATTGCCACCTAAACATATAGCCAATTAGTAACATAAAATCACGTCTGTAATTTTTAATCGGTTATACAAAGGTATACCCATTAGTACACCCACATTTCGCTAGTTATGTTTAAGTCCAATGTAATAGAAGCGAGCCTATTGCCGTCAATCGGGCACAAATCCAGACTCCAAGGCTGCTACTCACCCGGAACGCTGAGAACGTAAAGGGCAACAGAAGAAACAGGGTGGTTTTTTAGTCAATAATAGTCCGACGGTCCCTTCTGCCCCACCCAGGGCGGAAGGAATCATTTAATGATTTTTACCACCACAAAAAAAGGCTGCTACTAAATCCAAAAACACTGCCCAAGCTGGGAATCGAACTGACCTTTCGGATGTTCAGCATTCGAGCTTTGCGACCACTTAACAAACGAGGCAGCCAATTAGTAATAAATCAAAATTGAAAGCCGAAGCCCCAATTATCCAGAGTCCTATTAGATAGTTACTGCTTAATTAATTGCTCTGATGGGCTGACTGTATAATGTGTAAGACAGATGTATTATCTCGCTAGATAAGGCCTGATTTGTAAGTATCTCTCGAAAGACCTCTCAGTAAGACTGTAGGCGTTAATAGGATAAGGTTGTCATATAAAGATGTTTTAATTAAATGCTTATATTACACTAGCACTGTGCCAGCAACTTTTGATTGTGTACTACTTCCTTTCAAAGTCAAAGTCAAAACATTTATTTCAATTAGACCATTTACAGGCACTTTTGAATTGTCAAGGAGTCGGTCAGTTATAATGTTGAAGCTAGTTGCTCGTTCCAAAACGCAGGTAGGCCTCTATAGAGAAAAACGAGCAATAAACTGTCTTTTCAATTAGATTATTAATATAGGAGTCATGGGTGTATTTATAGTTTGGTTATAACGTTTAAAAATCGTCAAAAAAAATAAAAGAATTACAAAATTCTGGTTACAATATTTTCGATGCTTCTACATGTCAAAACAATGAAAATGAATATAAGACAATAATAAAACATTATAAGAACAAAGCGGTAAGCCATGACAGTTAAGAGATGACCAAACCCAACTGACAGCGCTCGTTCACGAACATGACAAACTTTACAACCCTTAGACCCCCTTAGGCCCCCTTCGAGGGGTAGTTAAAAACTAATGACGTCAAACTTTACTATAAACTCAGATACACACCCACGCCAAGTTTCAAGTTGTTTAACCCAAGAAATTTTTCACACAACTAAACTTCTTTTTCACCCCTTAGGGGTTGAATTTCCAAATATCCTTTCTTATTGGTCGTCTACATCATAAAAGGAAGCTGTGTGGAAAATTTTACTTTACTAATTCCAGTAGTTTCGACTGTGCACTGATACGTCGGTCAGTCAGTTTCTTCTATTAATATACAGAGTGTATTGGTCACTTGTGTTTCGATACATTTTTTTATGCTACGGATCATCATCTGCCTAGCTTTTTCCCAACTATGTCGGGGTCGGTTTCCAGTCCAACCGGATGCAGTTCAGATCGAATCAGCTTTTTATGCTACCGACGATTATTATTAAATAAATCATACTATAATCTTTGTTACTTCTTGTTTTTTTTCTGAATGGCTATTAGTTCTACTATGACCCTTTTCAAGTATCATCGTATAAGCAGGGATCTGTATACGACTACCCTGAGACTCGTACGCGTAGTGTTTTTCCACCCGTTTAAAGGTACATCTTTGGTACTCCGTTCCCGTGTGATAAAATGTTAACTCTGGGGGGTCTACAATCATATACTGAATCCATGGGCAAAGTTTTCTTTATGATGCTGCTTCCACCCCGTACAGTTATATAAAAGAAGAAAATTAACCTTCGCTTAAGTACCTAGTTACCACAGCAACCAACATTCAACACTCCAATTCCCCAAGACCATTCAACCGAACATTACCAACCCAATATTAAATCTCAATAATTTCGTTACGCTGATCAATAGGTAATTAATTTTGGCGCAAACAACCCGGGCTTATGACGTCACACCCCCGTCAAGTGTGAACTCTATGTGTTTGGACGTTCATCGCAGCGCTGATATGGTTGCCAATAACAGCCTCAAAACTTTCCCGAAGTACTTTCAAGTTAGACGGGCCATGAGAGTTTTGGTAATAGTGCTTTGACAACCCTGTTACCTTGTTCGAGTAGGAGTGAAGCTGTTCTTGATAAGTGTTTCAGAACGAATTATTTGGAGATTAAATTTCCAATTTACCCACTTATGTATCTCAAAAATTATGAAGATCGAGGCGTTATTTTTGTGAATAAACTGCAAAAGCAACTATCTCATTACGTATGTAAAATAACGAAATCCGTCAGACAAAGCATAAAGATAAAAGTCAATTCCTAACATTACCTGCTAGAATTCTAGATAAAAATAATCCTAAAAACAAAATAGTCTAGTATGTTTTAATCCCTTAAACGTTTGACCTAGCTCCATTACTGATACGAGTTTATCACGCGACCGGGAAATGTGATCAAAGGATTATATAAAGGTTAATCTATAGACTCATGTCTTAATACCTTCAAACCGCTATCACCAGTAAGGAAAAGTAGGTGATAGTCTGCAAAAACCGGGTCAAACCTAATCCTATTTTTCGCAATATCATCGCGTAACAGTTTTTAAGTCGAATCAAACAATGCTGAATCGACTGGAGTTCAGAGTGCTAAGTGTGAGTTTTTTGACTCAAGTTCGATTACGAGCGCGTTAGAATTTTATATGGGAAAAAGTTATAGCGCCATCTGGTGGTCACTAGGAAAACCTTATTTCCCATACAAAATACTAACGCGCTCGCAATCGAACGTGGTGCCTATTGCCATCTCTTATAACAATATTATTTTTATATTACTTTGTAACTTCTGTTGTTGCATTTTCAACTCTCGGCGCTGATCCGAGCGTTGAAAATCGAAGAGTGTGGAAGGCAAAGTAATATTATAATAATACGGTTTTAAGAGCTTGTGGTTGGCCCCCAGATAGAATCCCAATATTATTTACCTATAGTTTTAAATTCCCTAATTTTTTAAATATTTTTGTATATCAATTATTTCAATATTATATGACTACTAAAAATTACAGAGCATTCGAAAAAATAATACGTGTACATTCAGAAAGTACCTAAGCAGTAATCATAATCAAGACGCTAGAAAATAAAATATTCAATCTTAAATAGACAAATCTGTCTATTAAAAGATTATTAATTTGTAAAATATGATTACATAATATTCTATTATAAACTTTAATCTTTATTTCAACTTTTTTTTATTAGTTAAACAAAATAAAATTGACTCTGCCAGCAAAGATTTATTTATAATATTGAAAATAGAATAAGTAGATTATGCAACTTAAGAAGAAAAACACGACTTTCAATTTCGCCTGCAGCAACTAATCATAAAAACATCGTCTTCGTTTTTGTAAGTAAATTAAAACAAAGATCTTCGCTGGCTGGAACGTTTATATCAATCCGTTGAGGAGTACATGAAAATAAGACAAATTGAATGCCGGCTTTGTTAGAGGACAAAAGCCGTATTAATATCACTTAAGCGTGTGTAATGTGTCGTCACTTATTGAGAGCAATTCACGTGGCACTGACCGAAATTTACGAGGTCAAAATGACGTTCAGTCTGTTGCCAAGTGATCAGGCTCAGGGACACTACAACAAAAGTACTCGGAAATAACGTTTACCTTTCATCATCATCTGTCTAGCCTTTTCTCAACTATTTTAGGGTCGGCTTCCAGTCTAACGGGATGCAGCTGAATACCAGTATTTTACATGGAGCAACTGCGTACCTGCGTAGCACGAAAGTCTGATAACCATTCTAGCCAAGTATTATATAACCCAGTCAGTGGGTAATAAAATACTTGGCTAGAATGGTTATCAGACTTTCGTGCTTCTGACAACCCGTAATGATTGCCAATATCCACGTAAGACAACCGGGACCAACAGCTTAACATGCTTTCCGAGGCACGAAACGATGCCAGTGGTGTGTAAGATAAACTTGGAAAGTACATACCTATGAATTGAAAAATACTAAGTACTTGCCCGGATTCAAACCCTCATACATGAGAGGCGGGCGCCTTAACCACTAGGCCATCACGATATTAAACAAATAACGTTTACTTTTCTTGAATCTAAATAGGCCAAACATGAGAGAGTAAGGTACTTGACAGTGGCCATGACAAAACTCCCTATGCAATTTAGCAGCAAAACAAAGCTTACACAGAGCGTCAGAGCTCAGATTAAATAGATTAGATCAGCTAATTGAGAACGCGCTGAGCAGAACAAAGCGAGCACTTTGTTTCATTTGATACACAACGAATCGCTCGCTCGACGATATTGGAGATCAACTATGTATTTCGCGCTACATTTGTGATTGCTACACCGATTAACTGTGAACGCCACCAATGAAATAATACGCATCGCCAACACTCCACCGCTAACAGTTAGCCGTACGTACGCAACCTAATAACTATTACAGTCGCGTTCCAAATAATGACGCACTGTTTATACTAACAACGGATCGCAACTCATTTCCCTCAATCGGGTCGTTTCCCGGAACATACAATCTTCCCTTTTATTACTTCCCAGGTGTTTACTATTTAATTTTATTACGTATCGAGACCGATATATTAAAGTTTCAATGTATGTGGACAACTCCATTGAATGTTAATGCGGTTGCGGCGCTCAGCAACGACAATATTGTTTTATGGGACAACCAACCGAGTGTTTCCACAACGCCATGTTTTGATTGCTCTGTAAATCACACACACGCGGAACTATTGTGGCCGACAAATGCAGATGAACATTTTTGACTAACGACACAAAATGTCATAACGGAGTAAAGAGTCTGTTAACATGCGAACTTCAAAAAGGATTTTTTATGAAGCATTGAGATCCTGACTGCCTCGTTGGTCTAGTGGTCGTAAAGCGCGACTGCTGAGCACGAGGTCTTGGGTTCGATTCCCAGGTCGGGCAAAGTGTCATTGGGATTTTCCGTCAGGAATTTCTCAGTAGCAGCCTCGGAGTCTTGATTTGTGCCCGGTTGATGGCAATAGGCCCGCCCCCTATTACATGGGACTTAAAAACATAACTGGCGAAATGTGGGTGTACTAATGGGTACACCTCTGCCTAACCCTTTGGGGATTACAGGCGTGATGTTATGTATGTTATGAGATCCTAACTTTTATTTCGAAAATAATTTGTATTGCGAATTTAACAATACAGGCACACTCTTTTTATCAGTGATGTGAGATTTAGGAGTTAACCAAATCGACCTTATTACGGACCGTTCTCATGTGAAAAAGTTGAATGGAAGAATGCCTTTCCACTCACCCGGAACGCATCTTGACATTCATTTAATTTCGCATTTCCCTCGCAATTCCAAGCCCTTTCACACCGGACAGCTAATTTGTACGGAAACTGTTTTGAAATTGGAACTTTAGTTTCTTTTTTACATTCTGCCAAGAATTTTAAATTTAGAATTTCATAACGATAATTTTATTTTCTTAATCTTGTTTCCTTTATTTAGAGAAGTTTTTTAAAAACGTTCGCATTTATATTCTTATTTATTTTAAAACCTACACTAGAGTATAATAAATGAACAATTCAATTAAAACGTAAAGTAACGTAAGTTTAATTCAAGTTCTCGTTCCCCAGCATATTGAAGCGAACTGCGTTAGTTAAGGCAATTTACGATACAACAAGTTTTAGCAAACTTCTTAGCTGCACTCTAACCAAGAACGTACGGTTAATTATTGCTATACGACCTATTTCTATGAACTATTTAATCATATATTCACTTATATTCAACTTTGTTTTTCATAACATAACATAACATAACATCACGCCTGTAATCCTCGAAGGGTTAGGCAGAGGTATACCTATTAGTACACCCGCATTTCCCCAGTTATGTTTTTAATCCCATGTAATAGGGGGCGAGCCTATTGCCATCAACCGGGCACAAATCCAGATTCCGAGGCTGCTACTGAGAAATTCCTGATGGAAAAACCCAATAACACTTTGCCCGACCTGGAAATCGAACCCAAGACCTCATGCACAGCAGTCGCGCTTGCGACCACTAGACCAACGAGGCATTCCCATTCATATAAATTTTAACTCGGCTTTTAAAAATATACCCCTTTTCTATACTCTTGAACTTACCTACACATCGAGCCACCGTGCTTTTCTAAGTCAAATATTTAAACAATGATGAGTCAAATAAAAAATTATATTCAATTCTGAAGCTGACATACTGGCCATCACATTGGCGTTATCATTAACCTAATTTGAATTCTCATAAAATTAAAAAAAAACCTGTCTTATCAACCTATAAGTCATTTCAGTAACTTGATTACATAATGAGATGGTTCATGACATGAAAAACACATATGTTATGTATTTTAATTTTATTTCGATTACAAACATCATCTGCCTATATTTTCCCAACTATGTTGAGGTCGGTTTCCAGTCTAACCGGGTGCAACTGAATACCAGTATTTTACATTATTATTAGTATTTACCAGTATTTCAATTACAGACATATATTAAGGTAAAATTATAAGTAGGTAACACGTACGTGTAATATTCTTCAAACACGTGAAAATTAACTTTGTTTAACGTAACATTTTTCCTTGTTTGTTTCATACTCGTTTCTTTTTATTAAAACGGCATATCAAATAAAACGTGTTTCATAATACGATATTTACATCAGAAATCATTTTGTTTAGTAGCAATTATGTAAATAGTTTGAATCTCTCAATGGGCCGTAACAATTAAATTTTATCGGCCATTTTAAATAAAGCCTGAACCATTTGAAGGACAATATATTTAACAATATCCGCTTAATTGATTGTCCAAAATGCGTGTTAACAAAATAGGCGATAGGTATTTATTATTTAATGATTCATTGTCATATATTTTACAATAGATAAAATTAAATATTACCTAAACCGGCTGGTCTCCTTTTAATAGAATAGTTAATACTAGTCTCCTTATTTTCGTAGTTTGATTGTTTAATAAAATACAAAAAGAAAATAAATGAAAAAATGAATGAATGAAAAACACAATTGTTCACGTGACCTTAGAACAGGTTTTGAAAAAAAAACTCAGTTTAAGCACCGCAGTCTTCTACAAAATAGACACATAATAATAGTATCTGTAAGGAGCTGAAGAAGTCATTTAATGATGTTTCATTATTAAAAAAAGACTAACTTATAATTTTATTAAATATATACTGTAATTTGTGATAAGAAACTACTGCCTCGTTGGTCTAGTGGTCGCAAGCGCGACTGCTGTGCATGAGGTCTTGGGTTCGATTCCCAGGTCCGGCAAAGTGTTGTTGGGTTTTTTCCATCAGGAATTTCTCAGTAGCAGCCTCGGAGTCTGGATTTGTGCCCGGTTGTTGGCAATAGGCTCGCCCCCTATTACATGGGACTAAAACATAACTGGCGAAATGTGGGTGTACTAATGGGTACACCTCTGCCTAACTCTTCGGGGATTACAGGCGTGATGTTATGTGTTGTGATAAGAAAATCTATTCTATTTTATTGTACATCACTCCTAATTACATTAAAATACGCAAATACGCGCCAAAATGTCATGTTACGGACTCCAGCCCGTTATCCCATACAATACTACATTAAAATAAACATATCCCTTATTAAAAGTTGTATTACTTTCGCTCCCATACAGAAGTTGTTAGCGAGTGTAAGAATATGTACCAGGCAGTTATAAATTGCAAGGTTTAACGGAAAAACTTTGTTATCGCCGGTCGCCTACCACGTACCGCGAGTCGATTTACCTCCTCGAGATAACGAGTTCCGTACTACCCTGGTACCGACCTGTTGGGGGATATTTTTTAATTTTCTAATCAATATGCGGGGAAAAAAGCTTAATTTTCGTCGGAGACAACACCTTTTGTGGTGAACTTTCCCTATAGGCCGATAGGACGGACAAACTTGAAACTTGGAGGAAGATATACGAAAACAATGGCGGAGATTGGTAGATTAGCTGATGGAGGGATATTAAGTAACCTCGGCAAAGTTATAATTTTTGGATCATACCCGTTTTAAGACTTCGGGGAGCGGAGCCTTTAAATTTTACATTTTTGGGGGAAAGTTTGACAGCGATCAAATAAGAGTTAGCACTTCATTTTCACTGAAGAATATCTATGAGTTAAACGAAAAAGAAATATATTCCAAATACAATAAAGTTCGCAAGTATAATAAATGTATGTATAAAATTATACTATTATGAAACTTGCTCGTGCCATAGCAAATAGGTAATAACTACGTATGTAAATAAAAGCTATCTGAATAACTAAAACCTACTCATAAAGTGCAATTTCTCTCTAACGTAAACAAACACGAGAACACTCACTAGCAATCACATGTTTATCTAAGAATACACTTAGATACTACCACATGACGTCACGAACCTACAGGGTGTAGGTAGTTTAACAAAACATGATTTTTCCCCTAGAGGCCGTCAGTCAACAAAATCAACTTATGTAAGTCGAGTGCGGAAATATTTTATTCGTACTTGTGTGGGTAACCGCCCTTCCGCCGCGCCGGTAAAATCCATGGCGTTTGCAATATTTAATAAAACAACTTTTTGTTTATTTTAACAATGCCTTACAGGTATATATAATATATATGGGCCTCTAGGTTGTGAAGCCACTTTTTATCTCAAAATGATGATCAGTGTATTAATTAATTATTAATCTTGAACTATTTTACGATGAAAGAATTTACAAGTCCAATTTTATTATTTGACACTCAAATGTCATTTAGATTTTGATGTAGGTACAATATCAAAAAGTTTTTATTGAAGTTTTAAAAAGGTTGTAAAAATGAAAGCCAAAAGTGTCCGCCACAAGCGTTTTAATTAATCAAACTATTAAGAAGACCCGTTTCGTGCGATTTTATATCATTTTATTTTTAATAATTTAAAATCCTACTAATACCTGCTCGCACCACAAACCAAATACATTAAGCGTCAAATAAATTGAAATATTTGAACATGAGTTCAAATAGTCAAATGCAAAAAAAAAGTAGGACACTTGACACATTTCTATAGCAATTTCCTCGTTGAGTTCTATTTCAATATATTTAAAGTATGATCATAAAGACTTGCACATGCGCAATTTAACTTAAGCATACTTTAATAATAAATTGATCAATAGTCTACGAGAAAATTGCTTTTGAATGTTGCCTAGTGTCCAAATTTTTTTGCACGTGAATGTTGTGATCATATTTTTTAATTGAGACAAGCTCGCCACACTCCTCTCGTCTACTACAACTTCTGAAATGCACAATCAACATTGGAGACCACCAGAAAAGCGCAAAGGCAATAAAACTCGACGAGTCCCGAAGAAACTGTCTTGTGAGTAAAGAATAACGGAGGAGTAAAAAAAATTATAATTTCCACTTGTGGTTGTGTTATGGATTGTGTAAAGAATGATATGAAAGAAAAGGGAGTCAATGATTGCATGACGGCTGACAGGACGGAGTGGTAGAAGAAAACGTGTTGCGCCGACCATAAGTAACATGGGACAAGGGTGAGGAAGATGATGATGAATATGATAGTTAGTTTTAGCGTTAACTGTAATTTGTGAAATGCGGTGAAAGCGGTCCACAATATCATCACTACTGATATCAAAATCTGTTAGTTCTACTAGTGCACGACCATATTACCTCGGAACCTCATTTCCTAGTGCCCAATTATGAAACCACATATCTAATGTAACATGATTAGACCTGTGACTCATAGGTACGTAACTTGCCGATTAAAGGTTAGGTACAGTCAACAAACGAGATAAGGAACCAGTGTCGTGTATTTATTTATTTAGTTTTATGCAACGAAAAGTACAAAGGCGGGCCAACCAAAGATGGTGAAGAGATAACTTAACATTTACAAATTATTGTACGAGCGTAGAACTACAAATTTAAAAATAATAAAATGTCGAAATAATTACTTAAAGACAGACAAATTTACACAAAGTACCAAAATAATACCAATAGCATAACACACATAACATCACGTCTGTAATCCCCGAAGGGTTAGGCAGAGGTGTACCCATTAGTACACCCACATTTCGCCAGTTATGTTTTAGTCCTATGTAATAGGGGGCGAGCCTATTGCCATCAACCGGGCACAAATCCAGACTCCGAGGCTGCTACTGAGAAATTTCTGATAGAAAAACCCAATAACACTTTGCACGACCTGGGAATCGAACCCAAGACCTCATGCTCAGCAGTCGTGCTTTGCGACCAACGAGTCAGTCCATAGGCAGTCAATAGGTATCTACTAATATGTGGATACTATAGTATGAGAAAATCTATTTACATCTATAAGTACATATAAAATTCATATCTTATAAAAATAATAGAACGGAAGATAATTTTAATTTACCTAAGAACTGTTAATGTTATTAATTAAAATTAAATTGTAAACATCCGTCGGTTTCTAAGAAAACTTTAGCTTTATCGTACGACTTTGTTTACTTATCTCTTTTGTTAACTCCACATACAACAAACATTGAAATTAGCTGTTTAACAACCATCATACCTTTTCTTGAACAAATCACTAACAAATTTAGTAAGTATTATGCAAAAAAATCATTTTTCCAAAAAAGCTAACCTTTTTTAGAACCTTGAAAAGAGACAAAGTAAAAATAAGTTTAATTTCGGAAAGCGGTTTCTGTTTCCTCTGTTTTTTTTTTAATAAATCAATCCACATAATGATGAAAACAATAAACAAACCTACACAAAAAAAAACTCGAAACAGTGGAACATACCAAATACAAATATTGTTACATGTACTGATAAAATAAATATCTCTTTACTAGTTTGTGTCGGCTATATCAGTTAATTAACTATAGACTTTAGAATTTCCGTCTTTAGAGTCAAAGTTGCCTGTCACAGTAAGTTAAATATTCTAGAGTTATTACACCAGAATTTTACGACTTCAAAACTTGTTGATTCTATAAACTCGGAAGATCGTCAAAAAACTTCTTCCAATTTATAACAAGCCGTCAGCCCAGTCGACTAGTTGCCAACTTTACACCAAACACAATTTGTCTAACCGTAGACTGCTCTCAGTTTACCTTCATTTGGACTGTTTTTGTACTTAACTGACTTTTAATTAACTAAACGGTAAGTGCCGGCTTCCAACTTGGCACTTGTCAGAACCAGAAAGTTTCAAATGTCTAGCATAAATAATAGCATTAAATATGTCGGATATTCAAGAATGCAATGAGTATTTAAATGTTAGAGTTGTTAGCTAAATTAAATTCTCTCGATTCGAACCTTCTCTGCTTACCAAACAGCCGAATACACAGTTAACGAATTGATTAAAGCTGTGCGTATTTAATCTGGCTTCGTTTAAGCGGTGATTAAGTTTTATGTTAAGAAAAGTGCGGCTAACTGCCTTATCTTGGTTTTGAAAGACTTGAGTTTGTGATAGTTCTTTTGAAACTTTTGATCTTAGGTTTAAAACTTAAGGTCTCATAATTTTTTATCTTTTATCGGTAAACCGTTTTTTATGCAGCAGTTTGGGAATCTGAAAATAATAGAATATAATTATATAAAATAGAATTTAATTTCTTATCATCATCATCGTCATCATCAAGTTTATCTTGGACATCACTGGCATCGGTGAAAGAAAACATCGTGAGGAAACCTGGACTTACTGTTCCACTCATTAAACTATGTCAGAAGCCCTTCAGGCGGTTTAGAAGCTCTGACAATAGGGTGTGTAGGGTCGTAAGACCTAACAGCCCACACGATAAAGAAGAAAATCATCACATCAGCCAAACGACGTCCGCTGCTGAACATAGGCATCCCCTAAAGATGACTGGTCGTGCGCATAACACGTGCACCCAAGGGAAGAATTAACTAGTGATTTAGATGCTAGGGCTCTCGCAATTAGTTTCCTTATCATCTAGTTATAATCCTGTAATATACTAGTTTCTATGGATTATAAACATTGAAAAGACTTAACTAAACCTTGTAGAAACCTGTCGTGTTACCCTTAATCCGCTTATTTGAAAATACCAGTTCAGGTCGCGGTCTAAAAAAAATAGAACTAAACACCAAAGCACCAAATTATTTTAAAAAATGAAACACGACTAAACCGCTCGTCCCGAAATTCCTGTGAAATAACAGGTGCTCGTAAGTATTAGCAAAACGGCGATTAATATAAAAGGAGTTCCGCACATAAACACATCAGTGGTGTGGTGCCAAGAATCCCAAGCGTATACTTAGCGAGAGCCGGCCAGCGCCAGCCGCACGATACACGAGACTGGAGGGCAGGAGACAGGTGTATCAGAAGTATTAATCTAAGGGTGGTATCGCATTAGCTGCCGTCAAGCGATGGCGTTTGAACGAGGTTAGAACTGTTATCCGTCGCTTAACACATTCTCAGCGCTTGCCTTTTTATAATGCGCACAGCAATGAGGTGGAACTCTCTACCTGCATCTGTATTACAGAACGCATTCGACCCTAATCTTTTCTTTAAATAATAATAATAATCATTTTATTTTCAGGCAACTGAGGCCCATAGAAATAATACACAAAATAATCTTATATAAATAAACTAATACATAATAAAAGTCTTAATTAATTATTAAATAACTAAACAAAGCGAACAGGCTTCTCCTGGATAAGCTCGCTCCATCTTAGACTTTGTCTCTGTCACCTAGAAATTTTTAGATCTTATGCAAAAAAGTTATAGCTATAGGCCTACTAAATACATAAAATAAATAAATAAACATTTGGTCATATTTTATGGTATATTTGGGGTCATATCAGGTCATGGACAGAAACTGGTAATTAAATATTTAGAGAAATTAGAACTCAGTGTAAGCACTACCTTGCCTGGGTACTTTGTTCATAAGCGTAATGCTGTAATGCTATACTGTTACTATAATTCCACCGTCTGTCTCTTAGACATGACTTACAAGTTGCATCACAAAGCGTCCGGAAACATCCGGCTGTCGAGCATTCAACAAGATGATTGACAGTGTTGTATCTTGAACCAGCAGGAAATTACTACTTGAGGAAGACATTGCGTTTACAATGATAATGATTTAGTATAAGTACTAGTAATTTTGAGTTGAGTGAAGCTGTGTTCACTGTTATCTTGCAATTAGTCTAGTACCATATTGCCCGCGTTCTAATAACTGTACATTAACTTTAAGCCTTATGTAACATCTTTTACGACACATTATGGGATGCAAATATTAGAATATGAATATGAATTAAATGCAAAAACATACGCAACACAACATAGCGGTTAATAGTATCAGTGCCAGTTACATTTGGGCAACGACCCAAACGCAAACATCCTACTAAATATTGGAATCAGTTTTATCGTTTGGCACATTATTATGTAAACTATTCTCATAATTTCATACTGAATTTTAAGTGCCCCGTTAGCCGCAAGTGTTACTGCTAAGCGTGAGGTCCTAGTTTCGATTCCCAGGCCGGGCAAAACAGTTATTGGAATAAGTTAACAGTTCTATGAGGAATTTCTCAGTTGCAGCTCGGAGTTTGGAAATTGGTGGTGTGACACCCCCGTGCCTCGGAAAGCACGTAAAGCCGTTGGTCCTGCGCCTGATCTCTACCCGGTCGTGTCGGATTCCCGTCCCATCGGATTATGAGAGTGAGGGAAAAGAGAGTGCAGCTGTGTTTGCGCACACACTTGTGCACTATAATATCCCCTGTGTAATAATAATAATATGGCTGGTCTCAATTCAGATTGGCCGCTGTGACCAAAAACGGTCTGGAGAATATTATTACTTAATTTAACCCTGGTCATCGACCTTCTGTTAGAAACTCGTGTAGAAAATAACTAAAGAAAAACATAAGAACACTGAATAAATAGTAATCTTTGAAAGTGAGTACCAATTCATAGAAATTAATTTTCAGTGGCCTATTGCAATAAGCCGATCGCCTACGGCGTAGCGCCGTAGCAATCGAAGCTACGAATATTCGTAGCGGCGTAGGCGAGGTCTGTTTCTAAGAATTTAATGTTCATAACCAATAACGTTTAGTTAGGGTAATCTGTCCTTCATCTTCAACCTTTGTTCAAATGGAAATCTAGATTATATTTTGCAGTGTTTGAGGAATTCATTAATTTCGGAATCCTGTTTACTATACTACTATCTTCTGCCCGCGACTTTGTCCGCGTAAATATCAGATCCCTTAGGAGGTGAATTTTGGAAAATCCATTCTTAGTAGATTATAATCTACCTCCCTGCCAAATTTCATCAATACTCTAAGCTGTTTTTGATATTTCGGGATGAGTGAGTTTGTGACATTTCGCTTTATATATTTAGATAGATTAGATGAAAGAGAAAATGTTAAATAGTAATTACACGAAGTTAGTTAGTACTGGACGTACCTACCGCGCACATTATCATGTTCCTCAACAATATGACGAAAGCAAGTGCGCTCTACTATGTTTAATGTAATTTAAACTTTTCAACGTTTCTGACGTGCTAAGCTGCACTTCTGTCCTCACATGCACATGTTCTCACCAAGCCTTCGGTATGTTTACACCGCACACACACACACAAACATCCAACGGATGAATTTCGAGTTCCAACACAGGTTTACATTGTACAATGAAGATTTATTTGTATTACTGTGTTCAAGTATAACTTTGAGAATGAATCGGGAATTTGTATATGTATAAGAATAAGTAATGAGGCTTCACGCTTTTGTGTCGGGTTTTGAAGTTAAATAAGTTTGAAGCTTAATAAATTCGTTATTAAAATATTTTTATCAGAATACATGATGAAAACATTAAGGTACTGTGGTTAATTTTACAATAAAAAATATACATAAAAAAATATTTTTAACAAATGAGAATACAATAAATTTACATCTGAAAACATTATTTCGAACGTATCTTATATGACTACAGATGAAAATGCTACAAAGCTGTAATACCCGCTATCGACGGGCAATGCGGCGCAGAAACAAAAATAATATTTCCACATGGCAGATTAAAAACATGCATTTTTAACGAACTTTTGTCGGCGCCTGAATATTATTTTAATCGGAAACAGAACTTTTAATTAACGCGGACACACTTTGTGTAACATAATCTGCAAAAAAGCAGATTAAAATTCTGTGAAGGATTGCAATGATGATGCAGGTTCGTGTCTTCTCAGTATGAGAAGAGAAATGGAAATGTATCAATTGTCGTAAGAGAAGAAGCCGGAATAAAAATTGCCAAATTATTTGTGTAATTAAAATAATAGTATATAGGGTGACTGGTAATTAGTAACTGATATTTAATTTATGTTTTACAAGCAAAACTATTCAACTTTTACCAAGCATTTCTTTTCGAGTCGATGATTTAAGAAAATCCTTTTTTTCTATATTTTTTGTTTCCAGTAGGTAGCCACGTTTATCGCGGCATCAGTAGTGCGAAGGATCTGGTACACTTGCGCGAAAGACATTTCCGCGCCAGACACTTGCGCGAGTCCCTTTGCGCGCCAAGACACATGCGCGAATGGACGTTTGCGCGCCTAGACCTTTCCGCGAACAGACACTTGCGCGAATGGACATTTCCGCGCCAAGACACTTCCGCGAGTCCCTTTGCGCGCTGGCCACTTGCGCGAAAGACACTTCCGCGACAGACATATGCGCGCCTATACTTGCGCGATAGATACTTCCGCGAAATATGCGCGAAGTATATTTTTATAAAGGACAATGGGCAAAATTCTTGAATTAGGGTTCCGTTACTTTTTTTACAAAATATGCGTCATGGGTGTCGTGTCCATGGTTTTCGAGGGTGCTGATGACGAAAATGAGGTCTAAAAGAAAATCCAAGATGGCGGCCGGAAAAAATTCCAAGATATCTTTCATGGGTGTCGTGTCCATGGTTTTCGGGGGTGCTAATGACGAAAACGGTGTCAAAATGAAAATCCAAGATGGCAGCCGGAAAATTTTCCAAGATATGCTTCATGGGTGTCGTGTCCATGGTTTTCGGGGGTGCTGATGACGAAAATGAGGTCTAAAAGAAAATCCTAGATAGCGGGCGGAAAAATTTCCAAGATATGCTTCATGGGTGTCGTGTCCATGGTTTTCGGGGGTGCTAATGACGAAAATGGTGTCAAAATGAAAATCCAAGATGGCGGCCGGAAAATTTTCCAAGATATGCTTCATGGGTGTCGTGTCCATGGTTTTCGGGGGTGCTGATGACGAAAATGAGGTCAAAATGAAAATCCAAGATGGCGGCCGGAAAAATTTCCAAGATATGCTTCATGGGTGTCGTGTCCATGGTTTTCGGGGGTGCTAATGATGAAAATGGTTTCAAAATGAAAATCCAAGATGGCGGCCGGAAAATTTTCCAAGATATGCTTCATGGGTGTCGTGTCCATGGTTTTCGGGGGTGCTGATACGAAAATGAGGTCAAAATGAAAATCCTAGATGTTGGCCAGAAAATTTTCCAAGATATGCTTCATGGGTGTCGTGTCCATGGTTTTCGGGGGTGCTGATGACGAAAATAAGGTCTAAAAGAAAATCCAAGATGGCGGCCGGAAAATTTTCCAAGACATGCTTCATGGGTGTCGTGTCCATGGTTTTCAGGGGTGCTGATGACGAAAATGAGGTCAAAATGAAAATCCAAGATGGCGGCCGGAAACTTTTTCAAGATATGCTTCATGGGTGTCGTGTCCATGGTTTTCGGGGGTGCTGATGACCTGCTGATGGCAAGCCGGCCGATCACCGGGCAGGAGGCAAGGCCTGCGCCCCACCCGCCAAGGCCAGCGGTAGAGGTAGGCCCTCCGCTGCCGCCGCCACTGTCGCCGCCGTCGCCGCCGCTAGGGCGATTCCGCCCTCGAGGAGGGCCCTGGAGGGGGATGTAATGGAGGGCTAGTCACGGCCCCATTGCGCCTCCTCCAGGCCAATATCAACCACTGCGCCGCCCCTCAGGATCTCTTGGTCCAGAGCATGGCGCAGTGGCTGATCAACATCGCGGTGGTCGCCGAGCCGTACTTTGTCCCACCCAGGGATGACTGGGTGGCGGACCTCGACGGCTCGGTGGTCATAATCGCGTCGGCTGCCGCCGGTACCCCGTCTCTCGAGAGCGTCAAGAGAGGACGGGGCTGTGTGGCAGCACGGTTCGGGGAGATCGCCGTGGTAGGCGTTTACTTCTCCCCGAACCGAACTCTCGCCGAGTTCCACGTCTCCCTTAGGGAGCTAGGAGTCGTCGTCGCCGGGTTCGGTTCCCTCCCTGTGTTGGTCCTCAGGGACTTCAATGCCAAGAACGTGACTTGGGGTTCCCGGTACACGGACCATGCACGGGGCAAGATGGTGGAGGACTGGGCTCTGGAGACAGGCCTGGTCATCCTGAACCGGGGTTCTGTCCCCACGTGTGTACGGATGCGGGGCGAGTCGGTGGTGGACATCTCGTTCGCCAGCCTCGCTCTGTCGCCACGTGTCGTTGACTGGCGCGTAGAGGAGGGGGTGGAGACATATTCCGACCACCGGTACATCCGGTTCGACGTCTCCGCCCAGATCCCAGATACGCCGGTCCGACAGACCCCGAGTGGTCCGCGATGGGCGCTGAAGCAGCCGGACCGGGAGCTCTTCCTGGAAGCCTCGTTCGTGCAGGCCTGGGTGTCGTCATCAGACAGGCCTGCCGACGTCAACGACGAGGCGGAGTGGTTCCAGAAGGCCATGTCCGTGATCTGCGACATGGCAATGCCCCGGGCCCGGCCAGGAAGCGCCCGGCGTCAGGTGTACTGGTGGTCGCGCGAGATAACGGCACTACGCGAGGCGGTGCCGCATCCGACCCGCCTCGTCGGGCACCTGGGGAGATCCGGGCCGGACCTTGCGGAGAGCCAGTTAAGCTTCCGCAGGGGGCGCTCCACGGTGGACGCCATCATGCGCGTGAGGGCCCTCACGAAGGGGGAAGCAGTATCCCGGGGCAGGGTCGTCTTGGCGGTGTCTCTCGACATCTCCAATGCCTTCAACACCCTGGCCTGGAGTTGCATCAGGGAGGCACTCCGGTATCACCGGATGCCGACCTACCTTCGTCGTGTTGTCGAGGACTATCTGACGGATAGGGCCGTCATCTACCCCGGCCAACGGGGAGAGTGGAACCGGCGAGAGATGTCGTGCGGTGTCCCACAGGGATCGGTCCTGGGACCGCTTCTGGACACGACTGGGACATTGGATACGACTGGGTGCTGCGCGCCGACCTCCCTGACGGCGTCAGCGTAGTCTGCTACGCTGACGACATGCTCGTCCTGGCACAGGGAGAGTCGCACCAGGCGGCGGCCGACCTAGCGACGCGAGGGGTTGCGACAGTCGTCGAAAGAATCCGGCAATTGGGACTCGAGGTGGCATTGCACAAATCCGAGGCCATGTGCTTTCATGGTCTTCGGAACGCGCCACCGTCGGGTTCCCAAATAACGGTGGGAGGGGTTCACATCGGCGTCGAGGCGACGATGAAGTATCTGGGTCTCGTCCTCGACAGCCGGTGGAGCTTCAAGGAGCACTTCCGACGTCTGGCTCCGCGATTGGACAGGGCTGGGGCTGCTTTTTGGCGGCTCCTGCCCAACCTCGGGGGACCAGGCGCCTCCTACCGAAGGCTTTACGCCGGAGTCGTGCGGTCCATGGCCCTCTACGGGGCCCCTACCATCAGGCGGCGGCCACCAGCCAAGTTGGTGGCATGCCAGAGGGTCATGGCCATCCGGATGATCCGGGGATATCGCACGGTCTCCGGCGAAGCGGCAAGCCTCCTTGCCGGATTGCCGCCGTGGGATCTGGAGGCAACAGTCCTCCAGCGCGTCTACGAGTGGCGTGTGGACGCGCAGCGCCGGGGTGAAACCCCGTTGCCGCGGCAAATCGTGCACTGCGGAGTGAGCTCCGGTGCGATCTCATGGCGGGATGGGAGATGCGACTGTCGCAACCCAAGTTCGGGCACGCCGCAATCGCGGCGATAAGACCCCTCTTTGAGGTGTGGCTGGAGAGGCGCTACGGCGTCCTCACCTACCGCCTGACGCAGGTCCTCACCGGACACGGTTGTTTCGGGAGGTTCCTGTGTCGGATAGGGCGGGAGGAAACGCCCGGGTGTCACCACTGTGTGGATCGCCCGGAGGACACGGTGGAGCATACGGTGCAGGACTGCTCCGCTTGGGCAGAGCACCGCCGTGCCCTCACGGAGGTGATAGGCGGCGGCAACCTCTCGCGTCCGGACCTGGTTCAGGCCATGCTCCGGGGCGAGAGGGAATGGGATGCAGTCACCTCCTTCTGCGAAGCAGTAATGCTAGCGAAGGAGGAGGCGGGCCGCGTGACGGAGAGAACCACCTCACGCCCCAGCCGCCGCGGGAGACGCCCAGGGCGTGTCGCGAGGCGACATCCGGCCACCGTAGGCGCGGGCTTGCGGACGGCGAGTAATGGGTAGCTCGCCGTCCGATCAAGGACCAAGCCCGGGTCGACGGCGCGTTCTGTTCGCGCGCGCCTCAAAGAGCTGTCAGCACAGGGACGGGGCCCCCAACGGAGCCAACGCCTGCCGGGGTTGCAGGGCAACAGAAGGAACAGGGTGGTTTTTTAGTCAGTAAAAGTCTGACAGTCCTTCGTCAGTCGGAGTCATTTGATGATTTTTACCACCTCAAAAAAGAAAAAAAAAAAAAGCATTGCTGACATCACACTCTTGGTTATTTTCCATCTTCTTCAAATAAAACACTTTTTACAAGGACGACAGTATAAATATTTCGTTGCGGGACCCAAGACAGTAAATCGTTTCTCTGGGACTCGTCGAGCTTCATTGCCTCGACGCTTTTCTGGTGGCCTCTACTGTTGATTCTGGCTTTCAGGAGTTGCAGTGGGTGGGAACAGTGTGGCGGGCTTGTCCCAAAAAAAAAAAAAAAAAAAAAAAAAAAAAAAAAAAAAAAAAACAAAAAAGTATAAATATGACTCACAGAGATGTGTTCCGTCCGACGGCTCGTGCGCAACTGAGCCGCTCTGTGGCTGTCGCCTTTATTTATAGACACTAACCACGTGCTCGGCGCACGTGTTACAATCTTTTGGAGTAAATAAACTGATAATTAATTGAACCATACAATTATAATTAATTAATCATCTTCAAAAAAAAAAAAACCAAAAAAAAAAAAAACAAAAAAAAAAAACAAAAAAAGAAGAAATATGACTCACAGAGATGTGTTCCGTCCGACGGCTCGTGCGCAACTGAGCCGCTCTGTGGCTGTCGCCTGTATTTATAGACACTAACCACGTGCTCGGCGCACGTGTTTGAGTTTTTAGGTTAGGATTCTAACTTTGTAAATAAATGATTATTTTTACAATCTTTTGGAGTAATTAAACTGATAATTAATTGAACCGTACAATTATAATTAATTAATCATCAATAATAATTAATTAACCCTCAAAATAAATAACATTAACATAATTTGTGTTTTTAAACAATTAAGTAATTCGTGATCATAATTGTAATCAACTCTTAATCTAATTATTCGTTGATGTAGCTGCATCTTATATAGTTGACGAGGTTCTTTAAATAATGCACTTGCGCCGATACACATGATTACCATAATTTTGTTTTGAGCTCTATCTAGTAACGAAGATTTTGTATAAGTTGGTAATTACAATATTTGTTAAGTTACATGTTAAGACATTTTGTATATTGGTATTGTATTGACTGCCTCGTGGGTCTAGTGGTCGCAAGCGCGACTGCTGTGCATGAGGTCTTGGGTTCGATTCCCAGGTCGGGCAAAGTGTTATTGGGTTTTTCCATCAGGAATTTCTCAGTAGCAGCCTCGGAGTCTAGATTTGTGCCCGGTTGATGGCAATAGGCTCGCCCCCTATTACATGGGACTAACAAAACATAACTGGCGAAATGTGGGTGTACTAATGGGAACACCTCTGCCTAACCCTTCGGGGATTACAGGTGTGATGTTATGTCTTATGTTATGTATATTGGTACTGATGGTTAGTAATTAATATGGCATATTTAATTACTTTTTTAAATATTGTGGGTTGACTTTGTTTGGCAAATCTAAGTTCCATTAAAAGGTTTTCGCCTTTATTTAATTAGGAACATAATAAACAGCTGTGTTTATATTAACAATAATAAATCTGGGATCTGGTACACTTGCGCGAAAGACATTTCCGCGCCAGACACTTGCGCGAGTCCCTTTGCGCGCCAAGACACATGCGCGAATGGACTTTTGTGCGCCTAGACCTTTCCGCGAACAGACACTTGCGCGAATGGACATTTCCGCGCCAAGACACTTCCGCGAGTCCCTTTGCGCGCTGGCCACTTGCGCGAAAGACACTTCCGCGACAGACATATGCGCGCCTATACTTGCGCGATAGATACTTCCGCGAAATATGCGCGAAGTATATTTTTATAAAGGACAATGGGCAAAATTCTTGAATTAGGGTTCCGTTACTTTTTTTACAAAATATGCTTCATGGGTGTCGTATCAATGGTTTTGAGGGGTGCTGATGACGAATATGAGGTCAAAATGAAAATCCAAGATGGCGGCTGGAAAATTTTCCAAGATATTTCTTCCGGCCGCCATCTTGGATTTTCATTTTGACCTCATTTTCGTCATCAGCACCCCCGAAAACCATGGACACGACACCCATGAAGCATATCTTGGAAAATTTTCCGGCCGCCATCTTGGATTTTCATTTTGACACCGTTTTCGTCATCAGCACCCCCGAAAACCATGGACACGACACCCATGAAGCATATCTTGGAAAATTTTCCGGCCGCCATCTTGGATTTTCATTTTGACCTCATTTTCGTCATCAGCACCCCCGAAAACCATGGACACGACACCCATGAAGCATATCTTGGAAAATTTTCCGGCCGCCATCTTGGATTTTCTTTTAGGCCTCATTTTCGTCATCAGCACCCCCGAAAACCACGGACACGACACCCATAAAGCATATCTTGGAAAATTTTCCGGCCGCCATCTTGAATTTCATTTTGACCTCATTTTCGTCATCAGCACCCCCGAAAACCATGGACACGACACCCATGAAGCATATCTTGGAAATTTTTCCGGCCGCCATCTTGGATTTTCTTTTAGACCTCATTTTCGTCATCAGCACCCTCAAAAACCATGGACACGACACCCATGAAGCATATCTTGGAAAATTTTCCGGCCGCCATCTTGGATTTTCATTTTGACCTCATTTTCGTCATCAGCAACCCCGAAAACCATGGACACGACACCCATGAAGCATATCTTGGAAAATTTTCCGGCCGCCATCTTGGATTTTCATTTTGACCTCATTTTCGTCATCAGCACCCCCGAAAACCATGGACACGACACCCATGAAGCATATCTTGGAAAATTTTCCGGCCGCCATCTTGGATTTTCATTTTTACCTCATTTTCGTCATCAGCACCCCCGAAAACCATGGACACGACACCCATGAAGCATATCTTGGAAATTTTTCCGGCCGCCAACTTGGATTTTCTTTTAGACCTCATTTTCGTCATCAGCACCCTCGAAAACCATGGACACGACACCCATGAAGCATATCTTGGAAAAATTTCCGGCCGCCATCTTGGATTTTCATTTTGACACCATTTTCGTCATCAGCACCCCCGAAAACCATGGACATGACACCCATGAAGCATATCTTGGAAAATTTTCCGGCCGCCATCTTGGATTTTCTTTTAGACTTCATTTTCGTCATCAGCACCCTCGAAAACCATGGACACGACACGACACCCATGACGCATATTTTGTAAAAAAAGTAACGGAACCCTAATTCAAGAATTTTGCCCATTGTCCTTTATAAAAATATACTTCGCGCATATTTCGCGGAAGTATCTATCGCGCAAGTATAGGCGCGCATATGTCTATCGCGGAAGTGTCTTTCGCGCAAGTGGCCAGCGCGCAAAGGGAGTCGCGGAAGTGTCTTGGCGCGGAAATGTCCATTCGCGCAAGTGTCTGTTCGCGGAAAGGTCTAGGCGCGCAAACGTCCATTCGCGCATGTGTCTTGGCGCGCAAAGGGACTCGCGCAAATGTCTGGCGCGGAAATGTCTTTCGCGCATATGTCCTGATACCTAGTGCGAATGTGGTGCTAATGATCAATTTTCAATGACGGTCGAGTAGCTTTTGTTTCGTACTGCCTTTATTTTTATTTTTTTTATTTAAACACTAGGTATTTCTCATGTATCCTGGGTGTTTTTACAAACATAATTTCACGTACAATCAGCCAGACCCAGAACATCTAAGGCCATATAATATAAATGCATCGACAACTTGTTCATTAGAAAAAGAAAATTCGGAAAAAAGGTTGTAGGTAAAAGTTCGAGAAGATGAAATCGCATACGTAGCGTCAACATAAAAAGTGAAAAAAAATTAAATAACCAATGAGAAAATCATCAAAAATATCGAACACATCACATGAACATCGTGAGAAAACCTGGACGTTATTTATATTTTTTTTTATCTCATTAACAGTTAATTATACCGATGCAAAGATATAACATACATCCAATATGCTTATAGACTAGTGTATCAATTCCTTAAAGGTAAGCACATAAATTAATATTAATCTGAAATCGCCAATCCGCCTTAAGCAATCGTAGTGATTAACAGTCGTGCTTTGAGAAAAGGCATCCTGCAGTAGAGCGAAATAGGCTGCTATTAAGAAGTCTAAATAATGACATCGAATAACATGAAATTAAATTTTGAAAGTTTAGAAAATTAACATCCCAAGCATGTACTTTGCTAATGTTTTTCCTGACCATACGCACGATAGGGTTTAGTTATGCCTGAACAACCCTCGTCAAACTTTTTCCCATTTTTTGGACGTAATTGGAATAATTTTAGATATTTAATGTTGATTTATTTTAAATCGATTGTGAGCACATCTTATGGAAATACATTGAACTGTTTTTGCTAGATAGTAATGTAACACATTTGGCATAATGAACTAAAAAAGAATACCAGCCCTTGTTCCGCTGCAGCGTAAAGGTCTCTTCTCATACAGAGAAGGCACGAGCATTGATCACCACGCTTGCCCAAGCCGGATTGGCAATTTTAAACCTATTAATATAAGTCCAGGTTTCCCCACGATGTTTTTCCTTCAGCGTTGTCCTAAACTTAGAAAGTAGTACATATGAAATTTTTCATGATAGCCCATTGGTTGAGGTGCCCGCCTCTCATGCACGAGGTTGTGGGTTCAACCGAGCACAGGCAAGTACCAATGTGATAGTGAATTAGTTTTAAATAGTAATTAATTTAATTTTTGAGAGATTGTGGGCACAACTAAGTTCTATGTTGCGAGTAATCTGTGGTACGATTTCTTGCGACTTAAATACTTGAGTACCGATGCGTTCGGCCCGTGCACAAACAATTTGTAAACCAATTTTCTCAACAGAACGGATTATATCGAATATTTCTGTGTAATCCTTCGCTTCCTTTTCGTTGAATATTCGAATGACTTGTGTTATTAAATTTGTGATCGCCATTTAATTTGCTCTGTAGGTATTTTCATTGATTCCTAACAAAGTAAAATAAACAATTTTATACAGTAGGGAATGATAAATTGAAATCGCAAATCAAATAATTTCTGTTCTTATGTGGTAGGAAACCTTTTTATTTGGCCTATTTGTTGTTTTATTTTAACGAAATCATACACGAAAATTGCTTTTAGTAGGAACTTTTTTTTTTTACCAGAAATATGAACCCTCCTTACTAAGTGTGGTTGCCAGCACTAGATACCTAGTTGAGCAATTAACAGAACATCACGCCTGTAATCCCCGAATGGTTAGGCAGCGGTGTACCCATTAGTACACCCACATTTAGACTCGCCCATAAGACATAAGACCTAAAATAAGTGGCGAAATATGGGGAAGTTGAGCAATTAAAAAAGGTCATAAAATAGAAATCTAAGTTCACTTTGACCCATTTCAAAACCATTCTCATATACTCACAGTTTTTTTTTTAGTTATACGTCTGGAAATGCCATCCGCCATGAGCAAGCATGGTGATCAATGCTCTGACCTTGTCTGTATGAGAGGCTACATTTAACCTGCATTGGGACAATAACAGACTGGTAAATAATATGAAATCCATGTACAAGTCGATTTTATTAAATACTAGCTTCCAAGCCTCGGAGTCTGGATTTGTGCCCGGTTGATTGCAATAGGCTCACCCCCTATTACAAGGGACTAAAAACATAACTGGCGAAATGTGGGTGTACTAATGGATACACCTCTGCCTAACCCTTCGGGGATTACAGGCGTGATGTTATGTTACTAGCTTCTGCTCGCGACATCATCCGCGTCAGAGTTGATTTCTCCATACCAACTTTGGACCCCCATTTTATCTCCTTCGGGGGTGAATTTTGGAAAATCGTTTCTTAGCAGACGTCTACTAACCATAAACTACATCCCTGCCAAATTTCATCTTTATACGCCGAGCGGTTTCCGATATTTCGTGATGAGTAAGTGATTGAGTGAACTTTCGCTTTCACATTAAGAAGATTAAATACACAAAGCTTTTAAACATCCTACAATTTAAACTGGTGTTTTCTTAAAACCATCAAAGTCTTATTTTCAGTAAATCTACAATACAGATACTTTAATCCAATCCAATCATCCATCCATCTTATAAATCCAGCCATACAAATAACTTGAAATGAAAACTTAAACAGACTGCGGTGAATGTTCACGAACGCACTCAAGTAAACCCGTCCAGTCAATTAAGTTTTACTTGCTCAAGGTATTAACTTGTTTAAACGACAAACAGTTAATTATACTTATGTTTGTATTCGTTCACAAATCACCTGTACTTTCAACGTATTGTGGTGCTTACCATAAATTGGATTAACTTGGTAGATTCAAGTTATAACTTGAATCTACGATATTACTAACTTTTATATATTTTCAACTGCATCTGAGTACGATTGGATTTAGTTCTGCCAAAACATAAATCTTCCGTGTCAAAAATAAACCCACTTTTCGATATTATTGTAATGATTTTGCACAATTAACGCTGTATAATTTAAAATAATTATATTTCAATCATGAGTTTTTGATGTACTAAATTTAACAATTATAGATATTAAATGAGATTGACGTAACTAATGTCATTATTGAAATATTGTGGATTGGCTCGTTTTAGCAGAAGAAAGCTGAATTTAAATATTACACAGCGAATAGTTAACCAGATCAATAGATAATAACTTTAATAATTAACTCCATAACAAATAAAATAACTCTTTCATTAACCGTTACAAATATTTCGCATTTGAATTTACAGTTCACAATGGCATCATTACATCTACATTCATAATCCCAGTTTTCTCTGAAAAATAAACCTAATTGCAAATGCTTTACGTGTTTATTAAATACAAAAGCTTGATACAGTTACAGTTCCACACAATAAAGGTCAAAATATCTTTAATCAAACATCCATTGTCAAACAAGACAACGGCACTCAGATACTTCTCAGGACAATAGTGTCTTGAGCCTAATGGACAGTCAACAAAAGAAATAGGTATGCAGGGTCGTCAGATTCAATTGAAGTTTTTTTACAAACCGATAGATGTTTTCAAATGTAATTTAATTTAAAAAGTAGAAAATAAACAGCTCATTAATTAAGCTAAGTTTCAATCTAAGACATCTATCGGCTTCTAAAAAAATTTCAACTAGATCTGACGATCCTATCACGATACCTATCTCTTTTGTTGAGTATATATATTTGTGTACAAATATCCACTGCAACGACTAGCTTTGTCAAACATGTACGTTGATAAAAGAAGACCACACTGACAAAGGAAATTGAGTCTAGGCATCGGAAACTAAATGGTTTAAATAATAATATTCAAAACGATGTTATTGAAATGTAAATACGTATCGGATGAAACTTCGTGACGAAAACTTGACCCGTGGATATAGCATAATTGGAGCTCTCAAAGCAATCAAATTTTATTACCTAATTTAAATTTTTGTATGAAAAAAGTAAAATCTGCTATAAGTAACTTGTGAACTTGCACTTTTAATTTTTGTGTTTAAATATTGCTCTAAAATTTTTCTTGTATCGTAGATTAACAAATATATAAACTCACATACACAAAAAACCTGACTGAACAACTAAGTACCTGTAGGCAAAAATATTTGTTACGTTCGGGAATGCCGCTGCGTCATTATCCAGATTATTTTCACAAAACTACACATTTATTTATTTATTTAGTTGGATCTGCAACAAAGGCTACTCAATTGCATAATAATAGGTAGTCAATCAAGGAACAATTACTTGTGTGCTCCTCCAACTGCAGGAGACCTCATCATTCACTTAAAATCTAGCTACAAATAAGTCTGAAAAGAACATAGAAAATCTCTTGTTACAATCCCAATTTTTTGCAAAACCATTCTGTAGTTCAATCAATCAATCTTGTTTAAATTCCTCTTACACTAAAACAACATAACGAAACCCCAATTCTATCTACTTATTACATTCAATAATCATTCCATTGTTTTTGCCTAAAAAGCGAGGCCCCTTCAAACCCGACCAGACTTTCAATCTATTAAGTTTGCTTTCCTAAAATTACCTAAACTAACCTTTCGCCGCCATTTTGTTAACGCAAGTCATCTACCTACCGTGTATAGGGCGAAATATTAATAAAATTCAAAATGGACATATAAACGGGAACTATGGGGGGAATGGGGTTTGTTCATGCGCGGCATACATGTTTTGTACCGTTGCTGCATATTTATGTCTTAATCAAGGCTGGCAGCTGTTGCCTATATGGCACATTACTGCTCTATGTTTACATGTCTTGAGCGTATGTCTTGGAACAAAGCCTAGAGTTTAATATTTTGGCAGCTGAGTTATACACTGTTTGCATTCTCGCTCTTAAGCTGGGTCCGTGTTTGTATCATTTTGGTGTTTAATATCTACAGTTTAGACAGTAAATGATTCGTACTATTTATTAAACTTGCTATTATACCTATGAAAGCTTATTAATACTTTGTGTGCGCTCAAATCTCGCGTCAATCATTTGCTTTTATTGGTTGTTATTCTAAACAATCAGTCAATCGCTAGAGCTATAAGAAATTATCGATTGTCCACTTTATCAAAATACATGTTAGGGTTCATTTTACAGATGAAACTATACAGGCTGGCTTTTAATTCATTGGCCATTTTTCTGGGACTAAAACTACTCATGAATATAAACAACTTTTAGCATAAACGTAACATAATTTCACGTCTATAATTTCCGAAGGATAAAGCAGAGGTGTACCTATTAGTACACCCTCATTGGAATGATGGAAAAACCCAATAATACCTGAGGATCAAACCCAAGACCTCATGCTCAGCAGGCGCGCTTTGCGGCTACTAGAACAACGAGGCAGTATAATACAACACTGAAAAATAAAAATAAAAATCTGCTGTTTCCTACAGAAACGCACAACAACACGATCAAAATGTATAGCACACCTAATTTTCTTTTTCAGATTTCAAGGTTGGTTCCTTAGCAAAAGTTATTCACATTCATGAGTTTTTCTCGCCTTTTTAAATGGCCAATTATTATTTGAAGTCAGCCCATATATCACGTGTACCTAACCGTCATTACGCAACACCAAACTCAATATACAAATGGAAGTGCCAAATTACGTAGGTACCTATAGATACATATCTTGTCTGTAAGATAAACAGTCAGTGATGCTAGTTTACACAAACCCGATCTTGTTTAAACAAGTATAAGTATGAATAATCATGACTGAGCGTGGTAGTTGGTTTGCCGCTATTGATTTAACTATTAAGCTTTGTAGGGCTGTTGGTATTGCTTATTATGTGTGTTATAGAACATTGACGTTGTGGTCTATTTAGTGGTTACTTGTTAATTAAGGTATACATAATATCACGGCTGTAATCCCCGAAGAGTTAGGCAGAGGTGTACCCATTAGTACACCCACATTTCGCCATTTATGTTTAAGTCCCATGTAATAAGGGGCGAGCCTATTGTCATTAACTGGGCACAAATCCAGATCCAGTTCATGGCATTACGCTCGCTTCCTTTTACATAAACATAACTGGTGAAATATAAGTGTACTAATGGGTAGACCTCTGCCTAACTCTTTGGGTTATACAAGCGTAATGTTATGTTATGTGGTACTAGGATTTAATAAGCTTAATTTGAACGAATTTTGCCCGTTAATAACAACACATACTTAATTGTGTCACCAATTACATCACAGCTATGTACTGTAGCCACTTCTCCGCGAATAAAAAAGTTTTCACACCTAACATAAAAAAGTTTCCCGCTCTCAAGTAAAACAATTAAACACTTGAAAATGTTAAAACTTAAGAAACATTAATACCTGTAGTTGAAAAGAAATTAAAAAGGAACACCTTAATTTTCTTCTTAATCGCTCGATAAGCGGCGATAAATTTTCTTAATTCCGCCTTTTGGGTCCGTTTTTTGAATGATTGTCCATTTTGGGCGATGTTCCTCGCACATATTGGCTTTACGAGTCCGCTGGGGCACAAGATAGGTAAAAAAGGTCGACTCCAAGGAATCAGAAAAAACACACGCAAACTCGACCGAATATACCGAGTGCAAGCGCACTTCTAACTGGCATTCCTTTTTTGAAAGTTTCAAATCGTCGTTATTGTTCAAGGTGCAGTCTAGCATCCTCATGAAATTTCAAGACGTTATCATAAAAGACAAATAAAACAAATACACCCAAATCCCCGCTTGATTTGGGTTTAGGTTGGCTAATTCAAATTAGAAAATATCTTACTGAAAAATAAACTTGAGAATCAAAACTGAGAATCAATAACATAGTTGTTATTTTTTTAAGGATGGAAAATCATCAAAGTATTTATTCCGCTCTGGACGGAGCGTAGCATACTTAACCACTTGAAATAAAAAAAAAAATACATTCTAATGTTGGCGGCCGCGACCAACGACCTTGACAGGCGACCGTGACTGGGTCGCGCGACTCACTGCATAGTACCTATGAATTTATAAATGGAACCCTAAACAACGAAACTAGACCGAATCGCACGACGTGGTCGCGTTGTTTCGCGGTCGCCAACATCGGGACACTACCTTTACATGTGCGCAGGTACGCCTGTTTTTGATAGTTGCAAGTAGCCAGCCTTCTGAACCCACCTATGATGTGACCAGGGTTCTGAATAGATAGTATAGAAATAGGTGAGTGAAACCGACGCTAAAAGGAATGCACTTAATTAACGTAATTTAGGGGATGCTGGAACGTTTTCGCCTATGTCTGAGTTATTTAGAGAGAACAGTGAGTAGTTTGTTTGTTTATGCATTTTTGTTGAAATGGTATGTTTAATTAAGTTTCGTGATGCTGTTGAAGAGAAAGAAGAAAGAAAAACTGTTTATGCGAAGACGGTTAGTTCTACTAACTTTTAGGAACGGTCGCAATCTAATCTCATATATTTTTGACACTGAATTTAACTGATATGAGATTGCGGTTATGTTTTTGACTTGG
This sequence comes from Hoplodrina ambigua, assembly GCA_949774945.1. Taxonomy (NCBI): domain Eukaryota; kingdom Metazoa; phylum Arthropoda; class Insecta; order Lepidoptera; family Noctuidae; genus Hoplodrina; species Hoplodrina ambigua. The sequence goes on from OX458976.1 coordinate 4,264,651, forward strand.
ACTGTTATGAAAATCCAAATAAAAAAGTATATAGGTATTTTGTGATTTTATTTGTCAAGATTTTTAATTTCTCTTTTTGCTTACACTGATTTTAACTGATATGAGATTGCGATTATGTTTTAATCATTTTTGACTTGGACTTCTATTATGAAAATCCAAATAAAACAAATATAATATATTATGTGATTTTTAACTGTCAAAATTTTAATTCCTTATTTTTTAACATCATTAATGTTATTTTGACACTGAGCATAGTCTCAGTATTAAATTGACATAATTATGATGATGATAAGCATCTTACAAACCATTTCAACAATAAACCCTTATCCTATCAGAATGTTAGACGTGGCTAAATCCGCAAAATAAGTGCTATTATTTTATATTGAGAGAACGTTTTGAAGGAAAATACTTAAAAATAATGATAATCTTATCACATAGCAAAGCAAAGGGTGACATATTGTTCACCAAGAACCGCACATACATGTTCTTAAACCTCGTCGAGGCTTATAAAGTAGGTACACAATATTAGGTAATCTGTGCCGACGGCGACGTCGAGCTGTTTAATTAAAAGAACATGGAACTACGCTCTATTTCTCCTTTTACTGATTATTTTAATACTTGTAATTTAAGGAGTTTATAACGGAGCACCTTTTGTAGTTAGCGTGGGGTTTTCTTAAATAAAAATTATTAAACATATTAAAATATGAAAAATACTTTAAGTTACATATAAGTGTTTTTGTCATAAAATCATTAGACATGCTTTTTAAGGGTCGCTAGGCAGTTTTCAGCTTACAAATATAGAAAACTACTATGCAGCCTTACACACGGCAAGCAGTCTTTACTTTTACAGATATGGACTATTAAAAAATAAAATATTCTTATTGACTCTTATTAAATAAAACTCTTGAAAGAGCTCCACAGAGCTATCTGCTCGTTTTACTGCAAAATACTTTCCCAGTATCCATTCCATTTTCTCGAAATTATATTGTGGATTATAAAGCTGTGACCCGATACCCTTTGCATTTAACTAGGTAATAAAATGGTCAATATTTTACAGATTTTTCCTAACACTTATGTGTTCCAATTGCAACAGATATTCTACACTTATGATACCAAAATCCACTTGCATTACTTTTTCATTCGAGTTACTTGTACCAAAATGCTTTTGCACGCGACTTCGTCCGGCGCCCGTATTTTTTTTTTGCGGCTCCCTAATTCTCACATAAGACTTCAGAATGGGACCAATAATTCCGGATATAAACGCGTTCAAACAAAACAAACAAGCGCTTCAGCAAACAGGAAACAACGTTATCCCTGAAAGAAACAGGCTATATTTTATTATGAAAAAAATAATTCCGAAGAAAATTAGTTCCGTAAAAAAAATCACACGTAAACCTATCACCAAACATAAAAAAACAATTACTGTGCAGGAATATTAGCTCGTTCTAAACAACTAACCACAGAGAACATTTAACAATTTATTCAGCAAGCTTTTTTCCTGAAGAAACGTTCTACAATCCGACCACAAGAGACTGTGCTTTTAAAGGCTGCAGCTAAGAAAAAAACGTCACGAACACGGCTAAACTTTCAATTTAAATATCGGCATACGTTGCATGCAAAGATATTTTTAACACACCTCGACTTCGCAACAAAAAAAAAATCAAAGTGAAAATAGAATTTCAACTCAATTCCATTGAGATAACCTTAAGCTTAATTCTAGCTAACTGGTGCTTCGTTTGATGTTCACTTTACACGCAACGTCCACAAAGTGGACAGTCGTGCTTGTTCACGTATTTCATTGAGCAAATGGTGACCAAACGCCAAACAGTTCAGCAAACAAGCTGCTAAAAGCAACAGTCCCGGAGGTATTGTATGTATCTGTGGACAGTACCGTTGTGCCTGCGAAGGAGAAAATGCTTTACCCTATCATTTTAACGGTCCGTGTGGTTCTGGGAATGAACAAGGATTCCCCTGACACCTGCGTCGGTATCGTAAAACTAGTAATAAATTATTTAAAAGACAGTAGTTACCTATGTCATCCTGTTCGTTTCTGCTTTTCTCGATTTTCGGCGAAACCTTTTATTGAATTATTTAATCATTTATGACATGCAAACAAATAACAAGAAGAAAGAAAAAAATACAAATTCGTAAAACTCTTGCGATAGGAAAAAGAAAGTAAACATAATATCATAATCGAATACAAAGATAAACAATATAATAAAAAACCTGCTTATATGAACTTACATACTTCTAAATAACATATGAATAATAATAGGTATGTAAATAATACATAAAGCAACCTTTATAAAAATACCAGCTCAAAACCTCCAAATATTAACCAATCAGCAAGATGGCGCGGCGTAGACCGCTCAGGGTCCGTCGGGAATACAATAAAGTAGCGCCACTAATGGATTTCATTTTAATGCACCCTTCCCTAGAATCCCTAGTGTCCCTAATATTCAATTCAAATATTCCTTACATATAAGCTTAAACTTTTTCCTGATAATAATTTTGAGTCTATGTTTAAATCTGAATAAATTAAGTGGTCTGGTCACCCACTAAGTATTATATCGAGCGTGAATACGATTACGATTTACGATATTTACACAATTACGATTTTTTCCTTCATTTTGGACCATTTATCTAGGTAATTTCTGATTACAGTATGATATTAAAATTCCAACTTTGTTACCTTAAATATTATAACTGAACTTTTTAGTACCATCACGATCTGTATTGTCGTATGCACCCGTGCACATTTTTTCCCCACAAAGAAAAAGTCGTTTTCCAAAAAGCCCAATGCTACTTAGTGTGATGGACAGTATACGTTCTTAACGGCTATGTGATATCTCTTTTTGTATCCCGTATTAAACAGCTATTCTGCTGCAAAACTTATGACTAGACTATCCATCTATCGGTTTTGCCAAAGAATATTTTCATAAACTTAAACAGCTGCATTTTCCCGCGTCCTAGAAATATAACCACAGAATATTGACGTAACAGCTACGCTTGTACAGTATTGGCGGATTATTTCTGCAGACATGATGGCTCCGTAATTGGCGCGAAAATGACAGCTCGTTCGCGCCAGGCGGGCTTCAAACGTCAGGAACTCAGCATAAGTATAGGTACTTTCCGAAAGATTTTGAAAGCCGCACTTCAATTCTAAACTAGCTAGCAAAAAATCCTAATTGAAACTGTTTCAAACAAACCCATTTTACACAACGATGCTGAAGCGTGAAACTCGATTAAAAACTGACAGATTTCAGGCCAATCTCTACTTAAATCTAGTTTCGTTTAAAATTCAGTTTTATTTTTTCAGCTGAAACAACAAAAGTCTAATTTAAAATGAAACTCATTCCAATTACGTTCATTGTTAAGCCAGCCGGCCATACAAAAAATAGTGATGTCCTTTTTGCTACACGAAAGCCTAACCACATTTTTATTTAAATTAAAAATATAATAAATTAGCCCCTGAATAGGGGAGTTTCAAAAAGCTATCAAGGGAACAGTCTTTAGTTAGACAGGATCGTACAGTTTAAGGGGTGCCTGTTTAATTTTCCTCTCAAAACTTTTACCGTATATCTCGGAAAGTATTTTCCTAAATTTAAGTTTTATTGAAAGAATTATAGGGCTCAACTTTAACATCGTCATTATTATAAGAATTATGGATATTGCTTATGACGAAATTTGCGTAAGTGGATATGTCTGGCCTTATGTGGCATAAACAGAATCCCAAAAATTATATTATGATTCGAATTAAAGAGGCTTTTATTTATATTTTCTATTCGTTTTTATTTAATTACCTATATAGTAACTGTACACAGGCACGAAACATGACCAATGCCTACACCTACAGTCTGACCAACCATAATGGAATATTTAGTAACCTTTCGTGGCAGTCAGAATAGAAGACTGACTTTCAAAATTTTGCTCAAAGATGAAACGCTTTACATATCACTCATAAATAAATAGTACCTAAAATCTGTCCATTTTGCCTAGCTCAGATTAACACAAAATTATGTAATTCCATAATCTTATTCAATAAAATTCCGTTTGAGAACTTTCCATCGGATACCAGTTGCGAAAGGGTGGTTTACATTTACATAATATTTAATATTCGTTTCCTTTGTAAATTAAATAAATTGAAACAATATCCAAATCGAATAAACTTGTGCGGATTGATTAAAAGATTTTTTGTTTTATTTTATGTCTCAACTGCTAAAGAATATGTTTAATAAATGTGAGGTTAGTGATTTAATTGTATGATTTGCTCTGTGCATCGCCTGTCAATACTTTGGACACAGTCGTGCACGGTCGATCGTAATAGCATGACGAGTTTGGCAGCTCACTAGCGTATTCCGGTAATCCGATTGGTTACAGCACCCGCGCTGATTGTAGATTCTTAATCACGCGTGGTTTTTGATTGCGCATAGCCCGCGGTGTTACGCGCTTCACAAACGAAGCTACTTTAGATAGTCTAAAACAATTGTGGTCTTAAGCTACGTTTGACTGGGGCACTGGAAAACTTTCCTTGTTTTACCTCTCGCTCCCCCATCAAACCAGGTATTGCTTAACCAGCTTACAGGTGAAACTCGTCCTTTGAGGCCGCAGTTCTTTTTGACTGAGCTTTCTAAGCCCGAAGCGTGACTGGCTATACAGTTACTGTGTTCACCGAAGAAAAACACACACAGTTGGGTATGCGTTTTATAGTAGAAACAAAACGGGTGCCTTTTCCAGCAGAAAGCAAAACACGGTGTGTCTACCATTTTTAAACATCAATACACTTCCCCTTAAAATTTCATTATTAATATCACGTAATTAATTAACACGCCGTCAGTCCAGCTATCCACAACAATTAATACAATTATATTAATTTATTAATCGTCAATGTGCATTCGAATTTTCCAATAAGTTCAATCTCCCAATGTGTCGCTCGATGCAATTTTTCGTGGAATATAGGAGTAACAGATGTTTTTAACAGTCCATTACTTTTTATAACACCTCGCTTTTTTTATAGCTGCCATATGTAGATATAAGGGCGACATTCATAGCTCTTAAATTTACGAAATAACCTGAACTGAATGGATGAGAAAAACATATGGGTACCTGTAATAATTATATGTGGAGATAGCAAAGTAAATTCAACGCAGATTAACAAGCAAACATACCTATACTGTATAGTCAATCTAGATTAAGCTTAACATGTGACCGCTAAGTTTATTTCAGACAAATGGATTATAAATTATATTACAAAATTTATGAAAAATAATAATTTTATAAAGTACGTACAAATTATAAGAAACAACGAAGAAAGAAGGAATCTTATAGGGAATTAGATTATTTTAAAGCATTTAAGCAAAACATAGGTCAACAAGTTAAGAAAATTCTAGAACATAATTTTAAAGTTTTGTGGTTAAACTCTCGAACAAGTCTTTAAGGTCAAGATACACTTAACGATGTTGTAGGTGGCTATATTTTCACCGTTTTAAACTCCTTTCCCACGCTTTGGTGAAAACGGCTTTATAATTGAGTAAGTTTTCCAAAATTATGAGACAGTGGACAACTATAATTACATCAATTCATCTTCATACCAAATAATAGCTTCACATTTACTATTTGCTCTCCTCACGAGCGCTAATGAAATTTCTCAGCAAATGAAAACTTAGCAAACAGCACTACAGTGCCTCGTGTTGTAAGCGGATGATACAAACGCTACATTTATGAACATGAACAGTGCTATAAATAACTGAATAGTTGCGTAAGCATAAGAAACGGAATTCGCAGAGTTCTTGACTTTATAACAGGGCTGTTTTGTTTAGTTCGCCACAGCTAGGGTAACTGCCGCGGGCGAGCATGCCTTCTGATGTTAGAGGATAAAACCGGAAAGTTGTTTTTGCTGTTTCATGAAATTTGATGGGTATTATTCTAAATTATTCGATGGGTTTAAGGATAACATTGACATTTTGACGTCGTCCAGGAGCTCTTGTATAATATTCTTGTACATGAAGGTATCAAGAGGCCCCGGGCTCAAAAAGGTGAAAACCCGCATTGTTTTTTAACATCTTTGTATAATCTGGCTATTAGATAGAACTCTTTTAGTTCTTTTGAATCTTGTGGTTTTCGACCTAAATTTTAAATTCGAACACGCTTTTGAGAAAAAGATATTGTGTAACAAAAATTACCAGTATTAGAGTATGTAGCATCTTTTCTTTCTTTTTCTGCCGGTTGCTTGCTGCTTGACACAGCCTGAGAGCACTCTATGTTGACAGCAGAAATAAATCGCAACTTGGCCTTTAATGCAACGAAAATCAGCCAACCTATTGCATAGTGCATTTTCTGTAGGCGTGATTACCACTTTCCCTATTAACCCTATAAGAACTCTAATTAATTATACCTAAGTACAGAAAATTCCTAATCCATAGTCACAGGAGTCATCGAAAACTGGCGGGTGTGGGTTTGTCACAAGAGACAAGCGCGCCAGGGGGCGGAGCACTTAGATTTACGACCAACAACTTGGTCCGCACTTAATTTATGACGAGAAACTTTCCTTGCGCGTAAATAATAGTGTTCAGACGAATTAGCAAATTGCTTGACGACTTGCCGACCATGTTTTGATGGTAAGGCCTGTTTATTGTAACCCTATAATGTTCTTGTAAATTTATTAATATAATTAAGCCAGTTATCACTTGTTATTTGAGTTGTTTTAGAATATTTAGGAATGACTTATATTAATTACGAGTCCTGCAGGCCTAGCCATATTACAAACGCTTCGTATCTAATCTCTTTCTACGATCGATAGCGCTTCGGCGTAAGCGATTGTAGAAAGCGCTAAGTCGGTAGCCAAGATGAAATGATTGAGTCGATCGCTCGTTCTACGACGTTGTTCGAAAAAACTTATACTTTAGTCTATGGTGAGCGATCCTACAGACGTCAAACCTACGTCAAAATCACAGTTGTGTTTATATTGCGCGGGCGGAACTTTGTTTATGAATATTTTAACTTAGATAAAACTATAAAGTGTCAAAAAGTGAAATAACATAATGTATGTTTCTTTTAATAATTAGTTTATTATATTAAAACAGTGCGAAATGTCATTTTAAATACCTGTGACTCGAAATGATAAAGATCTCGCTTATCAATGAAAAATACTTACCTTTTATGAAGTGAATATTTTTAATAGGATGGAATCTAGATCTCGAGCAAGCCCGAAACAGTTCGCAGCTTTTATAGAATTCATTTAAAGGTGCGTAAATTACAAATTATTTCGTAAATATGTTCCTTTATTAGTTGAATTTCTATCACACTCAGAGCACGTCTTGAAATTGAGACTAGTTGAAACATAAACAATGACGTGGACCCGTCGTGAACGTAAACAGACGACGTACTTATGAAACAAAGAAGTCAATTGTGTGGCTTAATCACTAGACCCTTTGGATACCTATCTAAAATATTTGTGTCACCAATATTGGTGACACCAACAATGCGCTGATTACTTGTAATAAAAGTCCAAAATTATTTTTCAAAAACAAATCACTTCTCGTTATCGCCACAGCTGACTAAAGAGACGCCATTTTTTTAGCGTTTTCTCTTGGGTCTTCATGATCGCTCGGCTAGCGTTCAAAAACTACGAAATAGTTTCGTTAGCGCTTGTCAAAAGTGTAACTTGGCTAGCATTTGTACGGGATGTAGCGATTAACGTCGTAGAAAGGATCAAATTTCAATCTATCATTACGAACGCTATGTTAAATTGTAAACTTGTCTACGAATTATCTATTCGCTTGTTCTGACCACGTGATTTAGCGTTGAGGTAGTTTAATTCCCATACATTATCATTGTTTTCTACAAGCGTTAACGATTGTAGATTGTCAACTTGGCTAGGCCTGCTGGTTTCCTCACGATCGTTGTATTACTTCGCCAATGTCAGTGGTGTCCAATATAATCTTTAGAAAGTAGGTACATATAAATTGAAAAAGTCACATTGGTCTTGCTATTTATGTATATAGTGACTCAAAGATATATTTGGTTTATCATGTACGAGTAGGTTTCCATCTCGTAAGTATTATCGTTGGCTTGTGACTAAAAAAACATTAAAGTCATGAGCTGTGTGGTGGTAAAACAAGATTTTCCAGTCAGCTAGCCAGCGTATGTGGACACGGACCACATTGCAATGTTTAAAGGTTTTTTAATGCACTAAGCGATAATAAATTATACCGGCATTCTATTAACAAATTACAATTTTATTACCATGAAAACCTTTTCCCGTATACATAAACGAGTCATTAGGGACACCTACATAACACCTATTAGCTAATCTGTGGTAATACGCAAACGCTGTTCTCGTACAAGATAATATTAGACTCGATATTATGATCTTACAATACCTTAGTTCCACCCATTATGCTCCAACTTTATCAATTTAAATCGAAACTAATGTCTACTTACGTTGATTTACATTACCCACAAGCATTGTTAAAATCCACAAGCTTTAATATGATGGTAATTAATCCTTGTTGAGTTGGAAGCGTTCTTCAAAACATGGATTTTGTAATATTGTTAGACATCAAGCTATACTTCAGTCGAGGGTCATCAAGAGTCCCTCTGACGCCCCATCCCGCTAACCAAGATCTATTTCATTCGAAACAATGCTTGTTAATAACGGAGTGAGCGGAAGAATATGGAAATTAAAGCATTAAAGCTAAGCATTTATGGTTTAAAGCATTTACGTTTGATTTCTTGAAAGTTTAATAAACCAACAAAAGTACCTATTAAATTTAATAAAATCATTAACATTTAACTTTCGCTTACCTCAAACCGTAAGACTGCGACAATAGCCACGGGGTTCCTTAAAACAGATTATGAATGAAAAAGAGTGCTTTATTTATTAAACAGTTTTCCTGCTTATTCTTTTCGAGTCGATGGTTCGAGTTAATCCTTTCTTTATTTTTTTGTTGTAGTACTTGAACTTAGTAGGTTGGCACGTTTATAACGGCATCAGTGCCCTTTGCTCCAAAAAGCGTGGCCAAAAAGTTTTAAAAGTCAATTTAGATCGTTGAATTATTTATAAAATAAGTTAATGTCAATCTGCCTACACTTTAAATCCGAGTCCATTAAAAATTCTTAATCCAAATCTGTTTTCTTTATAATTCGTACGCGCATAAGGTAGGATTTAATCTTTACATGCTATCAATCAAACACATAAGATCAAATCAGCACATTAACAGCTCAATTCCCACGTGAGCCTAAGCAGAGGTAATTCAACTACATTTAAATGTCACCCATTAATTTTGTTTTATGTACCTACGAGTATGTATTTTGCGTTCAAAATACGACACTGCGAACCAATTCATTTTAGTTAAACCCCTATATTCACATATAATAATGGCAATTTTCGAACAGTCATAAATTTTGTTTTCCTTAGTATATTTCGTATAAAATTCAGAGGAAAGTTGGCGTACAGCGTGCTTCGCCCGCGTGTGTTAATTAACTCTATTCAAGCGTCCGTTTCTTTTTTTTTAATACGAAACAGAAGCAGGCCGCTAACAAAGCAATTATTTTCTTTGCAAAATTAATTATTTCCCTTGTATTGGTGTTCTGTTCTCTCGCTTTAATTACCGAAGTGGGTGCTACGTGTTGCGACTTGCGACTAATTGACCGTAACGCGCACTAAAGTAGACCGCCGCGCCACAGAAGGAAATTATCCAGAAGCCCAATGGGAACTAATCATGCTATTGGGAAAAATAATTACTCTTATAACGTATAGGCGAGCATTGAACCGGGAAATTGAATAACATCTACCGATATATATGATGCTAATGTTAGTAGTATTTTATTGAACACAAATATACATAACTGACCATAAAATTCAAAGCAAAATACGTTACCGTTTTCTTGTAAGTACTTACCTATTATTGTTATTTCATAAGGCAAAGCTCATATTTTGTTTTGTTATCTGAATTCAAATAAGTGTATTAAGAATATATGAAATTAAGAATTTCGAAGCTTCGGCAATCGTCTCAAAGATGCCATATTGGCGTTTAATAGTAAATTTCTTTTTAATGATTTCTTTTCTTCAGTTATGTCTAAGATAAATTTAGAAAGTAGGACATACCTATGAATTGAAAAAGTTACCACTTACACACACTGCATGAGAGGCAGGCGCTTTAACCACTGAGCCATCACGACTACTTACATACAAAACGATTTTCTGTAGTATATTTGCTCTATCGGTACAAAATGGACGCGTTTTAGCATCTTATGTTATTAGAATGTCTTAAAAATACATTTAAACCCTTTACGATAAAGCCTGATACTATAGACATAACATAAAATATTGCTGCAACCTTTTTCTATAACGTCATCAATTCTAACTATAGGTACATAAGTCTCATTTCAAATGAAACGTAAGTAATGAACAGCTAGCTTGGTCTACTGTTTATTCCAGTCTGTGGTGAGGAACAATTTTACCGAACAACAAGAGTCTGGCTAATGGAAATTAGCTTCCAGGGCTAATTGCCATGAATACGTTTAACATAAATCAACGGTGTTTTAAAAAACATGACGTGGGAGAAGGGAGAATTTTTCGGGGAATAATACCTTTTTAATGGAAAATCTTTATCGCATGTACAATATTTGAATATGTAAATGTAATTTTTCTTACTTTTCACGAATTTTCCTGTGGTAATAAATTATAGGTAGGCTATTAAAAGTTCTAACTAACTGTTAGTGTTAATGTGAAAATTTTGATTTAGTATGTTTACGTAAAAGATTTAAGGCTTTACGACTATGGAGTGAAGTCGAGCTTGCGTATCGAGATAAATCCCCTAATGGGCTATGTGAAGTCATTATGGCAAATGTGAAGCTGTGGAATTTAGAAAATCTTTTATTAGCGGGCGTCTACTAACTATGAACTACCTTCCTGCCAAAAATCTTATAATGTCAAGCGGTCTTCGATATTTTGTGATGAATGAGTGACGTTTATTATATTTCTATATAGGTAATATTTTAAATATTAAGATAAAATCTTTACACTAGGTATTTTATATAAGTTTATCGTATCGTCACATGCTAGTTTTTGCCTTAAAAAATCTTAAAAACTTACATGCGTTCCATTATTTAACCTACATTCGTAGGTATATTCAAAGCAAAGATAGCAAAAAAAAAACCGTCTAAAATAATTTAAATTATTTTAATGGATTGCATTGTTAATATTTTTTACAAATATATCGTAGTAAAAGGTACAATAATAAATCAATTAGTCGTTCGCGTTACACTTAAGATGGCGCGGAATCCCACAAACCTCGTCCCAAATTAATGTTGATAAATTGTATTTTTTATTACGCCAGCAAGATTTATGAACTTCTGCGCCTTATTTAACGTTTTTAATTTAAATATTATACTTTCTACGCAGCTTTACGAGAGGGTTAAGAGGCATCAGCGTTGCTTGAGACCACTTGGAGTTTTATTTAAGTTAAATTTAAAAAACGGTAAAAGTGTTGCATAAAATGAGGATAAGAACTCGCCTATCGTCGACCAGCACATTTTATATCAGTGAAGGTCGTCACGAGTCATTAATTATCGAGTTTTCAACTTCAAATTTTTTTGACACTGAAAGTTTTACTTTTAATGGAAGCCATGGGCAAATAAGTTATGGGATATATTGATGGCATTAGCAATATGGACTTTACTTAACATAATTTTGCTCTGAATTATTTTGCTATTCAAAAGTCGGTCTCAACAAACCGACAAACAGCTGACGCTCTCTCACTGGTTTAAAACAAACGTAAAAAATACAGTCGTGTCCACTTTTTACATCTTATCAACATGGCTCAGTAAACACAGCGCTTAACAGAAATGAAAATTAGCCGCCCATTTGAATTCAAATTACCAAAACTTAATTTACCTTTTGTTTTTATATACAGCGGTGACTGTACTCATTATTTTTTATTTCTGTTAAGCCTCAAGTCCTTTTGAAACAATTTTACATTTCAATTTATATCTTAATTTAACGTATTTTAATTTTACTTTACATTCTACGATAATAATATCGCGGTTCACCCAAAAAGTTGAGTTAACTCTAAAAACATTTTCAGTCTTATTTGCGAGCAATAATGAGCGAATGCATAGTTATTTTCGTTTCAATGTGAAACAAAAATATTCATAGTACCTATTTAATTTTTTGAAAACTTTGTCGAGTAGAAACAATTAACCAAAAATTCCAAGACACAATTTTTATTAAAAAAACACTCTATTTTAGCCTTAAAAATATGATTAAATTTAAATTAACATTAAAATTCGATTTTTAGTTGCTTTGAAATCAATAAATAGTTAAACAATAAAGTTGGCAAAAAAGTGTTGTCACAGTTCTTGCCAAACAAAATCTATAAGGGAGTCGTGTTTTGACAGATCTTATAAAGTATGTCAAGTGATTATTGGTGTCAAGTACCCCTTCCTGGCTTCTCCATACTATTTTAGAAAAAGTCAAAACATTTATTTCAATTAAACCATTTACAGGCACTTTTGAATTATCAAGGAGTCGGTTAGTTAGTCAGAAAGTTGAAGCTAGTGCTCGTTCCAAAAAATCTAAGAAGAAAATTGCAATAAAAAATTCAGGTACGTAAATACGTTATTTTCGTTAGGCATCGACATTTTAGTTTTCTTTTTATTTTTGTTTCACATCAAAAAGATAACTTCGTTGTAATATTTTTTAAAGGCAGTACCTACACGTTCTTAAAGTATATTCATTATAAAGTTATAATACTAGGTCTTTAACATAAATATAGTGCGTAGTTATAACTACAAGGTGTCCTTTTGAATATTATTGAAGAAAGTTATAGAATAATTGTTGACGCAATATAGTTCAAAGTATATAAGTAAAAGGTACTATTTTACTTTATGTTAAAAAAGTCTTGATTCTATTAACTCTCTTCGTTAACCTTCAACATCCATTACTGTGATGTTAAGTATAAAATGAAATAAATCAAATACATAAATGCCTGTCCGCCCGTCACAACCTTAGAAATAAAAATATAATAATAAACAAAAATGTACAAGAATCGAAATATTATGAAACAGAAAATTACTGAAAGTACAACATACAATTTTGTTTGTAACAAAATTCATAACAAATCTTAAGTACATTGCCTTTTCTACCATTTTTAATTTTGTTTTTCTGGCAACACTGGAGAGATTCTTAACTATTACGTAAGCAACAGGCTAAAGCGCATCACGAAAAGTGTTGCCAACTAAAATAATACATACTTACTACTAGCTTCAGATCTGCAGTTGTTCTCAACACTTTAATAAATAAACTAATCGTAAATCTTGTCTTATAATTAAGTCAAACCGTAATCGTAGCCGTTTCAGCTATTCGATCAAAATACTTTAACCCACAGTCGCAGCAAACTTGCTTAAAATCGAAACATCGGAATCCTCAGTGCCTCACATTTGATACTAAATAATTACAAATACCTACGCTAAGAAAATATTATATAAATATAATTTTGTACTGTCATAAGTCCGTACACATCGATATGGCGATAAAATGATATCACATTTCTTCCTAAAAATTTTCGTATTTTACCAAAATGGTAGCAGTTATACCGGGGCAACTTGTTTAGATTATGAACCTTATTTGTAAAACGATTGAGTCTATATTCACACGTACTGTCGCGGTGCTGGGCCATTCTTCCTTGAGTGTGGTAGTGTATCGTCGTTGTTGCCGGTGTTGTTATTGTGTAAAAATGACATTTCTACCCCTGCGTCGCCTCCCTACGAAAGAAGAGAGTGTGAAAACATAAATATTTAAAAACAGAACTATAAGAAAAAAATATTTCTGTTTGTTGAATACAGAGGAATTTATAAGAAAAAATATTAAGCTTGCTGGGAGGGTGGCAAAAGAATAAATTACTGAAAATGAGTAACTCATCAAATAATAAAAAGATATTATCTATGTATTCAGAAAATATATTTTTATTGTACACTAAGAGGGGTAAATAAGGAAAATCAAGCAAGAAGAAAAAATAAAATCCTAACTAATATTATAAATGCGAAAGTAAGTTTGTTTGTTTGTTTGTCACCATTTTACGCCTAAGCCACTGAATCGATCATCCTGAAATTTTGCTTAAACGTTGCCAGGTGTACAAGAACGAACATAGGGTACATTTAATCCCGAAAAATAGTAATGTTTCCGAGGGAAATCACAATAACGTTCTTATGATCATAGATGGCGCCACGTGTCGTTTCGAATCATGATTATAACCGAAATTTACGCGGACGAAGTCGCGGGCAAAAGCTAGTAAGATAATAAATTAAGAAGATAAGTCAGCATATTCATTGAACAGTTAGATATTCAAGTAATTCCCTCCGATTGACCGTCTTACCTCAGAATGCATAGGGTTGGCCGTAATAGTGATTGGCACTTTAGCGTTAGCAGGGATGTACCCGTTGGCTCCACCGCTCTCCGGCACGGAGCCTTTCTCTTCTGTAATAAATCATTCAATGTGTTTTGACAGCCCTGCTTTGAAGTCGGTATTATGACATCAATGTTGCTATTATGTGATTCTATTGTTAAGTTAGCTCTTGACATTTCATGGTCGGATGATCTAAAGACGTTTTGACGTTTAATTAAAATTAAATGTTGATGCATTTATAATGTAAACAGAATTTTGTAGTAGGAAAACATGACTAGCTACAAAATACTTATAGAAAAAATCAAAATAGTTGGACTGCCTCGTTGGTCTAGTGGTCGCAAGCGCGACTGCTGTGCATGAGGTCTTGGGTTCGATTCCCAGGTCGGGCAAAGTGTTATTGGGTTTTTCCATCAGGATTTCTCAGTAGCAGCCTCGGAGTCTGGATTTGTGCCCGGTTGATGGCAATAGGCTCGCCCCCTATTACATGGGACTAAAAACATAGCTGGCGAAATGTGGGTGTACTAATGGGTACACCTCTGCCTAACCCTTCGGGGATTAAAGGCGTGATGTTATGTCTGATGTTATGTCTAGTTGGACCATTTTCAAAGTGGTAAAATCCGAATTAGATAAAGCTTTAGTTATTAAAATCATCTATCATGTATTTATGTTTGAAATGCTGAAAGAAGGACAAACAAATTAAAATTTTATTTTATTTTATTCAGATATGATGTTGTTGCTTTATCAGTATGGCACCCAGTATTCGGTCTCGCACTCTCTCAAGTGTGGCAGAACAAGATATACACAGCAATGCTCACTATCAGTGGTGGGCCTCCTGGCGCGGCGGCACAGCAGCAGCGCGGCGGCCAGCAGCACCAGCAGCGCCGCCGCGCCCAGCGCGCCGCCCGCCGTCACCAGCGCGCCCGGCGCGCCGCCCGCGCCCGCCGGGGCCGCCGGCGCCGGGGGAGGGGCTCGTGCGGGGGATGCGCCTGATGCTCGGAGGGTCTTCGCCGTCTGCGGGAAAAAAAAGAAACGTATACCTACTGTGTAACTTTTTGTACAATTAACAAAAAAGTTTATTAACACTTACTTCCCCGTGACATCTAAAATTCAAATAACATTCGGCTTTAAAAACCGAAGAATTATCCGACTTTCGTTGCTACATTTAGGCGTCGAAAGCACCGTATCACCCGTATACCATGCGCGCACGGCGGCAAGACGACAAACGTCATGCAAAAAATAGAACCGTTCGAGTAGTCGTACAGTGCTGCAGCAGTACGACCAAGCATAAATCAAAAAAAGCCTCTCAAAAATACCTTTATTTATAAAATAGACACAGAACGAAAGCGAAAGAAAGACGTAAGCTTAGTCCGAATGTAAATAAATGCAATCTGGCAATCTCGAAAAATAATTATGCGATGAAAATAAGTACATATTTTACGAAAAGATTACCAAAACTTATTACAAACACAATGAGACTTTTTATTTAAAATAAGTACTCCGTTGATAAAAGAAACTATCGCATACTACTGCCAGTTACAAGTCTCTCAAATTACAAAATTTTTCGCATCGAATCAACATTGTCTGTTTCCTTATGAATTCAAAATTCTCAAATTCTAGACTCACCTCTTGGTTCACCACCTCGACCTACCAGTAGGTCCCATTATTTAGGAAATAATGGGATTATTTCATTATTTAGGAAATATGTAGAACATTCCAGTCTGTTAATATAAATGATTTACCTTGATAGCACTAAACTCAGAAGCAGCCTGCGCAGTGTACGCCTGCAGCTTGATATCATAGCTGGTATCAGGCGAGAGGTGCGTCAGCAGCAGCTCCCGAGGTTCTCCTGACGTCGTCACCTTCTCATAAGCCCCGGCGGATGAAACAGCGCGATAGTACACGTAGAAACCATCGGCTTGTACCTCACCTCCGCTTGTCCACTGAGACACAAAAAATATAAAAATATATACGATAAAATATATCCTAGCAAACGCCGGTTTCGCATAGGGGCAAATTTTCACCTTTTTCAATCAATCAATCTTTATTTGTGAACACAGTTATTTCAATGAAGACTTTTCCTTTTTTTCAACGAGGACGTTTCCATATTATTATTTTTTTCATTTAAGCCTTATCCGGGAATTTATTATGGGTTATCGAGATTTATGCTTAGCAACACATTTAGTCATTCTTTATTATTTATGTAGATTAGGAAGGCAGGCCAGCTACGAGGGTGAGACGTGAACAGCGGCGGGGCACTTTAAGAATGCACGGCGCTATGTGACTCACGGTCTCACCCAGAACCTTGCTCGAGCCAGCCCGCTTCTCTGAGCCTGTAGCGTTAAATTCGTCCATAAATAATCAAGATCCGATACAGCTTCTCCCCTTGCTTTCTTCCCTCAGTGACACCTTAAGCCTAGGTCTGTATCTCACAAGGGGTGTTCAGCGTGTAGCCCTGGCTGGAAGTCTTCATTTTGAAGACACCACAGAAAAGTCCGGTTAAGCAGCCTCCTAGATTGACCTGCATGTTGTTATTGCGTAAAAAAAAGAAATAAGGATCTCACGGTCCAGGCCAGCTGTATGGCGGTGGGCGACACGGGCGCGGCGGCCACGAGCGCGGGCGCGCGCGGCGCCTGCCCGCCGCGCTGCAGGTGGAAGCGCGCGCTGCTCTTGCCCAGCTTGTTGTCCTGGTTCGAGTATACTGCTGCTATGCGGAACCTGGACACAACACTTGATATAAAAATTTGTTTCTTAGTTTTATTTTTATTTTACCTAATACTTTAAAACCAGTTTTGGCGATTGACTGCTGCGCTGCGTTTCACGTATTCTAGTCCCGGACGGAACAAATTTTTTTATGGCATACAGATAGTTGTTCCGGGTGTGCCTGTTTGTGTATGTGAGTTTATACATATGTTTGTTCCCACGATACAGGAAAAAATCCCAGTGTAAAAACCTTGTACGTAGGTTATGTTATTTCTATTTAAGTATGTAGAATAAATACAAAGTTATGAAGGTCTTTACAAAAATATTTCGACACTTTCTGAATTAGAGGTGAGTACAACTTCGACGATGGAAAATTAAGACAGAACTTATTCTTACTTGTAATATTTTCCTGGAGTCAGTCCGTCGATCTGATAGGAATGTATGTAAGCTGGTATGTCTTGATTTGCAGTATTCCATTGAACGTTGCTCGAGTTACTCACTTCTCTGTATTGTACCTTTAACAAAAGACTTGTTATCAGTTCTTGTCGTAAGTACATACAAAATTGTCTGCGTGTTCTGATCATTTAAACGTCAGAAGGTACCGTCGGTGGTACCGGTACCGAAGCTGTAAAGTCCAGAATTTAAAAATACTTACTGCTTTATTAAGCGTCTTATTACAACCGTTATTTTATTAAAAGTTTCAAATTGTTGTGGACAGACCAAAATCAGGCTGATTATTGTAAAATCAAAAGCCGAAAATTAACAGGAACATAATCATGGACTTAAATAAATACATGTTATTTACCTAAAACAAATATTTTGGATTTTCAAAATACTACAAACTATGCCACCTTAGCTTTTACGCTAGTTAAATATACACACCATTCCCTAAAGAACGAAGCATAAACAATCATTAGTATTTAGCTGCTAGCAGAAAATTGGATATGTTTATGATCGTTCCCTATCCAAGACCTCGTCGTCAAGAAATAACACAGATTGAAAAAAAGCTCGGATATCCTCACAAAGTGCTTTTATTAAATCCTTAGTTTCTCGAAGAAGGGAATTAAAAAGAATGCCAATTTGCCATCGTTAATTCCAATGAGTACTCTAGACGGGCAGGCGGGCAGGCGGGCAGGCGGGCTAGACCACAAAAACTTGCAGCTCGTATAAAATGCTAACTTTTGTCCGCATTTCCGTCTGCAAGTCGCGGGCGACGGACCAAAATCAACGACTAAAACCATTACTTCAGTCCCCTTTGAGCATTTTATACAAGAAAATACGAGTTTTCAAGAAAATAATTATGAATCGGGTTGTGTATCTTGTTTATGCGGTGCACTCTCTAGGTTGAAAAGCTGTTCTTTTCTCACGGGCGATATAAAGTGGGATCAAAACAGCTAGTACATGAAATGGCAACACTGGAAAATGTGCCAAGAACTCGTCAGAATGTCACGGATAAAAATACCGGCTATTTTGTTTTTTTAAGGAGCTAACCAACATATTTCATGTCGGAATTCTTGAAAATAGTCTCTTTCTCCATACGGGTTTTACTAAAGCTAGGTAGCTACCGAAAAATTTGTACTTACATTACTTCATATTAAAATGTTAATTATAATATAGGCTTACCTTGAAGAACCGTATAGTTAACCCTTGGTTGTCATGAGACCATGACACCATGACGCTTTCATCGTTCAGTCTGGTTACGTTTGGTCTTGATGGAGGAATCATTACAGCTGGAACAAACACAAAACTATTAAAACTTGGATCAATTTGGACTACTTTAAGTGGTGGTTTAATTAATTTCTAATCATACCTTTATGTTTTCTAGGGTTCTTCCTGCTATGCCTTTTGGGAGGTTGCATGGAGTACCTAGTCTTTGGAACTTCTACTGGATAAACCTGCGTACAGAAAACAATAGTAAGTATAGTATCTGTTCAGGCGCCTTTGACGATTTTCGGCAGGCGCAGGCGGCGGCTGGAGGCGGATACAGGTGCGGTCGCGCGGGATGCAGGGCCTAGCTCTTTCACTGCGGAGCTATAATGACGTTTCGAGCGCGAATCACGAGTTTTACCGATTATTTAACATATTGTGTATAATCTTTACAGTCAGTCTATACAGTTCACTGCTTAAATTAATTAACAGCATCCAACTAAAATTCACGCGAGCCAAATCACTGTGCGTCACTTGAACTCGCTGACGGACACAGTAGGCAAAACCTCACCTTCACAAGCCTCTCTTTGTTTGTGGTTATCTCTATTCTCCTCTGTCACTCTCATCTAGGTTCCACCTGCGATAGTAAACATCTGACCCTCTTACCTGTTCAGGTATCTGCAGCGGCACCACAGTGAGCATCCCGGCGCCGTACGCGCAGCCGAGTGAGTTGCAAGCGAAGCACTGTACGATGCCAGCGTGACGTTTCTCAACGTGTTCGATGAACAGGTCCGTGTCTGATAAAAATGAGGATACTGTTGTAAAATGATGCTTGGTTGTTGTTACTGGGTTTTTCCATCAGGAATTTCTCAGTAGCAGCCTCGGAGTCTGGATTTGTGCCCGGTTGATGGCAATAGGCTCGCCCCCTATTACATGGGACTAAAAACATAACTGGCGAAATGTGGGTGTACTAATGGGTACACCTCTACCTAACCCTTCGGGGATTACAGGCGTGATGTTATGTTATGTTTGTTGAAATTCTTTGACTAGGAAGAAGGTGAGAAGCCAATTTGTCAGTCGCTGCGCCATCCAAGTCGCGACTCTTAAGGATTACCGGTGTAAAAAAAAAAGAACAACATCTGTATTCTTCAAAAAAGACTGAAGTATTGGTGGTTAGTTGGTGGTTGGTAGTTTTGGTTGACTGGTACAGAATGCCTAAGGCATTAAGTCCGCCTTTGTACCTTTTTGTTGCATAAAGTTGAAATAAATAAGTATATACCATATTTCGCCAGTTATGTCGAAGTGTATTTACCTGATAGAAGAGGACCAACTGCCACTAAACAGGAACAAATCCATGCTTTTTTTATGATCTACTCGTAAAGTATATTATGTTTATTTTTTTTAATACGCCTATCGGTATTGCCAAAAATGTATGTAAAGTTTTAATGATCCTGTGTAGTTTAATAAATGTATTTTTATTACAAAAAATAAATCCCAATAAATCCCACTGAGAGATTCCTGATGAGAAAAACCCAATACAACCCAACACTTCTCCGTAAAATCGCATTCCAAGTTAGGTTTTTATATCCTTGGTGGACGTTAACACAAGCTTCGCAGAACGAACAAAATAAATAAAAACAGATAAATCTGTCATGAGATCAAGCTAAATGGTTTTCGTTGGAATTTTATTTATAACAGAAATTCAACAGGTCTCAATATTTATGTCCGTCACGGACGAATAAACTACCCGACAGAGGCGACAAAAAGTAATTGATTCATGAGGTTTCATGCAAAGTTTAACAAAAATATCTATGTTACATTTTATATTGCACAGAAAAAATAACCATTTTAAATATCAAGTTCGTCAAGTGCTTCTTATTATTGCTTGTTACCCGAAATTCTGTCACTTCTTTCCAATCTCAATAGACAATAGCCAAGTAAGAAGATGTTAGACGGCAAAGTATGTGCGCAAACACAGGTGCACTCGCTCTTCCCTCACTCTCAAATTCCGATGGGACGGGGAGAGATCAATTGGTGAATTAATGTGGTTTCCAAGGCACGGGAGTGTTACACCACCAAGTTCCAAACTCTAGGCTGCTAGGCTACTAAGATGTATTTAAGGCAAAAATCTTAAAAAAACTTTGCCCGACCGAAGAATCGAACCCACGATCGGCAGTCGCACTTGAGACCACAAGACCTATAAGGCAGTCAAACATAAATTTTGTATCTATTAACATGTACCTACCCAAGGTCAGATAAAGACATTTTATGTATTCTTTTTAGCTGAAAACCTTATAAGTGACAAAAACATCTAAATCAAATAATCGATTTGTTCTTATTTTTGAAGTGAAACTTCTTTACGCACGCTCGACTTGGGGAGTAAGCTGGCGAACGCGTGACGTAAGCGTTACGAAAAGTGTGATCGGGCAAGGCGAACGGAAGAGAGAGACAGCAGTGCGCGCGCACATTTTCTTTCTCTCTTCCTCTCATAGCCAAATACGAAAGAAGTTTCACTTCAGTCGTGTGGTCATAAGCACACTCGTTTTTTTAAATACAGTTACTCACCATTAGCTTTAATTCCATTTTCGTTCTTCAGCACCTGAGCGTTAAGCACCCAGTACACATTCGGAGGTGGTTGTCCGAAGGAGTTCCCGCAGGTAACGTGTGCCGTCCCTCCTTCATTCGGAGTGGAAACAGAGACGTTGCCGTCCCAGTGAGGAGGTTGTAATGCTATGACATTCCAGGAGCGACGGATACCGTTGGCTGAGCAGGAGTACACTCCCTACAAATATGAAGAAGAATATGAAGAGTTTTGTTGAATTTTGATTCTTTTATTTAATTTTTACCTATTTTTTTTTTTTGTTTTGTTTGTGTTTTAAAAGTTATTTTTAAAGTTAAGTGTTTTTAATATGTAAGTTATTTTTCAAATTATCTTGTGTGTGTGCAAACCACTATTGTATTGGGCTTGCCTGTAAAGATAGAGTGTTTATAATGAAAATAAATAAATAAATGATAGAGAATAATGACTTCTCAGTAACATGTTTACAAATAAATACGGGGGACACATCAAATAGCCGTTAACTACGATTATTACCATCAAACTAACTAAAATTAACCAGAAATTATTGCTGGGAAACATCTTTTATACTTGGTGGGTAAAATAACTGTGTATGGTATCGCGCACTGTAACGCAAACTTTTGTACTTACGGGTGCATGCAACAGTACCTGCATTTTTTACACTGACGTAACAGAAAGATTTCGTAAAAAAACATATGTGGAAAAGTTGGAACCTTCAATATCTCCGTAATCAGAAGGTTACCATGGTCCAGAACAAATAAAATCGGAATGATGGTCAGATCATGGAATTTTCTGCTTCGATAAGTGTCCTTTAACACCCGTTGTATAATTTTGAGTCACTGAAATTTATCTTCAATTTCAATGAACCAAAAAAAGTTAAGGTCAATCCTTCACAGCACCAAACAAAAAGCTGCCTTTGAGACACAAACGATTTTTATTTACATCAAGATGGCACTACTGAAAATCGTTCCAAAGCTCTTTTATACTCCGTCAAAGACTCAAGACACAATACGACGCAAAAAATATTAAACATAATATAAATAAAGCGCTTTCACGTTTTATAATCTTTGAGTTGGAGAATCTTTTTCACAAAACATTAAAAAAGCAATCTGAGGGATTCTGTATTTGTGTAAGTAAAGGCTTTTTGTATCTTGCTTTAGATTTCACCTCATAAAATAACGTGTATGACTTTGTACGGAATTAAAATAATGATGCAGTCGCATTGGCAGATTGCCGATACTAAAAGTATCTAGTCTACCCTTCTACAATCTACCTAAATTCCACCAGAAATCTGACGTCAGTCCATAAAACCCTAGAATCCACACAAACCTCATCATCCGGAGTAAAAGGTGACACCATCAGCATATGCTCATTAGCATACGCCTTCAACTCTCCCTCTCCCTCCAAACTCCAAGATATCTTCGGAGGAGGCGTGCTGACCGCTCCACACCATAGACGGAGTACCCCGTTGGGTTTCACTGGCATTGTCAGAACTTGTTCGTCGTCTATCACACCTACGTAGTCTTCTGATTCGAGAAATCTGTAAAAGATGAGAGAATAAGCATTTTTAATTACATAGGAGCCCATTGAACACTGAATAGAAAAATAAATGATACGTTCAGAAGGTGAAACTGGGCATTTTATAAGCGCGAAAACTAAAGATTTTTTTTTGACGCGTTCGGAGCGTTATTTGCTTACTGTTTTGCGCTACGCAAAGTTTGATGGTTTTTTCAATACAATTTTGTATTTATTGCAGACTAGTTGACCCGCCGCGACTTTGTTCGCGTGGTATCCCTTACCTACCTCTACCCTACCACTACCTTTTCTCACCGTTTAAACCTTACCTGGACTATGACAAACATTTCCAAACCAAAACCAGCTAAATCGGCCCAGCCGTTCTCGAGTTTTAGCGAGACTAACGAACAGCAATTGATTTTTATATATATAGAAGATTTAAATACTACCAACATACAAATCTTAACAAAGCTACTTTACTTAAAATACTTACCTATCCACGAACATCCAAAATTCTAATTCTCACTACAAGGAAGGCAAAGTTTCCAAACTTCGAGTATCTGTACATGCGATCGGACTAGTCTCGACATTTTGTGGTTTGCCTGGTTTTAGTACCACTTGAATCGTATAAAGGACTTGTGGTCTTGGCTGTTTGAAACACAGTACAGTACTAGTACCTACAAGGGTATTAAAATAGCACATCGACTTTCCGTAATAGGCATAGGAAATTATCTTGATTTTATGAAGCATCTCTATCGATGCTAACCGAAGTTTAGTAAAATTCGATAGTTCATATTACCGCTCATGTCTACACGAACAGTTCCCAGTACTAACCTGACTTCCCCACTCCGGCTACCTTCTCGCTGGACGTTCAAATGTGTCTTCTGCGCTATTTCTAAAGCATCTCCACTGAGCTCATTGGTGGCTCTGCAGCTGTATGTACCACTGTCATCAGACGTCGCGTTATGGATGACTAGCACGCCATGAGGAGTTTCCAGTTGCTTTCTATTACCCTGAAAGTAGATCTTGTTATAACAGCAAAATCTTCAAAGAACAAAGAAATAAAGAGATAACACCTGAAAGTACTGGTCCGAATTAAAAAAAACTTTCATATACATAGAAAGCTACACTATTTCTGAGTGTCATCGGATATGTTTTGCCATATACTTGACTGCTAAGCGGACGAAGTTGTGGGCAGAAACTAGTATTTTATACAAATATAAATAAAACATTTTTTAGTCAACGATGGGATACTACTATGTGTTCAAAAGTGCCTTATAATGGCCAATTGAAATAAATTATTTGACTTTGACTTAGGAGCAGTCAGCTCACAGTAACTCCTTACGATAAGCCGGCGTAGGATACAGCCCTCTCTCTCTCGTAGAGACAAAACCTGAGTTCCAACGTAAAATAACATAATAGGCTGGTTATGTCAGCTCATCGTATTTTAATGTAAATATAGCCATAAATGGAAGCTTGAGCCACTTCCATCAACCGGGAAATAACAAAGTTCTTATAAAATAATCCAAAGATAATATTTGACGCGTTCAATATGTTCATGTTTGTATATGTCAAAGTGTTTTCCAACAACGCATACATTGCGTCTGTGTTTATAAAATCTACTACTTCACTACAATCGATTCTTTCAATTCGCATGCCTTGAAATGTATAATTTCTTGAAAGCAGCTGACAACAGCCTATAAAAAATTGTGGTGCTTTTTTTTGGTGGGAAAAAAGTAGACTTTCCTTCGTCCATCTATAGACATCTGTTACTAGATGCATCGTAGGTACGTTCTCATACTTAGGAAAAAGATGTAATGATTGAGTTGCCTAAAATTTACACCAGCATGCGGCTATTTTAAAACATCAAAAATAGCCGTATAAAGATGGTTCATAAACCACCTATTGCTTAAAAGCTAGTCAATCAGAACTTTACAATCAATAGGTTTCAATTTGAACAGTTAAAGTAGTGAGTTTTGTTCGACAAACATAACCTATGTTAGCTTTCAAGTTCGTTAAAAATATTCGCATATCGGTTCACTGTACAAAGCAACCACAAGTACACTGAAACATGCTTTGATTCTGTGAGATAGAGGATAAGTTAAACTTTGTTTTCCAACTATTCACAAACGCGGCATAAGAGCCTTCTGGCAGTATCGGATTTCTTTTGAAATACAAGCTTTTGTTTCTCTAATATTTTGTTATAATAAGAACTCCTAAGAATGTGTTTATTATCTATAGCAAAACTGCCAAATCATCGCTCAAATATTTTAATTACAAAGAGTATATAAACTTTACTGCATTTAGTGTTAGCTAGAAGCAAAATTCGGTCCACAGATTGATGAAGCAAATTAATTCTTTATTTACCTACCTAATGCATTAATCACAGAATTTATCTTCAAAATCATTTTTGTTGGAATAAATCTATATGTCATAACAATCGACTATCGCAAAATTATCGGAACTCGATGCTAGTTCTCCCGTCAAAATAAGACGAAGTAATTATAACCAATACACAATGTCTGAAGCATAATGCTCAAGGGCTCACCTTGGACCCTTCCTTCCACCACGTAAGCACAGCCGGTGGTTCTGAAGTGGGCTCCTTACAATGAAGGATCACAGTATTGTGGAGGGGAGCGATGATCACCCGTTCCTCGGCCGTAATCTTGTTTGGAGAGTTGATCAGTCTTGCTACCGTCAGACGAGCAGGCACTGACGTTAGACTGATGGCACCGTACCATATAACGCACTGGAACAAATACAATAACATAATATATTATCATCATGCTTGTAGGTATTTCACGAAGGGGTAGAGTACACCCAGACACAATTCCATTTGAAAAATCCTACTAACACTGCCCATACTGACTATTAAGCCCAGGACTTTATGCTCAGAGTGGTTTTCGCAATCACTAGACCAAAGAGATAATCAATAACACGATATCGCTTCAACAACCATTGAATGTTTGAACAAAAATGTCTGACTCCTGATAGACGAATCGGAGTTTTAATCAAAAATTGTTGATCCACTTTCGGCTTAGGTACTCTTTTCAGTTCAGCAATAGAAGAGTAATAGCGAAGTACCTAGAACATAGTACCTAAATGGGAATGATGTTTGATGTTGATAAATGATATTGTTTTTATTAACATAGACATTTCATGATCATTCATTCATTCATTCATATTTTTTTCTGTTTTTCTCCTCGATCAAAGAAACTTTAAGTTTATTATCTTCGGATACAGTCCTGTCAAAAAAAGGTAAAGTCAACAAAAGAGATAGGTATCCAGGGTCCTTAGATATAGTTGAAGTTTTCTTAAAAACCGATGTATATTATGTTCTCGATTGAAATTTAACTTAATTAATGAAAAAATGAATGAATGAATTTATTATCTACTTTTTAAATTCATTTAAATTTGAAAACAAGCATCGGTTTCTAAGAAAACTTCAACTGCATATATCTGACGATCCTGCATTCCTATCTCATTGGTTGACTGTACCTACATCTGATTCTATGAATATTATTAAACCGGTTCCTCCTTCAGAATTCAAATCAATCCAAGTAATTAATAGTAAATTGCCATAATCATGAACTAATCGCGATATAATGTACCAGAAGTGAACCACGAGCTCAATTCACTATTCCCTCTAGCTTATCCCTTAGTCACCTCTTACGACACCCATGGGACCACGGCGTAGTCATCCGTAACCGACCACCACATGGGTACGATTGGAAATCTTGTTTGATATATTGCCTTTTAATGCGAACAGGTTTTGGTGAAATTAGAATTCCGGATAATTGTTAAATCTGTTTCCTTATCACCAATGAGCATAATTAAGCTACCGTGATTTAATTTTAACAGACGAAAATTGTAGTAAAATAAAACATTTGCTAATTTATTTTTGTATTTGACTGGCGATCGGTTTTCACTTCAACAAAATCTAACAAAGTTTACCAAAGTTAGCGTTGCATATCTCTTGAGAAACAAAATGAAAATGACGATGTATGTGACCTGTGGCGATGGCGACTGCGTTACTCAAATTACTTTTTATTTACTTTTCATGCACTTGTATATTTATGGCTCTAAATATGATCAATCTTTTTGCGCGGTTAGCGCATTTAACAAACAAACCCTTTAGCTTTTTAATATGAATATAGGAAATTTAATATCTATTATAAAGCTAAAGAAAGAGTTGGTTTGAGCGCGCTAGTCTCAGGAACTACAGACCTTTTCTGCAAATTCTTTCGATAACAGAAACCTATGTTATTCCTGTGTTTTACAGGGCATATTAAAATTTAAAAAAAAATTGGGATTGGTAAGAAAATTCATGCGCACGAAATCGCGGGTAACAGCTAGTTTTAATCTAGTTTTATTTAAAACACGTACCTGAAACCAAACAGTTTCCATATTCATCTTAACTTCTATCTCCATCTTAGTACTCCTTCCCGGCAACCCTGGTAGGATCTTCCTGCCGTCTCCCTCTTCCACGTCTGTCCAGCTATCGCCATCCTTGTCTACTTTCCATTGCCACACGAACCTCTCTCCTGGCACGTTGACTTCGCACTCGAACGTCACTCTGTCTCCAAGGGGAGCTATCACTGACTCGGGGTATTTCGTGAACCTCATCTCGAGTTCTGAAAGAGAGTATTTAATTGTTTATTTATTTAGCAAATGGAGCAAAGATTTTTATAGTAGGCAAATCTGGCGAACATATCAAGCGGAAAGTGGTGATTACTGTGTATTAGTCTCGGTATAAGAAAAGATAAGGGTTACAGAACATTGGAGGCAAAGTTATAATATGATAATTTATTTATTAAACTTTATGCAAAAAAAGTACAAATGCGGACTTAATGCCTCAGGTATTCTCTAACAGTCAACCAAAGGACATCACTGACTTCACTACATAGATCAATCTGTCAACCTATCTCAGACTACCTAAATAACGAACTATAAAGACCATTTTGAAGGTAACGTTCCAAATTGAAGAGAATTGAATTTCGAATCAACATTTTCACATCGTTAATCAAACCTCCACAATCAATACACACGTAATCAGTAATTCTCAAGATCAAAGGGAACACAATTAGAATCTTTTTTTTTATTTGCATACCAAAAGACTGGCCATAACAATAAAAAAAGAAATCTTGCCGTCCTTGATACCTTGTTACCCACACATTTCGATCTCGGATGACGCATCCGACTTCAGCGGACTAAGCTCATAATAAAAAACCATGCATACCAATTACGACCTTATGTTATGCACCAATAAGTTCATATTGAAATGCATTCAGTAATTGAGATGTTACATTTTATTTTTCTTTGTTGTCGGGCACCAATTTATGTGATTTCAGTCCCGTCAGTCATTGACCGTAACTTTATGGAGAATTTTTAAAATTTCATCTCGTTGCCGAGTGAATAAAAATGCTGTTCGTACGATTTGTAAAGGTGATTTTGTATTGAAAAGCTTGTGGTTATAGTTATTTCATGGTTATTTAGCCGTTTACTGCCAAACATGGGTATTTATTACAAAATAACCTATCATAATGGAGACATGAAAAAGACCCTACAAGTACTCGGTCCATATTTGGGACTTAAAAACTATTGGATATACCAGTAAAGGTTTTCAATACCATTTAGAGCTTTTAAAAGCTCGACGAAGACTTTCGCGATTCACACCTGTCGATCTACAGCTCACTTGATTATTCATATATTTTATAATAGGTATATAAAATCTATTATTATTTTATAATGGGTATATAAAATTTAGCGAAATGATAATAATAGCCAGCCTCTACCTACGCTTTAAAACATGATTTACAACTTGCCGCCAGCATTATTACATGTTTAATTGATTATTATCTCATGTAACTATTAATTCGTTAGCAAAAAAAAATTTATAGCTCAAGAATTTAAGAATAAAACTGAATAAAATTAAATGGTGAAGATTTATGAGTAGTGTCTTTAAAATAAACTTTGTTCCTTTGTGTTTCTCGTGACGACGATACAACAGAGATCCTATTTAAGATAATTTATACAAAACATAAAGTTGCACTTAGCACGAGGTACTTTTGGTCATAACCTATTGCTGGTACCTATATTCATAGTTCCATACGTCCTACATAAAATCAAATTCTGTTGCAACTCATTTCAAAACTTCACCATCATTCACAAATGGTAGTTTCAATATGCATCATAAAATGCAACAAGTGACGTTCACATGCATTCCGATGCTAAGCCGGTTCGTAGCACATCACTACAAAATATTATGGTCTTTGGGATTGCCAATCACTTGTTACTATGGAAATCGCAGAGATATTTTCAGGACCTAGCAAAATCTTAATTGTATAAGTAATGGACTTATTTCAATGAGTACTCGAAGTTTTGTTGAAAGACAAAGACAGGTGAAAATATTCTAAACTTGGTCATCGTGGTCATATTCGCCTAACGAGGTCGACAGCTGGACATAGACCTTCCTTAAAGATAACCACAATGACCGGTCTTGCACTGCCCGCATCCAGCGGTTTGCCACGACCTTTACCAGGTCGTCGTTCCACCTTCCTACACTGCTCCTTCCGGTACGTAGCCACCACGCGAGAGGCTTACGACCGATTCTGAAACATTTCTCCGACATTCGTTTCGCCGGTTCACCGATAGAACGATTCACTTTTCATTATTCCGATATAACGTTTTAACGGCGAAAGATTAGCAGACAGAACTATTCACTTTTAAAAATTTCGTCGTTAGAACCTTTCATCAGCGAACGATTAGCCGACACAACTGTTCATCTGCCTCTGGGGTATAAAACATACGTATTCGACATGTAGAACTGTTTTCATAATTTTTAACACCTGAATTAAGTTGTGAAGACGAAACTTCAAGTTTTATACAAAACTTGTGAAAAAGTAGCTTAACGACAATAATGGCCGTCTGCTCTACGAGCTGTGTGTAATGGCAATAGGTAGGGACCTATTGCCATTTCAGTTTCGCAATTTTGAGAGCTATTTCGTAAGGTTAAGGTAAACATACCTTATTCTTCTGCGAACCTCCTCATATATTATCAAAACTCGAGAATCGAAATCCGACTTTAATTCAAAAGACTAGGTCCTGACAATTCAGCCACATGTATGCGTCAGAGATCGCGTTCGAATCATGTTCACAAATAACAAGTGAAGATTATTAATAATGCACATTGCATTTCATATCGTGTGGTCATTAAATTGACAGTAATGTTTTATGATATTGCATTTTTAATAATTATTATCATGCGAGCAGAATAAGCTCTCGCACTCAACATTAATTTCAATAAAGATAAGTGACAAATGCAGTGACATTTTAAATCTTTCAACATGTTTGAGTTTTGCCTCGAAGGGTTCAATTTAATAACATTTCGGTTTTTGCTACTAAAGAATGAAGCCTGTTTAAAGACCTTCATCAACATTGATGGACATTATCGTTAAAAAAATACTCAGTCATTTTGCCATAAAGTCAAGCTTCGATGTTGAGTCTCCTTAGGTAGGTTTAAAATCAACAACCTAATTCCGGCTTTTAATCAAACTCAGAACATAGAATATCCCAGTTAGTAGGTAAATACTTCACACAAACAAAACCATGGTAACAACAATGTATTGGCAGAAACAAACGTCAACAATATCTAAACTTAACGTGAAACGTCAAACACTTCGGTGTTGGACATCTAATCAACTGAGTGACCAAATCCAATTTCTGAACGAGCCGTTTCGAATCAAAACTAGTTCTTGGCTGCTGTCGGGTATGAACGGAAATACAAGAAAAAAAATATAACAAATCCTAAACGAGTAGGTGGTACTAATGACTTCACACAAATACTTGGACAATATAATGACTAGTAAGCGTAAAATTTGTTCGGCATACACCCACACCAAGTCAAAACTTTTTTGGGTTCCCTTCGAAACACGACGGGCTTAGTGACCCTTTCGTAAAATATAAGCTGTCTGGATTATTATTATGTAAAGTTCTATATTTTGTGTAATAAAGATATTAAACAAATAAAGTTGCCTATTCACCCATATTTGTTTAATATGTGAACAAAATTCAATATGCGTAAATATTAGCTTCATGCAAACATATTTGCATTTCAAACAAAATGTTTCGAGTAAACCAAAAAAAAAATAACAAATGGCATTTATATTATTTACCTACCTTACTATGCAATAATAAACTGCAATATTCGAATGAAAACTCAAAACAAATAGTAAAAATAAAAACAAACTATTGCGGGTGATTGTTTTTCCTCTCAATATTTTCAATAGCGTCATTTACCTACTAACTATTCTGTGCCATAGTTACTGGGAACAGTGATAGAAAAAATAATATGATAAAATATGGACAGAACCCGTAATGTCTGAATATTTTTTGTCCCTTTGCCGTCACAAGCCAGTGTCGATGTGTGCACAGCTACCTGCGGTATCCGGGAGCTTGTCCTGCCCGCCTGTTACAATTCCAAAATAGACAAAAAAGTCTTATCGTTTTACACCTCGTACATCACCATTCATCTCCCTTTTCACGCCATACTAGGCCTTTCTGAGCACGCAATGATAATCAAATGGAATTAACTTTAATATTTCCGATGAATTGGTTGAAATAGGTGGCGTGCACTGACGCGGTCCAACAATATGTTTGGAATTTAAGCGTTACTTTTATAATATGTTATAAATGTTAATCTGCTTTTAACATAATTAATAAAATCTAGTTTGGAGCTAATTAAAATTTGATGTAGGTATCTAGTCATAAACTTCTCAATATGTTCGTAGAAAATTATTAACGCCCCAACTATTTCAAACTTTACTCAAAAATTTGGGAATATTGCGAACTAATTACATCTGCTTTTGATAACATTTTCCTTTATACGACGACGTTTAATATTTCAAATTAAATATGTAATATACTCACGTGCTATCGCTGGCACGAACATCGCCAGAAGCAGCTGAAGATGTAACGGTGCCGCCATATTGGCAACTGGAAAAAAAAGGAGCAGATTAAAAAAAAACGAATAGTGTTTTGTTTTTTTAAAGCGGTTTTATGGCAAAGACAATCACAGTAGCCTGTTATTTCTCATATCAAAAAAGAGGTTCGTAATTCGAACATTTTTAAATGTTGGTAACATGATAGTAAGATATTGGTTTTTCTACCTAGACCCGGCATAGTAACTGATACGAACAAATAATATTTAAATTATCTATGAATTAATATTCTTAATACAAAATATTTAAACTGCAAGCAGTAAAACCAAAATAAAATAAAACTATTAAATTCTTAGCCAACAGGTTAGGACAAGTATATTCACGGAATCCAAGATCTTAATCATTCAGATTAGTCACAGCCTCATAGGTTATTAGTTCATAGACAACGAATTAGGACCAGCTAGTAATCTTAATTATTGCAGCGCGAATTCTATGATCGACTTAATTATCGGAAGAGCAAGTACATGGCATTTTGCTTTTACTCCATAGCTTATAGCTACGTTAAAACATGTTTTTTTTTTAAGAAATAGATACTTTACTTTTTTTTTACACATTTTACTTAAAAATACGCATTTGACACACGTGCCATCAAGGCGAATATAATGACATGTCATTTATCAAAATCAGTTGAGGCGTTCAATAGTTAAATAAATACATACAGGTCACACACTCTCTTTTGGATTTCGCTGCAGTCGGGTAAAAGGACACTCTCAAAATATACAGAATGTGTATTTATTATTTTTTTAGATGCAAATCTCAAATTACGGCTTACTTTTTAATGTCGCTGCATAAAATGGACAGACGAACCGACATCAAAGTCGGCGTAACAATAAATTAAATGTAAGATTAAACTTTTACGCGCTAATAAATTAAAAGGGCGTGAAAACAACAGAGACACGTCATTTCTTATTTCTGTTTCACAAGTATGTACTTAAGTACCCACTAACCTAAATACGACATAATATAAAAGAGTACCACTCGATATAAAAAAGCTGTATTTTTGTTGTTACGTTAATCTCTTCAGGGGATAAAGAGCTCTTAGCGTAGAATTCCTACTTTCATCTCTCTGAACTAAATTGAACATTATCTATCCTACAGCCGGGCAGTCAAGCTAAATTGTTTTCAAATGCTCCAAACATAAAGACTGCGTTCAGTTTAAATGATAATGTTCAAATGAGCCAAGAATTTTATTAGACATCAACAGCCAGGAATATTAATTTAAATTGCCGAGTTCTAAACGCATTCGAAAGCGCAAAGCACTTCTACACTCGGCCTATGTATTTCTGTCATCATAACCCACGTGAAAAAGCAAAACACAATTTTAAAATTAGAACGTTGTTGAAATCGGAAACCAACGCGTGCCAATAAACCAAAATAATAGGTACGTTAATAACGCGCTAACCGTTACTACAGACCGTTATTTATAAACAAAAAAATAACCAGAACAATGTATCTTTTATTGCATACCCAACTCCAATAACTTCTTGATCGATGGTTCGTTTACAAGAATGTGTTGTTAATTCATTCATCTCATCGTCGCAAGATCAAACGTCAATATTCGTGAATATTTGCATATCAAGCAAGCTCGAACACACGAATTCGATCATAAAATTAGCCGTTATCGTTATCGTATTTATGAATAAAACACTAGAATACTAATCTATGTTAATTATTAATTTATAGAGTTGCCGCGATGTTTTGTAGACTATTTTATCACAAAATTGACATTAAGTCGCTCGTAATGGCGGTAGTATATCCTAATCATCTAGTAATAGCCAGTGAAGAAATCGCCGATCGATAACCACTTGATATTGCTGGCTAATGGCCAGCTAATAACGTTAATAGATGTTAACTCTAACGTTATAGCTCTGGTTATCGAGCCGCAAACATTATTTTATAAATGTAATCACGATTTCGCCCGCACACTAACAAGTTTCTACCTAGTCTTCTAAACAAGCAATCGTTACTGACTGACTGATCTATGAACACAACTCAAACCACAGAACGGATTGCGCTGAAATTTGGCAGAAAGTTAATATGACGTAGGCATGCACTAAGTAAGGAATTTCCAAAATTCGCCCCCTAACGGTATGAAACGGGGGTCCAAAGTTTGTATGTAGAAAATAGATCAAATCGCCAATAACTAACATTTACGCGAAGGAAGTCACGAGCAGAAGCTAGTCTACACTAATATCATAAAGAGGAAAGACTTGTATGTTTGCAACGAAGTAGCTCACAAACTACTGGACCGATACATTGTCGCTTAGTAACTTAAATAATATTTATTAATATAAAAAAGGATCCCCACTAAAACATCAATAACATGTAACCAAAGGTGTAAAAAATTAGCCTTAAGCCAAAATATTCAAAAAATAAATGTCAACCCGTGCGAAGCCGGGACGGGCCGCTAGTTATTTTATAAATGTAATCACAGTTTCGCCCGCACACTAACACGGTTCCATCTAGTCCTGACTTTCTTTTTCGCAGCATTATCCCAAACTTGTTAGTGGCAAAAGGACTTTGTTTTTTCTAAAGTTAATTTGGTGGCAACTAAAAAAAAGAAAGCCTCAATGGTTTTTTCTCGCGCCAATTGGGGAAACATCTAGGCACTCATAGGTATTACCTTTGCCAAATGCTTTTATGTAAAGTAGCCTGAATAGGGTAGTGGCGTAGTGCTTGGCTAAATTTTCTCATCCGGGAAAGTTCGGCGTATGTTATAGCAATCAGTTCGAAACTATCAAATAAATATATTGGGTTTATTTGAATTGAACTTCGAATATCTAGACCGGCTGTGTTCAATAATGTTAAAGTTCTATAAAATTGGTATCAGACAGACCGTTCCTTTTTCAAACATTATTTATACAAATAAATAAAATTAAAGTGTCTGTTTGTAATATCAAAATTACAGCTCATTACTACATGCGTATATTATTATGAATTTTTACACGGTACATAAAACAAAAATAAACTTTTTTCATTTTTTTCTGTCTGTCCATTAATTCCGACTAATCTCTTAATCGGCTAGAACGATTTTGAAAGAGCTTTCACTAGCAGATAGCTGATGTTCTGCATAAACTTCTTTTATATTAAAATAAAAATTAGGGACACGCGTAAAAAAAAAAAAAGGAAGCGCCACCTATAACCGACATTAACATGGACAATGTCGCGGGCATAAGATAGTGTACACACACAAATGAGAGTGTGTCCACACTTGTGCATGCAAAGTGAACAGTAGACTAATGCGACAAAAGGCAAGAACGGCGATGGCGCACGGTGGGCCGAAATCAAGCTTTCATGGACTTAGGGATTCACGAAAATTGATGAGCAATTTAAAAAAAAATAATAACGGCTTTGCGATCTACCACTAAATACAAGACACTTTTCTTCTACGATTTTTGTATATACCTAATATTTTTAAAGTTATAACGATTTTAATTTTTTTTTGTATGGAGAAATTTGATTTTATATGAATAACTTTTAATTCTCAAGAGTTCTCAAAAAACGGCTTTCGGTATTCGATTATGCTATTTTTTAGGCAAATTATCCGATATATCACTTGCTTCGATTTTCTTCGATTTTGGAGAAAATTGATTTTCATTCCCTTTTCCACACCACCCTTGAGGTAGAGAACTAAGCGCGTTTTTTTTTATCAGTGGTGTCTCCAGGAGGCCTAATCCACTCATACGCACACTGTTACTCACACACCCACTCACAAAATTATCACTTATACAATTTCATCAGATTCTGATTCAGATTCGTTCTCTAAACATTCCAAATTTACTAATTCTATATTTTCGCGCTCATCATCTTCAAATGTTGGAGATAACAGAAGCATGGCTTTCGCTTCTTCTGAAAATGGTTTGTGTTTCCGTCTCATTTTATGACGTTTTGATGATATATAAGGGTCTGAACTAATTATTAAATTATTCAAAATATCCTCATTATTAGCTCTTCTGCAGAATTTTCTTGAATGGTGTTGGCGATATCGCCTAAAGTCTTTATTTCTCGATTCAGCCGCTTCTTCCGATAACTTTCCAATCGGAATTAATCCCAAGTTTTCAATGATAGCTGCTCCATGAACAAGAACTTTATGCACACTGGAGGGCATGGGATACCACTCATATAAATCTACGTATAATTTTATGGTGGCTTCCGTATATTCTTTAAACTTCACTGTGTCAATTTTATGACCTGAAGAAATATCTTCAGGTCATAAAATTGACACAGTGAAGTAAACAATAGTTTCTAAAATGATTGAAAACCATTTTATTAAGTTTTCATCGAGCGGTATTCCCGTCATTAGTAGTTCCATGTCCTTGCTTTACAACATCTTTTAAAAGGCCTGTTTGATTTTTAAAATCTTCCTGAATGCTTTTTTTTCTATTTTCCATCAAAACTTTGTTTTCACCTTTTGCAACCCATGTTTTGAAATTCAGTCTATAGGCTATGTGAAGAATGCATTCCATAAAACGTATCCATATATGTAGCGATGATAAACCATATTTGTACAAGTCGGTATCAATGTTTTTAGTCAATAACAAAGACAAGTTATTCATTTTTGTAGGAACAGCTTTACATATGTCACATCGTTGAGCTGAAGTTTCACAGAGGATTGATGTTGCTTTGCCATCTATCATGGTAAGCAATAATGAATGTGAGACTTTTATGTCTCCAATTTCTGTTTCCTTCAATTCATTTATCTCCGTTTCAATTTCGGTTTTCTCTCTTAAAATCGTTATTTTAAGAGAGAAAACCGAAATTGAAACGGAACCGAAACCGAATTGATTTATTCTCTTTTTCAAATTTGAAAAATATTGGACGACACCAATATGCTGAATTTGGTGAGTCGTTTTCCTAGATAATTTGTTCTTCGGAAACAATTTTTACTGGTACTACCCATAAAAATACTTGAATCATCTGTCGAAGCACTGTCCTCTTTGTTATCCGTTGTCATTTTTTGCTTATAGTTTGCTTGATTCGAGGCACCATCCATTCCCCATTTGCTTATCATTGTCAACTCCTTACAGTCTGTGCTATCAATATTGATTGCTTTGAATATCCTTTTGGCGGTTACATCTAATAGAGCCTGCAATTTTATTCTAGCAGTTGTATCTGTTAAGGTAATATCATCCTTTCTAGCATTCTTGTTTTGCACCTTGTAGTAGGAAGGGAACATGTCGACATTTTTCTCTTTGATACTTTTTCTTAAAATATTGTATTGCCACTTTGTTAATTTAAGGGCCAAAACAAGTCCCAAAGCTTCATCTGGAGTAAATTTAGGTTTTTCATTTTTACGTAAAAGACTATCTTTGGCTTTTTGCACATCCTGTGGATTTTTAAGAAGGTGTTCGAGGATTTCAGCTATTCCTTGATTACCATCCTCTCGTAATTTCATAATATGTGCATGAGATATTTCCTCTGTAGTCATAATTGTATGAATATGTTCTGTACGTCTCTTTTTTTGCTTAGGTCCTAATTCACAAAATGGTTTTCTTGGACTTACATTTGTTGACGTGGCAGTAGACACTTTTGCTGGAGATTCATGTTCACTTGATGTACTAGGAACATAGTCTTTGTTTCTTTCAAATGCACTTACAATGAAATCAGGCCACTTTATTTCCGATGATAACCATTCGCAATTATTGTTGCTAAACAATTCCTAATGAGTATTGTTAAAAACAAATAACGTCATAAGGGTGGTGTAGAATGTTTACCAATAATTTGTTTTTTTGCTATATTTCTGTAATACAATATTAAAACATGTCAGAATAGACCAAAAACCGATTAATATTTCATACAAACTTTAGGGGTTTATAACTCGAAAAATACTGGGTATAAAAAAATTACAAATAACAAAAAACATTTGTATTAGTACATAAAATTTAAAAATACTCATTTGAATCCTTAAGTCCACACTTGACAATTCCAGCCCACCGTGTGGCGTAGTAGTTACAGACATAGCATTCTTTAAACATACATAAAAGTCAAACACCAAATTAATATTACATGATCCATAATTTGAATGCAGACGCACCATAACCTTAATAAAATGTATGTAATATGTAGTTGTCATGATGGATTACAAAACAGTAAAGCTTTAGTTCAAGAAACCAAACATCGATTACACATTCTGAGCACGGTAGAGGTGCTACCAGTTGTATCGGATACTAAATAACAAGAATTGGCTCATACATAGGGTTGCCATACGTGCCGTATATACGAAACTATCACCGTATTTGACCATCGCGTCCCGTAATTATCCCGTATTTCAATAATTTCGACAAAATTCGGAAATGGCCCAAACTGGGCGCTAGTTGACCGCCGGCGATCCAATCTATATTGAGTTGTGATTATAATTTTTTACTTGACATGCGATCAGTTCTATGAATCTATTAAAAAGAAAACGAGATCATTGCAAAAGAAAAGTCAAGCTTAAAATATTACTAGGCCAAAAAATAAACATGTTAATTTTATTAAAAATTGTTATAAGTTTTAAGACTTTTTTATTTGATTTGTTTGAAAAGTCCCGTATTGTTCCCTGAAAGTTTTGGCATACCTACTCATACATGTGTGACTAACGATTCCTAGAAAAGGGATCACTCGTAAAATGTGAGTGGACAATAATATTGTTTTTGTCCGGACACAAAAAGCGCTTCCTCGTTTTGTTTTTAGGCGGAAGTTTGGAATCCTACATTCTTAACCCTAATTTCATGGAAATTGTTTTTCAGAAATGTCGTTTCTTTCCATTTAATTTTTATTAGAGTGTGCTGATGTCCTCTGCTACATTTTAGCTATTTGAATTCATTACATTCCTAAGTAGGAATATTTCCTTTTCTCAATACGGGGTGGAATATTCGGGGTCGATATTGTAATGAAAACTATTAACTACCTCTATAGCGCGATTTTCTTGTCCGGTGACTGGCCAAAGATAATAAAAAAAAAGCAGCAACATTCCAAAACCAAACATTTAACGACATGAAGCTAAAACCACATCATTTGTCAAAATAACCAATACAGACTATACATGTCATAATAACCTGCTTTGGACAGATTTCTCATACATTCATTTATAATACCAATGCATTCAGGTATGAATGAATTAAGTCTGTGAAAAGCAGGTTTAATTAAAATATTATCTGCAGCTCTGTGTGGCCACAATAACTACGAATTGAATACAATCATGAGCAATGATGCATTTCACGTAATTACCACGTAATCGCTTCAAGTAGCCAAATTGAAATTCAAAATGGTGGATTATTCAAATAGGCCGTCATATTTTAAGCTTATCGCAAATACAATATATTTTTAGCGGGTTACATAGTATTGCAAATTCTAGTTTATTGCAAACTAGTTTTTGCCCGCGGCTTCGCTCGCATTAATTTATAATTACGCGCGGCGTTTTTATATTAATTTGTTATTTTTTTATGGTGTCTTTGCATAATTGTGTTTTTTTTTGTTTGTTAATGCAATTGGCTTTTGGAAGCCGTATTAACATAAATAAATAATAAATAATAATTCAACAATCAATAAAAAAAAATAAAAAAAAAACAGGTTGTACTTTGCTTGTAGATAGATAATAATTATGAAGTGAGTTTTGTTTGAATACCCTTGATTTATTGTCATCCTAGTACTTTTTTTTGATAAGCCCAGAATGTTGACCTTTCCAGTCTGGGTGAAAATGCTTATTTCTACTACCATAGACTTTGAAAATATATTACATATTTAGCTTTCTATTGGTAAAAATGGTAAAAATCGATCCAGTAGATTTTTAACCTGTTCGGTACAAACAAACGAAACAATTTTCTCTTCATAACATTGTATTATAATATAGATGTGGTTATAGCAAAATGCAGTATGCCGTTTACAGTAGAACTACCGGTTTCACGGTAGTTTACCTTAGTGTCCATTGTAATCATAGTGCGACAATATGTATAAATATTAGGAATACCGTAACACGATTCGGTGTAATCATAATAACAATATATGAATTTAGTAGAACAAACGAAACATTCACGAAGAAATTGTATTCCAGTTTTTGTTTTCTCTTTTTTAGGGTCCCGTATCCAAAGGACGCTAAACTGGACCCTGGACTCCACTGTTTATCAGTCTGCTGTGGGGCTGTAACTTTGAAACGTTAAAAATGTGAATAGGTACTATGGCCGAAATAGCAAAAAAAATTAACCTCAAAATTAAATTCAAGGTACGTTTTCTCTTGTATGCTATACTAAATATGGTGGGTACGCACGCCTACCTACGGAACTGTAAGCGATTTTATTTTCTATTAGACGATTCTTATTTCATGAAATAACTTCTCGCTTACTGGAAAAGTCTCAGCTGTTTATGAAATCTTTGAATTCTTGAAGAACTACGAGAAAACAAGATAAAAGGGTTAAAGTTTAAAGTTAATGAGTCTAGGTAATTGGATTGCATCGTTCATAATTCATAGAAATGGTTCTATATTAGCACTATTGATTTCAAAAGCCGTTCTAGAAACGCTGTAAGCGCATCTCCGTTTCTTTTTAAACCCAGTTATTATTTTTATACGTAATACAATTAATTAAATTACCTATATTAAATAGAAGTTTATTAACGTAAAAAAAAAAACATTTTATAAAATCAAACTAGGTAGATGAGTAGGTCAAACAATTTTTTTTTTCTGAATTTTCATCTATGCATGCGAAAGTTTAGAAGGCTGTTTGTAACTCAATCACGCCAGAACGCCTGAACGAATCTGAATGAAATTTAACACAGAGATTAGATAACAGTCTGGAATAGCACGTAGGAAAACTTTTATTCCGTTTTTGTGTTTCCGTGGGATAAATTAGGACTTTTCTTAGTGCTCAAGTTTACGCAGACGAAGTCGCGGGCAGAATTAAAATAAATGTTATGTGCAAAACGGGAACTTCCAAATTAAAAATTAATCGCATTGACATTTGCTCTGCGCGCTTGTAGGTACTAGGCTCACAGATGTTGGTAGGTATCTTATCGGTGTTGACTATTGAGTTTTTGTTCGTGTTTTTAGTAACTGTGTGCGTAGATCTTAAAGGATAACAAAGCCAAATGTTTTAGCGATTTAAGTTGCTAACCTATTTTGAAAAAGGAAGAATGTTTTCATTTGTTTTTATGCCGCTCTGGAACGAGAATAACGAGTTTTCCTTTCCATTCTTATTTTTGCGATGTAACTGGTATGATATGACTGTCTAGCATATTGCGTGTTTATCTATACTAACAGGAGTATAATAAAGCTGAAGATTTTCTTTGTTTGTTTATTAGTTGACGAGCTAATCTCTATAACTACCCGTTTGATTGGAAAAAATCTAATAACCGAATCATGAGCTTATAATAAATAGCAACATAGCATCACGACCCAAGACCGCGGAGCAGTCACCAAAGCGGGTGAAATAAACTACGCAGTCGAAGTCGCGGGCAGAAGCTAGTGTATAATATTAGCAAAGTATCAATATGTTATTATGAAGATAAAAAAGAATCTAAAACGTGCCTTATATTAATAAAATTGTCTGAAGAATTTTAATTGAATAATTAACACTTTACGTTTTATTTTCGTTTTAATATTTATGATACTACTTAATCAAATTATTCATAAGTAGGTACCAAAATATTTTAAACAATTTATTAAAGGTTTCAAAGTTTCAAATATCAAAAAACCACTCCGACCAATTACTGTTCTAAATTTAAAACGATGTAAATACAGATACGTAAAGAAAATGTTGTTAACGTTTTTTAATCGAAGACCTAATCTAATTTGCTTGCTTTTCTGACTCTTTGCTGCTGAGAGAAACTTGTATAGATAGCAAATTTATTTAAGTTGAAAAATTACGTTTAAAGCTATTGCAAATAGAAGTCCAAATTAAAAACATAGTGGTATTTAAAAAGCTTTTCCATAATTAAACGTAAGTTACAATTAGTGTTGCCAGTTTTAGTGTATCAAATTTCGGGACGGTAGGTTTAAATAATCGGGATTTT
Source organism: Hoplodrina ambigua (assembly GCA_949774945.1). Lineage (NCBI taxonomy): Eukaryota > Metazoa > Arthropoda > Insecta > Lepidoptera > Noctuidae > Hoplodrina > Hoplodrina ambigua. Next base: position 4,306,482 of record OX458976.1, read on the forward strand.
GGTTTACAAATCGGGACAGCTATAATATTTTTTCTGAGTCGGTAAGAAAATGTGAAAGGAGAAATATTTTTATACTTCAGAGATAAATTAATTTTTCCTGACATAATTATTTTATCGATGAAAGTACAAACTAAGTCCGCCCTCCTCAGTGACTGGTGACGTTAGAGAAGCGATGGAGAACACCAAGGTGACTGTTCTTGTATTGATCGATTTCTCCAATGCCTTTAACGCTGTCAGTCATGATATTCTCCTTCCTATGCTTTCGAATCTTAAAGTTTCATCAGAGGCGCTGGATTGGTTCTCTTCTTATCTTCGGGGTCGTCAGCAGTCGGTTCGCGTTGATGAGAGTTCTTCGAGTTGGCGTGACCTTGGTGCTGGTGTTCCTCAAGGCGGCATTCTTTCTCCTTTATTGTTTTCTATTTTTATTAATTTTATCACTCCCTGTCTTCAGTGTGCGTATCATTTGTATGCTGATGATCTTCAGCTGTATACTGCTTCCAAGGTTGATAACTTGTCAGGAGCTATTCAGGATATAAACCGGGATTTGGATGCTGTTTACAGTTGGTCTGTCAGATTTGGGGTTTCTGTTAACCCCACTAAATGTCAGGCCATTGTTATTGGAAGTTCACGCATGATGGGCAGAGTGGCGGATTTACCTCTTCCTCCTATTATTTTTAATGGTTCTGTCATCCCTATTAGCCCCAGTGTGAAGGATCTCGGTTTGTATCTTGATTCTACGCTTAGCTGGCAAAGTCAAGTTTCCAGTGTTTGTCAGAAAGTCAGCGGTACTTTGCGTTCCTTATATCGTCTGAGGAACTTTTTGCCTATCAAGACGAAAACGATGCTAGTGCAGACTTTAATCTTCCCTATAATTGACTATGGTGATGTGTGCTACTTTGACTTGAATACGGTCTGGTTGGATAAGCTTGACAGGATGCTGAACAATTGCATTCGCTATATTTTCAATTTGCGGAAATATGACCACGTGTCTAGTTTTAGGGCGGAGCTTAAGTGGTTACCCATTCGTCAGAGAAGAAGTTTGCGTGCGTTAACCACGCTTTTCTCTCTTCTCACTTCACTTACTCCTCCTTCTTATCTTATTTCAAATTTTCAATATCTTTGTTCTACTCACACTAAGAGTCTTCGATCTTCTAATAATCTTCTACTCAGCTGCCCTTCTCATACTTCTGACTTTGTTCATTCTTCCTTTCATATTCAGGCTATTCTTCTTTGGAATGCGCTCCCTCTTGATATCAGGACAGCCACCAGTTTGTATGCATTCAAGCGGAAGTTGCGGATTTATTTTTCGGAGCAAATAGAAAGAGTTTTATTATAATCCTCCTTTCTATTCTTGGTAAGATATGTATTTATATATGTATATATTATATTTTTATATATGTTTATGTATATTATATAGCATTTTATAGTAAGTATGTAGAATTTAATTATTTTGTACTTGTGTACACTTTATTTTATTATGTTAAATTTTGAGTTTTTTTTTATTTTTATTTTTTTAAATCTCTGATTTTGTTGTTTTACTCTCATAAAAATTGCTTGCACCTACCATGTTATCTCTTCACCACCTCTGGTTGACTGTTAGAGAATGCCTAAGGCATTAAGTCCGCCTTTGTACATTTGTTGCATAAAGTTTAAATAAATAAATAAGTAGGTTAGTTAAAAATCGGGACATTCGGCGTCCCGATCAAAAGTGTGACTAGCTCCCTGAAAATCGGGACGTCCCGCGCAAATCGGGATACCTAGCAACACTAGTTAAAACCTAAGCTTAAGTAGGTATTTATTGCTTGGTAACAGTTGCAGCTGCATGGCAACAAGTTCACTGTATGCTAAGACAATGATTTATGTACACTGTGGTCTTTAAACTTGTACCTGACTAAGAATAGGCTGTTCATGCCCGTGGAAGAGGCTGGCGGCGGCGTGGGGCCTGTATTAAGAAGCTGTGTAAGTTTGGCCATACTAAGGCTTGTAGCCAACGGCCGTCTGCTTTACAAGCTATGTGCCCTGCCCATTGCCACTTGAGTTTCGCAATTCTGAGAGCAGCAGTCCTACCACAAACTCTTATCGCGATCCAAATTAGGACCTAAACTGAACTGCTCCGCAAATTCGTACCATGACGTCAATATAACAATTCAATAAAGGCCATTCCACCTGCAGCGAATTGGACGTTATGGTACGAATTTGAGAGATGCAGTTTAAGAACTTCAACTGAAATGTCTTACTTTTGAATCGTTTTTAATTAGATCATGGTACGCCTACAGAACGACTTTAATTTTGATGTGAAAAATCACTGTTTATCCTACACATAGTAACGTACGCAAAACATTATGGTTACAGGTGTATATGTATAACAGTACAGAGGTCGTAGGGATATTTAAAGTTTAGTCAAAACCCTTTTAACCTGTTTTCGTAAAAACGAATTGGGACTCCGCGGAACTTTCGATATTCTGGTAATCTGAACAGACCCAGATATTATAGACCAGATTCAAAACAAAATCACAATGATGAGACCTGTAACTTTTGGCAATGTTATAGGTTTTCCATACCCCCTATAAAGTGCAATGATATAACCTTACTGATGTTGAAATGAAAAGTGTAAACACAGTGTCGGTGTGTCTATGTCACGGCCATACTTACTTACCTTGAAACTTCACACGATATTGTAGATCAACACTAACACATTAAATACAGTAGGAATGTCTGGGTCAATATTTACGTCGAAATGTACTAAAAAAACTGAACTTTATGTCTAGGTAAATATTGGGTATCAAAACGATTATTTTTATTTTTCCATTTATTGTCCCACTAAATTCGACTAAATCTTGTACGTTTATGCATAATATGGATATACCTAGAAGCTCTTCGACTTCTTCATCTTCGTAATAAGAATGGATATTAAAGGAAAGCAGCGTAGTAATAGATATGACTACTTAGGAACAATCCCAAAGGAATTCTCGAAAATTCATAAGGAAACTTGTAAAACAAAACAGTTATTATTGTAACTAAAATATTTAATGATGTAATTCCTCAATCAATTCGACAGTTAACGTACGGCATTCATTGTTTATTAAATCAACAATTAGAAATGCTAAATGCGAGCCTAAACAAGACGTCTGAGTAAATGACAGCGACTCTCAATCAAAACAAACGAGCCACGATTGATAGTGTGACACATTAAACGTTGAGTTAACATATCATTACAGTTAGGAGTGTTTACATTACTATGCCGGGCATGTCCTGCCGAGGACAACGTCTACGCAACGCCGGTGTTGTCAACTATGTATGTACCTTTGAAATATTAATTAAACTATTCTTTTACATTTGATATATTTTTTACTATTTTATCATTGAAAATATTGCTTTTCGCATGTAGATTTCACGTGATGTTTGATAAAATACAAAATGTATTAATTGTTACACATTTATGTAGACATTCACACCAACGATTAATTTACTTGAATAACAAAAGATACAAAGACGGATTTAATGCTTTAGGCATCCTCTAACAGTCAACCAAAGTTGGAAAAAAAATGACGACGAGGGTGCAAAATAATCATCTTAACAAAAATAAATAAAACAACAACACTTTGTCAAATGTGCCTACTAAATAGTAAACACACTAAAACATCGCAACTATCCAATCGCACTCCACCATATTACGTCTGTGAATGCAGACTACTGCTACTATCCTACTAAGGAAAGCTAAGCCGTGTCTAACAAGCAGACAACCAAAATAATTTAAATAAATAAATACGATTTAGGACTGGCCATTTTTCGTGTCACTTTTAATGTTTGAATATAGAATGTATAAACTGTCACACATTATGGCAACACTGACGCATACTCCACTGACGTTTCCTCGCTAAATTCAAATCATTTTGGACATGGTTTAGTGCTTCCTCGACAGGCGTGCGCGTCGCATTAGGATTATTGAAATGCGGATTTATGGCCATCTAATTGACGGGTGCCGGTCCTCCGTCACTTTGTCACTACATACCTTTATCTGACGTCATTTTACTTAGATTAAGGATGTAACGTTTTTCTATTCGCGGTGTGTACGAATACAGGAAAGAGGCCCGTTGTCTTCAAGTTCTATGAAACAATTAAACGTTACAACGTTCTGATAAGTAAAGCTGATTGGCAGGTATCTAGTTTATATGGCATGGCCCGTTTGGCGCAGTGGCTGAGCGATTGGCAGCCGTGCTGCGTCTCGCGGGTTCGACTCCCGCACGGAACTAATATTTGTACGGCCTACAGACAGTTGTTACGGGTCTAGTTGTTTCAGTTTAAATATTTGTAAGCGCAACCACGATACAGGAGACATTTCTAGTCAGAAAAAATAATAATAAGAAAACGCATAATAGATAATAAATTAATCGAAGAAACAAATTAAACGCACGTTTCAAAAAGCCCCGACTTAACGTAGAAAATCAAATAACTAATAGAGAAGTTTAAAACATAAATCGCAAGAGAAAGTAAAACAAATGGACGAAGAAAACTAAAGTGTAACCTATCACGATCAAATACAATAGTTTCCTCTCGGAACTCGGAGAAGCTTTTTAAAGATATTGCTACAAATATGATCAAGCGATGTGTTTAAAGGCTTTCTACTCGCTTATATTGTGATCTTTATGCGATAAGCGCACTTTCAACCGCATCATTTTAGAGAAAGGACTTGCAATTTTATTATTGGTTTCAGATACAAACACATCTTCAATGTTTACCAATAAATAAAATTGACGTATTATTTGACGTTGTTATGTCTAAATAAGTTTTTTTTACTAAATGCATAAGTGTATGTTTACACGGTGCTTATACCAATTTAGAAATAAATGAATGTCTGTCTGTTTATTCCACTTAATCTGCTACAGCTGGACTGATAGGTTAGGCTACTTTATTTTAGAAAAATAATTTGGGAAATGTGCAAAAAAAAACCGTTAACCAATATTACGCAGACGAAGTCACGGGCATAAGGTGATTCACTATTTTAGCTCATTTTTCCATACTTATATAACCCTATAACTTATAAGTTGTTCATTATAAGCACAAACATTCTACACTTTGGCTCCGATCAGCATAAACCTCCCTCTATATGATTATAATTGTCTGTCAAAGTAAATCTTCCTCCTCTTTATCGAACAATAACTTCCTTTTATCGGGACGTTACCAGCTAACTTTTAAGTGATGGATAAACTTTGAAATATAATCTCGGTTTTATTCACACAGGGAAAATTTGGGAATCACGCCAGCTGGCTTTCGCCATGGCTCAGCCTATATATGGCTTCTATAACCTCCGAAATTGACACAAATTTCCATTTTCCTTACAAAAACAAATGACCTTATTTTAATTCTACCTTCGTACTTTTAACTACTTGAAGCCGGCTGCATTTATTATTGAGGAAAAAGGTCGCAGACCATAAAATTCTCACATAAACTTAAAGAAAAAGGTTTGATCTTTATTTGTGTGGACTGAAGCCATACATTTACTTGAGTATTTTTTAATCGGAGGCCCGTTTATTACAGCTATCAAACTGCATACTTTTTAGGCAGGGTACGTCAAGTCAATGAAACCGAGAGAACCTTTAAAATCGTTATAAAACTGGAATCTTTTATGCCCGTCACAAACATAGCATGAGTGTTATAGGGATAGTAGGCAGACATCATTGTTTTCAATAAATGCCTCGTAAAGTATTGTATGGACCCGCATACCACACACTACGTGCGACTATAAAATTATTGCTTTTATTTCTTTGATGTCATAACCATGAGCTTTCATCACATTTTTAGGACAATAGTTAAGGAGAAACACACTGTAAAATTAAGATGCAGTAGGTTTAGAGTTGGGTAGAGTTGAGCTACCAAAACACGAGTTCCCCAAAGATTTTTTTATGATTTTTATCACTTATTTACTAACTCAATTGACCAGCTCCATATATATTGATTTCATAGCAAATAAAAATCTAATAATTTTATTTAATTCAATTTTATTTTAAATTGAAAAATTAAGTATTTTAATAAAAACGTGTAATTTTAATGGTACCTAGTTGTCTATTAAGATTAAAAAGATAAAATAAACAAAACCTTAAATGGAAGAAAATCTCACATATTAATATTATATACCATATACAGTATACGTATATACTAAGAGGCGTATGCTACGAATATGTACAATACATTGTAACCCTGATCTCCAAATGAAACAATTGAGCATCTTAATAGCATCTATATCCGTGTTACCGTCATCAATTTACAATGTTCTCAGCAATGTGTAGTAATTTATTTAAGTATTCCAAAATCGTTACGATAGATTCGAGCGTTTATCGCTTTTACGGCAGGGTGATAGACTCGTGTGTATCAGCCTTTAAGGCGCGTTTACTTTTAGGGCTAGTGCGCACTTGAAAGTACTTGAAAAATTTATTTGGACGATAGTTTGACCTGTATTACCTATTTAGAGTTTAGTTTTTTTAATCATAAAATTCACTTACTTCCAGTTTTATTTTACCCGAGTTAAGTCACGTCTTTGGTTACTACTCTGCTCCCGTGGGTGGTAGCGTGATTTTACAAAGCCTATACTATTCCTCATTAATTTAGCTATCATTATACATAAAGATTTTTTTTCCAATCGGGTTGATAGTTTCAGAGATTAGCGCGTTTAAACAAACTATAAATCTGTTCAACTTTAATATGCTAGTATAAATTTCAGACCTTCTGCAATACCTAAGCACGCGCCAGGGCTTATAGGTACTATAAAACCTAACTACTCTGGTATGAGCTGCAAAGCTTTCCCCATAGCTAATCCAATTAAAAATCCTAATTAACATAGGCAATGCAAACAGCGAGTACCTGCTTCTACCTAAACACTAGCTTACTGTCTTTATGTTCAGGGTTTAAGAAAATAACCACCGGTTTCAAGAACGCAAAATTTATGTGAAAAATTATCGAGCGCACGGTCATTGGTTATTGCTGATTCGGTCAACCAATCACAGCTGCCAACGCGCGTTTGACAGTTTGTTTAAAAAAAAATCGTTCTAGTAACCGCTGTCATTTTACTCACTCGAATACTTTCCACCAATGTAAACGCTCTTCTAATTCGTATTAAACTCGCGATATGAACCGCTCATAATGTTTGCGGTAGATGTTTATTACGTGTAGTTTCTGACACCAAGAGTAGTAAGTACTGTGTATGTGCTACTATATTACGTTAACGAGACACTTTGTTATATCGCCCAGGCTTTTATCCTTTATTATAGCAAGTTTTAAGCGGAATTAACATGGGTGTGTGATGTTATCATTTTGTGAATAATGATTCTGCAGGTGCTGGGATGAAACTCGGAAAAAGACAGCTTATACAGGTAGTAATGCTGTACTCTACTCAAAATAACATTAGAAAAATAACGGTTCAATAATGAAACTGGATTAGATCGTCAATAACAGACATTTACGCGGACAAAGTCGCAGACAGAATCTAGTTTCACCATAAATATCTAATGTATTAAAAGCATTTACAGAAGAAAAAAGATCAAAATGAAATCATCTATGTGTATCAAAATACAATTATTTTGCTAACTTGTAATGTAACCTTGTTTGCCAAAACCCTTCAAGTTGAACTTTGGCAGTTGTTATAGTTGTGAGTAACACTACTTAAAAGGATATTGTCGACAGAGCGCTGTCCATACAATTGTTTTCAAAGTCAAATAATTTTTTTCAATTAAACCATTTGCTTTTGTATTTTCAAGTCTTGTCATATTTTGGTCAACAAGTAATTAAACTCAATATTTATAGTTAAAGCTCTAATATCTAGCCTTATGGATGATCAGTTTTCTGTTGTTATTAAGGACAATTTCAAGTTGATACTATGGTAAATTGAAACTCATGTTTTCCATTTCATTTTTTATTTTAAACACATTTCAAAAATGAAGGAGTTTCTCAATTTGGATGAAAATGTTTCTTCTTTTATGTATGACTCCGTCATATTGTAGACGGACTTGCAAAATTCTTTGTTTTTAATTACTAAACACACCAACCAAAATATGACGAATTAACGTTTTGTACGGAGAACCGGGGATTTTATATTTTTAATTAGTAATTATTCCTCACAATATGACGGTTCACCTTTTGTATAGAGAACGCTGTCTGCACAGTTCTCTTAACCCTCTAAGTAACAAAGTCTTTGTGAATTTTCATGTTGTGTGAGAACTACTACCAAATGTAATGCGGCAATTCAGGAGCGGTATCAGCAAACGACGTACAAAATTGCCCTGAAAGCACTAGACTAGAAAATTAAGCTTTATCGCCAACACTCTGAAAATTAACACTTGCTGAGTGAAACGGAAAATTCTGAATCACTGTAATAAAGGCAACATGCCTAAAACGTCGCTCACAAAAGACCGTAGCTAATGCCGAACATGAGAAAAGCCTTCTCTTCAAATGGAGTTGGGGTTTTCATCATCTCAGCCATAATATGAGCCTTTCTACGTTTGTAGGTACTACCTAATTCATTTACTTTGGTGATCAATAATAATATTCTCCAAACAGAATTTCGATCACGGCCGCCCTCAATGAATGGGATGGATTCCGATGGACGGTAATCCGACAAGACTGGGGAGAGATCAGGGACAGGACGAACGGCTTTACCTACTTTTCGAGGCACAGAGACACCACCGACTTCCAAACTTGATGTGCTACCGAGAAATAGATAAATAACAAATCCCAATAATTAATTTATAATTTATTTAGTTACATTTTATATTTGTCTTGATTGAATTTTGATATTGTATGATCTGAAATTGATTGAAATAAATGAAATTGAATTGAATTGAATAACACGTTGCCTGACCTGGGAGTCGGACATAAGACCCCACGCTCAGCAGTGCATTTGCTACCACGACACCGCGACCGTGGCCAACGTTCAATACATGCCTATGTAATTATCATCTCTCCATTTAAACTACTACAAATCGGCTGTAAAGTTAAATTTGTGAGCTATTGATACTAGAGTCGAAAGACCTTACTGCCTGCACGATAAAGAAGAAGAGTGAGCCGATTACGAAAAATCTTTTACTCATAAAAAGCTTGACTATTGCCATAGCTTATGTTTTATGGTATTCTTGACTTCTATCCAGACGAAGTCACGGACAGAAACTAGCCAAATATAAAATGGTCAGGCTACATAAGAAATACCCTGCCGTCCATCCGCCCGTCTCTTGAAGTAAATCCTACAGCAGAAAGAGTAGCCTTTTCTTTGCAAGAAACAACAAAGAGTTTACACTCGACTTTATATAACACTTTTATCTTTGTATCGTTTTTCCGTGAATTCCTAAAGGTTCGATTGTTTAAAGGAACTCGCGATGCCCTCCTTGCTAATGAGAAATTGTGAACACGATTGGTTTCTTTTTATTAAAATAATGAAACTTTCTTGTTTTACATGTAGCAACTATCGTTTGAACTCTGTGACCTCAGAAACGAGATGTTTTTACTATACTGCACCATGTTTATGTCAACTTTCTTTGCTAACCAGGGGGCCAACCACAAGCTCTTAAAACAATGTTATTATAATATTACTTTGACTTTTCGTACCATGACGTCCTTAAAATAAGCTTATAATAAGGTTAAAATAATGTTATTTTCTTAGCAGTTTTGGTGACGTCACCCCTAAAAGTTCATTCATTTTCCTACCACGACGTGACTTTTGACAACCAGCAATATTGTTTTAATGTCAAATTTAGCATTCATAAAAAAGTTCCTCGGACTCGACGGAAGTATTATTGTTTTGCAAATTTATATATTTAAATGTAGTTTTTTGGAGTGCAGTGCGTTGCACGTAACGAATTTTATTCGCATGTTGCGCGGCCATCGCCGCTGACCGGAGAAACTTAGTTCCAAACAACTCAACCAGTCAATGAAATGCTGGTATTCCATTGTGGTTTTTTTAGTTCATGCTGTTGACTACATGCACGAGGTCAGCGTCCTGCAGATATTAGGTCCAATTTCAAGGAGGACAAGATCAGCAGTGGTAAACTGTTGCTGTTCCAGTCACTTGAAAAGCTGTACCAGATGCCGTCTCGCCGCAGAGATGGAAATGAGAAGAGCCTTCAGGATGTCATTGACATGTTGAAGAGGACAGACCCGGATGGCGTGCAATAATTCGTGGCAAGAAATCTCAGTAAACTGCCCCGTCACGTTAGATCACATCGACGTTATATATACGCTTCTAAAGGACATTACTACATTTAAAGTGGAGATAACCAAGGTGCAATCCAGAATAGAGGTTTCAGAAGAATCCAATGCTGAACTACGTACGAAAAAAAGCTGTCTACAATGCTCCACGAAGGTTGAGGAAGTCGTGGAGTCTATCAGAGTGAAGATCAATTGGACTCTGGAGGGTTGAAAAGTTGGAATCGCGCCACGACATCAACTATAGATCGTTTGTGGTTTTGAGGATAACAAGAGGATTTTTGGCCGAGTGTCGTATACCGATGTTTCCAAGATCGATTACGTAGCACCTCGCAGCAAAACACGACACCGGCCGATGAGACGTGTATACGACGTGCTTGCTTGAAGCTAGTTTATATTAAATATGTATTTTACATTTACTCAGAAGTTTAATTTTTTCACTGCTTCAAGGGGTAGTAGACCTAAGTATTTGAAATTAATATCAACTTGATACCTCCACGCGTTCTGAGAAAAAGGGTCTTGATAGACCGACAGACAGACAAACGGATAACAAAATAATCCTATAAGGGATAAGTAAAATGTGTTTATTTACGTAAACTTGCCGATTGAATTATATTTCTAGAGATTTTAGTATACGGGTATTGGAAATAAGCAAAAGTAAATAGAGACCAATAAGTTTAAACGAAAATATAAAATTTCTTTAATCAAATAATAATATACGCGAGTATACAATTGTTAAGTTATATTATGAATATGACACTTGCAATAGGGCTAACATAATATCTGTAAAACCATTAAACAATGATGTGATTCGGGAAGCCTAATCACAGCCACAAAACAATGCGAGCGAACAGCCACGTAGTACCAACAACACTCTGCAGCAGGGTTTGGTTACTTGTGAAACTCTTGTACAGCGGCTGTGGAGAAGACGGCATTTAAGATCCTGAAACAAAATAAGTTTTATTTTTGTTTATAATTTAGAGAGTGTATTACTAAACGCCGATAGACTGAACACTGACAAGACTTTACTTCGACGGGTCTCTTCGCCGACAGGGCTAACACACACACATAGCACATGTTTTTCCTAAAGGGTAGGCAAAAACCAAAGAACGCCACCTCCTACATTCATACATCTCGTCATACAAGCAAGCCGGTTAAGAGTACTGCGCACCTGACCTTTCTGAAGAACCTTACCAATAATGTCAGTGTAGGTTTTCCTAGGGCGACCCTTCCCTGCGTTGCCACTCACCTCTGCCATAAAAATATCTTTTGTCTTCGTCTTTCACTCCTCCTCTCAACATGACCGAACCATGTAAGCATACCCTTTTTATCTTTGTTTTATATTATAAATAACAATAAATTATGCTTAACTACTTACTAGTTCCACCTGAACACCTGGCATATCCCTGGCCAATATCTTCTCCCAGTATTTGAAGACATTGTTTTTTCCATATTTGTCATAGCGATCGTTGGCAGTAGTTGTTGACGGTTGGAATTTAAAATTTCCCAGAGTATCTCTAGCTGTCGCCAGGATTAACTCTTAACTAGATTAACTCTTCGGCTGCAAAATTAATAACAAAACACTTATAACTGAGTCTGAAAACATATTGTTTCGAACTATCATAATCAAAACATTATTTACATATAAATATTTCCATGTTATAAACTTATTCACTGAGTTACCATGTTTAACCTTACCTTGATTCCATGATGATTTGGCATCCAACTGACTACAAAATGCTAGTGAGACACTGATCTTAAGTAACTAAGATGAAATAAAATAAGTTTAACCACAAAAAAACAATTTTAAAATTTTTGACTTTTAAATTCCGTTCGTGTTAGACAGCTGACATTGCTGACAAGAACAGAATTTTTCCGATTCTTAATGTCACAATTTAGCTGCAGCCTCTTTTTTATTTTATTTTTTCTGTTTAAAAAGCAAAATCTTTTAATACTTGGGTTCATTTTATGGAAATTACTCGTAACAATTAGATCCTACTACAAAGTAATGTTTTAAAATAAATAAATAATAATAATTTACTCAATTCTACGTCATAGTAGGAATTCGGACCGATGTGTGAAAGGGACAGCGTTATACAGTTCATATAGCGTTGTTTCTTTTCTACTATAGCAGGCAATAGACAAATCCTAGAAGTAGTTCGTTCTTTCCCAGCACTTTAGCAGGAATAAAACAATATTGAAAGTTGAAGTTCATGGTACGAATATGAGTAATGTTATTATAAGCTTGAAACAAAACGTTATCGAAATAAGAATGTTTTGTAAAAGATTGTGGTAAGGCCCCTGGTAAGAATTTATAAAGACTGTCTTTCAATAATTGGCAATTTTTTAGGCGGTCTATGTACCTACTCATTAATATGAAAACAAACACAAACACATACAAAGAAAAACACGTTCATAACATGTTCGAAATGTATAGTCCTGTTTATTTATTTTTTTCATTATTCAACTCTGGTCTCACAGTTAATGTTGTTCTTATTCATGAGAGTACTTTAATTTCATGAAAGATCGCCAATGGATTAAAAGTCACTTATAATAACTTATGTAAAACCTAATAAAAAAGAGTACTTACCTACCATTAGTCCAAACAGCAAATTAGATCGAGAAAGCTTTTCTAGCCACTACTTGATCGGCTGTCTTAAATAAATAAAGAAAACAAAACCAAATAATCCGGAGTTGGGGTCAGATTGGGGCAATAATCGCCCTAATGAGCAAATAAAGAGAAATTAAGACCCGGCCATTGCTTAAAGCCAATAAACAATTATCTACTATAAAAAAATACTATAAATAATAATAGATTGCAGAAGGGAGTCGTGCAGCTCGATACGAATCTTTACTTAATACATCCACCTGTCGGCGCCGCAGCCACTAGGGACGCAATTTCCGGTACTTATTGTTAAGCGGAAGGCTACAGTAGCTGAACACATTGACAATTCAGACAAGATGGATAGTTCGGATGAAAAGAAAATACTAGGAACTGTAATTGAATGGAAAGCAACTGACAGCTTGCTTCATTACTCAGAATCACGATGTTGGAATTTCACTACTTTCTGAATGGTTTTGCACATCACAGCTTTAGATGGCGTACATAGTTATCGTAAAATATATGTTGACATAAATCACAATTTCAGTGAGGAAGGTATTTTCATTTATTTATGTACCTATAAATAATAATACCAGCCTATTATTCTCCCACTACTGGGCAAAGGCGGATTGACGATTTCAAACTTTCATTAAAAATCCAGGCTTTCTAACGATGTTTTTTTCACCGATGTCTGTTACCTATGTTCAAGATAAACTTTATAATTAATTTTAAAATCATAACTGAATAAATTACCTATATCTTTAGATGCAATGAAAAGATGAGCAGCGTTAATAAATGCTTTAACCTCCCTCCCCCTCCCGCCCTATAGCATACACATTTGGTGCGAGCGAGAGCCTAGTGATATTCAGTGATCCAGCATTGCATTACACTGCAACGACTTCTTTGTACATCACTGAGAGAGACCCCAGTAATGTCCGACCCAATAAAGAGGACATACCATAGAAATGATACAAACGATAAAACAGTAGTAGGCAATGAACCGGGTCAATAATCATTATCGAAGAACAAACCCGAGTAACTCAACAAACATACGTCACTCTGAACAAGCACATTGTCAGCTTATCAACTGTTAATTAAATTGTTTATAATACATTAAAGACTCATTTTTATCTTTCCACAAGATTTAATACACAACAAGAACTTCTTTTATTAGCACTTTCTATTACGTGGAACGTAAGGTAGCTACACCAACTGTAACAAAGGGGAATTTTCTAAGAATTCGCTGCTGGTTTTACACCTTTGCTCTGGTATGTCATGTATAATACCTCCTATTTATCTTAGCACTTTTCTCTGACACTAAGCCACGTTTCTACACCTTTGTATAAGTTCTGTTAGGATTATTGAAACCGCTTGCGGCAGGGTACTCTCCTACTCTCGATGCTAATGTGAATTCGTGTATTCTGTCCGTGAGCTTCAGACCAGAAGCTGCAAAATACACAATCATTTAAATATCAATGTTTATTGCATCTACGTTATTAGCTAGAACACGTGTAGGTACAGTAAGCTCGAATAAATTTGAAGTTAGTAGTAAACGGCCACTCAACCAAATTGAAAATGTTTCTATTTGAACCAGAAACTCATGATAAAGAAACTTTACGGATAGTCTACGCAGTTCGACTAATATCCTGGAGGGCATTTCAAACATCGGAACGCTTAAAACGGAACACTTCCTCATTTTGTCACTTGCCGTTGCCCATATCTAAACGCGTAGGTCTCTAAGTGCATCGATCACCATGTGTACAATTCGTTGTAGGGTTACCTCTTTTAAACATAGTTATTTTAAAAGTTTTAGGTAGTGCCTACTTGAATATTCCGGATATTCGCTTAATTTTAAGCTAAGTCATGGAACATTTTGAGATAAGTTTCATTGTATTGATTAACTGAATCTTGAAGCTATTTGTTTTGCAGTGGAGTCTCAACATAAGTTGGTAAATGGGTCCTTCCAATCCAAAAACTTTAGGACCAAAACTACCTTGCCAGCCCTGTGTTGTGGGTAATACGAACTGGGTAAGTACCCGGAACTATACGGTGTGTGGTCCCGGGAGGGGGGCGCGGAAATCGATGACACGCGATCCAATTTCAAAACAAACGCTTTTGGACACTGGCAATATTGATTTGTATGGCAATCATTTTTAGATGATTTTAATATTGGAAGGTTGGCTTTATTAAAAAGGTTGTGTTCTTAATAAGGTGGCACATATATTTTTGTATTTGTTCAAGGGTCATTAAAATCAAGTAGTTAGTGTAGATCTCGAATCATCTAAAAATCTCAATTCTTTTTTTTTTAATAGTTTGCTCTCAAAGCTTTTCGACACCAGTTCTAAAAGTATCAATCAATCAAAGCTAACTATGACCTTCACAATCACCACGCAATCACGTAGATCCTTGCTAGTCTTCATATTAATCCAATACAGATTTAATGATCAACAACAACACGTTATATGTTCATGCACGTGATCAAATTTTCAAACAACACGTGTTTCACAAATAAGTTGATGTAACAAGATTATCTAACTAAATAAGAAGACTAATAAAAGCATTTCCAACTAATAAATTGGTAGACGCTTATGAAAGCATAATAGTTCAGACTAAATTGGTTGGTTAGACTTAGAAATTAACGAACTGATTTTTTTTTATTGGAGAGGGCCTTTTTGGACCTGCAGTCTTAAAGGGGAGTGTTGAGCGTGAGGTCCTATGTTCGATCAGAAACATTGTTGTTCAGTTTGTATATCAAGAATTTCTCAATAACAAAGTTAATGCAAAAAGCTTTTATTACATAGGATATTGAAATTAGTCTGTTGTGTATCACCTTACTCTCTAAGTCTTCAAATAATACAAGCGAGACCTATAGCAGGTTTATTGTATTTTTGTACAGCTATACGTTCCAATACCTCCCCTCTTTCTACAAATAATTGTAGGTAAACGTTTGTCTATAGTTTGTAACATTTTCTTATTTAATTAATCCTTGACAAACTAAAAAAATATTTGCTCGAATATTACGGAGAGTTCAAGCAAAACGTACATAAATTATGTTGTATGTAAAAGTGTTGAGTTAGCAACTGGTTATTTTCCCAAAATTACTAGAGTAACATGGTCTAATTAATGTTGAAAACACAAATGTCTACTGAACAACCTTTAATAGTTTCTCAAATATTTGAACTAGCAGTAAGATATTACACATGATGTTTATTTGTCTCATGAGGTGGATTTTTTGCAAATAGATTATTTATTTTACTTTAATTATAACGGTAGCTCACCCAATTACAATAATTAAAAACAAAAATAAACTTAGTGACACACAGTTGAAAATTTAACGGTTCTTATTATAATCAAGACTGTACATAACTTTATAATAATTAACCCTAACACAAAACTCATAAATAACAATAAAATTATACAGTAATCAGTATGTAATTAAAAAAGCAAGGGGGAAGCTTTTTGTTTTTAGGTGATAAAAATCATGATCATGTCAGACTGTCGGACTGTCAGACTTTTACTGACTAAAAAACCACCCAGTTCCTTCTGTTGCCCTTTACGTTCCGGGGCAACGGTATCCTGTTAAGACGTCCCGCAACCCCGGAAGGGGGAAGCTTAGAGCATCAAAAAAAAAACTCGTACGCAGAGCTGTCAATAGAGCATGTGCCTAAAAGGTTGGCATTTGTAATTTGCAATGGTAAAGAGAAATTGAATAAGTCAGTTAATAATATTATTATATCAGTTGAGGACTATAAGTTTGATAATTGGTATCAATTACTTCTTCTCAGATCATCAAAGAAATTGACAATACATTTTATGTATAGGTAAGTTATCAAGTTATTTTCTACGTAGGCAGATAGAATGTGCCAACCTTTTCGTTCTGGTTACAGCTTCCTACTCTCAGCTCAGATTATATCACAATTCACAGGCCATTGTTTATCTTGTAGTGTTGTGAAGGGCGTAGATGTCGAGCCCCGATAAAAATAACCTTAATAATGGGAAGAAAGCCGGCTGCGTGGTAGACTACCTTTCACTGGCACAATTGTTTTAACAAGCTGGGCTCAGGGCAAGCTTTGGCATCCACTGTTACACAAAGCAACTGTGAGAAATTACTGTGCTGGAATGCAAGAATGAGGTGATCTTTTTCTTGGCTTTGTTTTCTGTTTATGCACACACTTATCATGCTGTAATGTTGATTTATTTCTTGCACAAGTCTTCTTTATAAGAAATTAATTTTTGTCTACAAGGTTGGCGCAGTGGGTGAGCGAGTGTCTGCTGCGCTGCGTATTGCTGGTTCAATTCCCGCACGGAACAAATATTTGTATATTCTACAGATAGTTTCCCGGATCTGGGTGTTTGTGAATTTGAATTTATATTTTTGTAAACGCATCCACGATACAGGACAAATTGATAGGGATGGGCATAGTTTAAAAACAAAATTGTTTTAACTGAATTCAGATAACAAGTACTTATATTTCCCACCTGAAGTACGACAGAGGCCCTAAAATAACAAAAAAAAACGTCATTATTATTATGAACACAGATATTCCCATTCACAGATACTTCACGCTGTATTTTTACGTCCATTCCCTTCCTTTTATGTATCCGTCCTGTAATTTTATGTATACCGTGCCTATTTTGAATAATAAGTCTATACAGTTTACGTAATCGCCACTTGGATGTAAAATTATCAAGCGAATGTTTTCAGAATAGGCGCGCAGTCGTTTCGCAGGCAACAATGTAATGATAATGATCTTAAAAGAAGATAAACGCCGGAGGAACGTTGAAAGAAGAATTACAAAGATTTACATAGTCTTTTTATGACAGGTGTTTATATTTTCCTTCGTATTTTATTTTCGTACTTTGCTACTGGCTTTAAGCGTCTTTTCAAGACATATTTTGCGTGGTTAGACAAAAGTAATAGGTAATCCATACTATACTATTATAAATGCGAAAGTAACTCTGGCTATCTGTTTGTCTGTCTGTCTGTTACGCTTTTACGACTAAACTACCGAACCAATTGTGATGAAAGTTAGTACCGGGTTTGAACCCCAAGAAAGGACATAGGCTACTTTTTATTCCGCGATTTCATATTCGCCCGCGATTGTAAATGTCGGTTATTTACGCGGACGAAGTCGCGGGCAAAAGCTAGTGTTGAATAAACGAAGATTGATCTATTAAATACGACTATTATTAATATTATAACAATAGTAGTAGTAGTATGTAGATGGAGGTTACAATGAGAATGCCTATTTTTGGAAATAATATCTACAAGCAAACGACATCAGAAGGTCGAACATCTATAATTAAAGTAGTAATAACATGATAGCGTTAATAACATACGTGTAATTAACATTGTAATAGTTTCTCTAGATTAAGATCGAAAATGAGTTTCAACTTTTAATATGAATATTCATTCGTTGTCGCGCAAAAAAATTGCATAATTATTGAAAGTATATATGCTTATTAGTTTTATTACAAAGGCATAAAATAATCATGAAATAATAGAATTGTTCCATATTGAGATTATTGGGCTTAGTTTTGCCAACATGAACCAACACACGTCATTTCTCCCATTCTGCATATTAAACTCTGATTAGCAGTATTTGATTGATATCTATGTACATATATTGAATACTATATATCCTATATACTACTACGAATACTATCTATACTGCCTCGTTGGTCTAATGGTCGCAAAGCGCGACTGCTGAGTATGAGGTCTTGAGTTCGAGTCCTAGGTCGGGCAAAGTGTTATTGGGTTTTTCCATTAAGAAATTTTCAGTAGCAGCCTGGGCGTCTGGATTTGTGCCCGGTCTATGGCAATAGGCTCGCCCCCTTACATGGGACTCAAACATAACTGGCCGACTGGTCGAGAGCAAATCCACCTAATATAAAAAATAAGAACAAAATTGTACATTGTTTTGACATGTGTGTTGATAGGTGCGCCAAAGTTTGATCATCTTTTTATATTCCTAAAATTGCGTCCACTAACTTGTTCCATATAAACGATTAAACGAATTGTTGAGAGGTTGCGGGTTGACTCGTTTTGTCAGAACTTAGCTTAATTTAAAGTTGAATGTCCGAGAAACACGCTCTATGTATCTCCACGCACATAAACACTGGATTCTTTCTTGGAAAGAATTTAAACTCGTGGTGAAATTCAACAAACAAGATAGGTAGGTACATAGCCGAGTTTCTACCATTTCTTCAGGGAGATCTAATGTCTAGCTAGGGACAGGTTTAAACTTAGATGATTGATTAGTTTAAATTGTGTGCGTTAAACTAACGAAGAAGCGAAATGGAATCTTTTCGGAAATACTTTGGGAAACGACTTGTATTTTTGGTGTGAAAATTACTTTTTATGGCAGCGCGCAATGGTATGGTACCTACACGCAAAACGTTGTGGTTACGGATACTTTTAATTATACAGAGGTCGTGGGGTATTTAAAGTTTAGTTATAACTGTTATAACATTTAGGTAGAAGGTTCCGGGGTATGGTGCAAAGCAAACCAAAAAAATATCGCAATGATGCGAAGCAAATGCAACGTTCTATACCCGTCATATGTACTAGGAACAGTCATATTTCCGCTAGTCATGTTTGAAAGTATATGTAATAATGCGGTCTGGATTTACAGCTAACCAAATTCCAGATCCCGGATTGATACCTAATTACTCCTTATAACACTTTTCCTGAGCTGGAGAACGAACCCAGGACCTCTCCCCAGCAGTCACGCCGACGTCACTACACTATCGAGGCAGTCAACAAAATAGGATGTACAAAATGATAGTAATATATCTACCTACCAAAGTACTAATTTAATTCAATTCATACATCAACAAAAAAGCTCCTTTATACGTAGTTATTAAAGTGAGCGCTTGAGGTCAAGCACCTACTTAATCCACGCATACAAGACCACCATGAAATAGGAAATAGATGTCGATTACTTTGATAAAACCCGTTTTTGCACTAACCATTGTTTTAAGTGCGGCACGTGCTTGAGAGACTGCACGTGGTTCATTAACGCGATTGGGGTAATTTGTAGGGGAATGAGGGTTGTAGGATGTTGCGCCGGAATTTTGTATAGAAGTATCTACTTGGTCCTTGGATACGGACCAATGGTCCCTTTTGTCAAAATGACTCTGAACATTTTTTAAGGAAGAAATTGTTGTGTTTACGTAGTTAAAACTACCAATCAATTGACTTACTTTTTATAACCTATCAAACTGGAACTCAATACCGTGACGTCACTTATTTATCATCTCAAAGCAACTAAAAATCTAAAATTACAGTTCAATTTAATCAGGTTTGCAGGATTAAAATAATATGCTCTTTTTTATATCATTCCTAGAATTATTGGTTACTAGCTTTTGAACGCGACTTCACCCGCGCAAAAATATAATAAAATATAGCCCATGTTACTCGCAGATAATGTAGCTTTATAATGGTGAAAGAATTTTTAAAATCGGTCCAGTCGTTTTTGAGTTTATCCATTACAAACAAACAAAAATACTAATTTTTCCTCTTTATAATATTAGTGTAGATTGGTGTCAACTACACTACTATTGATGTCGTCTGTGATACAGTTTGTTGGTCATCCTTTGTTTTCATGCTGGCATTTAATATAAAAATCAGCATTTTTAAATAATCACAGACACTTGAAGCCTAGCTAGATTGCAGCAAAACCTTACTAATTTCACCTTCCCCACAATCCTATATTACAATTGAATACATATTAGGCCACCTATTTATTATTTGCTGAAACAACTAATTTATTCGCTACTTTGTTTACGTCTCATGTAAACTAATCAAAATGTAATTATTCGTCTCAATGACATTTTAAGTACTCAACTGCGCCCAACCAAGACGTACCTACATAAGTTGTAACTGCAAAATGCTACAATAAACCTGTTGCCTAACTTGATATCATAAGCTGCGAGATATTCACAGCCATGACGTGTCTAAATATGTCTTCTCCATGTTCGAATAAATTAGATCACTGGGTATAAAAACTAGGGACTGCATCCTTCAACTTCAACGTTAAGGCGCAAGCTCGAAAGACCACTTTTTGTGCCAACTTTGATGGGAGATGCGGCAAACCAATGTTGATAAAAGTAATTTTAAATACCTACATGTATATTTTTTGTTGTATAGGTAATTTGAGCTTATAAAATGTTTTTAATTGTTTCTAATAACAGCGGAGAGGTTGAGCACGTTTGTTAGGCAGCAAAAAGCGCTTTTGTGAATAAAACTAACTTATTTAAAAAACATGTTGGCTGATAAAAACTTACTTCAGTACGAAATACATTTTTAAAAACTCTATGCTTTAGTAAAAAAAGAACAATTTTAAAAGAATGTGGCCAGCTTTTATCCACATCTATCGTCGACTTCTATGAAAGCAAATGTCAAACGCATACCTACCCATTTTCCAATAAAAAAAAAAAGTAAAAAGCATCCTCGCATAAAACGAAAGGGAGTAGATATTTTCTTTTTTATTTACAAAAGTGGGCCACTGGCGAAAACTCAAAGGCTTCCTTAATGCTAAATAGGTATACCGATATCGACTTTCTTTTATGAAGACTAATTACTCTTTTCCTGTGTTGCCACAGAAGAAATCTTTTTGATTTTATACTAATGGCGGTTAAGGGACCTGCAACGATTTTCTCATTGAAAAACATCACATAACATTACTATTTATGAATTCAGTTATGGACATAGGCTGAGCCGTAAAGCATAATATTTTATTGATACAAAAATACAGCGGATGTTGGTCTGCCGTCTCAAGACGAATGTTCTTGTACAGAGGCAGTTGAATCACATTAATAAAATGTGAAATCCCATCGTTCTATGGCGTCTCTGTCGCTGTACACTGGTTTCAAATAACCCGTTTATCTCGCGGCTCACTAATGTTTGTGGAGTATAACAGAGAAATGGAGCGTCAAGGCACACAGGCCGTCAGTTAGTACATTCTTATTAACTACACGGCTGTATTGAAATCGCCCCTGGCGTCGTAAGAAGGCGTTCTCAACGTTGATTTATGAATTAATGGTAATAGTAAAGGGAACCGCTCGTGGGATTATATTTAGAACTTAAGTTATGTATTATCAAATACCAGCTGTGACAAAGCCATGTATTACACCAATTAAAATTGTGAACACGGAATTCGACGTGATGTGGGCATCAGTCGAGCGCCGGAATGTACGATTTCCAGTGTAGCGAGCTGAACAACAATGGATGCAGAATAGTGTGTACGTATGAACGTCGGTCTGTATGTATGAAACCAGTAAGTACATACATGTAACTAGTTTGTAGATTATTTTTGACAATCTCGCAGCAAACAGATTTAATTTATTACAGCACGCAATATAACATTACGCCTATAATCCCCGAAAGGTTAGGCAGAGGTGTACCCATTAGTACACCCAAATTTCGCTAGTTAAGTTTTAGTCCCGTGTAATAGAGGGCGAGCCTATTGCCATCAACCGGGCACAAATCCAGACTCCGCGGCTGCTACTGAAAAATTCCTGATGGAAAAACCCAGTAACACTTTGCCCAACCAGGGAATCAAACCCAAGACCTCATACTCAGCATTCGCTCTTTGCGACCACTAGACCAACGAGGCAATCTATAATTTGTGAAAAGTAATTATCAATTATCTTTCATATGTTATACCTACTAACACAAAATTTCCAAAAAATGTCACCGGTCTTTAATACTTCCTTTTCATTATATATATATATATATATATATTGATATACATATAAAACTATGTCTATTTACTTAAAAAAGTATGCCATGCAAATTTAATTTCAAAAGTCAGTTAAAGATCAATTTGTGAAAGACGCTATGTCTCAGAAATCACGTACGCATATTCTTATCACGTATGTTCGTAATAATTTATCAACATTACGCTACCTACTTTATTACTGGTAATGTCTCCTCAATATTGGGATCAAGCGACCAATCACAAAGATAAAAATAACCCTTACATCACTGAGCATTAGTTTAAAGCCCAATATCTTTTTTGTTGACATAACAATCAGAATGACTTGAACGATACCTAGTGCAAAGAACTTTGCCCTAGAAAATTATGGTCAAGGTCGAATTTAAAAATTATCAGCAATTTATGTATCTCTAGTCTATTTTTTATTATTTTTGTTAGAATTGAAGATAGTGATAACTCAAATCAAAAAAATAAGAACAATCTTCTCATTATTTAGAAGTAGGTACTACATAATATTTACTAAGTCTTTGATAGTAGGTAACGTGTTTATTTTTGGTATTAATTTTTAGACGCCACAAATGTAGCAATTGATAAAAATAATGACGTAGTACCCTAATACTATCAATGACTGAAAACGCGCAAAATATTTTTAAACAATAGATTTGCAAAATATCGAAAAAGCTGCACCAAAGAATATGCTTAACACTATAATATAAGCTATAAAATATAAGCTTTACACGCTTCTACCTATAGTGCTGTAAAAGGAACGATTTACTCCGGACAATCTCTTACGAAAGCAGACTAAAGCCACGTTTTTCCAAGAGTTGCATTTAACAAGCAAATATTATTACTTTATCCACATTTATTTAATAATACATAATAGGCAAATTAGTTCAAAATGCCAAAAACATATCTACCACAACAAGTAAACGTTACCTGACTTAAATTAAAATGTATTATTTCTTTTTCTATCGTTGTATAAAAGTTTGGAGTAAAAGCTTTTAGGATTTTTTTTCCAGTCATAAAATTCAGCATGAGCAATTTTCTTGTATATATTCTGGTAAGCACACCGAATTTATAGGTAATTGGGTGCAGGTACGAAACGTACATGTTATACCTATGCAATTAAAGTCTATTGTGAACAAAATTATTGCAAATAAAGCAACGTGCACACTTGGTACACATCTAGGTTATCAAAATAATTTGGCAGCCAGCCAGACGGTATTTTTGTTTTACATTGAGAATCCGAAAATGTACCTACTTCTGAAATATTTTGCATTTTTTGAAGTACATACACATCAGAGCGGCATTTCTTCTAACTTTTATGAACGATCGCAATCGAATGCTCAGTCTCAATCTGTCAAAAATGCCTCTAATTAACCTTCATTTTTTTGCAAATTGATTGTCGCTGAGATGAGATTGCGATTAAATTTGAAAAGTTTTAATTAGTAGAATAAGCCTTCTGGTTATGTGTAGAACTACATGAATTTCTCTTTTCAGAGATGAATATGTAAAATTCAGAATAGACAAAAACAAAGTTTAATAATAGATAACAATGAAAAACAGACAGAATCATAGCATCCGCTCTTTCGAGTCATGACCTAGACTACAATCTAAGCAAGTTAATGATTTTTAATTAATTTACTTTCAATAGGAAAAAGAAATATACATCTACCATCAGAGGAAGTTATAATACCACTGTTCTACTCCAGGGCAAAGTAATCTTCTCATACAGAGAAGACTTAATTTTGAGACCAGGCTTCCTCAAGATATTTTTCTTCACCGATATCAGTAATGTCCAAGATAAACTTATGAAGTAAATAATTGAAAACGTCACTGGTCCCGTATCGAACCTGCAACTTCATGCATGAGAGGCGGATACCATAACCACTGGGCAATCAAGTAACGTCAGACGAAGTTAACAATTTTTAACGCTTCTGTATAATAATCCCCACTGAGAACCCCATCCATCAAAACATGAAAAAATGTTAATGAACTAGCCCAAGATGGCTCGATAATGTGCATCAAAAATAACCGTCCACCTACGATTTTAACACTGATTTCGTAACGAAACCTCTTCGGCTTAAAATACCTGTTCTACACAACCTCTCCATTTCCAAGGGTCTGGAACTTGGAGATGTTAATAATGACGCCGTACGTGATATCCGGAAATTAAAGCCGTATTCTCATCTTGAACGAGAGTTAAGCCGCTCGGGACTATTAAATAGATAGTATCTAATTGACGGGATGACGGAAACCGGGAATGAATTCAACGCAATTATATTAATCACATGATTATAGGTATGTCGAAATGTTGGGGGTCCGGAAATCAAGATGTTGCAATGTGACTAGGAAATCACAAAACGGCTTTAATAGACAACTCATCTCGAATGTGGGAAGGAAGCGGAAGACTAAAGAAACGATGAATAGAATGTGTGAAAGATGATATAGGCGAATATGGGGTAAATACTGAGATTACAGATAATATCCATGCTAATATTATAAAGCTGAAGAGTTTGATTGTTTTGAACGCGTTAATTTCAGGAGGTCCTACTCTGATTTGAAAAATCCCTTTTGTGTTTTATTACCCGTTGATCGAAGAAGGCAATAACATCATGCTAAGGCACACGGGAGTGTAGCAGAACCAAAGCCAAAACTTAACACAGATGAAACTGCGTGATATAGCTAGTAAAAGCAGAAAGTGTTTACCGACTCCAAATACGGAAATTATTGGAATAGGTACAAACAGGATGATGATCATAAGACAATAAAATCGTTTCGGAGAGTGTCCTGTCTATTCTGTAAAAAATCTCCCTTAGTGAATTTAGTCTTTAAAGTAAGCTTGACGTGAGCTACTATTCCACCTTATGTAAGGAACAAACAGGAAGATAAAGGTTTCATATACTTAAAAAAGCCAAGCGTGACTGCTGAGCGTGAGGTCTTGGGTTTGATTTCCAGGTTAGGCAAAGAAATATTGGGTTTTTCCACCACGAATTTCTCAGAAGCCTAGGAGTCTGGATAATAATATGTGCCTGGTATAAAAATGCACTGCAGGTGTATTTAAAATCTATACCACTTTAGGCCTAGAAGGTATTGTTAACAGTTCAGGCAATAGGTACAATATTCCCTATCAATTACTAGAGTAGTATTCGCAATCGATTCCTTGGGGCATCTGGCTCTGACATAATAATCTAGCTCCAGCTGTACATTAGGTAGGACTAAGACGATATCTATTAATGTTGCAACCTGATAGCTGGCCCCTGAAGACAGCATTATTATCTACGATCGTTTTAAAGCCCTTTTCAAATGGAAATTGAAATCAAGAATACAATTCTTGATCCTGATAACAATATGATTAATGAATTGCTAGTTTAATTAAAACAGCGGTTGTCTTGATGGCGCAATGGTTAAGGCGCCCTACTCTCATAGATGCAGTTGCATGTTCGATATCGGGCAAAGTGACTTTTTTAATCGATATGTACTTTCTAAATTTATCTTGGACATCACTGACATCGGTGAAGGAAAACATCGTGAGAAAACCTGGATTTATAATTAATAGAAGCCTGAAACCGCCTTGAGCAAACGTGGAGGTTTGCGTGCCTTCTCTGGATGAGAAGCTGCCGTTGCCCAGCAGTGGGACAGTAATAGGCTAGTATTATTTTCATTAAGTACCTACTATAGTAGTCATATGCAGTTCTTAACTTTTAAACCCTACACGATTCACGTTTGTTTTGAACGTGATTACGACACGCGCTTGTACTTAGTTTTAATGTCGTATCTCGAATGC
This sequence comes from Hoplodrina ambigua, assembly GCA_949774945.1. Taxonomy (NCBI): domain Eukaryota; kingdom Metazoa; phylum Arthropoda; class Insecta; order Lepidoptera; family Noctuidae; genus Hoplodrina; species Hoplodrina ambigua. The sequence continues at coordinate 4,332,781 of OX458976.1, forward strand.
ATTCATAGCATGAATGAAAGAAATAAACAAATGATAACAAACAGCTTCTAATTTCACAGGAAGCAATAAACGATAAGCGTGCACTATTTTGGCGGTGACTTGACCTCCAACCTTTTTGCATAATACATTTAGATTAAACGAGCCAGATATTTCCATTTACATAGCCACGAATAATACTTTAAAATATTCACGAATCCTTAATATCCAGAATATAAATCAACATTAACGTCTTGTGGTTCAAAATACCCCAACCTACCCTTGCATGATTCAGGTACTTTGTAATTTTAAATGTGTTCTCCTCGCATCTAATTATTTTTTTCTGGGCTGTTAATTACGGAAACTGGCGCACATGTCTCGGAATTCATGAATATAATGTTTGTTTATGAAAACAATACAATGACATCTGTGTCCTCTCTCGCATATAAGTAGAATGTAACGATGTCCCGAAACAATTATGGGTTCAGGTAAAAACCAGCCACGCAAAATATTGTGTTAGTTACTGTATCGATTGGACAGAAAATTCGATAGACTCGCAAGGTGCGCCGGGGCACAGCGAGGTGCATTGCATTCCTCCAAGAGGGACGCGAGAGGGAATCGGCTGCATTCTTAGTTATTCTTACCTTTACAAATCAAAAACACCTCCAAAATCCACACGTTCTTGTATAAAACTAACTTCAACACATGTTACTACAGACACTTGTGTTATGAGAGTGCATTGATTCACAGAATAATTCAAATTTAATTGTTTACATCACTGTCAAAAAAAAACACTAAAGCGGCACACACCCGAACGACCGGCGTACAACAAGCAAACTGGATTCATTTGGCTTGTCTGTCTATGACGCGGAATGCTATTGCTTTGTCTCTCTTCAACGTGGTACATAATTATATACAGCTGTCTCACTCCCTCGAAGAAAGGCGCCAGTGCACGGCGCGGGCGCCGACTTCTTCCTTCGGGACTTAAAAAAAACAAAAGCTCTTTTGAAACAAGTTACTGGTAATGGGGCTTTAGGTGCCTGTCAAGATATTGTATGATTTAAAATTGTTTGAGATGCCATCAAGTATGAGACGTGATGGGCCGACGAGAAATCTTGTGTGACTTGATAAATAGTAGCGATTTCTAAGACAGATTACGATTCAAAAACCAATTTCATGAAACATCAGATGAGTTTTTTTTTTAACACTCTTTCTGTTAAAGTATTAAAAAAAATTCATGCACATTTACACACATCCAGAAAAAAAACATAAGAAAATTAAAAAATATATTTTCTCGATATTCAACAACCTATCTTCTAAAAACTCGGAAAAATAAGAAAACCTTAGATTAGAAAAGCGCAACAAAACACTTTATGTCGGTAAGTACCGATATAAGAAAATAATTTTAAAATACTTTACCAACGTTTTTTAAAGAGGGCTCAAAAAAGTCCTTCAAAAGAAAGTTTTTATTAACGCACTGCCTTTATTGCCCAGTTCACCCCTAAAGTTAGCGTTCGTACCTACTTAGTTAATTCTGCTAGGTCATTTCGCCTTACCTGCCGGTCGCATTAAAACCATTTTTTTTTTCTAAACGTATCTCAATTAGTTTCAAAAGTTTTAGTTGATAACAAATTTTAAAGAATGAATTGACATTTTTCTTTAAAAATTCCACTTTTAAAAGAACCTGGTACCTTTAAAGGTACATCACTTTTAAATGGCGACTCATACCCAATTCTACATTTAAAACGTAACGAAATATCGTAAGTATATATGTAACATATAACATTATAGAAATGACAAAAGCTAACTCAGTCAATTAAATAAAAAAGATTGTCGGAATCTTTTTATTTAAACGACTGACTGAGTGAGAATTGAGAGCTTCCTCCTTTTTTGTAGTCGGTTAAAAATAATAATAAAATGTGCTAAACTTTTTTTATATTTTAAATAAAAAAAAATAGAATCAACCAGTACCAGAATAACCTGTAAGAACACTCGAAGTTTTCTCAAGTATATTTTGCGTTCAATATTTACTTTAGACAGAGGTGTAAAGAAAGCCTTCTGTGGAAGCGCAAACCGTGAAATTGTGTTGCCACTAGTTTCCCCACGGTAAATACTTTGTTTATGGGTGCGCTTGTTACGACTATTAAAGAAACGAAGACAAATGCAAACTCCTACGTACCTGTACTTAGGATTTTTATAGGTTTACAAACAAACCAAAACACACACTCAACACATTGCGGGATCGTCAATGCGTTTTTATTGGCGGTATTTTTACCTCTTTCCCATACCTAGGTATTACCTACTGGTCTATAAGATCAGATACTTCTTTTTTATTGATGGTTAAAACTACGGCTTCACACGGTTGCATTATAGATTTAAAACCTTCCTCAAGAATCACTCTAACATTGTATCACGCCTATGATCCCAGAAGGGTTAGGCAGAGGTGTACCCCATAAGTACACCCACATATCGACAGTTATTTTTAAGTCAGTGTAGTAGAGGGCGAGCCTATTGCCATCAACCGGGCACAAATCCAGACTCCGAGGTTGTTACTGAGGAATTCCTGAGGGAAAAATCCAATACCTCTTTGCCTGACCTAGGAATTGAATCTATATGATGATTTGCATAATTATCGCTGTAAATTCGTCAAGTATTGTCAACAAAACTAAAGCATAATTTATAAACATCGTAGGTACCTACATGCAGACAAAACTCTATCAAAACTAGATTGGCTCCCAAGTACACGAAACTTGCATGTAAATAATCATCGCTCATTATGACAGCAAATAATTTACGTTTTAAATTAGGGCTTTAAATCGAGCGTGCTAAAATATTCTTTATAATGACAAGATAAAAAGGTGACAGCTCGCGGGCGGTGCGCTGGCAGCTATCGGTTGAACTTTTCGAGCCAATGTCGAAGCTTTGCTGTGTTGTGCTGTGCATAAACGATTACCAAAAGACGGCAAAAGTTGTTTCCAGGTAAAATAAAACGACAATATGTTCATTCATGTATAATTTATTTCCATTTGCGACTATGGGTATTGAACGAATCTCACTTAAAATGTTACAATTGTATGACCTAAATCCGCACACTGTTTCACTAATACGGACACACTTCAGTTGCTCGTAACACGGAATAGCGAAGAAATGGAATGCTTAAAGCATGAAAGTTGTATTTTACCTACAACACAACAAGTTAAACGTTCCATTATGTACCTAATCGAACAACCGTAACTACATAGTAACCGCTTATTTTCGCTCCACTCACGAGTTATAAAACTTTCTTTACCCTGTCATCCCTATCAGAGTTAATTTTAACTCAGATCGTACAAATGTTCGCAAGTGATCGTGTTTGACGAATTTTGCGAAATGGAACTTGAGTTGTGTCGTACATACGCGTTGTTTCAGCCGTCGATGGCGAAGGTAAAGCACTTCATTTGTTTACTACTCCGTGTTTCGCAGACACACGCGACGGCACGGACGCATCTTACTTAGCTATGAATGCGTTTACATAATGGTGTGATTACAAGCCTCTTGTTTAATTACGTACAACTACTTAGGTCCCTTTCTTTGACACATAGGTTTTGAAAAATAAAGATCCACTTCAAGTGTTTCGTATTTCGATTGCTGTGATGTCATTCATAATTTTATCAGCTTTAAGCTCACTGGATATGTCCGCACCATCGTACATTTATACTACTCAGTAAATATTGTAATAATGGCATAGATAACTGGGAATTCTAAGGGAGAAGAGTACATGCATTATTTTACCGCACACAATTCTGTCGAGTGATTAAATAGGTACATAGATTTACACACAAATTGCTTAGATTATAACTAATTTCATTGACGGACATAGTGTCCGTAACAATTTGTGCTTACACTGTGTCTGTAATAGAAAAACAGTATAATAATCACACAAACTTATAGCCTTTAATATATCACATAAAGTTTAGATAGGTACACATAAATATATTACACTCTCGCGTCCGCTACTACTGGGGCCACAGCTAGAGAGAAGCCGCACTTTTTAAAAAGAAATTCATTTTAAAACGAAGACAATGACCTGAATAAATTTGTTTTGTTTTAAATCTTTTGCGAAAGGCGGCCATCGTTTGATTTGAGATTTGATTGTAAGTTCTATTTGAGTGGCTTGTTCGTTTTAGGCAACGAAGAGTGATAATAATTTCAACAAACAATAATCGTATAAAATATATAATCTTGTGGATAAGGATTTTTATTCTAGGATAAAATTAGTTCAAATAAATTAATTGATAATGGATAAATTTATAGAATTAACACCTAAGGTGAGAATGAGCCTTCTAAAACGTTGTCTTATATCAGATAAATATGAAATTGATAATCAACCAAGAAGGAAAGTCAGGGCCAGCCAGCTAAGCCTGACTAAGAGAAAATACCATAATTAAAATATTATAACATTGTTGAATGATTAATAAATCACTTGTGTCGCGGTCTAAATCTAATCAACCACAAAAACCGAACTAAAGTACTAGTGTAAAAAAAATGGATGGACTGTAAACTTAAATGCAAAGTTATTCAAATAATGAACTTTCCCGCAGTTCCACATACAAAAAACAAACAAGCCACACAGTCATTTAAATAAAAAATAAATTAAACTAATACATTAAGTTACCACGCGGTGATTATAACTCGGAATGTTCATCTTGACCATCTGAGAGCTGCAGCGGAGGTTCTGTAGTCTCAGTGTCATTCTCTTTATCTGTTGCCGGGACCTCCTCTTGTGTCTCTTCTACTTCCTCTTCTTTGTCTCCAGCCTCCGGTTCAATGACCGCCTCCTCAGTTTTATTTTCAGTCTCCTTCTTTGCCGGTTTCTTCGGCCGCCATATCTTCATCTTATTCAACAGATACTTCATCTCTCTATCTAAATTCGCCATCTTCTCCCGAATGCTCTCGACTGTCAGTTTGATGTCCTCATTCTTTTTCAAAGCCTTCTGCTCCTTGATGGAGGTGCTGAGCCAGGCGGTAGTGTCTTCAATCTTCTTCTCTAATAAGTTAATTTCTACGTCTGTGAACACGTCTTTGTCTGGGTTAGCGTCTTTGGTAAAGTTCTTCGCCATTTTAAGGAATTCCCGAGAGCTATTCAACATGCTGCGGAGGGCGGCGACCGCATCGGGCCTTTCTCTGTGTTCCCAGTGCTTGTAGAAGATTGGACTGGTCTTATCTTTCAGGGCAGCTAATTTGGCCTCGAACAATTCCGTGGCCGCCTCATACCCATCTTCGTATAACCATTCAGATGTTTCACTGCACAGTTTCTTGATTTCTTCAATCTGTTGTTCAGTTCCGCATTGAGCGTATTCGTCCATATCTACTTTCATTTGTGCGTCAACTACAAACGCTTCCAGGTTGTTGAGAGCCGTTTCTCTTTCGATGCGCTTCTTATCAATCATGTTCAACTCCGCAATTAGAGCTTTGGAGGTCTTGTATTGTTCTGGTGAGAGTGGTTGCAGGTTTAGAAGGGTTTCCTCTGTTTTGATTGGCTCCTTCAGTATTAGAATTTTCGGTTTGGGTTTAGTTTCTGGTTCAGTTGCGTTCTGTTTTTCACCCTCTGTTTGATTAGCTGTCTTTGTATCATTCTTGGCCTCTTCTTCTTGGGGTTTCTCTTCAAGTTTTTCTTCAGCCTTTTCAGGAGTTTCGGAATCTGATCCGAACAGTTTGCTGATAGTGCTTCCTATTTTGGATAATGTGCTATCTTGGTCTTCGTCTTCGTCAACTGTTTTTTCAGCGACAAACTCGACATTGACCAAGTTTAGTATGCCGGAGTCATCCATATTGAAATGTGCTTTGATTCCTTTGTGTTCGACGTTTTCACCCGTATGTTTAGCTAGGGCTGCGCCGACCCCGTTCAGTACAACTTGGCTAAGGTTCAAGGTACCAACGTATTGGAGCTCGTTAGAGGGAATATGGTCTAACTCGGCGTAGTTGACATGGAAATCGAAGTCATCGGTATGTTTATTGAAAGTGATTACCTTCTTTTGTGGGTAAGGGTTCATGGGGCCGAACAATGTCCTTTTGATCTGAAACAAATCAGAGTTTTATTAATTCTAATTTAGTCAACATAAATACTAAAAAGAATCAGATTGAAATATAAAAAAGGTATACACTACCGGTTCCTGAAAGAAACCCAAAAACTTTATTACTACGTACGAGATAAACTTTGATGTTAAACTTAACTTAACATTAAAAGGGCGTTTTATCAGTAAGGAGACCAAAAGTTCTCCCATAGGGACACAAGTTGGAACGATCCAAGCATTCGATCGCACTGAATCGATACACACGGCATCGCTCGATGATAGTCGCAGAACGCAATCCGTGTCGCTATGAATTAAGTCACCTTAGGAGAATCGCTTTCTAAGGTAGTTTTTTTTTTATGAGATAAGGAATTGATATCAGTATCAAACTCACCAATTTGTCATTGCCGTCGACGTGCCTGGTGAATGTAACTTGTATGGGGAACAGCACTGCGTCGCGCACGTTGAGCGCGGCCACCTTGTACCCGGTAGCGAGAGACGCCGCCCTGAGAAACGTGTTTGATATTTAGTCGATTTCATTGTTACAATTTTAAAAAGTTTAACATTATTTCAACTTAGTTTAACTAAGTTTTCTGATATTTTTTTGCTCGTAGTTACCCTCGTAATGAGTAACACTGTCAGTGTGGCTCGTCCTGAGCTAAAGATTACTATTAAAATATTATATTACGTGATAATAACATCTACATTTAATCTGTCAGTTGTAACATCTTTCATCAAACATATAAGAAACCTAACAGTGTCATTTCAAAAAGCTAAATAAAATTCATAGCAATATTAGCACAGTACCTGTAAACAGCGCCCATCGTAGCAGCCTCATCAGCATTGATAGACCTGGCGGGATCATGACCGACAGCATTCTTCAACGCGAGCATGGCGGCAGGCACACGCGACCCGCCCCCGGCCAGCACGAGCCGCGCCCCGGTGCCCGCGCCTCCCGCCGCCGCGATAGCTCGCTGAACCACCCCTGATACTCGAGGCCACAAGTCTGCGCAAAGCTCCTCGAACTCGGCCCGGGTAACCTGAAGATGATGTTGATTGTAGATGGTAAACAATTGAATGTTTGTTAATATGCTTTCCATTGTTTTAGGCAACAATGCAAACAGGGCGCACAGCTAACTGGAGCTGCTAGTCAAACTGAGGCAACTTCAATGATGGTTCACAACGAACGTATACTTGACAAATGACTATACGTTTTTCTAAGTAGGTCTACTTAGAGAAGAATCGCATAGCGTATTGTGTGTTCAGTATGATGAACAAAGAGTTGAAAATGTATGTAAAATCAGGAAACGGCGAAACTCTAGCAAGCCACAGCACTTTTTTTGTCCCGGCGTGGTAACTCCTCATTTATTCATATTCCACCCGCCAAACGTCAACCGTCAAACTAGTCTAGTATATACTAGACTGATATGAAATTCAAAAAATAATGAGGCGTATTGTACACCCCCTCTTTCCAGTTAAAAAAATAGGAAGTGGTAAAGGATGAGCATTTCAGAGGCTGTATACCACAGTCAATTACGAATATAAATAAAAATAAAATAAAATAAAAATAGTTTATTTCTATAACTTTGCTTATACAATACTATTTAGTTGCCGGAACTGCCCGGGAAGCATGTAGTAATGCTTGTGTTGGGTCGTCCCGCTCTTCCTTAGGACTAAATATTGCGGTCATACGATAGGTCTTTAAAAATAAATTAAACTATTTCATATAACTATAGTAAACGAAAGCATGAACAAAATTATTTAGATAACTAAATGATACTGGTATGGTACTGTGTGTGTTTATGTGAGTGTATGTGTATGTGTGTCTATGGATGAATGTAAGTATGTGTGCGTAAGGGTGTGTGCGAGGGTGTGTTTGTATATGTGTGTGTGATATAGTTGCGAGAATAATTATGCTCTTATTCGGAGTTGTCCACCCCTGCGATGTAAGCGATGATCGGTAAGTACTACTAGAAATTATGAGTATTATCCTAACGTTCGAATTTAAATAATAAGTTCTCTGTTTCGTTGTACCCAAGCGGCTCAAGTTCTTGGAGTATTATTTGTTTACATTTATGGAGTCGCAGATTATATATTGTATATTTCTCGTGAAGCTTATTGTAAAGGTAGGCAGAGTGTGCAAGAAATTGACGCCTGGCAAATAGAGTTTTACAGGGAGGAGCGGTGGCCACATTACATTTTCTTCTACCTGTGTGGGCTTTATGTACGTAAGGTAATGTTTTATGTAGTTTAAGTACTGAATTGACAATATAAAGTTTTCTTAGTGACAATATTTTATGACTTAGGTATAATTCGTCAGTAGGAAATCTAAAGGGCTTAAAAAACATAGTCTTTATCAAGCATCTCTGGGCTCTTTCTGCTTCGAGAAATTTAATTTTGGTAGCTCCGCCCCAGATAGCTATACAGTAACTCATAACAGATTGTGCCAATGCAATGTAGATACGTTTTAGGAGATCTTGCGAGGTGACATGTCTCAGCTTTTTAAAAACCCAAATGAGTTTCCGGATCCTATCATTTACAGCTTCGATTTGAGGGTGCCAAGAAAGTCGGTTGTCCAGAATAACTCCAAGGTATTTAGTGGATTTGACACATCCGATCTCTTCGCAACCACAATGCTTAATATTGTTAAGGTCACAGGAATGAATACTTAGTTTTAAGTTTGGGGGGGGGAGTGTACGCTTATTTATTGCAAAGCAAATGTAGTTTGTTTTGGCTATGTTTAGAGTAAGAAGAGCTGATTTAAGCCAGTTTGCAACCTTATAAAGACCGTTCGCAGCAGCTTCAAAGACGGAGTCCCAGGAAGCACCGTTAAACACAATGGCAGTGTCATCTGCATATGAAAACACTTGCCCTTTGTCTATCTTGAGATTCGTTAATTCATTTAAGTATATTAAGAATAACGTGGGCCCTAAGACGCTTCCCTGAGGCACGCCGAATTCAATTTTAGTGTCAGAACTTGTGAAGCTGTCAATTTTAACGCTTTGAGTACGGTCTTTTAGGTAGTCAGTTAAGAGTTTTAGCGGCATACCCCTAATGCCCACATGTCCCATCTTTTTTACAAGGGTGGGGACAGATACAGTATCGAAAGCTTTTTTCAAGTCTAAGAAGACTGTGAGACATTTTACTCCACGGTCTATATACTGCGTCACCAAGGAGGTCAGTCCTGTTATAGCGTCTTCTGTGGATTTTGCTTTTCTGAACCCGAATTGTGATTTTGATAGAATATTATATTTTTCGAGATAGGTAATAAGGCGTGAGTTGATAAGCCTTTCAATAATTTTTGAGATAACGGTCAAGACTGAAATAGGTCGATAATTATTAATATCTCTTTTGTCACCACCCTTGTAAACCGGTGTCACGATGGATTTTTTAAGCAAGATCGGGAATATACCTTTTCGGAAGCAGAGGTTGGCAAGATGGCTGATAATGGGAGCAACGAGTGGTTTAATCAATTTAACGAACCCAGTCGGGATACCGTCCCAACCGGAAGCACTGTCAGTTTTCAAGTTTGATATAACACAGTCTACCTCCCATGGGTCAGTCTCCAGAAGCACAAATGAAGACTGTTGAATTTTTGGGGCAGATACTAGGCCATCAACCGGATGTGAGGGCCCACTTTGGATGCTTTCTGCAAGGCGCTTACCGACACTGGCGAAATAGCTATTCACACAGTTAACTGATTCTATAGGAGAATTACGAGTACTAAGTAAATCATAACTTCCTATTTTAGATGTATTAAGATGCGATATTTGTTTAATAGACTTCCATAGATCTTTAGAGCTTTTAATATTAGTTTTTAGCAGTTCAGATTCATATTTGCGCTTTAGTCTTTTAATTAATTTGCTACAGTAATTACGGTACCTGGTAAATGTAATTTTTAATGTTTCGTTACACGGATCAGACTTTAATTTTAGTTGCATTTTGTTTCTGTTTCTGATACAACGTAAAAGACCACTGGTGATCCAGGGCTTAATAATGCGCTGCTTGCTACAGATCCTCTTTACTTTAACACTCTCTTCCAGGGATGATTGAAGTTTATTAGTCAATTGTTCGATCACAAAGTTAGGGTCGTCGCTTAGTAATAATGTGGACAGGTTATGGTGTATAAGCTTTTCAGCAGCTGCATTAAAATCAATAAAGGTCTTGACAGATGGAGAACAGTATTTTTTTATTTTAGATAAGCTCATGAATACCGATGCATGATCTGTTATGGTAGTATTTAATACTGCAATACTAGCTGAGAGTTTGGTTTTGTCTATTTTTAAAATATAATGATCTAGACAACTATATTCACGTGTGGGAATTATGTGTCCTGGGAGAAGTCCGTGTGAAGATAGCATAGTAAGGTATGAGGCCCGATTACTACATTCATAAGATGATTCATTATCTTTCAAAATTAGATTAATATTTATGTCACCAGATATTATAATATTCCGATTGAATTTGATAGTGTCTAAAAGTGTATTGAGTGAGGTAATAAATCTAGTTGCATTCTGATGTGAAGGTGATCGGTATATTCCCAGGATAGTACATCCACATATGTTTAACTGTACGCACGAGGCATTATCCAAGATATGTTCCTTAAAAACTGGATTCAGCTTAGATTTAGCGTATATGATCACACCATCATTTTGATTACAATTATGCATGGTAGCAAAATGTGAGTAGTTTCTTATAGACGGGATGGGTTTTTTTATGTTGAGGCGACATTCTGTAAATATAATGACGTCTATTTCTGGGATGAGATCCGAGAGTGAGGCTTCAAAGTTGTCAAAGTTGCAATAAATACTTCTTATATTTTGTTGGATTAACGTTAAATCAGTTTTGGTATATTTTATATGTTTGTTTAGATTCGCAATGTCACATGAAACCGATTTTGCTACCACGATTTCGTCTAATTCATTTAGGTTTCTGATATTGTTTGCCATTTATCTGTAGGGTTTCATACTGAGTTTCAATCTGTGGAGAAGTGGTCACATGCCACTGAAGTGGACAAGAGGAGATATAGTAACAAATAATGTTAGTTTTATTTAGTAGTGCTAGTATGCATGTGTAAATAGTGTTAGAAGTGTTTGTTATGTGCGAGCATGGGAGAATGTGAATGTGAAGAATGTGAGTGGTTTGTAATGTATAAAAATCTGTATTTAGTGTGTTTGTGCTACGTTTGTTTAAAGTGTGTAGACATACTATGTAAGTTGTACGTACCAGTACTGAGATAAAAGGATTACAAAAAATATTAATACAAACTATAAGGAAAACGAAAGCTAGTCACATATTGTTAAAAAGCTGTTGGATTTGAGCTTCATTAGTGATGGTTATAGTTTTAGAGTTTTCGTCCTTTTTAACGTATACGTTTCCATAGGCCGTCCAACAGAAGGTAAATGCAGTTGATTTTATAAGATCCCGTGCGAGAAAGTATAATCGTGAGGCCTTAGGTGTCAATTGCTCAGAGACGAATACAGCAGTTTCTTCGTTAACAACAAATCCGAGGTGTTTTGCGCGGAGTTTTTCTTTGTTCTTTTTGTTAAAGTCCTTACATTTCTGCAGTATGTCAGACTTTATCAGAGTTGATGTCAATTCTATTACTATAGGTGCATTGGTAACATTTCTATGTTGTACACGAACTCTGTATATGTCCTTAATGTCCGCATTCGTTATGTTTGCACCAACGGTGGTGGATAAGCTCCTAGCATATTTAATCAGCTCATCTTTTGTCTCCTTCTCCAGCTTCGGCACATTTTTAATTTCGATGCTGGTTTTTCTATAGTTTTTCTGTAAGTGTTCAAGTTTGTCCTCCAGGGTGAAAATATATTTCGCATCTTCTTTTTTCTGTTGTTCTAAATTCTCAATCTTCTTTCTCAATTCAGTGTTTTCTTTTTGTAAGAATTCAATAGAAGCCTCAATCTTGGCATTGGTTTCTTGAATTTTCTTCAAAGTGGGGTTAATGCTATTAAATTCTTGTCGCTGGGCTGCAAGTAAGGAGGCAAACATCTCTCGCATTTCTTCCTTGAATACATACAAGTCATTTAAATCTGTTTTGGGGGTAGACGGTCTTATTTCAGAAGGACTGTCGTGTTCTTTTCTCTTTTTAGCACGACCAAAAACAAAGTTTGGAGGAGTAGTAACATTTGGTTCAGTTATTGATTGGTCGTTCAAGTTTGATTCAGACAGGGACTTATTCATGTTTGTGAACACCAGGAGACCACAGAGAGGTAGGATGAGAATGAGATATGTTCAGATATCCGGTCCGAAATCCAAAAAGGATTTTTGTATGTATAATCTGTCTTCTAGTACCAGGAGAGCATAAACTCGTAGGAAGACTTGTTGTAATTTATTAGTGTCGCGAAGTTCAAGTGGCGCGAAATTCAAATAGGCCAAATTAGGTGTTTATCTGTTTTCAAGTACCAGGAGAGCAAAAGCTCGTAGAAGGACTTGGTGTTATAATTAATGTAATTTATCAATATTCGGATATCCAGATGGCGCGAGATTCAAATAGGTGCCAATTTTTTTGTGTGTATCAATTTGTCTTCAGGTACCAGGAGAGCAGTACCTTGTAGGAGTACTTGTTAACATATAATTTATAAGTAGATCTCAAATTTTAGTTGTGTTAACTATCTTCAAGTACTAGGAGAGCATGTTTCGTTGAAGAACTTGACAACGCACGTATAATTACAGGAAAGGTCCGGAGGTAGTGTGACTAGTGTCACCGTAAGTATGGTGGTATATGAGTCACCAGGATCGCACAAGATTGTAGTGGTTTACCTATTAGTGGCTTGTTGACAGAATGGTTTCCTTTTCGTATTATTACAAGCCCAGAAACATCTTTACAAGTACCAGGCTCGCATTGACTGTCTGGAGGTTGATATATTATATTAGTGTTATTGACAATAATAAATAAGCCAGGAACATAAATGGCGCGATGATTCAAACATCCACAGGCCGAGGAAATTCTTCTCCACGAAGTTCACTGACAGAGGTATCCGCGTATCAAAATACGATGTTCAGCAATACCAGGAATACATGAGTTGACGTTGGTGTGGTCATAGGTTTGGCTCGTGTGAGTGCGGCCGAGCAAGACAGGTTGATTATTCAATTTTGTGTTCACTCGTACTTAGGTACAGCAGGTACTCACACACGGCAGCAGGAAGCACACACGAACGTCCAAGTGTAGTGTGTTCACGGCGCGGCGCGGCGTGGCGACAGTTTGACTCGTACTCCTGGTTACTTATGCACTCCTATTTTTTGTACTGGATTTATGAATTTAGATTTTAATTTACTTTATTAAGGAATAATAAACAAACGTGAACTTATAATACGTCTACTCGTGGTCGAGGTCCGGGGGGAAGAGGAGTGAAGAGAATAAAAGATTTATTATGTATATAAAACAAAATATGAAGTCTGTGCTAAAATTTATTTTATTTTATTAAACACGCGAGGTACATTCAGGCGCTGATCAACCGTGACTATCGCCATACTACTATACTATTGGTAGCATGAATACAGAAAATCAAGTTTTAATTTAATTCGTATGAAAACCGCAACGGATTGGTTTCTATAATTAGAATTCATGCAACATACAAACATTCCCAGGTTACGTTACTTTATATTCACTATTGTAAGTTAATAAGCTTTTAGGCAAAAGCTTAATCAGTATGCAAGTCAAGTTTGATCCAAAAACAAGCACCTGCATGACTGAATGGGAATATTTAAATAAAGGATTTTTATTTGTCCCTTTTTAATATATTATAATATCCTTATACCTACTTATTGGAATATTCGAAATTCGAATGCAATGCCACTTATTGGCCATATGATTTAAAAATAAAATATTAGACTTTGAAGTTCTTGAAAATACTCATTTAAGAATTTTCTGCGTAACTGCAGAATAATAATATGAATCGATGTGCAATAAAATAGAGTCATGTCGATATATTAATGCACTTCTAAGCAATTCTTTACAATTTACTTATTTTTAGCCTATATTGTCCCACTATAAGGCAAAGGCTTCCTATGCATAAGCGTCAAATTTATCCCACCATTTTCGTCTGGGTTGGCACAATATCGCTGAACGCTTTCTGGGAACCCATATTGTGATTGATTTAGCTCATGAATCGTTCTACCTATTATTCTATTTATTTAATTTTTCTTTATTCAGAAATCCAACCAATTCTTATGAAATAATATTTGATGATGGACAAAATATAAAGTTTTAGTAAAACGAAAGACGTTATAACAAATCCTCTTGAATACTTTTTGAAACCAGATGATCAAATAATAATTTTACATAAAGTATTATTTTATTATTTTAAAGTATTCTATACATGACGCCACGCAATATATGGGACAGGATTTGACCGCATACTGCTGCTGTCAAATGACACATTCAGCGACTAACGGTTTCGGGACTAATTTGAATTATTAATATAATTAATTAATATTGATAATCCACGCATGAGTACCAGTAGCTTTTGACTGTTGGAGAACGACATCCTACCGTTAGGTGTCGAAAGCGAAGGGACGTGCCTTACCAAATTAATTAATCTATCATCATCTGCCTAACCTTTTCCGAACTATGTTGGGGTCGGCTTCCAGTCTAACCGGATGCAGCTGAGTACCAGTCATTTACATGGAGCGACTGCCTATCTGACCTCCACAACCCACTAATTGGGTAATACGATACCCCTAGGTAAGACTGGTTGTCAGACTTTTAAGCTTCTGACGACTCGTAACGAATTAATCTATATACGGTATAAATAGACCAAACGTAACCAAAGGCCCTACCATATGGTCCGACCGTACCTGGGAACCTTATGGTCACACGGATATTGAAGGTCAAAGTTCCAACTTCATTTTACGAAATTAAGTTGTAAATGTCATAACTGAACTTAAAATACTGCCACAGTCCCTGTATTGTTGCATGCGGCCGTAAAGACAGTGTTTTGCGTGCATTACATTGCGTGCTATCATAAACATTGATTGTTCGCACCAAAAGTACAAGTCGATTTCGAGCAAAAATGTTTTGCTCAATGTTACTTAGTTTGAAAGACACTACGCGTAGTTAACGGTTATGTTATGTCTGTTTACACCCTGTATATTCTTAATTATGTAAAACTAGCTTTTGCCCGCGATTTCGGTTATCGCGGGCACAGACGAAGTCGCGGAAAAAATTACCCATGTCCTGTCATTTCAATTATTTAGTAAAAATCATGAATCGAAACGACACGTGGCGCCATCTATGATCATAAGAAAGTTTTTGTGATTTCCCTCAGAAACAGAACTTTTTTTCGGGATTAAAGGTACCCTATGTTCCTTCCTGTACATCTGGCAACGATTATGCAAAATTTAAAATGGTAACAAACAAACTTACTGTCGCATTTTTAATATTAGTTAGGATTCACGAGAACCTGTATCTGATAAAAGAAAATATATTAATTGGGACCCCCTTCCCATATTGTTATTTCCCTTTCCTTCCTTGAGAATCCCTTTTTTGTAACCTAATTAAAAAATATGTAAAATCAAAAATATGTAATATGTAATGCAAATTGTAACTCAATTAAAATATGGCCTACTTTTCTGAACTCTTACCACAGATTCTGTTACCTCCTAGCATAATTTCATCCACAAAATCATTGCGAACTTGAGCGGAGAAAATAAACATCTTTTTTTATATACAAACAAAATAGATGTGAAAATTGCATGAATGTGCTAAAAAAATATTGCACCAAATTTCTAAACAAAATAATCCATTGATAACTCACCAGCTGTTTGAAGTCCTTATCATCGAGCAAGCTTTCGATCTGCGCATAGAATTCTGTATTAGCTGAGAGTATAATCTTCAGCCTCTCTGCTTCTAAGAGTAGTTTCTCCATAGCACGTGGCGAGGCTCTGACGTCACCGCCGCCCTGCGCTTCCCAGGCCTTGATGAGGTGCTCGCGGAGACGGAGGGTCATTTCATGGCCACCTAATGTTCTGAGAACAAAAAAAAAAGCTTATTAACTTATTTCATACTGATTTATCACCTCATTTTTATCAGATACCCTCTGATCCCAATCATAAGATGAAAAGGGACGAATGCATGTATGATGTTTTATTTTATTTTTAGGAACTTCAACAAAAGATATATGTACACAAAAATCAAAATACATACGACCCCACGGACACAGGGTATCCTAGTATGGGGTCCAGTGTTACTTGTAAATCGAAATGTAAAGCATTATTAAATTAAATAAAATATAAACACAAATAGTGGTCAACAAAAGGTATTACGTAGGTGTACTCCTTCACTTTATTTCTTTACGGTTATGTACCTATGCACTTTATACCTTATATTATCACTTGTGTCGTATGGCAGAAGTGATAAGATCAGAATAGTAAATTCACCTGTCAAATCCTACTCCCAACACCTGCAGCTGAGGCACGACCTCGACGTAGCCCTTCTCCTTTATTTTGACAGTCTTGTACTCGACCAGCGCTGCCTTGGTTGACGCAGCGCCCATATCGAAGAACAACGCGTGCCAGGCTGTCTCGTTGATTTCCTGCAGAACAGAAAATTTTTTTTTACTGAGAAATTAAAGACATTATGATTATTGATATAATAACTTAGTATATTTTATTTTTACACTAGCTTTTGCCTGTGACTGAGTCAGAATGAACATTCTTAGGGATCCCTAACTTTTTGGCAATAAGAAAAACCGGTGGCATTGTGACGTTTTGCAAAAGCAGGAGGCCACTAATGAGGTACATCGAGTTCCAGAATAAGTTTGACTGTAGAGCGTCATCTCATTCATACCTGCGCATCTCTTTCTAAAAGTAGATGAATCACATTAGTACCAACTCTTGCTGAAGTGCCAAACCTACTAGCCTGTTACCAAAGCGGAGACATGATAAGGATCACAAACAGAGCAGCAAAATGCTCAACGCCGCGCACCGATTTAATTGATTAATTGACAATAAACTAAATGTGATCAGAAATTGGGTTGAAAATTGCCTGCAAGATATATTCTTGCGGCATTTATTATCTCGCAAGCAATTAGCAACTCTACTCCTATTGCATTTTAGTTAATTATAAATTAAAACTGCTTGAAAATATTGCTGCTCTATCGGTACCAGACCATAATGTGTGGTCTCTTGTGAAAACATTTTAAGCACATGTTTTGAATCTTACCTTCCTCCTAAATATACCATAGTTGATAGATATAGCAGTATAATCATTGATCAGTTGCAGCACATTCAAGCCGGCAAGAGAGGCGGCATCCTTCAGAGCGCGACGTTCTGCCTGGTTGAAGTAACCGGGCACTGTGATCACGCATTCTGTGATTGGTTGACCTGAGGAATGAGGAAAAATTCAGTTTTATGTTGGTTGATAACAGAATGTTCAGGTTTTTACAGAATATTACTAAGAATATCTTGTCTGGGAACAAAATACTAAAGATATTTTTAATAAGACAATAAATAGTAAATATCAATAGTTAACCAAAAGTTGTAACTGTAAATAATGACTTTATTTCATCATTTTACTATAAGATAGTTCATTGAAAATTTACATCTACAAAATAGAAATGAATCGCCGAAATGTATGTACACGTATAACTTCCGAACGACTACACCAAATTGGATAATTCTTTTTTTTGTTTGTTGTTTCAGGACAAGGCTTGTTTAAAAGAAACTTTAAAAAACGGAATATATTTTTTTTCACAGCCCTCTTGATCGGCTCTGTAAACTAAAGGCGTAACTTAACACAGGTAAAAAAAACAATGTGTACAAAGTAGACGGGAGCAGCTAGTTATATAAAAATTTAAGTATGCCAATAAGTTAAGTTTTTTGGTTTCTGGCAACCTACAGCTTTGCAAAGGTGCAATGTAGATACATAAACCTTCCCCTTGAATCACTCTATCCATCCATTAATGAAAACTGCATGAAAATCGGTGTTTAAAATGATCCAAGCATACAGACAGCGAGAAGCGACTTCATTTTATACTACAAAAAGATTTGTAAGCATGCAAAAATCTCTCTTAGTTTCAGATATTAATCTTACCGTGACTAATTTCAGCGAAATCTTTAGCCTTAGCTAAGAGTTGTGCTACCAGCTCCTCTGGTGTGAACTTCGTCTTGTCATCATGTATGAACAGGGGTGTACCCCTATCTGTTGCCACCATCTCATAGTATGGGTAGCGAGCCCTGAAAATGTGATCAGTAAAGTTAATAAAAATTACTAGACTTTTTTTTTAATTATCATTAATTGTTATTGTTCCTCTTTATTAAATCAGAGTTAATACCTTATTATCTTATCTCAGATTCAGGTTAAAATGATTGAATAGTATTTTTGATTATGCAGTCTGTATAATTAAAATATATTTTTGTTTTCTTTTATTCTTATAGAACAGGTTTTATGTAGTAACCTGTCTGATACAAAATACCAGTAAGGACTCTTATGTATTTTTATTTGTTTTCTTTTTGTCTATTTAAAAGAAAACCACATGGATAAAAAAATACCTATCATTTATGTGTTTAATTCATTTTTATATGACACCATTTATATTATTTGAAATAGTTTTTATACACAATTGAATTGTTCAAATGGAACCTAAGTCCATTGAAAATTTTAAACTATTTGATGATATTATTTAGCCATTTTTTAATTAAACACTAACATTGTGATGCAATAAGCAGTCATAATTAAACTCGCATGTTATCTGAAAAATACCATTATTTCAAACCAAATTGCTAAGTGACATGAAACACAGGTTTATGTGAAATTAAATATGAATGAGTTATATTCAAGTTAAAAAAAAAGGAACAAGAGTAGATTGTTACTTTCTCTGTAAGGCTATATGTACAAGGCATGTCACTGACCTGTAAGCTTGCACCAATGGGTGATCAAAAGACTTTCCAAGGAGGTCCAGTAAGTATTTGTAAGAATTTTTCGGGAATCTAACGCCAACAGTAACTGCGTCTTCACCAAATGTTCTCACATCGTCTCTGAACGCCACGACAGCGGGCGTCTTCCTCTTAGACTCCTTATTTAACACTATCTCCATCGGAACCCCAGGAGACACGATGCCGATCTTCATCCATTCTGAACCCAAATCAATGGATATTACCGCTGCGGCTTCAGTTTGTTGACTTAAAAGTAGTGGTAACAGTAACACACTCAACACCCCAAACATTTTCTGTAAAGTAAAAATGAAACAATAAGATAAATCTCGAAACTACAAAAACCACATCAGTGATTCGGAAAATAGGTTGACGCAGCAAACGAGCGTATTTATGAGAAAGTATGCACTTACAATATTTAAAACCATTTTCTTTTAAAAAGCTAACATCTAGAATATTTATTTTATAGTATCACTACGCTTATAACTGAGTGAAATAATTAAAATCTTATAAATTTTATTTCGCTACAGTGAACCAGCTACTTTAGTCCACGTCAAGTTTAACGTGTTTTCTTCTTTTTGGTTAATGGCATTGTTGCCAGATTATTCAGCCACGTTACAGAAATGTTCATGGAATAATCGCGAAAAAACTTATTTTTATCGGACTCGCTAAAGACAAATCAGTGAATCTTTCAGACTTAGCTAGATAGAGTTAATTATTTTTTAAAGTTAGATAATACGCATCTCAAAGATAATCAAATTAGATATTAATCGCCTAAGTACCTTCGTTTTTCTTTTCTCGAATAGTCGAAAGCAAGCACCTCCCTAGCGTTTTCGGAAACGGAAAATCAACCATAAACATTTACAAATCATATGTTTATTTATGTAGGTTGTTCTTTAGTTTATGGTTTGATTGGGTGTTGAGGAAGGTGTTTGTTGAGTGTTGATCACAAGTACGGAGGTCGCGGAATGCTGTTTATTTATTGTTATTAATTTATAATTAGTGCGTCTAACAAACAATACAACCTCAAGGTAAGTGCATTGTATTGCAATCGATCATCATTTACAATTTTCACCGTGAAAAACCAAGCTATCATCAAGTTTAGTATTATGATTACATCTGTTTTTGAGCTCAATATAATACGCATTTTGGATTTTGCACCCTGAATAACGCAAGATTCGGGTACAGCGATGCGCACATGAGGTGTACAGCGTGGGGGTACAAAAGTATCGTTTACATGCGGTTCTAAAAATGTGACTAGACGCATGAATAACGTCGAGACGCATTGGTGGCGCTCCTTCTAAATATGGAACGGGTGTTAGTCAACGTTTGTGTTGTCCTCGGCGTCGTATCTGTGGCAGTCCCTGCGATTATGTAAGAGCCCTTGAAGGTACGCGTCGGCACGTGCATACGAAGCTGCACGCGGCGCCTCCACGTCGCTAGCACGACGTAGGACGCTCGGGCACGACGCAATCGCGCACGCGGTCGCCGCGCTGATCGGACACCAGTTTCCTAGCAACACGTTGTTGATGCCACTGCTGACCCAATGAATACAATAACACATGGTAACTAGCTGTTACATCACACCTCAATTGCATCGCGACCGTAATTTTGCTGCTTACGTTGCTAAGGTATCTATAAGCCATAACATAAATGCAAGCAGGTTGTGGGGGTGTTACTTTGATTGGTGAAATTTTTGAAGTTTCTGTGTGAGTACCTCATTAGATTGAATCTTCTACTAATTCAATTGAGTGATGACCTTGTTGTTCAACATACTCATAACATACTATTATTTTCAATCAAGTCTAACTTGTAACTAACTCAGTGGTGCATGATATCTACAGCCTGCTACTGCTGGCTATAAATAGAGTCTAGACCTTTGTGTGACCTAGATTTCAGTTCACACTTCCTGTAGGATTTCTAATTTTAAGTGTCACCCAGAGACAGTGTTCTAGTTTTCAATGAGTATGTAGCTACATTTTTAGCTTCCTCAATTACCTTTAAATAGTATCTTAACACAATTGGAGATAGAATTACAAGCTCCATCATTCATAAGTTCCATTTTTATTTAAATATACACAATTATTGTATGTAAACTCATCATCTTTTATGATGTTATTGTACCACCACATGTTCAAGTCAGTATAGAGAAGGCAAAGACCTTTCAATTATTATTAGAAATACCATGAACTGTGCTTAAATCTTACCTATGTATAGAAATGTTAAATATTGTATACAATTTACATATGTAAATTGTATACAATATTTAACATTTCTATAAGTAAGCTGTTTTAATTAATATAGTAAGCTGTTTCAAGGCTACATAATCTTTACCCAAATGATAAGTGTTATAATATGCCGCAAGCTAAGATACTATTCCTTGCAGACACAGCTGTTATCTAAGTTTGACACAATCAATACAGTCAGTAAAGAGCCAGCCATCTACACTACACCATCACTGATTGGTATTCAATTTCAGGAAAAGAAACAATTAAAGATCTATCTCATAAATATGCAAGCAAGAATGTAAAATGCAATTATTCCAAATAAAAGTGAAACAAGAAAATAAAAGCTGTTGATTATTTTATCCAAATTAAATAATATCAAAAATAAAAAGAGACCATCTCATACTATGTATTTAATTAATTTCAGGATATTTATTATAATTCATTTCATGCCATGTCATATTCCTTATTCTGCTAAAGTTCTCGCTTTATTTTTATTTCACACTTCGAAATAGATATTAGTGCAGGGTTTCAAACAACTGCGAAATTAGCATCAACAAATCGTAAGGCGACCTGCGCTGATTTAGACACTATGATTTAAAACATTATTGTGTAACATTACCGAATTTACGTAATAAAATGTGGGTAGGTACAGTAGAAACGCGAAAAAGAAATAGGTAAGTATTTTTATCTTTAATTTATCGCGTCAAGTAGCTACACAATCACATAATATCGCGTGACCTTGGCATAGTAACAAGCAGCTAAATGTAATGGCGTGGTTGCGTCGTGTCGTGGCGTCCCGTGTCATCAGCGAGTTGAACTCGCACCGACTAACGGACTGACATACGAGAGTGATTATCTAACGAGATTTATTTACAATAGCCTATTACGAACCTGGGGGCCTACCACAACCTCTTATAACAATATTATTTTAATATTACTTTGCCTTCCGCAATGTTGGATTTTCAACGCTCGGATCAGCGCCGAGAGTTGAAAATGCAATAACAGAAATTACAAAGTAATATTAAAATAATGTTGTTATAAGAGATTGTGGTAGGTGCCCTGCACAAGGTATAACATTAGCTTAGTCGATTATCAAACAAAACCAACCTGCCCATGACGTTAATTATCGCTCAATTAGAAGTTACGAACGCATTCCACTCTAACGGAGCTTATATGAGAAACGTTATCTATATGAACGACAAGGATGTCAACAATTATGTTGATCAGAATAAATCCGACACGTGGACGAAGCTGCTAGTCAGCACAGTTTGTACACATCAAACAGGAAAGACTTGTGTTTTACACGGAAAAGCAGTCGTAAAATCTATTTATTTTAATATAGAAAAACCAATTTTGCAATTAGGTATTACACGGTTGGACAATATTCAGCAGGAAAATTAAAGATACAAAATTAAAAGTGATTTAAGAATAGAAAATGTGTAAGTAGGTCAAATGACAAATTTTTTTTTCAAGTATCAAGATTTTATGATCAGTATACATTTTATATTTATTTTGGACCATAAAAGACATCACAGTACACAAAGAACCATTTCAGATTTTTCGTAAATATTGTACTCAATCAACTAGTTCATTCACTTGATGTTAACAAACATCAAGTACATTATTATGATGTGCCACTTCACACAGTTGAGTCGTCCAATCAGGAAATAATGACATCACTACTCGATGTTGTTATTTATTTGTTTTGATACTGATATCAGGTACACACCTATGTAAAAGTATAATTATATGGAAAGAAAAAACAAGTATTTTTATCAGTACCTACTGTTCCTAGTATGTTGCCTTGAGAATGATTGGAAATTATAACTTATAAATGAATTATAATAAATATCCTGAAATTAATTAAATACATAGTATGAGATGGTCTCTTTTTATTTTTGATATTATTTAATTTGGATAAAATAATCAACAGCTTTTATTTTCTTGTTTCACTTTTATTTGGAATAATTGCATTTTACATTCTTGCTTGCATATTTATGAGATAGATCTTTAATTGTTTCTTTTCCTGAAATTGAATACCAATCAGTGATGGTGTAGTGTAGATGGCTGGCTCTTTACTGACTGTATTGATTGTGTCAAACTTAGATAACAGCTGTGTCTGCAAGGAATAGTATCTTAGCTTGCGGCATATTATAACACTTATCATTTGGGTAAAGATTATGTAGCCTTGAAACAGCTTACTATATTAATTAAAACAGCTTACTTATAGAAATGTTAAATATTGTATACAATTTACATATGTAAATTGTATACAATATTTAACATTTCTTTTACTTTTTAACATTTCTTTAAATGTTAAATATTGTATACAATTTACATATGTAAATTGTATACAATATTTAACATTTCTATAAGTAAGCTGTTTTAATTAATATAGTAAGCTGTTTCAAGGCTACATAATCTTTACCCAAATGATAAGTGTTATAATATGCCGCAAGCTAAGATACTATTCCTTGCAGACACAGCTGTTATCTAAGTTTGACACAATCAATACAGTCAGTAAAGAGCCAGCCATCTACACTACACCATCACTGATTGGTATTCAATTTCAGGAAAAGAAACAATTAAAGATCTATCTCATAAATATGCAAGCAAGAATGTAAAATGCAATTATTCCAAATAAAAGTGAAACAAGAAAATAAAAGCTGTTGATTATTTTATCCAAATTAAATAATATCAAAAATAAAAAGAGACCATCTCATACTATGTATTTAATTAATTTCAGGATATTTATTATAATTCATTTATAAGTTATAATTTCCAATCATTCTCAAGGCAACATACTAGGAACAGTAGGTACTGATAAAAATACTTGTTTTTTCTTTCCATATAATTATACTTTTACATAGGTGTGTACCTGATATCAGTATCAAAACAAATAAATAACAACATCGAGTAGTGATGTCATTATTTCCTGATTGGACGACTCAACTGTGTGAAGTGGCACATCATAATAATGTACTTGATGTTTGTTAACATCAAGTGAATGAACTAGTTGATTGAGTACAATATTTACGAAAAATCTGAAATGGTTCTTTGTGTACTGTGATGTCTTTTATGGTCCAAAATAAATATAAAATGTATACTGATCATAAAATCTTGATACTTGAAAAAAAAATTTGTCATTTGACCTACTTACACATTTTCTATTCTTAAATCACTTTTAATTTTGTATCTTTAATTTTCCTGCTGAATATTGTCCAACCGTGTAATACCTAATTGCAAAATTGGTTTTTCTATATTAAAATAAATAGATTTTACGACTGCTTTTCCGTGTAAAACACAAGTCTTTCCTGTTTGATGTGTACAAACTGTGCTGACTAGCAGCTTCGTCCACGTGTCGGATTTATTCTGATCAACATAATTGTTGACATCCTTGTCGTTCATATAGATAACGTTTCTCATATAAGCTCCGTTAGAGTGGAATGCGTTCGTAACTTCTAATTGAGCGATAATTAACGTCATGGGCAGGTTGGTTTTGTTTGATAATCGACTAAGCTAATGTTATACCTTGTGCAGGGCACCTACCACAATCTCTTATAACAACATTATTTTAATATTACTTTGTAATTTCTGTTATTGCATTTTCAACTCTCGGCGCTGATCCGAGCGTTGAAAATCCAACATTGCGGAAGGCAAAGTAATATTAAAATAATATTGTTATAAGAGGTTGTGGTAGGCCCCCAGGTTCGTAATAGGCTATTGTAAATAAATCTCGTTAGATAATCACTCTCGTATGTCAGTCCGTTAGTCGGTGCGAGTTCAACTCGCTGATGACACGGGACGCCACGACACGACGCAACCACGCCATTACATTTAGCTGCTTGTTACTATGCCAAGGTCACGCGATATTATGTGATTGTGTAGCTACTTGACGCGATAAATTAAAGATAAAAATACTTACCTATTTCTTTTTCGCGTTTCTACTGTACCTACCCACATTTTATTACGTAAATTCGGTAATGTTACACAATAATGTTTTAAATCATAGTGTCTAAATCAGCGCAGGTCGCCTTACGATTTGTTGATGCTAATTTCGCAGTTGTTTGAAACCCTGCACTAATATCTATTTCGAAGTGTGAAATAAAAATAAAGCGAGAACTTTAGCAGAATAAGGAATATGACATGGCTTTACTAAATCATGCAACACTTTCTTAAATTATACTATAGCACGTGCTATTAAGTGCATTCTCGGAACTCCTAGATATACTTAGGCTACCTGATTTCTTTAGCGTAGTTAGTTACTTGCCTCAAATCACCTGCAGCAGTGCATTCTATTTAGAAAATTTGCACACTATCCAACATTCATGAAGTTAATCCGCTTACACCATTCGAAACTTTAAAAAAACACAACATTTGATTAGGCAATATACAGCGTCGTAAATCATGTGCTTAGATACTGAATATAATATTGAGCCTAATGCCAAGGCGAGACATAGATATTTAGGGCGGCTGTAATACTTCCGAAGGTACGGAGCACTTTCGATTACTTTACGTCTTAGTGGTTCGAATATACAATGAATAGCTAATAGGTAGTAGCTTCATAATGCGACTGTTTACTAAAAAGTCAAGTTTAGACATTACATAGTAATTTACTATGCCCATACTCCTGTCTTCATTGTTGAGATACTCGAGGAGACAACTTGTAACTTAGCAACGTCACTTGTACGTCATGTTTAAGATCTTTGTTTATCGTTCAACGATGTGTTAACGTGGATACCCGTTTACGCAACAGTAGTTTGGTACTTGCGTTCGTCACATGATTTCTTGGCATTTTAAAACCTCGTTACATTGTAGGATTTATAAAACATCAACGGTAGCTTATCACAATCAGTATTATTTAACGAAGTACCTGTAGTAACGATTATCCAATATCTATTCTGATTATAATTCAAGTTTGCAATTATCTGAATGAGAATCTTTATACAACTAAAACTACTTTTCCAAGTACTGAAAAGGTACCTAGTTTATTGTTCATAGACCAGAATAATCACCGTTAGATTAATTACAATATATTAACTATTTCTTTAGTATTCAAACGTTTTTTCCACCACCAGATGGCGCCAATGCGCGGCGAGCGGGGCGGGTCCCCAGCACGAGGCGCACGCGCATCTCTGCCGCTTCCGCGCCGATTGATCCGCCAGATCGCTCGGCATGTAGCCTCCAGCGGCCGCTCGTTACGACGCCTAGAAGTGTCGGGCAGGGTCATTGACAACTTTGACGACATTGAGGATGCGTCTGACGAATCCGATATGGAACAGCTACAGCCCGCGTAAGTTTTACAATTTGTGCAATTTCGTTATCTTTTGTGCATTCTATTGTAGGGCTGTAGGCAGTGGATGATGTAGATGGCTTTTAAGTATATGAATGCATGCACATCTTTACAATATCTTTATTTTGCGATAAGGAAAGGATAATTTAGGTTTGAGTAAATCTTTTCGACGACACGATCAGTAAAGTGCCATAAAAGAATATTACTAGTAAAACTATTTTGTCTAAGAGTTAAGCACGGTTCTACGAAAATCACGTCCATTTCCTAAATAGTATCGTCATCCAAACTTATTTCTCAATACACGTTAGGAAATGCTACGGCTACGATCTTTTACTACTTTTCTCTTACCAACATTCACACTGAAAACTTCGCTCCCCTTTTATAGAGAACTCGTTACATTTGTCAACAGTTCATGTTCAGATTTTCAAGGCGCACTGCCTAGATCAAACACTCCCATTGACTGTCTATTGACCTCATATAAAGTAGACAAGGAAATACATCGCCTGTCTAACTATTGATAAAGTCAAGTAATCAATAAATGCTTAGATGTGATTGTGACAGATCTATGTTAACGTTTATAGTTAAAGGGCCTTCGGATTGCTTCTTATCTTTGAAAAGGTGACCTAGCAACAGAGCTATGAAGGAGATTTTACAAAGTGACTTTAATACCTTATGGCTATTTGAGACGGTCGCCGATATTATCCGTTCTTTGACAAAAAAGGCTTCCCACAAAGAAATACAAAAAGTTTCCTAGTATTTCTTTCTAAGTTTAAGTCACTGACGTCGGAGATGGATAAATCGTAAGAAAACCTAGACTTAATAGTCAATATATGAATCTGAAATCCATCTTGAGCAAGTGTGGTGATCAATGCTAACTTGTGCCTTCTCTCTATGAGAAGAAAGAGGCATGTGCCTTATTTACTGCTCTTTTTCCGGTTGTTATATAAAATAAATATATTTTCTCTTTCTTAAGTTACCATAATAACTCGTTCTGTAGACGGAAGTACATTAAATCAGTGACACCTCAACGTCTTGAACGGATGACGATGTATTTGCATAAAGGAAACTTACGTCACGCAGGGGACAGGCCATCTGCCTGCCAACTAAATTGGTAGTCCCCCTGCAACGTAGTATGAATGTCGTATTGTTAGTAAACAATCTAATATTAGTCATATCTAGCAGAGTTCTTTGTTTAAATAAAAATATATTTTCTTTATGTTTTCTTTTTTTTAATGTACTAAGATCTGAGAAGGCAAACACCTTTTGTGAAAAATAAATATTTTGTGTCATAAAATAAACAAAAATATCTTAGCGTATGGATAAATGATTGATTAAAAACAAATACTGAAATATGTTTGATGACGCGTACATCCCAGTCATGACGCCCAGAGAACGGCGCTTGTCTTCTGATGTAATGATAACACTAAAAACTTTGATGAATATTGTCCAATGTGACCTACTTCAGTTTCTTCCTGGAGTTGACGGAAACGATTCGATTTATCAGAAAAGAATACATATCTGATTTTGTCTTGCCTTTGAACTTAAGTTCGCAGCGTAGGTCAGTGATTTATTCATTTATCAACATAGGTAGTACAATAAATATTTGCAACTTTTAAGTAATGCAATATCTAATCATCTCTCTTATGGTTCGGTTATGTTGAGAGGATGAGTGAAAGACGATTGACAAATGGTATTTAAGTATATGGCAGAGGTGAGTGGCAACGCCGGGAGGAGTCGCCCTAGGAAGACCTACACTGACCTTATTGGTCAGGTCCTTCAGAAAGGTCAGGTGCGGAGTACTCGTAACCGGCGTGCTTACATGACGAGATGTATGAACGTAGATGAGGCGAAAGGAGTATGTAAGGATCGTAGCAGATGGCGTTCTGTAGTTTCTGCCCACCCCCATGAGAAAAAGGCGTGAGTTTATGTATGTATGTAATCATCCTTACAACAGGAAACATTGTTAAACAACCACAAGGCCTTCAGACCAGACCAGAAATTCAAAATAGATTGTTACTATCTAAAGTATCAAATTGTTCCATGTCATCAATCAAAAGTAGTCAGTGTAAAAAAAAAAAAAGATAAAATTCTGACAGCATATTGTTATCATTTCGCTAGGTTAGTAGGTAAGACAAACGACGCACGATAATAAAAAGGGAATTGTTGCTGCGTTCGATAAAGTACCTACTGATTATGAGATTTCGTGTGCTTTTGGCCTTGCGTATCATGCAAGTATCAAGATTGCAAAACTTTAACGGAGCGACATGAAGTTTTGTGTACGCACTACATATTTTGTTTAATTGACTCCGTAATGAGTTAGATTAGAATTGTCGTTTCATATTACCATGGCGAGCAATTTACTATTAGATCTCCCCTCGCACAGTAAAATACATATAATCGTCGGGTTCCCTAATTCCTCACCCACGGACATAGGAAGTGATGGGGTAGACCTTAACCGGGTATGCAATCAAGCAACAGGTATAGGTAGATACTGTGACGTACATGTACGTTATAAAACACTTTTTATTATTATTTCACATTGAATAAAGTATAGGTATTATAATATTATATTTTATTACTAGCGTAGATTTCATTTTTACAGAAACTATGTGCTATTACAGACTATAATCTATCTCTGTGCCAAATTTCATTCAGATCCATTCAGCCGTTCTGGCGTGATTGAATAACAAACATACATCCATTCAATTTTTGCATTCTTAATAATAGTAAAAAGTAAGATGCTAAAACATGTCTCGTCAGCCCTCGTAACGAACTGTCAAGTCCTTCTAATTTCAAAATTTATCTCATAGTAAAATGAGGTTGGATATGGCTAAAACAGCCAGTCTCTACCGTACCATAGCCTTAGATAAATGTATTAGTTCAATTAGAAATCACTCCAATAGAGTGCGCTCACGTGTTTACTTACAATTCTTTAAATAAACATTTTATACATTTCATAATACCTTTGTTTTTTTTGCACAAGTCCGAAATGTAACTAAAATAGGAATCGTTAGTGGCCCACCAAATATTATACCCAAATCCAACGCTTGGCCCGACTGTTAAAAATGTTGAGCACCCTTGTGTTGATTATGTCACGCTTATTAATTTTATAATCATTGACATCCGACTAGTACTCGGCTACATCTTCTATCTGCACAGAAATAACCACACACTAGGCAGTGACTCCCAAGTATTTTTGGAAATCAATCCAAACTTCAGATATTTTAGGAACATTTCTAGACGGCTATTCACGGCGTTCAGAATTAATATGGACTCTGCAAATAAGAGTCTGAATGTCTGGATTTAAGCCTAGTTTTCACCTGTAATCCTCGAAAGTAGGTCTTAGGGGGGGGGTCCTCGAAACTAGGTACAGCAACTATTTTTCAGCTCTGTTCATTCAAAGCTGACTGAAACGTACTGAATTTTATTTATACATTTGACACAAAATCTTTAGCTTATAGGGACCTAATTATTTTACTAAGAATGTAGTACTTATAACTAAGGCAGTTAGATTTTTTTTTCCTGATAGAACATTGAATGATTTCTGTTAATTGCTGAAATTGGTTGTAAGCTTTTCTTACATTTACTGTTTTTTTCTTTTATTTAAGCGTATACTTCTGTAAGTATAACAGTAGGTAAGTAGTATTTATAATTGTCTAGTGTAGTATACGATTGTGATGTTCTCATCAGGGTGGCTTGCGGAGGCAACGCTGGCAACCTACCCCCTGCTGACCACGACGACGACCTCACCAGTTTAAGCTGGCTGCAAGACAGGAATTTACTTAGAGGTAGACTAGATAGACTTACGGCTAAATTCTCAAACGCAACTCAATTTTAAACCTTATGTTATATCTGTCTCTTTAAGGTGAATTGTAGCGACAGAAATACATTTAAGAACATCTTAAAGTTAAGTGTCGTTTGAAAATTCTAGGGTTAGCTACTTCCACTCCTGGCGATTTTGTTCGATAGTTGCCAGCTGTTCCCACTACGTCATGACTACATAAATATGACAATGGCACAGTTAAGTTGTTGTGAAAGACAGGTAATGTGAAGACTCTAATAAGAATGAATTCACATTGGCTTTTCTTGACGGCCTGCCCTGGATAAACCCCTATTTGCGAGACGATGAAGACGACGACGATGCGAGAAATATCATGCGATTTGCCGTACATTGCGGGACCGCCCGGCTATCGTGTCATAAATGACCGATCATCGACGGAAATGTGCCACAACTTGCACGATGCATATTTCTCTCACCGTATAATTAAGCTTTAGGAGTGTCTCTGTCAAGCCGTCGTCACGACACAGTGGGAACACTCAGCTACGGCTTCACTAGACTGAAGATCACACACTATAGAATAGTTTAGTGATTAAGTTTATGACGTAACGGCTAACTCTTTCTGGGCGTTGGCAAAGTGACGCAACTGACGCTTTGCATCTTAGCAAAGACTGAACTTATTACTCATACTTAACGCCTACTTGGGATACAAGCTTTATGGCGATATGTGTTACCTGAATATCGTAAAATATGGGGTGTAAAAAGACACATCACGGAACATTGACTTTTATTTTTGGTGTGTAAAGTCACTTTATTGTAGCACGCCAGGTAACGCACGCGAAAGATTCTGCTTATAGGTGAGCGTTACAGTACACGGGATGTAACATTTCAAACTTATTTTTGTTGATTGTTGGACCTTGAACTTCAATCTCCAGTAGCTGATCAGGGCAGGCTAGAGCGCTCAAGTCCAAAAAAGCACCTTAGTTCTCCCGAGACAAATCTTAAAATAAACTTGATATTATTCCAATTAAACTTTTTTGCAAGCATTACCCTACCTAAAGCATTATTTTCAATTTAAATGTTGCATCAATCCTGGATCAGCCAGAAGGTCCCAAATATGGTCCACAACAAAAGAATGATTGCAGTGATGAGAATAACATGTAACTTTCTTCGTTAATTTGTGTCTTTTTACAGCCGTTATGTAGATATGCGTTACTCTGGACATCCTGTTGCCTAGCTAGGACCAAGCCGGAAGATTTTAATTTATTTTAGATGTTAACTTGATTACTCTAACACTATCGTACTGAACGTATATCAGAGTGATTTGAGTTTAATGCATCAGTGAACTTATTAATTTTAACGCTTCAATTGTATTCACATTTCAATCAAATACTCACAATTGAAGCTGTATACAATAATGGCCTCATGTGGAAAAAATTAAGTATAAAATCGATACTTCTAAATTCACCATAGCCATAGCAACAATATTAAGTGCCGTTTCGGATTGCGAATGAACCGTCACAAAACATACCAAGGAGTTTGTTATCACTACTATAGTATAACATAGAACGTTCAATAGTTTTTGCATTAAAAACTTGATTAATTTCAAATTGTAAAGGTTGTTCGTGTGACGTAGAGTTAAACTGAACAAAAACTCGTCCTGTTACAGGTATTAATCTTACAAAAAGCGGTGTGGATATGGAAGACACGAAAATGGTTGATAACCAAATTATTGTGAAGGTGAGTTCATTATCATAATCTATACTTAGATTGTAATCAACCTGTAATTTTCTTTATATTATACAATTCTCGTATGTATGAAAGATCTTCACTTGAGAAGGACTCGAACGACTTAGCATATTTTGTTATTATGTTTGTAATTGTCAGGACAAGGTTTGTATGAAAGATTTTTTTTTGAACTTCCAGCGGAATAGTTGGAAATTACACCCTTACGAAGCCGGGATGGGTCGCCAGTGATAGATATAACTAAAATAAAAACAACATACCTACTGTAATTTTTTGTGAATGTTGCAAGACTGAATGATAACGTGGTATACACGAACTTACAACTTTTTTGAGGTCAAATGCTTGTAAGTCGTAAATTTAGACTGTAGGTAATGTCGCTGATAAACTGAAAACCACTGCAACATTGTCTTATAAAATTAAACGACCATACAAAGACTCATTCAGCCAGCCTGTGCCGGAGTCATCGCTCCTAAATTGTAATAATCCAACTGGTGTTGCCAGGTACTAATTTTTTAAAGAAGCTTGCGATGATATTACGTACAATTCAATACTTAGGGTTACACTTAGGTCCACGTGATCACATCTAGTTTTTAATAAAAACTGTCAAGGTCAACAGTATTTTCCACGCAATCATTAAGTGATTGACTGGTACGGAAAGTAAGTTCCATAATACTATGTAATTTTACGTGACCTATGTGTAACCTGTACTTGTCTTATTGCCTTGTCATACGCGACCTCAAACGCAAACCCGTAGTACGGACGACAGCCCTTTAAGGTAAACATTACGGCATTTTATGCAGTTGTAATAAGAGCGATTTTACAACAAAAAGGTATAATCTGATGGCGACTTTACATGCGTATTGAGATTAAATGTGAACTTAAGTTCAGGTTTATTCATTACTTACTCACTAATTAATACCGCCTTCAATGTATGACATAAACCGATTAAGCGTAAATACGTAGTCTTTTGTGTGATTTCATCTGATGTCATGACTATTAACAGTACCTACCATGTTTCTTTGAATAATATGTACTGATAAAGGTACCATCAAATGTCTTGACGGTATCTCACTTCAATGGTCCCATTGGTTAAAATAGCAAATAAGTACCATAATTTAAAAATATTCACTGTTCTGCCGCCTACATTTGTTTGGCGTGTAGTAGATTCGAATATTTATTACCTAAATGTGTACTTTTCGAAATTGTAAACGTAAATAAAACTGTTCGTTCATAAAATCCCATGTTAACAGCACAAACATCCATTACGTTTGTAAACACCACTTCTACTCAATGAAGTAATAATATCAGTGGCTGTAAAATGCGCCAGCGCAGCCCACTGTGTACACGGTTTTAATTGAAATTAAGACGTCATTTGCACGTAGTGGTTTCACCGTAAGCGCCACGTGTAACATTATGCGCAAAGATTGCGATAGTGCGCAACTTCAGATAAGCTACTATCACTGAACGTGTTCATATTTGTAACACACTTTCGATAAAAAGCCAAATTAAATTGTCTTCATCTCGTTTCCAACATTTTGGACCGCAAAAAGAAAACGACGACTCTGTAACACAATGAATTAATTTATCTAAGGATATAAAATCGGCCCGCCCCGGCTTCACACGTGTGCAATGTATACTTGAATCGCTATCTATTGATGATAACTGCATTAAAATCTGTTGCGTAGTTTAAAATACCTAAGCGTACAAACGGCGGGGAGTGACTTTGTTACCTATGGATTTTTATCTAAAATAAAAGATTTGATTTGATTTAAAAATGGAGAGAAAACTTTGTCTACCAAGATAGCAAAGGCCAATATAATCAAGTTCCGATCTCAGAATATTCAGAATGAATATGCTGCAGAAATACCATTTCAGTCACCACAAAGATGTGATGTAGTGTGTACTTACATTTATGCGTTAAACGTGCTGCAAATACAGAATCACTTCGTCCCAAGCGGTGACGCTCTGAGCAATGTTTCATGGAATTTCTGTACATATTCTAATTTACTTGAAAAACTAGACTAGTGAAAATAATTTAAAAAAAAATCCGCTACTAGAAATTACCTTTTTATTGGATATTTTTAATGAAATGGAATTTAATTTTTGTTGTGTAGATCTTAGTATCTATTCAATTATTTATATTCTAAATCAGATGTTCTTAACCTTTAAGAGCTCTTACACACGAACGGCACGTCGCCAACGGCTGCCGTCGACATGGGATTTTTTATTCTGGAAATTCCTTTTCTATCAGATACCTACGTCATACAAAGAACACATCCTCCAAGTTTCAGATCTCAATGATCAGCGGTTTAGGCTGTGCGTTGATCCGTCAGTCATTCAGGACAAAGCATTTTAAATGTATAGACCAGAGGTTAAGAACTAATGTTCTAAACATAAAACATAACATCACGCCTGTAATCCCCGAAGGGTTAGGCAGACGTGTACCCATTAGTACACCCACATTTCGCCAGTTATGTTTTTAGTCCCATGTAATAGGGGGCGAGAGCCTATTGCCATCAACCGGGCAC
The DNA here is from genome assembly GCA_949774945.1 of Hoplodrina ambigua. NCBI lineage: Eukaryota > Metazoa > Arthropoda > Insecta > Lepidoptera > Noctuidae > Hoplodrina > Hoplodrina ambigua. Next base: position 4,367,274 of record OX458976.1, read on the forward strand.
AAATCCAGACTCTGAGGCTGCTACTGAGAAATTCCTAATGGAAAAACCCAATAACACTTTGCCCCACCTGAGAATTGAACCCAAGACCTCATGCACAGCAGTCGCGCATGCGACCACTAGACCAACGAGGTAGTCTAACTAATGTTCTAAGTAAAAATAAACTCAAATTCAAATGAATTTCTCATCGGTTGGAAATCACTTCTGAATTCATTAACGTGCTAGTTTTACAGGGTACCATTCAGTTATCTACTGTTGTACTGAATAGGAAATAAATTTATTCAATTCGTTATAATCACCATTCATTGATACAGTACAACGCTGACTCATACTTAAACAGCTTTATAGTAGGAGTGCATAATAACCTCGCTAAGTGTCCACTGCCCTTCTGAGCAGATAATAATGAGAAGTAGTATGTAATAGGAAGACTTCGAGAAAAAACGTATGACCTATTAATGTTTTTATGTTAAGCGAGTGACTGCGTCACTGTACCGATGCAGCGATGTAATAAGTAATTATTTTTTCAATACCTTTCTGATAGATTGATGAAGATATAATGAGATGTAACAGGAAGGCCTCGAGAATTTAATAGCTTTTTAAACAAAAGTTTTTATTCTATAAACCTTGTTTATCTTTGTTCTTTATTTTAATTTACCAACATGACTGTCAGATTTAGGATAGCACTAGTTTATGCCCGCGGCTTCGTTTACGTGAATGTCGGTTACTACGGTTATTTTTCTAAAATAAAAGTAGCTTTAGTAACACCTTATAACATCAGCTATCTGCCCGTAAAGGTCCCGTTAAAATTGGTCCAGCCGATTCGGACATCTGCCGGGACAAACAGTCCGACCTACAGCTAGAAAAATAATTCAAAAAAGTTCCGTGTAAACATTCATCTACATTTTGACACTACAAACAGACACTTCGATTTGTGAATTTGTGTAGATAAATTACAAAACGGATCATGTTATAAAAGAATGTACAAGAGCGGCCGGAGTCGAGATCAATAAATAGTATTATTTCTTTTGTTATCAAGCAGCGGTGTTTACAATCACATTGTTTTATTTACACAAGTGCAGGTTGAGCTGAGCCACTAGCGTGTGGAGGAAGCTCTCGTTTGTAGTTGACCTACATTTTTCCTATCTGACCGTTTTAAAGTTAATTTAATGTCTGTCCTTCCGAATTCTGAACGGGAAGTGTTTGAGTCATTGTTACTGCGTGTATGTTTACGTTTATATGGTAAAGATAATGTGCTTTAGATCTATTATATATCTAAGATGGTGTCGTGTTGTCCTCGACATGGAAAATACAGACTATGCCTAGGGCTTTAGCTTTATTTAGTTAGGGACATAGAATTTGGGTAGAAAATTCATTAATAAATAATACCAAGACACAACTATTCTCAAAAACTTTATTTTAGCCCTAAAAAACTGATAGATATACAATTAAATTACATAACATAACATCACGCCTGTAATCTCCGAAGGGTTAGGCAGAGGTGTACCCATTAGTACACCCACATTTCGCCAGTTATGTTTTTAGTCCCATGTAATAGGCGGCGAGCCTATTGCCATCAACCGGGCACAAATCCAGACTCCGAGGCTGCTACTGAGAAATTCCTCACACAATTAAATTAAACAGTAAAATTACTTTTTTAGCTGCTTAAAAATCAATTAATAGTTAGTTAGGTTGGCAATCGCATATTGACAGCTTATCAAAGTCTGTCAAAATTAATTGGTGGTGTGAACTACCTAATAACTTCATAAGGATAGGTTTGCTTTAGAGGCAAACTTGTAGTAAAGCGATATAGTTCAAGACACTTGGTGGGGTTTGAAGATTGCAGTTTGACCTGCGCGCCAAGTTTCATGAACGGTGAAGAAAATTATAAGTTCAGCAATAGGTCTAAAACCACCAATCTGCGTTAACAAGGGTGGAAATCAATTCTCGTGTTTCCTCTTTATGAACAGAGGCCTTTGCCTAACTGTGGAACAGTAATCGGCTGATATTATTATTATTATAAATATCTTTAAATATTTATAAGATATTTGTTTATATTATTATAAATGAACATTCTGTTTTTTTTTTAGAAACAGTGGAATTTAGGTAGTACTGTTCTGAATCACAGTAAAGTAATAATGACTGATTCATATCACATATTGCTGATAAAAGATTTGTATCTCCAGATCCGATATCAATAAAAATGTTTTAGACAAAATTCTTTGAATTGTGGAACGTCGTTAAAAGAATATGGGACAACCCAAAAATCTTTTATCGCTAGTGTCGATTGCATTGTCATTTTTTTTTTCTGGAATGTTGCCAAAGTACTATGCATCGCTCCCTTGGACCAAACTCTTATGAGCGTCTAAATAACAACTAACATTTCAGTCACATTCGTCCGTAGTATTTAACACTAACAAAGGATTAATTCAGCGTTTAAAAATGGATATTTAGAACCAATAATAATTCCAAGAGACAACTTAAAAAAAAAACACATTATTTTAGGCCTGATAATAAGGTTTATTTTTGATTAACATTAATATTAATTTTTTTTTGGCCTTTTAAATAAATAAGTAGTTAATCAATTGAGTTGGCAAAAAAAGTGATGCCACCAAAATAAGTTTTATTTTTGATTAACAGTAACATTAATTTTTTTTGGCCTTATAAGTAAAAAAATAGTTAATCAATTGAGTTGGCAAAAAAAGTGATGCCACCTAGTTCATGCTTGCCATAAAAAATGTATAGAAAAATCGCGTTTTGACTGTACATTAAAAGTATGTCAATTGATTGGTGGTACTGCTATAGGGCTATTCCATAGCTACAATAAATTAAATAGGGATATTTAAACTAGCATCTTACCCAGAAATCAGAACGTTAGCGTATCTCAAATGACTTTAACCATATATCTAAGAGACCTATTCCACATTGCAAGTCTGGCGACCTGCAATAACATGGCATAAAATATCTAGTGCCTTATACTAAATACAATTTTTCTTTTTACCCACAGAGAGAATCAAAAACACCACCCCCAGTGGCCCGAGTGCCGTCTCCCCCCCGCACACCATGCAAGGCGCCCCCCTCCCCCCCAGCGAACACGCATACAAAACCTCCTTACTCCTTCTCATGCCTGATCTTTATGGCTATCGAAGCGGCGCCCGCGAGAGCGCTGCCTGTCAAAGAGATCTACGCGTGGATTGTACGTCACTTCCCCTACTTCCGACATGCACCGCAGGGATGGAAGAATAGCGTCCGGCATAATTTGTCGTTGAATAAGTGCTTCCATAAGGTAAGTGAAGGTTTTTTAAATAGTCGGTAGCTAGCTCTTTTCACCATTAATTCTAATATTTAAAGTCAAATAAGGCCAAAAAGTCTAATATTTATTTGGGCCATTATAAGGAACTTTTGAACGTCATATACAAGAAGAAAAAATAGAATTGAACCTAGTTGCCCCTTTCTAAAGGTACTTTTCTATGGAGAAGAATGTGTTCACATGTTAACAAATATTGGAACTGTAGACGACTACTCTACATCTCATCTTAATCTATCAATCATGCAACAAAACTTTAGTAACCCAAATGTGATGAAATACTTTCTAACAGTAGCAGTCCGAAACTTGTGCTTAGAATAAATTTAAATGAGTAATCATGTTAAATACATATTTAAAAATTATTATAATTACTTCGGAAATGAGAGAAATTTTAACGTGTGTTGGTTCGTTTTAGCATAGGTAACCCCAATTACTTATGTGGTTGTTGTAATCTGTGTCAGTTCCGTGTCCGTTCCGTTCTACGTTTGATTTTAACAAAGCATCTTTGTCCAGTCCTCAGATATGATGATATAAAAAGAAACATCATATTCCTGGGAAACTACTTTTATTTTTGGTGTGAATAATCGAGTGTGAAACGTTTCGCCAACAGTCGGTTGGCCCATGAACTATTGGTCAACAGAATCTTTCAACCACGAACTTTTCACCCAAAGCACTTTTCACCCACGAACGTTTCGCCAACATAATTTTTCGCCAGTGAATGTTTCACCAACAGAATGTTTCGCCCATTCACTTTTCATCCAAAGCACGTTTGGCCCATGCACTGTTCTCCAACAGAGCGGTACGTCAGTGATTGTTTTACCAACGGATTTTTTTTTGTCCCCATGAACTTGTTTGAAAAGTTATATTTCAACATTTGCATTTCTTCCCGAATACCTACAATATCCATTGAATTAGTTTATGTTTACTTATATTATTGCTGTTGTTAGGTACTTAACATACTTAATCGATTGATATTAGTATTATTTTCTTGATTATTTTCCCTAATACTTTTTTTTATTAATATTATTTTCTTTAGTAAAATGCTTACGTACGTACACTGACGTACCGTTCTGTTGGAGAACAGTGCATGGGCCAAACATGCTTTGGATGAAAAGTGAATGGGCGAAACATTCTGTTGGTGAAACATTCACTGGCGAAAAATTATGTTGGCGAAACGTTCGTGGGTGAAAAGTGCTTTGGGTGAAAAGTTCGTGGTTGAAAGATTCTGTTGACCAATAGTTCATGGGCCAACCGACTGTTGGCGAAACGTTTCACACTCTGAATAATCACTGTTTTTAACAGCACGCAAATCATTGTACATTGAATACAAGTTAGAATATTTAAAACTTATTTTTGTAAAAGAAATCACTTAAAGATGTTGTAACTTTGACCTTCAAAATCTCTGTAGCTAGAAAGCCTGGTATAGTCAAAAACTAAATAAAATATCCCAATGATTGAAAGAACTAACTTTCGGTTTTGTAAGGTTTCTTTTACACTCGTTATATCAAGAAAATCGATCAGGGAAATAATAGAAAGCCTTTGTATTCCAGGTGGCGGCTGCACCAGGACTTGGTAAAGGTTCGCTTTGGACGGTGGACCCGCAGCACCGCGCCTCGTTATTACAGGTTGGTTACACCATTAACATTTACATACATTTTTTTGAATTATTACTTTACCTTACTTTTAAATTAGGCTTACGCATTCTCTAACATTCAACCAAAAGTGGTGAAGAGAAAACATGGCAGGTGCAAATTATTGTGCTTGGGTTATAACAAATTAAAGATTAAAAAAAGAACTCAAAATAATTACGATGTTTTAAACATTCTAATTTTATCTAATATGTGAGGATCGGATGTTTAAGCCTGTTTTTCATTGGCATAAAGTACAGTCAACTGCACATCAGAACATACTTGTACTGTGAAAATTATCCGTACTAGCATTAAACCGCTTAGCGTATGCGCTTAGCTGTACATAACTGATACCAAAATTGTCATTTGTATAGTAAAATCAACTCTATTTACATACCTTGCAATCCTTATTCCATCGAACAAATTCTTAGCCGTAAAGAGCAAAGTAGTAAGTACCATCAACATGCAATAACGGATCGAGCGGACACCACTGGGAAGTTCTAATTAGAAGGTATGCCCCCAGGCGTTTGGCCGCCAGCCCATACCTGCAGCCGGAGATGTGGTAGAGAACCCCGAGCCCGCGCCGGAGAACGGCGCGAGAGTGTCGCTGCTGGCGCGTCGGCTGGCTGACCCCGAGCCTGGCGCCGACGAGTACCTCGCGGCGGCTACCGTGCTCGCCATGAAGTACGGACCTGCGGTGTTAGACCAGGTAAATATACCAGCTTCTCTTCATTTACTCGAAAAACATTCATTGGTGGTTGTGGCAAACGAAGGCCCTCTGAGTTGAGATTGCGACTACATTTAGAACTTTAATAGTTGCGTAAATTAGCTTTCTGGTCGTCAGTCTATCTTGGGGGGACCGCAATTAATGGCCACTGTTTGGCCAAACTTACTTTTAGGACAAACATATGTCCTTGAGTGAAAACTGTGAATCAGTCTTTGATTCTAGTTGGGGCTTCTTTACTCTTTTCAAATCCTAAATATTACCGTGTCGCCCACCAGCTGCCCCCGGCGGCGCACCTGGTGATCTCCCGCTGCGCGCGCGACGAGCACTCGTACAGCGGCGGCGAGGAGCGGCGCACGGCCGAGGCGCTGCTCAACCTGGCCGGCGTGCGCTCCGAGCCCGCGCCCAGCTAGTGACACAGGCCCCGCGCCCGCTCCGCACCCGCCCCCTACTCTGAGCCCGCTCCGCAGGTACTCAAACCTGACTTACGTACTTCAGCTATTTCTCTTCAAGTCGCCGGTCAACACTGCTGTTCTACATTGTACGTCCGCGCCCAGGCACTGAGTGACTGTACCGACACCTATCTTACGCCCTCTTTTGACATGTCTAAGAACTACTTACTCCAGCTTATCCTATTCATATCGCAGAAACAACTCAACAAGTTTTCACTGTCCGCTCAATATCGCGCCCTGTGGTACATTTGCACCAGGTTGTACTTCCGCTTAGTTCCTGGTGCGCGGAACACCACTGTCTCCAATTGTACGCCCTATTTATAGACAGGTATCACTGTTGTCGCTAATTGTACCGAGACATACTCTGCGTATTTTGGTATTGGGTACTCAAAGTGCTAGCAAGAGGCTGACACAATTAGTGTAGCCACATTTCTTCCTAGTAACGAGATTTTTGTGGCTCTGATCTGAATAAAATAATAACTGACCTACTTGTGCTACACTAAGTACCCACTACCTTTACGTTTTCCGTTCGTCGACTGTGAGATGAACGGCCACGTTACCAATGTATTCGTGCTAATGCTGTAACTTGATATACAATATTTAAATGGTAAAGTTAGTTTGCGACAAAGTACAGCGCTTGCAATTATTATTTGTTCTATTTTCTAAGAGTATAGAATCCTTTTCATTTTGAAGTTTTTAAACACTGATTTTACGGGGGCATTATTTATTTAAAATCGTTCAATAATAATTCTAAAATGACTTTAGTTGTGAAATCAATAAAGTATAAAATAAATTTAAAAACTAATTTCTCCGGGCAAAGCCCTTAAAGTTCAGTGATTCTATAAATTATGATTGGCGTAATATGAGTTCTTAGAACCAAAAATTTGTTAAAAAACAAAACATATTTGACAGTTTCTGATTCTGTCGTCGCAATTTATAATAAAATAGACAAAAAGTTTACCATTCTCTAGTCCAATAAAGACAATCCATATAAGCAAATCTCGGTGAGATACATAGATGTCTTTACTATAATATATAAATTGTATTCAATATGAAATAGTTATCGTGCTTAGATAAATGGTTCACTTGCTGTCTAGCTGGAACTGTTTTTCTCTTTCAATATATTTTCCAAGTGTAAAACATCACATGTATCATAAAGACAGGCGTTACGCGAACCATACTCTAGAATAATTACTCTTTACATAATAGTAGATACTTATAGTGATAGATGTGATACTACTGATACTGTTTAGTATGAAATATTTTATTTAAAAAGAATGGAAAATAGTTGAATAGTTACTCCCTATATGCATTTAGGTTTTTTTTTTCCCATTTACTAATAGTCAATCAAATCGTAATATATTGTAAGAATTAATTATTCTATACTTACATAATTTAAAGTAATTATTGTTTCCGTATTTCCGTCGATCAATTTGATTTTATGCCGAATGTTGCCAGAGTAATGTACGAGTTACATTTTATAGTGTTGCTATTGAGCATAATTAAGACGGAAGTGTGGCGCATGATAGGTTTTAAGTTATAATAAAATTACTCTTACGTCATATTGTTTTACCTGCATCTTCAATATGTCAGGATAATTTATTTCACCGGTAAGTATAAAGATAAAATTACTGATTCTAAACTGAGCAATAAAATGTATAAGTCTATTTAATATACCTTGTGATCTGAATATACAAATATTGTATACAGGGCGATCAAAATGTATTTTATCTATTCAAATTGTGTTACTTCCAGAAGTGATAGTACATGTATATACGTTATAGCAAATACTTGTATTAGCCATAAGCGAGCCGTACTTTGTGTTCATGACCCAAGGGATATACTTCACACAATCGCCTACAGTGTTAACAAAAAATCTTATTTATCATATTGATAAGGACTTATAACTTCGTATCTGTGCGTGATTAGATGAAATGTGTACTCAAATAATTTTACCGGTATATTTACTAGCCAGTAGACAGTTCCCGTTGTCTCGCGAATAAGACTTAGCATGTAATGGCAATCGCCTCTGATATAGAGAAATTTTATTCATCATTATAAGGTATAATTATTAATTTTCGATATATTGTGTAGCTGCTTCCTCTCTAGAGACTATATCAAACAATACCGTTAATCTCTAATAGGTACAGAAGACGTTTAACTTTAACAAGCAGACCCGAAATCAATCTAACCAAATCCCATTTTATTCTTATTGTAGGTCAGAGATAGAAATCAATACCAATTCAGTAAACTAATATAATCGTGTTCGCCATTTTAGAACTCTATTTTCAATACTAAAAAAAACAAAAAGTCATAAAAAGTTATGGATGGCGGATGAGTGTTGCTATTTTACATAGCCAAAATTATATCAATGCCTCTTATATTGGTGTGGTTAAAATGCTATTGTATAAACTATTGTAATATATATGTGGGACAAGGCCGTTTTCTCTCAAGTGCCTACTAAAATGCTTCTATTCTATCGTTAGAGAATTATAACTGGAGTACGGAGTGTCGTTAGAGAGGACGAGTGCCGGAATAAATACCGTTTTACATGTTCTGTTCAATATTTAATTCATGACAGCTGGGACGTATTCATAGATGTTTACATACTACTTTACATAACACCAAAATAACTAGTGATAAGTAGGCTGTGACAGACTTAGAATAACATACAATTCTGTGTTTATAAGTCCCGTTAGTAAAATGATTTCTAAATATGAATACTAAAACCTTTTCAAAATGTGTATTTATCTGGCGCTCACGGCAAAGCCTTGAAAGAATACACCAAATAGAGTTAATTGTGATAAAACTTCAGTTTAGTTTAACGTTTGTTTAAATGTCTCGTAATATTAGTTGGGTTTTTGGTATAATAACTGTCCAATGATCTCCTTCGCCACAGCTTACAAAACCATGGTCTCGTCACTTAAATTGTATAAGAAAATATTTTAAATGTTATGTAAGGCAGGACAAAGACACTAGTAAGCTGTGGTGTCGGAATGTTTTAATTGTTATCGTAAGAAACTGTAATTATTATTTGAATGGCTTGATTAGTACAATTTCATTGGTGTTTCGTCGTGTTTACGCGTAGGAAGTACTAGACTGATGCAATGACTGATTTGTGATGAAGCAATATTATTTATTAGTGAAATTGATATATATTTTCTCGTCTCCCCGAACCTGCGGCTTGTTTCATCGTGACCGACTTCATGTGGTGTAACGTTAGAATGTTTTTTGAAGATATGCCAAATAGATATTTTAAATTATAACTTCAATTTTTGAAAATGCTAATACATTTTAGTATTCTTTCTAAAAATTGCATGATAAATATGTGGAACATGTCTGGCTACTTTTATTTAAAAAGTGTCATGCGTGTATTTATTTATATGCATGCGTCATAATAATAAAATATCGCAGTGTAATATTGTGACTGTTGACTTTCAAAGTGCTTGTAAACCAATGGCGAAATGCTTCGATATATTTTCTCCAATCCTTATGATATGTTGACTTCCTCGTATGTTTTGTAGGCAAATGAATGGTCTATGTGTGCCAAATGTTTATGAAAATGATAACATTATTACCATATTATATCAAGCAAATTCAAATACCAGTAATATAAATGTATTTATATTAATAAAAAATACTATGTAACGCATAGATAGATTAGGTCGTAAGTGATATTATAGTAATATAATTTAATTGCTAAATAATTAAAATACATACATTTTTGCTGTATTTAGGAGCGTCTTCCATCTTACTCGTATTGTTTTCTCTTAGATAACTACTGTTTTAGAAAACAGTTCGCGCGATTATCATTTTGACGACCTCTGAAGAGTAGTCAGTATTTGATATTGCATTGCCTTGGAGGTAACAAATGAAAACAACCGGAGACTGTGTTAAACACACGTCTTTATACTATAAGCATTGCATTGAAATGTAGTGTTAATTTGGAGCGTATTTCTTTTGCGTGAACTTTTTTCTCTAACCGTATACTCTAGCCTTTCTTTCGGTGGTATGTAGATGAAATTTTACAGCAATAATTAGTACCTAATAGTAGTACTTTGCTGGTAGATGCTACATATAATAATTATGTGTGATAAAACGCGATTTATTTATTAAGTGCTGTGTTTAAATTAAATTTTATGATCGTAAGCAACTTTCAAGCAATATTCACCTGTTATGGTCCCAGACCAACAAGCTTTTATTAAAATATCGTAAATGGATTTTAAAACCTATAGAAGATTAATTAAATCACTTCAGTTGTTAATGATCATAAAATTCCCTTTAAAGAGTTATATCGATATGATATTAAAATTGTTACGGCTCATGTTCTATGGTCAAAAAGAAAGATTTTTTTTATCGATTAATTTATTCTTAGGTTAATTAATGATGCTGTTATTATTTGTTTGTAAAACGGAATTTTTAAACAAAATGTGTCTTTATTTGAATTAAGTTATGTATTTGTTTGGAATTATCGTTTTACGGACTACATTATGACGTCATTTCTGTAAGTATTCGCTTATGAATACGGAAACTGTGTTTGTGAAACATCTTATTGATGGTTAGATAAAGGCGTGTATTGACACTGATGTTTGTTATGTTACAGCAGTGACGTCATAATTCGCTAAAAGCTAGCCCCTACGTTGGTATGTCCGAACTATATTTAAGTATAAAATTAAATTATTGTTGTTGTTGATATTTTGCCGGCTTTTGAACGACACCACTCTTTATTAATATTATTGCTATTGTTGAGAGTTATTGCCAAATTTTTATTTGTCCTAAAATCTTTTGTCTTTGTACATATCCATTAAATAAATTATGTACCGAGAATGTATTATTTATTTTCATTAGCAAGTAGAACCCTTTCCAAACGAATAGCAAGAAGTAGGAACAACACGCCTACAAAATGTTTAAGGGCGGACGCACAAAGATGCGTTAATAAAACAAAAGTAACTGAATACGGAATTCATTTTATTACAAAAAAGAACAAAAGCATGGCTCTACAACCAGTCAGTACGTAAACATAATAATATTTGTCTTACAATTACAATATAATGTTGTCTACCTTATTTAACATCTATTAGAGAATAGTATTCCCAACTTCGCCATATTGCGTGGAATACACGGACCTAGATTTGCGAAGCACGGCAGCTAGTACTCTGACTATATGATTCTGGCTTTATGTCTAGAAAAGCCTGTGCTTAGGGCGTGGTCAGCGAGCTATTGACCAGTAGATAGTGTGCTAGTGCACTATAAGCGAATAGTGGTCTCACTCATAGCTGAGCTGAGGTGCTTATTAGACGATAGTAGAAAAGTCAATCTTCGAACGAGGAGATACAACACAAGTTGAACTAGCCGAGATGAAACTTCGTAAATCCAATTGCAGTTTAGCTCTTCTCACACTATATTAATTATAATTTCTAATTAAATAATAATATATAATAATATCTTCTCACTACTAATTTGATAACTCCCAATTTGACCTCGCCCAGGCGAGACGGCAAAGCTAAGCTTGTTGCTATCCTATCTTCGTAAAACTAGGCCCGTGTAAACGAGGCATATCAAACTCCCCACTGTATTAAAAGATTAAGTCCTTGTTTTTCTAGAAGAAAACTTTTTAAACAGGCTACAGATACTTGAGAAACTCTGAGCTGACTTAGTAAAATTTTATGCACAAGATAACTACTAAAAGTATGTTTAGTACATATGTATTAAGAATAATGTGCATATGTTTTTTCGTATCTCCAGTTTATGGGTGACGCAATTAATGGGATAATCTTATGAAACTCTTAAAATGGTTGTTAAGTCGTCCGTCTTAATTCAGATGCTGTATTGCACATAACTTCAATAAAATAAATTCTTCATAACCATCCATACATCATCTATAAAACATGTATGACACTCCCTGGCCGCGCCAACGACACGTGCGCTATCATCGGAACTTCGTTATATCTCATTATTAGTTGAGATACAATTTTTATCAATACACGTACATAAATGGTATATTTTTTTTAGAAACATGTTTTTTAAGTACACCACTGGCGCGGCCAAGGAGCATCACTCCTAAAACATTTGGATCAAAGACAAATTCTTCACCATGACTAATTTTTAAGCTGGCCCTTTTATAAAATTGACCGTTGCAACATTTAATATAGAAATTGTTGTCTCTAGTCAAATCGTAAAAAAATTGCAATCCTAAAACAATCTCTGCTATAGGTTCAAAACGTAAACAAACAATTTTTATCTAAAATGTATTTTTTTCAGTCCTGCAATGTTAAATCTTAAGCCTTTGATTGTTATTTCACATTGTCTAGACATGGCGTCGGTGATCGATTAAGATCTAACAGTTTAGTTATATTTTCGACGCGTTCGCACATTCTTTTAATCTAGACAATAAATAACATCAAATTATAAAGCTACGTCGACACCATACGAGTGAGGGCGAGTTCCCACTATGTCATGACGATTAATTTATCGCTAGTCGATTGTCGTCTCTAACTGTTCCCACATTAGACAAACTGTCGTCACTGCAAAAAAAAAAAGTCATGGACGACAGTTATCGTGTCATCCTATATGTGACACGACGCGATAATCTATCGTCACGACGTACTGAGAACGCGCCCTGAGATCTATCGGCGTGTTTAATCTGACTCTCAAATACAAATGACCTTATTCTACATCACGAGAATACTCGTATGGTGAGAACGCAGCTTAACTGTGGCAAGTTCGTTGCCTTGTGCTACCTGTGGGAAATATTTCAAGTAAATAACAACGGTCTCTACAGCTACGTAAGTGTTCACGAGAAGTAAATCTGTCGAGCTTCAGCGGGCGACTGTTCCATCGGGCAGTAGGGGCATTTCAATCTGAATAAAAAAAAAAACTTGATTGCAGTAGGTTCAATTGAATGGATGGATATTTGTTACTCAATAAGGGCTAAACGGATCTGGATGAAATTTGGAAGAGAGATAGATTTTTGTCCCTAGTAATTTTCATCCCATTGAAATGTACAGATCCGGTGGGATTATACATCATTTACCTTTATTAATTAATAATTACTTGACCTTTGACCTTTATTAATTAATAATTATAAAAAAAGAACAAGTAATTTTATAACAGTTGGCTGGTAAATTGTTGTAACTGTCCATAATTTGCACTCTACCTGCCATAAACAATGATTTTACACACCAAACATTCGTTTCTCAGTGACAATTTTATTTTTGCTCAATATTACTTAGTTTGATGACAATATGCATAGTTAATGGCTACGTGATATTTCTTTTTTATAGTTAGTATACTTACTTGGCTCCCATGGCTAGTTTGTTGAGCGCATCTCTCGAGATGACGTGGCCACAGAGGAGTCTCATGGGCGGGTTCTGTTCCGACGCTTGTTGGCGCAGGATGGGGCACGCGAACACCGAGTGGTAGCCGCCGCCGTCCTCGCCTAGGTCCACCTGCGTACAATAACGTAGCATAGTAGTATTGACAAAATCAGAGGGACTGGAAGCGACAGTGAACGTCGCTCTCCTCCAAGTCATAATAGCAAGGTATTTAACAATCCAAGAATGGAAAAGACTCACAATTTTCAACATTGAAACAACAACCTCTGTAGGAGGTGTCTGGCACTAGAGCCGAAATTATTTACTAGATTTCATTATCCAAGCATCTTAAATCGATTTCCTATGTAAACACCTTAGACCAAACGTTGTCACCATGGCTGAATACTACTAACCAGTCAGCTTCGCTATCAACCTTTTCACCAACATGAAAAGACGAAAATAAGCTTGTACCTTGATACCTAACTTTTTATTACTAGCTTATTCATCAATAGTCTTACCTCAAAAGGCAGCTCATCATCTGACCAGGCAGCGATGACGTGCGGGTGGGTCATCTTAGCCCTGATGTCGTGTAGCGCGGGCAACACGCGGGCGCCCGCTAGCACTCCGCCCGCGAGAGGGGACAGAGGGGCCAGGCGAAGCAGCGCACATGCTTCCTTTATAAACAGCTCTGCTGCTTCAGCACCTAAAGAGAAAAAGGGTGTACTGTTTTGACTGCTTTTATAAGATCAAGTCTACGGGATTACCATGCACTGCGTATGAGACAAAAAGTGAAATGACAAGCGATTTTAATTGACGTGCGGTGCATCTATTACTATTGTGAACATGACCTACTTTGCAAATGAATATAGTACAGGCACACATTTGAGCACTATAATAATATTGATTTTGGTTTTAAATTACTCTTCAACTACATGCAATATTTCGACATATAAAGTTTCAAGACTAAAGTAACCAGGATTTTTGTAACAATTTAATTAAATAGAAACCATGGAGTTCTTGCTCGTTCATCTTCTAAGAGATCTACCTACGTTTTTGATCGAGTAACTAGCTTCAGGTTTCTGACTAACTGACTGACTCCTTGGCAATTCAAATGTGTCTGTAAATGGTCTAATTGAAATAAATGATTTGACTTTACATGGTGACAAAAATTTATTCAGAAACAGTCCTGAACGAATTTTTGACATTATTTGGGTTATTGGCGTGTGGTATGTAAGGCGTGGTGGTGAGGTGGTGGGATGGTGGTGTGAGTACGCACCCAGCGCCTTGGGGTCGAGCAGGTGCTGGTAGAGTTCGGGCGCGGGCCCGGCGCCCGGCGTGCACCACGCCAGCGCGCACACGGCGGCCTGCAGCGCGCGCTCGTGGCGCAGCGCGTGCATGGGGAACTGGCGCCGGGCGTACTCGATGGCGGCACCTACGCCCTTTTCGCGCGCCAACTGTGAGGTAAAACATTTTTATGCCAATATAACTCACGTACCAATGTAACTTTTTAATTCATAGATAGATTCTAGGTTTATCTTGACATCGGTGAAAGGAAACATCGTGAGAAAATCAGGATATTAGTCAGTTTTAGATTAACTTAAAGTCTGAAATCTCCTCTATTTATTATAGGTAATTGAATGCAAGACCAATTACAATAATTAACATTATTTAGTTATTAACAATCTCATTACCTTAAACGCCTGCATTCTATGCAAGGTGAAAGGAAGAGGCGAATTATGCAACTCATGCGCACGCCGTTCGGCCCAGTGTAGAGCGGCACTCGGCTCACCCTCGGCCAGCGCCGCCGCGCAACGTTGCAGTAACGCGAACGTACATGTACGTTCTACACCCGTAATCTTTGCTTCAGATACGAACGCGTCTCCTACGTCTTCTAGACCCTGTGGGATAAACACAGGTTAAAGAACAAGCGCAAATCCATTGGTGGGTACAGTTGGCATGCCCACATATAAAAAACGCGCAACAAAAGCTTAAGTTTGAATTTCTTATTTCAATAAAGCACCCAAAACAAAATTATTCAGTGTAAAATGTATACCAGCTCAATTAAATCATATGCTTTCAAGCTGTAAAAGTTTAATCAAAATCGGTCCAGTCGTCAAGAGTCTAGGTGCAATAATGTGATACGTGTGATAGAGTCCCACTCACACTTTCAGGTGACAGTAACCACGTCCGTCGTATACGTAACCATCACTATCACATCTGCAACTTTGATGTGTTCATTGTTTTTGAATATTTTAATTAGGGCCTGACAATTAGTTACCTGTCTATACAAATGTTGAGCTATGGCCTGCTCCATAATAGGTCTGTTGACATCATTGCAGAAGGATTCAGCTTTAGGAGCCACTGATGCGTAGTCAGCAATAAAGTGTCTGTCAATAGACTTGCCCACACGTGACACTGTTGCGTGAAGTTCTCTATGTTCTGTATAATTGAAAGAAGACAAATAGTCCACATTTAATATAAATACACTAACACACACTATCATTTAACACATTGTCTGTGAACAAACATTTGCTACGTCAAGCCAGAAGCATGGCTGGCTACACAATTGTTCTGTTGGCCCTGGAGAAAACCCTAATGGTTTGTGGTTGGTGTTTTTTTTTAACACAACATGAGTGTTTTCCCTCAGTCAATGAGTTTACTTTAAGTGGATACAGGTGAATGATTTATATTTCTTTTAAAATAAATAATGCTCTTACATTAAATAAATCAATATTTACCTGTAGACATTTGAAATACAGTCTGCTTGACTGATGTAGCCAAGTCACTCACCACCATAGCTTCTGCTGGTGATAATGGACTATTTTCAGGTTCTGAAAAACATAAATTATAGAAAGTATGTACCATAAATTTAAATATTTACCTCTATGTACCATTACTCTGCCTAGCAGAACATCACCAAGTACCAAATTTTGGGCTACTACTACTGAGAAATCTCCAAATGAAAAACCCAATAAGGCAGGCTGACCTGGGAATCAAACCCAGGGCTTTTCTTAGCGCATACCTATGTCATAATAACTATCTGTGTGGTTTGAGCTAAGTGTTGATAGATCAGTCAGTAAACATTGCCTTTTATATTAATTATAGATTATATTTTGTATGTGTGGCAATGTTATCACAGTGTTTTAAATTGCAGTCCTATTCTTATAAATAGCTTGTTTACTGCTAAGCTTAGATAAGAACTGGAGAAAGAACATTGAATTATACCTACTTAACTGCAGAAAGTTATTTTAGTAGCATAAGTGAAAGGTAAACTCGAATAAATGTTTTATGGAATACTGCCTAAACTGGCCTGTAACAGTATCAACTGTTATCACTATAGTTTCCTATACATTTTTAATGAAGAAGAAATAAGAATACTGTTTTGGTAAATAAATAAAATGCATCTTCAGCTCGTCATGTTCTTAAAATATTCGTAAACAGGACACATAATGAACAAAGGGCACGTAGAGGGGGACAACAAATTACTTACTTTTTGCGATTTCTTTTCTCAGTTCTTCAACTTGGTCTATAATCTCCTGTAGAACTCTATTTGTGTGATCATTTAGAGAATTAAACTTTGTTAAAGCTTTGTCCAAATCCTGTTCAACTCCAATACACGAATCCATGGTTAGGCTGCCACAATATTCAAATTTTCTTATACTAATATAGCGTTTTAGCTTTTCTCAATGGAACCGAATTACAAAAGAACAAAGATGCTATAAGTTATAGGTAAGTAAAGTAAATATTTTTAGACGATATTAGTGAAAACAGACATTTTATTTTCAGCTGAATTTCTAACAGATCTGCAAACTGCAGATCATACAAAAATTAAATGTCATCAAGCAGATGTCACAAGAACAAAAATACTGTTGGTTAATGGTCCGTACTGTACAGTGAAACTGAAAATCGACTAAAACTTTCCTTTGAAGAACGTAAACCAAAAATATTTTTTTGTCTTAGGTTATTTAATAATGTTTTCTCTTTACTCTGTCTATGGCACCAATAGCGAGGTCTATGGTCATTGCACAATAAAATTATTCGATTTCGGTCTGCTGTTTTAGGTTAGATTTTTTTTGTTGGAAGAAGTATTGAAAATTAATTATAATAGTTTTATTGAGGCCTAATAAACATGGCTCAAAGTAAGCTTAACGATATGGCGGGCAAATTCGCTAAAGGCGGACCTCCCGGCCTCAACATCGGTATAAAAGTGGTAGCGGCTTTAGGTGCGGCGGCTTATGGCGTCTCGCAATCCTTATTTACCGTCGAAGGTGGTCACCGTGCCATCATGTTCAACAGAATAGGAGGCATACAGCCCCACGTCATGAGTGAAGGTTTGCACTTCCGTATACCTTGGTTCCAGTACCCCATCATTTACGACATCAGGTCCAGACCTCGCAAGATTTCTTCACCCACCGGATCTAAGGATTTACAAATGGTTAACATTTCATTGAGAGTACTCTCCCGCCCCGATGCTATGTCACTCCCTACGATGTACAGACAGCTCGGCACCGATTATGACGAAAAGGTACTACCATCAATTTGCAATGAAGTACTGAAATCCGTTGTTGCAAAATTCAATGCATCGCAATTAATTACTCAGCGCCAGCAAGTCTCACTCCTGATCAGAAGAGAGCTGGTGGAGCGTGCAGCTGATTTCAACATTATTTTGGATGATGTCTCCCTGACTGAATTAAGTTTCGGTAAGGAATACACTGCTGCCGTTGAGGCTAAGCAAGTTGCCCAACAGGAAGCTCAGCGTGCTGCTTTCGTTGTGGAAAGAGCAAAGCAGGAGCGTCAACAGAAGATTGTACAGGCTGAGGGTGAAGCAGAAGCAGCTGAGATGTTGGGCAAGGCAATGGGAATGAACCCTGGTTACTTGAAGCTGCGTAAGATCCGTGCTGCTCAAAGCATCTCCAGAATGATTGCTCAATCACAAAACCGTGTATTCCTTCCTGGCAATAGTTTGATGATCAACCTCCAAGACCCCACCTTTGACGACTTGTCTGAGAAGCTTACAAAGAAGAAGTAACATGAGGCAGAGAGTGTGTATGCTGAAAGCCTGGAGCCTGCTACCACTCTTACAGATGTTGATGCTGCTGTACTTATAGGTGGCGTTGCTTCAGTTGTAGTTTAGTGCATTTTGTCTGTGTACCGCAAGCATTACAAATAATAAATATGTAAAAAGTCAGCAAGTTCAAATTGTACTATTGCATTTCACGTTATTTAGTTGTAGGTTTATAGTATGTATGGGAATCTAATGATTGAAAATAAAACATTACAAAATTAAGTGTTCTTGTTATTTTATATTTCCACTAATACCTACCTATTTCATTTCTTTATCTTATTTTATTGCTGCTTTTATACAGAAAGAGTTGTTGCACAAAATATATAATTTTTTTATCATAATGAGATAAGATGAAGATTTATTTATTGCAATAAAATTTGTTCTCATTAAAATATTATGTGGTATTAAATCAGGAAGACCAGATCAGACCAGTTCATAAATAAGATCAGATCAGATCAGTTCATAAATAATGAGAACAATATTTTTCCTATTGTGAGGGAATTTTTTCAAACTGATAAATTTATTCATCTATACACATAATGGACAGTATATTCATCTATTCCCAATACCTAATTCTTAATTCCTAATTCAACTTGTTAGCTTATAGGTTTTATTTTTTAATAACAATTTTATTATAATCAAGGAAAGTTAGCACAGCAAGACTTCAAAGAATTAATCAATCTGTGTTGAGAATGAGAGTCGCCCAGTATGAGCATTGACATTAATTTATTACTGAAAAGTGAAACTAGACAAAGCTATAAGCATTTTCAGGTCACCTAAACAGTAGATTCCCAAGCCAAACTTGGTAAATTTTGTGCAAATTGTATAATAGCTTAAACATTATGGAGAAATAAAACAATGATTAACTTTCTATAGTATAATTATTTATTATGTGTACTAAAAATTTCATATCATAGCCGCAATACAGTTTACTTTTTTAACGCAGATGGTTGGGGGCACCTAAAGCTTGACATCTCAATTTCAGCTTCGAAGAAACTCATATTATTGTATTGGAAATATTCCGGTACTTTATATGCTCCGCTCTTATTAGGGTCAACGCCAGGACCCACGGGTTGAACCGCTGGTTCGATTACATTGCTGCTCAGTCCAGCAGCTTTCGGGATCGGCTGACCGGCCGCCGCAGGTGGTGGTGGCGTATTTTGGGAACCCTCGCTGTAAAATCTAGTTAGGGCTCTTAACGAATTCCTTCTTAGAGCATTCATTGTTATTTTTTATTACACAACCTGACGTCCTGATAAAACCTGACACTGCTGACAGGCGATCGCAAGATTTTATGACATTGACTTTTGATTAGTTTTGACTGACCAGCTGTTCGATCATTCCATAGAGATTTACAAGTGATTATTTATTCATAAACCAAACTCACTAAATAGCTGCAAAGTTTTACGTAAATAGAGTCGCGCTAGGAGTAGCACTAACAATAATATAGTTGTTATCTTCTTAATCCTAAGTCAACAAATACAGCCTGAGTTTGGAGCAAACGAGAGCGCCAACATCACGCTAAGATTTCCTAATGCTAATGGGGTTTAGGCAAGAAAAATCTATCAAATCGTATTAAAAATAAAACTAGTAAATTAAAAGCTGCTTGTGAATAAGGCAACTAGATACTTTAAAACTAGATTTTAATATTATTATTTTTTTCTCTAAAAATAACGTTCACCTTTTTGATAAATGTTTTGATTGATTCTGAAAAAAAAGTAACAAAAGCAAGCCTATTATGTATTGACCTCAATCAAATATTCTCATTAATTTGCACTAAAACTTCGAAAAGTGTAAGTACGAGATAAATTCCTTTTTTTTTTCGATTGTTCGTCGGATCACAATATTCCAGGTCCGATACTTCTGTTTATTTACTAGCTTTCGCCCGCGGCTTCGCTCACGTTAATTTAGCCAAATCAATCGCCAATCAATTCGGGTTGTACTCTGCTTGAGTGCAATAATGAACCTTTCAGTTTCTGACACCCTAGTGCTTTTTTTGATAAACCCAAAATGTGGACCTTTCCACTCTGACTAAAACTTCTTTTTTCTACTGCCATAGAGATATACCTTTTTTGTGACACCCTAGTACTTCTTTTTTCTTGGGTAGTCGTAAATTGGTTGTAATAACCCCGAATTATCAATATTCGATTTTATAACACCCTAGTTGAAGCTGGTCCATCGACACTCAAAACTCACGAAATGTATTAGGTACTTAAATTTAAAATTCGAACATGATTTGAAAGACATGTGGCGCCATCTATCACCATAAGTAGGTTATTGTGATTTCCCTCGGGAACAGTACTTTTTTTCGGGATGAAAGGTACCCTATGTTCGTTTCTGTACACCTGGCAATGTATATGCAAAATTTCAGGATGATCGGTTCAGGGGCTTAGGCGTAAAATGGTAACAAACAAACAAACAAACTTACTTTCGCATTTATAATATTAGTTAGGATTTTACTTTCGGGACCAACGGCGGAGGAGTCTTAGCGTATGAAGTTGATCATCCATCCACGAACCCAACCCCGGCAAGCATACCTTAACCTGATGGATCGACCCATGCGGCTGTGACTTTGATTACTTAGCCACGAGCTCCTCCTCCAACTATCGGGTCCCACTATCATTTTCAAACTTTGGGGTGTAGAAAACATAAAAAAAAGGTTTTTGGAAAATTTTGATAGATAAAAAGATTTTGAAAATGAAAAGTTAAAACGTATGCTCGGTAGGATTAAGTCGATTAAAATTATGGCACCAAAATCGATTCGGATTGTATAGTGTTTCTCATTCTCTTTTATTGAGTCATAATTTTATATCTAAGAGGATGTACTAATAATAAGACTAACCATGACTATAAAACAGTTTGGCGTCCCTGAATAAGCAGTATTATTTATTCATCAACCGAAAAAACTGATGATGGATGGATCGTTACACAGGCATTCTTTACTTCCGTGGTACATTGCGTCTCCTCTAGTGTCTATGGTTCTTTTTCACGACTGTTTTGGATAGTTTACCTACCTTGCCTATATTGCCGATTTTTCGGTCTGGAAGTGGAATATGTGTATAATTTTACTGTGTAATCTATAATATAACATGTTATAATGTTTTTCAATCATAGTTAAGTCTAGTTGCTTTGTAGGTGTCCGTAAAACACAAGTTCAGCCATTTACATGAAAGGTGAGTACAAAAAATTGGTACCTCTATTTTTTTTTTGTAAAGCTTAGATTTCACCTTAGTGACACTAGGAAAATAGTGAATCAAATAGTGCCATTGTGTTTTATATCAGATAAATGGATGTTACATGATTGTGAATAATTATTCATACAGCGCTGCATAAGTTATAGTTCATATATATACCTATTTGCCGCTATTTTGTATGTTATATTTATGTATAGCAACTATTACCCGACCGAGTTGAATAGGTCAGGAGGAAGCACTACGTTCCATTTCATGTATGAGTATTTTAGAATCGATAGAATATCTCCCCCTATCCAAGATAGTAGGTGGCGTAAGCTTAGTGACTTCAAGATGAATGTCTAACAATTTAATTTGCAAGTTCAAAATTTGGATATTTCCTATGAAAATAGAGTTGGGCCGAGTTGGCGAATCTACACTTTCATCGAAGAAAAAATAGTAGGGTAATGGAACGTTTTTTAGTCTATGGTTTTTTTATTTGGTTTTCGTAAAATGCGAAATTGTAATCTAAAAAATCTTAATCATCTACATCGAATTGCATTTATATCGATGAACCGGGGGGAGTTTGTTCTAATAAATACAAGTTATGGTATTTGTGTTACTAATAGACCAAGATAAGTGCGAAAACTAAGGCGGATACGTAAAATGGCTGACGAGGTACCCGTTTGTGATGTATTATGTGAAGCGATGGAATATTTGTCTAAACTCGGATCGAATTTGCGTTCTCGATCCGAGAACTTGAAAGAGAAGAGAATAAGTAAGGCTAAGTTAAGAAATGCGCACGCTGTTCACAAAGCTGCGAAAAAGGTGCTTCTCATTTGTGAATTATCAAAAAAATCACTTGAGAATGTTGAAATCGGCGTTCGGAAAGTACTGTCTGTAGTTGACGCGGCTCAAGCGAATATAAAAATTGGCGGGAAAACATTGGATGAGAAAAGTAAAGATAGCTCTAATAAGTTCTATTATTTCAATTATGAATCATACAAATTGCGAATATCAAAGAAGATTTCAATCGACCATTTTACAAAAGTTAAAGTCCTTGCCAAAGACATGCCTGCTTCTATGCTAGAAAAATATCCTGTATTTTACGATTGTAAACTAAAGCAACAAAGGAGAAAACTGTTAGAAAAACAGACTGAATTGGAAAAAAAAACAAAAAGGAAGGGGTCATGTAGTTCTGATAAAACCCAGAACATTGAAAAATCAATGCTTTCAAAACCTGTGGAATCTGATGAAAGTGAATCTGAAAAGTCAAAAAAGAATGAGGAGTCCAGTAATAATAAAAATACAGTTTCTGGCAAAACCAAAACTGCTCAGAGGAAATCTTTAGATGTGATAATAAATTCTGATCCTGAAGAAATCATTCATGATAACACGAACAATGTACTGGAGATACAAGATGACAATTCTGATGATCAACAAACTTATAAAAATGTAAAAAGTAAACATAGGAAAGAAACAACCACGTCAAAGGAAGATTTAGCAGTATCTGAACTTATTGAATGCTTTGCAAATGAAGCAAAGGTAGTTGAAGATAAACCTAATAGTGCAAAACGTAAAAGAGGAGAGAAAGAATCAGCCATAAGAAAGAAGTTTAGTAAGATTAAGATTGCTGATGATAGCTCAGACAGTGATGAATGTTTAATAAAAAGAGACAATGGTCAGAACTCCACGCCGAACAAAAATCAATCCTCTTCTGGTAAAGAAAATGAAGATAATTTAAAAAATAATACTTCTGAATCTGAACACAAATCTAAAAAAAGAAAATTAGGTGATAGCGATGATAACTCAAACTGTAAAAATGATTCAGGTCATAATTCAGAAAATAATAGTGAAAATGATTCTAAACCTTTAATAAGATGTGTCAACATTACTAAATTACTTAACCCTGACAGAATCAAAACCAAAATTGATGAACCATTCAAGGGCAAACAAATGACAGGTAATGATCAATTAATGAAAAAGGGTAGAATAAAGAAGAGTAGTACAAATTGTAATAATGGAAAAAAAGAAGATAATACAGTCAGAAAGAACTGTGATGTGGGAAACAAAAGCGATGATGAATTTTGGGCACTGAAAAGAAAAGAAGTTGAGCAATTTAAACCTAAAAAGTTTACTGTAAATATTAACAAGTTACCAAAATTAACTATAGATTTTTTGCATACTCAAAATCTCAAAAAAATAATTCATGGATCCAAAACTATTTGTGAGGTATCAATGGATAAGGACAAAAGAAAAGATAGAAACATAGAAAAACATATTGATGAAGTTAAAAATGCCTTACTTAATGAGTCTGGATCAGATGATACGGATTCTGCTTTGACAGCTCAAGCAAACCAAGTGAAAAAAACACTTCTTAATGATTCAGGTTCTGATGAAACTTCAAAAAACGCAGTAAATAGTAAACATAATAACCAGAATGAATTAACAGATACTGCAGCAATAAAAGATGCTCTCTTAAATGAATCTGATTCTGAAAGTAATAAAACTGTTGCCGATGTTGTAAAAAATAGAACCACTGATTCTGCTACTAATAAATGTGGGAAAGAATTAGAAGAAGGACTAGCTGAAAAAATTAAAAACGCATTGCTCAATGATTCAGATTCTGACAAAATTGAAAATGATGGCAAATCTAATAACAGTATTAATGATAAAAACATAACAGAACAAGTTGAATCAACTCAAGATCCTGAAGTAGTTAAATCATCTCTATTAAATGATTCATCTGATAGTGAAGCAAATTTTCCAGTAAACAGAAAGAAAAAGAAAATAAAAATGAGCAAGCACAAAAGAAATCATGCCATCAAAAGTATGCAAGCTAAGAAAAATCTTTTGTGTCATTCAACTAGTTCAGAAAATGAAGAAGACAATTCACAAGCGTCAGATTTTAAAAAGAGTAAATCACGTAATTCAAGGTCCTCTTCATTGAATGAGGAAAATGGGAAAGAACGTAAATCGCGGGGATCTAGCTCTCAGGACCAAAGCACCAAAGCAAACTCGGACAGTGAAGATAAGGATAGCAGAGATACTGACCAGATTAATGGGGCCACTGATGAGCCCTCGAATTCCAGTGTTAGCAAGGTTAGGACATAAGTACATTGAAAAATTTTGATATAATTAAAATTATAATTATTAGTCATAAAAGTACACTTAATGCATATTGCCATTTATAAATATTATAAGTGTGAATAATATGTAACAAAAATAATGCATTTTTAGTTTTAAGAATATAAATCTTCACGATTTATGTCTACTATTGTCGTAGCTATCTGTTTAAGGATACTAATTGTTCTGTATTGATGTGCGTAGCAATTAAATACCAATTGAAAAATTTGGAGTTTTAATTTAGCACAAAATTGAGACAAGCAAAAAGGTAGTTTTATTATTTCATACACTAATAATGCAAAATGAAGGTATAAATAAGTTAATATGAAAAGAGATAATGGTCATGGTTACAATTATGCAAGTCTAACATTTACATGTATATTTTATACCTTTACTTTGTATTCTAACTGAATTAGTACACAGAACAGAAGAATTAAATAGATATAAAATAATTACAGATGGTACGCTCTAAAGCAAAACCCAGTGGGAGCAGCGGCCAGAATTCTGACTATCAAGATGCAAGTGACAAAGAAATTGATGGGTAAATATCGTCTAAAACAAAATGGGGTGAACTTATGTTTTCGACTGATAATACTTTCAGTCTAAATACCTTACCTTATATGGGATATCGCTCATTATAACAGCACGGCTCTGACACAGCAAATAATTTGTCATTCAAGTTAGGGTTAGTTAGGGTTGTTTAATTAAACTATCTTTTACACATAAAAAAGGGTGCCACCTCGCGTGCGGCGCGCTGGTAGCTGACTGCCGTTGCCATGTCAAAGTGATACTGTTATGATGACCTGTATACCTATTTCTTAACATCTGAAAATATGAGACTAGATTAAGTCTGACCTTTTAAAAAATGACACACTTTCCTAAGTCCTTATTAAAGAGCCCATAGCTTCGCAAATGATCTCAATGTCATCTTTACAACATAGCTGTCAAGCAAGCAAGAAACTCGCATTATTAAATTGATAATGGTCCTAGTCTGACCAAAGTTGTTCAAGCTTGTGCATTCTCGATTGAGGCTTTTGCCATGTAGTGGGTCAATAATAGGCTGATATTGTTATTATTTAATTGATGTTGGTACTTGAGGTCTTGGGTTCGATTCCCTCATCAGGCAGTGTCATTGAATTTTTACATCAGAAATTTCTCAGTAGCCTCGTAACACCAGTAACCTCGGAGTCCGGATTTGTGCCCGGTTGTTGTTGATAGACTCACTCTCTATTACATGGGACTTAAACATAACTGGCGAAATGTGCGTAATGGGTACACCCCTGCTTAACCCTACGGGGATTACAGGCGCGATATTATGTTATTGATGATGTTAAAATACAACAGTGCTGAAAATTGCGTAACTGCGTGCACCATCCAAGTTTAAGTGAAAACAGAGGATTATTATGATATTAACGATTACCTATTGAATTTAAGTAGGTACTCTAATATTCAGATTTTCGAAGAAATAATCGTAGTCAGGGGTTGAACCTGTTCATTTTAAAAAAGAAACCATGCGTCACGATAGTGTGTCTAATAATAATCAAATTCTGAAAAGTATAGATATAATATGGCAAAGTAGCCTCTGCCTAATCCTTCTTAGAATACAGGGATGATGTTATGTGGTTGGATCTTATGAGAAAGAAGTTAATATTGATGCTAACTTCAGCTGTAAAGCATAGTAGAGTAGTTACCTTCTAAATCATCTTAGGTTTAGGTTTCAAGAATTAACAATAGGGGAAAGTGGTTACCCTTCGTACGCGGGGCACATTCGTACAGTTAGTATACCAAAAAAACTAAACGGCACAGAAACACGCCTTTGCTTGTGTGCATAGACATACCGGCCACCATGTTGCTAGTGGAGTATCGCGACAATCGCACTACGGTGTATGAGCTGACAAGACTTAACGTGTTTTCGTGCGCGGTGAGTAAATTTTTTACCTATGTTTAGTTCGTAATTGCAAATAGAATTGTTATGCTTTTGACAAAATGGTGATGATTAAATAATGTTAACATTGTTTATTTTGAGCTTTAATTGTTATATTTCTCAAACTAAATTAGAATTTGTATAAAGTTGTATTTTAATTTTGTGCAAGGCAATGGGGCACTTTCGGACAGCCAAACAGGGGGCACATTCGTACGCGTACGAATGTGCCCCTTTAGATTGTATTAACCACCAGTACATGAAAACTCAACTTTTATAATAAAATTATCGTGCAGACAGCCCAATAACATATTTTTCCTTTTATGAAGTATTTCTACTAACAAAATGAAATGTTTTTATTATGTAGGTAAACCTTATAATTAATATTTTATTGCAGAATCATGGTGCGAAAATATAAGAAAGAGGGTACACGTAATCAGGAAATGGGTGAAGAGTCCACGAATTTAGCAATTGATAATATAATTCAAGGACGGTTGTCGTATAAAAAAGCCGCGTGGCTACGAATACGCGAAAGCGTTGAATTTAAAATATCATAATACAGTTCATTTAAATAATTATAATGTGCAATAAGTTCCAAAGTAACCGTCAAAATACCTTCCTACCTGCTTACCTACTTTATAAACCCAACACACAGAGAGAGCTGGAGCGGGACGAGAGCGGGTCGTGTTCATTTGCCACGATATGTCGTGGACTAAATGGCCCGTCGCTATTGGTCAGTCTGCCGACCCGCTCACATCCCGCTCTCGTCACGCTCACGACCCGCTCCCGTCCCACTTCCGCTCTCTATGTGTGTTGGGCTTTAAGTTAAAATTGTCAAAGACTGTACCCTGACTGTAAAATCTCATACAATATGGTTGTAGAGACCTCATTTAGACTGATCGTAAAGCTTAAAATATTATTATTAACATTTTATTTTTTGTTATTTTTCTAGGGAGAGATTTATCGACTATGAGTCAAGTCAAATATTATTAAGTTAGTTCCTTTGATAAATTATTATTTTTATAACAAATAATAAATAATTAACGACTTTAATAGGCTTTTTAATTACCCTGTATGAATCTACCCCATGGCGTACGAAAGTACCCCATCTACTGTACGAACGTACCCCATACGTGGGGAACGTTCGTACAAAAATCTTGTCGTAGAAAAATGACTATAACTTTTCAACCTTTTGACAGAAAGGTTTCGGACTTTTTTGTAACAAACTACAATATATTTGTTACACTTAAGTACATAAACGAGATAAATTCGACAATTAACCATTAAGTAAAAAAATAAAATGTAAAAAGTGTACGAAGGGTAACCACCTTCCCCTAATAAATCTATTCTGGAATCCTAAGTTTATTAGACCTAACTAACGAGTCTATAAAGCAGTTGTTGGGCTGGATAGACACTGCTGCTAGTACTTTATTAAATTGTGGTTTCGCTAATTATATTGAGATTAAGTTGAAGTTAGTGAAACTTCAGAATTATATTCAGCAAGTGTTACCTTGTTACTTAGTTGAAAGATTTTATCTTTATTACTTGCAAATAACATTTTACAACATAAAACAAATTACTACAACTTTCAAGCTCAAATTATAAGCTTGAAAGTTGAAACAAACTATTCGGTCTGTGACCTGTGACCGTGGTTTTTCGTTAGATAAAACCAAGCATTATACTTCGAAATTATTAACCCGCCATCAGCATCAGTGATGTCGATTTGAGTTTTATCATTGGTGATGTTGGGCCCACGCACCGGGATTTTATAATGCATTATTTATCAAAATAGCCTAGGTACAAAGTCTCAATCATGAATAATAATATCTAGCTTTAATATACTTCGATATCTAACAAAATACAATGTCCGTAGGCTGACTAATTTGAACAGTTTATCCAAAACTCATCGACGGCGCGACTCTTCTACCAACAACACTGGCAGTCGAAGCTCTACTAAAAATAATAGCAGAACTAAACCCACGCCGACCCTCGGCGATAACTTGTTGAGTGCCGTCAGCAGCTCTGACGTATCCGAAGAGGACATTATCCAAGAAGGTACAGGTGGGTACAACATTTTATCATTTTAAAGCCGGTCATTCACGTTCGCACCAATACGCAATCCCACAAGTTTAGAACGACACTTGCGCGAATCTAAATCCTTTGCTAGGTTTGTGAATGAACGTCTGACGGTGCAAATTGATATAGGAATGGCGAGAGGTGACATAAAAAATGTGTAGAAAAATACATCTTTACCGAAAGCGTAAGCAACAGTATACACAATCTTATTTATCGTTTATCAGAAACAGGAAAAGGATACATTGTACTCATCATTATGAATCACTTTTATTTTTGGACTAACCATAGAATTAAATCTTAGGTAAACAAAAAATAATGTTGTAAGCAATCAACACTAATACACACATTTTCGACACTTTATATTTTAGATTTACCTCCAGTAACTATACCAGGACTCAATGGAGACAGCATTGGACATTTAGCTAAAGATGACTTGCTTGAAGAAAGTGATTCCTCAGCTTCACATAAGGAGGAACAGAGCGAGCCTGAGGTATAAATAAATTAAAAAAAAAAAACTATATTTTCCAACCCAGTTCAATTTTTAAACAAATTTACTTTATCTTCAAATGATTGTTTCAGGAATCTCAAGTTATAGAAGATTCAGAAGAAGAAAAGTAAGTTTAGATAAATATATTCTTTTTATATTGTCACATTACAATTGGTCCCTTCCACTGTAGATTAATTAAAGGGACAAGTTGAGTATGTGTATGCAATTACAATTATTCAAAGACTAGCTGCGAAGCGGACTTCATACCGACATATTTTTTTAAAGTTTTTCTTTCATAAGAACCTTCTCCTTACCTTACAATAAGAAACACAAAAAAAAGAATTAGTGAAATATTCGTCCAGCCGTTCGCGCCTAATGCCGAGACCAAGAAAAATAGTGATTCACTTTTATAATTGAGATAAATATTGATTGGTCTTTCTCCTTTTCGCAGAATAAAATTAAGATATCAATATCAAACATACAACATTAAAATATTTATCTTTTCACAGTGTAAAACTAAAACGTCAGCGCAAGGCGAATGCGATATCATCTGATTCCGAAGGTGGAACATCACATCGTAAGCAACGCGACGAAAATGTGAGAGTGAGTGACTTTGAAGACTCGGAAGCTGAGAGTTCGGAGTCAATAAAGCGCTCCAAGCGAAAGAAGAAGATCTCGGAGAGTGATGCGTCGGGTGGATCCAGTAATGAAGGAGGGTATGTTGTAGTATCCAAATGTATTTTTAGTTTAAGTTTCTGAGGAATTGAGGAAACGGCCTTTTCCTAAAAACATACTGTTCATGACGATAGGTTGTGGTGAAGCTGGGCTGGGTACACATGGTGGATTACTGCCCTCTTCCTCTCATATAGATGAATGGAAACATTACCCTGATTTCATTACCATATACGAGGGTTTGGGTGGATGGCTGTTTATTACTCAATCACACTAATGGACACTTGAAACCTCTTAACTTTGTCACTTGAATGCAACACTTCGATAAGTAATCTTCATATTATATACGTATTTTAGATATCTTCCAAAAACTTCTTCCAGTCAGCTCTTGTTGTTATTTAACTGTTTATTATCTTTATAGCTCAAAGAAACGTCGACGTATAAAATCGGTGAGGGACAGCGATGCTTCTGGGTCTGACACTGAAAATGAAGGCAGAAACAAACATGGAAGAAAGAATATACGTAAGGTAAAATAACATAGATTTTTAACAGGTTTCACACAAAAGAAGGAGGTTCTCCTTCAACCTCTATGTTGAATTGTTTTTTTTTTTATCAAATAATAATGTAGCTAAGCTAATGAATGTTAATGTATATGTCTGATTGCAGGTCATGGGCAAGAACCAGTTGGAGGAAGCCACTAAAAAAGCGGCTCGTGAGGAAAAAGAGAGGGTCGCTCGTATTGTGGAAAGGCAGAAATTGGTAAGTAGATTTTTTTGCTACACGCGTGTCTTGTATCTTAACTCTTTGCACGCTATACACGCGGCCCACAGATGGTTAATAGGATGTGCACGTAGAGGCTACGCACGCCAGCAGCCTGGGTACATTTCTCTAACTGTTTGTGGTGTCTATCTTTCCCCAGCAACTACACATTCCTACATAGCGTGGCTGGCCGTGAGTCGTACTACGTAGCTGTGGGTGACCACGAATATTCGTGCATTCAATGTACTTCAGTGGAAACATAGACACACGTGATCTAAATCACGAACCCATGCAGCTAACGTGGAACAGCACCATTAAAGAGCATCTATCATAAACCCCGCTCCATTGCTTGTTTCGTATTTATATTTAAATTTTAAATTAGAATTAATCTACCTTATAAAAACCTTCTTGAAAAACACTCAGAAATGTTTGATTGTCAGGGCAGAACTTTCCTAAAACGCAGTGTTCCCTATATTGTTTTATTAATAGTAATAAGCTTATTTAAATTTGCAGTACAATAACTTGGAATTTGACGAGTCTGGTAAACCTGACGAGGTTGTTTTGGAGAAGGTCATATTGGATTTCGATCCTGAAACAAAAGAGCCTCTGATTGAGGTCGACAGAGGACTTGTTAAGAAGCTAAAACCCCATCAGGTACAAACAAATATTATCATTCCGAACCAATTTTTAAACCCTGTGATATTTTTACTTATTTTCATTTTTACCAGCACGGCTAATTGAGTTGTAGACGGAGTAGACCACAAATCTTTATAGAATAGATTTTGCACGGCAATAGTAATAATAAACTGAGACGTCACTTATTTGCCAACTCAATTGTCTAACTATTTATTGATTATTTAAATAGCAACTAAAATAAATTTTACAATTGAGAATTGATTGAGGGTTTCAGGACTAAAATAATATGTTTTTTTTGAGTTCTGGTCCTGGTTGTCTTGGAATTATTGATAAATGTTGTCTACTGCCTAAATCAGGTTCCCGGACTATGAATAACTGATTTAAGTCTGAATGAATTTTCCTAATGATAAAATTATTTGTTTCTTAGGCTAACGGCATAAAGTTCATGTGGGATGCTTGCTTTGAAAGCGTGAAGCGTATCAAGAAAGACAAGGGATCCGGATGTATCCTCGCTCACTGTATGGGTCTTGGAAAAACTTTGCAAGTAAGTTTCCTCTTTTCATATAATTCTTTATATTGGTTGCATTGTAAGACAGCTAAGCATGGAGTCTTGAGTATGACTCAGGTTGGGCAAAGTTTTAATAGGTTTTTCCTCAGGGAAATCAATAGCAGCCTCAAGTATAGATTTATAACCAGCTATTGACAATAGTGATTCGATTATCTTCTATTACACGGGTTTTTATACAAAGTAGCTCAGCTTTCAATTGATAATTATTGTTAATCTAATTCGATTTTTATTTTAGTTAACTAGTACAATCATCTAAAAATATAAATGTTTCCAGGTTATATCGCTAACACACACGCTACTGATCCACGGGAGTCTGACAGGCGTGAACCGAGTGCTGGTCGTATGTCCATTGTCCACCGTACTCAACTGGGTCAACGAGTTCAACATGTGGCTCAAACACGCTCACTCTGAGTTCGAAGTTGATGTGTACGAGCTATCGAGGTAAGGCTGGAGCCACTTAGCCCCCCCACCCATCCCTCCCAACCGAACCTATACTGCCTATTACTCCAAAAGCCTATCTACCACCTATCGTTGTATGAGTTCTAACACCATGTAAGTCAATTTAGGTATTCAAATTTAAAGACATCACAAGTTGGAGACATACTAGCAGGATTATTACTATATATTTTAACATTTTAAAGTGTACCCAAATTATAAATGTAAAACTATGCAGTTTTTTTACTCTTCTGTAAAGTTGCTATATTTTACTTACATGCCTTTTATTCTAAAACTTTTTAATCTCGCAGGTACAAGCAGAACTCTGAGCGCGCGTTCCAGCTGCAGCAATGGTTCGATGGCGGCGGCGTATGCGTGCTCGGCTACGAGATGTTCCGCAACCTTTCCGCTGATAACAACAAGAAGTTCAAGAAGAAGATGCTTAGAAGCTTCCAGGAGAGTCTCGTGGATCCAGGTCAGTCGGTGATGAATTAAGTGCCAAAAGAGGCTTGTACCTCTCTCGTCTACAATGGTAATAAAATTTGCATGTGTGAGTGCTGTGGGTAATGCCATTTCAGTACAATGATAAAATCATTTTGATGCGCCCCGATTTGCTTCACCATGGAATAAAAGTTACAGCTTCCATCTTATTTGATCCTGTACAAATCGTCATTGATACAGATACCTTTTGAAAAGCAGAGGGCTGTCGCAGTTTATCTTCTAAAACTTCTCGCAACAGAACTCTTGCTGTGATGTACAGAAGAAAATATTGTGAAGTTCTATTTGATTTAATGAACCATGTTGTGTGTTTAGGGAAGCGGGTCGGCACATTCGGTTCATCATTTTCAGAACAACTGTAAAGGTTGTGTGGAAAGTGCCGAACCGAATCACCACTAAGTGTATAGCAACTCTAAAGGGATGTACTCGAGCAGCCTCTTGTAACGATAGCCTGACTATTGATGGAATAGTTTAGTCTTGTTCAAGGGCCTCTTGAGCAAGATAACGTTTGCTCTGTTGTCAAGAGCCGCACGCATTATAAATAATATGCCATCTGAATATAATATATATGCAACAATGCATTGAAGGATTATATACATTAATTATTTTTATTGTTGAATTTTATGTTTATGTATTATGATATGGTTTAATTTGTGCGAAAAACATCGTCTTGGAGTAGTCTGTAAGATGTTGTACTTATTGCTTTAAAACAAAAAATGTCACTCACTAGTACTTGTGATTTTGTCCAAATACAGGACCAGATTTGGTTGTGTGTGACGAGGGGCATCTGCTGAAGAATGAAAAGACCAGTCTATCGCAGTCCATGAACAGAGTGAAGACACTACGCCGTATTGTGCTCACAGGCACACCACTTCAGAATAACTTAAAAGAATGTGAGTATTTTTTTTATTAAAATTTTCTTATACCTAAAGACACACATTACATATTATTTGGTACTACAATGACTTAACCACTAATAACTTAAATAAAATGAGACGAACATGGGGTTAATCAAGCAAACAAAAAAAGTACTAAATCAAAATATTGTTAGCCGTTTGGCAGCTACCTTGCCACAAACAGACACACAGAAGCGCACGTTAAACTTAAATCACCTCTGTTGTTTTCGTCGGAGGTTAAAAACAATGCCTTCTTCCAATTAAAACTTAACTTAAATTTATTTTGCCATCAGACTACTGCATGGTACAGTTTGTCAAGCCGAACCTACTGGGGAAGTACAACGAGTACTTGAATCGTTTCGTGAATCCGATCACCAACGGACAGTACACCGACTCTACGGAAGGCGACATCAAGGTCATGAAGAGACGGTCACATGTGCTGCATAAGATGTTGGATGGAGCTGTACAGGTATGAATGCAGATTTATTTCATTAACAAAGTTCGATTTTTCTTGTATTAGATTACACTGATCACTGCACCTTATAATTTAGGAGATGGAAAACTGAGCCAAGTTCTGCCAAAAGGAACCAACCCCCAAGCTTACATGCAGAGAGAGGCCCCTTACTACTTATTATTATTTCTTTGAAACCGTGGGAGAACTTTAATCGTGGGTTGATTCGTTTTTGCAGAACTAGCTGCCACTACAATGTCATAGATCTCCTTATAATTATTTCATTGAGTTATAAATATTCGAGCCGGTCATTGTAAACTAACCCGGTATTTTGTTGTTTTCAGAGGAGAGACTACGGGGTGCTGGCGCCCTTCCTACCTCCGAAACATGAATACGTGTTGTTCATCACACTGTCGGATGTGCAAGTGAAACTTTACCAGCACTACTTGGATAACTATTCGAGAAGGTACGTCTGTTTCTGTATGTGGAGTATTGTGTATTTGACACTAGCTTCTATCCAGGACTTCGTAAGTTACGTCTTTGGTTACAGCTCTGCCCCCGTAGGCCGTAGCTTGATGTTATATAGCCTATTTCTCATGAATCTGGCTAACACATATGAAAAAGAAAATCCAACCCAATTGGGAGTTACAGATTTGCGCTTTCAAAATATCAGAAATTTTATTAGCTTTATTGTATAGATATGATGTCCACACATGCAACTGTGCATGTTCGACAATCGACATGGTGGATTTCGACAATGGCCCATTGCGGTCCACTCTTAATTCACAGCTAACTACTCTGCAAACTCAGGTATACCTTTTGCTGAAACTGCTCAGTAACACCCCTTATTATAAGGCCTTTTTTACGATGGCGAGATGTGGGTGTACCCCTTCATTGTACCCCCCAAAAGTGATGCTATATGTAAAGTATCTGTGCAGGCCACTACCGGGCAAGTCGTCAGGGTTCCTGTTCCCTGACTTCCAGTCGCTGCAGAGAATATGGACGCACCCGCTCGTACTCAAATATAATTCTGAGAGATACGAGATTATGCAACAGAAAAAGGTAAGCTAATTATGTCACTTTCAAATTATTATCTCGTCTTTATTTAGGCCAATTTGTGTCAAATTGTCAAGCGCGAGACTTAACTGAATTAAGACAGATTCGCCTATAATTTTGTCTTTTCCTTCGAGAAACTGAGTGTGTGTGTGCGTAAACCGGGTCTTGATGAGTCCTGTCGATTCTGCTAATAGATTTGATGCGCAATAGATGACGTCATAAGGCACGGTGACATACCACAAAAATGAATTCACATTTTTGTGGTGTGTGTCGTAGCTTTAATTAGAGAACATAATCTGTTGAGACTAATAAATGTGTCACACTTGCCGTCAGGTAACATACTTTAACTATTTTGCTATATGTTTTATTTAAAAAAAAAATGTTGTTTCAGAGGGAGAGAGAAGAAGAAGACTCAGAGGGATCGCTAGTAGATTTTATAGATGATGATTCTACTCCAGATGTAAGTTGACATTCACATAATACCTAGGCCACCCTACTTATTTTTAATATTACTTAGATAAAAGTATGTATGTTTGTTGATTGATAACACCTGACGGGCTGAACAGATTTTGAAGTAATTTGACACAAAGAAAGACCACGACTTGGATAGGGTACCGTTTTTTACTTGGATGACGCAACTGGCACTTCTAGTTTAGTTAGTGCTGTTATTCTTATGACAGGCTTCTAAATTCTTGTAAACGCATGTTAGCTACATCGGCTCCCTTTGTCTAGCTTTGTCTCCATGACGTCCATTAGTCCAACTTGAAACGATGCTCAACAAAAGACAGCCTTGCTTGAATTATTGTATAAGTTTATTTAGGTTTTGAGACGCCATTTAGGACAAACGCTAAACGACCTCTCGAGTCTAAAATATGCTGATGCGTGCGATGGGTTTTCACACGTCACACACGACGTCCGGAGCATCCGCTTCGTTAACCTACGAGAATTTTAGCGTACGCAACTAAATGTAGAGATGACTCGCAATAGATTCAACTAAATTTTTCTATCATCAACATGTTCAAAGCAAATATTTTGTCTTACCAGGAAACTTCAACAGAAGAGTCCTCAGATGACCTGTCAGACGTAAGCGATGACAGCCGAAAGAAGAGTAAGAAGAAGAATAAGGCTAAGAAGAACAAGGGCAAGGATAAGGAGTCGAAGGTCGGCACGCGCCGTGGCACAAGGGCCAACCCAGGTAACGGTAATGTCAAAGGCGCTTTTTAGTATGCTGTTTTATTATTTTGTAGATTTTTTTTATTACCTGTAGTTTTATTTGGCTTAGACCCATGTTAAGCCCCCTATGTCTATGTTGATAATCTATATTAACTACTTTGTATTAAATAGGTATATGGGCTGTCTTTTAATGCACTAGCTATCTTGCAAGGGGGTACATAGTAAGTCTTTTTTTCCATATTTACTATCAAACCAACGTGGTGAAAATTACAATTCCAGTAAATAAAAGGACAGCCCGTACAGTAAATTATTTATCAAAGAGTAAATTGCCATGGCTGACAAGTGATCAGTTTTTTTTTGCCGAAGTATCCTTATTTTATGCGAAGCTGCACGTGCATAAAAATCCGCAGTGTTTATGTTCAACTTCCAATTAGCTTCTATATCTTTTTGTTTATATACCCAGTGGAAGTCGACGACGACGTCGCCGACGTGGCCGAAGTCGTGGAAGTGCGGACCGAGAACCCGACGGAGTGGTGGATCAAGTTGGTCGAGGAGGAGGAGTTGGATGACATGCGCAACTCACACAAACTCGTGCTTCTGTTCGATATACTGCGGCAGTGCGAGGCGATTGGGGATAAACTGTGAGTTGACACAAGTACTACTGGACGTTGTTCACAATAAGGATCCGACCCACTAAAACCCCAAAATTGAGTAACCCAACATGCTGAAGACATTGTGAAGTTAGATATTTTCATCTTATAAACAAAGATATGTCGTTAGTATCAATACAAGGTCCCGCCCC
Source organism: Hoplodrina ambigua (assembly GCA_949774945.1). NCBI lineage: Eukaryota > Metazoa > Arthropoda > Insecta > Lepidoptera > Noctuidae > Hoplodrina > Hoplodrina ambigua. The sequence goes on from OX458976.1 coordinate 4,404,483, forward strand.
CACACGAGTTTATGATTATGTTTACTAAGTGTACAACATTTTGGGTAGGTTGGATCCTGTTTGCGTAACTACATCCAACTAAAATTACTGTAACCCCTAGAAGTATTATTCTTTTTCGAATTCATTATGAAATATTTTAGTTTAATTATAGATAAAATCGTCTTCTTAGCCCTCGTGGCAGACTGTCAGGTCTTTCTTATTTAGAATAGAGTTTATTTGTCCCAAATAAGGTTAGATATTGCTAAACCAGCTTATTGGCTATATTACCATAATAAGTAACAGACATTTATTTGTTTCTTTGTCGTCAGGTTGGTGTTCTCACAGTCGTTGTACTCGCTAGATCTGATTGAACACTTTCTGGGTAAGGTGGACGAGGCCACACAAGAAGGCCGCGTCGACGACAAACTAGGAAGACATGTTGGTAAGGATAAAGCGTTTTGTCAGTTTATATGGTGTTGATAGGCCTGCAGTACATCTAGCAACAAAATAAAATAAAAAATGCATTTGCAAGCGGTATAAATTAAAGAGACGACATGACGCCAATTGCTCTCTGAATTTCCTATCTTGAACCTGCATTTTGTTTACAACACTAGTTGTATATACACAATAATTCTACAGTTTGTTGTACAGTTGTTTTTGTAATAATTTTCGTTAGTCATATAACATTCGCTTATACTAACATAAATGTAACAAAACAAGTCAATGTCAATTATAATCATCAGGTTCATGGGCACCGGGAGTGGATTACTTCAGGCTGGACGGCTCCACGTCGTGCGAGAACAGATCCATCTGGTGTAAGAACTTCAATAGAGAAGACAACCCGAGAGCCAGGTCAGTATTCACTAAAAAATCTATATCTATCTATAGATTTTGGCTAAGTTGTAGCGCAATATATAATTTAATCAACTAGCTTTCACCCACGATTTCGCTCGCGTGGAGGTCGAAAATTTTATTACATTTATAAAATAAAAAAGTAATTTCGTTTCTTTTAACTTGGAAGTAAGATATCAAAAATAATCTCATACTCACTCTATTACGAAAATGTTTTATTAAATAACTAAATTGATTGTTGGTATAACATTCACTGCTGAGATTATCTCAGTGCAAGTTAATGTAAAACTCAATAATTGCCAAAAATCGATGAAGGTCACTGGGTAAATCTGTTGGATTATATAGTTTCACATCTGCTACAGAGATCAGTATTATTTCATAATAAGGCAGGCAATACGGCAGATGATTTTATCTTGTTTAAAAAATAAGCCTTTTTAAAATAAGTTCTTTTTGGCATGGCAGATTATTCCTAATATCAACACGCGCGGGCGGTCTGGGCATCAATCTGGTCGCCGCCAACCGCGTGGTCATCTTCGACGTGTCTTGGAACCCCTCACACGACGTGCAGAGCATATTCAGGGTCTACCGCTTCGGACAAAAGAAACCCTGCTATGTGTATCGGTTTTTGGCCATGGTAAGTTAGATTTTTAGTAAGTTTTGATAGAAAAGGTTCAATTTGAAAGTAATGTACTTGGATTAAAATATAAGGATCGCTATCCACTTGTAGCGACACATGTAAGTATAACATACAGTATGTTAGAGCACAAGGCAAGCAAATATGTATGTTAGGGTGACGTATGTACGGCCGAATAGTTACTGCGCGTGCGCACTGGTCAGACCGATTGGTCTTGGCAGAATATAACAACTATGGATATTACTACACAACATTCTCAATAGACATTCAACATTCTCAATGCAATCTCGGTTTGGCATTTTCATGTCAAACCGAATGCCTGCTTATCTTTATGGCGACCCTAAGCCTTTTCAACCACAGCTTGCCTAACACTGATATTTCCTAACAGGGCACAATGGAAGAAAAAATCTACGAGCGTCAAGTAACCAAACAGGCCATCTCCAAGCGCGTGATCGACGAGCAACAAATAGACAGACACTACGCAGAGAACGATCTCGCCGAACTGTACAAGTTCCAGGCCCGGCCGGACGAGCCGCGCCCTCTGCCCACGCTGCCCAAGGACAGACTGTTTGCCGAGATGCTGAGGGAGCATGAGGCGCAGGTATGCAATAGACTAACATATCTGTAGAACCTATTGAGTTTACATTTTTCGTCAATTATTTAAAATATCAGCTGATCCATACAATATAACCGTTTTAAGTGTTGCGTATGGAACAGAGGATTTTTTAAAAAGCCGTTGAAAATTATCATTTCTGGGTGGTCCTGAATCCGTGAAGAATCATGTACTAAATCTGTGTTAAAGGTTTTGTTACTATGTACATTCCACCCTTTAAAAGATTTCCAGACCATTAATTGGGTTTTTTTCATGGGTGGAGGTAGAAAATAAGAAACGCCACATGACACGATCCTTTATACTTCTCTTTCTGTCCACATTCATACACATATGCCAATTGTGTTTTTTCTTACACGCAGGTTGACCAATAAGCTCGTGGACCATGTTGATCAGTCCTCGGCGTTGTCACTGACATTTCTTTAATACATTATTCCAATTGCACAATTATATTCTCTCAAAATAACATTTCTCCTCCCATACTCTGAATGTAAGCAAAAAGCAAACTAAAGTAACAGTACATTATCACCCACAGATCTACAAGTACCATGAGCATGATTCTCTGCTAGAGAACAAAGAAGAAGAGACTTTAAGCGAGGAAGAACGCAAGGCGGCGTGGGAGGACTTCGAGAACGAGAAGAACAAGCCGCCGCCCGCTCCCTTCCCGTCTGCCTGGCCTATGCATAACGGAATGGGTAAAATTTTACATCAATCTTATCATACACCACCGTGTGTCTTACGATTGTTAAAAAATGCTACCTATTTCTCCATCACAGACATCACATATTTTTACCTATTTCCTGAAAATACAATATTCATGGGACTTCAGTGCTAACATTCAAATAATAAAGCAAAGTGGTCTAAGAAATGGTAGACTCGTAATTGGAGATCACTAGACTGCATTCTGTCTGTATTATTGTATTATGGGATGGTGGTGGATTTGGGATTTTTCCAAGTTATATAGTTATTTTATGCCAACGTCATCAGTCTATAGCAGTCCACTGCTGCCCAATAGACCTCTCTAATTGCATCTCTCTCATCAACTTGAAATCTTTCATTGAGTTTTAATCATTTTATTAAAAATATATACCATTCACTTTTGCAGTGCCAGGGCTGTTAGCGCAACAACAACAACAGCTAGCGTACGCTGCGCTGGCGGCCATGCTGCGCAAAGACATGCCCAACATCAACGACAACCAGATCCGGGACATGTTGCCGCTCATATACAACTCAAACCCAGGGGTGAGCATACCGCACGCTTGTCTTATCAAGGCGAAATTAACTGATACTGACACACAACTATAACATTGTATTTTCACTTGCTAAGTTCAAGCATTCGTTACAAGGATGAAAAGTTCAGTACCCGGTCACAAGGGCGCGGCTTCATTGGGAGTTTATTAACTAGTTGCTAGGAGCTATTTTAGTTCAAGAAGAGCTAAACTAACACTAGGCAACACCTAAATGTTAATGCTTGAATATTATTTCACTGTTGGATGTTGAGAGTACGATTTTATCAAGCCGTCGCAGTTAGTTGTCGCCTAGTGTTAGTGAAAACGAATACTACAGCTTAAACTTGGGACTGGAGAACACTAAGACTCGAATATGGGCACCAATAGCGCGTAATTCGAATATTTCTATCATACACATCATTTTATTTTTATATCAGTTTATAAAAACAGAAATTTTGTATTCGACATTGGCGTCTTTATTAAAAACACATTGAGTTACGAATAAGTAACGGAACTAAAATATCAACTTATTCACATTATAACATTATTCTGTTTAGATGTTCGGTGGATATGAGTACGGCGTAAGTTTATGGAGATTTATTTTGTAACCCTTGTTTATTAGATGTTGTACACAATGTACACACCTAGTCGTGACGCCATTTATAGACAGTTATTTTATGTTGGAAGCATGTCATTTTCATTATTTTGTAGTGATGCATAATTTAGTAATGAAATTAGAACATTTGATGACGTTTATTTGTTTTTATGTTATAGTTAATGCAGAAAATGAGTGAAATTTACAAGTACTCTCAACCCAGCATGATGAATCCGGCTATGATGAACTCAGTCATGAATCAAGGTAAGTTCTTTAGACAACTATGTAGCACGATTTCCCAGGCGACACTACACCCTTTTCAACCTTGGGGGTCATCCGCCTACCAAGGTCAACTTCTCGGCTTCATCCCCAGTAATGCGTATTACTCGGGATGAAGTCCTGGCTTAATAGCCAGGACTGTAGTTGAAGCGACAAAAATTAAAGCGACGGGTCTCAGAATCTACGACCTACGAATAATTATATTTTCATTGAAAGTGTTGAATAAGTTAGTTTTTATCTCTGAAAAATTTAATTCATTCTAATGAAATTATTATACATTCCCAGCAGCAGGCGGCGGCGCGGGCGGTATGGGCGGCTCATCAGGGCTGCAGTACGAGCCGCCGTGGCAGCGCCAGCACCAGCAGCAGCAGCAGATGCGTCTGCAGCAGCTCATGCAGCAAAATGTGAGTATGCTGGGGCCCTTACAGGAAAGCTAACTAGAGCCGAGGCGGCGATTATGCAAATGTCTTAAAAGGATTGTTCTCTTTGTGGGCACTTTTTCATTTGAGCACATGATGATAGCCATGGTGGTCATCAAATTGTGACCTAAACTTTGTAAAGAAAATGTGCATGATTATGTTCTATACAATGGCATGCATGCTACATTATTGTCGTTAATAGTTTGAACAGGCTCTCGTTGAATGTGTAACTTCATCTTTACAAGAGTGATTCCAAGAGTCTTTTCAAGAGGGTGGTCGATTGGTCTACAATTGAAAATATCAACCCGTTTTAGTTTGCTTTTTGTGTTATAATCTATGTTAACAATCAGATGACAAGCGCTTGACGCGCGTTTTGCTAATGCGCGTTTACAAACAAAAATTATAACGTACGTATCTATCGGCAAATTGTAACCGCACATAAGCAAAAAGCGCGTCAAGCGCTTGTCATCTGAACTTTACGTAACTAACAACAGCAAATGGGCGCGAAGTTCTACGCGGGAGGACTCGGCAGCCGCGACCCTGTGGCCATGGCGCTGCAGCAGCAACGCGCGCGCGAGATCATGATGGGAGGAGCAGGCCGCCCGCGCGGCCGCCCCCCCCTCGCGCCGCGCCACCCGCCCGCGCCCTCGCAGGACGTCGTCAACCTCGACTCCGACTAGACCGGTAGGTTAATGTCTTATTATTTAGCACCCTACAAGGCTCTGCTAGAAATAAGACCTGCTTTAAGACATCCAGTCATTTGTTGCTTCTTTAAAGTGTTTCTTTCTTTCTGAGCATGTTTTTTATCAACAGATAGTGAGAGAGGTGCAATGTGGACCGAAGTGTACAGTGAACGATAATAGGTGCTACACTGCTATATGGAGTGGGGTGTAGGCGCGGCGGACTGGCGGGTCGGGCGGAACAGTAGCAGTAGCCAAGTACAGGGATTCCGCCTTCCGGCCAAGTCTACAGCGCCTTGCACTCGAGGTGATCATCTGGCCAAAATACAGTGATATTTTGGAGTGTTAGCTCCATATATGTAGCTTTTCGCCTTGAGGCTTGCGCTCTTAACGCTACATATCAAGAATCTCAGTATTTTATTTGTAGTTCAGTCCCTTTTAGACCTTAACCGTATACTCTCCATATGATTTCCTAACGAGGACCAGTAGTGTCCACATATCAATGAAACTCCACTTCGTTTGGTTACACTCAACAACAGCGGAAGCCTAAGGCGTAGTTTAGTAAAATGATAAGGCGCACAAGTTCGGTCATATTTTAAGCTTCGTATTTGTGCTCAGACTTGAAATGTGACACTTGTGCTTGCGGGAGTTAACATTCTACTTTCTGACACTATGTGTGAGGATGACGTAGGAACTATCGAACAAACGAAGCGTCCTAAGAAAGCCACTGCAAATACGTTCTTGATACTTGTTCATCGATCATTCATTAATCTATTCATTCCAAATATAAAACATGACAACTCCATTTCATAGAGGAATTTATTAGTAGCTAGCACACACAGACTGTAGGCAACCACTCTGCTTAGTGTCTAAATTAGCACAAGACTTTTGCCAGCCAATCAACACTCTGCAGAAAGCAAACGGACTGTGTGTTAAAGCTAGTAGAGTTCAATATTACACATATTTTATAACTATCTGTAAGTGTGATTAAATAAACAGAAGTGATTGTATGGATGCTATCATAGGATGCTTCAGGTGTCAGCTTGATAAATTTTAACTATATCTCTCAGTACAGGAAATTAGTAATAAGTTATATGTTGGTAGTTAGAAAACTTCTTGTGTGTCTAACATAGTATTGATCGCGACATTGCGCACGGAACTGTATGACCACACTTATTATGAATAGTGAGTAAATGGAGTGCTAAGACACATGACGACTGAAACCAACACAACATTATGAAGTTTAAAGGAAATGCGTCAAAGGTCATTGTCAAAACCGTGATACTGATTGGAAATAGAAGGATTTTAGGAATGTACTATGCACTCACACTCCATTTGTTCGCTAATCTATGACAAGCACCCACTATGTAACAATATAGTGATAATATAATATTATATTACTCTACATTTATGTAGTTACTGCAACACCAATTTAAACTATAATTAATGTTATTCATTGGTTGACATATATTTAATCAATATTTTTGATTGTTAAATTAGAAACTGGAATGCATAAATATTTTATCAACTTGGCACATAAACAATTACATAGTAACATTGATGTTCAATTTTAATATTAGAGAGATGTTATTTTTGTGAAGTTATCACATATTTTGCTATAGTGGCAATTTCAATTTTAAAATCTGATCTGTTTAATTTAATTCCCTTATAATTATTAAGTGTAATTTAAGTTCAAATTCTACTAGAATGAAGACAAAAAATGATTTGTGAGCAGGTTTAATCATAGTTATTAGTCCCATATTCGGCCTCTAAATATAAGTACCCATTTGTTTTTAAATACATCATGATTTTAAGAAAATATTCCACATTAAATTTTGTAAAGTAGACCTGTGGTTTTAAAGTATTTAAATAACTTTTTTGCTCCTAGGTTGGCACACAAAATATTATTTTAATTTAGTGAAATATTATGTAGTTAGTTCAGAACTTGTAATGAGAATCATTTTTTAATTTGGGCCATTGAAATCATAGTGCAGTTTAACTGTTCTTTCATTTGCAATTATTTTGTTTACTGATCCTTTTACATCACTAGGATTATTTAAGTGATGTTTATGTGACTGTATTTATTTGCCTGCTATTGAACAGGCGGTTTAGTTGTGATATTGCCTATTATTAAATTTTTGTATACGTTTAATTTAAACAAGTCACTGTGGTGACTTTAATGTTAGATGCAACAATCTATAGCGATATATTTTAGAATACATTAATGTACCTATAGCGTAACACAGAAATTGTAGTGCATTTTCAATTTGTGAGCTTGACATTGTGTTTTATGAGAAATTCTCATTGTTTATTATAATTTTGGATTATTTTACAGATTTTTCTATGCTTAAAATGTTATTTATAATTATAAAACAGTTATGTTAATAAATGAGCAGTATTTCAGTTAGTTATAAGGTCATGTTATATCCAATATCACCTGCATAGACCTATAGATTATTTTTGTTTTTATACAACTATCTAGCAATAGTGTTGCTACATGAATACTGTGAGGTTGCTACACAAGTGAGGACTGCTGTAATTGTTTTATTATTTATGTAATATATAATATAAATTGTAACTGTAGAGAACTTCCTATTATTTTGTAGTACAATCAAAGTATAATAAATGATTCAAAATGTGTAAAACATGTTTTATTAATTCAATATATTTCTACAAGGTAACACAACAACATATTCCAGCATATGTACTTGGATTATACAGAGCACACAATCGACACTGGCATCTTGTCAATCTTCAACAATCTCCTAATGTTGAATCACTGATGAGTAGATCACACAATTTGATTAGTTAATTACCAAGACTCCAACTTTTATCATCTTAACAAATTATAACCGCAATAGCAACCGATACGGGGCAAGTGCCAATGTGAATTTTTCAAAACATTTACCTCTAAATTCTCTTGCTAAGTTTAGTGATGTCCCAAATCACTGACATTGTTGAACGAAAAAACATTGTGAGTAAACCTGGACTTATTATTAACATAAGCCTGAATAAGCAATAGAGAATTAAAATTGCCAATCTGCATTGAACAAGAATAGTGATCAATGCATGTGCCTCGCTCCTCTGTATGAGAAAAGGCCTTTCCAACTGCTGAGGGATAAACCGGTAATATGTATTGCTAACAAAGCTGGAATAGAATGGATCCTCGTACCTAATAACTGCATTACAATTAAAGTTTTGTGCTGAATGTATTGGCGGGCACATAATTGTGAAGCAGGCAGTAAGTATTACCATATTCAAAGAATCCTATTTTTGTTGCATCATATCTTCATTATTTGATTATTGTTTTTCTTGTAAGACGGATTGACAATCACTGAATATCTGGGCTGTGGCAGTGATATTCTGCAACTCATCTAAAAACTCAATAATCAAGAATTGGCATTATACATTGCATAGACTTAAGCTTAGAAAACTAAAACATAGTAATTATGAACCTAATGCTGAATTTTGACCCTTGTGATTTGGATTTAAAAATTGATGGCTCAGACAAACTCATTATAATACAACAACATTATAATACAATCACACATTTAGATTTGGGATACCAGTCTTAACACCAACAGACACTTCAACATACTTTAGTAACCTGCGTGCTAGGAATGTAGCATTGTCTACGTCAAACACATTTGCAGTTATAACGTCTAGGTTCATTTCATTTTGAAAGTTTATCAGATCACTAGCACTGATCGCCATAGCGTTCACAGGGAGACCACCAGCATTCACAAGCACCACACGTCTAAGTTTTAGATCTGAATGCACTTGCACTAACACTTTCCTCGCCCATTCTAAACAAAATATTCTACTTGTGTCGATAGCTAAAATAACAAAGTCTATACCGATTTTCCCGGTCAGTTCAGACTGTTTAACGACTTCTTCTAGATGAAACGACCGTAATACTATTAGTTTCCAGCGAAAATTGCCTTTGTTGTGAACTTCTGTAAGTGCTTCTGATATTTTTTCAATGATCTCAACGCTGGATGAGAGAACTATCACTGAAAACGTATTTTTACAACTTGTAGGCCCAACCCACGGCGCAACTACGACTTCTTCTTCGATCATGGACATTATCAGTACGGTCAAATTAGCAACTCAACAATTTACAAAAATTAAAATAAAACAGGAACCATAACAAGTTAGAATTTCGAAAAGAAACGTTTGTTTCAAGTTTTCAACGATTTGTTTTGAAAATTTGACGTTACTCTATGGTATGGTAACCATCGTAGGGTTACTATATTCATTACTGTCACAAAAAATCATATTTCAATAAAAAATTGAATCGATTAAAGTAATTTTAATTGTGATGTACAATTTCATTTTCTAATCTTTTAGTTTGCTCGTTTTAATCAAATTGCGGCTAATGTAAAAACAATTCGTTTATGGAAGTACCTTGTAAGCATTATATTGAAGGGAAATATTTTTTTTAGTTTTTAGGAGGATTTACTTGTCTCTGCAACATTACCGGTTCTTTAGACCACGGCACATCATTAATTTTCGCTCAATTTTCGATTTGGTGTTTTTCTAATGGCGGGACGTTCGACAGATTACTAAATGATGACGATGATGATCTGACTTTTGAACGGTCTCTTCTTGAAATAGTTTTTGTGGATGAGACATTACCATCTCCGAAAAGTAATTAATATTAGATGACTAATTGCGTGGACGGTGGAGAAATTCATTTTTTTTTGTCTGTTCTCCTGGACTGGAGCCCAATTAGGCTTTTCATTAAAGCTTTGTTTCATTAAAAGTTTTTACATAGTCTCACTTTTGTCTCACGCTTGCCGAGTTTAGGTCAGTGTTGTAGACGTTGTTTGTACTTGTCGTTATTGCATAGAATCAATCTTACATTGAACAAAGACATAAAATAAAACGCAAATAAAATTAAAAATAGGTATTTTAAAATTAAAAAACATTGCTATAAGTACATAATATAGATAACAAATACGTATTTAGATTCCTCCGACGCAAAATCCGGGTCCATTGGGTGGTTGTGCATGGACACCGCGACGGTTCATTCGACACGCGTGCTCTTCTAGACGGCAGTTTACTTCTTTCGAAATGTGTCTGTAGAAGTAAAAACGAGGTTGTTCGGCGCTCCATAGTTTTTCAGCTACAGCACTAGTACGAGGCCATACCCTGGAATCAATTAAATGTGCCTTATAAGCTTTGCAGTTAATTTAGCTATACTTATGTAGGTAGATACCTACTCTCTAAGCTTTTTAAGAGGGGGATGTGTAATGATCATTACCTATAATCAAACATTTGGTATTTTTTATACCACGGAGTTGTAAAAATAGGGTCACCAATCGTGCTAATTGATGACGTTCAAAAGTGCCTTGGAAAATTAAAGTTGGTCTTTTTGAGCTAAATGATTTGGCTTTGACTTCTGACTTTAATAAAACAGTCACGCTTTAAAGGAGTTCTTTAGAGTTAAACCAAACTTCAAGTTTCCCTGTTGCTTTTGAATCCAGCTGATTGTGAATCCAAGGTGACGTCAGTACCTGCTTATTAAATTTCTATCGTCCACTGCCTCTCCCCACATGCAAGCTTCGCCTCCCAAAATGTTGTTCAAGTTTAAGTCCTTGTAATGTCTCGGGATCATCTGACGGGGATCTACTGAGTAGAATTTGTCCCAGTCACCTCCGTTAGCCAGATAGTCCAAATACCACGATGATGAGTAGATCACTTTGTGATTGGCCTCCAGAACCTGAGAACATTAAAAATAATATTATTCGTGGGAACAGAACGAGGTTTTGATACACTGAACCATAAACGAATAAAGTTTAATGAGCCATTTTTTTTATTATTAACAAGTTTTTCTATAGGTATTATTGCGGACACCAACAGGAAGAAAGAAAAAAACAAACACAATAGAAGAGCTTTTCATTAACGTTTCCAACCTTAAACCAACGGTGCAATTTGAACCAAGTGCATGCAGATGTCGTTTACAATCGCAGAATGCTTATAAGTTCCTGTTGAGATAAATAATGTAGATCGATAGCCACTTTGATACTAAGAAATCATTTATTTTACAAATTCAAGATTACAAAGTCTAGTTAGTGTGTCGAAAGCAATTAAGAGGCGATCAAGCCAGAAAGTGAAAATTAAAAAACAAGATTTAGGGACGAATCAAATGATTCATGGAAACACAGTTGTGACTATCACAGTACATTTTAATATTAAACTTAATATTCTTATAAAACTAAACATTTGGTATATCAATATAAAATTTTAGTAACAATTTAGGTTCCTCCAATGCAAAATCCTGCACCATTTGGTGGTTGGGCGTAGACACCGCGTCTGTTCATGCGGCATGTGTGTTCTTCAAGACGATTAGCGATATCGTTGGTGATTTCGGTGCCTTTAGTATCCCTGTGGCGAGTGAATGCAGAGCCCCATAGTGCGTGTTCTTCAAGAAGATTAGCGATGCGTTTAGCATCCCTATAGAGAGGGAATACAGCGCTCCATAGTACTTCAGCTACAGCGCTAGCACGAGGCCATACCCTAAAATCAATGAAAACATAAATTCAAAATACTTTAGGACGTTGGAAGAAGTCTCAAAAGTCGATAGGGTTACGCATACTGATTTTATAAGTGAGCTTTGACTAAACATGCATTAACTGTTTGTAGCACAAGTGAAGGTGTGCGAGTAAAACGATAGCGAAACGTGAAGAACATAATTATGTCGTGAATGTCATGCGATACCATGGTAGAACAAAATGAGGGGCACTTACCTGGGAATAAAATTTGTGTCATCTACAGCTTCACCCCACATGCAAGCTTCTCCTCCCACAATATTGTCTAGATTCAAACTATCGTCTTTAATCAATCTCCGGGGATCCACTCTGTGAAACTTACTCCAGTCTTCGTCAGTGGTGAGTTGGTCTAAGTACCAGGATGCAGAGTAAACGACTTTGTAACCAGCTGACAGGACCTGGGCATGCAACAGGACTTAAAACTATTGTTTAGAGTTAACTGTCGGTATCCTGTTGCGATCATGCTTTTTAGTCAAATTGCTCTTCAGTGCTTGCTTTCGCACTTACAACGAATCGGTTGCGTTTCTTAAGATTGCTAGGGCATTTGTAACGTACACGGACTGTAAGAAACACTAGCTAAGTATAAAAAAAACAGCTAATGATAAGTTATAATTGACAATAATACATGGTTGAACAGCCGTCGTTCTGAAGGCTTTGTTCGCTCATCTTATGCTCTGTTAGGAAAAGAAACTTTAAATAATATTTTTTCTTGCATTACTTACACGGATCATACCCTCAGCTCCGACAGTTTTCCACACTTGCACGATTGCGTCGCTTGGTAGCGTTACACCTTCATCGAAAACTTCCTGTAACAATTTGTAGAGAATTATGACTCTTGTTTTGTGGAACGCGTAAAAAATTATGTTGATGACTTTATCAAAAACAGCATACCAGAAAAAGATACATAAGTACCAAGATGCAATTTGTAAAAGATGATATGGCTATTTACTGTCCATTTTAATATCATGATTACATTATTGTGTAATTTCGTTGGGGGGAACGTTATTATATTATTCATATTCATTTCCTGTCAATACCAATGAATTAAAAATCAGCTTCTACAGAATGGCGAAGTAAACTCTCGAGATGACTGCTGAAAGAATAAAGCAAAAAACGCCCCATAAAGATTAAGCTGACTCTAAGAAGATTGGAATTCGGCCAAGATGATGAATGATGGAAGGCGAAAATTCAAGAAATAAGCTTGGTTAAAATGTTTGTGGTATCTAACACACCTGCCAGACCATAGGCTTCGATTTCTGACCCAACAGCGGAAGAACATTGGTCATGAAGTACGCGTGCAGGTCGCTGGGGTGACTCATATTGTGTTGGTTCATGAATTCTAGAAGCTCCGGGTTTGATAACCTGGAAATTATGTTATTTTTAAGGAATGAAGATACTATTTTAGTAACCATTTTTTTGCGTATTTATTTCATAAGTTTTGCGGAATGATCCGCAGCATCGGGAAAACTTCCCGATTTTAGAATCTAATATTATTTGCATGCCCATGAGATGGAGTACTATATCTTAATAAAACATATATGTACCAATTACCCATGTTTGCAAAAATAAATGATTTGATTTTGATTTGATTGAGTGAAAAACCCACAGTTTCAGTGGAGGGTTTATGTTTTGTTTTTTTTTTATTATCTTTGTTCAAGTATTTCGATGACACCTGATACAAAGTGGTTACCACCACTATATTTACATATATACTACCTACACACAACCCGTGTGGATCTTTGTTCACAATAAATAAGCTCTATCACTACGAAATTTAAACGATCATAAATAAGAACACAATAAAGTATGCAAACTCACCAGCAATCCATAGCGACTTCGTCGCCTCCAAGATGGAAATATTTATCAGGGAATCGCTCCTGCACTTCTCGGAACAAGTCGCCTATCAGTTTGTATGTAACGTTGTTTGTCGGGTCCATTGGGCCTAAGCCTACAATTTTGTCGTACTGATAGCATTTTGTTAGGATCGCTGGGTATGCGACCCCCCAAGATCTTGTGTGACCTGTCATAAAATAAGGTGAAGTATATAAAAAAAAACTGAATACTGCATTCATTAAAAATCTATACACGTATAGAAGCACGAGTTATTCGTATCTAATTCGTTAATTATATTTGGTGTGTGCAATCATTTACATGCAGGTATGTACTTGCTTACTTAGCAACAAATAAAAACATACCGCAATATTATGTACATTATAATAAGAGGCACTTCAAAAATGCAATATTGATTGATTTTATAGTCCAATATCGACTTGACACATTCTGCACGATAAAATCAAGGCTCGGCAAATAAGTGGCAATGTAATCACATCATACTTTCCTTGTATCGGTTAATGTATTGTTTAACTAAGGTCAACTTGAGAGGACATTATCCGTTATCTCAAGTGTTTATCGATTAGAGTGCTGTTACTTAGGTACTATTGTAACAACTAGAACGGAATTTTTTTTGCACTTGATGCTTTGAATCTAGATATTGTATCTGTTTAAAGGCGAGCAGGGCTGAGGACACAGAAGTCAGGGCACTAATACCTGACTTTAATATTCCCACTGCAGAAAAAAGACACCTCATACATAGAAGGAATGAATTTCTCAGTGTGATGTGGTACAAATGCAACATTTTGTACTTTTGTTAGCTTGACTTTCTTCACCGAATATGATTTGCGTACATTTAGTATTATAATAACCAAAGAAACATAACAGATTAACACTAGGATCCTGGAACGTTAGTCAACACAAAAATTAACAAAATATGTAAACTACTGTGATTGGCAGACTGAATTAAATAACTTGAAACCCCAAACCGATCACTCGACACGACTTTAATTTCTAGCCGTTGTTGATTTTAGTTCCAGAAACCCGGTATTAAAATGTAAGTACAATGTAAACCTACAATGCAAAAATGACCAAAAGGAAAGTATTATTCTAAGGATTGGTAATTCTTCATTGCATTTTTGACATACTTGAACTTGTACAAAAGTATTTCTAGATACCTGGTACATCAAATTCTGGGAGCACTCTTATTCCCCTGTCTCTCGCATAAGTGACAATCTGGTGAATGTTCGTCTTTGTGTAGATCATTGAAGGATCGTATGCGCCTTGTTCACTGTAAACAGTTTAGTCATTATTAACTATTTAAAAGTGAATTATTATTGCAATTGATTTAATTGTAAAAACGAAAAGTCAGTCATTTATTTACTCGCGGACTAAACACGAAATCTCGGAAACTATTTGACCTATGAAACTAAAGCTAAAATTTGGCAGGAAGGTAGTTTATAGGTAGGAGACGCGAGCTAAAAACGGACATATTCCATCAAGCTCACAACCGCTTGACCACCAGATAAATGAGCTATAATCGGCATTCAAATAAACTGAATATGAAAAAAGTCCTACTTTTACACAAGCTATTAAAAGTAAAAAAAAAAAACAAAGGTAGTCGTAACACCTTAGCTGCGGGAATTTCTCGCTCTGATAAGGAAAGCTCTGGTCATCAACGATATGCCAGTGTAGAACGTTCATCTTGTTCATTTCCATGGCATCTAATGTTCTGAGTATGTTGGCCACAGTGATGTAATGTCTCGATGTATCGATCAGAAGTCCACGATATGTGTATCTTGGGAAGTCGACGATTTGCGTCGTGTTGATGAGCACGTCCTGCAATCAGCGAATACAGTTATCAGTCCCAGCTTCCATGTTTTTTTTTTTACATACAAGCTGTTAAGCAGGTCTTTTTATGCAAGTATCTTCGGCCATTTCTCGAGATGTTAAATCAATAATCGCTGAGAACCACCTCGATTCGTAATCGAACCAGTAGTTTCTGAAGCTACAATGCCGATGCTAGATTGACACACAGTTACACAAAACAACATTGCTGCCAAACTTATAATACTTTGAGAAAATTTTGTTTCAGTAAACATTACAATGAGTTTTCACCCTTACGATTTTGGCAGTAAGGTTGAAAAGTGGTCCTCGGTTGTACTTACTTCGGATAAATAGCGAACACCCCTACAGATATGATAGTGGATAATAGTACCTAAGAAGTATTAAGGTGTTATGTTAAAGATAATATCTTACTTTATATCCATTAGAGAAATAGAACAATTGCACGAAAGTCTCCATACCCCTCAGAATGCCCCATATCGAGTCGCTGTTGAGTGTCGATATCGAGGAAACGCTGAGACTGTCTGAAAAATAATATAACCATTATTCTGTACCTATCGATAGGATCTTAACCAAGATGTACCGAGGTTTATAATTTAATAGCGATGCGCTCCGGCTTCGCACGGGTACAATGTAGATACTAGATACCTTCAATTAGAAACCTTCCTCTTAAATTATCTATTAATAAAAACCGCATTAAAATTCGTTCCGAAGTTTAAAAAAGATATAAGCGTAAAGACGGGGCGGGGAGGGACTTTTTTAAATAAAGATATTGCTTATTATTACATAATATAATTAAGAAAGCAGTATAAATACAATTTAGAGATGACAATGACCATATTTTTTTTCGTTTGTATCTTTAATGGCGTTCTCGTAAAAAATAATGGAATAATAGTTTAAATACAGAACATTTTATTACTGTTTCGTTTTGCTATAAACGCGTGCGTTTCATAAATCATCGCCAAATTCGTTTTCTCAGTAACTCTTAGATATCGCGATTTATTCTCAGGCAAGTTCAATGTTATTGTTTGGTAAATTTCAAAGGAGTCTTTATTCAATGTTAGAAGCACAAACAAATTATTTTGCCCGTGAGCTAAGTGATTAATAAACAAAGTGATTGTGATTAATAATTAACTATACGATGAGATTGTTTTTATTCAAGCCTCAAAAGATTAGGTACATCATGATCGCTGTTGCCGCGCTCTACCACAGGTTACTGAACCCAATATTTGGAAATGTTATTCTGAGTTGTTTATACATTTTTGTGCTATTTAGTTTTTTTGTTTATAAAAAAGTATCGTTTTTATTTATTTTTATTTGCTACCGATTTTTTTCAAAATCGATCGGTCTTTCCACGCAAGAATTTCGAATGAATGCATCTATAGAAAACTAAAAAGATAAACAAAGAACTAAAAAGTTTAAAATATTTGACCAGGCTTAATGAACCACCCTGTTTTTTATAAGATCGTTAACAACGGACAAGATCACAAGATGACATGATTCCCAAAACATTGAACATTGAACAAACAAAGACTAAATGAATGGTATTCGACCTACATTTCTCATCCATATCCAAGTGTGGGTAGGCCTCGCATGGTCTGCTCAGGTCTATTTGCAGTTCCTCTAGGTTACCCTTGAAGTCGGGGTCGGTAATCATAGACCGAAGCTCGACGTGCTTGAACACTTTCTTCGAATGCCGCCATGCTATGTGGTGAGTGTTCCTTAAAACGGCAGTGTAACGGTCTATAGCAGTCTTTAAAATGTCGCATGTTTTTCCTTTTTCCTGTTGAAAACCAAAATGTTTACATTAGAAAAAAAATATTTAGTATTTTTTATTAGCCGAGGGCGAGGCTCAGAAAGTGGTGGCGTCGGTGGCGATATGAACTGGTTGCGTACCACGGGAGCTGTTTGGGGAGACGCGGGTAAAAAGATCCTGGAAATACTTACTTCGGGGAGCACTGCCGACCTGATATTTTAATATCACAGTCGCCTATAAACATCTAACATGTCTTATGTGCCTGTAAGAATACAGCCGGCTCCCATTCCTTAAAACAAAACGCTGCTTGGCAGCCGAGACAGGGTAAAATACGTAGGTATGCTGATCCAATGGCTAATAGTAGGTATGTTCCTACTTGACAAAAACCAAGGCTAATTTATTAGGAAAATTATTTAATCGAACATAGTTTGACCTATTTAAAAGAATGTATTTCAATGTGTTTTCCTGATTATTATACAAATTGCATTATTTTCCTTAAAAAAAAATCTATGTTTATTCGACTCATAATAAGCGTATTTACCTTACCGATCTATGCTTTAAAAATACACTCGAGTCAATTTTCCTCATTTGAGTCGGCGCAAAGCCTGGATCAAGCAATAATAAAAAGTATTTTAAAGCTTTGTTCGTGTAAGCATGTAGCTTTAAAATATAGAATGTTTCTTTTTTCAGTAAAAATTGCTTGTAAAAGTTGCTCATATCAATATTTAGAGCAGTTCCTTTCCTCCCAGGGGCAGGGCCCATACAAACCTCCCACCGTGTATAATTATTTATTTGTTAATAATTAATTTTTATTTATCAGTGTTTGTTACCCAGTTTATGTATTTTTGCAAAAGCTTGGAGGCATACCCTAACCACACCCTAACTAAAGATTCAAAACCAACTACATAATAATATACATAATATTATATTAACTATAATATTATACCATTTACGATCCGCATAACAATTGTTGAAAATGTGTTGGCTTACATACATATTTGTATACTGGATGACGCTCAGTGTGACCGTATTCGAGTGGTGTTGTGTTTATATAACGAATAGATCGCAACCAAATTTGAAACACAAAGCAAAGAAGTTTAAGTTTCTCAGCAGCATACGGACACGCTACGCAAGTAACTGCTGCACCGACTTTAAGAACTGTTGGGACTGATGGACAGATGACATGATTGACAGATGCGTGTCGGCCCTTTGATGTCTAAAAAGTTATACCTAATGGATTTCAACCTTTTTGATGAGAGCATGCATGACATTTGAGTAAGTTAGGAATACATAAACCATCCATAAATGGTAATAATCTAAGAGTGTCCGATAAATGCAACTCTAATTTTAAACTGTCAAAAAGCTTTTGTTTTCATTAATTAGGTAAAATAAGCCAATAAAAAAGGACGATATCGTAATAAAATAACAGCAGAAGCGAGTTGCCTGTTCTACCTTAAGTTTTAATGATAAAGTAACATTGACTAGAGATATGTATTTACACAATACTAGCTTTAGCCCGTGACTTCGTTTGCGTAGATTTCAGGATTAAGCAAAAGTTCGAAATTAGTTCACGCGGACACAAAAATGGGTTTAAAATTATCCATTGTGTTATGCTAAATCAATAATGTGTGCCAAATTGTAGCTAATTTCGTATAGCCGTTTAAGCGTGAAGGAGAAACAAACATTTATACATCGTCACAAACTTTCGCGTTTAAAATAGTAGTGGGAAGTAAAATGTAGGATATCCTAGTTAAATAGGGAAACCTATTATTAGCCATACTACTGTAATGTACTATTCTAATATTTAGCATGTTTCGCCGTTGGTTAGTTAAAAACAAAACTGGTGTTTACTAGGTACCTATTATATACTAGAGCATCTAATAAAACTATTTATAACCAAAACTTGACTTCGTCTCAAAAATTCATTCTGAGGCGTAATTGTGCTACCTGAGTAGCAGCTGAAAACATGAATCCGCGCAAGTACTAATGTGACTAAAATAATTATGTACTTTATAAAGTTTATCTTGCATATCACTGGCACCGGTGAAGGAAAACCTGGACTTGTAATTAAAATAAGTCTAAAATAGCCAAACCCCCTTGAGCAAGCATGGTGATCCATGTTCATGCCTTCTCTGTTTGAGAAGAGGCCTTTACCCTGCAGTGGGACAATAATAGGCTGATATTCTATTTTTCATGCAAGTTTTAAAAAATTTGTTGCTCTTGTTCTGGTGCAACTTTCGTGTGCCAACCTCTCTAATTAGCTCGCTATAATTAGAGGGTAAATCAAGTACCTAGGTAGGGTCAATCTTAAGGATACAAGATAAAATATAAACTGAAAGTAGGTACTTAAAAAATTAAGGAAGATCGTGAAATCCTTAAAAGCTATGATGAATCAACACTCTTTAACCCCTAGGTAATGATTCATAGTTTGTTAATTAAGTCAATTACAAAAACTTGCTAGTATACCTTAACAAATAGTACCTACCTACCTACTGACCGTGTAACTATTAACAACGACAGCTTTTTTGTCAAACGTGCGTTTTTACCGAGGTCCGCTTGGTAGGTACCTAAACCATTACATATTTGACATCTTTATAAATAACTCAGAAACTAAGAAATACTTACACTAACTTCAATTTCATTTGGATATCATGATTTCATTGAACCTTTGTGTAGGTACCTACGAAAAGTCCAATGAACTTCAACTAGGGTGCGATAAAAAAATCAATACTTTTAACAACAGAAAAAGGTCAGTTCGTATTCTTTCTTTTCAGTATTCGTTTGCTAGACTTTTAAATATGTATTTTACATTTAAAGGCCTGGCCATGCAATTTTAGCCATAAAAGGTTATTTTTTACTTACCGTAAACTTAAAAACAGAGGGTGATAATTTAAAATAAGTCTGTTCCTTTGTTTGCTGTTGAGGTTTTGGCCACACTTCCCCTTTTGTTGGTGGGAATGCCGGTCCAGGATTAACAATGCTCAAACTGGCACCAAAAAATACGCAATGTGCGTTAAAAAATATTAAGAGCCACAACATTTTCGCGGCAAATTATGTAATCCGTTCGTCGTACGTCCCGATCAACGGTCCGGAGTGAACTGTTATTATAGCGAGCAGTAAGTAGGTATTTGTTACTATTTGTCATTATACATAATATGGCCATAGATTGATAAGAAAATAACAAATCAAATAAATGTTTATATTGTCGCACGAGTTAGTATAACAGAAGTAAACAATAATATGAAAATAAAGCGGATTGGAGTGGAATTGCTTATAACAAGGTTCATCAGGGTTTATACGATTTATCTATAGGTCCTTGAACTGTCATCATTTATATCAAAGAGAGACTGTAAAAGTGTTAGGACTGAATTGAGCGAAATCTTAAGCGTAAGGTATAATGTACCTAATATATAAATCAATGAATTCGTAACAATTAATGAAATGTTCGAAAATTAGGCTTTTTACTACGAAATTCAGTGGCAACAGGCAAGCCGTATACAGTTAAATATTTCTATTGAATGAAAAGTATATGTTTGATGATAATACATTGAAAAAAGTGTTAAAGTTTTCTATAAAGTATTTATTTTTACACCAACCGCGACTGGGAGTGTTGTAATTTTTTCGGTTAAAACCGGTTTTATAATTCAACAAAGTCGTATGCATTTTCACTAACGCGTCTGTGTTGCTATGGAAGAAAACTTTACTTGATTGATATGTTTATGTCTTGACGTTGACGATGAAGTGACAGTATTATCGTTAACGTCTGTCATAGATGAAAACGTCTGTGACTCTGTGTGATTGTTGTCAAGCAATAAAAAAGCGTGTATTTATTTTGTATTAAATAATGTGAAATCAAACTAAACCGCAACTATAAAATACGTAAAATGAGGCGTCGAGACGAAAAGTTTCCTGACAATGGCTTCGAAGCTTGGGGTGGATATATGCAAGCTAAAATTGCAAAATTAGAAGAGCAATTTTGTGTAAACGCCGATAAAGAAGACACCCTATCCGATATATTCAATGGGGTGAGTATTTATGTAAATGGATTTACGATACCCTCTGCAGATGAATTAAAAGTTCTTATGAGAAAGCATGGAGGAATCTATCACACATATCAAAGAGGTAACGATTTCATAATAGCCTCCAATTTACCTGATACTAAAGTTAAAAATATGTCTCTTGTAAGGGTTGTGAAACCTGAATGGATAACTGATAGCATAGCGTCTAATCGCTTATTAGACTACAGAGACTACCTGCTCTATACTCACTCAAGAACTCAAAAACAGCTTAATTTTAAGGTTATTAAAAATAATGATTCTTCAGATACTAAAATCAAATTTTCTAATAACGAAAATGAGACTTATTTATTCAAAAATGACATTAAAGGAGAACAGATTAAATCAGAAGCAGAATGTAAGAACAGAATAGAAAGAAATCCATTTTCTAATGACACAGGAGCATCTACCTCCAACACCACATCTGAAGTAACAAATAATAATAATTTAGTTATGTTGGATTCCAAATCATCAAAACAAAATATGAGTTCTGTAACTAAAACTGCTGCAGATCCAAACTTCATAGCAGAATTTTATAATAATTCAAGACTACATCATATTTCTCAGTTAGGAGCATGTTTCAAACAGCATGTAAATGACTTAAGAGAAAATAGTAACTTCATATTTCCGGCTCGAGCAGAGCTAAAAAAATCTATTTTAACTATGAATGGGCTCAGTAATTTATCCCAGTTGAAATTTGAGAAAAATAAGGTGATTATGCACATTGACATGGATTGCTTTTTTGTATCAGTTGGTTTACGTAATAGACCTGATCTTCGGGGTAAACCTATAGCTGTTACTCACTCTAAAGGTGGACAGGGTAGGCCAAAGAGAGCTGGTGTTGACAGGAATACAGAATTTGGCCTGTACAAACAGAAGCAAGCCAAGAAATTTGGAAAAGCAACTGGAAAACCAGAAGATGAATTTGTATTTGAAACCAGAGTTGACAATATTGCTGATGAGGATGAAAAGTATGGTTCCATGAGTGAAATAGCCTCATGTTCATATGAAGCCCGAGCAAAAGGTGTAGGTAATGGTATGTTCATGGGTGCAGCTTTGAGACTATGTCCAGATTTACAAACAATACCCTATGACTTTGAGGGCTATAAAGAAGTTGCATACACTTTATACAATACTATAGCACAATATACTTTAGATATCGAGGCTGTATCATGCGATGAGATGTATGTAGATTGTACTGAACTATTGGCAGATATGAATATAAGTGTTCAAAGTTTTGCAACAAAGCTGAGAGAGGAGATTAAACAGAAAACTGGGTGTCCATGTTCTACTGGATTTGGGGGCAACCGATTACAAGCCCGATTGGCCACAAAGCGGGCCAAACCAGATGGGCAGTTTTTCCTCACTGAAGACCTTATTGAAGACTTTATCTATGAAATAAAACTAAGAGATTTACCTGGTGTAGGCAGGCAGACTGCCCAAAAGTTGGAATCACTAGGTCATGTCACCTGTGGTTCTCTACAAAGCTTAACATTAGCCACCTTAAAAAGTCAGTTAGGAAATAAGAGTGGCGCTCAACTATTTGATCAATGTCGTGGTCGTGATCCGAACCCTCTTACTTTTCACACTGTTAGGAAATCTGTTTCAGCTGAAGTGAACTATGGAATAAGATTCGAAAACAACAATCAGTGTTTAGAGTTTTTGAAACAACTGTCAGCAGAGGTTCACTCAAGAATGCAGCAGTTCAAAGTATTAGGTAAATGTATAACTTTAAAACTTATGGTAAGAGATGAAGAGGCTCCTGTAGAGACAGCAAAATTCATGGGTCATGGGTTTTGCAATGTCATCAATAAATCAACTTCATTGAATAATGCTACAAATGATATTGAAGTTATAACAAAAGAAGTCATTGCAATTTGCAAGAAGCAAAATATAGATCCTAAAGAAATGAGAGGCATTGGCATTCAGATAACGAAATTAGAACCAGTTAATAGTAAACCCTCAAAAGGAGCAATCAATAAGTTTTTATCAAGCAACAAAGCCGTTAAACAGGAGTCAAGGCCCGTCACTGATATGTCTCATTTTAAATCTGAAAGAGTTACTATAAAAAATGAACCCAAAGTTTTAGATGTACCTGAGAAGAAACCCTGTACTACTAGTAAATCAAAAGTTCCATCACATAGAAGTAAATCCCCCATCATTGCTATGAAATCTCCAACAGGAAAAAGAAGAGGTAGGCCACCAAAAAGAATTCCACAGCCCTCTTCAAAAAAGGTAATAAGTAAATTTCTTCAGGGAGATAATGTAACAAGGGACTTGCCCTATAAGGACCCAATGATAAAAGAAGTTCATAAAGAAGTACCACCTGAAACAGAAGAGCTCACAGGGTTGTTGGGCCTTCCTTGGGTCAGAGTAAGGGAGCTGTTAAGGGCATGGCTAGAAAGTGGACAGGCCCCACTCCAGTGCGACATTGATATGATTGTAGCATACTTACAAGACATGGTAGTAAATAAGAACATAGAAAACCTATTTGTTTTAATGAATTTCCTAAGAAGGATGACCAGGGAAATCGGAAGTAGGGACTGGTTGAGAGTTTATGATAGTATAACTGATCAAGTACAAAATGCTATGATAGCTGTTTATGGAAAAAGGTTGTTTATCTCTAATTAAAGTGAAATATGTATGTAATAATAATGCTGTGATATTAATAAATAAAATAAAACTAAGATTTTCATACAATTAATCCATTTATTTTTTCATTTTGATACTATTTCCTAGATCTATAAAAGGAAAAATAAAAATGTCGCTACTAATATTTATGTCAATAATTACTACAATGTAATTTTGTGTCGAACGAAATTATCACGATGTTTTAACCAAGATCCAGTGCTATAAAAACTCACGCAATTGTTAAAACCAGAACTAGTATTAAAAATTTGGCAGCTGCAGAATCAAAACATTACAAAATTAAATTTTCTATTTTGGCACTAACAGTACCAGAAGACTAAAAACCAAAAGTAATCGATGTTTACGTTTTCACATAAGCTCCTATTAACTTTAGGATTATACCTAAAAGACACAGTAGGTATACTTCATAATTCGAAATGGCAGTTAGTATCACTTAATGTTAATAAGCACTTTTACAACACCTAGTAATAGTTGAAAGGCAGATGCTGCGTACGACCAGTATGCAAAAATTATGTCACATTGTATAAGGAGTTTATAATCTCAGATTTTGTAATCTAAAATATACTATCACAGTTGCTTATTGCAAATAAAAAAAAAGAAGGTACCATAATCTTGACTTGTAAAAAGACCATGTATAATATTCACTCGATAATTTTGTAAGTAATAGAAATAATATAAACCATGATTCGAAGTTCACAGAATGTCAGTTGGTGATCGTGCTATTTAAAAAAATAGAATTCTGCAAGTAAATAAAAATAGTTACATCAAGCTCAAAGCTTGCGATAATAATTCTTAAAACTAAATGCTTTGTGACAACCTTTGACATTACTATTATAATACTTTGCGATATTACTCCTAAAATAATCCATGTAAGGAAATAATACGTTATTATTTTGTTTGTTTCGTACCATTTAGTGGAAATTGCTTGCATATCTAATTATTCAGAGCATAACTCGATGTTTTCAGGGGACGAAATCCTCTTTTGCCAAAATCGAAAACAAATTTTAAACAAATTATATTGAATAAGAGATTATATTTTTGAAATCAGCTCATCAATTTCTTATTAAAATTATCATATTATTGCAAATTGAAATTTTCCTTTTTTTTCGTGATGTAAGTGCCATAGCTACAATTATATTACAAATTTATGTAACTCGGATAATGCAAGGATTCTAACGATCAACATCTGTACAGTTGTTTAGAAGTAATGTCGGAATAAAGAAATCACACACATGTACATTTGACCCTGAAAACCTAACACTCTTTTTAAGGACAGTCATGTGAAAAAACAAAAACAATTTCTTACAAAACATAAGTATTAACTAAACTCATACCATGTACAGTAGGTACATAAATGTTAGTAAGAAGAACAGTAGCACGATACCTGTATAGGTGCATATCAGGAAATGGCATTTATAGGCAAAAAGTTTACATAATGCATGTCAGTTGCACCTCTTGTTTGAAATGCATATTATATAATGTTAGCGAAAAAAATATGTACTTATTGTATGTTTATACAATAATATGTGTCTTGAGACTGGCCATTCCTCAGTCTTGGTTCCTCGAGGGAGGATTACGTGTTAATATAAGTCTGTAATAGGTATGTGTTACGAAATGCAGCCGACACGAATCGTCATTGTCTCACGCGGTCGAGTTGACGGAGATCGAGTGCTTCAGCTTGGAGTCTATGATGATCTCGTCGCCTGATCTGATGTTGTAGGAGTACAGCTGCTTTGTTGGATACTTCATCTCCTCGGGACCCTGAAAAGGCTTAAGAAATAATGTAAACTGTTAATTGTAAAAGTAAAAAAAAAAGCTTAGAATGTTAGTGTAGCTGTCAAATTGATAGATTGACCTCCGGTTTCTGGAATGAAAAATTAATCTGAAGAAAAATGTCAAGCGTGTGTAAGCTACTGTGATTGAATTACGAAATTATCAACAACCAATGTTACAGAATAAATTCTCTCGAAAAACCGGAGGTTTACCTGTAATACAAAAACTCATAGCATGCTTGATGGTGGGGTTATTTCAGATCTTTGTAAGTAGTTTTAAATCAATTGGCCTACCTAGTTATAATTTTTTAAAAGCATCGCATTAAAACCATTCCCTTGTCATGCATTTAAATATTAAAATAATAATTAGCGGTACGTATATTTACCTGACTATCACGAAGCTCTTGATCAACGTAGAAAAGCCTCATTTTAGACGCGGGGAAGCCAGCCATCCGCTCTAGTCTCGATTTCAGGTCCGATACAGTTCTATGGAACAATACAGATACTTTGAGTTAAAAATATGAACAAGATTCACTGTGGTTACTTGCATTATTGACTATATAGGGGATGAAGGACGTGTAAAGTCCTTTGTAAAGAATAAGGTTATGAAATAAATACTTAAATGCTTAACCCTTTGACTGCGGACGAACATTTGCTGCGCCAAACGCCAGTGCGGCTAGCTACCAATGTTCGCGTGTTCGCCATAGAAAAACACACACGTTTGTGTGTGCGCCGCACTTGCGTTTTTTAGTCAAAACACAACGTGTGTGTTTTCCCGCAGTCAACGAGTTAAAAATAAGAAAAAAAATACCTGTAAACATCGACGGTGCGCACTTCACTGTTGTCTCCGCACGTGAAGGTGATCTGCACGCGCTTCTCGGGTCGCAGGTCCACTGATACTAGAGGGTCGAGCTTGCCATGGACGCCCACTAACTCCCAGTATCTGGAAAAGTATTTTGCCAAACATGTAAAACCTCGATGTAATTCCGGCCTTACTGCAGAGCAAAGGTCTCTTCTTATAAATGAGAATAAACAAGCACTAACCACTACGCTTGCTTCAGGCGGTTTGTCGTGTTCAAAAACGAAAAAAAAAACAACGAAGCTGTGCAATTGTCGTAATTTTTTGGGGTTAGCTATGATCCCCATTAACACAGTGGGTAATCACTGTCACAAAATTTAGGAAAATTTGAAACTTTTTTGTCAAAGTGGGACTAGGATCAGCCTGCAATTGTTCCTAAATGTTAGTAGAATTGACCATCAGGCACAATAAAAAAAAAAAAAATGTAGGTTCCTGATTAGACTTAACTATTCTAAGTTAAACAGGTAGGAAAACTTGCCTGGCGTAAATATTCACTTAGACATTGCAAAAAAGTCATGATTATTTGTAGGCTCGCTATAAATGGTTAGAAAACATTGCAAATGTGATATTCACCTGCTAAAGGCAGCGATTAAACCGTCGTTATAGTGCAACAAGGTACAAATTGAGTGAGATTTTATGATCATGCATACTCCTACGTACTCATTTGCATGCAAATTTAGTCAATTAGGTCGGCTATGTTGGCACAGAGACCTCACCTACGTCTTGCTCCTTACTGATTAGGCCTTCGGTGCGACCATTGCAATTTAGAAGGACAATAGGTACAATTTGCTGTATGATATTATTAATTGGTGCGTAAGTAGGTAATCTAGTTTCCCAGATGTCGGCATATGAAAACTTTGAATTTCTGGGTAGATACAGGTTCAAATAATCATGGCACTGTTTTTTTTACAGATGACGAAAGTTTACAAAACACTTGTTTTATATTGACTAATACAGAGTCTGTATACAGTACTGACACAGAAAATTACTAAATGTTGTTTGTTGTAGGCAGCATTAGCTTTTCAGTTTTATTTTAACCAAGAAAATACCTCGAGGAAACATTACCTAGGTACCTATTATCTTTATTGGTGATTAGCCATGGGTTCTTATTCTAATTTATTTTAGGCCGGCGGCGCGGGCGCACCGCTTCTTATTCTTCTACCTATCTCTCTCTATCTATCTTTATAAGCCATTATCTCGAGTATTTACTCATGTAGTGACATCTATCGCACCACATGAGAACTACACCGGACTTTTGCTACATATCACTGGGAGGATCCTCGCTTTACAATGGAGGATGATGAACTTATACCCTGTTCCTCATAACTCTCAACTATCTTTCCACCCCGAAGAAACCATCCCTTCATCTTTTCTTCGGTAATTTAAATTTCTGTTCTGTTTGAGGCTACTACCAACTTAAAACAATTCTCACCTATCAGGCCGGTCGGACTCCGGTTTCTCCATGTAATACCGAATGAATGCTCTTTCCGCAGCATCCCTTTCTTCAATAGGCACAGCTCCGCCGCCGTTCAGAGTCCTGACGTGAGGCAGTCTCGCCACCAGCAGTAACCGTCGCTCGTGCTCCGTTGACTCGACTCTCTCCCATAGTGGCCAGCCCTGGAAAATACGAAGGACATAAAGAGTTATACGCATATTTTTATTTAACAATATAACATAACATCACGCCTGTAATCCCCGAAGGGTTAGGCAGAAAGTTGTAGATAGCTACCCCCACATTTAGCCAGTTATGTTTAATAGGAAGCGAGGCAAGCCTATTAAATTGCCATCAACTGGTCAAAAATTCAGACTCCGAGGCAGCTACAGAGATATTCCAGGTGGAAAAACTGACCGAAGTGGGAATCGAATCCAAGACCTCATGCTGAGCAGTAGCGCTTTGTGAATTTTAGTCCAACGAAGCAGTCAAATAGTCAAGTATTATTTAAACAACTAGAAAATGCTGGCTCAGCTACATAAAGACTTCACATAACCAACAAAATATGGGTGTACCTTTTACACAGTTCACCTCTTTGGAAAATACAGACGCATAAATAAAACATTTATGTTAGCCTAAAACAACCTTGGCTGGAACTCTGGGGACCTCCAGACTTCAGACGAATTAAAGTCAATGTCGTGTGTTGAGTTGAGTTTTATTGGTTCCTTCGAATAAAGGTTCTAAACATGTTTTACTTGATATTATTAATAAACGTGACGTCACGCCGTAAATGTATGTGACGGTTCAAGCAGAGGTGTTCCTATTATTTATTTATTTATTTTTTTTATACTAAGAGGCAAGTGTACAGTCTACACACTAGGCTGCTAGCGCGCAATTCCTTATAGATGCAGGAAAACGCAACATCACTCCATCACTAAAACGGAACTAAAATTCCCACCGCTCATTGGGAAACAACGAAGCATTAGACTCTGAAAAAAAAATTGGTATCCGTATCCAGCCGTACCTTTGACAAGAATTATTGATCAAAACATTGCTTTACCTGCCAATTAAAAACGTTGTAAATGATAACATCCGTGTTTTTAGCAATTTTTATCAGATTTTGATAGTCAGGACATAGCTATATCTATACCTCGCCAATAGAAACTATGTAAGTACTTACTTACATACCTTGATAAAAAATATAAGGAAAATGATACTGTTATTTACAATTTATTTCCACGTTATTATTACCAAGAACCGCGGCCGGTTTAAACGCTATCAACTTGTCAAAAAAATACTGTAACCCAACAAAAAAATAAAATAGAAAATAATTACAAAAAGATCTGCCCCGGGTGAGGATCGAACTCACGACCTTAAGATTATGAGACTTACGCGCTGCCTACTGCGCCACCGAGGCCGGTGGTAATAACGTCAAATTAGTCGTTCAGTTGGTACGCAATAATATTTTTTATCTTTTCCGCGTGTACTTATCGCTTACATGGTTTTTAGATAGGAGTGTGTTGAATGTGTGAAGTTACTATAATGCAAAGATAAATGGTGCAAATTAGCGGGAATTAACAAAATTAACGATAAAAATAAAGTGTAGGTTACCTACATACATACTTTATTTTTGTTTTTTCAATAAATCATGAATATTATTGATTATAGATAGATATATTAAAATTTACTTAATTAATTCGAAAATATAACACAAGCAAGATTACTAAGTTTGCTCCTAATAAAAACAATCCCGAAGTCACGACTCGTACATAACTAGGTAGGTAAGTGCCTACTAAAGGATCATCGAATGAAACAAAAAGTCGTAGATTTAAATTGAATTGCTTTTTGTTCATCTCAAGGTTCTGCGAGGATCGGGTTTCCTTGTAAGGCGCACGAATCGATGCGAAGACGTTAGTTCCTAGTCAGACAGTAGGTCCTACCTGACTACCTACCTACTTATAATCGATTTATGTGTACGATGTACGTTTCCCATTGCTTGCTTATGGCGTTCTGTTAGATCGAAGTTTTTTTTTAACTTTACCGCTTTATGTCCTGTCTACAGAATAATGTTTGCAAAACGAAAGAATTATATAATAATCTCTACTTCTTAATATAAAACAAAGTCGCTTCCCGCGGTCTATAGGCTTAGATCTTTTAAACTGCGCAACTGATTATAATGCGGTTTTCATCAATAGATAGAGTGATTAAAGAGGAAGGTTTATGTATCTACATTGCACCCGTGTGAAGCCGGGGCGGGTCGCTAATTTAATTATTATACCTAATAGTCAATCAAATTTATCTTAACTTTTAATTATAAATATAAAATCAATTATACCTAAATATTTTAACAACTATTGTTTAAACGTTATGTTTTCTGACTATGACAATCGTAGCTTTGTTTACATCTTGTAGTCTGCTCACAACCTACCTACAAGTCAACCCACGCCTCTCATACATAACATACTATTTAGAAAATTGAGGTTGCATCTATACGAAAGTGGCACTCTGGCAAGCAAATCTATGCGCAAACTAAATAACTCCAAACCTCAAAATTAGTCACTATTCCGCTAATAATAAAAGCTAAAAAGCTAAAATGTCTAACAGCTTATAAACACAGTTCATATTCAGATTCCAAACAAATATAGATCTAACAGGTAAAGTCTTTGAGTTTAGTTTCTAACATTTTAGCGTTCCTTTGTTCTCCCCTTTATGAGAGATCTTTGAGCGTGCGTTCAACCTTGCTAGCCTGTTTTGCCTAAAAACGGAAGGCGGAATAACCTTTGCATACAATATGAGTCCCTCGGAATTTACTATTGCCGCATGCTTACACCCTTTTTGACGTGAGGTTACATATTTGATACGAAAAAGCTGCTTCGTTCAAACGTTACGTGTTAAATTATCCGATAAAATATAGGTCCCTACCGCACCTACATGATTTAATTATTCTCTCTAATGGTAAATGGTTTAATTTTCGTAAATACTTTCAAAACTAAAGCCTTCATTTAACATCCCCATGTAGGTATAAAACGAAGACACATTTGCGATTTATTAATAGAGAACCTTCTTTTGGAAAATTACGTAAACTACCCATTTTTTGACGTGACCTTGATGCATCATACTTACATAGTAAATAATGGTGGTTGTGGCTGATAAGGCAGTCACGTTAGAGTTAGACGTTAATTATGAAGATGTAATATATATATTTCCTTAAAGAAACAGACGAGTTGAGACGAGTTCTAAGTATTTGTCCTAGAAACAGGTTTAAAGTATCTCATCATAACGTTTTGTTTTGACCGTTCCCTTCAAATTGGATGACTAACGTCTGACTACCCACGCGGGAGGGGTCACACTCGACCGTTTCAAAATAAACGGTTATAATTTTTAGTTCCGTTCCGATCGGTAACAGCCCCGTTCTGAATCATTGAATTTACTGTATCGACTGCATCGTAAATATAGTACCTAAGTATAGTGTCAACAGATGCAACAATAATGTATAGGTGAGTGCGGATAATTATATAAAATCCACAGTTAAAATAATAAAGCTGAAAAGTTTGTTTGTTTGAATGATCTAGGAACTATTGATGATAGGTTTTTCGCTTCTAGGACACTGCGCTATCCCAGAGTTTAAAGGCTAATTTATTATAAAAACATGTAATCTGTGAGTAAATTCACGCGGAGGTAGTCGCGGTAAAAAGCTAGTTGATTATAAATGATAAACCTTTTTAGTCTGTAATGTTTTTCATACACATATTGTAGGTAGTACTACCACATTGAATAATGATCTATTTATTTTAATTAGGCAAAAAAAAACGTGGTAGCATTCCATGAATTTGAAATAAAAAACGCAGTTATATAGTTATCATTAGACCAGTGCGTGATTATTGCCCAAACGATTTCAAGACCCATTAAGAATAAGCACAACCGCGATAAAAAACAGGTCTTACATAAGAAACGACGCATTGAAATTGGCATAATATTTGGAATAAGCAGTACCTATTTCCGCATCCATCTTTATTTCGATATTTATCAAAACAATACGCAATTGTAGAATACCTACGAACATCTTTAATTCTCATATAAATTAAAAACAAACAATGAACCACGAAGGGTCACGTCACTATGCATTGGAGGTAAACAGTGGCTTAGTCATGGTATAACAAATAATAGCAAGCCTTACTGTGAGATATCGCGATCTAGCCCGTAGGTACTTACTTACGTAGTGTACGTAATAGAACAAAGAAGTAGGAAATATAATTTCGTTCTAACATACCTTATCGTTATTAGAACATAATCTGAGTGTGACGTCAGAAAAACGCAGAACATGTGTCGCGTGTAACTTGTAGAAATAAAGATGAAACAATATTTTTATGATAGATACATTTTGTACAACAAGCCATTTTTAACTGCGTTTTTACTTTGGATGTAAAAAAAATCTCGACATAGCAAAATATTTTGCCAGGTCGTAGGGTGGTACCCAAGTCCCCCCTCAAATAAAAGCAACAAGCTTGCTAGGAATTAAATCCAGTCGTGCACATGACAACAATGGCAAGATCCTGCCAAAACAGAATAAAAAGACATAGGTAGGAACCAGATATTGTAGAATGAAGGTAGCACTATAAAAGGGAAAGGCATTTTGGAAAGTCTCTACTTGTCTTTCCATAATGGCCTTCCAGTTGACAATGAAATACCGATGTACTATTATACCATAAACCTACCAATTTGTAAGCAGCTCAAGGGCAAAATAAACCCCCAAGTGTATTGTCTGACGTCATTCGTTGTATGTTTAGGTATACAATGATCTACAAAGTGGTATATGTGGACCGTCTGTGACACAGCATTACCCTATATTCGAAAAGGTCAGTTATATAGATTTTAAGCAACTTCGTATCAATTTTGCTTTACGACTTTAGAGCCAATTCCAAAGTCGAATCTGTTCCAGTTTTAATACGATATTAACTAAGTAAAGTTTCGCCTACAAGGAGCAAAGCGTTAATACGATAATCTAGTAATGCCATATGCAGGCAATGAAGCAAAATAGTTTGTTTGAAATGGTAGCTTACGCAAATTCTATGTAACATTCAGTGTAGGAAAAAAGGGAAAGTCAGAAAGGGACGTTTTCTTAAACCATGAAGCTGATATAACTCACAATCTCTGTAGTAAGTACCCTTTAGGGACACCAGACAAAGATTATTATTCTGAAGATAAGTATTTACCAAATTAAGTAGACTAAAATGTATCTTGGCAAGTCACTTCAGATTGAACGTTGAATAACATGAAATAAATAGATTAGTAGATCACTGCATCATATCGCATACCTAACAGAACATAATTATGATTGCGTAATCAAACTAAAAACTAACTATCTAAGTTTAAATGCTGCGGCAAAAAATCGAATTAGCTGTTACTAAAGGGAAACTATACTGCATTGCGTGCGAAGGAAACTACCCAAGTGCCCTTTACAATGTTAATATAAACACTTGAGTAATTGTCTGTTGAATAGACTTGTTTTTATCGATAACGAGCAATTACGTGAACCAGTTTACAAGTCGTCGTAAATGTTAGTTTTTCAGTTCTAATGTCTGTTCTCGTTAGATTCCCATTTCGTTTTGAATTAATTTCGTTGATACAAGGTTTGATAGCTGTCTAATATGTATCTACATTCTCTACTTAACATACTAATATAAAAATGCAAAAGTAACTCTGTCTTTTTTTTACGCTTTCACAACTAAACCGATTTCGATGAAACTTGGTACGGGGTGAGTTTGAATCCTAAGGAAGGACATAGGCTACTTTTTATTCAGCATCCGAGATAACCGACATTTACGCGGACAAAGTCGAGGGCAGCTAGTGTCAAAAAAATATTGGGTCTCTTTTGAAACTCTCAAAGTGTCCACTACATGTTTTGTACAAAATAACAGGAATTTCTCAAAAGCTAATCCGTCCAAACAAATATTTTGTTCTCTTTGTAATAAAGTCTTACCTTTTCCCGCTTGGGTACAATAATAACCACATATTTTCCATCTATTGAACGTATGATACACAAAGGAGTTAGAATATTAATGTTAAGTACGGATCGAGGGGACAGTTGACCTAAAACATCGAGGAGTTACTGTGGAGTAATGAATTCATAGGTCACGATTCTATGGCGACGTCTTTCACAAAGATATATTATATTTTAATACATTAGCATGATTACTTTGGGACTTAGAGTGTCATAATTTATGTGTAAAGAATAGCTGATGTAGGTAGGTCCGTACTGCAATTAACAATGTCAGAATAAGAGGAACTTTGAACTTTATTGACAAGAGATGAAATACCTACCTACTATGGACGCATTTGAACGGACAAACCGCTGACTGAATGTAGAATTGAAATTCAAACCATCTTTTGTGTAGTAGTCTGTCCGTGTCTCCAACAAAAGCCAGAATTAATCATGCCAGACAGACGAGAGAGATCAGATAGGTAGGTAGGTACGCCTACTGAAACAAATCCTCATCCAACCCTATCAGATGGCTCTTTAAAAACACAGAAATGAATTAAAAGTCGCCTTCACAGACGATTTTCTAACTTAAACAACCTTAGGGAAAGCTTAAAACAGTAGTGCACGAAAATAATACGCAATCTCTAACTATATTTGCTATGTTTTCTAGCATGCTACGGTATAGTACAAAATCACTGAACACAGTATAGAGCATTGCACGTGTTTCTGGGTCACCCCGTGTCGACCCGGTCGACACTCCACGTCCAAATCTATAAATTTTGTATACAACTGTCGACTGCAGTTACCTAAGATTAACGAAATGGTTTCTTCAAAATTATTAGCATGTCCATAAGGACCAAGAAATTAGAAGAAACGTATTCAGTCGAAGAGACACATTATGAAGAAGATTACAAAATTAATAAATTAAAATGAATAGCTTTATTATGTTAAAAGGAAACATAAAAGTGCGAAATAGATCAAACACCCACGCTACTATCCACGTTGATACTAATGATAGGTATTAACATCACTAATGAAAGGATATAAATCAATAATTCAATCATCAAAGTGCATAACGGAGCGAGGTGACGCGCAGAAGGCGTGGGCAAAAATCAAAGAGTGATTCGACCGTTTAACGCCCCAATATGAATCACTGGCTGCAGCTTATTGTCCTCACACGTGGCAAGCAATTTTCCAATTTGTTGAACCCCATATTTCAATAAAAGCAACATAAGATATATCAGGAATGTACACCACGAACGGACGAATAAGAATTGCAATTTGCAAAGCTAGATCTGCTCTATCTATCAACAAAATTGGCTGTTGGATGTTTGATTGCACGTGCAGCAATACATGGTTTATTCAATTTTAAGACTGCTATAGTCGATAAAATGTTACCAAAGCTATCTAAAAATTCAGTAGCAACACAAAGCCACTCCAATTTTATTTAAATTGAATATACGTCTTCGTTCGTCAGGTAGACTGGTAGACGTTTGCACAACAACGAATTGCCTCGCTTCCAGTTCATAACCAAGTTGTAGTTGCATGCACAGTGAGAGCACGTTATTGAGATACAAAAAGATGATCTGCTGTCGATGTTGCTATGTCAAAAACGAAACGTATTTCCAAACGTGCAAAATTACAAAATGTAACACAGGCCAAGCGGTTGCAAAATGTTTGGTCCGCTGCTTTCCTAATCTAGATAATCTTTAAAGTACTTAATCGTAATCGGGACCTGCTCTACACATTTGCTGAAAACTATATTTCATACGAATGAAGTCATCTTTTGAAGGTCTTACATTTATTGTCGAGTTCTTGTCTGATTGATAACCTAGATTTGTATCAAATATTATCGGAATAAAAGCAGTTGTGAAATTTCAAATAAATTGTAGACACGAAAATACAATCGCGCTGTTTTTCGCAACAGGTAGATTTGTAAGCTATTGACGTGCTTGCTTGCACTCTGTATTACTGGTATCAGGATTGAATGTGCATGGCTGGTGCTTATCGCAGCTGTATACACTGAAAATGTGGGGCGCAAACACGAACGAAAACGGTAAAATAGTAAGAAAGCCATTAGGTCTTGTTCTACCTGGATGTAATTTGAAAAGAATACACAACATTGGAAATGGGATAAACGGCTCAGGCTGTAAGTTGAATTTTAGAGCTCGGAAGCTCTGAAATGGGAGCACAACGCAATATCAATTTATATACAATTCAATTTATAAAATCCTGCCCATAGAGCGACACTCGTAGGGAGACAAAAAACTAAGTAAATGATACGATATCGTCCATTCTGCAAACTTGAGAACTAAAGGAGAACAAAGCCCAGACGCTACCCGCCATTAGACTGATGACGCAATCCAGCTACAGATATAAAATGATAATTATGATGGAGATAATGGATTCTGTACACACGTAATTCAATTGGGCATTTCGAATGTTAACGAATATGCACACCTATAAATATCAAGAGACACAAGGACAGCAGCTCAGCTGTTAATGTAAACGACCCGACCGGCGACTGAAGAGTTCAATTCATTTTTCGTATGAATCATCGCGATTCCTTTACCTTTGCAGTTTTTGATTTTATTGCGATAAGTGCGATCCTTTTTTGTTTTTAGTTAGGTATAGGTCATGGACTTGTTGTCTTTGGATTTTTCGTTTGTTTATCGACATGCCAGGTCTACTTCAGTATAAAAGTAGATATTGTTCTCATCGTTTTAAAATAGTCGAGGTCAGTCCTACTTGTACCTACGCAGTCCTATTTTGTGTTAAACATTGCAATAGTAGAAATGTTTTGTTTGTTAATAAGTTTATCGCCTACGAATTTCTTTATAAAGCACATACTCAAGAGACAATTTGTGCTTTATTATGTAACAAAACAGTTTTGTTTCGGTCGCTTTTAAATGAATTCTGCAAGAGTTATTTTAAACAATTGTATAGAGAGTCTGTTATCCTAAAGCCTGTATCCCAGAAGTGCACAGTAGAACAAACCAACAATTATCTTTTTTTATCACGTGGGCAGTAAGGTCTTAATGATCATTCACTGACCAAGTCATTATGTCTAGCAGCTAGTACGTAGACTGCTGGTATTGAGATGCAAATTTTAGATCTCCCGAAAATTGCAGAACATAAGAATTTAATCTGGTATTTGAGTTGTGGTAATCGCTGGTACTAAATAAGTAAGACGTTACGTTTTACATATTTGTTATGTTAAATAAGTCAAGGTGTCCATATTTCTTAACTACAAACTCATTATGTAACATCATCATCATCCAAAATTACTTTGACCACTATGATGACGTCATACACAATCGCTCATAAACGCATAAAGCGCGCATTAAAACAAACAGACACACTTTCACATTCTTTGTAGCGTGACGGTCACAAAACATAGCTGCTCTACTAGATTTCATGGAAAAAATAACCCTATAACAACAACCACACGACTTACAATATATTACCAATGCAGCTTCAATTATGACAAACATTTCGCGTAACAAAGGACATGGATGTGGACACAAATAGATAATCATTTGGACGGTTCGTTTTCAATGATCTACTAGCACAACCTTGAACTTGGCAAAATTTATTCTTTTATGTCCTCATTGCTTATATTTTATGCGATTACGACTGTCAACGCGAAATGGAAAACGAAAGTAGCTCGACCTTTATGACGACTGAGGCTGATGCAAACGCGGAAATTTTCGATAAGCAAGCCTATTTTATGTATAGTTATCCTTTATTGAGAACAAGACGAAGCCAATAGCAATACCGATCAGCTTTACGATACAAAATCTGTTCAAATAGGTAATAAAACGTCGCAAGCAGCAGACAAATGCAAGGCTAACGCTCCTATAAAATCTGTGAGCTCCCGTTCATACCCGCGGGCGGAGACGTGTCGAAATTATGCGTGCCTGGTAGTGATCGGCGATATTAGCTAATGTTGCACAACTGGGCGTCAAGTAGGTCGCCACTATATCTGGAAGACCTTCACCCGCATTACGGCAGGCCCCCGTATTCCCGAGGGACGTTACACGGATAATTTAAAACTACAACACTCCTGAACA
The DNA here is from genome assembly GCA_949774945.1 of Hoplodrina ambigua. Classification (NCBI taxonomy): domain Eukaryota; kingdom Metazoa; phylum Arthropoda; class Insecta; order Lepidoptera; family Noctuidae; genus Hoplodrina; species Hoplodrina ambigua. The sequence continues at coordinate 4,442,565 of OX458976.1, forward strand.
CTTTATACGTTACCGCACAACGTCAAATTTAGATCGCTTATCGCGGAGACGTTCGGATTACAATTTGGCGGCGCTAAATGTGTTGGCGTTCTGACAGACTACGCACTGCCAAGTGCAGTTGCAGCTAAGGGATTTTAATTAAAATAAATCTATTGCGGTTTCTTTACTAGTCAACGATTGCCTCAATCATTTAAATATTCCCTATAAATTACCCATCAATCAATATTGTATGGCAACACAAAGTCACGTCTATTTAAAAATTCTAGCTGCTAAGTGTGCTTAGAATTGTGTATACAATACAGTTCCGGCCATGTGTATAATCCTGCATTCGCGAGGTCAGTATTTGCAAACATTACGGCCTATGTGCTTTGACTACACAATAAGTTTAACAGGTGTTGTGTTGAACTCACCTGTACTCGCAAACTCCTGAGAGCAGGAAACTGTGCCAGTCGATCCACCTCGTCCCACGTCGCTAAACCCGTATTGTTCAGGTTTAGGAAGCGGAGGTGTCTGGAATATCAATGATATCGCTCATGTGGCGCCGCACAAAACAAACTGTATTCAAATTATGAAGATCAATAGGTCAATGGCAATACACATTTACACACATTGACCTAATTGTGTCATAATGATAAATGAACATATTCACTTACGGGAAGGCATCGTGGCATTTTTTATTTCCGTTGTCATCAATACATTTCTCACACGGGTCTGGTTCTAGAGTGGTTATGGGACAGTCATTAACCAACAGGGTTTCCAAATTTGGAAAGGCGTAGCCTAGTTTGGAGATCTCTTTCCAACTGCTGACGTGGTTCCCTGAGAAATGGAGTTTTTTCAGCTGGTCGTGCACGGGTTCAGTGACATCAACGTTGAGACGTGAACACGATTCACACTGAGCTTTCTCGTCAACCTCTTTCCCTGTTAAGTCCACATAGGAGTACTCGTTAAGGCTCAAATGCAACTCCTCCAGAGCTGGTAGAGCTTTGAGTAGCGCGTGGACGCTGGGCCATCGGACGTACGTGGAATTCAGAATGAGGTGGGTCAGACTGTCCCATCGTGGCTGGAGAGATAGTGCCGACTGGATCTGCGCCGAAAGGCGGTTGAAGCTCAAGTTAAGAAACCGTACTCGCGGCGTTTGTTCCAGTACTGCAAAAACCTAAAAGCAAATTTATATGTCAGTCGTACATTATTAAGGAGTGAACGTAACACCGCGGAAATAACTGCCTTCTATAACCAATAATTGGTATAGTTTGTCGTAACTGTGGGAACGGTGTGCTTATTGCACAGGCTTGTTTGCTGTAATAGTTGACAAGGAGGTTATGTTATGATCCATACCTATAATGAAATAGGAATAATAATGAAATCCTAATGCAACTTACTTCTTCCCACTCAGTGAGTTTGTTATTGGCTATATCGAGTTCGACAACATCAGCACACTTATCAGCGAGGGCGCAGGCGTCTCCAGCGCAGTCGATGTCGCAGTCATTGAGCACCAGTAGTGTAGGCACACTAAGTCGAGGGGAGCGCTTCGGCACAAATATAGCAACTGGCATGTCATCTATAGGAGGGTTCACCTCACCCTTCGCGCCATATTTCCGCTCTAGAGCTTCTAGCAGCGACGGCATGTTGGTAGACCTATGGTTCTTGTGTGTTAATTAATACCTGTAACAAAAAAAAAAAAAATTAAAGCTAAATGCATTTTTTTTACTTTACTTGTTTCTGACACGGCTTCAAATTGTACTATTATTTTGATTAAATTGTACAATGTACAAACCTTGACCGTTATTGTTATTTCATTGCCAATGGGTCAACAAATGTAATGTGATATCAGAAAGGCAGCTAATAAAAAAGCAATTACCATATTATGTTAGAGTATGTCGTTGATTGACAACAAATTAATGAAGAACTTGATGAATATTTAAATGTCGCTATCATTTACACAATCAAAGACATCGAAGGTTCAATTTGAAATGAATTAATTGGTCAATATTAATGAGCGGCGTTTCCTTCTCGCTTGAACTCATGCGCAACCGGCTAAATAAACACAGAGTACGTAAAGCAATAAACCAACGGACCGGAATATTTGCTCAAGGACTTACATTACTTATGATGAGTTGCTATTATTTCGAGGAATCAGAGTGATGAGAGTCTTTCAGATAATTTAGCATTCCAACATGCGTATTTAAGTAGTTAACATTTCCCTTGGTTTGATCTACATACGGGATATTTAAAATATGATAGCATATGGCAAAAAAATATGCGTGAATTATGTGAACGGTGTTTACACATACAATATTAAAGTTAGAATTGCTAGAAAGAAAACAAACTCCAAGATAACGGCTAAAGATGAACGTAAGAAAAAGGGCGTAATGTCGTCTTCAAATCAATTGAGAATGGTAATCTCTTATCCTAAATAGCCAACAGGCAAATAAAAATGTGCCTGAAACAAAGTTCGAACCAAATAATGGCTCTAAACATTTAGAATTGTGCTACAAGTTTCATCGATCGTTTTACGATTCGTGATATCGGACTGTAAAAAGTATATTTGGCCCGGTTCGTGATGTGTGTTTTATAAGGTGATTGAATAATTATACTTTACGGCTGACTTTGATACTTCTTTTCCATTCATGCGTTACAACGAAGGTTTACTGAGAAACATATTGATATCGTATATGTATTTCTTTTTTAGTAATCTTGTGGCAAAACTGTTAAAATAATATAAAATCGCAATGTAGGTAACCAAAGAGTTATTGCGTTATGGTTCCGCTACCTTGTCGCTATTGCAACTATCAGAATAGTACTTGAAACTTCAGATATAGTTTCTTCTAGAGCGTTACTTTTCGGCGTGCCTTGTTGAAGCTATTATTTTCCCCTATTATTTATTATACTGAAAAACTTGTCTCCTCTTTATACATAAACGTATACTAGAAAGGCAGACTACATAATATCTAAATTCCCAATCAAAAGTTATTACATATTTTAATACCATCGCTTCCCACGTGATCTTACTTTGTTTTATTTGAGCTTGACTTAATTGAAATTGTTCACAGCACTCTACTAATGCACGAAACTAAAGCGCCAGGGGAACTATTAGAAGGGATGTTGCTTAATACTAAGAAGTCGGGCTGTTCCGAGACTTCGTGACTCGTGACTGCAGCCAAGGTCGAGTTCAAATGTGCATAGTTACTTAGTCTTACAATAGAACTGACTTGAAACGACAATTAACTTCATAACAGAATGGAGTTAGTGTTAATAATTTAGGCAGTTACGTTTTTTTGGCTGGTGATGATGAGCGACCCACTGCTAACCGTTTGTAAAGGCGACTAATGTTTTTTTTTAATGTGGGTTTTTCCAATGGTTTATTTACACACTGATGTCATGATAATTGTGTACCGACACAGGTAAAGCGCCAAAAGGCTCCAAGTTAGACCCGAAGGCAAGACCACAAAAAATGACCTTACCAACTAAAGGGACAAATGATTGGACATTGTGTTGTAATAATTAAGTTTACATTCAAGTACAGCTCGACTATTATAACACTATTTAGATGCTTGTCAACTATGAAACCGTCGGCAGAACGTAATATGAACGATAAAGTCAAGGCAAGGCTAATATAATTCAGCTGGCTTACGTTCAGACAATAGCGCGAAACGTTTCTACCACGTCCCAGCTATATTTTCCACGAGGGTTTTCTAACGTTGCTTGCAATTTTAGTACAAAAGAAGACATGAGACATCTTTCTTCTATCCTTTGTAATAATGCATCTAAGTGGAGTTCAGGATACCTACATGAATCTTTTACATCAAGATTTATTTTACTGTCGTGTTTCCGTACATTATTATCTTAGACGCCACATCAAATAGCGTTGTAGAATATCAATAAAACATGACATCAGACAACCGTAAATTGGTATAACCACGCGTTACGTATGACATAAATCCCGTTCTACATTTCCAATGCGCGTATAATGCTGTTGCGAGCGCCTGTGTTGGCTAACTGCCGTCCATTGATTGTGCAAAGCATCATGAACATCGCGGATATGTAATGCTATAGTAAATTAAACGCAGGTACGTTATAGCCTAGACTTTTTCATTGACTGCCAGTTTATGTTAAAAAAAACAGAACGTGCCACGACGGAAACCTTGGATCGTGGAAAATTTATAACGTGAAACTGTATCATTAACAAGTCCAACTTAACTGAATAATCAGCTTTGATTTTTAGTTCCTGCTTCCGACGTGGGTCCACCACGTTGATTCATATCCACCACGACGAAAATTCTGAATAAAAAAATTCCGAAGACCGCTATAAAAATGTTATCAACCTCGTTGGCTACCTAAACTTGTTTCAAATTCAATATCCCTTTCAAATTCCGGAACTGATCGTGTCATGGCATACATTATAAACGCGTTTCGTGTTTTGTCCATCGAACAACATTTCCCCTTTGTGAATTAGTAGAACTTCTAATGTAGTTTCGGACAGACAACTTGCAGCACTGACCGTCGTAATAAGGTTAACCAATTCCGCTCTAGTTATTGTTTACATAATGTGAAATAATAATTAACTCTAGAAACTAAGATTAAGTGCCCACTTTTTATGTTCTCAATTGAGTATGTTTTCAACTGCAGGATTTGTCAGTATTAAGAGGTTTATTAATGTCTACTTACAGCATTCAACAAAGTCAAATCATTTATATTACTTAGACCGTTAAATTACTCTTATAAACGTCATTTACGAGGGAAAAATATTAATGAATCTATTGGCCCCTTTTAAAAAGGTAGTTTCCTAAGGAGAAGAATGAGCAAGAAAATCCATACTTTTTAAACTGCTACATCAAAGGGGTTTCTCTCTAATAGGTACCTGGCAGTGTTATTTTACGAAACATTAATTATTATTATTTCCTATTCCAAACAATGTCTACACTTAACGCTAATAATTTACCTATTTTTGGTTTATTACTGCTACAGTAAGGTTGTTCCGAAAGCGAGAGTTGCCAAGGCCGGAACACTCGTAATTGTATTTTGCACAACATAATTTAACGCTTTTGTTATTTCTATTGCATATGATTCAGGACTAATTTTGTATTATTTATAATATTTACATGTCTGTGACAGAGTTTTTGATGTCTAGATAGTGGAAATTCACGCGCCATACACATCCTGCTTGAAACAATGAGGGTAATAAAATTAATAGTAGGCAATTGTTGCTCAACACTACAACTAGAAATATAATTCTCGTACTAGAACAAGTTGTACTTATTAGATTTATCTCTAAGACTGTAAGTGGCATTTCATGCTCTCAGCAGAATGAAAAAAATCGTACCAGACTCTAATTAGGCTTACCCAAAACCGGAGCATTACTAGCAAGCTTAACATATCATTTAATCAAAGGTATTCTTTTATAAAAGTGACGTCGTCATCTCCTTTAAGCTGTTGCTAGCTCAGTTTCTATTATTCTAAGCACCACCAGAGAAAAATACTATCCATTTTTCTATCTTTGCTCAAGGTAAACAACATTTAATCTCATGTGCATAGGATTGCTCAGAAGCAAACAAAAGAAACGCAGACGCTGTGGTTTCCTTTGTGGCATAAATGAGAATTCATCCACAGGGTGGCCACCCCGGCGGGCCAGGCGTCGCGACGGCAAGGGCAGCGAACCTAAAGTCTCGACTATCCATACTTTAGCAAAACCACTTTGTTTAATGTCCATCTGTTGCTTAAAATGTCTGGATCGAAAAATATATTGGCTAGAAAGAGATTATCTTGCAATTTCGGTAGAGAGTGAAATGGGTGTGAAATATTGGAAAGTGATTTTTTTTTCTAAATAACATACATGAGCTCTGCATTATCAAGGAGTATGAACATTCAGGCATCATATAATCCAGCTCGGTTAGCTCAACCTTGGGAAAATATCAGATACATTTGAGTTTAGGCAACAGAGGTGGCATTGGCAGGGTCCGCCCAGTTAAGTGGATCGGTGACTTTTAAAAGGTGGCTGGGACGGACTGGATACAAATTCCGGAGAATGGGATGAAGTGGATAATGGCCTCCAGTCCACGAAATGAAATTTAAGCCACAATGAAAACAAAACCGCTAAAAACTGGAATTTAAATGGTGCGTCAACGTCAACAAGTGCGAAATACTTTAGATAATTGCTTTGAAAAAAATACATAATTTATTTTACATTCATGACTATTTGATGACAAAAAGAGGTCGTTCACGTGTTTTTGTCAAAGGTTTACAAAAAAATATATATTGTGAATCTCTAACAGCGCGAGACACAGAACTACGCAGTTCTTTTTGCGCAGTTTATAATGGTCAAATCATAGAATAATTTGTAAGTATAGGTGACTGGAAATAATCACGTTTTTCCCTTTACCTCGCACTGTTTTATTGGCTTTCGTCATAGTTAATGTTTTGTTTTTACTATTGAATTGCGTTTCATTTATCATACTTTATTACATTAAATGATAATCAATATTAATCATAATTAGGTACTCACATATTTTATGATCGATAATTTTGAATTAGCGTCTCAAAGACGAATAATGAAGGATTTCGTAATTAATTGATTGTTGCACCAAATCGAAATGTTGACTAATAAAATTACTAATGTAAAGTATTAATTCGCTAGGATTAGCAATACAACCACTAGGTTGAACTGTAACCCCTGGACGAGGTTACGGTACCGGAAAATTCAATCTACGTGACACTTTAAAACACACTTTTAATTACTATTTCGTAAATTGAATGAATTAGGTAGGTAGTCTCACAAAAACTCGAAAATGGATCGACCGATTTGATTTTTTTTTTTGTTTTGTACGCTTCAATACTGGGGTGGTATAAGAAAAAGCTAAAGAACAGCCGAAAAATCGAAATTGTTGTTTCATGACCACGTGGGCTAAGCCTCGGGCACGATTAGACATATTTTTAAAAGCTTTTATTTAACTTCACCTGTATTGTATGTCCCGGAATTTGAATTATGCTAAAAACGTCTTGTCAGCCCTCGTGGCGGATTGTCAAATCTTTCTAATTTAAAAATATTAAAAAAATATATATGTATAATAAGTACGGCTAAGTCAGTCCCATTTCAAAGGTGTCCATCCTCAGACCTTGCCATTTACTTTACCAAAATTCAGTTTCCAAAAGAATTTTAGTTTAAAAATAAATAAACCAAGTTAGTATGCTTACAAGCAGCGATTGAAACTTAGGATTGTGATGTTATGTGACGCGGATCTTGAAGGTCGTCAAAGATAAACATTGAAATACGTGGGACGCATAACACGTGCGCCACAAGCAACATTACTGATTAGAACCCGCACTCGTTTGCATTGCCTTGTGTGTAGCAATACCTTCAAAGTTTGCTGATAATGAAACGCTTTATTATGGTATGACAAGTGTTTGTTTGGGTTATCTTTTAACTGGCTGTAGTCTGAGAGTCAACTAGGGTGTTGACTGTATCTTGATTTACTCATTAACATTGGAGTTTTTAAAAAACAAACTGAATTAAGTTATGTGTTGGTATCTAGGTAAGGCTAGGTTTATCTTTGAAACCACCATATGCTTTGTCAGTTAAAAAAAAAGATAAACTAGTAAGTCTTCAACTTGACAACAAAGGAAACAAAGTTTTGGACGTAAGTAAGAATAACGATTTTTGACATAAATGTTTAAAAATAATCTAGGCCCTGGCACTTGATGAAAGTAGTACTACAAGACTTTATGATAGATTAAAAAAACCATTTGAAGTATAAATTATACAAGAAACAATCAAGCTGTGAAGAGATTAACAATTTTAAATCATAAATGGATACCGAATTGTTCTATTTGTTTTATAAAGGATTATTCCAGCTATAATAGGATTGAAACATCTGTAATGAAAATGAGTTAGGTAGGTACCTAGTTAATTCGCATGCTATAAACAAGGACGGGCGGCTCACTATTTCTGAACGCGATGTTGCAATGCGCGGGAATTTGACGCCTTTGTCGTGAGATTATCGTAGAGCCAAAACATAATAAAAAAGAATTCATTGTTTCATTTTTTAGCAAATTAAAAAAAAAACAAGACAATTCATGTTTTTTTAAAGCGTTTTTTTTTTGAGTCAATTAAGTTGGAATTACAAATTAACTAATTAAAATTTATTTCTATGAAAACATCTGTTGTCTAGTAATCGCTCTACCTTCTACTGTAGATAGGCCTTCAAAGTCATACCCACAGTTGTTATTTTGAAATTTTACTTAACGCACAATATGGTAAAACTAACGTTTTGTTTTCCCATATGGAGCGACAAGAAAAGCCACTTGAAATGAAGGCACTTGTTACTGAGTTGAGTCAGTTATCACTATGTTAATTGCTCAATAAATAACAGAAGCAATATACCAATGATTGGTAAACCAATTCGGACACGTTTTAGTAATGAGGAAGGAGATACGCGCGCGAATAGGATTATATGGGTCACGGTCAAAATCGATAACACCAATGCTGGCCAAGTCGGTCGGTGCACAGAAAAAAAGATTACTCACATTTCTAATTACAAACAATGATGTGTGGTCTTAGATTGGTACGTAGGTACCTACGTTGTTATAATTTAGATTTTTCGCGATAAAATGAGCGGGAGAATGCATTTAGTTTTAGGTAGAGGAAGGTTATTATTTTGTGGTTTAAAAAAAAAATATCGATACCTGCCATAAATTAGCTTAAAATCGATACCATAAATTAACCCACCCCTAATGGTAATTTTAAATGGTATCGATGTTTTGTTTATTCGTAGTTGTTCATGCAGAACAACCCTAAAGATAAATAGTCTACGTTGCTCCACCTAATCTGACGATAATAAGATACGATTCGACTGCGTGTTTTATCACCTTCTCTAGGTATTCTATTCCACTCAGGTAGTAGTTGAAACAAGGAAGTTGTTTGTTTGTACACAGCGTCATCGACTAGTCCTAGTCAAGTCCGGTTTTAGTCGTTAGGTACCTACCTAGTAGATTCCTACTTAAGGAATCTACTTACAAATTATTAGGTATTGGGTTTTTATGTACTGTAGCTATTTGCGAAATTAAATAAAATTCTAGTTTGGTAGGTAGGTAATCAACTAAATCTGTAATTTTATTATACAAAGGCTTGATCACAAACCAGAATTTTATTTTCACTATCTATGACCCATTAAAACTTAAAAAGACATAAATTAAATTGAATAATGTTCTACATTTTACGTAAAAATATTGATAACTGACCTTTTTCCACAGTTCTTTAAAATTGCACTTTTCTTGACGCTTAATTTAAAAAAAAATGCCTTCACTAAAATAAACACATTGGGGTTTCACTGTAATTTTAAATTGAACTAAATCAGCTGTTCACATGTTTTTCAGATGCGCCTTGAGGAGATTTCCAAACAATCCTCCAAACGCACTGAAATAAAATGACAAGAGAATGTTTACATCAATACATTGCACAGACGCAATGCCTGTTTCAACGCACACTAACACCAGTTTGTGTGCACCACATGCAAGAGCGAAATATTGACTGAGAAGAGTGGGGATGAAAGAGGTCAATGACGTTTACATTTGCGGCACCAAGTGACAGAGACAGAACTATTGAATTCAAGGAAAAAACTGAGAAGGAAATACAACAAATCAGCCACCTGAGACGCAACACAAGAGCAAATTGTGAATGTGTGTATTTAAAGAGGAGTACACACTTTTATAAAGAACAAAATATGAAAAATTACACATATTATTTTAAATTCACGATTATAATAATATTTTGGACATTGAAAGATCTTATTAAAAACGATTCATTGACTCAATGTCACAACTTTGCGTAATCAAGAAATTAAAAAAGTATTTTAAAATAATTAAAATTTCTGATCTTTGAATACTTACCTTAATATTTGGTAGTGTACTTTAATTTTTACTTGTCTTTATTCTAGATACTTATTTACCTTTAATTTTTATACATCTGTTGGTCTTGAAAATAATTAATTCTAAATATTGATATAATGTTACTTATTTTTACATTTTACAATAGTTTTCTTCCAACAACTTTTATGAATATAAATGTCTTCACAAACAAAAACATAAAATAATGTCAAGACACTCTTTCTGACTGGCCAGTATTTTGTTGACATACAGGCAATAATGAGGAAGATTCAAATAATTAAAATATTTACACTGAAACATTTAGAAACTGCACATTCTTATAATATTAATTCGCACACTCGAATTAATTAGTAAACAATAGAGCAAAGATGATTTAGTAACTTTTGGTGCACCACTTTTAAAGACTGTGTTCCATCCTGTGTAAAACCCAGTTCTGTAGCATAACTTAAAAAAGGAACGCGGCTATAGTTAGTGTACCTACGTTCATAGAACTTATAAAATGAACTATGTTTTGAGTATGGCAGCCATTCGAAAATAGTTTACAAGTTCAATCTTTCCATAACTTAAGATCTGTCAACCACTGACAATTCAGTGCTGCATGGAAATAGTATGTTACTCATAGAAATGTACACCAGTGCAGCTGTCAACCAATGAACGCAATTCTGTCTTGTCCACTGTCAATGTCACCATGACACAAACCAACAAAAATATTTGTGTGTTATTTTCGCTATTGTCATACAATCTACTGACAGTTTTATCATCAAATTTTATTTTGAATTTACGTTGTGATAATGATAATTAAGTATTTTGTATTGATAAGTAGTTGCTAAGGATAAGATTCATTTTTATTGAGCAGAGCTTATAGAATAAATTGGTCCCAAATCGCTTTCACGTAAGTTTTCAAATCATGTTATTGAAAATCTCTTCTTTAAATTTTTATTTTATTTAGATTTCTATATTTCTGTTTAAAGAAGATGCAGCAGTCTAGTCCATTATTATTTTAAATATAAGTATATGTAGAAAGTTATAAAATGAAACATTTTTAACAATGTATCATAGTTTATTTAACTTATCTTTCATATTGAAGAAGCTTCAGGAAAAAATTAACAGTGATGTCATGTATTAGTAATCAAATAAAGTACACAATATATAGTACACAGTTCTGTCATAAATTGTGTTTATTTTACAATTTACTACAGTTAGGTAAGCATTGTGTATTTGAGTATCTTTTCACATTTATTTTAAAAACTGGATGTTTTAAAGGTATTATTAACTTGTTATTAACTTGTTTGTTGGTTTATCATAACCCCATGTCTGGTTTATTCATCAATTTTAAATTTTTTCTAATCATCAATTTGAATTTTTCAACATTAAATTTTAAATTTATTCATCTCATTAGTACCTATCACTTATTGCATAGACATCCTACATTTAATAAATATTTTCTTCTCTCTTTTTTTATTGATATTTTCCAAACTAAAAACCTTAAATTCTCAAACTAATATTTTATTGCATTCATGCAGGTGTTTTATCATCTTATCAATCTATATTTTTGTGCATAATAAATAAATATCTTGGGACAACTCACACACGGCTATCTGATCCCAAGCTAAGCAGAGCTTGTGTTATGGTAACCAGACAACTGATATACATACTTATATACATACTTATATAATTTATAAATACATACATATTATAGATAAATCACACCCAGACACAGAACTAACAATCATGCTCATCACACAAAGTTTGTCCTGGGTGGGAATCGAACCCACGACCTCCGGCTTAGCAGTCAGGGCCACTAACCACTAGACCAACAGGCCCGTCAAACAATAATACTGAGTCAAACATACTGTTTTAACCCATTAACTGCGTGCAAACTGTGCTACGCCAAGTTTAAAGCACGGCTGGCTACACAGTTGATGTGTTTGTCATAGAAAAACACAAACAGGTGTGTTTTTCCGCAATAAATGGGAATAAGAATAAAAGAAGTCAAAACAAACGTAAATAAATAATGTGCCCGGGGGCACCCCCTGTGGCTTTAAAAATGTTTACACAGCAACAGCAATGCCACGGTAAACAAGTGATAGTGAAAATATTGTGATAATAGTGACAATATCCATTTGATAAGATTAAGATTGTGGTAAAGTACTTGTTGTAATCTTAGCAAGTTACTTATCTAACAAATGTATCATTGTAAATACCAATATATTTATATAATATAACAATATGCCTGTAATCCCCGAAGGGTTAGGCAGAAGTATACCTATTAGTACACTCACACACATTTCGCCAGTTATGTTTAAGTCCCATGTAATAGGAGGCAAGTCTATTGCCATCAATCTGGCACAAATCCAGACTCCGAGGCTGCTACTGAGAAATAAATATATTATGATTATTTATTATTAGGGTTCAATATATTATTTTATAAAATCATTCAATTTACCTTAGAAATATTTCTTTTGGTAAGAGTTAATGACAAATCACAAAATACCATATAGCAAAATAATCATTATGAGTTTTTTTGACAACATTTAATTTTTAGCATCTCTGGTGGTCCCTACTCTCTGGTAAATTGAATGAGGTGAATGTCATTTTCCTTTAAATAGAGATAACGAAAAGGAATGTACTAATAAAAATTACAAGACGTGACACTTGGTTATAAATTACATTTAATTATTTTTTTATTAATATCAAAAGAAAAAAAAAATCTTCTGTTCAAAGGTATTTGATATCCAACTTCAATTAAATGATACCATAAGGACCATCCATCATGCTGGGGGTAAACTCTTCATATTATTTCTGTTTTGATTCACCTGAAATTGTTTATACAATAGAATAGTGTAGTTTATCGGCGCGTGCGTCTTAATTATTGTTGTAATTAACATGTTGATAAATACTACTCAGCTATGTTTAAAAGAGAAACAATAATTTACGTTAGCGCAGTATCGTAATTTAAACCGTTAAATAAGGTTGTTGCAATCGGTTTTAAAAACTAAATAAAAATTATCAATTTAAAAAAAAAAATGTACAAAAAACTGTTGTCACTAATATAAGGTGATAATACCTTTTATGTAAAGTCTAAAAAGAGGACTGTTGGATTTTCAACCCTCTGCTAAGCACATAAATTTGAATATCCAACAGAGTGTTGAATGTTTTGCTGTGTCATATCCTAATTGTCTGACGATACGGTTGGCGCAAGTGCTTAGTGATTGACCGCTGAGTATCGCGGGTTCGTTTACCGCACGGATCAAATATTGGTATGGACTTACAGGTATTTGTTACGGTCATGGTGTTTAGGGTCCAACGGAAACTAGTTTTTCGGCCGAAACCGCAATCCGCGTTGGTCTCATGTTTCAGCCGAAACCGAAACCAACACTGAAACTTCTAAATAAGGTCATGTTTTCGTGGGAAAATGACCAAAAAATTATCATAATTAGTGTCATTCTTATGCAAATAAAACAAGCAAAGCAAGGCATGAGAAAACTCACGACTGTGTGGGCTGACATGGCAAAATGGCACTTCATCGCTTACAGATCAGTGCACCGAACTTACCCAATCACAGCGCGAAAGCTCCCAAATGTAGTTTCAGTTTCGGCCGGATGGCAGCCGGAAACCGTTTTTTGCCGAAACTAGGCCGAAACCGACACCGAGGGTTCGGTCGGACTCTAGTAAGTTTTAAGTTTTGTAAAGGCACAGGAGAAATTACTAGAGTTGGGCAATAATAATAAGAAAATTGGAAAATTATACATGTATGATGTTATTATTATAATAATTATTTTATAGTTTGCCTGTTTGGTGCCTGGTATTTACAGGCCACCAAATTTCTATCGCCTGATGACTAGTTATTTACTCTAATGTAGTAATACATATAGAATTTTCCTTGAATGATTAATAAAAGACTGTAAACTATACATGGACACTCATTGCTTCTTTTGCCTCTACCGAATACTGGTGTTTTTTGTGTGGTGTGGGATTATTGTGATTATATTTCAGAATACCTGAGGTAAATTCTTTCATAAATAAGATGCTATTCTTTAATTATTTATGCAAAGTGAGTTTGAGGTGAGCTGTCAAGTGTCAACTGGGATGACGGTGCACTTCTAGCTCACTTCACCTGTAGCAGGGGCGTAGCTACCACCGAATTGGCCGTATCATAGATAAGGGCTCCTAAGGCTGCAGGGGCCCCGAAAAGTCGTTAAATATTATCCACTATCTCACTTAAATTCTTTGGCCGTATGCTTAACTTCCCGCGAAAAAAATAATCAAGATTGAAATAATCATGATTTTTCGCCTTTTGTGAACAATCTTAACCCTCCATTCGAGCTTCACTGCAGCTAGGGTAGGGCCCCCAAACAATTTTGACACAGGGCCCGTTTAGTACAAACTACGCCTTTGTTCTATAGAATAGGTTTGTAGAATAATGTTCATAAATTGGCCATTGTTTATCTTCACAGTGGTATAAAAGTGCTTATTAGGTAATATAATAAACAGTGAAAGACTTGCTTATCTTGCTTCAAGTAGTAAAACAGTATTGTTCATTTATCGTACTATTATCGCCTTCGATATCACATGTTTGTTTAGTACACATGTAAGATGTTAATAGGTAGGTATGATTAGCAGAAGAAGGGATAATAATAACCGTGAGCGTTTAATACGAATATGAACCTTATTTTATGCACACACGGTTCATATTAGTTTAAAACGTTTATTTTACTTAGCTTAGGCCTGAGTATGTTTTAAAGAACTCAGCCTGTGAGTTCTATTGTCTCATTTTTCTTGCTTTGGGGTTAGAAGTAGTAAGAACCTTAAAAAAAGCACCTTAAACTTTTTTTAATCACCGAGCATTTATTAACCATTAAAAATGTACTCAATTCCAATTCAAATAAAGTTTATTTTACGATTATTTTTATAACTGCGTTTAGTATCTGTTTCCGGCTTCGCGCCTCACCACACCATGAAGCTAAAAGCATTGAATGTGTGCGTAAATAAATACCTGCTTACTAACTGTAAGTCTATTGCCTAACATTGAGTCATCTTAACAACAAGAATTATAATTATTTATCTAACAAACGACCCATCATCTATGTGTACTGACACGATAATATTCCGCCAGCTAACGACATCTATGAGGTGCAAGTACCAACAATGATTGTGTAATACCGCTCGCTTATTTGTCGAAGGATGCTGCAACAGCTGTCATTCCGTGGTTGGCGGGTAGCCGGTGCGGTGTGCACGTTGTCCAAAAGTTGTGTTCGTGTGCGAATGATGTCTACAGCCATGAATAAGGGGTCTGACTTCTTTTTTAGACAGGTGTGTATTATTTTTTAATTATTTGGTGGTTATTTTTGTTAATTCAATTTATGAATAAAATACAGGATTATAAATACGTCCCTGTATTAAAGGTTTGATTGCACCAGCCAGAGTTATTATTAACTTCAAAATTGTTTCTAATACGGCCCCGTTATGTGTGTTATTTGTAATTTTAACCTTGTGTGAGCAACTTTAGTGCTAGTGGGCCTGTCATTTTTTTATCGTGAGATTGTTTTGGTATGTAAATAACAAGATGAAAGTAAATGATTAGCATTTAAGGCGCTCGCTACCCCGACCAAAACCTTGATTTTAGTCGTTTTTCAGAGGCTATCATCTCAATAATTAAGGAAAATAAACGACATCTAAAAGCACTTTATTAATGTTTAATATCTTATCATCACATTGCACTGTCTAATTTTGTTAAATGTGTTAAAAATACATTTAAGATCACCTTGCAAAATAATGACCAGAATGATTGATTATATGCTTCTTTTGCTTAATGCAACGTGCTATTAATTTGAGAATTGCAGTAATCATTCGATAATCAAACAATATAAATACACGTTTTATTTTATTTCAAAAGCTCGTTTGGTTTTTTATATTAAACTTATTCCGAAAAAATAATTGAAAAAGAGAAAGATGAGATGAGAAAGTGGCGTGCGGCGAAGAGGGAACGAATGCTCAAGGTCATTTGGTCAGGGAAGAGCCTTAACAAAAAGATGAAACCCAATACAAAAAAATTAAGGATATTTTGTTATTGGGTTCATTTATTATTTATGGATCTGGTTTTGATTATTATACTTTCACATCTGTTAGCACGTTAGTTTACTTTCCCAGCTTATGATAACTAAAAACATTTTCAAGTTTCACGTTTCGTTCAATATGTAGGTACTTATTTAGTTAAATAAACATTTCACATCCTCATCACATAACCATTGTTTGGTATTAACTTTTTGTGTCAGTTTATCTAATCGATATAATTCTCTGATATGGTAACTAGACAAATATTGTTTCGTTTTTGTAAATATACTCTTGTGTGTGAAATGTAATACTTTAATTAATATAACATCACACCTGGCGGCCAACCTCCACCTCTTAAAACAATATTATTTTAATATTATTTTGCCTTCAGCACTTACACAACAGAAATTACAAAGTAATGTTAAAATAATATTGTTTTAAGAGATGGCGGTAAGCGCCCTGTAATCCCCAAAGAGTAAAGCGTGTACCCATTAGTACACCCACGTTTTGCTAGTTATGTTTAAGTCTCATGTAATAGGAGGCGAGCCTATTGCCATCAACCGGGCACAAATCCAGAGTTCCAGACTCTGAGGCTGCTACTGAGAAGTTTTGGAATGGAAAAACCCAATAATACTAGGCCCAACCTGAGGTCTGTTCTCATCTGTATGAGAACAGACCTCAGGTTGGGCCTTGGTTCTCTGTAGAAGGCACGAGTATTTATCACCACGCTTGCTCAAGGGATTGGCGATTTCAGACTTACATTAACTTTAAGTCCAGGTTTCCTCACAACGATGTCAGTGATGTTCTAGCTATATAGATAAACTTAGAAAATACATATGCCGCATGCATTAAAGATGGGCGCCTTAACCACTGGACCATCACGACACTAAAGAGGAAGACACGCGTGATGTTATGTTAACAAAAAAGAAAATACGGCATTCCCACCTTTTATATTCACACGTATGTTTATTAAACAAGTAAATCATGATATACTTATAATATTATGTCTTTCACATCATATTATGACTTACGTGTTCATTGAGCCTGTGAAAGTTTATGAAAGAAATAGTAAGGTTTTGTTATAACTATAATAGTTATAACAAAACCTTACTATTTCTTTCATACATATACATACTGGCTTTTTTCTTCTTTCTACTAACAAAAATAAGAGGTAAAATTGAATTTACTGGAGAAACTTTACAAAAGTGATACCAAAAAAAAAATACAAGTACTAAACTACTGGACTCGACAGACATTGTCCTGCCTGAACGTTGGTTTGCAGCGCCACATACCAGGTCCAACTATGTTTTTAAAAAATCCAGGAAAAAAATATATGTGTTAACACGATATCTAAAAAGACACTCCGAAACGTTCTTCTGGTTACGGAGCGAGGGTCAAACCTAAATTTTTTTTTTTAACTTTTTGTACTAAATTTAGTTTTACATACTGTATAATGAGTTATGGATACTCGAAGGAGGTGAAATTCTAGATTTTATCCTTAACTGATCTACATATAAATAGCCTACGCCCTTGTATTGTTGCCTCCACCCATAAAACCATTTTTGGCCCTACTAAAAAATCCCACCACTGACGAGCTCCTATATACAAAGCTACTAAATTGTACTCCTTTCTTCGTTCTTTCCAGTTGTTTGACACGGTGAGCAGTACGTACACGTATTTGCTGGCAGATAATCGTACGCGTGATGCTGTGCTCATCGACCCTGTGCTCGAACATGCAGAGAGAGACGCCGCGCTCATCAAAGAGCTCGGATTTAAGCTGATTTATGCTAGTGAGTATGATAGCTTGGATTTTTCTAGTTTAAGCATGACTTGCAGTTTTTTCGTTTGGTTGTATGATGATAATTGGGGTTATTTCTGTCAAAATTAGCCAACTCACAATGTCTTAATAATTAGATGAATTACGACAGACAAACTAATTCTATAAGCCGAATGTGTTCATTTCAAAACTTACGCTAAGAATGGATTTTAATTTAATCTGCGTTAATTATGCAAAATTATAATAGTTACTTCGAAATATATCTTCGAGTTATAGTAGTTTTTCGACGCTGTCGCTATCGTCCTTATTAGATCGCTTTCTTTTCCCCATAGTAGGTATAACGAAATTAAGTTTTTACGGACGAAGCAAAAGTTGTGTGAGTCGGACAACACTAAATCACGTAATGAGTCAAGGATCGGCCCTGCAATGGCGATGGCGGGATGCATTTAAGTGGGGGAAATTAGTCAATACACTACTTTTGAACAAAAACCTTTTTAATTTATTTAAAAATAAATTATCTAAGCATATAAATAGCTTTAAAAGGTGTGATAAGGACAGCATCAGCACGCGTACCGTAAGTATAATTGGTTCATAATTGGGTCATCTGTTTACTTGAGGATTGAAAATTCCCTGGTTATTTAAAATAGAGATGCAAGTCGTTCTAATGAAAAAAAAGAAGAAAAGCTGGTTGTTATTACGCAAGGCTAATTCACAAGCCCCCCGCCCCCCGCCCCCGCCTTGTGAACTTGCCTGAATGAGTCTATTTCAACAGCTAAATCGGGAATTTACACTAACTAAGTATAATTACTTTTCCTGTTACAAAAAAGAAAATTTTGTTCCGACATCTCTTTCCTGATTGTGTTTCCTTGCTCTATTTGTTGGAATAACATTAGTCACACGTTAATTGCTACGGCCTTTCCTTGTATCATTGTGTGAGGAATATCCGCTGGTGCAAAATAACTCGTCTTCTGATGTTATTAACAGATTTTTGTAGTTACGTGAATATACCTAGTGTGCCACAAAAAAATGCAAGTAATTTTTAGTCATTATAGAACGCATGATAATGTATGTAATGTTGATACTAACTAGGTATACATATAAACTTTTCTCTTGAATCACTCTATCTATTGATGAAAAGCACATTAAACTCCATTGCGTACTTTAAAAGATCTAAGCGTACAGATGTTGGGTAGCAACTTTGTTTTATACTACGTAGACATTCTTAAAGAAACTATTGTTTATAATTTCCAGTAAACACCCACATGCACGCAGACCACATCACAGGCACGGGCAAGCTGAAGGCTATACTGGTTGACACTAAAAGCGTTATAGGCAAGGATTCCGGGGCTGATGCAGACATGCACCTGGTAGACGGCGATGTGTTGTCTTTCGGAGATCACAAACTGCTGGCGGCGGCCACTCCGGGACATACTAACGGGTGCTTCACTTACATTTGTCACGAACAGGTCAGTTGATATTATTATGATATAATGATCCGGGACCTATGAGAGTTGCCAGCTTCACAAGAGGAACAGTATTGCCAGCCGTCAAATATTAGTGCTACAACAAGGACTCTTGACACAAATAAAACAAGACAATGTGGAATGGTTTGGGCATCCTACAGCTAGCGTTCAACAGTGCTCGTAAAAAATACAAAATAGAAGACAATTTCCGCTGATAAATACAAACAAAAATGTCGCTACTTGCTTACGTTCTTAAAATTATGAGAATTACCCCTTTATGCGTATTTAAGTTGATGTATATTTTAGTATTGCCACACCCAAAATATATTAAAAAAAACAAATTTCATTTAATTCCAGGGCCTCGCATTCACCGGCGACACTCTTCTAATCCGAGGCTGCGGTCGGACCGACTTCCAAGAAGGCTCTCCTCAGACCCTATACAACTCAGTGCACAAGCGTATCTTCACGCTACCCGACCACTACAAGCTGTACCCGGCACACGACTATAGAGGCCAGACAGCCACCACGGTCTGGGAAGAAAAGAAATACAACCCAAGGTTGACGAAGCCTTTGAAAGAATTTGTCAGTATTATGGATAATTTGAATTTGCCGTACCCGAAAATGATTGGTGAGTTCATAATATATTTTCTGGTATAGAAATAGTTTAATTAATTTTCCATTTTCCGAAGTAATATGAATGATATTGGATAGTTATGCTTAATAATTGTAAATTTATGCAGTGTGTTGGTACTGGACGCATAATAGTTTCTTTTAGCTGAACACAAAAAAATCAGAAAAAAGATATATTTTTGCAAATAATAAAATTATTTGTCTACGCCTCTCCGATGACAACTAAGCGCAGTGATGACATTAGGTTTGGGCCGGCGCAACACTAGCGCCAACGACGCGATTCACCATTCCAACGTTACTTTTATTATTTTGTAAACCATATTGTTGTGTAAATATTGATTATAACATAATAAAACAACCAACGTTATCCTTTTTTTCATATGAATAATAAATTGGTTTAAATTTTTTTTTTTGCTTGTTTCAGACAAGGCGGTGCCCGCCAACAGAATCTGCGGAATACATTATTAGAGAGATGATTATTACCCGATTGTGAGATATATTTTTTTGAGAAATATTTACAAAATATGTAGTATTTTTCTACTGATAACTTTGTCGATGATTTAATCTTTAATGGAATTCGCTTCACTACTTATACTAAGATTTATGTATATTTTTGTATAAGTAAAGTAGTTTTTTTTTAAACCGGTAGTAAGCATTCAGTAGAAACAATTTTCGTGTTTTTAAAAACGTTTGCATTCGAATCTCAAGTCTCAGTTACATTTTTGACATTTTTGATTGTCGCTGAGATGAGATTTTGCATCGTTTTTAAATACGGGTAGGCCTTCTGAATACTACTTTAAATTCCACCTTTTTTCATGGGACAGCTTTCAAAAGTGAATGCCTTACTAATATTGATCTGGTTCCAGTCTTTGTGTTGTCACAATCGATAATACAACGCTTATTCCTACGTCACTTTATATTCAGATTTTTTCTTCGTTTTGAAATATTCAAACAGTACATGAATAAGTAGGTAATGCTTTAGGAGACTGAATAACAGTACTGCACGATAAAGTATACTTTTATGTAAACGAAAGTAGAAAATAAAGGGGTTTTCTCCTTTTAATATCCCCCTACATAATATTCCAAACAAAAATGACGAAATTTTGGTTATTTAGTATAGTTGTAGATGGAGTCTGTGATAACAATATGTCTAACACAACAAATTTTAAATCTTTCGTAATCATGTTTTTGTAAAAAACAAGAAATATAATGAAATGCGCTCAATTATAAAAGGTTAGATCAATGGCCGAAGTGACAGTTATTTTATTTTTAAAATAAACATGTAATAAAATATTGTGTCAGTGTTACTAGCAGTGAAAGAACCCAGTTGCTTTTATTCCTAGCGTTTGCCATAGATTACTGTAGTTTTATTCAAATAACTGTACACTTATTTGTATTTTTAAACAAAAACGTATTTTGTTACTATTTAATTAATGTTTTGTCAAAAATTATGTATAAAACAATTGTTAAGTATTTTATTGTTGAAAAATATTATTTATTATTGTTTTAAGAAAAAATGTTACTATGACAATTATGTTTCTTTGTTTCTATATGAATAAACATTTAAAGATAACTGGATCAAATTGTTTTATTAGAATATCGCTCACACACCCAAACTCGAAACATTTACATCAAGTATTTACGGAACTTTTGGAATTGTCAAGGATTATGTCAATGAGATAGTTGAAGCTGGATGCCCATGCACAAGGTATATCAGTAGCTTAATGATCTAGATACAAAGGCTGACGATGGCTGCAGATCGTGACCATGGTTAATAGCAGAACGAAAGTGTTATAGACTGCCTTACCCTTCGGGAAACTAAGGGTGTTAATATTGATCACTGGTTCAGTATCCAAGCGTAAAAATGCCACTATCAAATCTTGCTTTAGAGAGACTGTCATGCGGCTTCCAGAATCGCCGGGAAGCCCCGAGAACATCCGAGAAACGAGAATAATATTATGAATAGTTTTTCACGGACGAGAGCTGAGAGAGACGAGACACGAGAAATCTCGGCGTGACTTCTCGTCGTGATTCTGGAGGCAACATGTATTGCGCCCTCCAGGGGGCTGCAATACATTTAGCCAGCTGAGAGCTATGCGCATTGCTAATATATTACAGCAAAAAAAAAAAAAAAAAGTTAAGTAGTCAAATAAAATTTCTTAGAAGACGTTGTCATGACAGCTAAGGTGAATTTTATTCCAGTCATTTAATTTCACCTCAGCCAAATGTTTGATATTTTATTAGTGTCGAGTCTCCTGGGGCAAACACTGCTTACCTACGTTGTACTGCCACCCCAACTGTAGGGTGACTGGCCCTGACATTAGCCAAATGTCGCAGAAACAGGGGACGCAATTAATGGCTCTTTTGATATATAGGAAGTGCCCTTGTGCCTCGAGCTTGAACACAAGCTGCGTAAAATAATGCGGTTATGTTTGAGAGTTTTGAGAGTGTAAAAATACACTTAAAAAGCCGAAAGTTAAATGTTTTTCGGGTTTTGAAGTTTATTTTTACATGGCGTAGGTATAATTCTTGGCAAGTTAACAATAATATTTGTTTAATGGTTGAGAGGACCCTGTTAAAGAGTTCATCAAAGTTTACCTTATCACAATACAAAGTGTATAGGTATGCATTTCTGCCGTCAAGATTGGCATTGAAATGACAGTCGGTCTATTTTGCAAAAATTTCCTTCTTTGAATTTTGATGATGTGGGCTTGAAGTGAGCAGTCATCCTACATCGAAAATCAAGGTAGATTTTTACAGTAAAGGTACCTACAATTACAGGTACAGGCATGTACTAGCTACCATCAGCTTTTGCAGCATTGCCAATCTTTATGGAATTGCTACCGGGAGAGTTCCCAGGCTGTGCCGAGTGGACTGTTAGACAATGCATCGCAAAAATTTTTAAGACTTGGGTACTTCAGGGCATGTCAACGTACCTTCCAACTTAAAATTTTAGTGCTTAATAAAGTAGTAAGTATTACCCGACCGTCGGGTAAAACAATATATAATCTTTCTTTGGGCTTTACCGTAGTAAAGCCCAAAGAAAGATTATGTATTGTTTTTGTAATTTGGCCAGTCCCATAGAATTAATAGGCTACCAGTCCCATAGGGATAGAAAGTGATGATATATGTTTATATTTAAACACTATGGGGTTCCGAGGGTTAGTATGATGTATGGCCCTGTATCGTGATTGTGATACCGCGATCGGCCACGATTAGTCACGGAAGGGGAAGTGTGTAGACCACAATGAATCAGTACGGAATCTCATTTAATTTAAATGGTTTAGTGTGAATATTGTACCGCTAGTATGTATATAATTATATATTCTATATTATTATACATATAAAATGCTTTGTCCAGAATGATTGACTGATCAACGCACCGACCTGAAACTTGGAGGGTGTGTTTTTCTTTGCTTGACGTACGCATCCGAAAAGAAAGGATTTTCCGAAATTCATTTTTTTTCCGAAAAACAGGGGCAAAGTTTGTGTAGAGAAATAAGTTTAGATCGCCACTAACCGACATTCAGGCGGACAAAGTCGAGGGCAGAAGGCTAGTATTTAAATAAGTATCGAGCGCATGGGCGCTTGATATTAATATTTTAAGTACTTTTCGTAAGACATATTGATGTTACAGCAAGTGTTTTTTCGGGATTGCCATGAAAGTTTCGGACTCGAAAGCAAGTTAGAAAAATAGTTGTAGTTAAAAAAAAGGGTCCGTTCAAGTCTGGAACTAATTGAGCTAAACTGACTCGAGACAAAAACCCTTCCGTACTCTAACGTTTCTTCTAATAACAGCTAACTAGTTTCTTGAAGTACTTAGGCAAGTTTTGTTAGAAAGTTACGAGTGGCATTCAAATAGTTTTCGATCGATACGACTTGACCTGCAAACAGCGACATTGTCTATGCCTAGCAACCAATAGGCAGGGGCGCGGGCGTACCAATAGAAAATGGCGCCTAGGGGCGCGCATTATAATTGCGCGCCTTCGTAAATTATCACAATATAAAAAACAGATACACTACTAGTAGTAATAAATTTTATAGAATTAGAATTAAACATAACAGTATAGGTATATTATAATGGTTTATTTTTGTTTATTTTGATTTTTAATTCTTATAATTGGTGATTTTTGCGTTTAGATAGGCGCCCAGGGCTTGTGCCCTAAGTTCCTCACCCTAGATACGCCTTTGCCCATAGGTACCTACTGCCATGCAGCTATACTCCATTCAATTAAACTTTAGTAAAATAACGTTTAAACGCTATCGTTATTTCTTTGTTAGTGTAATAAAAAAGCTTTTTTACAAAAAAAGATGACCGCCTTCAAAATGTGGCAATACCTACATAACAAGAAACAAAACCAAAGCCGCCGACTTCCAAGCTAAAGTTATTTTTAATTTTGTAGTTTTTGAAGGCGGTCATCTTTTTTTGTAAAAATGCTTTTTATTTTTCACTTTTTAGTGCTTGTGTGTTAATAAGTATTTGAAATCCTTACATAAAGCCCTTTCAAACAATACCTCACACGATATATTTAATTTTGGAAAGTGGTAGGAGGGGGGTTGACGTACCCCCTCCCCACTTCCTTCAGTCAGTCATCGACTACACGTAAGTCATAAACAAAGCAATTTTTCTTGTTACGGCGGTTCTGCAGTGATTTTATAAGGAGTTCCGTTCCATATCTCCAAAGTTCATCATCAGATCATGACAATATTCCTATGGGACCTATTCGGAACTATACTCTTTCAAACAAAAAAAGAATCATCCAAATCGATTCATAATTGGCGGAGTAATCGTAGAACAAATATACAAAAAAAAAAAAAACATACGCGCCGAATTGAGAACCTCCTCCTTTTTGAAGTCGGTTGAAAATTTCGTTATTATAAGATACATATAGGTAGCAATGTAGACTATTAGTGATTAACAAAGACAAATTTAGGATTCAAGATGGTTGAATCGTTTCTTGGAGACTTGTCGAACTTTTTTGCTTTGGCTCTTTTCTGTTTGTGGGTTGGGAATAGAGTGGCGAGCTTGTAAAAATACTTATCTAGGTAAGACTCAAATTGCACCTTATGTATAAAAAATATTTTTTATTTTTTGTTGGTGTTATGACCTCAGAACCAGTCGAGTTAGACAATAGATTTCAATTCATTTAACAACGGTAAGTGATACGTAACTAAATCATTTAGCGATTTGCCGGTTGTTGGTTATTCTAAATTGGACTTATAATGGGTTTTGGTCTTTGCAAATCTGCTGTACAGACACCCGTTTCAGGCAGTGTGGACGACGGTTTTAATCGTTCCCAATAGATGGCGCTAGGTGGCATTAGACCCATGAAGCAGAAAAGACATGATGACGTCAACTGCCAACTTACAGGAATGACGTAAGATGGCGGGAAGACTGTAATTCACCTAATTCTGTCGCGTCCCATTACCTACCAGCTGAATTTGGCGTCACTTCAAGAATACAAGGAAGTGAGCAAAGAGATTTTAAGTAGCAACGACGTTCCAATTTATTACATAAATGGAACAAGTTCTAGAAAACTTACTCTGACTCATTGGCACGACGACGAGTGAATATTTAAATCTTTCAGGCATGAGAAATGACGTCAGCAAGGTCTATTGATTACAACGAAGGCTTCTACTCTTTCTTACAGACCTAAGTAAACGTCTTACTAGCTAAGCGGCGAGATAATATAAAGCTCGGACGCCATTATTAATCACTGGACCGTCTCGGGAAGGAGACTGGTAAAATAACGCAACAGCTTGCCTCGTGAGACAGGGCCTTAAGCCGCGGACTCACTAAGTGAGCTCATTATTGTGTAGGATAGCCGTACACGGACGCCGGCTATGAGATAGCCCGTTATAGGGTAAATAATGGTTATGGGATCATTGAGGACGTTCGGCATTGAGTTTGACTTTTATTTGATTGATATCTAGTACCAAATTGGGTTTTCTGAGGGTTCATTAGTGCTGATTTGCAATAGTGTAATATTTTGTAGAGAATATCTGCAGTGTTATGAAATCATTGACTCACTCACTCACAGTCACTCACTGACAGTTGCAGTCCTTTTCGTTCTTATGTTGATAAATGAGACAAACAGTGTCACTCTTTGATTTCCTCAAAAAGTGCTTCCAGTAGCAAATTTCGCATAAGTAATCTATTTAAATAAAACAAAGTCGGTATAGTTGCAACATTTATAACTCAAGAAAGGCAAGGCCGATTTTTAGATCTTTGATTTGTTGGATTTGTCTCCGCCACGAATAGCAGAATTAAAAGGAAAAAATCACGAAAAAACAAACAACATTTGTTGATTCTGAGGCGGTACGAAATTCGTTGGGTCTGCTATATCAAATATTAATGTTAGGTTATTTTTTACAAAGTCCATCTGATATTTCTTTTACAGCAACAAACAATACCTTTTAAACACACCATTACTTACTGAAGTCGAACTGGTCCGGGTCCCGACAAATCCGAGCACATTTATCTCCCTTTGCGTCCGCAGCTTTAAACTAAGGCCCGCATGAATACCGGCGCGTCTGGCGCTGCACGCGACATGCCGTGACGTCACCGGCCGCCATATGCAAATGTCTAGAATATTCCGTCGAACCGAGCGCCCAGCATTTCTATGTGCAGATGCTTTAATGGCCCACCGTGGTTCGCTTCAAAATTCGATTTGGTATCTCCTATCTTCCTTTTGAGATGCCCTGATGTGTGCCTGCTCACTTTTGGATAGGGGACGCCTCGTTTAATGTTAGTTTATGGCCAAAGGATTTGGGCTCTACGATTCTGAATGTTTTAAAAGCTAGTCTCGGATTTGTCTGGCAAATAAATTTGTGTTAGTGTTGTTAGGCTTTGTTACAGGCCCCGAAACAAGATGGTGTTGAAAGTTAGTGACTAGATTTTTTACTTTAAATTTTGGATCGATTTTCATATAATTCCTGTACTTGTCACTTTAATTTGCAACGACTGTAAGCAACTTTTGCCTCGGAATGTATATTATATAAAAGTTAAAGCTTCAATAAATTAAAATTCAGTTTCTTCATTATTATGTAATCTTGCGCTCAAATCTAGACTTATTCATTACAAAAAACTGGCCCTCGACCGTTACTACTAGATAAAAATCTACGAAAACCAAGTCCACAGTAAACAACAATCAATAGTTTGTAACAACAATCATAAGTTTCTTTCCCAAGATTTACGGTGCTAAAACACGAGACTAGTCAGAAAATCAGACAAAAATAATTTATTTAGTACTTACAATAACGCTCTTTACTCGGTAGCCAGGGGTAACAATGTTTTTATAACCCTAATAATGGCTTCCATTCATACAATGGTAACTCTATTCCGTATCCCTGAACAATAGTGCCTACTTACATTGATTTATTGAGAGTGGAGCCACTGAATGATTCAAATGCTGTAAAAAGGAAAACAGATGACGGTCTACTGTTAGTTTTCTCGCTTTTCCATGGGTTTAGGTCTTCTATTGGCATTGCGAATTAAAGTGATAATGATTGATAAAACATGTAGTTTTATAGCACTCTTGAAATTGTACCTAAGTAGTATAATTAAGTAAGATCCTTTGCCCTGCAGTGGGATTTAGTCAAAGTCAAAGTATTTATTTCAATAAACTATTTACAGGCACTTTTGAATTGTCAAAGAGACGGTCAGTTGGTCAGAGAAGCCTTATTAGTAGCAGAAGCATTATTAATAATTAAAGTTGCTGAAGTCTTCAAATGTGAAATAGCACTATGGAGAGTTCAGAAAACCTCGTGGTTACACATCTCAAAGAGGAAAAGCAAGGACGAAAGAGCAACACGAAGCAGACTTAGTAAAAGCAATCCTAGTTACAAGCCCGGATAACGCTGGTTGACACAAGTAGATTTTAATTATAACTTCGTAAGCTTCCCAATTAAGGGCGAGCGCACAACATCGCTCGCAGTTTTGATAGTTTTGTCAACTCTCCATTAAATGGTCCTTCTCCAACGATTTATTGCGAATTTACGAAGTTAATGTTAAAAAGTACAAGAAATGAGACTCTATTCGATACCTGCAGTAGGTAGTAAAATTCTTAACGTTCTGTACAATAAATTGATAAAAAAAGTTGGAATCAGTTCAATCCAATAGTTCTTTAAAAGGGGCTTGCTCTCTTTAGTGCAGCTATTTCCATTCTATTCTGCTTGATTACGTCACGACTTTCTTATCTTTATTATAGAAATGCAATTTTATAGAAGCAAAAGCTTTAAGGCTTTGCTTGTGATAGTGTAAAAAAGTTAGCGCAAAAAGCTATGTAGCTTCATAGTTTTAAATACGTTACTGCTTGTATCTGCTTCCTCGTATCTCTGACATACGCGTACTCTTTTTATTTCCACTATGCCAGAGCTCAAAGCTTTAGCTTAATAAAGTTGATGAGAGTGAGTCCTAGTTTCACGAAATTTATCCGGGTCAGGTTAACTCTAAAAACGTGTCCATCAGTTTCAGACCAATTAGGTACACCCGTAACACTAAGTTTTATAAAGGGTCAAAAGGACCGTTGAAAAATTATGTAAGAGCGTGTCGTCGGTATAACCGGGTCTCGTGTGATCAATATTGGACCAATCATACCCCGGACGTCGGTCGGCGTTGCCAAAACACCGACGTCACTGCCTTCTTGCTGGCGGCGAATTAATAGAAATATGTGTAGGGGCTAGGGGTGACACACCTAAGTTGCTGAAGTCGGACAAAAACTTTAAATTGCCAGACAATTAGGTAAAACTGAGATTTTTTTTACGGACGCCATTGACAAAAATGTTTTTACAATAATCGTCGTTAATTTGGTCATTTATTTATTTTTCAATTTTATGGCTTTATTTTATGACATAAAAACTGTATATATTTTACTCAGACACTTTGAAAAACATTTCCGGACGACCCCGGACGCCTACTAAACTAGAATGAATCCCGGACGTATAACAACCCTACTTCAGGCCATATAACCTACTAGTTTAGGATTCATTTCACAGAGTACATATAATAAACCATTAACGCTCAATTTCACAACGTTTCTTAATTATGAAAACGGTCAATTGTTTATGTGTCAGAAATCAATGAATCATCATTTATTTAACTACGTAAATCCAGTAGCTAACCGATTCGTTTCGACATTTCTCCACATCAAACGTCAAATTAGGCTCATTACTATTGAATTAATCATTACTAAGACTGTAAGTTTTATTATAAATATCCTATTAGTACTCTAAAATGAAATCACTAGTTCAAAATCGATCGCAAAAATCGAGGCTTTAAAGGAAAAATTGATGAAAAGTTTCCAATACCCGGTTCTGCCTCAAAGTGCTTTATTAATTTAGCTTTAAATACTAAAGTTGCTTGGTTCGTAAAATTTATCGGAAAAATTCTGGTGGAGCTCATAACCTGCATGTTCTGTATTGATAGATAGGCTATACTACATAGGTGTGGGCTCGTTTATGCACTTCAGTGGCAAAGCCGCACGCCGCATGATTGAGTAGCTCGTATACCTACGTGCATTGAGTTGATATTGCATTGAAATTGCATGCCGTGTTAATTTTAATTCCGGTGTGTTGTTTTATTTGGAAGTATATGAACAGATAAATTGAATGAGTTGGCAGATACCACTGAATCAATTCCATTCTTTTTTTGGTGTTGGCACAGCATGTGTTGTCTATGCTGAAGAGTTTTTTGTATTATACCTATATACTTGTACTATTACGAGGCTATAGCCTATTTATCCATGCTAGGCCCCAAGGGCAATAATCAAATACGTAATTTAACGCGGGCAAAGTCGCGGACAAAAGTAAAGTGTGTCATTATATCTTTGCTCCGTTTGATAGATACTAAAGAATTTCAAATTAAATTACTTTTAAAAATTTGTTTTATTTCATGACATTTGATGCTATCAAACCGAGACGGTCCACCTGATGTTAGGAGCTGGCTGGCTAGACCTCATGTATTGTCTCTGGTCTCGGTCTTACGTTGTCATCCTAGAAACAAAGATAAAACATCTTATATCGATGGAATTACACCGACACCAGTATCCTTTTAAACGGAACAGAGCAACGGTGTTTCGAGGCAGAAATAGGTATGGTAGTAGTAATCTCCCTGGCGAGCTTCTTCTTAAAGTGCTCTATTACTAATATTACTAAAGTAGACCTACAAAGGATTAATAACCTTTTTAAAACTTCAACCATGCTAAGACGATCGGCCGTGTAGCAACGTTCTATAAACAAATCTGAATGTAATCGTTTTGACACAGAACATAGACCAGCATAGACAGTGCGATACATAGTGAAATTGATACGAGGGCCGCTGACAAGGGTGAGAGGTGAGGATACAGGGGTACTTACGAGAGGGCCACTGTAGGGGCACAAGGAAATACGAGCTTTTGTGACCCCTGCTATGTATGTTTGTAGGCGTACGTCAATTACTTACTATCATTATAAATATTATGGTTGAGTAAAGGTTCATTACGTTTGAAACTAAATATTTTTGTACGACGTCCGCGAAATATTTTTTACCCGCGTTAAGTAACGTGTTTGGCTACTGTTCCGCTCCCGTGGATCATAGCGTGATGATATGAGATGAGCCTATATGATTTACAATGAATTCAGCTATCATATACAACAATATATTTTTTAATCCGACGATCTAGAGATTAATTCGCCCGTTTAAACCAAAAGAAACTTCAGCTTATTATATTAGTCTAAATAATATGTCCAAAGCTGTATTTAAACTCATTATTTTTGTACACTTATGCAATCATTAGGTGTAGGTACTTGCTTCCGTTTTCAAGGTTAATTTCCACATCAAATTTTCTATGCTGTCCTTGATCTGTACATTATTTAGTACAGTCGGTCTATTCTGTTAAAACCTCTCTCAGTGAATTTAGTTGAATTTAGCTTGAGGTGAGCTGTCAACAACTAGGATAACAGCTCACTTCAAGCTATATAGGAATATTTCTATAGAATAGGACTGCTAGATCAACTCTTAAAAAATCCCATGTAAAGGAAAACTATATTATATGTTTTAATCAGCATATATATACTTTTAATAATATTATATGCGAAAGTCACTCTGTCTGTCTGTTTGTACGCTTTCCTGACTAAACCTTTGAACTGGTTTCGATGAAATTTGGCACAGGTTAAGTTTGAATTACAAGAAAGGACACAGGATACTTTTTATTACACGACATTGTCGGAGGCAAAAACCAGTGATAGAAAAAAGAAGATATAATCTTATTTCTGTTTCAAGAAAATTTTAAATTGCATATTACCAAAACATGTTTTCCAAATCCTGTGATCTATGGTCACCAATTTTCCAAGTGGATATGACGGACAGACCCACGGGTGATGAATGTTTAATGTTCGTCTTCAGAGATTTCATCGACATTGAATGGACGAAGTTAATGTTCATGGCGACATTTTAATCAATGAGGATACAGAATTTGTGAATTCGTGGTTTTGAGGTATTTGAAAAAAAGTGTAGTTCCATTCATATTTTTATAGAAAATAATGTTACATTTAAATATTTAACTTTAATTTAGCGAATCGCTATCAAAAAACCCTTAAATCTTATCCGCTAAACATTGTTAAAAACTAGTCATATATTTTTAATGATTTTTCAAGTAATTTCTGTACGTTAGTAATAAAAACAGAAAAAAAAATACAAAATGGCATTAGCAAATACTAACAAACGTCTGAATAATACATATAATCGATTTTAAACACCTAATTAAAAAAAAAAACATTAAATTGTAGGGTGAAAACGGTCACCCTAAGTTAGTACTTAATGACTCAGCGCAGGTATTAAAAGGGTACATATTTTATAACCATACTTTCAACTTAGTCATATCAACATAGAGTGCACCTTATAACGACCTATATGGCTAAATAAAGGGCATGTGGCTTCATTGATATGAGCCTGAAACTTATACGAAGGCTATCAAACAATTTTAAACTTCATTAGAACAGCAATAAGTACCCAATTGGAACCGTTGAAAAAAATGACGCATCATCATCGGGAAATCCAGACAAAGCCAGACGAAGACGGCATTCGCGATTCCCTTCGATAGAGTCCTCATTGTACGCAGCGTTTACAGCATTGCGCGTGCGTTATCCTCCCTCTTGCGTCTTTGTTTGCCCCGCGGCATCGCATCAGCCGTCCTTTTCACTCACGGGAGGGTCGATCTATACGACGCTAGGTACGGCTACAGTGCCGTACCACGACTAGTACGCAGGTTTCTGGCGTCTGGCACAAACGTCAGCTCTCGCCAGTCCGGTATAGGAACGCTACGCGGCCGCAAAAATGACGCGCGCCGTGCTTTTTATAAGTGTATTTACCATATTTTTGGACGTGCTGCATGCCGGACAGGTAAGATAAAGGCTTGAATGGAAGAGTTGTATGAATGTATTGTATGTATAGCGGCGGCATCGTGGCGGGGACACTAAGTCGAAAATCGATTGAATGTGTTCGGTAATGTTTTCAAGGCGGGTGTAAAATAGTGACTGGCTGAAAGGAGCCCGTTCATACACTTGCAGACGCCGTAAAAGTTGTTTTTGTTGGCGTTTTGTAAGCGTTTTTCGTTTGACGTTTTACTTAATATGTTGCGTAACATTATTGGGCTTTAGATAAGTATCGGAAACTTAGTATTTACATTTGTTTTAAGCGTAAACGTAAATATAATAACGTAGTCACGGGAATGCAAAAATATGTTCATGTAGTTGCTAATACGACTGATATTTAATTAATTATTGAAGAAAATAGCTACTTGGAATAGCTAAATGAATACAATTATGTAAAATTGATAGATTTGAATAAAAAGACTAAGAAAAGTATTTAGAAAGGCTTTAATGTAAGTTTTTCCTGATTCTTAATCATTTGAAAGGATAATTAATCAATTTTTCTTCGACTGAGCGCTTTTTATAGGTTTAGAACACTCTTTATTGTACAGTATTAAAAATTACAAACAGTACTGACTATATACTGGGCTTACGGATGCCATAAAAATACATTTATGACTTTCTTCAGTCGTTAGACTCGAAATAGATTCAAATGTGAATCACCTTTTTATTAGTAACACAAGTAATACATGGATACATAGGTAGGTACTCTAATCTAAGGAGGTATGAAGCTGGTGGTAAGATTTGCACATGAAGCCGTTAAGTAATCAATAAAAATAAAAGGAAAATAAAAAAAAGACGAACGACTTTTTTTTCCGAAGGCTTCTGGCCACTCAAGGTGTCTTTTCTCGCACCAGACACTTAATTATGAATAATTTTGTCGCTTTCGATGCGGATAATCAAATTAACTTTATTTTTGGCAAAAAACTGAAGAATTTTCGTCGCGTTTATGAGGAATTAACATATTTTCTATTGTTTTTATACATTGATTGCGATAACTTTAATATTGTTGCCATTCTTTAATTTAAAGAAGAATATCAACCATTAAAGTTTTAGAAAATCTTAATAATTTTCCAATAGAATGGTTTCTTTACCAATCTAACAATCTAGCTTTATTCTGAACTGAATGACGCTTTGGCTTTTCACCCATATTAGGAGCTTTAAAGAAAGCATCTAGACAAGAAAATCAAAGATCACAAGTCATATAATTATCTGAAATGCATTACGCTGCATTTGTGATGATTAAAAGCGCATTCAGCGCTGTAATGTAGCTAAGAAAGCGCTAAATGCTACATTAGTCATTGAGTATTAGCTTGAAAGGTACAAAATTTATAAAAAAAGAGGGGGATAGAAATAGGGGACTATCGAATAGCTCCGTCGGCTTTTATTTAGCTGAAGATAAGGCTTCATTACATATTTTAGTTAGGTCTACTTAAAGTGAACGTCAAAGTCAAATTATTTATTACAATTATACCATAAAAAGGTACATTGGATCGTCATATACAAGAAAAAAAGGATTGACGATAGTTGCCCCTTAAAAAACCTACGCCCAAAAACTCAGAGTAACTGACCCTAACAAGAAGTTAAATTACAAATTATTAGGACATTTTGTAATTTAACGGTGTTAGAAATTAACTCTGAGTTAATTTTTATCGTAAACGACAATCAATCTCGCGTTAGTTGCAGTCATTGGCTGATTGAAATAATAACAACCAACCAGATCACATAAGACTTGACATCTAAGGGATTTTAATAAAAGGCTTTATGTAACCGGGGGATGGTTTCACTATAAAATCTTCAAAATTTGCACTTATCCATCACCTTCGAATGAGTTTCGATTAAATTATTTTGGCAGATAAATTCATACAAATTCTGTTCCATTTCCGAAATATAGGTACTCGTACATTTGCTGATTACTTTTCTATTCAGAGGTATTAGAACAGGCTCTTAGTTTTCTGATCATAACAAGTAGGTACCTAATAAGACTTTAAAATTAAGTCCACTTAAACTGCCGAAATAATTTGCCGAAATGAAGTCTACGAAACAAGTGTTTGAAACTTGTGCGGCTTCTTATTTTGTTCCTAAGTAGACTTATAAAATCAATTAAAGTACGAGGGGCATTCAACTTTAGAAGCCGCTATGGTTGCGATCACTTCAAGAGGCGAACAGTCTGGAATATTAGACGGGTAGTTAAGACATAATCATGTACATCGACATAAGACTGTGATACATAGTTGCAGAATGGTTGCTTACTTTTACAACGAATTTATATGAATACATCGCAATCTCGTCCAGTTTTAGTATTGGCACTAAAATAGACAAGATTTCGACATATTCATCTAAATTGATGACTGTTACACATCTATGGATAAAACTCTATTCTGAAATTCGAATCGAAAAAGTTTTTATATGTGTACCTACTGCGGATTAATAATATACTCTATGGAACGCAGTTTATTAAGTTTAAATTTTGACTTTGGAACTAGGCTTCGTTTGAATATCGAAGTACTGCATTGATTTTTTTCTCTTTTTTGGTATTGCGTCATATTAGGGATGTTCGGTATAAGCAGGCAGCTGCAAAAGCGACGGGCATAAGTAATGCGCAATACTTATGCGTCTTGTTGCCTATACACCCTTATTTCCATACATTTCTATCTTATTTGCTGCGTCCCTGCACTTACTCAAGCCGCACAGCCTGAAGGAAATAGCCGTAAATTACATATGATTCCAATGTGAGGAAATTCGCAATTTAACTTTGCGGTGTACAATAATTCTTTATGAGTATGTAGGTAGATACTTATTGTTACATAGGTTTACGTTGTAACTAATTGATGATTAAGGTTTTATTTTATTGTACTTTTACTATTTTGAACTAGTTAATATGTTTTACTTCAAATGTTACGGCGGTACCATGGTTAGATAAAGAAGTTTGAATCAAAACCGAATGCAAGAGATTAGTATTTTTGTGTAAATAACTGTTCCGTAAATCACCAAAATACAAGCTTTAAATAAATACAACGTACACGGTCGCATTACATGGTCGCCTAATAGGCCTAAATATTTTAACAAAAAAACAAATTATACATAACTGGCACCAAATTTTTGGAATCATACGACAACTTGATTTATGCAATATACTACTAAGTGAAACATATACTTAGCGATTAACGAGCTTCAGGAATTCATACAAAGGCATCGATCGCCGGGCGTTGTCTTGAACTGAATGAATGAATTTTATATGAGTTTACTTTGAAATATAGAACGACAATTTATACTACTGCATAAAACTGTACCAACTATGTACCTTATGTCTAATAGATAGGGCTATTTAAGTGGGACTATAATAGGCTTAATTAAATTAACACTTTGAAATCTTATAATACTTTTTATTACTAATTTTTATATTAAGAACAACTGGCAACAAAAACTGGAAAGAAAATCCTAGTTTTGTAATAAGATGGTAAGATCTTTTCCTACGCTGCCAATATGGCGCGCCGTCTCGACATAGAATCATAGCCAGCAACGCTTAATGTAGGCAGTAAAAAAACTTAAATATGGCTGTAATAAAACAGCTAGAGGCAGGGACGACGTTTATGGGGGGTCAGCTTGATGACGACTCAAGGCGGTGCTGATCAGGTACATTTCACCGAGGGGCCCCCTTAACTAGTGTTGCTATATGTCCCGATCTGCGCGGGACGTCCCGATTTTCAGGTTGCGGGAATTTCCCGATTTTTTACTAACCTTATTAAACTACCCTTGATAAAATAAATTATCTGTGCGGTGTTACTAAATAAAAATATTTGTGCTTTCATATTTTCCTACAAACTCATAAAAGATTTTTTTTAAGAAGATTGTAGCTGTCCCGATTTGAAACTAAAATCCCGATTATTTTAACATTTCGTCCCGAAATTTGACACACTGCATCTGGCAACACTACCCTTAACCGACACACGTGAACGAATTTTAAATGAACTTTTTGCTAAGTGGTATAAATATAGGAAGAAAACTAGTTGGTAGCCCTGAAGGAGAGCTTATTGTGCGTGCAAAATCAAATGGCCTTTTGATTTTCCACGCGCAATGTGTTCCGCCGTTGTACCTATAACGAATGGGTAATAAAACCTCCTACTTTACTCTGCGCTCCTGGTACCCTAGGTTGTGGGACTGAAGTATTATTGTCCGCTTATTTTTCCGGTAATGATTTACCAGCAGTCGTCAATCATTGTGAGGCTAATGAGCCTAATGAGGCTTAAGTTTATGTTGTTCAACGGTGTGTGAGTTACTTCTGTGTTCGTTAAAGTAGAAATATGAGGTTTTTGACATTTCTTGGAAGGTTCAAATGTACCGTTTTGTTATTACAATCAATATAAATTTAAATTGGATGAGCTCGTGCTTGGTTACTACGCATCTTACTCCACTGATGTGACAATGATTTTTATTCAATTGACGTTTGCTAAACAGTCTATAATTTACCTGATCGAGTCTTGAAGACTACTACCATTTTATTGGAATAAAGGAACCTAGAGTAAAGGTATTATGCCATGAATGCGATTATGCCATTATTATCTCCTTTATTCAATTAAAAACACAATCATATAAATTATATTTTTCAATATTATAAAAATACAAACATTGAAAAAAATTCCCGTCGGTAACGGTAATAGGGGCCAAGCCACCGGCGGTCAAGACTGTAAAGAGACCTCAAAATGCGGTCTGTGCCTAGAAGTACTGCTTTTTGAATCAGACCCTTGATCCTGCCGCCTAACGAGAGCCTTTTTAGATATTGGTCGAGGCTCTTGGCTATTAAGCCTTTAGCTGTAATGACTATCGGCACAATGATCAATCACTGAATCCACATCTCACATGTCTACAAACTCGCGGACCTTGTTATTACAGTCAAGATACATTATTACGCAATGTAAGGTTTTAATAGGGGGGGGGGGGGGGGGTAGGTTATATATTTAGCTAATTTGTGCTAATTTCGAATTTGTGTGGAATCGTAATATTTAAAATCACTACAACCATACAGTATCGGCGAAACAGCCGTTAGATCAAAATTCAATTATATCCAACTTCAATCGGCTTCGACCAGTCATAAACTTTTTTGAATCCGCGCTCCACACTCCAGCTTCTTTTTAAAGGGATTCGGTTTAACCTGATGGAATATGAGTGACTGACACCGTGAAACAAAGGGGAGAGCCGGCTTTATCGGATCACACGAATATTGGCTGTCAAGCAGCGAGGCTTTGCGCTTTGACGACTTCATTCGCTTTGATAGAAATTTGCTAGTTGTTGTGCAGGTTTTCGATATAAATTCATTTTTCTTTATTCAAATATCCATGACTCAAAAAATGAATAGTAAAAATAAAATGTTAGCATATGGATATATCCAAAAAATGTTTCATAAGTATTACAGTGATTAGTTTTTCCGTGTTATACAAGTATCGCCAAAAAAGTTTAAAAAAAAAATGTTAATGAAAATTCGATCCAAAAAACGTATGAAACTAAAGTTGTTATAGAACGTTTTTAGGAAGCGATATCGCAAGTGTTGTTTTCTCACAATTCAAATAAGCTGGAACAGGAATCTGTGAAATAAACAAACCAATAAACCCTTTTCTTAACGATTATTTATGTAGGTAGAATGATTTAATTACGCCCTTCCTCTTTGTTTTCTCGTAGACGCGATTAATTTCACAGACTATCTATAATCAAGCTTTATCTATGTATTTTGGAAAAGATACTGGCCATTTTTCTTACAAGTTAAAAAGGTTTGTTGCTAAAGAAAAAATAAAATAATCGGTTTCATTATGGTGCATACAATTATCACACTGGCCAAAATCCAGCAATGGCCCTCTGGCAATAAATACCCTTTTTAGTTTCATAGTCAAGTTTGAAAATAATATTTTTCAGCCATTAAAATAGCGCTTAGACGGCAAAGTGCAATTTTATCAACCGTTTCAACCCATAATTTTACCACAGTAGTTTCAAGTGCAATTGTAACTCGTGATTATTATAACCACGCCACCTATAATTCCCTTTCTTTAAGTAATGCAGTAGCAACAACGTGTGTGCTAAGAAAAACGGGTTATTATGTTTGAGAATTGCAGGATTTACGGTGATGATGGGTTTGTTAGTTGTCGGTACATTGCTCATAGGCTCAGTAATGAAGGATTTCCTATGTCTAGTTTTTCTATTGGCGTAGCTTATTAGAAAGAATAATTCCCTTTTCCGTGATAAAACTAAAAGTAATATGGCGTTAGGTCCTGCCAAAAAGGTGTCTGAAATTGAATATAAAAACATTTTCCTGCCAATATAGTAAGTTTTATTCCCATTCCACACACTCCAGTCCTCCTAGAGACAGAGCGACAAGAAAAGTCCATTACTCTCACAGAAAACCTATAAAGTAGGTAAAACTCTCCCTTAACTTTTATTCCCAGTACCAACGCACACTAAGACCCGCCATATTGTTCTGTTTTCAAAACCTTTTAAAATACGGAGCTTCAAATTCCATTTCCAAATCTCCTTTTCACAACATAATGTCTTTTTAAATATATTATCTGGTAACCCATTCGATGTTGCAAAGGTTTTATTCCAATTTTCCTTTCTGGCTGGATTTGGGGTGGCTTTGTAGAGTGACCATTGTTTAAGCGGCTCGAGTGCCCCTTTGTTGTGTATGTGTGTCGTTGATAAGGTTTGTCCCGTCCTCTCGGTTAATTGTGGAGTGATTAAAACCTACGCCAGGCGTTAGCGTTTTGTTTAATTGGAATAAAACAGACGACGCGTGCTAGTTCAGCTTCTGTTTGTGCTGTTTACTTATTAAAAAGAAAAACCAAACGACTTAATTATTAACTTTAAAATCAAAGTGTTTACTGAGTACTTAACATTTTAATAATATATTATTACATTACAACGTGCACAGCCAAATACAAGCGTCAACGGCAACGCGAAACAGTTGCACATTTACAAACAACATCTATCCAGCGCTAATCATATTAAACCCCATTATTCTACCCGACGACAGCACACACAATGGACAAAGGTATACAAGCTGTACCAGATAATGATATGAATTGTACCAGATAGGTATATAAAATGGTACCAGGTTATTAATTTCAGTTATCTGCGTGTTCTGCTCTGTCGCAATGTACACTTCATTGAGTCTATTGAAAACTTGTGAACGGCCACGTCGCGTCGGGTATTGTGCTAAATGCAGCCAGTTGTGCTTAGATGATCAATACTTTGAATAGTGGTAGAATGTTGTTGTTTGTGGTTTATTCAAAGCCTGGAACAATAGGGACTTGTTTATGGTAAAGTTTGAAACGGAATGGAACTAGGAATTATTTTCGTATATATACAGAAATTATTTCGATTATTATTTTTGCGCATTAGATTCAAAACTTACTTAATCATGGAAGTATGTAAAGAAATAGTATAATTTACAATGTAAGTAGTAGGTAATACTCAAAGACTACAATAGGTAATACTAATTTCTAACTATTGATCTTAGTTCTGCCGAGACAAGCTAAATTACAATGTCTCAATTAAATTAATTACGTCAAAGTAATTCAATATGCCGAATGTGTTATGCGCATGTATTGTGCATGTATGTGTTAGCCTGTAAATACATGATACATTGTTGCACTTATAAATACATTATTAAGAAATTACTTTAAATGTATTGTGTAAACAATTGTTGGCTAACCTAAATTAATAAATAAATAACAGTTTAATGTTCATCCAATATAATATATGCTTTTAAAAGATTTAAAATAAATTAGCATTAAATATCCAAAATCAATACAATAATTTCGAAGTGTTCTTTTTTTAATGTAGATCAGTTCGTTGTTTTATTAAACCCGATTTACCTTAAACATCTTGTTTTGTTTATGGTTTCTAACTTCACCCTAATTAATTAAGTTCTTAATTTAATTTAATGAAAAAAATTTCCTCGTCAGGTACTTAGTCACGTTGACTCACGTTTCCACGAATAAAAAACGTCAATTCTTGAAATCTAAAGGAAGCCGTACCAACGCCGCATTCAAAAGTTGGTCTTTATGGAGAGGTTTGCAATATTTTATAAAAATGAGAAACTCATTCATTTTTTTCCAGAGACTTTTCCGAAAGCTTAGAAGTTGGGAAAATTAAAACTTGATTATAAAAATGTTGGAAGGACGTGAAAAGTTCTGGAAAACCGGAGTGAATAAAATTAAATAAACATTAGAAATTCTGGAAAGTTCTTTACGATTATACTTTCGGATACCTTGTGGAGTGAGTGGTAGATTTAATCTATTCTCCATCTGTGCTCCATGTTTCATCAATCAATCAGTGCTCAAGCTGAGGGAATCTAAGTCTATTTCTGGTATATATTCATATTCTTTACGAAATGAATAGTGAACTTTAACATAGATTAAAAAAAGAAAAGATTTGAGGCCTATTTTCAATAATTAAAAACGTTAAAAATCTAGTCGTAATTTCATCTCAGCGACAATCAATGTCAAAAAATGTAAGTTAATTAAAGGTATTTTTAACAGATTCAGACTGAGATTAGATTGCGATCGTCCATAAAAGTTAGTAGATTTTAGGGGGCAAACTGAATTATTGCTCTGGTAAATTTAAGAAAGAAAACTAAAGAAAATATTGCTTATTTTCAAAGCGCCATTAACGCACACAAGCCCAGCGCGAGTTTCTACAGAACAACCGTTTCACATACACACTGAATAGATTTAGAGAAAATATAACAGTACCACACACACCTACCCTCAATTCAAAGAGCTTCTTTGAAATTTAATCCCCGGTTCCAAGATGGCGACGGTGGTACTCCGTGCTAAGCCTTCAGTTCGCAAGATTAGGGCCACGGAGCAAGCGACATAGACTAAATACTGAATCACTATTTCTGCTTAGTAGACGGGCTGATTATTAGTAGGTTACGTAGGTATTGATGTAGTCTGTGAGATGAGTTATTTTGTCTCGATAAAATTTTCCGCTGTGGTTTCTTACTACTGTACAGAATAAGTATAAATGTTTGGTTGTGTATTGGTTGTTTTTTGTAATGTTGTAACGTAATTTTATATGAAATATTAAAACGGTTGACTGCTAGAGAATGCCTAAGGCATTAAGTCAGCCTTTGTACTTATGTTGCATAAAATTTAAATAAATAATTATTTTTTATAAACTCACAAAAAATAATCCTATTCTATAATCTAGTTTCTGATCCATAATCTATTGTATTTTAAAGGCGATGCAGAGGATTTTTTGATGACATTTAGATTTTCTTTCTTTTTTTAACATGTAGAATTTATTGTATTTTTTTTAATTTATGCAAATTTGAGAGCGCAGATAGTTATTTTGTGGTCGAAAGGATGCTGTAGGTTGGAATCGGTACCAACCTCTACTATCTAGAAAAGTATTCTATCTCCCAAGTACTTTCAAAGAGCTAGCGTTACTTTTCGTAGGTTTAGTGGCCATATGAGAGCCTTCTTAGAACTTTCTGCTACGTAGTTTGTGCGCTACAGTCTTTTGTTTAACAAGAATGCACCATCGTGGAGTATTGTGGGCAGAGAGGGTGCGAAGGGAAATTTATCTATTTATAGTTGAGTTCCCACTTTGAGTTGTATGTGTATAATACTAGGTACACTTTGTGGTTAGATTTCAGTTGTAAAGTTTACAGAGTGGTAACAATTATTTGCCCAACTAGAAGTTGTCAAAGTATACGTAGTGCGAGTACGAGTGTGGTTCTAGAAACGACTGTGGAACTTGTGTGGTTAGATTAGGCACAGGCTGTTTCTCTAATATGTAAAGCTTGAGGCAAAGGTTGCTTTTAATTAAATATGGTATGATGGTTTTAATAATATAGAAGCCGTTACTCTATGACGCTATAGCTAAAGTAACTCGTGCTTCAACGTTGTATAAGGGACTATTAAAATCCATACTTCGATACTAATATTATAAATGCGAAAGTAACTTTGATGAGAAACTAAGGCTAGTTTTTATTCCGCGGTAACCGATATTTAGGGCGGACGAAGTCGCGAGCAAAAGCTAGTGAAGAAAAAACAACAAAGCGACAAATAGTTCAACAAAATAAGACAACCGACCGACGCACTGTGGAAAATAATGGTCTGTTTCTGATTAAAAATCAATAACGTCTTTATTTCTGAATATTATGTTCTAAAATTTTGCACAAATATAGAATAGTGTATATGGCTTTAAATAGAATATAATTTATTATGATTAAATTTAAAATAATAAATTAAAAAATAAAACAAATTCAAAATTATAAAAAAAACTCCAATGTTTATTTCTTAACAATGAATACTATTATTTTAATGTTTACAAAAACCAAATATCATATAGTACATCAAAATAAAAATCTAATATAATAAAAAAAAGCATTTTTTTAAAGATTAAAATCGAACACAGATTAATTAATTAATTGTACTGTTTCCTAAATGTTATGTTATTTATACTTGATGAACTTCGGGATCTAAAATTAATTCGTTCACTTTCAAAAGATCTAAGGTGTCTTCATCAAGTTCCTTCACGTTTTTAGTATACGGTTTTCTAATGCTGGTAATGTAAGTATAAAGAAGAGTATGAAATACATCTTCGTTTGTAGCGGATTTTGAGCATTTTCTAGCATGATGAAGACGAATTTTTTTATAATCCTTATTGCAAGATTCTTGTGCATCTTCCGAAAGTTGACCAATAGGAAGTACTGCAAAATGCTTTATGACACTTTCTCCATGAATCAAAATTTTGTGAACTGAAGATGGCATGTAATACCATTCATAATTGCTCACATAGATCCTAGCAGTCTCCATAGCATAACTGCCAAATTTTTCAGCATTTATCATTAAAAGCGGGAATAATATGTCTTTGAAAATCACTGAGGATGAAACATAAGTTGTCTTCAGACACATGATATTTTTTTTGCAAAACTGTTGATAATGCTTCCAACGATTTTCCTCCTTCGATATACGAAAGTATTATTTCTCGTTTAGGTTTAGAACACTTGAAAGTAAACATTTTGAAGAGTCAACAAAGGTAATTACACTTCTGTTAATTCACCACTATTTTGTTATTTACAATGGAATGAAACCACTGTTTATATACTATTTGAAATATGAGGGTAGTGTGCATTTTGTTGATTAAGTAATATTTTTACACGCAACATGAGTGCAAAAAAGATAAATGCCCTAATATCAATGATAAATTACAAAACTTACCGCAAACTATTGATGTAAACAGCAACATTTCAAACCGCAATAGATAGCGAGCGGTTTTCCGTTTTCTGACTCTTATCACATTTTTATTAATTACTCCGAAACCCGCAAATATCCGCAGCTGTTATTATTTGATTATGTTTATGGATAGTTAGGCTACAAATCAACATTAAATGTAAAGCAGGGGTAAACGTGGGTAACTGTCAAAAGTCTCGTTGAACTTTAAAAAAACTTTTTTTTCACCATATTTTATTTTGCAATTATTTTAAGGTGAACCTTAGCATAACATTAAATACATATTAGCTGTTTCATATTCTTCAAAAGACGAGGTTTCCAGAAATATATAATACATTATACCTTTTCCTGTAACGTATAACAATAAAATCAATTTAAAAGTGATGAAGTGAACGGGCCTGACATGGACGTCCGTCAAAACTATAAAGTTTGTGGTGTTGTAAAAAAATCATTTCATTTAATATTTATAATTTTTTGATATTATAGTCTAGTTTGGTCCTTAAACTATTGAGTAAAATAAAAAAATCATGCCAGTAGCGACATTGACAAAAACCATTTTTAATCAGCAGTTGTTCTACGATTTTCCATAGTGCGACGCCCCGATACACTGGCATAAAGATAAATACCTTTACATCTCATG
The DNA here is from genome assembly GCA_949774945.1 of Hoplodrina ambigua. Classification (NCBI taxonomy): domain Eukaryota; kingdom Metazoa; phylum Arthropoda; class Insecta; order Lepidoptera; family Noctuidae; genus Hoplodrina; species Hoplodrina ambigua. The sequence continues at coordinate 4,486,644 of OX458976.1, forward strand.
TTCCAAATCCAATCCTTTTGAAATTCGAACTCCTTTTGACTATGACGTCAGAACAGAGGGTACCATAGAGAAAGGAGGTATAAAGGCGCAGCTACACGATTCCAGCGTTGTACATCTAAAGCAACAACTTTGTAAAACTCGTTTTCTGTTTGGTAACAAGAAAACAGTTGTGCTGTTTTGCAGCAGTTTTTATTGGCCTGCCTTTGTTTACCGACTAGTTGAGTGCTTGGTTTTAGGGTTCCCTTGGTGTTGCTAACTTAGCAACTAAGTCTTCGGCCGAAATATCTGTGGACCCTTTGGATCATTGCTGTGGGTTTATTGTTGGATGCTTTTCAATGGACTTACTTTAGATATTGGTATTCCTAAAGGCATAAAGCAGACTCGGTAAAGACGGTTCTAGTAAGACTATAGGCACCATCATTTTATCAAAATGGGAAGATGTGTAAAATCCTAAATATGAAACATTATAGAAATCTTATAACAATACAATTAAATAAATAATGAAAGTCAAAGCCAAATTATTTATTTCAATCGTAACAGTAACAATACCTACTTAAGTACTTCAAAAGCACCACAGAACCACTGTAAAACATGTTACCACTAAGAATGTGCAGCAGCAACCCAAATCGATTAAAAAGCAAATCGATGGCGTGCCGATTTTAACTGTAAACCATTTATATCGATAAACCTGTTCGTCCTTGCTAGGACGCTACTTGTAGGACAGAAATAAAAATGTCTAGACTGCATTCCAGTACCTACGCTAGTACGGTGGTCATCATTTATTCATATCTGGTTGTGGCAGTACTGTCATTTTTTTTTTGAGATTGTAATCGATTGTGGTAATTGGATTGGATACTTTTTTTTCTTTATGGATAGTCGATTTGTGTATCTATCTGAACTGTTTTATAAATCCAGTAACAACAAAAAGGCTTTTAATATCAGGCCCATATGGTCATAAAACAAAGAGTTTAATATTGGAATATCTATCTCTTTCAAATATTCTGGTACCACAAGCGAAGTGACCTTCCAACTAGCTATAAGGTCACCTCATAACATCAATACAATCCCGAACGAGGTCCTAAACCTTTGATATTGCTACCGAAGCATCTTCTATGAGCCATTACTGTCTTCAAACTTCATTATAACGACATTGTAACACACATGTTGGGTCCTAACTACGTCAGTGCCACTCAAAATGCCCAATGGAGCGGGAAATAGGCCCTTCTGCTCCAGTTGCCATGGCGACGGGCCTAAACACTGATATCCCGGCCCTCCGAGCGATAAACTAATCTTGTACATTTTATTCCAAGGCAGGCTGCGTGAAAAATGAATTTTGAGGTAACCTCTTAGAGGAGAGTAAATTGGGACGGAATTATTCAGACCCACTCGTTCGCCAAGTGTGGTGGCTTATGAAAAGTAAATAAACCCTGTTTATGTTTATGCTTTCCTTACAAAATTTTGATTATATCTAAAACGAAGTTTATCACAACGGCTAGACTAGATAAGTAATAATAATTCAAAAGAATCCATTCGATTTTCATTTCGGTCGACGCAAATAATATAAATCGCGAAAAAAGGTTTTTAATCTCGCCAATGTCAATTTGTTCCCAGCTCTCTGGGGTTACAAATGTAGTGATATTTTATTAAAAGCTTTCCAATCCATTAGCGAATAAATCAACTATATATAATATAATTATTAAACTTATGTTTCATGAGTAGCTCAACACACAGCTGTTTATATGGATGTGAAAAATGTTGGTACCATTGAATTACTTACCTTATTTATTCCTTAATCGTCCTATTCTGATGTTCGGTGATCGGTATTCGTTATAGGAGGAGGTCGATACCTGCCTTTTGTCCCTTTTGTTAAAATCGTGCCTCAATATAGACTGCCATCGAAGGAATCTAGTCTTTATTCCAACGTCAATACTGCTGTTTTTCTAATATCATGTCGTCTAAATATCCAGCAGCCATTAGCAAATCATCTCATCTGGCACCACTGGCATGTAATGACCAATGACTTTGACTGCCCCGGATGCGTTAGCTAATATCCGCCGAACCGTATCAGCTAAATCCACATAACATAGGTCAGTACAACTAAACCAGTACTCTATAGAGAGGCACTGGAGCGCGGAACTCGACCACAATGCATCGTTTCCTGTTCTCTATTCGCCAGTGCCATATGCCAGTAATCCGATTTCCTATTTAAAGGCCCCGGCATCGAATCGCCAATGTTCTTTATATCGATTTGCGGTACGGCTGCTCTTTGTTGCATGGTAGCCGTTATATTAACTTTAATAGGAAATTGAATTGAATGTCGCGTTTCATATTCTATAAAGGTTTCTAAATGGAGAACCTGACTGACGTCAGCGCAAAGCCGAAACTACTGGGACTAAGAACGTGAAATTTTTTACACGGCTTCCTTTCATTATGTAGGAGAGCATTAAGAAAGGATTTTTGGAAATTCAATCCTAAAGGGAGGACGTCGTTTTAAATGAAAAAACTTATATTCTTGGCTTAATCAACTTGAAACTTGGCACGAAGCGTTTTTCGTTTTCCTTTAATTACCCTTTGAAGGGGGTTACGGGGTTTAATTTGTAGTTGGAAGCACGAAATCTACGCGAATGAAGTTGTGGTATAAGTGATAGTCTGATATGAAAATCAAGGCAAAGGCATTAAGTCCGCCTTTGTACAGTGTATTTTTTACATGTGCATAAAGTTTAAATAAATAAATAAATAAATAAAATCACAGGGTAACTCTAAGGTTAAAGATTTTTGAAGTTCTCCTCCCATTCTTTCCATTTCCCTCGACGAATAAAATTGTTACAGCCAAATAACGTTATGAAACAAGTACCTACAAAGCTACAGCTACTACGACTAATCCATTTTAAACTAAATCTACTTCAATAACACGACGTATTAAGTACTTAATAATCTAAGAGCCGCATACAAAGAAGGGTGTTATGGGACGGAAACGTACTCTAACGTTTGTCTTACTAAGTAATATTATTATCTAACCACATCGCATTAGGCGTTTAAGCCTATTGTGGGCCTGTACCAATATTATCCAGCACTTCCACACGCGAAGCTCCGTACATTTAGTTGATTGTTTTAGTGATTATACGGCTAAATCAAATTGCAATCAGCGTTGTTATCCGATTGGGCGCCCGCATCTCTCCTTAATTCGTACGTCTATCCGCTGTGCTTAGTTTAGTTTCAGTTGTAGCAGTACAGATTTCTTTTGTTTCATTTGTCCTAGGAATTCAGTTTGAAGTTTGTCTGTGTCTGTGTTGAGATTTTTCATTTAGTTTTAAATATCATGTTGGAACAGCTAGTTGAGGTATTGTTTCGTAAAGTTTATTAAAACATGCACACACTATTGTGATCACATATTTCTTCAAGTAAAAGTCATATTCCAACAATTTAAAGAAAGTACTCCTGCATTTAGCCAGACTTTAAATCTTCTACATACATATGTCGACGAAATCAAAATAATCCGATAAATTATAAATCCATTGTGTTGGGGTATATCCTTTCAAATACACACATGTGTGTAGATTATATAGATACGAGAGTGGATATGAATGCTGGACGATAAAGCTTCACATGTACGTGTTCGCATGTCATTTCTCGCTCCACTGCCACCATTCGCAGCTGCTGCTGAGCTTGAAGCTTTTCAATTTATTTATATCCCCCATACTGTTCGTAGTAACCACGCATGCGTATAGATTCCCCACAACGATATTATTCAGCAAAAATCCTTGACAAATGACCTTCAGTCAATGACGTCACCGTTCAGCCGAGGCCAGTCGAGCCCTTCAACAATACGATCAGCAGAGTTGATTGAATGAGACATTTACAGAGCAGCAACAGAACCGCGGCTGTAAACCCACTACGTGAGCCGCTTCTCATCCAAGTCATAAATAAATTCCATTCCAATTCTACGCCACAATTGAACGACGCACCAATTACTATCATAAATCGTGACCCCGTATCTATTTACATACATTATCCTCGTATTTCGGGACTTCATTAAATATGTCCAAGGAACTCACGGGCACGACGCCTATTCGGTTTATATTTTAAACGGTTTCTGTAACGTCGTCGTCGTCAGCCACGTTTTGGAAACAAGAGAGAATTTGGGTCGCAATTGTACAATTAAATTACGTATTATAGGGTATAATAAAGGTCGGTTTAGAATGTATTGTTCCGTGTGCACGCCATTTCACGTGATGTGTGCTTTCAATCCGGCCCTGCTAATGACGTCAGCAATATGAAGTGGTGTAGACTGTATTATATGTTATGAATCATTAACTTCATTCGGCTTGGCTCTTACGACGTTAATTGGTAATTGCTTCTTTCGTTAATTTCTATATTACATTTTGGTTATGTATTGCGTTTCTCCATATTTTTATCTTTTATATTCTCCATTATATGTATGGAGAATATTAAATATAAAAACCAGATCCTATAGGAAATCTGTAGGGGAAGCCTATGTTCAGCAATGGACGCCCTACGGCTGATATGATGATGATGATGATGTATGGAGCATATCAAAGGTAAACGATATATTCTTATGTATATGGAGTGTAAAAAAGACACGTCACATAGCTGTTAACTACTGACGCCCATCAAGCTAAGTAACTTTGAGCAAAAAAAATTTCTGGGAATATTTTTTTTTGTGGTTGTCTCTATGGCAGTGCGCAACGCGCACGTAAAACATTGTACTTACAGTGCATACAACAGTATAAGTCGTGGCAATATTTATTAGTTATAACATTTAAAACTGGTTTTCATAAAAAACGTGTCAAAAAGATGAAACTTTGACCTTTGATATCTCCCTTACCAGAGGGTTTCCAAGTATGGTCTAGAGATAAAACAAATGATCGAAATGATAGCTATACAATCATAGCCTTATATCAGTATAACACCAATTAAAACCAACTTCACCATAAGTCATTGCACAAGGGCGGATCAAGCCTTCAGGGGGGGGGGGTCATATAATAAGGTCTAGTCAGGACAGGCTCCGTTTCGATTACAATAATAATTCTAAATAAAAGGAAATAGTAAGCCCGGGGAGGGTCATGACTCCCATGACCCCCTGGATCCGCCCTCGTCTGTGCAGAACCATCGTTCATAACTCTAGCAAAATGACTGTGTTTAAAACTAACTACAAAAAGATTTAGTGACTTACGGTCTGCATCACTATTTCTATTATATTCGCATTATATGACGCTACGTTTTGTCGTCCACTAAAATCTTTATTGTGAACCGAAATAATAGCAATTTTATGACGGAGGACAAAGTCGAACCATTAGTGGGGGATTTTTATGAAGGGCATTTTTCGCCCTTATAACTGTCTGCATTATTTTGTAGTTAATGTTATTTGATGTTAATGGTGGGCAGAAAAAACCTTTTTTGGGAGTTTAAATACCTATGTTAATATGAGAAGAGGTTGGTAAGATCTCGACAGGATAATCATTTCCATATCTCTGGTACTCCGGGGTATAGAATGCAATATGATTCTACAGATATCCGTAGAATTACAAAAAAATAAACTTCAAAAGTTGATATTTTCACTCCCTTTGTCTGTGATAGAAATGGTTATATTTTACAGTTTTTTTACTTGTAAGCTTTTTCTGAAAAATAGCTTAAGATTTTAAAAAGCAGATTAAGAAAAGCAAAAATATGAGCCCACCCTCGCTATTTACGGCTTTACTTTTTGACAAAGCTTTATACATTACTCCCCTGAATAAGACTGAACAGTTTTCCTCAATTTGTCTTATTCACCGTATAACTGAACTGGTGCAATAAACTGAAACAATAGCTCTTCAAAATATTGGCTTCAGCTAAACGTTGAAATGCGGGAGTTGATAGACTAAAATGGTACGGAAAGCAATCAGGAGTCCGTTCACCGTCTCGTCTTCTAATGGCATTGTAAAAGTTTAATGTGAGCGGGTCCACTCTCCGCGGGATGCACTGACCGCTCCGGCGCCATTTAGGCTTTATACCGACCCACTTGGACAATATTGTGGGTTTACTGCTGTGACTGACGGTGGCGTCCTAAACAACTTCAACATTACATTCAACATAAAAGTGAAGAGTCGTTTACTAGAAAATGGAAGTCACATTTTAGTTAGTAGACGACGGATTTATTCTGACTGACAACGTTATTCGCTATTGATTCGATTTATTTGAAAGTTTGCCAATATTCTTGAAATGATTTGGCTCTTGAACTTTATAGCTGTCAAGAGAGCTTTGCCGAAGAAAAGTTATAAGCTATTAAATTCTATATCGGGTCGTCTGATATGACTATCAAATGAGACACTCGTAGTGTAATATCGGTTCGGATTGGAGAGCGATACACTTGAGATAGACGATGTCGTTAGACGAGAGGACGTCGATTCATTTGTCGTATATAAGCTCGAAACAGGTAACGTTTAATGAATTTATCTTGTCAGGGGGAACATTAACCAAGTTTAGGAACAAATTACGAGCGTAAAGTTGTCTCCCACCTTCGAAGTTCGCTCGTAATTACCGTGCCGTTCGCTGAAATTCGGCTTCTGCACGCTTCCAGCTTTTTATTGCCGAGTATGGGGCATATCAATGTTCCGTTTTGGCGCAAACGAGCGAAGATAACGGCTTTATTACTTGACGAGGTGCCAGCTTCTATATAAATTCACAAGAATCAATGCGACGACGACGATGTTTAACACTGCTAGGAATAAGTTGTGGAAATCAATATCTGCAAAGTGTCAACGTGTTTCATGTTCCCGAACGTAGTGTTAGCGGCCCCGGTGCCTGTCTCGCGGAGCTCCGTTTTATTAAATGCCGTTTTATTGCCGCTCCCTGATGCCATAAAAGCCTCCACAAGTACTTCTAGTTTTGTAAAATAAAACTCAAAATTTCGGTGTGCCATCTTCACAGTTATATCTAGGAAATCTACGGCGCTTTGTTACATTGTCTGTTGTTTTATGTATTGCTTGCTTTAAGATTTTATGACGTGTCGTTTACATTATGCTCGCCCCTGTATTTTATTGTTCCTGTTACACTGTTGAATTTTTGATAAGGTTTTAGTGATATCATTTAGAGCTGCTTCTTATGAATTTTGATTGTATAGAAAGACTTGGAAGTCGCACAACGATTTAGATACGATTTTGACGTTGGCTGTTGCTCAAATAGAAGAAAAGAATAAAATTGTTGTAAAGTGAGATTAGCCGTCAGCGAGTGGGTGTTCTACCAGCTTCGCAGCGGTCCCTAGGAGTGTCACCGGGCGATGCTGTGAAACGGAGCATGTAGGTTAAGAGCCCTCCGCGCTTTGTTAGCGCGCTCTAATCACTGGCGGTCCTCGACGGCACGTGAGTCGAGGGCTCGTAGCGCACTAGCGTTTTGTGCCTCTCCTCTGCGGCGCATCTCTACGGTGTTATGTCCGCCTGGTACGTGTCTATTTGATTACGGTACAGTCAACCGTGTACCAGCTGGAGCTGACAATAACTTTATTTCTACTTTTAAGTAGATTTTAATTTCGACACGTTTTACATAATTGAGAAAGAAAAGTTGAGTTTACTCAATCTATTATTCAAAGTTGTAGCCTCCTCTATGATATTTGGGCTAACTCAGATAACTTATAGTAGGTATACGCAACCTGTTCCAAATCAAACCGCGGTAGGTCGGTATATGTTACGTTTCGCAATATATCACAAAAAGCAATTCCATCTCCATTTGGCGGAATATCGGTAGCAACTGGCCGCAATCCAAGGTACGCTTTTAAGTTTAGCAAATCTGTCTGTGCTATATTTTTGGGGTTGCCGGGGACGTCATCTATAGCCAAGTTAACTTGGCTAACTTGTTTCATGAATTTGTAAAACCAAATTCTCATTGCATTAACCATAAGGTTTGAAATCCACTGAAATAGCATTTTGTTATAAGCAAAAACATTTTGGCGGAGGATACAACTCGCGCATCCATGATTGTTTTGGCGAAATTTATAGCCCTGTCGTTGACCGTGCCTTGAATTTGTAATTTGATTTCATGAGATCTCGTTTGTGACTTTCCTAATCTTTTTATATGTACTGAAAAAGTTATGATTAATATCGTTTGTTTTTCGAGTTTTTAAGTGGCGTTTGATTCCATTATTGTGTATGAGCGGGTTTCGGGTAGTCTGTTTGCTTTCATTTGGTGAACCTCGTTAGGGATTCTGTTTATTTTCGTACAAACATATTTTTGGCTTCGTTTTTGTGGATTGCAAAAACAAATACGAGTATACCATTTACAAATGAGAGTATGGGCGAATAAATGAAATTGAAATAACGTTCGTATTTGTGGATTAAAAAATATTTGGTTTCTTTTTTTGTCTGACCGAAAATGAAAAATGATTAATACTTATTTTTGTTTGCGTCAGATTTAAAACTCGTAAATAAATATAAGCAAATGGACATAATTAAAAAAAGAGTAACTTTGTAAGGGAGTTGAATTGTTTATTCTTTAAGTCGCCGGGGGTCAAATGGATTTTCCAACGTGCTAATAATGAGGTGGCTTGCCTGCCCCTGCCACGGGGCCGAGGGGGGGTGAGACGAGCGGGGAACGGGGAGTAAGACAGCAAAACTCATTTCCTGGCTGTTGACGGAAGCCAGGCTAGCCAATAAGTCAGAGAAAATTGTATTCAGAATTGAACTCCTTCGAAATAAAAAAGTGACAATTTTGTTCTTTTACGAGTAGTTTGTTATTTAACTACCATGATTTGATATTTATAATGTTATTACGTATACGGAATGCTTTGTAAAAAAAATCTGTGTCCTTATTCAAACGTCATTGTATATAATTTTCTTTTAAATCAATCAATCTTTACATAAACGTTGATATTATAATTGTAGCAGATACAGCCATTTTCTTGATCGATGACAAATACATTAAAGGATACTTAACTTAATGTAGAGAGGCATATGACAAAGAAATATCATATACGGGATAGAAAAAAAAATATTAAAATACCATACAAAAGTATAATATCATATAAAATGTATGGAACAGTTGGTTTTTTAAACCGTCAAAAATGTTAATGTTGTAGTTCTGGAATTATGTACTAATTCAAAAAATAAAAAATAAATAAAAAATAAGAGAATAATTAATTACTATTCATATAATTGTATTTAATGGAATTATGTAAATTAATTATTGTTTTAAGAAATTATTTTATTAATAACATAGATTTAAGTTTACTGCTACTAACAGAATATTCATTCATTAATTTACAGACTGAAATAAATGATTTAATAATTCATAAAAGTTCTCATAATGATGTCGCTTCCATTCGTTATTTTTCTTTTAGCATACAATGCGTCTTGTCATCTTCTTTATCGTATGGGAAGTAAGGTCTACCCTACACACCCTAGTGTCAGAGTTTCTTGTTATGTGGGCGTATGACATAATAATTGAATGACTTCATAGACTACGTCGAAAGTAGTGGTATTCTTTGTTCCATTTGTACCATCTATCGTATATTTAAATGTCTTTGATCCTGCACAACGCTCCGTACAAGATTTAGATTAGTTCTCAATTACCTTTAAATCTTCAAGAGTGTACAAAAAGTCATCTCGGTGCCCCGGGGAACTCCAAACTGTAGATAAACATTCAGTGAAGTGCCGGTGGGCGGGACAGTGTAGGGCTGCTACTTTTTAATGTAAAAAGAAAATTAAAATACTTTGAAAATAATTCCCTTTAAGTATTGGCATAGAATTTGTTTTTTTGAATTTAGAATGTTTTTAAAATTGAAAATATTTGCAGCGTGTTTTCTCATTGTTTGTCCATTATTTATAACTATGCCACAGCTAGCAATAATATTCATCCTTTAATATGCAAACTGCATTGTGAATAGATTTGAAGGAGGCTTTCACCGCCACAGGCGGCCTTTACACCGAGTCAAGATAGGATGAGAAATAAAATAAATACTAATAGATATTAACACTAACTAAACTAACGATTATACATAAGAAAAAATTACTAATAAAACGATCCTAAATACTTTTTTAGAAAAAGTAAAATAAACCAATATTACAATAAAAATGTAAAGGTGTAGGGATAATAAAAGCTTATAAAAATAATATTAAATAAAATAATTTAAACTGCACTGCTTTTACAAGGCCATAGGCGATTAACACACGGCACCGCGCACCGCCGCGGTAGGCGGTGGCACGGATATTCTCATGTCGCATTGGCCTCTATGAAATCCGTCATAGCCTTTCATAGAGTCGCCTTAAAATACATACCTTCCTTCTTCTTATGCTGATTTTATTCTAAAAAAAAGACACATAACATAAACATACATAACATCACGCCTGTAATCCCCGAAGGGTTAGGCAGAGGTGTACCCATTAGTACACCCACATTTCGCCAGTTATGTTTTTGGTCCCATGTAATAGGGGGCGAGCCTATTGCCATCAACCGGGCACAAATCCAGACTCCGAGGCTGCTACTGAGAAATTCCTGATGGAAAACCCAATAACACTTTGCCCGACCTGGGAATCGAACCCAAGACCTCATGCACAGCAGTCGCGCTTGCGACCACTAGACCAACGAGGCAACCAAAAAAAAGCACAAAAAAAAGACCTAACAAAAAATCAAGTGTTTCTATTACACCACAGTTAGGACAATGACTCTAAACGAGCAGGAATACGAGCTGTTAGACATAATGTATCGTGAACTCCGGAATTTAGGCTGGAGCAGCCCTACGATAAAGACCTCCATTTTCCTCTTGTAAATATTTGATGATATAACTGTTGGGATTTCGTAAATAAAATACTTTCTACTAAGCAAAAATTACAATAAAAAAATGTCGTTGTTACCTGAGTAGTTACTTTGTGTTTTTCAGTTGTTTAGGCTTAACAATTGTCAATCTGTCGTCATCTCCAGAGCTAACTGAGTCGTTGAATTTACATTACGGACTTGTCATTAATCTGATATAATTATCTTGTGTAATCTTACACCAAAAAAAACAGTACTAGTTAGAATCTCATCTACTAATTCGCGCTTTTTTTAAAGGATTAAAAAAAACGAAAATAAACATTTTAAAAAGAGAATGGAGTTTAAAAAAAGATTTGTAGATAAAGAAAATTACTTTTCGGATTATTTTGATAGATTGAAATTCTTGTGGCTGAATCTTATCTATTACCAGATCTCTGCTAGTGGCCAGGGGAAAGTTCAGGTGCCCTCAAACTACGGGCGCTATCCAGGGGTACTAAACTGTTTTCAAAGCAAAGTCTTTGGGCGTAGATACAATCTTGGTCTCTAATGACAACACTTCAATCTCTGGAGGACCACCAACTACTTGAATTGACCCTTTCTACGAAAATTGAATCTCAACTAACTTTAGTCAGAGTGGACTATTAGTGACCATTCTACAGGACGAGATAATGTTAGAATTTAATGTTAATATTTAGGTAGATATTGAAGAGGAAAGCTTAATCTGATTCTTAGCTGCAAATTGCAAAAAAACGTAAAAAGTTTTGAATTTCGCACACAACCTTTGTGCATCTCCCAATTATTTATAACTACCATATTTAGGCTTGTCGTCAACCAGCATGGCGGATATGTTCTGTAGAGTAAGGTGTTGGTGAAATTAAAGTCACATGTGACTTTTTAGTACCTATTGTGTGTAAGTACCAAGACAGGTATGGCCAAGCGGTCGATCGTGGCTATAATACTAACATTTTAACATGGCTAATTTTTTTAAAATAAATGTCTATTCTCACTCTTAGTACGTAGTTAATAAGGCTAAATGCTGGCTTTAAAGGCAATTTTTAGGTATTAGGTACGAAAGGTCACACTAAAGCAACATAAGTCGGCAGCTGGAAGATCTTGATCCAAAATAATTCCGAACGAAAAGAATTTTTATAAAAGTCACTTTCAGAAAAATAATATTTAGCTCATATGAAATTTTTCTTCACCAAAACACGTTTCCAATATCCTTGAAAGAATTGCTTGTAACTCGAGAATATAACTAAACTAAAATTTTCGTAGCCAAGTGGTATTACTGTACATAGTAGATACAGGCTAGTGTAAAGTTTCCTTCGTACGAAACATTATGTAATATTTCAAGTATATGGTCACGTAAAATGTTTTATGTGCTTATAAGATTGTGTAGATAAAACACAACATAGTTGGTTTCTTCTAGAGAATAAAGTTACAGGCACATTTCAGCTTGGTTTATCTGTAAGATTAACAAAGCATCGTAAAAACGGTGTTTAGTGTTTCAAGCGTTTTGCAGTTTTTCTCATAAAGAAATTTCTGTCAAACTGCTTGATAACATAGACAAAGAAACAGTTTTGTTGGTTATTGATTAGGTACAGTCAATAAAAGAGATAGGTATGCATAGTCATCAGATATAGGTGCCGATTCCCTTGTTCACAAACTAGACTAAATTTAGAGAATTGACATCTCTTACTAACATACAGCGAAATAAAAGGACGGTGACATTAAAGAACTAAGTTAGAGATGTCAAATTAGTTCTGCCTTGAACTTTTCCGTGTTTTTAAACCATACGTTTTAAGATGTCAACTATAATTGTATGGATGTGTCAGATTGACTAAATTTGACAGCTCTTATTTAGTCTCTTTCTTGTTTTATTGTACAGAAAAAGATAGAAAAGTCTAATTTTTGTTTAGTTTGTGAACTAGGGAATCGGCACCATAGCTGAAGTTTTCTAAAAAACCGATGGATATTTTAAAATGTAATTCAAAATAAAAACTAGATTATAAACAGTTCATTTATTAAGTTAAGTTTCAATCGAAGACATCCATTGGTTTCTAAGAAAACTTCAACTATATCTGACGACCCTGAATAACTATCTCTTTTGTCGACTGTACCTATTTACAACATAGCTGATTCTTTGTCACATTCAAAATCTTATCAAGCAGGTTGACAGCAATGTCTTTATGATAAAAACTGCAAAACGCCTGAAACATTATACACCGTACTTAACCGATCTATCTTCTATCTATATAAATAAAAAATGAAAGTTTGTCCTTTATGCCTTCCTAAACCAATGATCCGAATTGTAATAAAACTTTAGTGGGTAGTTATGCGTACGGCCGTGAAGGTTCCTGGCCGAAGAGAAGGAAAAAAACTCTGGGCACAAAATTACGGGTAGCCGTTAGTTACTAATATTTAATAAACTATTGACCAGATACATTCAAATTTTTTTTTGACTGCCTCGTTGGTCTAGTGTTCGCAAAGACCGAATACTGAACATCAGGCCTTGGGCTCGATACCCATGTCGAGCAAAATGTTACTGGGTTGTTAGATCACGATTTTCTTAGTGGAAGGCTTGGATTCTGAATTTGTGCCTGGTTGATGGCAATAGGCTCGCCCCCTATGTCATGGCACTTAAACATAACTGGCATTTGGGTGCACTAATGGATACATCACTGCCTAACCCTTCGGGGATTACGGGCGTAGTGTTAAGTTCAAATTCGAAAATAGAACAGAATTTTTATGAAATGATTTGCTATGTAATGAAATCGAAAGTTATTGGAAGGTGATGAAACAGACCATAATTAATGCATGAAGCATTTCTTTTTATATCACTCCATGACGCCTTGTTTTCTGGTAACGATGATCATTAGCAATGGTCCGCCTAAGCACGGAGGTGCGTTCAAATAATCAAGGAAATGAAAGTCATTAAATGGATCAACAAAAACCAAACTCAGTACATTCGTAAGCCTAATCATCGTGTGTTTGAGCCAAACGAGTTTCTTTTGTATTATGCGGGGTATCCTTATGTATACGTCTATCTAATATATTATAACGGGTGTAAAAAGACGCTTAAGGTAGCCGAAAGTTAGAGATAAACTACTATAACATGGCGAGCCCCCCATACCACTATTTCAATGTGTGTAATCATATTCATATAAAAGAGTTTCTAATGTAGTTGTAAGTATTAGTCTTCAGTAGCAAACCAGCAGATTTGTTGGTCATAACTAGCAAAACTGCACAAGACCCCTGTTCTAGACCAAACCTGTGTACCTTCTGGTTACGGAGATGTTGAAGTATCACTTTTTTGACACGTTTTTTTACGATACCTCATCATCTGCCTAGCCTTTTCCCAACTATGTTGGGGTCGGCTTCCAGTCTCACCGGATGCAGCTGAATACCAGTATTTTACATGGAGCGACTGCCTATCTGACCTCTACAACCCAGTAACTAGGTAACACGATATCCCTAGATAAGACTGGTTGTCAGACTTTCAAGCTTCTGACGATTCGTAACGACTGTCAAAGATCCACGAATGACAGCCGGGACCAACGGCTTAACGTGCTTTCCGAGGCACGGAATGTCAGTAATGTCTAAGATAAACTTTAGAAAGTACATATGAATTGAAAAAGTCACATTGGTACTTGCCCGGATTCGAACCCACACCCACATGCATGAGAGGCGGGCGCCTTAACCACTAGGCCATCACGACATTCCGTAGACACATCCGACATTCATTAGTTTTTTTACGATACCTGCCAGTGTTAAAACTGCCACGACCCTAATACTGTTGCATGCACCCGAAGTACGTTTTGCGTGCGCTACTTTGCGCACTACGTTAAAGAGTGATTTTTCACAAAAATCAAGAAAAGTCGTTTCCCAGCAAATAAAATTGCTCAAAGTTACTTAGCTTCAAGACCATTATTAATTAACGGGTATGTGTCGTGTCTTTATGTAAATTTTTACATGCAACGTGCATGAGGAATATACTGATTACGTTATGAATTAAAATCACAGTTCCAAAAAGTGACGTCATTTTATTTTTTCTCTATGACCGAAAGAAATGTATTAGTGTACGTTCCTGCACGTAACAAGACGCGAATGTGAACTCTATTTACACATAATCTAATACAGACGTGCCGTAGCTGAACTCTTAGCTTATCGTTTACATATGATACGAAAAGTCGCAATTTCATCGCATATTTACTTTGCACTGCGGCACGACTTCCAACGACTTCGAACGACTTCCAAGGTTTTCTGGCAAAAGTGTGGCGCATTTAAATTGGCAAGGTTATGAAGTCGCCAGGGATCCTGGCATCCCTCCAGTGTCGTTGCCAACATATTATGTAGGACACAAGTTTTGACATAGCGCGTTGACCTACTTCTGGTTTTTCTGCCTAGATTTTAGCTGGTTCAGGGTTGTTTAGCTACTGCAGCACTATACGTCAGTATAATTTACAGGTACAATTTTAAGTGTAGGTGAAACGTAATTACTTAAAGCTGTTTTGCTATTCTTGAATAGCTTTTCACATGCCTGCTATTATTTTCCTAAATTATTTCAACTGCCTAAGTCGTAGTGAATGTCATAGTAAGAAAAACATTGTAACTACGGTACACCCTTCAAATAACCACAAGGTTGGCATATTCATAAGCCAATGGTGATCCTTTGGCCTACGAATAAGCCAGCCTTCTGGTTACGTCAGCATTGCCACATGTATGAAAATGCTGCCAGCCTTTTCGGCACTTATCCCAAATATACGCACGATATTTTGATTCCCTATTACGTCCCCCTCTTTTACATATTATACATAATAATATGACTATTTAGGAATTTTGTAGGTATATACATATTTTATTATGATTTTAAATAAAATAAAAATGTTGAACAGTTATACATTTTTGAAGGCATATCTAAGGCGAGAGGTTCTATCAAGAGGTCATAGGAATGACGCTTTCCATTAGAAATAACTTTTCCTGGCCAAGACGAGATAACACCTTAATTAGCGTATTATCAATGTATAGGTACCAATCTTTATCTCCCTACAATATTTCCTTGCCGTACTAAGTAACGTTTTATGAATGTTTTAAATTAAACAAGTCTCCTCGCGTCTACAGTATCAGTTTATTCGCTCGAATTCAGTACTCCTAAGACTATCATTACAGTTAATAGCTTCGGGAGTTGGCAAGTGATAAAACTGCAGACGGAAAGCTGTGTAAATTATTTAATGGTACAGAATATCTTTTGGCTTCGTTCTTAAGATGGGAACTAGTCTTTGGTAGTAAATAACAGTTATGTAGCGCAAAATTGTACCTTATTTGTTGTTGACCCGGAATTGGAGTACCTATTTAAAAACTTACTGTTTTCTGGCAGCGCTTTATATTTATTTTAGTTGAAATGTATTAATGAGCTTTTGCTCGGGACTTCGTCCGCATGTTGTTTATCGCGGACACAGTCGAAGTCGCGGAATAAAAAAGTCTATGTTATTTCTTGAGGTTCAAAATTAACCCGTGCCTTTATCAAAATCGGTTACGTGGTTTAATCGTGTAAGACATACAAAGTTACTTTTGCATTTATTATTTTAGTATTTTTACTACTGTTTTATTTTTATCTTGATTGTTTTCACATATAGAATCAACAAGAATATTGTAACTAGGATTTTGTAAAAACCTAATTAAAAAGAGTGCCGTGGAGTTTCTTGCTCGTTCTTCTCCATAGAGGCCTACCTCCGTTTTGGAACGAGCAACTAGCTTCATTTTTCGGACTAACTGACCGACTCCTTGACAATTCAAAAGTGCCTGTAATTGGTCTTATTGAAATAAATGTTTTGACTTTGAGTATAGATGTATTCTATTGTACTTAATAAAAAATAAAGCCCATATTTCACGGTAAATCAAATTCACAGTCATCGCCGAATATTTTACCGAAACAAAACAGAAAGCAGAGTTTTTATTATAAAACGAAACAAGATAGACATTGCCTCTATAAAAATTCCCGATTTATTCACTGCAATGAATAAAAAAAGGAAAAATAGATTGAGCTGAAAATCGTCTGCAGCTCAAATCCTCTTTGAACTGCCTCGTTTTTTTTTCACGATCGCAATCGAAGGAATCACTCTTTACAGCCTTTGAACAGTCTATGAAAAAGAAAAATAAATGATACGTACCCCGCAGCGTTTTCCGTGCCACGGCGTTGTGTGGGTACTTATATTACGTTGTAGTGAAGATAGGACGCTTCTACAAAGTCACACCGCTCCATTTATTTGTGTTAGCTTTCGTATGTACTGTTAGCGACGCTCGTACAAAGTTATCTGTAACACTTCGCGTTCGGAACGCTTCGCCTTTGCATAGCACAGACTGAATAAGGAATAAGAAATGGTTATTTGAGAGGGAAATGTTGGTGTTTCTGCTATTTCCTTATCGAAATGCCGAATGTTGTGTAGTGAATAGAGTGTTCTGTTGTGCGAAGTATGTGCTTCGGAAATAAACCTAAGTGTGTTACATGAGAATTTGAATTTGAATGGCAAATGATGATGTCGTTTCATAGAACCTTGGGATTTTGAACGGATTGTGCACAATCAAAATTAGACATTTAAATAACGATCAGTCTGTTGATGTTATTTTATAAATAACTGATGACCAGAGAATTTTCTTAAGTCAAAAACTAAAATAAGAATATCTACACACTACACAACATCATTTACCGTAAATAATAAACTAGGTTTTGCCCCCGACTTTGTCGACGTAAATGACGGACCACAAATGTTCTTAGCGGACGTCTACTAATAAAATCTACTTCCCTGCCAAACATTTGTACGTCAAGCGTTTTTGATATTTCGTGATCGAGTGTATGTGATATATACCTACATATAATATTTAGATATACCTACCATTCATATTAGTTCCCAGTAATTATTGAGAGTACTGTTTCGCATCTTGTTTCATGTGTAAACACATCAAAGAGAATCCAGGAGTGTATCGTAAACGTAAACATTGTCGGTACCACTACGAACAGGAACCGTAGCTCTCAGTATTTCAATCGACGACAGGAGATCGGTGTCTCAAAGGAATTACCTCCGACGTGCCTTTAATAATGTCTCAGTCCTAGGCTAAGGTCTTAAATGTCCATTTAAATTCACTGAGCGACCAATCCTCTTAGTATTAATGAATTATTGTTCTTTGTTACAGGTAAGCTGGATTTTCTAATTAAGAACTTCGATAAAAACGGTAAGAACTAAAATGGCTGTCATTCCGTGTCGGCTATTTGATCAGATGAATAATCCTATCGGCATTCCTTTGCAAATTCATCTCGGAATCAGCATGTTCCTGAATTATTAATTCAATATACAGGGTCACGAGTGCGGGTCGGGTTTTATAATTATTTTTAATTATCCCCGTGACGGCAGCGTGGCGCGAGAACCGTCATGACCACTACGACGCCATCTTGTGAATATTCATCGAGTGAAGAGACCCCGCCATTATTTTTCTAGAGACTCTAACCTAATTTTCAGTAATGAGCCTTGTGGGACGCCTCTAACAATGCGGTGTTCGCACAAATAAAATATCTTGTCCTTTGTCTTTTCCCTTGTATTACTTGATTATAGCGGTTATGTGATGGAATGTATTTTTTTATGGAGATGTTTTCTACTAAATAATGCCAGTGTTTAGAGAAAAACAAGAACGGGAAAAATCCTTAAAAAAAAGATACTTCAACAACACATAACACCACTCCTGTAATCCCCAAAGAGGACGGAGGTTATGTTCAAGTCCCATGTAATAGAGGGCGAGCCTATTGTCATCCACCGGATACAAATCCGAGGCTGTTACTAAGAAATTCTTACAAAATACTATAGGTACCGATATCATATACATAACATCACGCCTGTAATGCCCGAAGGGTTAGGCAGAGGTGTACTCATTAGTACACCCACATTTCGCCAGTTATGTTTTAAGTCCCAAGTAATAGGGGGCGAGTCTATTGCCATTAACCGGGCACAAATCCAGACTCCGAGGACTCCGAGGTATATCATATACTACATCAATATTATCACATATTATTATGACTACATTCATATTGCAGGTGAAATGGTTACATACCTAATTTAGCATCTCGCAAAACTAGGGAAACCGCCAGCAAACTTCATGCTAAAATATTAACCATAGTACGACAGAAACTACGAAAACTTACGCCGAAGAAGAACTTTTTAGTTAGGTATAGGTAAACTCATTACAAGTTCCTCCATTTTACCTTTATAATGTACGAGTTGTCAGAGTAAAATATTCCTTGACTTACATTTTCTTGTCGTGGCAGATCCTCATTTTAGATCTCATTCGTCAAATGGACGTGTTGTTTTACTTTTTATTATCCCTATAAACCGGGAGGCGTGACCTTGTTTAATAAGCTAGACTCAGCACAGCATTGCTTGAATACAAAGATGAAAATATAAAAACAGTGTTCTTTTTTCAAACTGTTGCTAGTTTCTTATGTTGGCATTTCTGTATTCTGGATTCTAGGAATTTATATAACTAGTACAGGGGTGGTGAATCAATGGTAGCACGCGAAAAAGAAATCGGCCACGTCAGCAATTGACAAATCTATGTATTTGATTGTATTAAATTAACAACAGAAGAAATCACACTAACCTTTTTATTTGAATAAACATACAATAGTAAAGATTTGTTCGAGATTTAAACATTGAATTTATAGCAACTAGTTTTATTTTTCTTCCTTCTCTGTTTCTATGTCAAGATTCTTTGACGGCACGTGCCGTCATTATGATTTTAAATTGATAAAAAATAGCACGTTCACTAATAAGAGTTCGTCATCCCTGAACTAGCATATTAATTACTAGTACTTATTAATTCATCTCTTGTATAATGTATTCGTATGAGTCTACCAACTAGATTGTCGCCAAATTAAATGTAATGGCGGAAATTAAGTAGGTACGTGTTCTAAATGAAATAAATTAGGTACTTAGTATAGATACTATTTCTTTAGTTCCATATAATATTCTAGGCTCCATTATGATCACACTCACGTATGAAATTCCCATAAATGGTACATTCTCCTCCATAAACTGATAAGAGGTAAATGGGAATTAATCAAGTGGGAAAATGAAAGATTATTTCATTTCCCCGACCTCACACGGGCGGGTTGTCTCTCACCCCGGATATTGCTTGACTGATGTTCCCCGGATATAAATCAGAATGAACCGGGAATATTATGGCACCACTATTTTTCTTATTTTTTATCGGCAATCCGGCCACAATACATTTTTGGATGCGGAGTTTCCGATTTTCGTTGGGATGAATATTGGTTTTTTACTTGAATTTGAAATGTGTGTAGGCGAAATTGTTCATGCATAAGATACAAAGGTTTTCACTGGGAATTTTCACTAGCTTGTGCCCGCAGCTTTGTCTGCGTCAATGTTAAACAGTATATTTTTCCGGGATAAAAATGAGTATATGTGTTATTCCAGACTATAGTCTATACGTGTGCCAAATTTCATTCAGATCCGTCCCGTAGTTTTTGCGTGAAAGAGAAACAAACATCCATACTTATATTCTCACAAACATTCGCATTTATAATATCATAGTTTAATATTAGTAGGAAATCCTAGATTGTAAAAACAGCGAGCTTCATATTAGATATTCTAGTCATATTTTGATCAATAAATAATTAATTATAAAATTTTGGAAATTGTATGGTTTGCCCTTTTAATAATTTGATTTCAAAATGAAGCGTTTGCGTTATTTAAAATCTCGTTCCATATTTAAAAATCTTTACCGACATAACCTAAAAATAAGATTAAATGATGTATTTTTTCGAAATACACTTTTGATAATGGTCGGAATAAACAATACAAAGTTGACGTTTTCGATGAAAATCTAAAGTTATTCTTCATTAAAATGACATCCAAAGATATTAAAAGAACTGTTTCCCAGCTACTGTACTATTAAGTATAATGTAGCGTGCGCATTGGTCGTTAGGCTAACTTCATCTAACTAATGATCGTTAGGTAAGTATAAGCATACAATGGGCACAAGTTTCTATTCTGGTTGATTGTACTTGGAAACTTGTAGCTAATATTAGAAAATGATCGTGATTGTACCAGTACAGAAATTGTATAGCTTCCTGTGTTTGTAACTACGTGAGAGATGACAAAATAAGCGGTGTAAGCGCTTTATAGTGGTTATACTGCTGTGTCCCGAGTGTTTTGTAAAAGAGCAAAGCTGATGTACCAGCGCTTGCCTTCGCTGATTACCATCTTTCTCTGCGAAGACACCCTGAGAATTGGGTACTTGACACGATAAAAAAAAAAACATACAATTTCAGCTGAAACCAGGTTAATTATTAATTAACTGTAAAATTAGAGTATTTTGTGGCTTTGAAATCAATAAATAGTAAGTCAACTGAGTTGGAAAATAAGTGACGTCACAGTTCAATATTGCCTTAAAAAATGTATGGGAATCGTGTTTTAACAGTCCATAAAAAGTATGTCAATTACCCAATTATGGGACAACGTTTTTTATTGTCGGCAGCCTTCATTCAGCTAGTATATTTACCAATTTCAATATTTGCAAATTCCAGAACATAGTATTTTTAATGTATATTTTAAAATCCATCTTAAAACCGCCCCATTTTCTACAAGAAATTCCCTTGATGTCTTGTCTCCGAGATCTAAGAGATCTTACATAATGCAACAGGCGGTCGCATTACCTCCAGTGATTAATATTCGGCCGGGTCAACGCGCCTCATCAGTATTCACCCGGTCGGTCTCATCACACCACCGTTATGTTCCGAGCACACCCGGCCGGCGATACCGGACGGATAAATTGCAAAGTCAGGTGATTGTATTAAACCCACTCGTGTTAGTTTTGGGACTTTAAGTAATACATTTTGGTTGTGATATGTTTTGTAAAAGGAATTTGTTTTTGATGTGGGTTTGTGCTTTTATGAATTCAAGCTGTGTATAGAATTCTGATCCATGTGGTGTCTGTCAGATGGAATATTCTCAATCGAATTATCTTTTACGAACATAACAAAAATCTCGCCTGTGTCGCTCGTATCTAACGAAATAAAAATCGGAAGTGTCTTCAATCTTAACAAGAAGAGTAAAAAATATATTTTGTATTTTCTTTCCCCTTTGATACACTTGCAAATGAAGGCCAAAAGGTAAAGAGTGTTATGTGACGAGGTTTGATCTCCGCACTCCCATTTATCAGAGGCGAAGAGAAAAATCCCGTAACCTATTTTCACGTAATTTTACATTTTGGCACGTAAATAATTTGGCATCGAGTGAGATGCATAAATCCATAATTCTGCTGAGTACGAAGCAACACGAGTGCCTTTGGAATATTGATTTGCAGAGCGATGAGGTTATTGTACCAAGGAAAATGGAGATCCGCGCAGATATACCCTTTAGATATTTATGTAGATTTCATACACAGTTAGAGTCTTGATAGCGTTTATTTATCCAAAGTCGAGTTCAAAGTCCAAGCGAAAAACCACTATTCACAGAGATTTTTATCTTTCAGGCAAACATTTTGCGGCTGCAAAATACGCTAAGCGTAGACATAAGTTAGGCTGTAAAGCCCTCATTATTCTGTTTTAATACGGCGATAAAATTACAGCGGAAACATATTAAAGTAAAAACGAGTTGTATAGAGGCGAAAATGTGCGCTAAAAATGTCTAAAAGTACCCGTTGGCCACCATTAGCGATAGCCACATATTTGCACGCCGGTACCAGGGGAACACGAATGTCCAGAACACTGTCCTGTATCCCAATTACTCGCCTAAACGACCCTCGAGAGCTTCTCAAAAAGAAAAGCATGAACAGAGCCTCCACTTCTGTGCCGTGATATATTTCCAAACGAATGGAGTCGCTTTGTATACTCCAACGTGAAATGGGACTTTGTACCGTGTGCTCAACAAAGATATCCATGCAATTGTATTTGTTTTGTTACTGCAGATATACGGCAATTGTTGTCCACTTTGTGTTAAAACGACTTTGATTGTTGCCATTCAGTATTTCTTCCCGAAGTCACAGATAAAATTGTCCAACAGAAAATATCCAATTTTATGCTTATTCCGCGCAAAATTGGGTCTAAGTACTCCATCTAATAACCTTCAATCTTCTAAATTAGATAGATCAGCTGTCGAAATAATCCCTCGCATTTCGTTTCAAGATTGGGATTGGAGTTAAGCTGGTATTTTATTACACCTCGAGAATTTTCGCAGACGAAATAATGCTTTTTGTCTTTCTGATTGTACATTTCGTTAAGTCGATTCCGAGACAAAGTAACTCGTATCCTTTTGTTAAAGTAGAACTTTAAAGTTTGCTATTCCCGGAGATATTTCCGTCTTCAGTACACTTCTTTGCAACACGACATGCTCGATTTTATTCCGGTCGAATAGTGCCGCTAGTCGGGTGGAACTGTAGTGGATTCCTGTCCGTACCATTCCCTACAGAATGGAGTGTCCGTGGAGCTTATGCTCTTTATAATTGATGGGATACCGGCGACCGTGACAGTTTTATAGCTGGCTTTTGGACAATTTTCTTTTCAAGGTACAGCGTTACAGAGAGTGGATATAGGTGTTAAGGGAATATAGACTTTCTAGTCACCCTAAGTCCCTACTTTACTACTAAGTGATGGCCGAGAGGACAGTTTATAACCCTCTACTTCAGAATGGTCGTGGTTAGAGTGAGTTTCCTCTAAAACTTTTACGAGACTATGGACATTACAAGTTAATTAAAAGAAGCATGCAAATAACATATTAACCATTTAATGCGATTCACGTTATAAATTACGTGCGTGCCGTAAGTACGCTACTGTTATATTGTCACCGGGGAATAAATTATGAATTCCCGGTTCGCTTCCACCAAAATTTGGGTGAAAATATTTTGGATGGTAATAAATTATCGTTTTCCTATCGGCTAATTTGTCATAATCGGTATTAATGCTTTGGCATTATCATATTTATGACATTCCATGAGTAGGCACGGGTTGAACTAATACCTGAATAATTATCACATTGTATTAGATCTATAGTAAAAAAAGAGCAAAATCTTGGAACTACTCTTCTCTTACTTATCTAAATGGATGGCCGTATTCTCTCCGACAGAGAGGCTGATTAAACAGATAGAGAAGAGAACTCTTTACTTTAAAAAGAGTTATGTTAGTAACTGCGAAAGTTTATAGAGCTGAATGCATCTCGTTGCAAGTTTGTACCGCGGTTATTTCTAGCGTTTACCTTTGGAAAAGCATCAAAGGCTGCGGTTTTCAGCAGCGGAGCGTAGTTTGAAAGTCCCGCTACTCGTTGCTTGTTTAATTCCTTTTAGCGCTCACTTACAACAAGTATGATATGAAAAGAGATAACGAGTACCTAGTTTAAATGCAAAATACCTTGAGAGGTCATTCTCTACAAGAAAATCTTTACATTGAGGTTAGGTTATGACGTCACCGCACAAAGACATCTATTATTCAAATTGGGTAACAATGAAAAGATATATTAAAATAAAATTCCCAAGGCATTAAGCATTTGTACAATGTATTTTTTTTTACATACAGTTGAATCAATAAATAAGAATATAGCTAATATTACTGTTACTCTTAATTGAAAAGGATGAGGGTAGTATTCTACTTTCACATCAATTTTATTATAAAACGGTTTCTATTCAATAACGGTTGATTACGTTTATTGTAGACCCAGACATACGCTGAAAGAACACATAACTAATTTCATTAACCTTTTCATGTAATAATTATTATATACTTTGTTTGTTCAAATAACCCTAAACCGTTTCGCAAAGGACCATAAATTTTAATAAGATACGTGACATCAAGTTATTTAATGAACGATCTTCAAGGGACCATGAAGTGCCTGCCAGAGTTCCGTATAATTACTTGAAAAACCATTCAAAGTTCCTTCGCAGGAAAGTTGAGCTGTGAGCGCTCGTTTTTGAAGAATCAAAAGGAGTGTAGCGTCGGCAAAAATGTTCCAAAGCGTCAACGAGGGAACGAAGGGTTACTTGGAGTAAACAATTTGAAGGGAAGTTGTTTGATCGTTTATTACGGATAGTTTTCTGTCGATACGTACTTCGAATTTTAGTTGAATGTGTGCTTAGGTTTGATTTGTTGGACGTTCGATATTTTTATTAGTGTTTGAATATAGAATTTCCTTGCTATTTAAAGAGAATGAGGTTAATCTACATATGTATATAAAAATATCGTGTCACAGTGTTTGTCGTTGAATTCTTCCGAAACGGCTCGACTTATTTATATAAATATTTTACTGTTAATTTTTTTGGTAGGTATGAAAATTTGTCATAAAGTACATTACATACCGCTATCCAAAAAAAAAATACATGGCCGAAGTCGCGGGCAGAAGCTAGTAATTTATGCTAATTGATGAGGAGATTGTTCTAGTAAAAAATAAAATGTAAAATTCTAAAGTAAAGTTATGAGGTATTGGTTTTAAACCTGCACTGGTTACGTATAATTCGACCTCTTACGATAATTACCAGTTTATTACTCCTCAGACTTAATACTCTCAGCCAATAACCAAGTCAATCCCCAACCTTTATGCCTACGATAACGGTATCGAAATCGATTTGGACTTCCAACAATGGCGACCGGCCCTATATCCTCCAAGGGCATGAGTCGACGGTTCGCGAATCAATTAGGCAAGGATTACACCGGCGTCTCTTATCTGCCCACGATGATAGCGACGCTTCTTCTCATTAAAACTTTGCCCAACGCCCTTTATAATGACCTACGTAATGGACGGCCGACGTAACTTTTAAGGGAGGTTAGTGGACTAATTCAAATTCAGTGTTACTCAGAGATTACGTTAGCTTAACGTGTATTATCTCGACGCTTTCACGGGACTGTTGTTTTGAAAAATGTTTTAATGGTTTTTAATTTTCCATTGTCACGTTGAGCTCGCTTTGCATGGATTAAGTGGGTTTATTGAGTCCAATTTTCTGCGCTTTCCAATTTTACATTCAATTTTATTTGACGCTGAAAGGAATTTTAGGGAATTGTTTAAGCTTGAGTTTTAAGAGTTAATTAATTAAAAGTTTTGTATGATACTGAGCACGTGATCACGTCAAAGGTACACACAGGTATTTGGGATAATTTCCGACCGGCAAGAGTCCAATTTGTCGCTTAGCTTGCTCGGAAACTTTGTTCTTCTTTGTACACTGCGATGCTAAGAGTTGGTGCTTAAAGCTCTGTTTATTCGCGGTCCATGACTAAACTTTTGAAGTAAATTTTGTCTCGCGCTCCTCTCCTTAAGTATTTATTTCATTCTTTATTTAGAGCAAGAAAGAGGAAAGGATGAATTTTACATTCAGGGAAATGGTATTTAAATTACAGGAAATAAATTTTTAAAACGTTTCAAGAACTTACGCATCCAAATATTTAGTTTTTGTTTTGTTATACAAAAGATTTATCGAAATTGTTCGTCTCATTGATAAAAAGTAAGAAAAAAAATTACAGTAGAACGTACACAACATGATAAAGAAAAAAATTGCGGACACTTCGAAAATAAAATAAGCCAATTCACCAACAAAACAAATTGTAACAATAACAAGATTCTCGTGACAAAGTACATGAGATTGAAATACGTAATCGTATAAAATCCCCTCGTTTCAGGATGAAGAGAATCGAGGATATTATGCGAAGGTAAAGATGTAATTGAAAACAATAAACTTTGCACAGACCCGAATATATCTCAAGTTTGAGAATAAAACAAGAGATTTTATTAGTGTCGTTAAGCATTTTTATTTGAGTTTATTTACGGGATTTTCAATCTTATTCTGATGTAAGTACGACCATTTTCCAGGTACAAAATACGATATTAAATGCAGAGTTGCAGAATCATTGCATAATGTTATTGCTATTTGAGGGGTTCCAAATTATGAGTGAAATAGAAATGCTTGAAATTGCTACATTTTTTTGGTGGTTTATAATATAATCTATCTTTATTTTATTCCCTCTTTTTTAAGCGTAAATTATGCTGCTATATCTCTTTATGAGTATTAGTTTATAAATCATTTTTTATTAAGCCTTATTCTGCTGTATTTGTCAACCCGCGCCCTGTTTCTCAATCATATTATTGAACTACTAAAATATTCCTGCTTTTAGAACTATGAATGAATTGACAGATTCGACAGACCCTCATTAAAAACTTTGTCTATCTTATCCAACCACGTAAAAACCTCTAATCTTATTTTACGAGCTCTCACGAAACTGCAAACTCCGGTCCTCAGGTTACCTTTACGAAGTCTGGCGTAGTTCTCATTAAGTCGCCGGCGCCTTCAAGTGGTGCTGCAACGGCCCTGACACACTGACTCGCTTCTATACGCTTTTCAAAAGAAATACTAGTATTTATTTTACGATGAAGGTTGAATTTTAACGACTCTGGTTCAATCGTTTGGCAAATGTGGGATGACAAGTTCTAGTTTGAAAAGCTAGTTTGAAGTATTTTAAAAAGAGAATATCATGGTCCAGGTTCTGACTGATAGACCTTACTGTTGATAAGACCTTGACAAGCAATATTTGAATTTAGAATTTGGTTTCTTGTCAGCTTTTTGGCTATGTCGTTATGTTGCCAAAACTGTTAAACAGAGTATGCTTTAAAATTTCCGAGATTTGCCAGACCTATGTGTTAAGAATGTATCATTAAACAATATCTACTAAAACATACATTTCTGGGTATGTACACCTACATAACCAGCAGTCAAATTCGAACGTAAGTCAATGAGGCACTTAATTCCTGATACCATAAAATATTGAATACGCATGTCTTTCGCTCATTATTTGTAAAATTCCAGCCATATTAAAAGACGCAGATCTGGGATCTTCGTCTTCTGGTCTCCTACAATATTGGTTGTAAGTACAAGTAGTCCAGGAGATTAGGGTGGTAAAATGAACAGAGGCTATATCTAAAAGAAATATAATAACAATAACAATGCAAAGAATGTTCTTAATACAAATACCAGTCCTCTAACTGTTTATCTTGAAGACATAGATCCAGCTGAAGTATTCGACTAACGTAGTCGGAATGTAAATTGCGTCTCGGTTCCATCTCCGAAGCAATGCGATGTTGCGAAACAGTCCTATATAGTCTACTTGACTAACAAAAAGTACTTCATATACAACTCAAATCTGAATAAAAAGATTTCCCTTTTTTACTTTATTACGTGCGCCACAGTTTTGGGCAAAAAATATGAAGTTAGAACGTTTCTGACGCTAAGGACTGCTATGTAAAAATCTGAATAGAAATAGTTTTACTGTGTGAGAGTGGACGTTGCAGAAAAACGAAGCCTACGATTCCACGTCCAGTACTGTCTCTTTTTAATGGAAAAATGTTGGTTTTTAATGGAAAAATCTCAATAGCGCCAGTGATTACGTAATGTGCGAGCTCTGTATGGAATAGTGATTAATCTAGTTGACTTAGTTGGTGTATAAATTAAGTGTTTAGTTTGATCTTGTCTGGTTTGTTTGATGAAGTATTTACATAAAAGAAAAACTACATAAAGATTACATCATTACCATTATTTAGGATCTGAAGGAAAAGGTACCTATTTGGTAAAAGTAAAATCATCATTAACCAGTCATTCATCATCCATCATCATCATATCAGCCGAACGATTTTCATTGCCTGACCTGTCCTGCTATCTTTGCCAGGAGGTGGATCAGCCATCACAACATTGAAATCATCACTGCATCACCAATCACCGCAAATAGGATGTCTGCAGTTAAAATCCTTTAGAAAACATAACATAACATTACGCTTGTAATTCCCAAAGGGTTAGGCAGAGGTGTAGGTACCCATTAGTACACCCACATTTCGCCAGTTATGTTTTTGTTTTGTTTGTTATTGGGGATGTGTCTATTGCCAACTGGGCACAAATCCAGACTCTGAGGCTGCTATTAAGAAAATCCTGATGGAAAAACCCAGTAGCACTTTGTCCGACCCAAGACCTAGTGCTCATGCATTTAGAAAAGGCATCCACTATACGACTTTCCACATCTAGTTTCTAAAGGAAAATCCAAGAAAATTTTATTGCTCTTGTTCTTAATGAACGGAAAAATGCTTCAACGTTATGTAATTTAAGATTATTTACTACGGAAAGTATGCTATGGACGCCATAATTGTTTTTCTACAGCGCAATTTAGTTCGACCTTCAGATTGTACTGAAGTGGTTCAGATTGTCCTTCAGTATGGGATAATTTAGTTATTATTGATCGTGGACTTGCAAAACAACGTAATAGCCATCCTAATAAATATGTTATTATGGAGTTACCTTAGTCTTATTTCTTGATGAATAAGAATTTGATGAGCTGTGTATGTAATAATAAGTAGGTACTTAGTATTTTTTTATCTTATTGGATTCTTACAACAAATCCTCATTTGCTAGCTTGATTTAGTAGTCAAAAGCGCGATTGTTGAGCAAAGGGACTAAGGTTCGGTTTTCTAGTTCAGTACAATGCTAGGGATTTTTTTATTAGAAAGACCCTTACCTCCGACCTCATCTCCTATAACAGGAGAACTGAGAGTTTAAAAAATAACTGGCGCAGTGTGTGCATACCTACGACACTACCTCCTGCCTTTCCCTCGGTGAATAAGCGGCGTGATGTTACGTAATCCCTACATAACACTATCTTCTTACAACGCCATCACCTCTTAACATCCACACAAGCTTGAAACTCCCACGCAAATCGTAAAATGATACGCGCCATATAACCACAGTTAGCGTGAAATTAGAATATTCTCCTTGCAACAAACGTCTGTGTAATACCATATTTTCAGCAATTAAGCCGTTAAAGTAGCACCTTGCGACCTAATTAAATATTTACGCAAGAAAAGGGCAGCGCGATTAAGATTGTATTCATTAAGGGGGAGGAGGGCACTGGTACCTTGGCATAGTACCCGAATTTCTTCCTTAGAACCCCTTTTGATAGAAATCTGTTGCGACATTGTTACTTTTAATCGTTTCGGACGTTAAAAAACTTCGGTACAGCTAGTTCGTAATTAAAAGTTTCCGAACTGTTGTTTTTCTTTCATTGTAAGAGAAACAAGGAAATTGCTGGTCTGTTGGTTTTTTGGGGAGGGTTCGCGAAGGCTTCTTTAAAGGATTGCGTCATCTGGGCTCGGTGTTCCACTTCGTCCCTACTTCGATTTTCATTACAGTTTATACGACTTCTTTAAAAACTCGCAGGTATCTTGTTTATTTTTGAAATGGCTTCTTGCTTCAACCATCTTTGTGGAATTGTTTGATATAGTTATGTATTTCAAAACAGAGATGGTTTAATATAAGCTAAAATGTAATAAATGATGACTAACTCATCCTTATCGTTATCATCTACAGCCTGACTTTACTCACTGCTGAGTATAGGTATCTGCTTGTGTGTCCCACTCTCTGATAAACTACTCCTTGTTAAATGAAGTTCAATTCCATTACTATTGGCAATGTTTTAAGACACTCAAATTTATAAAAAAACTGTAGTGCTGACACGAAGAAAATTTCATTACTAGCGCAGAGAGGTAAGATACAAATCAGTTTTTTACGTTATCAATCAATAAGTCTCCATCAAAAGAAAAATATTTATTATGAAAAAATAATAATCAGCACAACCTACAATCTGCCCCACCAAATCGCGTGGCTTATCTGTAGGGCTCTCGTCAGCGCAGCCCTATCTCGGCCGCAGCCCCCCTATCTCGACCGTCGGCCACTTTTTAATTCCAACCCGAGAGTGCTCGTCTTATTTACATATCCGAGACTCCTCACCTCTAGAGGGGTTGAAAAAAAGAGCGGGCTTTTAAAAAAAATGGCTGAATTTAAATTTGTTTTTTGAAATATGCAAATTGTTGTTTTTTGGATTTTGTTATTATATTATTGTGGATTGAGCTTCCAGAGCCGTTACGTTAATGTACTATTACTGAAATGTTGAGGATATATAAAGGAATATATTGTATTTGATAGCTTCAGGACTGCTTCATTGGTCCAGTGGTCGCAAAGCACGACTGCTGGGCATAAGGTCTTGGTTTTCTTTCCCAGGTTGGGCAAAGTATTATTGGGATTTTCCATCAGGAATTGTGCTTTTATGTAGTACAGGATTTGTGCAAATGGCAATAGGCTCGGGAATTACAGGCGTGATGTTATGTTATGTTTTGTTATATTGTAGTATATAGCTTCGTGGTATATTTTATATCTGATACTTAATAAAGGGCTCATTGTTAAGCTTGTAAATACCCATAACCATCTAAACAACGTATTCCTTTAACTGTCCTTAAAATTTAAAGCATGCAAATATGATGTAGGCTGACCGTGGTACTTGGACCATTGTGTAAATATCATATTTCGGGGAAAAACTAGACTAACCAATTTGCTCTAATTGGCTGGTAATACGATCATTTTATAAGAACAGTTCTTATAACATTCAATTCAAATTACGGAAAATCGTAAAGTAAAGAAAAAATAGGAGACAGGCTACGACGCGCCCTTTCAATTTCTTTCTTTTAGTCTTGTACGAGCTTAATGTTTCAGATCGTCTTACAAAAATGGACATAAAATCTCAAATAATTTTAAGGATTCTTTTCTATCTGATTTATTTTCTTCTAAATATATAAAAGCGAAAGGTCACGCACTCATCATGAATAAACCGCTTGACGTATAAAGATGAAATTCGGCAGGGCTGTAGTTTATAGTTAGTAGACGTCCGCTAAGAAAGGATTTTCTATAATTCACCCACTAAGGGGATGGGGATCCAAAATGTGTATGGAGAAATCAACGTTGACGCGGACGAAGTCGAGGGCAAAAGCTAGTCTAATATAAAGAATATATATCTTATTATACTCTCATAGTACTTGAATGTATATCAGTCTTCATTCAAATACGTCAAAAACCTTCCTTCCGACAGAACAATTCGCTACTACAACCTAGTTCTACTAACTGGAGCAAAGCGGTACTTCATGGCAATAACATTACAATTTCCTTCTCAATTTCTATGAATTTTCCTCTCTCAGCAAATAGTGAAGCTCCAAGTGAGGGTATTGTATCCTCTTAGTGACTCATTCATTACCCCTGACTCCTTACATAAGTAAGGATACTATGTAATGAGTTAACTGGGTAATGAGATTTGAGTTTAACTCAGTTGGTTCTGTTCAATGTAATAGATTAATATGTAAGTTAAAGTTACAAAGATAATGGAAAATATGAGTTGATTGCGTCGGCACTAAAAAATGTTTGGGCATACATCTACTGTTTTGAAGAATTAAAATATGTGTGGCTCTCTGTAATGTGGTACACTGAGAGTCACCTATGAGTGTGTGCAGTTAAGGTTACACAAATTCGATGGATTTAAATTTGGAGATATTTTTTTTAGTTTAAGGGCTTTATCCAAAACAGGGATGGCTGACGTTTCTCAAAAGGTTGCTCAACTTAAATGGGACTGGGCAGGACATGTCTGCCGCATGTCGGACAAACGGTGGGCCCAAATAGCGCAAAACTGGTGCCCTGAAACAGGGAGTCGGGGCCGCGGCAGGCCACGAAGGAGATGGCGGGACGAACTGGATGGATTTCTCCAAAACTGGAGGGATGAGGCGCTGAATAGGGAAAGATGGAAGGAGTGGAGGGAGGCCTTTGCCCAGGAGTGGGACAGAACAGGCTAACAAAAAAAAAAAAAAAGGGCTTTATTCATGACAACGAGTAATAGTAATGTGGTAGCGTATAGATAAGATAGGCTAATATATAGATAGGATAATTCTTTAATGATATTAGTTGGTAAATTCTGTATATAATTTACTCGGGCCCAGCCTCTTTCGCCACATAATAATACCAGCCTATTATTAATTTAATATTCACAAGGCAAAGACCTGAATATATGAATTATAAGCCGAGATTTCTTTACAATATTTCCCTTTACCTATGTAAAATTCAATAGAATAATTATATTTACAATTCTATATACCTACTTTTCCGTTTGCAAAATACGCGCCACGGCGTGGATCTGCCAACACCTGGCCGATATAAAATACAATACATTCGAATACTTTTATGTTACCGCTCGTGCTAAGCCTATTGGTGAAACGGGAAGCGGAAGACACAATGAGAGATAAGTATGTAAAGCGTGGGAAAAATAAAATATGGTTATCAAGGTACGAAATATGTTCGGTTGAAATCTAAGTAAGTTTAACCCCGAGAACGATTTCGCTTGTAGCTATAATATACTTGCTCCTTCTTTCACTTAATAAAAATTCGCTTCCTCAGGAGAAATGAGGGTGCGTACTTCGTTTTTTGTCGGTCTGTTTCCGTTCAAGATTTTTGGCGAAACGAAATCTTGCCGGACGCGTTTCAAAGAAAATAGAACGATACGAAAATTAAGCATAGCTGTCAGTGTTCCTTGAAGTGCCTTTTGGTGGCAATTTGAATAAAAGAAGATATTGGTCTGTCGGTATTGTCATTACACATCATATAGGTACTATTTCTTACTACTAGATTTACTGATACATAACGTTAAAACTGTTTCAAAAAAGGCAGTTAATACTCGAATCATGATCAGTTTTTTTTTTCAATTATTTAGAAATGTACTTCGTCATTTGCCCGATTTATTTCTATGTTCTTATCTAGACTACTTCCACTGATGTAAAAAAGACTTTTGTTCATACGGTCTTATAAGTGACGCTAGATTAAATGTGATGAGCGCAAATTTTCAGATAGTGCGGTCATTTTTTGAGGATATTTTTGTAGGTACCTATCTTGGTCTTTTGTATATCAATGCTTTATTCTTAGCCATACCTACTCACTGCTGTGTAAAAACTCTCACGAAGCACAATTTATTTACTATCACCATTACGCCCACTCACTCAATGGCTCGTAAAGGCCGATAGGCTCGACGCGAACAAAACTGCGCGAGTTGAGCGCCGGAGCGCGGAGACTCGACTTAATTCAATTGAGCACGAGTTTATCATGTTCGGTTGGCGCCCAAATGGATTTCATGAGAGCATTTAAAAGCATCCGAGTGATAATTTAGTTGTTACGCTAGTTAAATGTTGTTGGAACAAGCTGTGTTACATGAAACAGTGAACGAACTCGCACAATGGGAATTGTTTCTCGTGATTTCGTTCGGTAGTTTTGAAAAATCAGTCACAAGTACAGTCGAACAAATTATTTGGTATACAGGCAGCTGACTTGCAACTACTTTTAAACTTTGGGATTTTTTTTCTTTCAAATTAATTTAAATAGGTAATATAATTATTAGACACAGAAAGAGAATATTTATTGCTGTCTGTAAACCAAATAACTTGTTCGACCGTACCTACATACTCTTCTTCAGAGGCATGGAGTTGATGGAGTTGATTTACAGGTTGCAAAGTTGATTATTTATCAATATTACGTACCTATAGACTTCTAAAGATAAACCTACCTACAAGTACCATTTCCCTTATGGCTCCACAATCTTTTTTGCTAATGTACGTTTCGCAAACTTTTTGAGTGAAATACGGGCGAAAAATGTCATCGCGCTTTAAGTACGCGTCCTTGCTTGTACGCCTACATTAGGCTTAAGTTATTTCCAACATTATTTCTGTGTTTTATTATTTTTTGGGACCATCCAATGATTGCTCAACATAGACTCATTTTACGACTAATAAGCCTACATTTATAAGCAGAAGAATATTTATGTATTTGGTGAATACCTCTCATTACTGAAACTAAGAATATAAATCACGCGGCTCTCTCAATAAAGTGACGTTTGGTGTTTGGCTAAAGCTAACAGCGGGAATGATTTAGGGACTAAATATTTTGTTAGTCTGAAATGCTTTGTGAAACAAGGATTTTATTACTGGAATTCAGACAAAGTGAAAGTAAACGAGTCTTTGGAATAGTATCTACAAGAGAACGAAAATTATTTAAAATATTTGTAAAGTTAAAAACTATTTGTATTTATCTAAAACTGATTACAAAATACAGTGCAACCCCGATATGACAAAGCTAAAGGGGATTAGAAAATATTTGTTATCCCAAACAATTTGCTACAAATGGGGTAACGGAGGGTCCTGGGGGATTTCGAAGGATTTATTAAATCAAGGCAATCGGTGGTACTGTATTTCACACAAGGCAAAAAACCATCTGAAAATGATTCGTCTAAAATATGATTCTATGAAGTGTATTAAATCAAAGATTTTTTTTAAACGCAATTTCTCCTCACTTGTTCCACACATCAGGCACAATAAAATAGGCGGGGTGGCATCGTTAGCACGAGATGCTTATCTACATGTAAACGCGCCACACGAGTGTGAGCCTGCATAATATCCTGCACGAGTGCCTCACGGTTTATGGTCGGACATCGATGGGTGTTGAGAACTCTATAAATAAATTATCATACTACGCTTATGGATATAAAATTAAATGATTTAAAAGCGTACAGCATTGCATTCAAACTTTCAAGTCCTTATTTTTCGAAATTAATGAATCGATTTTTGTGTAACTTTCTACGCAAAAGCAAGATAGATAGTTCTAAAAAGTTACCGGAGAACATTTTCGAGATGTCTTATTTAAAAAAAGATAATTAGAAATCTCTGTTTCTATGGGAAACTTAAAATCGATCGAATTTAGTCGTAACACAATTTTTCGAAAATGTTCTCTGATAACTTTTTAGACCTATGTATCCTGCTAATGCGTAGGAAGTATCATTAAAATCAGTTCATTTATTTTCAGAATAACTACTTGAAAGTTTGTATCAAATGGTATATGGCTATAATTCATAAACGCTCTCAAAGGAGGATTCTCTGGAAGGTAGATTATTTGTTTTAACGGTACTCAGATTGGAAATTGATATTATGCTAAGAGATGCTTGTCTACTTTTCTTTCAACTATTTCTCTGACGGTTTAAACAATATATTTGAAACCTCCTATAGAGGTACTTAGTTATGTAGGTTGGTACTGAATATAGATTAGAAATACCTTCTGTTTTTGTGTGATTGAATATTCCCCATATAATTTGCATACGTTGTTAGTGGTACCGATATGTAGGTATTCTAATGTGTTCCTCACATGTATTTCCAAGCAATTTCCCTATATATGGCGTGTAAAATTTAACGATACTATTAGTAGATGCGTCGGGTTGGATTGCAGCTGTGTTCCAATATCACACTGGTTTGAAGACATGCATCTGTGGCTACTTTGTATTCACGTATTTGTTTTGAATGTTTATAGTTATCTTCGCTTACATTCGTGTTATTGGTCATACTAAAAGTGTAGCACTAAAATATGCTAATAGTAGAATACAATCCATTCCATCATTTTAAAAAGTTTGATTGCAAATATTCTTAAAGCTGGTCTAAGACCTCGAAGTTTATCGACATACCTCATTTCAGTAAGCCTGGTTTTTGAAAAAATAAGTAAATGAATTTGTAGATAATTAGGTATGTGTCTTGCTAGCTTGAATGCTGTTCCTTTTTCAGACACAATATCCCAAAACGTATAAATACTCGGCATCCATAACATCACGCCTGTAATCCCCGAAGGGTTAGGCAGAGGTATATCCCTTAGTACACATTTCGCCAGTTACGTTTAAGTGTAGATCAGACAGAAAAAGGAATATGTAGATTATTAGGTATATGTCTTGCTGGCTTGAATGCTGTTCCTATTTCAGACAAAACATACAAAAAGCCTGAATGCCTTCTTAATTACACATTAGTCCTCTGTCTATTCTTAAAATTTCAGTCATTATGAAATGACCTAGAATTGGTGACTCTGGGGTCTTAGTCATAAGTTATGTTACTTATTTTCACACCTACAATATACCTTTTGACGTTGTAGGACACGTATTAAACCCAAGGGATGTGATACAGCCTATTCTTACTAAACACGACACCGCAGAACCGTTACTCAAGTTCCCAACTCATGTAAATGAGATCCATTAATTTAACGTTCCTAATTTTCACGACCGGGTTTTTTAAAGAATTTCCAAGCTTTGTAAATAGGTACATTTAAAAAAAGAGATAGATATCAAATATTAAAATAATTGAAAAAATAATGCTACTGATACCGCGATAAACGTGGCCACCTACTGGGCACAAAAACTATAAATTAAAAACAAAAATAAAGGGGATTGTCGTTAATCATCGACTCGAAAAGAACAAGAACTTATTAAATGTACTGTTTAATCTACTTTTAGAATTAAATTACATTTGAAAACGTCCGTAGGTTTCTAAGAAAATATTAACTATATCTGACGACTTTGCATACTATTTTGTTGAATATATCTATTTACAAAATATTCGGTATTGATGTTGTCTTCATCTTCATCTATCTCCTTCTCTAACCCTGCATATCTATCTCCTTTGTTGACAGTACATTTCCACTGTTTTCAATGATAAAAGTGGTTGGGGAAGTTGTGTTTTTGCTACAATACGTCCCTTGCTCCAAATAGTTCGCATACCCGGTCCCCGGTCCCCGGTGTCGCGGTCCGGTTTTTTCACCTTTTTACAAGGTTTTTTATCATTTTCAACGGTCCTTGTTTCCAACGGATTTCCCGTGTTGTTTGTTTCAGTTAGTGCCAACATTGGCGTAGGGGATGAAGGTTTTTATTTTTTTTACGTGAATTCATTCGGTTTTGCGGTCTCTTAGAGCGTGGAATTGAAAGCGTATGGGGGTTTTGTGGTGAGAAATGTGTTTTTTGAGTTTGGACATGGATTGCAGTCGATAATTCTAGATGCGAGCTAAAAATTTGAATGTGCATAATATATGATTTTAGGACTCCGGTTATTTTGAGTCAATACAAAAAATATCAGGACATTAGTATGCTTGATGCCTAAGCTTTATATCTCGACTATAGGCAAGTAGCATGCCTTTAACTAAAAAAAAAACTATTAAATAGTTTAGGCGTGAAGAAGTTGCAATATTATAATTAACTTAGCTTCTGTCAGTGACTTCGTCCGCGTTAAATTAGATATATTTAATATCCCACGGCTGCCGTACACTTTTCCGGGATAAAAGTAGCCTAGGTGCTAATCCAGACTATAATTTATCTCTGTGCAAAATTTCATCCACATTTGTTCTGCTGTTCTGGCGTAATTGAGTAGCAAATAGTCATCCATACAAAACTTTCACATTTACAATAGTAGTAAAATTGTATTTATCTAGATGGTCAAGGCGTATCGGCGTAGACATGCGTAGTTGGTACAATTTATTAATCCTTATTTACAGAAAACCTAAATAAATAAAGGTTCTTTGACTCTTGACTGTAATATTACTATGAATTCCAATTTCTCAATAGCGTGTTACAGAACATTACGTACGGATCAGATTTTGGTTATAACCTTTCCGATTGGTTTGCAGTAATTGATAAAATCGAGTTAATGTCACGACACAGTTTTATTAGGGTAATATCTAAAGGCGTTCACTCACCGAGAGCATTCGCTTGTAATGTAACAGTTCAGATTCGAGCATTACATTAGTGGGTGAGAAGAACCGCGCATTACTGTGCCGTAACCTTATTAAAGTACTGCCTGTATTTTAATTTAACGTAATGGGACAGAATCGTATCTTGGATTGGTACATACAGGTCGAATGTTCGTCAGTCAGTACGGCTGCATAGTATAATATTGTTTGGTTACAATCCAGGCGGATGCTTGCAATGAGGGAGGCAATATTGTACCGTATAATGTTCAAAATCGCACTCTCCCAGTGAGGGAGCGCCTTAAGGCATCGCCGACAGGTCAATAACCTCAAAGGGCTGTCGACAGAACAAAGTATAGTATTGCGTGTCACGGATCGATTATGTCTAATTCTTTTGTTTTTTTTTTACATATCTTTACGGATTTGTTGAAGCACAATTGTTATGGTTCAAAATCGCACAGTCACCAGTTTGGCTGGCATTTTGAGGATAGATATAGAAGGTATACGAAAAGGCAAACTTCAATAATGAACCCTTTCCGATATATCAGTATCAGCCAGACGCTCAGAAGTTTCGACATTTAAAGAAGTTACGACTCTCGGCAAATTCCTGGTAATAATGTATATTATGTTGATTTTTAACTATATCTTGTAAAACAGAAGTAAAAACCAGTTATCACACTTGAACGTAACATGATTAGATAGTGACCCGCCCAGCTTAGCCCGGGTGCAATGTAGGTACAGTCAACAAAAGAGACAGTATACAGTATCGTTAGATATAGTTGACGCTTTCTTAAAAACCAATGGATGTCTTCGATTGAAACTTAGCTTAATTAATAAGCTGTTTATTGGTGCCGATTCTCTTGTTCACAAACTAGACTTAATCTAAAGAATTGACATCTCTTACTAACATACAGCGAAAGGAAAGGACGGTGATATTCCGTGACATTAAAGAACTAAGATAGAGATATCAAATTAGTTTTGCCTTGAACTTCTCCGTATTTTTAATCCATACCTTTTAAGATGTCAACTATAACTGTATGGATGTGTCAGATTGGCTAAATTGGACAGCTCTTATTAACATTAGTCTCTTTCTTGTTTTATTGGACAGAAAAAGATGGAAATAGTCTAATTTTAGTTTAGTTTGTGACCAAGGGAATCGGCACCATTATCTTCATATTTTAATTAAATTACGTTTGAAATCATCCATCGGTTGTTAACAAAACTTCAACTATATCTGACGATCTTGCATACCTATCTCTTTTGATGAGTGTACATAGAAAACATATAGCTTTTATACCTATCAAATTGTTTTCCATTTTGTTTGTGTTCAGACTTTCAAAGCAAAAAACAAAGATCAATGAAGTAAACCAATTCAATTAAATTGATAGACAATAAAAATTGTGAGCATCAGGTGTCTTTGAGTCAGATGGCATCGGGGTAGTCACCGTAGGGATATTAGACTTATAGGGGATACCTACCTGTTATTTTTGAATCGACCAGGTAGGCCATGTCAACTTTGCAGGTGAACGAGAGGGTGTTCCATTCTAGGACTTGGCAATCTATGTGTTAGCTACTATTTCCCTCGTCAATCGATTAATGGTCTGGCGATAGAATAGATCACAACATATTGCTATTTGATGCATATTGCTATTTTTTTTTGCTGTTGCTTGGTATAAGGCTATCAATGGCTAAAAATGTCTTTAGATTTTGATTAGGTTTTTGATGTTTCGTTATGAGTGAGTAAGTTTGTGACTTTTCGCTTTTATATATTTAGATTGATAAAGTTGATAAAGTTGAAGCTAAATGTCTAAAGGCAAAGTATTCGATCATGGGGTTGTAAACGTCAATAAGAAAAGAGATAAAAAATAAAAGTTACTAAGTTGTAGCAAAATTAATGAAAAAACAGTGGAAATTCTGAAAATAATATATGTTTTTAATAAAAGATACAGCTATGCTCTCTAGAGAGATGTAAATGTGTAGGTACACGTGTAGCTAGCTGTATTGTAATTTATGACTTATGCCGTCTAGACTAAGTCATAAAATATGAAAAGGTTATCGTCGAGGCATGGTGGCTTTGGCACTTGCAGGTACCTACTTGGTTGTTTTTAAAACAGTATTACTTAGATAGCAGATTTTTTGTGACCTCGACGTTTGTTTTGTCTGAAAGTGCTAAATTACATGTTATTTGTTTACAATGTTTCCTTCAATTATTTCTATATACTTAGGATGACTGAATTAATTTGGGACATAATTACACACAGCGGCACTTTGCATGATGAGCTTTTGACTGATTGTTTCAAGTTTAGAGTAAGTAGGAGCAGATAATAGGCAAATACTCTAAATAATTACTGCGCACTCAAGCTGCAAACATAACCTAGCGATATAGGGGATTATATATCCCACCGACACCCAGTGCGAGTGCGATACTCCTGGCCAGACGATGGCCCATTCACTACAGTGCCCAAATTGTTCCACTTGCACTTTAGAGGATATGGTAAATACTACTGATACTACGTGGCCACCTGCTGGGGTCAAGTATTCTAAGAAACAAAAAACTAGATTTACTCAAACCATCAATTTGAAAAATTAAAGACTGTAAATAATACGTTCTCATCTTAATGTGAGTATCCCACTAATTTAGCTTAATTTTTGTTTTGTTATTGATTGTCATTGAAATGAGATTGCCAATAGATTTTGAACGTTATTAGCAACAGTAATTGAGTTTTGTCTCGTTAAAAACTATATATATAGCCTTTTTATATTTGTCTAGTATACAAAGTGATATACGTATCAACCGGTTATTAAAACCACCAAAGGCAATCACCTGTCATCATCAGCGTCCCACAAATGACTGTATTTTATGGTCACAATGACACCGACGTGTATTTCACATCGCAATGTTGCTGTCACCATAAATCTATTACAAACGCGGACAGACCAACTGACGCCGCCATGTTTCATTTGTGGTTTTATGTGCGTTTGTTTACTTATTAATGTTACTGTTATTCACATTTGTAGAAATAAACCTTCTTTGTAAATACAACCAGGTCACACAGTTTATAAGGTTTTTTTTAAATGTCAGTTGATTTAACATTAATAGGTCACAGTTAATACAGTGAGTTCTACCACTTGATGGCGTAAAAGTAATATTGGTTAATTATATACAATATTCATGATTACAACAAAAGAAACATTCTTATTATTTATTTAAACTTTATGCAACAAAAGTAGGTACAAAGGCGGACTTAATGCCTTAGGCATTCTCTAACAGTCAACCAAAGGTGGTTTTTCTACTATTACTTATTACTCTCAGCTTGCATCATCCCACAGATGGGTAAAGGCCTCCCCTTGACGTTCAGCTGTGTTAGCTCAGGGGTGGGGTGTAAATCATTTGCTATTAATTTTGACTAGCTCGTATCGCCATCCTTGATAGGCGCGTTAAATATTTAAATACACCATTTAGGTTAAACGGAGTAAGATAATGCTTTTTTTATGCACACACAATATATGAAAATACAGGTCTTGGATAAAAATAATCTAGGATAGTGCAATACATAAGCCAAACTTAAATACATACCTATTAAATAATCACATAGTTTACAGCAATAAAGCTGTCTTATTAAAGTCCATTTAAATTACGTTCTTGCTCTCACAGTGCAAATCCAATCCGAAGTCACGGCTTAACTTTAACGAGCTCAAGTTAATCCAACTTATCGAATTCTATGTCAACACTGCGATTCGATTTCTGAACTTAGCTCAAATATGTTCTACCTAGCTATAGGGGTTTGCACCACATTGCTAGAACTCGCGTAAAACTATTGACTGAGTAATAAATCTGACGGCTTCCATATTGTTTTACTTTGCACCCTCTAGTTCAAAGATTCCGGACCCGGCATTCCGAATTCTGATGTCGAACTTTGCACGATTGAAGTCGGGTGCGAATTGTTTGAAAGTCCTGTGAAATGTGAAACGCATGGAGTTTCTACTGCTGAGTGAGTGATGTGATGAGAATGATCCTTACAAGGGTTGGCGGTAGGCACAATAATGGTTGACAGGTTGATGTATTATATAAATAGTTTGTTTATGTTGTG
Organism: Hoplodrina ambigua; assembly: GCA_949774945.1. Classification (NCBI taxonomy): domain Eukaryota; kingdom Metazoa; phylum Arthropoda; class Insecta; order Lepidoptera; family Noctuidae; genus Hoplodrina; species Hoplodrina ambigua. Next base: position 4,528,895 of record OX458976.1, read on the forward strand.
CCTGTATTAATTTTAATGACGTATTTTACATAATTATTATGAGGTTTATGTAGACGGTAATTGATATGATTTACTTAATAGGGGTGATTTTAAATGGCTTCTAGAAGCGAACAACATCAAGGGTAGTGCTATATTTTTGTTCTTATTTCATAACATTGCCTGTGTAGCGAACATGCTACGCGTGTTTTCCAAAAAGTTATATTACATGACGTATATAACTTTACGGCACACGTTTAGTGTTATAACAAAATTCCTACATTTTTCTTGTCTCCTCTCTACTTGGCTACTGGCGTCAAAAGGTGCATAGTGCTCTAAATGAGAAATTCCTCGACTACGTGCACCGTACGGGTAGCAGCGATAGGGTTGTCTTCTCACGTGCCTACCAAACATCGACATCATGCTCGTGTTTTAGATTGGTTTATCGATACTTCGGTATCAAATTGAAATAGTTACAACGGGCACTTGAATACGTACAAGAAACTTCAAAATGTTTACAAAACAAAAAACCACACTTCAGCATATTTGTTCGAGGTAATAAGCTTTTAGTTTTTTTTTTATCGTAAGCCATACCAAATCGGAAATATTCCCTGCAAAGACAATAAATTTTATCGATATCGATGATTTTAATTCTATTGACATCCCTATTGAGTTCCAAAGGAACTGTAAGGGGCTATTTGGTGTGCGTATTAATTCGAGCTTCATAATACGGAGTTTATTAAAGAGACTCGAATTTTTCGCGTACTTTTCACCCTATACAGGGTCGGAAGTTAATTTGCTCCAAGATGGCGGCCGCGAAATGTAATAAGTAGCCTTTTTATGAGCGCCTCTTGAAAGTGTCTCAAAGAATTTTTGGGATATCGGAATTTATATTGCCTGTGTACTCTTGGGAGTTCTAATTAATTATTTTCCGTTGTATGGTTTTGATAAAGGACGGAGTTGACGTCAATTAGGTATTTGTGTTCCTAAAAATATATTGAAAGGAAAAACCGCTGTCTCTCTGAAACCTTATGAATATTGTTACTTCGTTAATTAAATACTGGTAAGATTTTATTTTATTTACAATTTAATTTATTTTGAGATGTATGGTAAACAAACCTTTTATATAATAATAATGAAGAATTTATCAAAAAAGGGCGGGGGAGCTCATAGGGAATTAAGAAACTGTCCATGGGACAATTGCCCAGAAGGCTGGCAGCATTGTAAGGCAATGCTGATTCTTTGGCTCAAGAATAAGCGAAATATCTGGCCACCTTGTTAGACAGACGGACTAAAATTAAAAATAAAATATCTTTTAAGTACCGTTTAACGTTTATAATTATTTGTATTGTAAAAAATAGCTGTTATTTAATATTACAGACGCTTAAATTCTATTTATTTCTATACATATTAAACCTATATAAAAAAAGTATCAAAATTGACTAACACAATTATTCAAAGATACAAACAATAGTTTTACAATTACACACCCTTACACAATATTGCTCGACAATAAAGTGTATATCTCAGTCGATTCTGTCTTTAATATTGAGTGCGGAGCGAATAGCCCGCGGTATTAGCTATCTAGCTAAACTCTCTCCATTTCTATTGTACTACACAAGGCAAGTCAGGACATTATTCACCCGTTATTGGTCGCTATCTGCTGTTCACATCACGTTGCTGTATAACATAGCCGATAAAATGTAATTTTAGTAAACAATCTGCTTCAAATGTTATGTTGTAAGGTCATAGTTTAAGGCTATCTAGGTATTGTTATTATACAGGAATCGATTGGGCCGTTTTAATAAAGGATTTGTATTGTTATGGGTGTTTTAATTAAAAATTCTTGGTTTTAATACAGCCGCCTATTCTGAGAATAACTCGCTTTGTGAATTTAGGTGAAGTGAACTTGAGGTGAGTTATTACGGCACCTAACTGTTCGCAAGCATTGACATAATCTGTCAATTGAGAAACTACATCATCATCGTCATCACTTCGGCGGAACTACGTCCACTGCTGTACATAGGCCTTTCTTAAAGGTAGCCACAATGACCGGTCCTGCACTGCCCGCTTCCAGCGGTTTCCCGCGAACTCAAGCTCACTATACCTAAATTCACTGAGACAGATTTTTAAAGAATAACACTGTTGATTTTGTTTATATTTCTTGTAGTTTATGATTTATGTAATTGCGTTTCATTTAAATTCACAAACACAAACAAAATGTGAAAATGTCAATGGGGATATATCAGAGTTAGTTTGACATACTACTTATCCCACCCGCAGTCTAATTTTAACCAAGCACGTAACCAAACACATACTAATTGAAGCTAAGTTAAACTCAATTAGTTTAACAACATATTCGCTGCAGATTGCCTATCAATATCCGTTAAATCACGTTTGGTTTAGCCCAATATCTCAATACATCGAACGTTGGGCCAACGTTGGCAGCCGTCGAGGCGGATAAACTAATGGATATCGTCACGCCAATGGGTCGTCCGTCTTGCGGCCGATAACGACACGACATGTCGTGAAAGCGTGAGCCCGTGACGGACTGCAGTGGACATTATTCCGTTATTTTGAATATCTATATGAGTTTTCGGAAAAACGCTTTTGCTTAGCTGTGTCTGATTTTAATATTCGTATTTTTATGCCACTTCGTGCTAAATAAGCTGACGTCCAACTTGATATAAAATGGTCACTTATAGATGCCAGAGGCCTTGAAGTTGCGATACCATCCCAGAAACCAAGTTCGTTTTGTCTTAGAGTTAATGTAGGTAGAGATTATCAAAGATCGTGCATTTCAATGAGTTCGCTTTTCTTTATAGAACTACTTTTTCAGCTTATTGTTAGGAATGTGGTATTATATAAAAATCTATTTCTTTGAATTAAGTTTAAGAGAGCTCACCTCAAGCTCAATTGTCACCTTAATTGACCGACGGAGTTTGTTATGAAATAGTACTGCTCCTGTGTGAAGCAGGAAGGTAGAAAGTAAAAGGTAGAAACCGTAAAACTTTATGAACCCTTCTAATCACAAGAACCACTGTTAAAGTACCTACCTTACCAAAAATCGTAAACCAAATTACATTGTTTGAATTTTTCTCTCAAAATTAAGCATTTCCAAGTGATAAATGACTGAATTTTTAATACGATGTCAAAAGGTTTCGTGAACTTCGCCAAAGTAATTAATTACTTAAGAAAATTTGACAGTCCAAAATGAACTTTGTTAATTACAATATTTTTCGTACAATGGTTTATTGACAATGGCGCTCTGCGAACTAGAGGGAACACATTTTGCTGAATATTTCAAAGTTTTGGACCTCTATAAATTGAGAATGTTCGAATATGAGGCACAAAAGTGTAAAAGTAACGTTATCTCTAACTACGGAACCAATTGTTGGTCGTAAACTTTGTCTATTCATTTCCAGTTTCAAGCTCGTCTGTATAAATGAGTTGTGCGGATCTCGGAACTGAGTGTGGGAATCTCTCGATCTAGATTTTCACTCAGTACGTGTCCGGACCGGTCTTAGACGCCTTATATTGGATTGTGGAGCCTTTAGATTGAGACGAGTTGCTTGCGCTAGTTGTTGACTAAGTTCAAGTTTAAGATTGGAATAGTTTTTGTAGAAATTCTACGTGAGAAATTCTACGTGTGGTTTATTGAACTTTTTATAATGACGTTGTGTTTAATAGCAGATTTCAGCTGGATTCAATCATCATAAATGCAGTTAACTAAATCTGTTTGTCGCCAGTAATTTGGCCCGCTGTTGTCAAAACATCGTTACATCAAAGGCTACGGTTTAATCCTCGGGATTAATATTAATATCTTAGTTTATGGATTAACGGGAACGTCTGCTATTCTATATAACTATACTGTTTAGATTACAACTATGTTATGAAATGCTTTTCGGAGTCGCTTTTGGTAGGTTTTTATCTTCTAAGACTACGTGAGTGTTTTCGTTAAAAAGCTTCAAGAGTTTAAGTAGAGACTGCATTTAAAGTAGCACGTTGAAAGTTTTATGCACTAAAAGTCTTAGCGACAAACATTATATTCTACATATACTAAATCTATTCTGATATTATAAAGCTGAAGAGTTTGTTTGTTTGAACTTGTCTGATACCTGAGTACTACAGGCTATAAATTATCATTAAATCATTACAGATCCGTCAGCAAAATTCACGAGAACGAAAACTCATGCAATAACTAGTTTTAAATAAACAATATTTTTAGTGTTATTTAACGTTGCACCTTGGTTTCAAATTCAGCTCTCTTTTCACTATGACGGCTCGCGTTTTTAATTGCTTTTACAGTTGGAAATTCGTCAGCTTTTATAGTAGTTAAAAATTTAATATTTCATGTCTCTGTTTTTCGAGTTTTCGTTGTTCAGGCGAGCCGTCCGTCGCTTTGCATTGAAATGTACCTTTTTTTTTACTAGTCCACTAGCCGGAATTGGGCCGAATATTTTGAAAGAACAATATGCTTCATCAAAAATGTGGTAAAGGCAGCTACGTGTTGTGGGCATGAAGTTGGCGTAAATTTAGTTATTTTTGTTCATCTATTCAAATCATACATTATGATTGTGTTGTATAGCATTTTTGTAGGGAGCAGCTGATTTTTTTTTCATGATTTCGGAGTTGGTTCCATAGAAAAAGTTGTTCATAATGATGAGTACAATGACCCCTTTTCAGGTTACTGGTGTTTTAAAAATATCCCTGTGTAAAATAGTAACGTGTTTGAAGGCAGTAAAAATTACTCAATCACATCACGTAAGAATGATAAACGAGCCTTTTGGCGGGAGTGCCAAAAATCTGGAAATCTGGTTTACTAAGTAGCTCAGGGAGTCTCAGATATAAATGGTAATGCGTTCAACTAAAACTCTTGGTGTCATGTTTTATGCACGCGAACTGTGGAGTTAATTGGAAGTCAGTTTCAGGAAAGGCTTAAAAAAGTATGTTTAAACTACTAATATTTCAAGAAAAAGTTAGTTCAAAACACGTTATAAGAGAAACCTAAAGATCATTTTCAATAACCTATTACTGTCCCAGTCTTTCCCCGTTCCTTCCACTTTCCTCTGTGTTGTGCCTCCTCTCGTCAGTTCCTGAGGAAGCCATCTATCGTCACGCCATCTTTTCCTCACAATACGGCGTCCACGTATAAATATTGATTACTGTAATGTCTTTAGATACACTCGCAAGATTAAGACAAATCGATTGACTTAAGAATCATCAATATCTGTCCACGCGTTTGGTCTCTAGAGCGCCACAAAGGAACAAACATACGTACATAGAGGACATAGGCTCTTAAACACATTACCCTTAGCGTCACGTAGTCGGGTAAAAATAGGCAGAGGGAAGTAATTTCAGAAAAAATATTATTTTTCCCATTTAGTAAATAACCAATAAAGAAAAAACTTAAGCGAACGTTGGATGGAAATGCTTAGACTCTGGCCAAGATATAAGCTTGTCCTTAGGTCAGTGTAAACCAACCATTTGGACAAAACTTATAAAGTCTACGGGCACTCGGTACTCTGTACATCAAAAATATCTTTGCGAGAAAAATATAAAAAGTACTCTGAGGTCCCAATGGACAGTTGTATCCTAGTACAGTACTAAACGAGGCACAGGACTTATAAGTCGCGTGGGAGTCGCGTGGGTAAGCAGAACGATTAAATTAGCATGAGCCGACAACTGGGCACGCCACCCTGTTTGTGTCGAGATATCGACCTCATCAGCATTGGTATTCTGTTTTTAAAAACAGAATACCAGTACTTGAGACATTTGGGATTAGAACCTTTTACCTATTTTGTATTCGTAACGGATCAAACGTAGATCAAACTCACTCAATTAGCCAAATGTGTTATTACGAGTATGTTATCCAGCAATAACAGTTCAATAAACATCTAAAACTCATGAATAGAATAGATTTTTAAATATCAGCATCAAATATTCAACATCAATGAAATTACTTCGAAAATGTCAACAAAAGTCTGGGGTTGATTCGTAAAGTCAATTTCTTACTTTATAGTACTTTCTTCTTCTTCTTCTTCCTTATTTCTTCTTCTTCTTCTTAGTGCGTAGTTCTTACTTTGTAGTTAATTTATATTACAAAGTAATTTTTTGTGTCTGTACACGAAAGATGAGAACATAAAGCGTCAGGTGACTTGAAGTAGAGAGCTCTCCGTAATCCATACAACATAATTCACATACACCTCTCATAATTAATTCATAAAACAATCCAATAAACATAACCCCATATTAACTCGTGAAAACCGTATCAAATCGAAGAGTTACAAACTCGTTACGGAGTTCCATTTTTACAATACAAAACCCTAAAGGATCCGAGACCGGGACGCAAATGACCGAGAACCGATATCCGTCATAGAAACGGCCGAAAAGTTTGACTTAGCCCCAATTTCGGTCGGCGGATAGCCAGAAATAAATCATATGGGATAGGTATTGTACCCGGAAAGGATAGAATAGGTATCAAACCCGCGTTACCCGTCCACCAATTTATTTAAGCCATCGCGTGAAAGGATTGTTCAGGAATCGATATCGTTATCTAGTTTTTTTATGCAATGTGGAAATTCTTTTCGTTTTGGTTATTTTTTTTTTCCAATATTTTATGTTTGTATTCCTAGCGAGAAAATGTTAGTGTTTTCTGCAACCTTTCTCTCGTTATCCCACTTTAGGTGAGGTGAGCTTCAGGTGATATCCTTTCTTCTTCATATGTACCGGTTATCATGGACAGCACAAACATCGTGAGGAAAGCTGAACATATATATTTAATAGAAGCTTGAAATCGCCAGTCCGCCTTGAATAAACGAAGTGATCAATGCTCGTGCCTTCTCTGTATGGAAAGAGCCTTGCAATGGGACATCATTGGGCTGGTAATCCCTAGCATGGGATAACAGCTACCACTCAAAAATCATCAAGGTAGATCTTTACAGAATACAAGTGCTGATAAATGAAAGTGTATAACTCCTATTGTATATGTGTGACGACTACTCCAATGAGCCAGTTTCAAACATCGGTAGGTCTAGGTACTCACATAAAATAATCGAGTACCTTTCCTCTCGATTAATTCTGATATTAGGTTGAAAGTAGATATTGGTTATTCATTATTTACTCTTGACCTACAGAGGAACGCAATGTTATATGTTTTACAGTATTCATTTTTTCAGCAAATATTTAATTTTCGTTAGTTTTGTTCAAAGAAGAATTTAATATACATTACGGTCGGTACTTATTTGGGTGATTAATTTAACGAGAAACGAATGAATTTATTACATATTTTTTACAAAATTAATATTCTCATAAACATGGCTACGAAGATGTACCATTATGTTTATGTAAATCTAATTATTTTATACGAACGTATATTTATTGCCTCCGTTTGTAATTCAAACGTTTGTTGATATAAATTAAATTAAAATTAAAATAGGCTTGCAATGACATCAAAGGCTCAATCAGCGGGAGGCCACCGCAGTCGGGTTTTCAAATGTATATGTACAATATAGAGATGTACCGATGTCGATGTTTATTATATAGTCGATATTTCGTTGTGTTGGTACCTGTTGAGTTTAAAAGATAAGCCAATGTGGAGACTAGAGGGTCTAAAGGGCATTTAGTTATATAAATGTAAAATGCTAGGTTATGTACAGTCGAATAGCTCATTTAGTAAACAGGCAGCTAATTTTAAACAATGTTTCGAGTATGTCAATTCTTTTAAATAACTTTAAATATGTTTCAAAATTATTAGACATCACAAGCTTTAAAAAGTGAATACAATATACCAATCAATGGCAATGTAGCAGAAAGATAATTATTGTTGTCTGTAAACCAAATTGCTTGTTCGATCGCGCTTAACCGTAAAGTGTATATTGTCAAGGTTTAAGTAGTTTTTAAAGATATTTTTAAACCATAATGTACGAAAACTCTGAACAAATCTGACATAATATTCAAAGAGTTTATAAGTCAACTGGTTTGTAGCGCAAACTTTATCGGCTTCAACTTTGTCGAGCATCCAGAGAACACCTCTAATATTTTCCAATAGCTTCTATTCAAGTACATACTTTGCGGTCGGCAGCTTTTATGTCAACTTATCGAACCATACAAGCACAATACCCAACCTATCTATACGTGTCCTGCTCATTATGGCGAGATTTCTATACGAACGAAAGAGATAGATGGAGTATTGAAGAGTCAAGAAAAGTGCCAGTGTAGGTATGAGGGGTAATATCATTTTGATATTTTGTTCCTTTTTTTTCGATAAAATATTTTCTTCGGTAAGGTAATGTCTATTTAACTTAAAGAAGATAAAGTTTAGGGCCCAAAGACGGAGTTAATGTAAACTCTCAGTAATCTAGTTTGTTAGAAGGCCTAATTACCAATTGTGTGCAATGACCAATATCGAGTTGGCACGTCTTTTGTTCATTCAATGTCTAGAATGCGGGTAGTTGGTAAAGGGCGTGGTATTTAGACGCTCACGGGCTGTTGAGTACTCACTCGAGCGTTTGGTCTCGCAAAGGACGGTCGTCGCGATCGATAGATAGCACGGTTCTTGCATTAAAATGTACACGATCAAAGGCCGAAGATTCTAATTATAGATATTGCTCGGGAACAGATGGAATTGTCAGCAAGCCTGGTTCCTGTTTGCTTGTATGCACATTTATTCTCCAACCTCCATTTATTTCAGTAAAAGGGAAACTATAAATTGAAAAGGAAATATAAGAAAGCATGAATATATAGGTCATGCCAATTCTATTATAATGGCGTCTTCAAAAAGTCCCCGATACCCTATTGTGATGTCGTTAAATGATCCGAACATCAATAAATTATAACAAAAAATCAATTCTCCGTATACATCTTTACTTTTCCGCTGCAGCCTCTCCGACAACATTAAAAAGCCGTATTTTTTTCTATCAAAAGAGGCCATTTCCTTCGTTTTCCCGATGAATTGACATCCATCGATGTCAGAGCGAACAAAGAAAAATCACAGTACATTTGCCGGGAGCCGAGAAACCAAGTCATTTTAAAGCTTAGGACTACGCAATAGCGTCTGACGTGAACGTACTCCGCCGTAGATAAATTAGAAGGGATTGAGATTTATATCAACTCGTTTAGCTATGGTAATTTGTTGAATATAATCTTGGAACGGTACTCGATAGATTAAGTAAGGTTAGTTTATGTATTGGATTCAACGATGCTATCGCTAGAAAGTACATTTGGCGTAAAATGGATATTGTGGCAATAATTTTGCATTTACTACCCATTTCAAGTAGTTAGATGTGATAATGTATACGTTCTTTATATCTAGTCAGTTTATGCCAAATAATAAAAATAAATATATTTGTACGAGACAGTTTGATTACCAATATTTCAAACGCAGATTCGGCGAAAATCGTATCCATAATTTTGGTAATTTTCAGTGAAAGCCAATTTTTTGGAGCGTTGTCGTCGCGTCGCTTGTGATTGCCTATCATAAACATGTTTATAACATAATCACAAAAGCTCTTCATTTGTGTACACAATTACCAAGAACAGCTCTTATCTTAAGCCAATAAAATGGCGTAATAGCTGTTTCCCTTCACAGGGTAAAGGTATAGAGTTTGTATTTGACCTTACGGGGGCCGCCGCAGGGCGCTCGGGGGCACACTCCCCGTGGGAGACGAGCCTACATCAACGATACACACTATTTACTACTTTAACGACAAAGCAATGAGAGCCAATTTACATCGGCACCCTCACCTCATAGACGCGTAAAGTAAAAGCTACCTTCAGCTACTGTAATTAGGTACATAATGAAACAATTTGTAATCGATCATGTTGATACAGTTTCAGGCTAATAAAAACTGAACTTCAGTAACACGTCGTTAGGGTTGTGTTTTGTTTAACGCGTAAAAACTGAACTTTGCTACTTGTTTAGGCGTAGCTGTTTAGAACATAAAGTTGACTTTTGCCCGACCGCTGTTTTTTTTACGAGGTTGTGTTAAAGTTTGGCCTGGACGCGTGCTTTTTGTTATTTGCACATAAAATATGGCCGATGCCAGTGTCGCAAGTACGTATGCTAATGTTTTTTATCGCATGTGCTTGGAATAGGCGGGCCTGATCGAATTTATATGACAGTGTGACGTTTTTTAGAGGACAGACGATATTTGGTTCCGATATTGGCCAGCGGATATTGTGAAAGGGTATATAAAGTCTGATAGTAATTTACCGAACACCGAATGTATTTAGTCTGTCGACTGAACTTTAGAGTGTATTGCCTTACTCAGAGCTAGACTATAGTAGCTAGCATAATGCTAACTTTGCTAAAAAGGTCACCTTAGAATGTAAATTATAGGTCTAAAGGTTTTACTTGAGAACTTAATGTTACTTCAACTATATGGACTACTAGCTTTTACCCGCGGCTTCGCCCGCGTTTGTTTAGAATTTGACAATCAATTCGGGCTGTACTCGGCTTGTTGTTCGGCCAGATCCAGAATTATTAAATACCTACAGACCAACAGAATGTGACTCATAAAAGTCCGTCGGCGTTCAGTTTGCATTTCTGCAAGAGAGGTCCTTCTCACCTGCGACTATTTTAGAGTTTCTGTCGCTGTAATGGCTGAGCTTGTTTTCTGAGACGAAGTTGTGTTTGATTGAAAAGGCGTCTCAGTTGCTCTTACAGCTCTCTGGCTTTCGGCTTGTTCCTCCAAAAGCAATTGCGTTTAAAAGGGCGTTTCAGTCACTCTCTGAGAAGCTTGGAGGGCGAACGGCTTGGCTCTCTAGTCTTTCCTGGCTTTAATTAAGAAAATGTCTCATCAGCTCTCAAATTTACTTGTCGCTCCGGTTGTGCTTGCCTTCTTAATGCGGCATGAACGGAAGATTCCGAGGATTGAGCAGTAATTTTTGCTCGGGCTCGCAATGAGCTTTTGGTTGTGTGTTGGACCTGCGAGATATTCTAAAATTGAAAAACGTAACCTACCTACCCTCATTAAAACACACCGGAAATACCTCTAACGAAAAAACACTCCGGGAGTGCCGGCAGAAGTGAAAACTTGATTATTAACGTTGAGCATGTTTGATATTTTGGAATGGTTAGGGAATAATTTTGCACCAATTGCTTTATCAGTATAAAAGTACTATCATTTATGTGGTAGAACACAATATTCATTTATTGCGCTATCGTACACAAACATGACAATTTATATTACATTAAAAATTTAACACTTTAAAACTATTACAATTATTTTACATTAAAAAGTTATACACGAACATTCGCGCAAGCGCCCTGCGCTGCCTAAACGAAACAGTAGGCCCAGGCATACATTTTCGCCGCGCCGTAGAGTGGGGATAGCTGTCTACTCTCCATCCGTCTTACGCTTTTTCGATCAGGTCACGTGTCCTGACGCGAGTTTAAGATTTTATACCCATTACAGAAAAAGTGCTCAACGCCGCTAAAGAAGTTTTCACTTCAATAAACAGTACTGAGGGACAAACTTAACTTTGCCGTTGAAAAACTGTTGTCTACAAACATCGACATAGGTCACGGTTAGTTTAGCAACTAACCTCTTCCTTCAGTCAATCATCGACTACACGCATTAAACAAAGCAATTTTACTGTTAAGACAGTTCTGCGCTGTGATCTTATGAGGAGTTTCCTTTCCATATCTCCGAAGTTCATCATCAGATCATGACAGTATTTATTTGGGACCAATTCGAAAAAATAAACAAAAAAAGAATCATCCAAATCAATTTACAATTAGCGGAGTAATCGCAGAGTATGCTTCATTGACAGAGCGTAGGTTCACCTTTATTCTTCCATGCATCCTCTATGAATGCGTTTACACCTGTCAGTGTCAGTGATGACAGTGTCAGTTACTCAGTTTTTCTGTATCCTTGACAACGTATATAAAGTGGGTCACAGACAAACGCGAAATGTTGTGGCGGCCGCGTCAATTGCAAATTTTAACAACCGGCCGCGTGTACTGCTTTGTAAAATGACGCCAAATATGGAAATTGTAATAGAAATAGTTGAATTTAAATAATAATTTAAATTTAACTTACACTTCTCTATTCCTAAGAGTAATATGCGATGCTAATGATAATATAGGTAGAGATAAACTATTATACCTTGACGCTTCCCTTCATATTACCATTTCAATGTGTGTAGTCACATTCGTATGAAAGACTTTGTGAGTAATCGTCTTCAGTAGCAGGCTAGGATATTTTTTGTCAACTAATCATAAATAGCCGACCGCGCAAGACAACGTACCTCTCATTTTCATAAAGAATTTCAGTGCAGCGCCATACTAATAATAATGAGTAATTTTTGACGCCGCTAGTCGGACAACAAATCGCTGATTTGTTTTTGTCTCGAGAGCCGTCTCAATACGCACACATGCGTTGTGAGTATTTTTAATACTATTAAAAACACTTTCAAACGTTTTGAATTGTGGAAGGGCGCGTCATGTTACTGTAGTTTATCTCTACCTCACACCTCAAGTGTTTAAATAAACGGTTTTCCTACCTTTTTTCTCATCTTCTGAGAGGACTAATGAGTCATGAGAGTAATAAGACAACGTTACGGTTAGCCATATTGACTGACGTCCGATTGCGACGTCCGATTGTCCGATTGTAGCACAATCACCACGCTAATGACACTTCAGGCCGCCACTGTGACCGCGGTGGTGTGTTTTTGGAGCGTTAGGAGCCGCGGCCTGCGGTTTGCCGTAACCGCAAGTCCGTCCGTCTGGAAGCCACTTTATGCAAAATGTCAGGATACTCTTCAGCGGTTTTGGGCATGAAAAATTATTAAGCAAACAACTTTCGTACTCCTAGGTTGTTTACTTGAAACTGGTCTATCGACAGTCTAGACTCATAATGTATTACTTGCTTAAACTTAAAATTTAATCATGATCCGATAGACACGTGGCGCCATCTACTGTCATACGGACGATTTTGTGATTTCCCTCGGGAACAGTACTTTTTTTCGGGATTAAAGGTACCCTATGTTCGTCCCTGTACACCTGGCAACGTATATGCAAAATTTCAGGATGATCGGTTCAGTGGTTTAGGCGTAAAATGGTAGCAAACAAACAAACAAACTTACTTTCACATTTATAATATTAGTTAGGATACTCGGTCAAATAACATAATAAGTTAGTTATAACACGATTACAATTAAATGTTTCAGATAAAAAAAAAAATATGACATAACATCACGCCCGTAAACCCCGAATGGTTAAGCAGAGGTGTACCCATTAGTACACCCACATTTCCCCAGTTATGTTAAAGCCCCATGAAATAGGGGGCGAGCCACATAACAACAAAAAAAAGATCAATTCCTAAATCATTGAAAATCCCTTTAGTACAACATTTTCCCGAATAAACATAACTTTGAACAAGTATACATTAGTGCTCAAATGTATAGTATACATTAAAGGTATAGCTGCCAAATGTACGGTCTACGTTACCTTCGTGTAGCGGTTGCGGTGCGGTCTGGCCGCCATATTAATATGAATTGCACATTATTGGTACTTACTAGTGCACACAGACGGATATTGTGTTGACGTGTTACATTATGTGTTCGCTGGAATGCTTTGTGTACATTAGACTATGTTATTAGCTTTTGACAAATATGTATTGTAATGTAAGACTTGCTTCACGTAATTAGGTCGTTGACACCATTAACCAATAATGCCAAGACATAACTTCTTTAAAGGCACACTTTATTTTTGCCCTGAAAACACGATTAGTTTTTAATTTACTGTAAAATTAGATTTTTTGTGGCTTTGAAAGCAGTAAACAGTTAGTCAATTGAGTTGGCAAATAAGTGACGTCACAGTTCGATATTGCCATACAAAATCTACTGGAGAATCGTGTTTTGACAGGTCATAAAAAGTACGTCAATTGATTGGTCGTGTCAACTACCTCATTATAAAGTCGCTAAAGGGGTATTTTGCGATTATAGTTATACTACACTACGGCGTTTAAATATGTTGAAACCTTTGTGATGGTTACCATAGACTAACCTATAAGCTAAAAGCCTAGGTAATAAAAGATGGCGTCTATTCATTTAGTTAATTTTAATACTTTTCTATCAATATAATTGTTTTTTTTGTAAACGGACTTTGCTCTCAGAGATAACCTCTTACTAATAAAAAATAAAAGAACTTTAACTCTTTATAATATCAGTCTAGACATCAAAGCAAATTCGAAAACGTGGTTGTTGCTTTAATTCTTTAAAAACATCTAATGTAATTTTTATGTGACACAAAACAGAACGAAGAGCAAAGAAACAAAATATGTAACACGTAAAAATAAAAGAAAAATCCCAAAAAACGCCGATCCTTTTACCATGGCTTACTGAAAGCACCCCCCTCCTCCCCTCACGGCTTACACTGTCAAAGCTTATTTCATGCTTATTCTTTACGGTGGCTAAGCACTCTGCGATTGTAAATGCAAGTTGTTTTAGAAGATTTTATTTTAAAGTTAACGTCAGTGAAATAAATTCATTGTGTATGAATCACTAATCACTAATTTTCTGGGTCCTTGTTTGGATATTATATTTTAAAATAGTGGTATTTTTTTGTTTTTTTTTTCTCATTCCATCTCTTTCTATTAACATAATATAACATTACGCCTGTAATCCCCGAAGGGTTAGGCAGAAGTGTACCCATTAGTACACCCACATTTCGCCAGTTATGTTTTTAGTCCCATGTATAGGGATTAGGGGGCGAGCCTATTGCCATCAACCGGGCACAAATCCAGGCTCCGAGGCTGCTACTGAGAAATTCCTGATGGAAAAACCCAATAACACTTTGCCCGACCTGGGAATTGACCTCTTTCTATGATAAGGGAATATACCTATAGTTGTCTACCTTATGCGTGACTTCGTCCGCGCGGTTCTTTTTATCCGAGTTATGTTATTTCTTTGGTTACAAGGTCAAGCCTATATTCCACATGAATCTCTTATGAATTTTTTCAATCCGACTGGTGGTTCTAGAAAAACCAACAATTTCTTTAGCTTAATTGTATCAGATAATATAGCCTACTAGCACTCTACCCGCCCGCAACTTCGTTTGCATGATTTTCCTCACGGATCTCTAACTTTTTTCAAAATATATATAGCCTATGTCACCCGGAGATAGTGTAGCTTCCCAACAGTGAAATAATTCTTCAAATCAGTTTTTGAGTTTATTCATGTCAAACATACACACACAAACACACACAAAAATACAAATCATTCCTCTTGAAAATATTAGTGTAGATTTGTTTTAGCAAACGGTTACTGCACGTTTGTCAAATTTTCTTCGTTGAAAGATCTTGCGTCTATACAGTCTGACTTTCAATTCACTGCGGATTTTTTCAGGTGGTAAAAGTACTCATGGATATGAACAACTTTTATTATGACAACAACTCCGAAAAGTAAACAAAAATGTACTGCAACACGATCAATATGTATGGGATACTTAATTTTTATTTCATATTTAATTTTCAGGGCTGGTCTTGTGATTAAAAAAAAACTCACTCTCAGAAAGATATGCAATTCATTAAATTACAGCCTGAGTATTGTATTTGATGCTATGATCACGTACTTTTATATTTTTTTGATAAACTACCAAAAAATCTTAACGAAACCATGTTACATACTTTTCAAGCTGCTAAAATACTAACCTCAAACATTAACGACTACCTACAACTAAAAAAGAGAAATTCCAACATTTCCGTTTCAAATTCCATTACACGCAATAAACACGATAAATAGGCGATTTAAATTAACAAAGAGTAATGCTTTCAGTACACTGCGAATGAAATCCCGGCTTATTAATGGCCTGTATAAAATGTAACTTCGTTTTCAAGAAAAAGTTATAATCTCAAGGCAGCAGCGGTTCCCGTCGGGCGCTCTGTCATAACAAAAGGGGGAGGGGGGAGAAAGGAGGGGGAAGGTATCAACTTCACAGGGAAAAATGAATAAAAACACCTACGTAACACGACTGAGTCAAATATCCTGTGCAAACCCGCCTCGGCTGTGCTCGGAAATGATTTCCTAACTTGTAAGGTTTTTAGTTTCAAAGGTTTCGTTAAGACGGCTTTTTTGTGGTGATTACGGTCACATGATGCTTCTAGAAAAGGTTTGAGGAAAACGGCAAAATGGATGGTTCTAGCACGTTTGCTTTTTTATAGTTTTGACAATGGATTTCTGACAAAATAATTGTATTATTATAACTTATTTTAATTGCATTCTGAAAAACGCAATTCTTAAAACAAAAATTACAGTTAAATTAAAAATTTCTCTTTGCACAATATCGTTGTGCAATTTTCTTTGTATGTAAAAACAAAGAAAATTGCACAACGATATTGTGTAATTTGAATTAACTAAAACAAAAACGATAAAAAATTCTTGCTACGAACGCTACGAGCGCTACGCCGTAGCAGCTACTTAAAAGTTACCTTCGAAAAACAGTCACAAGCAAAAATTCGCTTTAAAATTTAGTGCATAACGAAATCCTCGCTACATACATTCATTCCGCTGGAAATTCGAAAGAGATTACGTAATCGCATGGTTTTTGGCTCCTAACGGCCAATTTAAAAAGCACCGGGTAATGTTTTGCTTCTCCACATGTAAAGGTATCATCAGATGTCTTCGCAATTTGGTCGTATTATAAAGTCATTTGCGGGTCTTCGCGTTCTAAGAGTTCCACAAAGTAAAATGTTCTGTAACGGGATTCTCTGAATAGGAATAAGGTTATATTAGCATTACAGTTGAGTGAAGATTGCTTATACTGTTTGTGACATATGAATATTTTTACATAAATTCAACAAGTTTGTTTGTGGTATTCTTGTGCTTTTGTTGGAATCTACTAAGCCAAAACAAAATTGCTTTGTAGATAAAGTCTGTACTGATAGCATCTTTGTTGGAATTTGACCGAGTTTTTTAATTTTTTTGAGATCAGAGATGATCATCAGTAGACGTCCTACGGCTCATATGATGATGAGAGTTTTAGTAATAGGGCTCCATTGGCAGCCTTCGGGTACGAAACCCTAAAAAGAAACATATTGCTTCTCTATTCAGTAAGTCTTGGCTTACGTCACCTTAGAGCTGGTAGGTACTTAGGTAGCGAACACACGACTGAACTTTGAACCTCGTTTATCACACCGTAATTTATCAAGCTCCTTCTCTCAAATGTGAATTTGAATGAAAAATGTGTAACATGGCGCCTTTTGTAATTCTGACAAATGAACGTCTACTAGCATATGACGTCACGCGATATCCGGTCACGTTGGGGCGAGTTAAATTATCGATGGCTGTTCGTGTTGCCAATTATGTCGTTTGGAATGTTCATGGGTGTATGTTTGTTTGTGGGATAATGTTCAGTAAATTCAGAATTAGTTATGAGTCGATCTAATTGCGTAATTGGTGTTGACATTATACGAGTTGTTTTTACGGTAAATGGTGTATAAAGACATTTAATGAATTCGAAAGCTACATGTTGTTTCCATTACTGTGAATTTTTTTTTGTTGAACCTGAGATCCTTCTTGTTACGGAGGTTCGAATTCCAAAATTTTTTAAGACAATCAAGTTTTACATATTCTATTTAACCTTTAAATACTCTTACGACTTCTGTACAATGTTGTGTAAGCACAATATTTTGCGTGCGTCACATTGTGCAAAATAGTGTTTTTTTTTACACAGATTATAAAAGTCAGCCCAGTCATGCAGCCATTTTGCTTAATTTGTTTTAGTAAGATGGGCAATATGAGCAGTTATTTATTTATTTATTTTCTTTGGGAAAACAAACAGTTACACAAAGTTTCTTAATTAACAATCCTTAGTATCTAAAGTATACAGTGTATGTGTAACTCACAACGTTAGTTACTTATCGACTATTTGATGTGTGTTACACCACGCATTAGACTTTGTAAATGCTGTTACAAGTCTATTATGATCCTAATATAGGTATAAACCAAGTATGCAAGAATAAGAATACGAATAATTTATTTTTCCATTTTTATGTTGTATGTTTACTGAAACTTCTTTAGTTATGTAACATTATTATATGCTATTATTGTATATTTGTACGGCGGTTCCCCGAAAGCCAAGTTTCACTCAAATATTTAGTTATTTAACTTAATTATAATTTTACATGTGTATGAAAAGTACCAAGAGTATACCTAATGATATTAATTTCCATTGTTACAGGTAAGGAGTCGAGGAGAAGTTTTTCAAAGTATTCCTTTCTGTTTTAATTAAAGGAACAAAGTTGAAACAATCCGCTGACTGATCACAGGAATTCTTTTACGTACACTTTACAAAGGAACACTTTTCTAGATTTGTTAAATGTTTATCCTTTCTTTGTTATTTTAAATTTTTTGACTTTTATTTTTTTTATCCTTTTTTTTTGTTCTACTGATGGGCAAAGGCCCGACTTCTTCCAGGTTTTCTTAATCGCATTATTATTTATACCTATTTTTACCTGTTATCATTTTGTATTGGAATAATTTTTAAATTTATATCTCTGAAACTTACATAGAAATAGTATACAGAAAATGTAATATTGGTGCCGATTCTCTTGGTCAGAAACTAAACTAAAATTAGACTATTTCCATCTTTTTCTGTCCAATAAAACAAGAAAGAGACTAATGTAAATAAGAGCTGTCAAATTTAGTCAATCTGACACATCCATACAATTATAGTCGACATCTTAAAACGTGTGGATTAAAAATACGGAAAAGTTCAAGGCAAAACTAATTTGACATCGCTAACTTAGTTCTTTAATGTCACGGAATGTCACCGTCCTTTCCTTTCGCTGTATGTTAGTAAGAGATGTCAATTCTCTAAATTTAGTCTAGTTTGAGAACAAGAGAATCGGCACCATTAACCGTATTTACATATAAAATGTTCGTTCTTTACCTTACATTTGCAAAAATAAACGTCCAATTTCGTTAACTTTAGTTTTTTTTACAAAACACGTACAATTATTTCTAACATGAATATTACAGGTACCTACAGGCTATACATTATAATTGATCACGTACAGGGTTTCATGACATTTTGTACATAAATTTTGTATAAATTCCGAACCCAAGGATTATAAATATAAGCAAAGATTTAGGGTCTTAAATAACGGAAACTAGGGTTGTCCCAAATAAGTACATGTTTCTGGTACATATTTTTTATTGTGACCATATTTTTTTAGTATGTTCTTGGCAGTCTGCGTGCGTACGGTAACAATGCTTTATAAATTTTGTATTGCCACTACGAGTTGCGACGTATCTAAGGTTACCATCAATCCGAATTTATTAGGGTTGGCGTTTATTGAAACTCTTTTAGCTATTTGAAAAAATGAAATCATTTTCGATTATTTCTTTGATAGTTTGATCTTATTTACCCAACATTAAAACCAGTCTATTATTGTCACACTGCAGGACAAAGGCCTCTTCTCATACAGAGAAGGCACGACAATTGATAACTATGCTTGCTCAAAGCGGAATGGCGATTTCAGACATAAGTCTGAAATCGCCATTCCGCTTTATAAAGCTTTATTAAGTCCAGGTTTCCAACGATATTTTCTTTCACCGTCACTGTCAGTGATGTCCAAGATAAACTTAGAAAGTACATATGAAATTGAAAAAGTCACATTGCTGCTTGACAAGCGGGAGTGTTCACCACTAGAATTTACACAATACTAGAACCACAGGCATTTTACCAATGGTATTTCTTAAAAAAATCTGGTGCCTAAATCACCATGATCCTTCTGACTACTAGACCATATTTTATGACTCGCATAAGAACGTTTATGAGCACATAATGTTACAAAAGCAGACAATGGGGGCTCTTAAAACTGAGTCTCGCTTACATCCACACAGTCCGTGAACCCAGGACAATAGCCAAGGTTCACATGTCCGAAGTGAGAAGTCATAAATGTGTAAACATATTCCGGTTTTTACGAGATGTTATGGAAGTGTTATAGGGCTCACAGTGTAGGGACTGGTCCGCTGAAGATTACGCTTTTAAGATATCATAGTCACAATATTTTGGAGAAAATTATCTGTGAAATGGAAAATGTGTTCGAGTTGTGTGGTGTGTTATAGGGTGCTATGAACTTATGGGGCCTACCACCATCTAAAAACGGCACTGTTTTAACATTACTTTGTAATTTCTGTTGTTGGATTTTCAACTCTCAGCGCTGAGCCATAAGTCCCCAGGATCGGCATGAAACATGACACGGACTACTATCAATACCCACTAGAATGTATCATCAGAGTTTCATCCGACAATTCATGACGATTCGTGGATGGCAGGTTTCGATAAACATCGATCGAAGATGACAGGCAATGGTGTTGGTCGGTGACGGAACGATGTACCTAATAGTCATAATTATACTTTTCAATACAAAGTCTGACACAAAAGGAAGATTTTCAACGAGAACTATAGTTTTTTTAGAAAAACATTCTGTGAGTGGTGTTTTTTTTTTAGTTTTCTTTGTAATGTAACATCTGTTTCCGTTTCTCATTACAATCTCATGGTGCATATATTTAAATCACAAACATTTTCTCGCTAACCAACACATCCCGGCATCTCCCTTCGTTATTTAATTGCTTTGAAGCCCCTAGAATCAAGAAACAAAATGCAATTCGAGTGCCATTATCCGCACTCTGCGCAGTTTGGTGCGATTTCAAAGACTTTATTACAGAGCGTTGTGCATCCAAACTCCCCAATCTCCCCTAGCCAACGCCCTGGGGCGTCATCATGCTATTACTATGAAATAGGAGCTCGTCTTATCTCCCCACTACAGGGATGGAATAAGCAAAACAAATAGCGTTGTATAACTAGCTTTGAGTTAACAGGTTCATTTGAATTTGTGGAGTCGGTCTCTGGTTTTCGTGTGCCAGGTAAACTCGGTATTTTGATTTCTTGGTTTAATTTTTCTTGTCTTCTTGACTTGATATGATTATTGTTGTCTTATTGTGCCTACGTTGATGATGAGTCGTGTAATTAATTGAACTTACAGTTTGATTCTTGTCGTGTCGTTGTTATTTTGTCAAAGACTTGTATTACTATCAGTGACGAAATGCGTACCTATCTATTAGGAATACTTACATAATAGACTACAAGTCAAAGTCAAATCATTTATTTCAATTAGACTATAAAAAGGGCACATTTGAACTTCATTTAGAGAAAAAAATATTGAATTTAGTTGCCCCTTTCCAGGCATAGGCAGTAAAGAAGAAACTTTATGTAATATAAATTAAATACTCTTAAAAATTGTTTTTCATTATTTTTTAGTCCACGTGAAAGTGTGACTCGTCTCGTTTTCTCAACTATATCAAACTGATAAAAACTTAATCTTACTCATCAGAAACAGTGACGTCAAACTATTTTCCGATTCGAAGATGGAATACTAAAAATTTTATGTTCGGTAATAAAATCGACGTTACTCTGGCTTGAGACAAAATTTGACAGTATCAGCGTGTTACGACATCTCTTGTGATAAGGTCCGGATATAGGGATGTTGAGACAGCTCATCGACACATGTATTTGATCTCCATAGCATAGCAACACCTTTAGTACCTATAAAACGCGATATGCAGCTACATGCATACATAAAATCATGCTATTTTTTCATGGGGGTAAGCAAAAACCACCGAACGCCACCTGCTACGTACAATTCTTTTATAATACTCCTTTCGCCTCGTCTATGTTCATATATCTAGTCATACAAGCACGCCGGTTACGAGTTCTGCGCACCTAATCTTTTTAGCTAAGTAATGTTACGGTATATTTACAGCTTAATATTGTCTTATAGTAGGGCAAAGGCCTCTTCTTATACAGAGAAGGTATGAGCATTGATTCCCACGCTAATTATAGGCAGATTGGCGACTTAATAATAAGTCCAGGTTTCTTGAAGATATTTTCCTTCACTGATGTCAGTGATGTCCAAGATAAACTAGCACTTAAGAGTTGAAAAGTCACATTGATACTTGTCTACAACATTAAGCATGAGAGGCGAGTGTCTTAACCATTGGGCCATCACGACACTTTCCCTATAATGGTATTATAATGTAGTAACTTTTGTTTTGGATTATCTAATGTTTATGTCTGATGCTGTAAGCCACAAAAATATCACAGTTCCACAAACGCCTGTAAATTCCTTTTACCTCATAATCGTTTAGTATTCACGCAAATGGCCTTGTTACAAAAATTGCCGACGGCGACATAATAGCGGTCACTAAACTAAATTTTCGTACCACGTTTAGACAGGCGGAAAATGATGTTAAAATCCCCGAATCGAAAACGTAAATACGAAAATTAAGTACTAAAAGTTGTGTTTTAGTTCGTCGGAATAAATGGAACGAAAGTTAGATGACAATGAAATATTACATTTTATAGAACTGGAAATGCAAACTAACTCGCAGTACCTACGTGATCCGTTCAAATGTTCATTGGTATTTCTAAACAGATTGCTTTTGTTACTAGTACAGATTCAGTGTTTAGCAGTAAATATGATGCTACCAATTAAAACTTATTAATGATTACGTGGAAATGATTAGAGGAGCTCGTGGCTAAGTAATAACAGCCGCACGGGTCGATCCGTCAGGTTAAGCTACGCTTGCCGGGGTTGGTCCGTGGATGGGTGACTATCTTTACATACCGAGACTCCTCCGTGCCTCGGAAAGCACGTTAAGCCGTTGGTCCCGGCTGTCATACGTGGATCCTTGACAGTCGTTACGGGTCGTCAGAAGCCCGAAAGTCTGACAACCAGTCTTACCTAGGGGTATCATATTACCCAGTTACTGGGTTGTGGAGGTCAGATAGGCAGTCGCTCCATGTAAAATACTGGTATTCAGCTGCATTCGGTTAGACTGGAAGCCGACCCCAACATAGTTGGGAAAAGGCTAGGCAGATGATGAATGATTACGTGGAAAGTTGAACAGAGTATTTTGTAACCGGTATTAATATTATTAAGTGCCGCTAATATGACGAGTATTTAATTCACAACCGTCATCATTTAAATTACGTTTAATCAAATGTTAATGTAATGCCGAATGAGTATAATATCTATCATTGTCATTGTAAAGTCTGATTTAATTTTACCTCGATATGTACTCTTATTCAATGCTGCTTCTTATTTGGAGCAATTGTTAATAATAGCATAGCTTAAAGTATATTACGATCTTTATGAATCCATCGAATTTCTGTGACATCTCGCGTTACCCTTCAGACATAGGCGACGTACACGACATACATACATACATAAACTCACGCCTTTTTCCCATGGGGGTAGGCAGAAACTACAAAACGCCACCTACGCTACGATCCTTACATACTCCTTTCGCCTCATCTACGTTCATACATCTCGTCATACAAGCACGCCGGTTACGAGTACTGCGCACCTGACCTTTCTGAAGACGACACGACGTACACGACTTGGGATATTATCTCCTCTGTGATAACATCACATATGTAGAGAGGTTTTCTCTAAACTTTTTAAAGAAAAGACAGACAAGGGAAGTAAATTTCAAGAGAAATCCCCATCACAAAACCGTTTGGCAAGTGGAAAAAAGGGCCACTCAGGTTGAAACGACAGGTCCTCTCAAGGGGCCGATTACAGGCAACCCCCGATACCCAAGTACCCATGGTAGTTCACCGGTAATATATTACGACCGTCCTTCTACAGATAAACACCTATACCTAATCTATTTTGTTGGGGGACATGACTTTTCATACGATGACGGTTCCCCCATCGGGCTAGCGTTCCCCATAGGTTGAGTTATATATGACTGGTTTGATAGGTAATATTTTTCGTACGAGGTAATGTAGTGGAATAAATTCTTATCTTTACAGTTTGTTTACTTGTTCATGTGGCTATTTTAACCCTTCGATGAGGTGTGGTGGGGCTTAATGTACCTTTGGGAATATGAATAATAATCTATAGTTTGTGTTATGCCTATCGCACTTTATAAAACTAGTACGTAGGCTTTTAATAGTAGTGGGCGTGGGAAATATTGGAGATTATCTTTTGTTAGTCGGTTTACAAATGTATATATTCAAAAAGCACTACCATTCTATTTCCACAACAAAGCTAATGTATCTAACAGGAACCTAAATAAGCTTCATTTTGCCGTTCACCTGTGCCGTAAAATATCTTACATTACTGCAAATTGGGTACATTCGGCCCCACTCGCAGCGTTTTGGGGTTACGTAACCTAATAAAATCGGAAAAAATCCACGTACTAACGGATTATGCGGAAAAATGTTGCAAGCACCGTAAAGGAGTTCACATTAGTTCGTAATGTAACTCATTAGAGTATTTGCTGTGGTGGTTCCGTATGGGAATAAAAGACCCCACGAAACGTGGAAGATAATGAGCATTGTACCTCTTGGACATCGTTGTGGAAGGGCTTACGAAAAGGTCGGGTTAGTGGGTAAAAGGTTATGTGGTAGTTGGAATATCTGGTCACTACTTACGAGGATCATTATTAGAAAATTGGGACAGGAAAATGGTAGAAGGAAATTGTTTTTGGTTCTATAAGCAGCGACGACTTCCAAGAGCCTCTATTTGATATGTTACGTTTTTCGGAAACCAAATTGCTAACCCTTTTTCTAGTGTATGTAATCAAAATAGGGTTTACAATTCAGTTTCTCTTGAAATCTTACAAAAAAAATAACAAGCGAATATTTTCGTTTTTTTTTCTGAGATACATATTTAATGAGTCATTGAAAAAATATTAAAAATAGAGTATCACTAATCAGTAGTATTTAAGTTTATGGATTTGAATTTGTATCTAGCATAACAATTGGACTTTTCAGCGGAATGAGAAATGCTCATGGTTATTTATAATAGTCAATAATCTCACAACGTCATCGCTTATCTCTGTGTACCGAAATAATAATATTCTAGAGTACCTCAATATTATGTAAGCCAAATTTATAATATTAAGCCAAATGAAAATTTAAGGTTTAGCTTAGGTCAAAGTCAAAGTCAAAGTCAAATCATTTATTTCAATTAGGCCACTATAAGGCACTTTTGAACGTCATTACATGAAAAAAAAAAAAATAGAATTGAATCTAGTTGCCCCTTCCAAAAGGTAGTTTTGTATGGAGAAGAATGGGCAAGAAACTCCATACGTACTCTTTTAAAATCAATGTTTTACAATGTTATTATTTGTATACATAGTCATACGTAATTACATGTGAATACAATGTACCTTCAATAAAAAAAACTACTGTATAATAACACACAAAAATGATTTATATTACAAATTAGGAATTCATGGTAAAAATATATATTTAAAGTTACATCATGTTCACATGTTAACAAATATTGGAACTGTAGACAACCACTCTCAACATCTCAACCAACAATGAAACAGCGTGTGAGCCTGCGCAATCCCATAGTAAAATCAAATAAAAAATAAAAATATAATAAAAATGTCAAAAGAAAAAATGAAATATATATATATATATATATATATATATATATATATATATATATATATATATATATATATATATATATATATATATATAGGTATATGAGTAAGTAAGTAAAATATGTGAAACCATCCTTATTTAATATTTTTATATATCATATTTCATGCAAATAAAAGATAAAGATATCTCAAACATAAACTATTTACGTAACGTATTCATACAACAAATATCACCTTCGTCAAAACGTATTCCTCGTCGATTTTGCGAATCCAAAATTTTGAAGGTAATCCTTTTATCGTTCAATAGTTTCACGTGAAATAAAAAAAGACTTTCAAACCTCTATATCCATGTAGAATTGTGCATTTAGGCAGAAAGTAAACGTGGCACCATATCCGACGTATATCGGCGTACTGTAGGCACGTCAGGTTGGCTTACGCAATCGCGCTGCTGCTGTCGGATTGGCTAACGTTTGGTTTCACAGGCTAACTAGTGCTTTATCTAAGTCAGGGTTGATACAGCTGGCTAAATATGATTTGTGATTTCAAATACTTCATTGCGGGGTGAACGATGAAAGTGGATTGTTTCTCTCGACATTTTGATTTTTGAGTAAGAAGGCCGTTTTAAATGAAGTTTAAAATATATTCCACAGTCCATTTTATCGTCTGTTGATGCTGATTTCTCATTCTCTTTGAACGAGGTCTTCAAACTCCTCAGCGAGTCTTTAAGATATATATCTAAAAGTTTCAAGTTTTATGAATAAAGTTTTCAAGATTAGATGTTGGTTTTAGATAAACGTTTTTTTGAGCGTCGGATTAAAAGTCAAAGCGAAGTTTTTGATAAAAATTCTCCGAATATTCGAGTGATTTCACTAAATAGCTTTGCTAAAGTTAGCTTAATTTATTGGTATAGCGTTGTAATGCAGAACATGCTAATGGCTTTCTACACATTCTCAAACGTGGTTGACCCTTAAAGGTTTCTAGGTCATGGAATAATAGCGTGGGCTAATTGCCTTACTATTCAGAGCTGACCTATTAACGACTCTGTCGACGAAGGTAGGCAGACAAGTAGCCCGGAAAACGAACCTGTTCAGATTCATTGTGCGGAGTATTGTTCACGCGATTCTTTTGTCTGCCTACCCTGCCGAGTGTTGGTCGTGAGGGGTGTACAAAGCAGGCTCAGAACGCCTCCATTGATGTTAATTACACTATCTTTGTCGAACTTTGCCACGTTTTTGCGGCATGTGTCGGAAGTCCCAGTAATGGAGCTTGTTTTTTTTTCGTACATTTACTGTGTGTTTTCCCTTTGAGAGAAAAACGGTTCGTTACTTTACTGTGATACCTAAACGACACAGGATATTACATATTTCATATACAGAATAGTTTTCTGAGAAAAATGTCGTAAATGTAATTTAGTATTTTTTGTGCCCGTTTCAAGCAGATTTTTGCTTTTTAATCTTGGATATTAATATCACTATATTCGTAATGTTATTATATCTTAGAGAATATTGCTATCGATGAGAATTTTGCTCTGACAAGATTTGTCGTAAAATAAATAGAACGTCAATGTAAGAAATGCAGTACTGTGTCGAGTAATATTTGTTTTGTGTACAGCGAAACTCAAGACTCGAATGGGTATTACGGGTCGAAGCGAGCTGGCTCGATACGATTGGAATTTCCTACTTTATTTTCTAATAATAGTAATAATACCCGCCTTCTATTGTACAGTGCAAAGTCCTCTTCTTATATAAAGAAGGCATTGACCGCCACGCTTGTTCAAGGCATGTTGGCAATTCCAGATTAATTCCATTAATTATAATTAAGTCTACGTTTCGCCACGTTGTTTTCAAACTCAAATCAAGAGAAACATATCAATTGCAATGTATCACACGGCGGGCGTCTCGACCATTAAGCCTTCATGACCTCTCTTCCTTAGCAAAATTTTGTTTCTTATTTATTTTTCCAATAGATATATCGACTGTGAGTTCAAGGAGTTATACCCGATAATAGTACTCGAACGAAACTGTAAATACATAAGTACCATTATAAAAGTTCATTTCATCAAGACACGAATAGTTTTCCTATCAGTAAGTACATAATATAAACAAAACAAACCAATACAAAATCGGTCATCTCATATACATAAGAGCGCGTGCATAATATTCATCCCAGCTATTTCGTGGGGGTAAATAGTCATACATAGTCAATGTGCTGTCCGCCGGACCTTTTAGCTGATGAGAAAGAAAAGATTTTCAGCAGTAATGTGTGCAAATTTTATTGTAATCATGTGTTTATTCATAGCTTGAGGGACATAGAAAAAAGTGCTTAATATGAAACGAAATTAATTTGAATTTTGTACATCTTGTTGGTGTGGGCGGTTAATACGGATAATAGGTATATTTTTAGGATCTTGCTCCTTGTTCGAGATATTTAATCTTTGTGAATGAATGTTCATAATTAACTTTTCAGTTCGAAAAATGTTGGAAACATTTTCATAATGAATTACATCATTTTTTTGGACCGTTCTCGGTTTCTGTGTATAAAAATCCGAATATTTTTACATAATTACTTCTGTGAGAATTCGAAACCTTCGTTTCTATTCAAAATATTCAGCGAAAAATATACCTACAAGCTTACAATTTACAAGGAAAATAACAGAACATGTAAGAGACAATCTCAACCCGCAGTTGCATGTCTCTTCATTACGTCTCAACCCTTTCCCCGCCATCCATTTCACCAAAGAAGAAAGGAAAGTGGAACGCGTATATTTTCGTCGTTTTTCTTTCTTTTTTTCTAACAAAGAAACGTGCAGCATTGGCTTTTCCGCTAATGAAACTCTTTTTCGTTGCATTCGACGAAGGCAATCCGATAATGAATGGTGAAAACTATCCGTTTCATCAGAAAATGCTGCCATTCCCTGTTGTTCAATTTGTTCATTTCGATAGAATTAACTTTTGTTCGAAAATATGACATTTTTGATTTGATGAGTTTCTGTATCGACTGTATTGTCATTGGTTGCGTCTGATTTTGTAGGGCTTTCATTTCAGATTAACGAGTCCCGATGAGGCTTTCGATTTTGTAAATGTTGGACGGACAATGCCATTGTGGCTTTTGAGTAGTATTTTAATGAGATTGACGTATTCATCTATGAACTAGTTACCTAAGTACCTCTTTCACAGTAATTCCATAGTAACATATACATACATTTAATGTCAGCAATTAGTCGTGTCGCTTTAAAAGCATATTACTTGCTACACACCACGAATAATGTACCTATTAGCTAGATAAATTGTGACGTCAGCAAACGTCTACGATTAAACACCTACGGTTTCTCGTAGACGTTTTCGTAGGCGGCGTAGCAACAAGTTCGCTACGAGAGCAAGATCTATTTTAAATATTATGACTGACAAGTCGACGTTCCGACTCAGTTTACATTAAAATCGTCTGAAAAATCTTGAAAAGTTGAGTGCAAGTTCTTTTTGCGATGTTAAAATGAGATTTTTACACAGAGAACATCTGAAAACGCGACAAAATTAAAAAGTCGCATAACTTTTCGCAGTCTACATCGTAGTTGTTAATTAGTTTTACATTATTGAAGTGTTCGCACTCAGTACGTAGTAACATCACTAGCAGAACCTTCCATTCCGCTAAGGCTAGTATGTAAATTGCGATCAAAATGAGCTTTGAGTGTGTTGAGAGCATGTTCAGGGCTGTAAACTGACATATAAACGGCACCACAAAGTTATTAAGCCGACTATATGCCTCGTTTAATAAAGCATTCTTGTGTACTTACGTTCAGTTAATTTGACTTGGGCAATTGCACTCGATGTGTGTTTGAGCGCCCGGAGCCATTGTCTGATTGTTATACGCTAGGGTTGTGGTATGTGGACTAATAATACGAATTATACGACTAAGGAGCCAATTTTTATGCGACCTATATGAATTTTATTTTCGTGCGGTTTTTAAATGATCTAAGTCCAGTCAAAGTATTCTCGACGTTTTGATCTAAGTAATTAAGTCTTTAATTCGTGAATTTTATACTCATTGTTTTCGAACAAAGACCCCTCTTTTATTTAAAGGATGAAAAATCATTGAATGCCTTTTTCGACTCTTGGCGGAACCGAAGGGAGTGTCACTCTTCCTGACTAAAACCGATCCGTGTTCCTTGTAATGCCCTTTGCGTTCCAGGGCCGCGGTGACTTTTTCGAAAAAATTCCACGACTTTGATAAACACTAGCGGGCCCCGTCTAAATAACGACCCCTAGATCTTATATCGTGTGTCAAAAGATATATGCTATAGAAGCCGAAAATATCATGTTCTTCTTATCATTGCGATATGTTTTTTGTTTTTGTGGACTGCCTCGTTGGTCTAGTGGTCGGGTTCGATTCCCAGGTTGGGCAAAGTGTTATTGGGTTTTTTCATCAGTAATTTCTCAGTAGCAGACTCAAAGAGTCTGGATTTGTGCCCGGTTGATGGTAATAGGCTCGTCCCCTATTACATGGGACTAAAAACATAACTGGTGAAATGTGGGTGTACTAATGGGTACACCACTGCCTAACCCTTCGGGGATTACAGGCGTGATGTTATGTTATGTTATTTTTTTTGTTCTGGACCATACCTAGGAATCCTTTAGTTAAGAAGATATTGATAGTCAGAGTTCCAACTTTTAGTTACACTTTTTACATATACAACTATGTTCTAGTACTCCAATGTAGCACAAAGTTATTTGTCCGCGTTGATGGTAGCTATATCATGTGGGATAAAAATATCAGGTTTCTGATCTACTTATTCATTTAACGCTGCCGCTGGGAGTCCAATACAATTACAATTTTATCAAGTTTTCACAACATTTTAATTACATATAATTGCTTTTCCGTAATCGACGCAGTCAACTGAAATATTCATGTCAGTTCACCTATTTTAATCTGCAAACATATTCATGATGAGATCAATATTGCATTATATTTGAACTGTTGAATCAACTAGGTCATATCAAAATAAATCGGTTTTCATGGATCGTTTAACTCGAATACCACTTTCGTAAATCGGAACAAAGCTAGTATTAACATAACATAACATAACATCACGCCTGTAATCCCCGAAGGGCTAGGCAGAGGTGTGCCCAATAGTACACCCACATTTCGCCAGTTATGTTTTTAGTCCCATGTAATAGGGGGCGAGCCTATTGCCATCAACCGGGCACAAATCCAGACTCCGAGGCTGCTACTGAGAAATTCCTGATGGAAAAACCCAATAACACTTTGCCCGACCTGGGAATCGAACCCAAGACCTCATGCACAGCGGTCACGCTTGCGACCACTAGACCAACGAGGCAGTCGTGGTAGTATTGTTATAAAAATTAGTCGATTAACGATAGTGGTTATCGATCCGCGGTCACATCTCTATTGTTATTCGAGTTAGATCCGGCATGACGTGGCGGTTATGTGAACTAAGTGATTACACTGCATCATGCGCCATGGTACGTGAATGGCGTATTTCATAATGATGATGGCATGTTATATTGTTATATAGTAATTATATGAAGTTCCTGTTGTTTGTGTGCGTGATTAAGTATGATCTTACTTAATTATTTAACCACATGTGTTTGTAGTAGTCTCGAAGCAAGAAGAAATAAAAATGAATAGCTAAATATGTCGCTAAGCGGAAAAATTGAGAATGGCTGGGACATTTTGACTGATTCTTTTTTGATAATTCGTAATGTTCCGGGCAAGGATTTTCTGATATTTTTCTGGAAAAATAGGAAATAACATAAAAAAACATAACATAACTACATAACTTCACGCCTGTAATCCCCAAAGGGTTAGGCAGAGGTGTACCCATTAGTACACCCACATTTCGCCAGTTGACATAAAAAAAATCCTGTCCGAAGCCAGGGCAGTTCGCTTAGTTTAAAATTATTCCAGTTTCAGAGTTGTAAACTTGTAACACACAATGCTTGTTCGTATTTATTAAAAGAAACCGCAAATATGTGTACATATATGTACGTATTATAATACGATTAAGTTTGATAGTCATATGTTTTCAATATGATATTGCTCATTTAGCATGACTCAAATAAAATCACGTATTACTTACAATATTACTAAATTAATATTCTAATAAGTATAGTATCCAATCGATTGACGAATAACCGAGTTTTATGTTTAGTCATGCCAAAACTGTAATTTATGGATTGGGCGCGTGTCGTGCCTGAACGCTGTACGTCTGTTGCTTACCTAAATAAGGTACTTATAAATAGGTATATAAAGGGTGAGGTTTAGGTCTCTACGGAGAGGCCTGTGGCGGTCTGTAGGGGGCGTGGCCTCAGTTCCACGTCAGTGTTATATTGCGTCTAATAAGACCTTGTTGCGGTCTTTTAGTGTTCAAACTTCGCTTGTTTGCTTTTGTAGGCCTCTGTGTAGGCTTTTCTTAGTTACTGTTGAGAGGGGCAAATACATAAACTACATTTTTCACATAACATAACATCACACCTGTAATCTTCGGAGGGTTAGGCAGGTGTATTCAATCTTACAAACTATCGCGATACTTAACTACTTACGATATTAGTAGCTTTACCTACCTATCTTGTTCTATATCTTTTTTATACAACATATGAGTACGTTGTAAAACTACACATGAAGACACATTTATTTAGAGAAGCTTATTATTTTTGTTCAGAAGTACCTTTTCGGTACATTGCTTGTAAAATAAGAAATAAAGTAACAATACCTGAGTCATCAATTACGCTCTGTACTGTCTTCTTGTTTCATAGAATTTCATTGTTTTTATTCGTTCAAGTTTTAGAAGCTCTTCTCTCTTGGGAATACTCGAGCGCTCTGTATTCGTATATTTTCACAAAATATACTGCTTCGAAGTTCATCAATTTTTATCATACTCTAAACTAGATCGCCTTACGGCTTCAGATTATTACATACTTACTAATAAGATAATTCTTTGTTGATATGAATTGGTAGGTACATCCTGTATATAGTTATCCTGGACCCACACTAGGATACACTGTGTCGTGATTATGTGACTGACAACATCACGCCTATAATCCCTGAAGGGTTAGGCAGAGGTGTACCCATTAGTACACCCACATTTCACCGGTTGCGTCCACGTATTATTTTAACAAAAAACATATATCTATCTTGAATAGGTAAGTTATTTCAGTTTTAACGTACCTACAAACATTTACTAACGCATTCGCAGTAAAAATCGATTGCAAACTTCTCGAAGCAAAAAGTACGGTTGCCATAGCAACGCATCTGTCGTTCCCCGTTTGTTTTAATTGGTTTTGCTAATTGGCGCCGCGCCGGTAGCCAAGACACGGCATAACGATGCTTTGTTTTATTTTCATCCCTCGCCGACCATGATTTTATAGTCGAAATAGTCCTAAACTTGGCCAAATAAAATGTTGTTTTTCTTTTTTAATGTTTGTTCAAGTTTTGTTTTTTATAGGCATAGGTTTTTCTTAAGAAAACAGATTTTAATGTAGGTAGGTTTATTTATTTCGAATGTTTACGTACTGTGTTCAATTTTGAGATTTATAGTCGTTTACATAAGTATTAAAATGACAGCAAAGAAAGATCACGAATATTTTCCTAATCACCAAAAGTTTTTCTCTACATAAAATCATAAAAAGACCTAACTATTCAGCGAACTTAATTCTAGTTCTTATCCCCGTACAAAAATAGCGAAGTTTCAAAAGAGTATCTCGGCAAAGGATCCTATCTTAATTAACGATGTCCCGATAAAAGGAAGAAAAGGGGATATTTTATAGAAACCCCTCCATTGTTCGGAGTCACCTATTGTTTTGCAATGACAGAGAATTTTCTAGTCTGCCGACGATCGGGACCGAGCTGTTTGGAGAAATTACAGCAGTTTTCTGATGAACATCGTTTTTAAAGAATAAAAGAGCAAGTTTTATCAATCAAGAGTTTATTTTAGAGAATAAAATGGGTTCATTTATTTATTTTACTTTTTGAATTAAATAATGGAAGGGTTCTAGAATTAAAAATTAATGTGACAAATTGTCAAGCGGATGTACGTTGCTGTAATTGGTTGTGGAAAATTCTGTCATCCAATTATTACACGTGTTTGACAATTTGTTACATACTTAATTCGTTCGAGAAAACGGGAGATCTCATTGTTTGTCTTTACATTCATATGTAATTCTGTATGATTCTGTGTTGGTACAAGTATTGTAAAACATTGATTTTAAAAGAGTATTTTTTAAGGTTCTTGTTCTTTTTCTTCTTTCTTGAACATACCTTTTGGAAGGGGCGACTAGATTCAGTCTTCGTTTTTTGTGACTCTGAATTTGTTTAAAAATTATTTGTAATTTTTCTGACGTATCACTAAGATATTAAAAATTAATTCCTATTGTGATTAATAGGCCAATCAGTATGTAGATAGATGATTAATCGTTGGTAATCGAAGGTTGATTAATCGTCCTAGGTATCATTAATTCCTCAGATAAATATTTAGATAAACTCCCAGAAGGTTTTCCCCAAAACTTTATGTTGAAACGAAATTCTTAACGCGTCCGTAGAGACTCAAAACCTCTTTAGTACTTTTTGCAATTTGGCGCACTGTGTTCGCGAGATAGACTTAAGTGCGACTCAAAGACTTGATAATACTTACTTTTACCTGTTTGAAAAGGTAGTTAAGTTCTAAGTTTTATCTCTGGCATAACCTGAAATATTAGAAGTTTCAGGTCTTGGGATTTCGAAGTGATGAGTCAGCAGTCTTAGTTACTTATAAGTTGAGGAAGTAGGTCTACCTATCCAATCTATAAAGTTCACTTAGGTAGATATGAGCTGTGGATGGATACTGCGTAGCGTAGGGTTTTCAAACGTCTTATATAAAAAGCTCGCGAACACTTACATAAGAAGTTGGCAGACTCGTCCCACAATTAATTTGTTGTACTTCAACATCTATGTATGTATTTTATCCTTCTCCCCACTATATATATATTTTTTTGTATGTATGTATATATGTATTTATTAATATAATTTATTCTTGGTAATTTTCTGTATCTGCGCGCCTACTTTGTTTTGTCTCTGCATCACCCTAAGGTAGACTGGTAGAAAATGCCTAAGGCATTAAGTCCGCCTTTGTACAGTGTATTTTTTTACATGTGCATAAAGTTTTAATTAATAAATAAATATAATGCGTACATCAAAGGAGTGGAACTCCACCTGCGTCTGTATTTCCGAACGCATTGTTGAGAGACTGTGTAGGAAATGCGCGTTATACCTCAACTAAATTGATTTTAATGTTTGATACACACTGCATTAACTCAAATAATACGTATTTTTGTTCGATTACGTGAACCAGTTCTCGAAGACGAAAATTAAAACCATGAAAAGAATTAGTGTCAAACATATTTTAAAAAACTTTTGTTAAGCAAGATTACACAATAACTTTGCAAATTACTTTTCTATTACCTTTTCACACAACTGAATAAAACAAAGCAACTTTGGCTCCCAGCTCACACAAATATATTAAGACAAGTAGAAGCAATACCAACAAAACAAAAACAGTTTGGTTTGAAGACAAACAGTTGGCAACAATGTGTGGCCCCAACAAATTCTGTATAAGTTTGAGGAGGTCGGAGTTCGCACCAATCTCCTCGGAGACTACGCTTGTGATAAAAACTTTGTTCGGTCTGGATCTTCTCCTACACCGAGCTTGTTTATGTGGGACAATTCTTTTATTTTGTAGTCGTAAGTAACACGATTCTACACTTTGTGCCTAACGGTATTGTGCTTATTTTTCCATATCAATAACGCTGAACTATGTTCAAAATGCTGCATAATATTGTTGAGTTTATTTTGTTTTCAGATTTTTTGTTGGAATATTGAATATTGAAGTGTGTTGTTGAGTTTATTTTGTTTTCAGATTTTTTGTTGGAATATCGGCCTAACTTGTTAGTAGTAGATAGTGAGCCAGTACAAAACATTTTTATTAAACGCAGTATTTTTTATTTCCATTGTTCAAAAATTTTCATATCACAAAATGCGAGAGGTTTAAAAAAGTACCTACCATTTCATCGTTTTAACATTTTTTTTTCTAAAAAATAAAAGCGCAGGTACATTATTATACACCATTTGGCTCGTTTCAGAGCTCAACTGATATTTCAGAATGCATTTTCCTGCAGAACACAGAATGAGAATTTACAAAAATGGTGGAAAGTATGCTCAAATAGAATACGAAACTCGGTTTTGGAATATTGTAGTCTGCAATACCTGGAACAAAGGAAGCTTTAGAGAAGGATTTTTGCACCGTGCAAAGAAATTCCACTGCTTTTGAATGAAAATAAACACCAAATGTTAATTTTCTTTCAAAAGTACCTACTGGAATTTCTTTTAATTCTACGCGGGTTTTTGTACTGTACCTACATATAACACGTATCGAGCTACATATCCGAGTACATACATATGTAACATCATGCCTGTAATCCCTTAAGGGTTAGGCAGAGGTGTACCCATTAGTACACAAATATTACATCAGTTATGTTTAAGTCCCATGTACTAGGAGGTGAGCTTAATGCCATCATTCGAATTCAGAAATTTCTGATAAAAAAACCCAATAACACTTTGCCCGACCTGAGAATCGAACCCAAGACCATATGCTCAGCGGTCGCGCTATGCAACAGCTAGACCAACTAGGCTGTCAAGTTATATATTTCCAGTATAATAGCTTATGCTGAAAATGCAAATCTTGATATTTCGTTGTTCGCACAGAACGCGCTTCTGTAAAATAATAAAGAATATTTTTACTACGAAAACAATGTGTAAAACAATTTTGAAGAAGTTTCTCATATTTATTTCAATTGTTTGCAGTTATTGTGGTGCAGCTGTTACATAAGTTTTAACTTTATTTCTGTTGCATTTGGGTTCATTATACCTATTGCTGCTCTGTCTGAGCTGCCTTAGTGTTATTTACTGGCGCGGTGACGAGACAAAACAATGCCAATTACTTACTTGTATTTTAACTGGTCATATTATGTTACTTTAAAAAAGAAAAAGTAAAAAAGGTGTTTCAATTTAATTATAATTATTATAACCTTTTATTCATTAGGTCTAATCATGATTAATAACACTATTTTCATCCAATGTCAGTGCTTAACTACAAATAGTGATTTAGTATATTTCATGAGCGATCTTACAAATGGGTTAACTTACTGCGCAGTTTAGCACGTAGAAGGCTGTTAGGGCTGCGCCAAATTAATGGCTACTTCCTTCGAACAGGCATTTTTTTGTATGAGAATAGCATTCAGGGCAAAAAAAAACACATAACATAACATCATGCCTGTAATCCGCGAAGAGGTAGGTAGAGGTGTGTGTTTAAATCCCATGTAATTGGGGGGCCAGCCTATTGCCATCAACCGGGCACAAATCCAAACTTCCAGGCACACTACAGACAAATTCGTAATGAAAAAACCCAATAACACTTTACCCGACCTGGGCATCGAACCTAAGACGTCATGCTCAGCAGTCGCGCTTTGCGACCACCCGACTAAAAAACTAGAAAATGTTACACTTTATTTATATGAGCCTATGACGTTCACCACACCTTCACTAACACTTTTCTACATTTTTCTTTAGATGTTTGCCCTTACGTTCAGTTTCATGAACACACCCTATGTATAAACTGAATGTTTATCTACCAATGACCAACCTACTCAGGTTTTATATCTAATCTAAATATATAAAAGCGAAAGGTCACTTAGTCATCACGAAATATCGAAAACCTCTTGACGTATAAAGATGAAATTTGGCAGGGAGCTAGTTTATACATAGTAAGTAGACGTTTGCTAAGTAAAGATTTTCCAAAATTCACCGCTTATGGGGATGAAACGGAGATCCAAAGCTTGTATAGAGAAATCAACTTTGACCAAGTGGCGAGCAGAAGCTAATATCTATATATATATAAGTACAGAGGCGGCGTAAGGCGTGGTTGACGTGGGTCATCGTCCAAGGCCTTGCAGGCTTAAGGGTCTCGCGCCTCTAAGGCAGGACGAGTAAAATTTTTGGTCGCGTTTAAAACGCCGAAAAATGGCTTTTAATAGTTTTTCAGATTTTTATTTTGAATTACCAAAAGGCCTCGCAAAATGTATGTTGCCCACATGAAATTAAGGTTCTACACCGCCACTGTATAAGTATATGGGTATAATAAAAGCACTTATACCCACTTGCTACTTATGTATACAGGGCTTGAGTAGGTCAGTTTCATATAAACAGTTCTAATAAATATCTCCTATTGTTTTCGCTTCCCCATTTCGTTGGAAATGTATCCAGATTACAGTATCGTAAATAGAGATTATCTTGCCGGAGGTTCGATCGGATCATTTGTTTCCTGATTTATTTACGAATTACTTTGTAGTTTTGTATGTGTTTTTAGAAACGTTTGTGTGTAACAAAGAGATCTCGTTTCTGGGATCCTGATGTATCGAAACGTAAAAAGTAATACGTGTGTTTATTCTTCTGTCTTTTTATATTTTAGTTTCATATGTAGCGTAATATTTCCGTAAATAGAAGCACTAGATTTTTTATCACATCTAATCTTTTTTTATCAACACATAAAACACACACATATAAAACGTTTTGTCCTTAAAGACTGACTGACTGACAGATCAACGCACAGCCTAAACCGCTGATGTTAGAGACCTGAAACTTAGAGGGTGTGTTCTTACTAACCTAGGCATTCGATAAGAAAGGATTTTCCAAAATTCACCGCTAAGATTAACCAGGGGTCCAAAGTTTGTATGGAGAAACCAACGTCTCCGCGGACGAAGAAGCGGGCAGAGGGTAGTACTTATATAGATGTGAAAGCACCTAAGCTCCTTCGTTACCTCATCACGACAAAACCAATGAACTAATCAAAATGCAATTTTGCATAGAGGTAGCTTTGGGTCTCGATTAATGACGATTGGATCTTTTAATCTTCCGACATTAACGCGAACAAAATCGCGGGTAAATGTTAGTAACCTACCTATTTTAAATGGAACTACGGCTTAAGTTTCGTCCACCTAATGTCTTAAAATTTAATTCCATCATAGAATAAAGGCGACCAACGACGGTTCAATAACTTGTCCGACAAATATTCAACGATCCTTTATTGAGACTTACGGCCGAAGGGCTCAAAGCTTTGTCCTCGTAAATAATGTACTCTGAAGGATCGCCAGTTTACATAATAGCTTTGGAAGTGGCCTTATTTATCAGATAGGGTATCTTAGGCAAGTAATATAGTGACCTGTGACGCCAGACGTATTGGCTTGTAATAGAGCTGTTTTAGGAAGATTAGTTAGGTTAGATATTTCGTGATCAGATTAAGGATGTACGTGATTTAGTTGAACCGTCTCGGTTATCGAATTTGTAGTTAGGATGTTGGTGTAATGGACTAGTTTCGGGTATGTTTTCTTTGAAATTAGGTTGGTGACGTCATTAAGGTGTGTTTTCTTGTGTTGGCTACTCAGAATTATATTTCAAGGAATGAGATACTTTTCTGTCTTTTAGAGCCAAATCTAGGCTAATATGATAAAGCTGAAAAGGATTTTGTTTGTTTGCTAATCTCTGGAACTAATATTTTTGTGTATCATAGCCAGATTCGTTAGCAATAGTATAGGAGATATATCATTACGCTACGACCCACAAGAGCGCAGCTGTAACCTTGGACGTATCTTAACCGCGGTGTAAAAAACACGCTTAACCAAGGCGAGCAAAAGGTATAAGTATTCAGCAAGTGTTTTGTGACTTCCTAAGAAGACATTAACGTAACATTGCCAAATGACGCGTAAAATAAAGTTAGCAAAAGATTTGACTAAAACCTAAAAACTTTGATAGCATCACCTCAGCTGTTTTTTATACGAATCTACTTACCTCAAGAATAATATTTTACGAACTATAAAATAGAATCGTTCCACCGAAGAGGGTAACATTTCTCAGAGAAATTCCTCTCAAAGCTGCGTTTCCTACGATTTATGATTACCCGTAAAACGGTTTCTGGTTGAATTAGTTGAAAAGTTGTGAGGAACGAGTAAACTTGGTAGAACTTCACTTAGACATTATTCTTTAAACTATGGGTATTTTTGATGAAACTTTGCGTTAAGTACACAGTTAGTGTTAGTACTTTAATTTAACTTTGCAGGTAAAATATACGACGTATTCATGATTATATAACTACTGAAGCAACAGATTTATAACATCTGCACAGAATTACATTATTTATAATAATAACAGCCTTCAATTGGCTCAGTGCAGAGCAAAGGTAGAAGTATGATTCAGTATGCAAATATTGTACAAATGTTGATTTTAAAAGAGTACGTATGGAGTTTCTTGCCCATTCTTTTCCATACAAAACTACCTTTTGGAAGGGGCAACTAGATTCAAACATTTTTTTGTAAATGACGTTCAAAAGTGTCTTATATTGGCCTAATTGAAATAAATGATTTGACTTTGACTTTGAAGGCATGAGCAATAATCACCAAGCTTGTTCAAGGCGACATGTTCAAGACTTACATTAATTATAAAACCAGGTTGGTTTTATAATTAATGTAAGTCTTGAACATATACCCTACGATATTTTCCTATGTCGAAGATAAACTTAGAACGTGCATGAATTGAAAAAGTCACATTGGTACTTGACCGGTACCAAACTCACCACCTCATCCATTAAAGGCGAGCGGCTTAACCATTGAGTCATCACGACACACATCAGAATTAGAGAATCAGAATAATTGAGTTGCACTATAATGAATTTAATCAACCAATCACATTAGAATACAGCAAGCTATCAGTTTTCGTAATTAAATAACATGGTTATTACATACATAGTTAATCAGCGTACATAAAGTGGTTACTGCCTGGTCATCGACCTTTTCTCTGTAAGAAGGATTTAAGTAGGATATGTGATTAGATTTTAAAACGTCAAAACGTTGCTCTACGTCAACTTCTCATGTATCGTGGAAATGTTTACAAACATTGAATCTGTTATACACACTTACAACCAGCCCTGAAACATATACCTGTAAGTCATACAAACATTTGTTCCGTCCGAGAATCGAGCCTTCAACATAGTCAATCGCTCAGCCACTACGGCAACTGTGTGATCAAGACAATTTAATCAAACCAATTACTTGATCAGCCTGTATAAGTAATTAACTTTTGTGTCTTAACGTCTTTAATTAATGCCTGACTAAATTAACAAAACGTTATATCAATACCTAGTTAAATAATTACTAAAATACCGGTGTTCGATCACAAGTTACGTAATTAAATTGAGACCCTCATTACGGCTGCCTTTTCTGTAGCGGCCATTTTGTTCAGGAATAGTGTTGTTACGATATAATCCGGACACGTAATGGACAGGTAGGGGTAAGCTCTCATGAAACTAGGCGCTTTGCACACAGAGCAACTTAAGTTGAGGGAACTGGCAACTCTTTAAAAGTTTCCTGTAAAAGTTGTTAGTTGCTATAACGTTGCCAGTTGCCGTAACATTTTGGCAATTTGTGAGCAACTTTCATTGCCGAGATGCCGTATGCCGTTGCCGTAGCGACACTGGCATTGCCTAACACTAGTTGTATAAGAAAATTTGTTACTAACCATTTATGAGCTCTAAGCTTGAAATAAAGATTTCTATTCTATTCTATTCTATTCTATTGCCGGGCACACGGAGAGGGAGGGAGGGTGTGAAATCGCCCGAAGCGTTGCGATTTACGGTTGAGGAAACTTTAAAAACCGGTACAATATTTAAAAGTTGCGGCAACTATCAACTAACTTAGTCATCGATTGCAGCAACTGAAAACTTTTGACAATTGCCGCAACTCAAAATTCCAGTTGCTCTGAGTGCGCAGTCCAATTGAAATATATGTAAACAGCTACTTACCAGCAAGTTGCCAGTTGCTGCAATAGTTGCTCTGTGTGCAAAGCGCCTAAAGGTATTTGTTTCATTTCGTTTTCGGAAATTGGATTTAACTCTTTGAATAAAATAATTATTTTGGTCTTACTTGCCGGTTTTGGTTGCGCTCAAGCGAAGAATAATAAGAATAATTTATTTTACTACTTTTACAAAATTATAATATCTTAATAGTTTAGGTAGTTATAAAGGCATAATTAATATAAATGTTATTTTTTGCATGGTGATCCCTAAACTAGGTAACGCCTGTATTTTTGGGGCCAAAGTACGTTGAGTACGGCGTCTTTTGGTTACTACAAAAATATAATAGAAGAGCAAATAGTTCGGACTATTTCATTCAACATTATTCGTCCTAATACTAAGCAATAATTAGGCTAATAGCGCACCACGAACAATTACAGTTCATGCAGGTCGGTAATAGCTTACCGTCATGCAACTAAACACATTGTTTTTTGTTGCTACCCAGGCACGAACATCCCCTATTCAACATATTACAGAACCATACATAGGTGGTGTACGTTATACATATGTAAAACAACGAGATATAATATAATAACCTGACGGGATATGCGTATAACAAAAATAATGGTAGCATAACATCACGTCTGTAATCCCCGAAAGGTTAGGCAGAGGTGTATCCAGTGTACACCTCTGCACCCATGTTTCGCCAAGTATGTTTTAAGTCCCATGTAGGTAATAGAGGGCGAGCCTGTTGCTATCAAGCGGGCACAAATCCAGACTCCGATTCTGCTACTGAGAAATTCCTGATAGAAAAACCCAATAACACTTTGCCTGACCTGGAAATCGAACCCAAGACCTCATGCTCATTAGTCGTGCTTTGCGACCACTAGACCAACGAGACAGTCCAAATAATGTTAACATCCACCATAATTATTTTTGTGACGTAATCTATACAAATATTATAAAGCTGCTATTGTTAGAACTTAAACAGCAAATAGCCCCATCCTTTCTTTCTATATTCTGCAATCGTTCTGCACCAAAGTTTGCTCCTTGGGTGCACTTGCATAGTGCATACAGAAATAATTGTCGGTTTGTGTTTCATTTCATCTTAAAGCTGCCTGGGCCTCTGCGAGTTGGCTTCGGCCCCTCGTGCGCCTTCCAAAAGTCCAAGACCCCAGGGTCTCGAACTACATAAAGAAAACTCCACTCCACAAATATTAATGTTACAACAATGTTCCAGAAACTAAGTACACTACGTAGTTAGGTACGTACCCTTTAAATTAATTAATTATGACTTTGAGATACGCAGTGTTTTGGAGTTGTAATTAAAACATTGCGGTGTAACTAACGTCAGACTTCGTTGTGAAACAGAACTTCTTTAAATTAAAATAATATACTGTGTTATGTAAATAGGTCATACATAACATTTTTCTTTTGCTTATCGATTCTATAACATAACACAACATACGTGTAGTTATAAATAGCAGAGGTGTACCCATTAGTACACCCACGTTTCGCTAGTTATGTTTTTAGTCCTATGTAATAGGGGGCGAGCCTATTGCCATCAACCGGGCACAAATCCAGACTCCGAGGCTGCTACTGAGAAAATCCTGATGAAAAAACCCAATAACACTTTGCCCGACCTGAGAATCGAACCCAAGCCCTCTTGCACAGAAGTCGCGCTTGCGACCACTAGACCAACGAGGCAGTCGATTCTATAACATCTAGAAATAGTCTCAGTCAGTCAACAGAGATATCTTTCTTCTTCTTTTTCTTCTTTTAAGAAGAACAGAGATATCTCTAGTGCATTAAGAAACACTTATCTATATTATTATCTACATACTTAGCTTACATATGCAAATATGAAGACCCAAAAAGCCAATAGAGCAGGGTGAATCCTCCATTTGTCGGCCAGCGGTCGAAAGTGTGGTTATAAATAGCCGTCAGCGCGCACATTTTTCACGGTAGCCTCTCGAAAACCTCACGCCTCTATATATTCGGCGCTAACGTTAAAACGGACATAATAAATAGTGTTCTATCGACTCCCTAGTTGTAAATTCACAGGATTTTCACCGCTGCACTTCCTATTTGACTTTTAACAAATCATAGCCATCAGTAACTTCGTTTTATATTGCTTTGAACAGAAGTTTAAGTTTTAATAGACTGTGGTGAATAGTTGAGTGATGAGTAAGTTTCTGGGAATTTACTGACACGAATATTGCGTGATCAGTGAAGGGTTTACGTTAGGGTGCGTTGTTTCATGGTCAAAGCGCGTTTCGTCCGGCTTATGGCCACGCCCGTGACTCAGTTAAGCGGGCTTGAGGTTTATTTTTATTGGTAAAGCTATGAAACGGGTATCTTATCTTTTGTGTTCTTTTTTATGTACTGTTGTGTTCTTTTTTTTTTATTTGCTGCTAGTGGAATATTTAATTAAATCCTAAGAAATGTAAAAGTTTGTGAAGATGTTTAGATGTTTGAATGTTTGTGACTCAATCACGCGTAAACCGTTGAACAGGTTTGTATGAAAATTGGCACATAGATAGACCATTTCCTGGATTAACACATACGATACTTTTATCCCGTTAATGTGTTCTATTAGGATTTTTACGCGAGCGTAGCTGCGCGCAGGCGCTAGTGTGTAAAAATATTCGATGAAAACTATTTTCCAGAGTCTGCAAAACCTTAAGTATCATGTTTCTAAAACCAGTATGTTCCACGTTTCACATTTACATAGAAATAGAAGGGCAGAAGCGATCGTACAAAAAATATCAAATCACTGTTCCCTACGTGACACGACGCCTGAAACATGTAAATCAATGGCTGCCTTGAGATATGTTGTATATTTTCCCCAGCACATCAACATAAAAATGTAAACTCGATAAATTGCTCAGACATACGACGCATGCCCCTTGTTCCAGGTGAGCGAGTCAATCGGGCTGGCACGCAACTGGGGCGCTCACCCTATTGAGCGGCTTGTGTAGTAACAAATAACCACAACGGTAGTGCAGTTGACAATGAAAATCGATACGTTGCAGAACATTGTCATACAATATAAACGTATTTCGTGGTAGATTGAGTTTTCCTTTGTCGTTTTCGGGATGAGAGCAATCAAAATAATATAATGGTGAATGCCTTGTTCATTTTACTGATTTTGTTACTGAACACTTGGCTTGAGAGCAAAGTTTGATGGAAAATTGTCTTTTATATCATATTGAACATAGGTGTTGAGGAGCTCGTGGCTAAGTAATAACAGCCGCACGGGTCGATCCGTCAGGTTAAGCTACGCTTGCCGGGGTTGGTCTGTGGATGGGTGACCATCTTTACAAACCGAGACTCCTCCGTGCCTCGGAAAGCACGTTAAGCCGTTGGTCCCGGCTGGACGTGGATCTTTGACAGTCGTTACGGGTCGTCAGAAGCCCGAAAGTCTGACAACCAGTCTTACCTAGGGGTATCATATTACCCAGTTACTGGGTTGTAGAGGTCAGATAGGCAGTCGCTCCATGTAAAATACTGGTATTCAGCAGCATCCGGTTAGACTGGAAGCCGACCCCAACATAGTTGGGAAAAGGCTAGGCAGATGATGATTGAACATAGGTGTTAAAATAAGTAC
Source organism: Hoplodrina ambigua (assembly GCA_949774945.1). Classification (NCBI taxonomy): domain Eukaryota; kingdom Metazoa; phylum Arthropoda; class Insecta; order Lepidoptera; family Noctuidae; genus Hoplodrina; species Hoplodrina ambigua. The sequence continues at coordinate 4,573,783 of OX458976.1, forward strand.
TTTAATATTAAAATATTATTTCGTTTCTTTATTTTTTAACACATTCATATTATTATTTAACATTCCACTACATATGAGATATTAATCTAAAGAGTAACTTAAGCACATAGGGTAAGTTTTATATCGTTTTCGTGAAATTATTAAGGAGTTTATCTGTTACGCTTTCACGACTTAATCACAAAACCGATTTTGATGAAAATTGGTACGGAGTTAGTTTGAACCCTAAGAAAAGACATACATAGGCTGACTTATTCCGCGACTCCGTCTGCGTCCACGATAACCGATATTTACGCAGACGAAGTCAAAAGCTAGTTTTATATACTTGCTACTATTAATTACTTTCCAAGTTTGAGCGATGCAGTCCGTCTACCTACATACATACAAACAAGTAGGTACCCATCAGTAAGTGTACAACTCGACGGAAAACCAATTAAACTTGATGTTGGGAGGAAATACGCGACGTCGCCGACATAGGTCACTTCCGACAGTGAAAATTACATCCCTTATAGTTTGGAGGCCGCTTCGGGCGATGGCTGCCCGGAAATATAATCGTTAATTTTATTATTTCGATTGTTTTTTTTTTCTCTTTTCATTGATTAGTTAAGACTAGTTGCTGCTCGCGACTTCGCTCTCTGAGTTTTTCTTTTTTTTGGGCTTACCTACCTCACAGTCACGTATAAACACGAAAATGAACTTGATGCATTTTCATACATATATTTTAAAAAATACAATAAACAGTTTTTGTCAGTTAATAAAAAAAAATCGGGTGTTCCATACATTTAGATTTTACGACGGAACAGTAGATTTTTTTTTCAACCTTTGAAAACTTTCATTGCTTGATGATCTAGAATTATGTACCTACCGAATCTATTTTACAAGATTTTTATTTTGTATAAAACAGTAGTTTTTTTTAAACCCTTAAAAAAGTTCAACGCTTGGTGATCTAGGTCTAGGCCTCAGAATTCTAGCCTCATGTAAGTACCTACTGAATCCATGGCAAAAGTCTTTGTTGTAATATCCCCTCCATCCCGTATTATGTCAAACGTTTCCCGTAAAGCGATAGATCCTATGATTTTCCGTGTGAGTGAATTTCTACCTGAGTAATATATACTGAAACATTCTGAGTATCAGTCCGCGGTCAAGCAGAAGACATGCTTCTTCCGGAACAGTGACTTGTACACTACTGAAAGCAGTCACATGTCCATGAACTAAATTCTGCTTACGACTTCGGCCGCGTGGTTTTTTTCACCAAAGTTACGTCATTGATTACTGCTCTGATAGCGTTGATCGTAGCGTGGTTATATAGCTTGTACAATTTTTTCCAATTTGATTGATATTTGAACAAATAACTCTTCAGCTTTATTAATAAAGATAGACAAGCTTTTGCTAGCGACTTCGGAACGCGACTTTTTCTGCGTGTGTCTTTCGGATCACTAATTTATTTGACACTAAAATATTTACATGACACTCAGATATAGCGTTCAAAAAATTAACGAAAATAATTTTAAAATCAGACTCATACTTTCTCTTCATCTATTGAATCAATTAAGTAACCATAAAAATAAGGTTGAAAATTGCGCACAATTTTCAATGAAATTTTTAATGTTTTTAGTAATATTATTAATTAATTTAGCTTCAATTTTATTAATATAAATAGAGCACTGCCTTCATTCATAGAAAATTGCGCTGCTAATGACGTGCAAGAAAATAAGAGAGCATAATTTTCAGTAAAATTTTTGATGGTTTTAACTAATTTTCATTGAATAAATGGAAACTGTTGATAGAATAAGTTGCTCTATTTGCATTACCCTATACTTTTAGGTACGTAAGTTAGCTTGTATAACAGCTACAGTAAACGCAAGCTTTGACGGTAATTGTTAGTGAAGATGAAAGGATAATGGAATGAATCACGGAGGCTTTTCAAGTAAACAGTTCTCAAAGAAAAGAGGTTTTTGGCTTGTTAACTTTTCAAGGAACGGGGAAAAGAAACGCGAAAACGACGTTCAAAAGACACGGAACTGGGAATCCGGGTAATTTTTTTTTCCCGGTTACTTTTGTAAATGATAATATTTTTATAGTTGTATAGGTCTAGATAGTAATCGTTGGTGAATTGTGATAACCTTTTTATGTATTGTATAAAAAATCAGATTCTGTACGTTTGTGTAAGCAAAACTCGAAAAGTAGTCGATGGATTGACTTGAAATTTTTTAAAACATCGCATTTTAGCAGGTAATTTATCTTTTTTAATAAGAATAAATCACAGCAAAGCATGGCCGTGTTTAGTAGTAGATAATAACATTTAATTCATTTGAAATAATCTTTTGTCATGATTGTATCTTTTGTTAATATGCAAATCTATAAAAAAAAACATAGGTATTAAGGTAAAGAACACCAAAAGATACAACCATAACATCTATCTGACCAGATTTAACAAGAAAATCATTCCACTTGACTCCATTCGCTATTAAAATCCTAAATCCATCTGCTCCCGACAGTTACACGGCTTTTTTCGATAACCCTGCAATATCGGGGAGCATGCAATCAATACGACAGCCGCTCTTGGGTGATTGCTGTTTTCAATCAGCCGGGTTATATGGGTTCACGAATATCTACGACATTTTTCTGTGGTCGTATGCAATTGCATGCGGCGATGTAGAGGTACGAGTTTATTTGAGCTGAGTGAAATGAAATTCAGCGTTTAAGGAAAGTAGTTTTCCGATATGTATGTACACGAGAATTTGTTGTAGATATATTCTTATAGAATTCTTCAATTTATTTATTATTATTTTCCTTGGGAAGTACTAGTTTGAATATAACATATTTTTTTGTGATAAAATGTAATATTGAAAAGACGTAAATATCGAATGCCTTTATGAAATTGTATACTGTACTGGCTTCTCCTCACTAGAGACTGTAACTTTACAATATCGATAAACCGTCAGAACAGTTTTAATAAGAACTTTACCACGAACAAGCAATAGCTTCCCCTCTACGACAGCGTGAAACACAATATTATATAAAACTACCCACTTCTTCGTAAAATAATAGGTACCCGCTGTTCATTTACCGACGTACACCCGTCGAGGGCAGACGCATTCACGTAATTCTGAACAAGTGAACAATGCACCTATTGAATTAAACTATCTGGCGCCATTGTGAGCTGTAAATAAAGCGGAATATTAAATTTTATCACACAACGTAATGGTGGAGTATTTATTTCAATCATACGACAGTATTGTACGTGTGTGGAATACGTAAATACTTTAGGTAATAGAAAAAAGTGTTTGGGTAATAAAGTACTGTTCATGAAAATTACTTTTGGTTTTCTTTCTTCGTATTATGGTCCATCCCGAAATTGAAGAAATATCTTTAAACTATTTCTTTGTCGTGTAAGTTTGCAGGTTAATAATAATTTTGATGTGTACTCTTTGTTTTTTTTTGGACTTTAAGCCTTTATCTGGTAGTTTCCCAGGCTATCTTTCTGCGGATCTGTTATTATTTTTAATATGTTCATTAGTGGAAACTTGAGATTGGCTATCATCAACATAATGAATAATGTATTGCTTACTCAAATATACAAGCTGTAAGTTTTCATTAATTTGAAAAAATACTTTATACCAGGTTTACAGTTCATCAAGATTTGTAGTTGTTGAGCTGAGGTAGTACTGAAACCTTGGAGTTATTGATTTCTAAAGCTAGCAAGCTGAAATTGCGCCACAACATTCCGTTAACTGTTCCAGCTTAACGTGATCCCTTCAAAATCTTCTTGTAAAACTCCAAAGCTCCGAATCTCATAAAGTTTGCGAGTCTTCTTATTTGTAATTCCGTACAAATTTTTCCCGTCGGTTTTCCGCGCATCGTCAATAACACTAGTGCGGCGCCGACATCATATTGCGATGCACGAGAGGCGAGCGGAGCGTTCGTTCGGAAATTGCATCGTGACGTTTTGCTCGATTTTCCCCTCACTCGATGGCACCGAAACGCGCTAATTGCTCGCAATCTATTGCTTTTTAATGTGTTTGCAGCAATCGGGAGCTTTATTTTCGATTATTTTTGTACGCCGAGTAAACGGTGACAATAATTTGAATTGCAAAGGTCTTTTTGTTCAACCAATACTGTTGGGATTTCGTAATTGATGTTCTGTTTGTATGTTGTATTATTACTACCATTTCGGTCGTGTTTCAATGTTCCTTTAGTGGACTTATGTGAACTATGTGATGCGATGCTCCGTATAGCCGGAACTTCAATAAATCGTGCAATGCGCATGATATTTCGTGCCTTGTCTCAAGGGGCTGCCAGTCTCGGACAAGTATGTCTGTAATTTATGGTCGATGCAATCTGCCGTAAGTGGTATGCGAGGCATGTGTTCAACATTGATTGGTGCAATACAGAGATATCATTCTCTCTATATGCAAATCAAGACACTTGCTTGAGTTCAAATTAAGCATGCAGGCAGATTTACATTATTAATGAACTTAAACTTATGCAACAAAAAGTTCAGGGACGTACTTAATGGTTTAGGCATTTTCTACCAGGCAAACAAAAGTAGTGAAGAGATAACATGGCAGGTGAACCAAAAATTATCGCATAAGCGTAAAAGAACAAAATTAGAAAAAAAAATAAAAACACAAAATAATTCCATTGTAACTCGGGAGGCCAAATAGACTTACCGACATAAAAATTAGTTTGCTCCAAGTCCCAGTTGTATGCTCAAGTAACACACAAAGCGTTACTTTAGCAAAGAAGCGAGCACATTACAGATATTAAGCTATTAACTACATACACTGTTCAAATGCGAGGCGCTTGGAAGAAGCGATGGCTCGTCGCTTAACGAGGGAACGTTGCCGCGAATGGAGCGATTACACGCGCTGAATAAACGTCAGCTTTATAAGCGTATACAGTTTTGTTGTGTGCTTTAAAATGATGCAATTACTATATGTTTAATTTAATGCGCACAGTAAAGGAGTGGAACTCGCTGCCTGCGTCTGTATTTTCCAACGCATTCGACCCTTATCTCTTTAAGGTTAGAAAGAATAAGCTTCTTCTGGGTAAGCTCACTCCATAGAGTTCTGACCTAGACTAGGGTCAATAGCAAACCAATATAATATAAAAAAGGGAATGGTAACTGTAATAAAACGTTGGAATTTTTACAAAACTTCTTATGTTTTTGTAACCTTAATTTAAATAACAGCACGCACACCATCTTGTTTTATTTACCGCCATCTTATCTACTCTCTCTCCCTCGCACTCAACCATCTCATTCCCTCTATGCTCCGTTCAGAAACTTACTAAACTTAATAAGATAAAAACAACAAAAAATATTAATACTACCTGTATTTATTTAGTAACTGTTATATTTTGTAACAAAAAGTAAAAAAAAGATCGAAGAATGAAAAGTTAACTGAATATGATGTCAATTTGTCATGCTATTTTCTATAACCATATCGTGCAGCATTACAGCTGGTCGAATAGAGCATTACCCTTTTCCATTGCACGCAAACACCATTACAAAATCAACTTAGGAAATGGTTTATACAAAAAACTACTCTACACGGTAAGCAAACCAGCTATTTTTGGTTACCCCACGAATTTACAAGACACAGCTGCATAAGTTATAAGTTCCTAGTATCTACCAATAGCAGGGGTACCTGGTCGGTGATTCATACCCCCAGTCTAGACAACTGGTATTGATCACCGTCCCCTTGCCTGCTGCTGACACTACGTACAATGAATCACCGATAAACAGATTATGGGTAAATACCCCGTTCGTTTAATTGCACCCGCAGTTGTAAATTTTATTTTTATGGGGTTTTGAGTCAAACTTCTTGTTGAGGGGTTGGAAAAGTCTGTTCCTTTTTGGTGGTGAGTGGTTTTTGAGACTTATGTTTAAAACAACAATCTCTTTTGAGTGTTGAAAACAGGTTCTTTTTAACTCTCTCTTCAATTTCGAAGTTATTACTCTTTGTAAATCAATCAGAAAGTCTTGTTCTCGATACAAGATTTTGTTAGTTCTGATAGCAAGGCCATTTTATGCACTTGATACGAAGTAACAATCAATGTAAGTTGTCGCTACAGCTTGGATTTTTGGATAATCGTAAGCGTCAGAAATTAATGGAAAAACTTCTACTTCGGCTTCGCCAATAGTACTACGTAGGCGCCATGAACGAAGCCACAATAGCGCTCCTGGCGCCTGACTTAACGGAAAACATTAACACGCACAATATTTCGTACAGCGTATATCGTTGTGTGCATGAAAAACACAGCTATTTTAGAGACATACTTACGCGTGGTTTTTAATTCACCAGTATTAAGTTACATCTTTAGTTACTGCTCCGCTCCTGTGAGTTGAAGCGTGATGTTACTACATATACTATTCCTCATGAATCTAGCTACTATAGACAAAAAGATTTTTCTAATCGGACCAGGAGTTACAGAGATTAACGCGTTTAAAAAAAACACACTAACATCTATTCAGATTGTGGGAAGGATTATCCCACAACCTCACCTCTGCCTGCAGACCTGGTAGTCAACATTTGATTAATGCTACTGCTATTAATCTTTCTGACGTACTCTCTTTGTCACTTGACTACACACACATCCTATGACAAATATCGTCTAGACGAGTGGACGGTATATTTGCCGAATGGACTTATACCTAGGTACTTAGGGATTACGGTTATTAGTCCAGGCAAATACGAGTGTGTACACTAATCTGTTATTAGGTAGCCGTAATGACCACCCCTCGCAAATACGCATAGCGTGATGTGTTGCTAAGGCGCTTTGCTGGTTGCCAACTGAATTAATTTAGGAAGTGGCGAACGATGATTGATTCTCCTTCTTTTTGTATACTATTTGCACATTGTGGCAATTTTTTTTTTGTGTGTTTGTGATGGGTACTTCCAAAAGCTTCTTTAATTGTGGTGCAAAGGATTCCTGAACTTTAATTTTTTCTAAGAACGCCTAGAAGACTGTTAGTTGGAACGGTTATACAACTATTTTTTCGCAAAAGTGTACTAACGGGTACAGCTCTGCCTAACCCTTCGGGGATTACAGGCGTGATGTTATGTTATGTATGTGTGTTTTTTGCAAAATGATCGGTCAAATAGTCGGTTAACATACATGAAAAGAAAAATACATACATACTTCTGAAAACGAGGAGATTAAATGTACGAACATAGAACTTCCCCGTTTTTAGGAGTATGTACTCATAATTTTAACAGTTTATTTCACTTATGGTGACATTTTCACTTCTACAGAGACACCCCGACTCTTACACCCACCTACACCAAGGTACTTAAGTCCAATGAACCCTTACGATAATGTACAACACCTCACACACGCCCATCCGCTCGACTATAATGTAATCTGACTGCAGACTGTAATAAGATGAAAGCACTCATCACTCGCTTGCCTCATTTACTTGTACTGAAGGTAACACTCCTTCTTATGAGATTGCTAGGGATCTGGGGTAGCTATTTAGTTCATAATGGGTGCTGAATATAGTATATAGTTTTTACATTAAGAAAGAACTTTACTGTGTCTGTTGTGATCTATTATTGTCTTATTAGAGTGCCAATTATGCTTTCTTCTTCACATCATTCAGCCGCTATAAACGCTCTCCTGAACTCTAACAAAGATCTGACTGTGTTAAGTAAATAAATTATGTTACATGTTATTATGATTTAATAGTGTAATTGGCCTCGGCCGTTATATTTAATATAAATAAATAAATCATGTACAAAAATAACGATTAAACTAAGTTAATAAAATAAGGACCTACCGATTTAATTTTCTGTGTTATGTGCTTTACTTTCGCAGAAATAAATAGATTGTATCTTTTTCTAATACATTTTAATTCTCTGGAATTTTCTGCAGTAGTCGCTATTAAAGACAGTAAATCAAATGATTACTACTAAAACACAAAAGACACCATACCTACATAATTAGAACCTATATATTACCTTCAAAATTATAAGAGCGAAAGCGCGCGTATCTATACGCGGCGTATTGTCAGATACGCTGATACGTTACGTGTGGCGATGACACTTTGACAAGCACCTGATGTCGGTCGAATATTTATTTTGCGAATATAACGCCTGTTAAAATCCCCAGCGCGTAGAGTGTTTACTCCGAAAATAAGCCACGCGAAAACGTGAATATTTAAATAGCATGGAACTCTCCTATTTGTTGTTTGCATAAATCACGTAATTGTTTTCGCAAATTAAGTGATTCCATATGATGGATTGTGTTGTTAAAAAAATTGTACGCAGTTTTTTTTTGTTTTGTAGTTTGTGGGCATGATGAATTGATGATGTTGACAGACAAAGTGGTTTATTGGATTGCGAATCAAATAAAATGTGTGGCTATGTAATGGACACAGATTTTTCTTATCGGCCTACTAGTGTCTGAAGGTAGCGCCTTTAAACAAGTTCTTAAGCTTTATAATAATAGTGAGTATAGTATAGTTTAGAACATCAAGCCTGTAATTTTCCGAAGGGTTTGGCAAAGGGGTACTTATTAGTACACCCACATTTTGCCACTTGTTTCTTGAAGTCCTATAGGTCGCGAGCCATTGGGCACAAATTCAGACTCCGATGCTGCTACTGAGATATTTCCTAATCCAATAACACTTTGCCCGACCTGGGAATCGAACCCAAGACCTCATCCTCAGCAGTCCCGCTTTTCGACTACTACACCAACGAGTTCTAAAGAGAAAGTATAGTATAGATATCTTCACAAAATCCCTACAAGAGAATACGCAACGCCTAATTAAGCTAACAGAATAGAAACAAAAGCTGTTCCCTAAACAAAAGCCACCCTTTGTTAAAACGCACGTATACTCCAAAATTCGGCACAGATTGTACTCAGAAACTCGGCAAATCCGGGTTTAGTTTCTAATTTCGTTTCAGTGAATGTAATCGATTCACCGTTTCACGTATCTTCAGTTTATATGCGAAATCCAGCTACCGTTGGCTTGTTAAATCCTTATTCTGCACTGAATGTAACATTAGTCTACTGTAGTGTTGCCAGTTCACGCCGTGCCGAATGTTGCCAGTATTATCGACGTTTAGTTTTCTCATCACGTTCGACGTTAGTGCAGCTCTAGTTTGGAATCTACTTGTGTGACCTCATATCATGCTGTATTATTCAGTGTTAATGCCGCAATAATCGTTGCGTTTCATGGACGCTCCATATTTTATATGGAAATAAATATAGTAGTTTTTCGGATATTTTATTTTGTCGGATATTAGACATGTTTGCACATCACACATTGTTTTATATCTGCTGACTTTTAATTTATTAGCTATTTTTCAGGGGGTGCAATTACTTACAATTACCCACAACTTTTATTACGAGACCAACCCTGAAATATAAAAAAGACCATTCAATGAACACAAATCAATTTTAGGGATAACAGAAAATTATAATCAAGCCTTTTAGCTAATATCAGTTACGAATATTCTAGAGAGACCTTCAACAATATATTATCTTAAGTGAGAACACATAAAACGTCTCCTACATCCTTAACGTACCTGCAAGACTAAACGACATTACTCCGCGTTCCGTGTTTAATCTAATAAGTAAAACAAGAAGGAGCTATTACCTAGATGAGTTTCACATTCGCTAAACAGTAGCTCTGTGCCAATAGTCTGGCTCCACCGCAATGCAGCCAAAAACGGTGACCTGTAGTCGCGACCTATATACTCGGATATTCGGGTATTCGGATACGCGGATATAATAGACGATGATACGAATTGTGAATGCGTCTCACGCCCCAATTGATAGTGTTTCATAGAGAGCGTGGGATACGTTTTTTCTCGTTAGTGAGAATATTTTTGGGTGGAATTCCGAAATAAATATTTTTGTCGTTCCGCATAAAAATGTTGACTAGAATAAAATAATTTGGTCACGATTTCACTCGTCAAATTAAGTAGATGGCTTATGTTTGAGTTTTAGTTCAAATTTAAATCAGATTACTTTTTTATAAAAATATTTCTTTATACCTAAAACATGGCAAGTGGCCGAAGAAAATCATTAACATTAGCATATTATTATTATTTACTGCACGGAGTCAAAGAAATAAAACCACAATACTAAATAAAGAAACAAGATAATAAAAACAATAACACTAAAACATTTACGTCACTAACGGCGTCCACACGACTGACCCACATAAAGGGATTATGATTCGGACACATAACACTGATGATCCGCATTGTGCATGAAACCCACGTCCAACCTGCTGGTACTTCGGATACCGCGGATACTGCGGTTCATAGTCACTGCACTATGTATGAGGTACTGCGCAAAAAGTTTTATGATATTCTCATAATAGAATATTCTACCGTATGAAGAACAATTCAGCGTTCTTTCTTGTTTTGTCGTCTTGCGTAAAATCTCAGCAGAATAAAGCTATATATAATGCAGTTGGTTTTACTTGCGATTTCTTTCTTACTATGTACGCGATATTAGTTTTTACACTATACTTAGTAAATTAGTAATATTTCTTCTGACGATTCTAATTATAGTAAACCATTATTATGTTTATAAACGCACCTGTATCATGAACAGAAGAGATTCCTATTATGGTACAAAGTAAAAAAAAAAAAAAAACATCAATTGTCCGCGATTTTATCCGCGTGTAGCGCCATAATTGATTTTTTTTAAAAAATATCCTAAGCTAGTCCTTACAAAATCAACTATCTGCCACTGAAAGTCTCATGAAAATTAGTCCAGCCATTTAGAAGATTACCCAGAACAAACAACAAACAGAGTTGTTTTTCTAGTATTTTAGTACCGTATCATCATTTATTTTCATTTAGAAGACAACTGTTATTAAAAATTACAAACAGTCATACTATCATTAATTTTATTTTTTTGCATGATCACGGCATTGTTTACGGCATATTCCGGTGGTTATGTCCATGCACGAAAACTCGAACTCGATCGATTCTCACATAAACTTTACATGACATGAGAGGTCATGAACTTATAATATGCACATTCATTCAACATGTACGTGGAGATACGTGATCTAATGTAAATAATATACCGCTAATGATCCTCGCATATTGTGAGGCTTATCACGTGCCAATTATGTGGGACTCGCGAGTCTAACTTTATAAAGTAGCGATATGTGAGTGGGTTCCCATTACAGAATCTGTACAAAAAAATTGCCTTTTTGTAATGAAAAAATAGAAACTTTTTACTACATGCATTATGAATGTTTTTTAGTTACTTATACCAACAATACCAGTTTAGCAAATTCTGTGTGTCTGCTTGCTTTGGCTAATTTTTAAAACGCCTGCGATTCTGGCAGATAGCTAATATTATAGGAAGTAACTTAGGTTTACCTTTTTTTAGGAAAAAATACGGCTTTTTTGCAAAAGTAAAACAAAAAAACAGAAATTGTTAAGAAAATCCGATGCAATGGTCAGTTTAACTGCTAACTGTTTGAAATTGTGAGAAATACGAACGACTCAAATAGATATGATCGCAATCTAATCTCAATCTTAATCTATCAAAAAATCTCCAATTTCTCTAGTTTTTGACATTGATTGTCATTGAGATGACATTGCAACTACATTTTGATCTTCGGAAGGTCAGCCGCAATCAATGCCAAAAATCTTTAAAATTTTAGGTACCTAAGTTTTTGATAGATTGAAACTGAGACTGGAATACGAACATTATTACATAGTAGCAGCTGCCTGCGACTTCGTACGGGGTTTTTTTAACCCGCGTTAATTTACATATTTGGTTACAGCTCTGCTCTCATTGGTCGTAGCGTGATGTCTATAGCAAATACTCAATCCTCATGAATCTGGCTATCACATACAAAAAGATTTTTACGAATCCAACTGGTAATTCCAAAGATTATCGCGTTTAAACAAGCAAACAGACAAATGAAAATCTTTATCTCTCTTCAGCTTTATATTATTCGAAAAATTGCTCCCCCCCTCCCCCTGATACAAGACATCTACAACTCCACCTACATCATTCATATTGACTTAGGTAGTCTTGGCACATTTCAAACCTTCCTTTCTTAAGATAAAATGATACTTTATTCTCGTTGCGATACATGCGCACTGCGACATGCCAAGCTAAACCTGACCTCTCATTGGACGGAAAAGCTATAACAACGCAAGGTCAGTTTATATTGGAAATGTATAGCTTAATATATCGCCATGTGTACCTATTATAAAGCATCTCGAGAGCTTTCTTCGATGAAAGGTGAAAGTAAAGAAGGATGTGTATTTTTAGATTGACTGACGTCATTCAAGTGTCTATATTTATAAGGTAGGTAGGTACTCCGCTCCTATGGTTCGAAAGGAGATGGGTATTAAAGGTACTTTAGTAGCTCTCAGTTAGAAATATAATGTTTTGTTATTGAAAATGATGAGGGAAAAATACATTGAATATTACTGATATTTTTGTAAGAGAAAATATTGCTTAATTCTATTAGGTACAGTTAGGTACACGTACTGTTTTACTGTACTTTTAATACTATTTATTATCTTGACATTGTTATAGGTATCAAGATAGACCCGGCTAATTCACCGAAAAGGCTACTAAAATTTAAAAGTACAACATTGAACTAGACTGTTCTTTACATTTTCTAAGAGGTACACCGTTTATTTTCAGCGCATTTACTGATCACTAACATAGCCCTAAAAAAATGTCTTACTAAGCTTTGCGTCATTAAAAATCACGAACCTATAAATATGAGGAAAAGTAGTTTTATAAAGAAACAAAAAACAAAATCTAAACGAGCCTCCGTTTCGGACCTGCGAGACCGTTCCACTTCCAACACAAATTAATTTAAAGCACCTTTCCTAACAATTTTGTAACAGCAATTAACCGTTATACTTTGAACTATAAATATTCACAATATCCCGTCCAGGCTCATCGCTGCCACTTCGCAGAGAAATTGCCAATTTCCTACCACCACGGCGCCAGTTCATATAGCTGTGTATACATAAATAATTTGTTTTCATACCAATTTGCACGCAGTTTTGGTTGATTTATAAGCCTTTACAGTTTTTAGTTTATGATTGGTATTTTGGTTTCACTGTATTGAGTTGGAAATATGAGCTTTGTTGTGCGCTGTCAGTAAGCGCAGTATTTATTGTTTAGTGCATACATTTTATAGAAAAAATGTTTTGATCACGTTTTGCGTGTGTATATTTGAATTTTATCAAAGCTTTTAATGCTTTGTTGATTGTTTAGGTATTTGTACCAATTGTCGGAATGGTAGGGCAATAACTATACGTGTTTTTCATCTCAATTCAGCTTTTGTCCAAAGAAAACACAATTTTGTCTGGATGCTATACAAAACTGGTGTTTTGTCTAGACAAAAGCTAAGCTGAATAAGTATAGTTAGTTCCTAATTCATATTGTTTTGCTTATTCGTTATCTTTCTTCACGTTTAATAAGGCTCATGGCAAAGAGATTGGCGACTAAAAGTTTTATTAAAATATAATTTAATAAATAAATTTAGCGACGAGTTATGGATTTAATATAAACCAAGGGTTAATTGTGTTAAATAAACCACGTCATTATATTGCTGTGAAACATTTTTTGTAGGTGTGTAGGTAATTTCTAAAAACAAGTCAGGTGTGAGTCGGACTTGCATATGAAGGGTTCCTTACCACCGTACGATATATTCAAAAAAACATGTTTGTTGTACAGGAGCAACATTTTATTATGTGTTGTTAAAGCGGCCATTGTAATACACGCTCTGTGCCTACCTATTACGTTTCAAAAGATTAAACCCTGTGATGGACGGACAGACAGTGTCTTTACTGCAATAGGGTCTCGTTTGGCACCCTGTGGGTATGAAACCTAGGAATAGGTTCATCCTAATAATGTACCTCAGTTCCTAGAATCCGTGGATTGGTTAGTCCGTGGATGGGTGAGCATCTTTACACACCAAGACTCCTCCGCGCCTCGGAAAGTACGTTAAGCCGTTGGTCCCGGCTGTCATACATTGATGTTTGACAGTCGTTACGGGTCGTCAGAAGCCCGAAAGTCTGACAACCAGTCTTGCTAAGGGGTATCGTATTACCCGGTTACTAGGTTGTGGAAGTCAGATAGGCAGATGCTCCATGTAAAATACTGGTATCCTGCTGCATCCGATTATACTGGAAGGCGACCCCAACATAGTTGGAAAAAGGCTATGCAGATTGAGTTCCTAAAATCAGTTTTTTTTACGATATAACTTAAAGTATCAAGTACCTACTATCTCATAATTGTATCTTTCGTAAAACCTTCCAATAACAAACTTTGTTATAAAAAGATTGTTTCAGCAGAATCCAATATTGCGAATTAAAAGTTCGCCAAGGTAAATGTTATGTAACTTGACCTTTGCAGGAAAATTTGTTATTTTGTAAGTACTTGAATCTACCTTTATATAACAGCATAGCTTTTGCCCGCTGCTCCGTCCGCGTAAATGACGCTTATCGCGGACGCAGACGAAGTCGCAGAATAAAAAGTAACTCTGTCTGTCTGTAACGCTTTCATGACTAAACCACTGAACCCATTCTGATGAAATTTGGTACAGAGTTAGTTTGAAACCTAATAATGACATGGGCTGCTTTTTTTCCCGCGACTTCGTCTGCATCCGCGATAACCGACATTTAGCTTTTAGCTTTGGTACGCGGACGAAGTCGCGTTCCAAAGCTAGTGAGAACTAAATGTATGGAAGAGCTGATTTTTTTCCTGATTCCCAAGTTAGTTATACATGTAAAGAATAAAAGATATCTGAATCACCTAAACTTGTCAAATGATTTGCTAAACAGATGAAAAATAAAATGGTTAAAACGTTAGTATGAATATAACTGTTACCATACTCGTATTTCGTTACAAACACTAAATAAATGCAGAATCGAAAATATAAGTTTCACCAAAATAAACAACAAAATAATTACTGCAGATAAATATCACTAAAACAAACTATTAATTAATTTTAACTACAATGTACACAATAACATAATTAATATCACATAACAAGTTTTGCTGTCAAAACATGATTATATTGCACTACTAATACTAATATTGACACGCGTTAATTCGTTATCGTAACTTAATTCTGGCGGCCATTTTGAATACACGCAAATCTAAATTGAATTGCGTTTATGGATAAATATTTCGCTCGGTTATTTTTTGTGGCATGACCTTTAGTGTAATATGAACGAAATACGTTTATTTATTTACTAGCGCAGACAGTTATTATAACGAAGATATAGGCTAAAAAAGGATTTCGAAAAATGTACACTTGAAGGGGATGAAACGGTGTTCCAAAATTTGTATTGAGGAACAAGATTAGATCGCCAATAACGTACATTTACGTGGACGAAGTGGCGCGCAAAGTGCAAGTAAAATTATAAAGCAATAACAAAGATTTACTGTTCTACTACTGGTGCACTGTATCTAAGATGGATTAATAAATTATATTTAATTCTAAACAAGTATGATGAAGATGTTAATTGAGAAATATATGGGGTGCAATGTTACGTTTCGATAGGAAAGGTTCTGCGCAGTGAGCACCATAATTGTTCAAGATGTTTGCCACTTATTATTTATAAGTGGCAAACATCTTCTAATATTATACCGTAAATTCCGTTCATCACAGGTTCAGTTGCAAAACGACACAGGTTGATAATAAAAGTAACTACCTACCTAACTACGAGTTTGCAAAATAAATATATTTGACCCCGTTTCATAGAATACTTGTTCCAAGACCAAAATCCAATTGGTGGCCCTGGCATTCCGAAAATCTGTTGTACGATTAATATGTCTGGATTTTCCTTCAACGACATTATATAACTGCGGCCAACTGGGTCCTCTAAAATTTTAATACACTAAAAACAGGCTTGATATTACTGTCGTAAAATCTGAAAAATAATTTTGTAACTAATAAAGGCAGATCTAATTTCACGGAGTGCGAGTATCCGCTGGGGGAGCACAAAGTGATTGCGATAGTTCCTTTGCGACGTTCTTATAGAGACAATGTCTAGACTTCAATGAAGTTAGGGCAGTGCACCTCCTTCTGCCCACGACTTCGTCTGCGTGAAAGTTGATTTCTTCATGCAAACTTTGATCCCCCGTTTCCCTTGGGGGGAAAATTTTGGAAATCCTAAGTACTAAGTACAAACTACCTCCTTGCCAATTTTATCTTTTATTCGTCAAGCGGTTTTCGATATTTCGTGATAAGTGAGTGAGTAACTTTTCGCTTTAATAAATTACTAGCTTTTGTCCGCGACTTCGTCCGCGCAAAAATATAGTAAAAATATAACCTATGTTACTCGCAGATAATGTAGCTTTAGCGAATATAATTTTGCACCATCGTCCTCATGAGATTAGTGTCCTCGGGAGCTATTTAGTCGATACGGTTTTATATCTTATTAACACTGTAAACTTGTTAATAATTTTCCGATATTTAACTTGGTTAGGTCCAGCGGTATTAAGGCTATCACATATCGCCTCGGACCCGGTCTACATAGATTAAAAAAAAATACAACTTTTATAAGTTGATGCTATCATCTGGTTGTATCGAAAATCTAAATTTTCGAAATATTTAAAAACGAAAGGTCACTCAATTACTCATCAAAAAATATCGAAAACCGTTTGACGTATAAAGATGAAATTCGTCATGGAGGTAGTTTAAACTTAGTAGACGTCCGGTAAGAAAGGATTTTTCCAAAATTCCCTCCTTATGGGTATGAATTGGGATTAGTACATAATAATACACTTATACATTACAACATGATTTAACTAATCAAACGCCTTTAAATTTATACTTAGGCGAGTTCAGAGCTTGATTAACGTTTTGTATCAGGCCGTAGGCATGGAGCATCTGGGTGTGATATATAAAAACCCTTAAAGCGTTGTCTGTCAGTGATGAGAAAACCGAATTAAATCCAGTAACGAAGTAGTTTTTACCACTCCTGAAAACAACAACGAAACCGCTTTAACCCGATAAAAACAAAAAGGGGGAAAACTAAAAAACAACGGAGAAAATCAATTTAAATCCCAGCGGGCAGCTATTCAATTACTGGAGCCACCGATATATCGCTCAGCCAGCCAATCACTCGTACTTTACGCGATAAATTTAGGTTTTACACGTAAAGCCTACACTGTGATTGGCCAACAGTGGGTAGTGCCAGCGATATTAACTGTACTCCGGTGATATATTGACTGCCTGTTTAAATATGCTTGTGGGCAGTTTCTGTTCGTGTGTTTTGGTTTAATTATTGTATAATAGGCAATCATTACCTGTTTTTACGACCGATGAGTTAATAATTTAATTGAGGAGCTCGTGGCTAAGTAATAACAGCCGCATGGGTCGATCCGTCAGGTTAAGCTACGCTTGCCGGGGTTGGTCCGTGGATGGGTGACCATCTTTACACACTGAGACTCCTCCGTGCCTCGGAAAGCACGTTAAGCCGTTGGTCCCGGCTGTCATATGTGGATCTTTGACAGTCGTTACGGGTCGTCAGGAGCCCGAAAATCTGACAACTAGTCTCCCAAGGGGTATCGTATTACCCAGTTACAGGTTTGTGGAGGTCAGATAGGCGGTCGCTCCATGTAAAATACTGGTATTCAGCTGCATCCGGTTAGACTGGAAGCCGACCCCAACATAGTTGGGAAAAGGCTAGGCAGATGATGAGTTAATAATTTAATTATTTTGCATTTGCTGGTAGTTAACTTAACATATAACATAATATAACATCATGCTTGTATTCTGTAATTTTGCCAGTTATGTTTAAGTCCTATGTATTAGGAGGCGAGCTCATTGCCATCAACCGGACACAAATCCAAACACAAAAGCTGCTACTGAGAAGAAATTCCTGATGGAAAAACCCAATAACACTTACCTCCTCGACCTAGGAATTGAACTCACGACCTCATGTTTAGCACCACTAGACCAACGGTCCAGTCAGACATACTTATAATAATATAATATTCTCTCGGTTGAATTTCGGCCCCGGCCAATCTCCATGGAGACTGGCTAAGTACGCAGGAGATACTCGTATGTGTGCGTAAACACAGGCATAACTCCGCCCTCCCTCTCTTTCCCCTTTTCAACTTATAGCTTTGTTGGAAGAGGCTTGGTAACCAAAGAGATATCCTTGACTACGACCTTTATTCTCATCATGTTTTACCAAAACAATTATTCCTTTGTATATCTTAGATGTCTTCTTTAGATTATAAACCACCAGAACTATAACATATAACACTGTCACTATCCAGTATATTAAATATAGCTTTTGCCCGCGAGTTCGCCCGCGTAAATGTAAGGTGTATGTCCTTACATACACCCCATACCTACCTACATACACACACCTTATACATACACCTAGACTGGTGGAAAATGCCTAAGGCATTAAGTTCGCCTTTGTACAGTGTATTTTTTTACTTGTGCATAAAGTTTAGATAAATAAATGTCGAACAACTGTTTCATCCCCTTAAGGGTCGAATTTTGTAAAATCCGTTCTTAGCAGACGTCTACCAACTATAATCTACCTCCCTGCCAAATTTCTTTTTTATACGTCAAGTATTCGATATCTCGGGAAGAGTGAGTGTATGACCTTTCACATTTCAATATTTAGTATTGAAATCACGGCGTTTATTTTTTTAAATACTTTTGTGTAAGCAACATGCAAGTGTAGGCAAGTTAATAGAAACCATTTTAGAATGTCGTTGAAATTGTCTCTCCCTAAAACTGTTACAAAACTTGTCCCATCCTACATCGTAAATTCTTACTCCACGAAGCGTCATAAACACTTGACTGAACTTAATTAAGCTCTTAAGAAAGATAATTCTTAGGTCTTATTAAATATTCTATGAAAAGAAGCTTCTTAACGTATGAAGTCGATGAAGTTTATAAACTGTATCGCAAACTCAAGGAGATGTTATCATAAAAGTGATATTGGCACGGCAAATATTGTTGTTCAAAATTAATATGCAGTATCATAACGTTTGTGTTCTCTTGTAGTCTGAGCACTACTTGCAACTTAGTGAGCTTTTAGAGTACCTACAGTCATTGACGTTACAAGTGGATTTGTAGTGAGCTTTTTTTTCAGAACGATATTTCTACTAGTCAAAAATATTCAAAATCTAGTTGGGCTGGTTTTTACCTTGGCCAGAGGTTAAGCATTGCCATTCAACGTGGCAATGCGGCCAGTCTTTTGGGCACATTTCCAGTGGACAGCGATGCGGATGAATTTTTTGATGCAATTTGATTTTAGTTTCTCTTTTTTTTTTATTCGGGTTGTTATTTATTTTGTTTTTATTATTAAGCTTGTAAATATTGTATATAATAAAATTGTACTGAAGTCGCAAAATCTAGTCACAATCAACGACAATCAATGACAAAAAATGTGGGTAAATTGGAGGCATTTTTGATAGATTACAATTTAGATTAGATTGTGATAGTTAGTAAGTAGACTTGCCGCCCTAGCTTGCTTGCTTGCTAGGTAGATTGCTTTAGTTGGTTTTAGTTTCATTGTTTTTAAAGTCACTTAATAAAATAAATGAAGTTCTAAAAAACGATAAAAACCAAAACAAATGACTCAACAACAATTTCGTGCCGTGCACATGACAGAATGACAAATAATAAATTGTTATAACTTGTTCGAAAGTCAGAAAATCTTTTCAAAGAACTCTTGATTAAATCATAACTTGAACACCTTTCACCTCAAGCGAGGTCACCTTTAATTGAACCAGAATATAAAGGGCATTTTCATTAAATTTTAAATCTCTCACAGGTAAAATATGGAATTGATAATCCAGGGTCGGCCCTATTTAAATTATTTAGATACGCAGGATCCTTTGATTAGAGGTCGTGTCGACAGCCCTACTGACGGTATGAAAATGAAATTAATATCTGATAGTTATTTTGAGAATTTTGGAGGCTTTTGACGTGTTGTGATCAAAGTCAGGACTCTAATGAGAGAGCTGAAGTATTATGTAATACTAATAATAATTAAGATGCCGTGTTTACCTAAAGGTGAAGGTAGGATGTTGTCCCCTGTCGGCGCAGAATCGTATGTGAAAATTTCATGCTTAGTTAAAATATTAAATAGTGAACAAGCATTCAATCATTATATCTTCGCTAGCTTTTGTCCGCAGGGTCGGTTATCGCGGACGCAAAGTCGCGGAATATAAAAAGCCTATGTCCTTCTAGGGGTTCAAACGTACCCCGTACCAAATACCATCAAAATTTATTCAGTGGTTTAGTCGTGAAAGCGTAACAGAACTAAGATAGTTACTTTCGCATTTATAATATAAGTATGGATTTTCTGATGTTACTCTTTCACGCGGAGGTACCCGTTTGATACACTTAGACACATTTAATTATTTTCACATATCACAGATGACAGCAGAAGCTAGTGTAACCGAATTTTCTGCATCATCCTAACAATTTAAAACTTAAGCCCCTCAACACTTCGAAAAAAGTTACAAGTACGTTCAGTGACAAAGATCCAAGTCGTATACTTGTCATTCTTTATCTCCCATGAATATGTATCCAACACTCACTGACTATAATAACAAAGAATAGTTTACTAGTTCAAAGAAGTTTAAGACGAGTATTTTATGGAAAATAAACACGATGTACCCTAGCGATAAAACAAAAGAGAGCGCTCGTGAAAGACAATAACGAGTTAAATGAAACAATTATTTAACACGGTTGTTTTAAAGTTAAATTTGGAATGCAGATGAATTTTGGCAGGTACGCCTTTGCTGTTGTACCTACTGGTGAAGAGTCATTACAAACACTTGAAGGACGGGTTCATGACCTCCCAACACAACCCTTATTATGAATATTTAGAATATTTATTTGCCAGAAACATGGTATGCTTGTAGAAGCTTTTATAATATTGCATAGTGCTACATGTGTCATCGTTTTAGTGACATTAGACACAATTTACGAAACGTTCTAACTTCATTCCAATTTTGAATTTTTGAGTTACTTATTGTATTTAGAATTTCATTCCAACGAAAACACAGTTCTTAATTTAAAATTGACAACCTAGACTCTGTTATAAAGTCAGTTTTTGTAATAAGCACTTTATCTATGTCAAATACAAAAACTTGCTCAATGGTTTACCGTGTAGTTTGAAGTTGATATTTTTTAAATAACGTAAGGTTTTATAAAAAATTCTATGATATTTGAAAATCATTACACAATAATTTAAATTAAACCAAGTGTATTAGGAATCCCAATATTGATTCAATTATAAAATGAAATATAAGAAATTAAAATACACAAACAAACAAACCTAAAAATAATGTATTAGGGGAGTTCCAGCAAAAAATATAATTTTGCCTTATGTTTGCAATGTTTAATATTCCAAAAGCGTTCTCCCTAATATTTCACATCGTCTGCTGAAGCCTTTTCCATTTCATGTTATAGGTATAAAATACGTGTTATTTCTTAAATATAGCATTTACGGTTTCAAAGAAATGTGACTCGTATGATAGGACCTCAGCTTGTTTTAAAATAATGTTTCCACGTCTTTTTTTTGACTCGGTGTTCTTTATTTGAAAATATTTTCAAAAAAGGAATTTCATTTTTTTTATTTATAAAATAGTGTTCTGCTCGCAATGAGGCAATAATTATTCATGCTGACAGCTATAATTAATAACAATGACGAAAAATCAAAAAATATTTACTTCGTTAAAAAGTCCTTTTCCCTAATGACATACACACTGACTAATGACTTACACTTGATCTTTATTAAGTCTCAATAATATTAATTTGTGTCTAAAAACCATGTTATAAATATTGTTGCATTTCACAAAAAAAAACATGATTTTTCAAACACAATTTAAGTTTACGTAACAATAAAAGTTATCACTACCAATAACTACTTTGTGACTACTACTAAAGGTTCCCTCAGGAAACAGTATCTCTCCAATTCCAACAATACTCACATATTGGATTCAACTATAATTTAAATTGTATTACCCATTGGCGCAGTGCAACAACGTAGAATAACTTTGTTGTATTGATGTATTGTTTAATGCTATTTGAGAAATGGCTTGCGTTACTAAAAGCTGATTTAGACGGTGCGAGAAAAATCGTGCATGTTGTGGTACATTTCCGTCGATGATCGGTCACTTCTTACACGACAGCTGCGCGGTCCCGTAATATACGGCAAGCGCACGACATTTCACTTCTAAATAAGGCCTAATTCTACCTTAGAACAGTCGGAACCGTAGTCAGATATTTTAATTGGAAAAATTCCAACATTTTTTTCCAAAGCCGTGAAAATCCCCACGCGATAAACCGTACATAAGTACTATTTGCGCCTTTTTAACTACCTCAATTTCGTTGCCATTAACACGGCACGGAATCAGCAGAGGTACCTACCATATTTTTATAGGATTACGAAAACTCCAGCACGCGTTTTATATTTTTTTTTGTCGTAAATTAAAAAGTTTGCTCAAACATTCTCGGTGGCTGACACATCGCTGTGTTAACCTTAGGGATTGTAGCGCCCTCATAAAAATGTTCGATTCAAATCGTCGCTTCTCCCTTGTTCGTTTTTCACCCCATCCCCTCGGCGAGGGTGCGGTGCGCGCGCACACAAAATCAATACGGTCCGTGTTACGCACAAAATATACGGTGGCAACGAATAGAGATGTCATGGTCAGCTTATCGATATTAATTAGTTTCGACACTTTAAGAGTGGCCGTAAAAATAGTCGAGCGTGTTTAACATTAACTTCATATTTATTTGTAAGTGCTGCCATTTTCAGTTCAGCGGCCCGTAATAAAAGCCTAATAGATTTTTTCGCTGTCGTTGGGATTACGTTTCTCACAGAATTAGTATTCTTTGGCTGTTCTCTGCTAATTGAATTAGCTACGCTTATTACTATTGCTAGTAATTTTCGTGTAATTTATGACCTTTGCAAAGAAAATGTTGTTGATTTATTTTCTTATTAATTGTAAGTTGATTTGGGAATTGTCTTGTTGTTAATTAGATGACGGTAGGTAAGGCAGTTTTTAATCTCAGCTGAATTTTCTATATAACTCATTTGTTTATTTTTATTAGACATTATTATCGGAGCACACAATTCATGCAAATAATGTGCGGCGAACCCTATCACTTCCAAACTAACCACGAACACGGATCTATGTGTTCATTAGAAGTTAATGAAAACAGGCCTCCTATCAATAACGCTGTCACCCGAACACTTAGCGCTGAACAAACCGTAATATAAACTAATAGACTTATAATAGGCACGTGGCCGATTGAATTATCGATGTCACATCGACCCCATCCTTATTGACATCGCTCCACACACCATGATTAATGACTACAAAATTCGCACGTTTTACCAAGACAATTCCTATTTTGAATTTTGTAATTCGATAATTTAAATGGTGTTGGTAAATTAAAATGTTTTGTTTTATTCAATAGAGGGGGAAACTTAAACATGATTGGGTCGCCATCTATTGCGCGTAGTTAAAAGTTTCGAACAAAGCAATTATATTGGAAGCCTGTTTGTGACGTGGCCTCTCCGGTGTTATTAGCCTGTCGAGGCTTTTATCATATTTAGTGCTCGGTTTACATGCTCCCGGATTATAAATTGACAATTAAAAGTATTTAAAGGGCCTAGGCCGAGCGTGCAGATTACACGGTAAGTAAATTCGATCGAATTTTTAATTGGGAATACCCGTTTGTTTTTAGATTGTAGGCTTTATTTATTTATATCAATGGGTGATACATATTGTGCTTGTCATATAAGATTAAGAGCGTTTAAAGGACAACAGAGATTTCCAATTATCTCTTTTTAAATAAGACATTTCGAAAATATTCTTTTTAGATCTATGTATCCTGCTTATGAGTAGGGAGCTTCATTATAATCGGTACATTTGTTAAAAAATCTAAAGACTTGTAAGTTTGTGTATGAAATGCCGTACGGAGTAAACACACTAAAACCAAAACGCTATAGTCGTATTTCCAATTAAAATCGAATATTTTTGTGTTAGCATAAGGGACCTATGGGTAATTTAAATTGATACAGATGTACACGAAATCGTCCGGCGATACCATTATAGGCTGATAATTGCAGGACAATACAAAAAGGTTTCAATTACTTTCTAAATTGGCTATTATTTTAATGGGTACGGTCATTATTGTCACTGAAGCTTTTCGGAGCAAATTGAGAGTTTCAAATATTTTAAACGATAAACATTTTCCGCTGTTAATAAAATGTCTAATTATAATATTTCGCTGTTAACTCAGTTGGGTGACTTTTGGAAACAAACGATAACAGAAATGGCGAGAGATCCCATAAAATCCAATTAATTTAACGGGGAGTGTCGCTTTCGCCGAGACGTGATTAAAATAACAAAAAAGATCCATTACCCGCTATCTTCGGGAGTGGAGTCGACTGGTGGCTGAAGAGCGAATATTGAACTGAATTATACTTTATATACGTAGATATTGCTTCCGTGCCTCGTGTATGTTAAGCTGTCGGGGCCGGTTGTCATGCGAATAGCTATGACAGACGGGAAAGGCTTCTAAGCCTGAAAATAACCAATATTCGGATATTAGGTATCGAATATTATATCATTCAATTGAGTAACAATTGTAAGACAGCTATAAATGCTGTCTTTATCTACATTTGTTTGTATGTTAAGGTTGAGAATTCTTTAGGGAAGTTAAAATTAAGATTTTCTGTTGCACAAAACTATTTGGTCTTAATAGCGTTACCATAGGCACACAGATACAGTATAGATAATACAGATAAGTATAAGTACTGCTAAACTATTAAATCCATATAGCCTATAATGTTATATCTAATTCTATCTAAATATGCGAAAGGTCACTCACTCATCAAGAAATATCGAAAACCGCTTGACATATAAAAGTGAAATTTGTAAGGAGGTAGTTTAGACTTAGGCGTCCGCTAAGAAAGGATTTTCCAAAATTCACTTTCTAAGTGAAACGGGTGTCCAACATTTACGCGGACGAAGTCGCGGGCAAAAGCTAGTATTTAATAAGACTGAAAGTCAGTTCTAGTTAATAAAAAGTCAGGCTGAAAATAAAACATAATATCTTGACATTTTATTACATAGCAAGGAAATGCCTTCATAATTTCTTTTGACAAAATGTGATACCGTTTCTAGAAAGTTATCATAGTGTACGGAGGGAAGTTGACGGTGCAATAACGTTTTGAAATTAAAGTCGGAAGGTTTTAAGAACTGTAGTATTGCGTTCCGAGTACACCGAGAACACGTAGTAAATGAAATTCACATTTTCAATTGTGACTTTTATACTAACACGTTCATGCTGTATTTTCCAGAAGCAGTTCTGATATGCATTGTGTGATGTCGGAAAAAAGTACATGCTTTTTTTAAGAAAAAAGATATGACATTTTTGTAATGTAACTAGATATTTTCTTCTATCTTTTATGCGGTATAAGGAAAGTTCATGCGATACTGTTTACGACTGACAAATCCAATGTTTTGTTATCTGTTTGCTTGTCACTGAGAAATGTATTAAATCAGGCTGAAAGACATTACTTGTTTAGGGAAAATCTTGGCTTTTATATGCTAATATATAAGGGTAATACTTTTCCTTAATAATAATAAATAAATATTATTGTTCCACTGCAGGGCAAAAGCCTCTCAAAGACAGATAAACCACGAGCATTAATCACTACGTTTGCTCAAGGCGGATTGGTGATTTCTGACTTATATTATTATATAAGTAATGATAAATAAATAATTATATTTTTAATGATATGTATACTTTTAATTGGTGTGTACATTAGATGTAATCATTTGTAACAAGTACATTGTACTTTATTTTTCTCAATGTATGGGTAATGTATTCACTGTAAGTGTGGTTAATAAATAAATAAGTAAATAAAAAACTAGCTTCTGCCCGCTACTTCGTCCATGTCAAAGTTGGTTTCTTCATATAAACTTTGGACCCCCATTTCATTTAATTAGGGGGTGAATTTTGGAAAATCCGTTCTTGACGAACATTTACTACCTATGAACTAGCTCCCAGCTAAATTTCATCTTTATACGTCAAGCGGTTTTTGATATTTCGTGATGAGTGAGTGAATGACCTTTCGCCTTTATATATTTAATGAATTAATAATAGGTAATAGATTAATAGGTAATTTTCACTGATGCCAGTGATGTCCAAGATAAACTTAGAAAGTACTATATGGATTGAAAATGTTAAATACAATGACAGTCATACAGTATAGCCCATTAATGTATGGGCCTTTTTAAGATTGCAATAAATAAATAGTAGTAGTAGAGCTCTTAGTGTAGGCTTTGCGAGCTCGCCCGGGGAAGTACTACCACCATACCTATTTCTACAGCAAAGCAGCATTGCTTTGATGCAGTTTGAAGGGTATGGGAGCCGGTGTAATTACAAGTACATACATAAAACCTTTCAACTTTGTTTCAAGATGTTTTACTTTACTGATGTCAGTGATGTCCAAAATAAACTTAGAAAGTACATATGAAATCAGAAAGTCACAGTCAAAGTCCATACTTGCCCGGTTAATCGCTGGGCTATCAAGAACATCAAACGATATTCTCAGAAAACATAACATAGCATCACGCTTGTAATACCTGAAGGGTTAGGCAGAGGTGTACCCGTTAGTACACCCATAACACTATAATCTCATAATATGCTATTATGCAATGATAATACCTTTCCATGTAACCAGTAGCGCAATATCATTTTTAATGTAAAGAACTCTCTTAAAAGAAGCTTCTCAAGCTATAAATAAACGACTTTGTACCACAAAAAGGTAAAATAATCCGCAGTCAGGTCCCCAATGGCGGCACTTAGTTTAAAATAAGTAAAAGTTGAGTTATTTTGCGAGTACAATCTAGAGTGTTAATCCGGGTGACAATTGGATTTCCTCCAAGCGGCACTCCCGGTAGGCCGGTGTTAGGGAACAGAGAATACAGAAGAATAAATAATTTCCTTCGCGCAAATAAAGTCAAAAGTCAAAGTCAAATCTTTTATGTCAGTTAGGCAAATACAAGGCACTTTTGAACGTCATTTACACGAGAAATTACAAATGTATCATTATTGAATCTAGTTGTAGTTGCCCTTTCCAACAGGAAGTTTCGTATGGAGAAGAATGGGCAAGAAAGTTTGTACATAGATAGTCTTTAAAAAAATATCCTATATAGAAAAGAAAAAAGAAAACCGCCAGCTGTAAACTGACATTAAATATTTTTTTTTATCAATATCTATTATTTAATTAGGTAGATGATTTTTTTTTTTACATTAATAATTTGTGTGTAGGTATGTAATTGAAATATTCATTTCAAATGTGTCTGGTACTTTCGACACAATTAAATTTATTATTATTTGAATGGTCTCGAGTAAAATGTAGCGAACTGACCATCTCAATATGACGTCCTATTGTATTTGAAACCTAAATTTACGAATTGATTTGATTTGATTCAGAGCTGCAGCATTCCTGCACCAAAAGCATTATTTGTAAGAGCCTTTAGTGTGACAAAATTCTTATTTCATTCAGACTTTCTTGACTCAGACAGATTTTCTGCATTCACCTGTTTGGTGAACTGTGGCGAGAGCACCGGCACTACGAGGTGCGTGATAAACCAACCGCCTTCCGCCTTGGGTGATATGGTTACGTTAAACACTTTTGAGGGGCTGTTATTCAATCAGTGATTGCAATATTGTTTGGACTGTGTACGTTTTGTTCGTTATTCGATGGAGGGTCGAGGGTAAAGGCCATTTTTGTTCTGTTTGTATTTTTGTTGGAGACTTTTTTATGTTGTTTAGGTATGTCTGTCCTTTATTACATTCCACGCTCTCGCACACATGGCCTCATCTGCAAAGTCAAAGCATTTATTTTAATGAAATCATTTAAAAGCACTTTTTGACTTGTCAAAGTTGAAGCTATCAAGCTAGATAACACGCTATTCTATTAAGTTCTTTTCAAATCCTTGTTACATTATTCTTGCTGCTTCTATTACCAGTCACTCTATATATGAAAACAATGGAAAGCAATATGAAATAATTAAACAAACACAGATATAAGTTATGGCAGTTAAGAGATGGCTAATTTCAATTGACAGCGTCCGTTCACGAACATGACGCGTGGATCAGATTTTCCTCCCGAGTGTCCACGTATAGACAAAAGTATGAAAAAGAAACGTTATCTAAAAATGCAGTCGAAAATTCGCACATAAAAACATTATCTAACCACTGTATCGTCTAACCCTTTCCATCCTTTCATCCATCCATCATCCACGTCATAGACCGCAATGTAACGTAACTCAGATGAGCTGGATGATGTATCGTCATTAATCACTGGAGACAGTCGCAATTCTATGCTATACAATATATCTAATAGACTATGTACCTATGTATAGCCTATTAATGTTTATTAAACTATTGAGGTGTTAATAAGTGTAATTTATGAGTTTGACAATGGTGCCGATTCCCTTGTTCACAAACTAGACTAAATTTAGAGAATTGTCATCTCTTACTAACATACAGCGAAAGGAAAGGACGGTGACATTCCGTGACATTAAAGAACTAAGTTAGAGATGTCAAATTAGTTTTGCCTTGAACTTCTCCGTATTTTTAATCCATACGTTTTAAGATGTCAACTATAACTGTATGGATGTGTCAGATTGACTAAATTTGACAGCTCTTATTTACATTAGTCTCTTTCTTATTTTATTGGACAGAAAAAGATGGAAATAGTCTAATTTTAGTTTAGTTTGTGACCAAGAGAATCGGCACCAATGTCCTTCAATATGTTAATATTACCTAGGGTGTTTGTGTTATATTAAATTTTTATTTCAGGAGGAAAAACGGTCTGCAAGACAAAATTAAATAATGTAACATAATATACATTATCTACTACTATTATATTAATTTAAATGTGTGATTTTCATGACGTAATGAATTTACGTTTATATAATTTATGTTTATAGTTAAAACAACTTATGTCATTTCAAATGTTAGTTCGGACTTCTATATCCCTTGTTGTGTGTTCCATGATGGCTGGCAAAGCTGATTTAATAACATTCATTGAATATTAATTTTATTATGTGAAAATGTTATTTCAGGAGAAAAAAGGGGCTGCAGGATAAAAAAAATGTGTAAACTTAATTCCTAATTATATTTAATTTATATATTTTTATCTGTGATTTTTATTCTGTAATGGCTTAACAAACAATGCATTAAAAGTACTTTTATGTATGCTTATGTCAAAATTATTGTTTGGACTTTGATATCAATGTGTTCCCTTCTTATTTATTTATTCGAGTACACTAACAGCAAGACACACCAAGCATTGACAGTATTACTTATAATAATGTATTCTTTAAACATAATGACTGGCAATACAGGTAATATTTTCTGACGAAATTTAATTAATTATTTGGTAATTTCTTACTAATAAATGTGTGTTATAAATGATTAACTACTCTTTAACCATATTTTTTTGACGTTTAAGGCTCAATATAACTGAACTGATACAGCAAATAATTTACCGTTTAATATAGTGCTTTAAATCGTGTGCTATAAAATATTTTTTATAATGACAAGATAAAAAAGGTGACGGCTCGTGGGCGGCGTGACTGACGCTAACAGTTGGATTTTTCGAGGTGCTGTCATAATGAGCGATGACCATTAAGCGTGTCTTAACTTTAAGCAACGTTTAAAAGGCAGTAGTATAATCTTAGATGACCCAGCCATTTTAATAGGCTTAGTTACAGCGTAGGCGGAAAGTTATGCAATATAGTTACAGCTGAAGCAACTATAATATCTGAACTCAGTCTTAACGATCTGCAAACTAAACCACTTAAACAATATTAATTGCTTACGTCATCGTACTGTAGTTAGGAAGCTAAGTGCTAGATCGATAAATACGGCAAAAACTGAATAAAATAAATTATGTACTTAGTGCAAAAAAAGTGTTATGAAACTACATAAAAAGATTTAATGAGTGCACATTCCCGGAATGTGTGCTCATTTTTAGAGTCTTTTAAAATCTTTGAGTGCGTACCTGGTTGCTTAGTATATTAATGACTTAGTGTCTATTTTCAATGCTCTTATTGATCACGAAAATGTGATGTGTAAAGCTTGTTTGCAGAGCATGTAAACCCATACTTTCTTTTCTGTTTGCGTCAAGAACTTTACATAGAAACTTCTCAGGAGCTTGTTTCCAACACATGTAAGACAGCGAAGTTATACGATCTGTTCATGTTCAAACTAGTCAGGATCTCAAGAAAGTTTTAAAAAGTTTTAATATGGAAAGTCATACATTGAAAATATACTTTATGTCTAACAACAATAGGTATTTAATCGAATAAAGTTGGATTTAGATTTCATGCGCTTAGAGAATTGCCTCTCCTGCCTCTTCCCCTTCAATTCACACATACATGTACAACTTCATAGTCCTGACCAAAACTAACGCTTGAGCTCGCCAAGTTTCTATAAATCAATTGGGACAAACTGTTTCACAGTCGAGCACCTATATATCTGCATATGTATACAACTAAGACAGATAGGTACATAATGCCAAAGTTTCAACAACTTCGTCGACGCCCGGGGAAAGTGGTGAAAGGCTGTATCTCCACTACTTACTTCCACAAAATAGATAGGTGAATACAGAAGGCCGGCTCCGAACAACAAGCAAAACCAGATGAACGCACACATAGATATGAGTACAGCGATTTCAGGCTATAATAAACTAATGTTAGACGCAAGTGCGCTTGCACTTGTTGTACTAGAATCGAGTTATATGCAGCCAACCTTCTGTGTTATCTGTTTAGTGCTATCTACAAATTGTCTCTGCGAAATACCGAGAGATGTAAAGCCTCTATAGTCGTATATACCGCGTGGTAGATACGCAAATATACTTAACGAAGTGGAAGTTTAGTTGATAAGTTTTATGACTAAGCTACCGTTAAAGAGTTTTTGGGATACTCCAAGTGCGTCTTTCAACTGTGAATGAAGATATGTTTAGGAAAATGTAAAGGTATTCTTGTTGATGACATTGAAACTTTTTATGATTGTTGATGAAACACTTCAATTTGTATTACTAATTTTAGGTATGTGTAATGTGTTTATAGGATACAAGGATCTAAGTGGATATTTTCAAACTTTAGGGCTACAAAGGTGAAAGATTTTCAAAAAAAAAAAAATATCGTGTGTTTTTCGAGGCGCGGCGAGGCTTTTCACGGCAATTGCGTCATTTTTCTGGAACACACAGTGAAGTCTTGCGAGTTCCAGGAAAGTGAATCACTTGTCCTGAAACGACACAACGATTGGAAGAAGTACTTTGAGGCATTAAAAGGAAGATGCAGCTTAATATCAGTATATTTCATGGAATATACAACCCAGTTACTGGGCAACACGATACCACTTGGTAAGACGCGTTATTAGGCTAAAGACATCAAAGATTCATGACTTACCATCGGGACTAAAGGTTACGTGTTCTCCGATGCGCGGAGAGGAATTTTCAGAGCAATTGCGTCATTTTTCTGGAACACACAGTAAAGTCTTGCGAGTTCCAGGAAAGTGAAACACTTGTCCTGAAACGACACAGCGATTGGAAGAAGTACTTGAATGGAAAAAGAAAATATATTTTTTTCCGTCGTTTGGAGCATTGATGAATATCCGAGTATTTTTGGAAAAAAAAACAAGTGTATTTAGGCTGCGTACAGATCCGACAGTTCTGTTTACTTTTTCTATAATCGTCATGCTGTGTACTCATTTAGGAATACAGTCTCGACCTGAACTTTTTGTAACCTATGTCTAAATTGACATACTTTGTGTTCTGTATTATTTGTATTATGTCTATCAATGCTTTTTGTGTCTCAATCTGTTGACCAATTGTTGGTACTTGTTTTCCGAGGCGCGGCGAGGCATTTTCAGGGCAATTGCGTCATTTTTCTGGAACACACAGTGAAGTCTTGCGAGTTCCAGGAAAGTGAATCACTTGTCCTGAAACGACACAACGATTGGAAGAAGTACTAGGAGGAATCAAGAAAATGAAGCTCAATATTTACAAGAATATTTCATGAAGCGACTGTATATCTGACCTACAATAGATAGAACCCAGTTACTGGGTAACACAATACCCCTTGGTAGGGCTGGTTGTCAGACTAGCGACCATCAAAGATAATCAATAACAGCCGGGACCAACAGTTTTGTGTTCTTCGAGGCGCGGCGAGGTATTGTCAGGACAATTGCGTCATTTTTCTGGAACACACAGTTAAGTCCTGCGAGTTCCAGGAAAGTGAAACACTTGTCCTGAAACGACACAACGATTGGAAGAAGTACTGTAAGACTATCCGAATATTTTGATTGAACACAATCAAGGTCACCAAAAACATATGAGAGTCAAGAAAAAGAAATCTGGATCGATGAAGCTTCAAGTTTTCAAACACTATTCCTGAAACGACACAACGATTCGAAGAAGATGCAGCTTAATACAAGGATATTTCATGGAGTGACAGTCTATCTGACCTACAACAGATACAACCTAGTTACTGGGCAACGCGATACCCCTTCGTAGGACTGGTTGTCAAACTAACGACATGCAAAGATTATAAATATTATCGAAACCACCGGCTACCTGTTTTTCAAAGCGCGGCGAAGCTTTTTCAGGGCAATTGCGTCATTTTTCTGGAACACACAGTAAAGTCTTGCGAGTTCCAGGAAAGTGAAACACTTGTCCTGAAACGACACAGCGATTGGAAGAAGAAGTTGGAGACATCAAAAAGAAGATGCAGCTGAATACCAATATATTTCATGGAGCGTCTATCTCACCTATAACAGATACAACTCAGTTACTAGGTAACATGATACCCCTTGGTAAGGCTGGATTTCACGACTTTCAGGCATTTGACTACCCGTAACGGCCTACAACGATTTATAAATGACTGTTGGGACCAACAGCTACTTGATTTCCGAGGCGCGGCGAAACATTTTCAGGGCAATTGCGTCATTTTTCTGGAACACACAGTAAAGTCTTGCGAGTTCCAGGAAAGTGAATCACTTGTCCTGAAACGACACAACGATTGGAAGAAGTACTTGGAAGAAAAAAAAAAGATAATTCACCTATGTCTCCAATTCAATAACTGTTTTTTTTTTGTATTATATAAATTTATTTATTAAATACTCCATCGAAAGAAAGATGACGTGGATGTTCCCTACAAAAAAAAAAGTGACGACAATATTTTGAAAATAATGGGAGAAAACTATGTATGTTGCTTGAGTGTGCATACTATCTTCTACTCACAATCCCACAGGCCAGATAAGGGTCCGCGTTGATTGTTTATATGTCTCGAACTGCTCATTAAACTTTAAATTACTTATATACCTAGTATATATGTATCATTATAACTTTATTTCCACTCTGTAATCACATTAACGTCACCAAGTGACTTGTAACTTGTAATCCTGGAGAAAACCTCAAGTAAAGGCAGATATACATATACACTCTATATATTCTTCCTCTAGTTCACGGAAACTTAGTGTGAGCACATATTGGGCTAAACTTGTCAACTTTGTTCGACGCTTAGGAGGCTCCGAAGTTTGTCGTGACAAATACACATGCCCTGTACTGATGGGAAATCAATAGCTTTAACGTAGGTTTTTTTTTTGTTTTCTATGGGCACGTCAATGTGAGGGTTGTCACATGGAAAATATTTAAATAGTGTTGTATTGTTCTTTCTTATGACATGTGTATGATGATAATCTTAAGTTAGTTTGATATGTCTTTACACACATTTTCATGTTAACAAAGTCAAAGTCAAAGTCAAAAACATTTATTTCAATTAGACCGATTACAGGCACTTTTGAATTGTCAAGGAGTCTGTCAGTTAGTCCGAAAATTGAAGCTAGTTGCTCGTTCCAAAACGGAGGTAGGCCTCTATGGAGAAGAACGAGCAAGAAACTCCACGGCACTCTTTTAAATTAGGTTTTTACAAAATCCTGGTTACATTATTCTTGTTGATTCTACATGTGAACACAATGAAGGTGAATATAAAACTGAAGTTAAATATAAATTAAAGATGTAAGCTATAGCAGTTAAGAGATGACCAATCCCAACTGACAGCACCCGTTCACGAGCATGACGCATGGATCAGCACCACCTAGCTCAACCATTATGGAGGGAGCCAAATGATCCAACACACGCGCCACCATCAGCGAGAAATTTGAGTGAGCATGACAAGCTCTCAACTGCCATGCTCATTAAGCCAAAGCACATAGTAACTTAATAAACAAAAAGCTCCAAGGTACTCACATTTACAGAATTGAAATAAATGATATTAAATTGTACAACACTAACACTTCAGTGTACTTCATCGTTAGATGAACTGTGGTATGTAAAAAAGAAAAAGTAATAGTATTGATAACGAAACAAGTTATTCAGGTCAATAAAAAGGGGGTAAGAAACATCATTATCTTAAAAAAAACTAATTAGTGAGCCCGAGTGGAGCAGGACTAGCATTAAGCCAAGCATTTTTATCTGTCATATAATCTTCTAACTTATAGTATGCTCGACTACATAGTGTGCGTTTAATGCATGTTTTAAACTTTCTCTCATTTAGTTGGAGAATATCCAGAGGTATTTTATTATAGCATTTAACACAGTACCCCATAAAAGAAGTGCTTACTTTTGACAATCTGAAACTTGGTTGATCTAATTTGTTCCTATTTCTAGTATTAAAATTATGTCTATCACTAATTTTCTTAAAAAGTTGAAGGTTTTTCCGAACGTGCATGATGTTTTCATATATATATTGACAAGGTACCGTCATGATGTTAATTTTTTTAAACAATTCCCTTAGAGTATCTCGACTGCCAAGATTATAGATGGCTCTGACGGCCCTCTTTTGCAGGATAAAGATAGAATTTATATCTGCAGCCCGTCCCCAAAGCAAAATACCGTAAGACATGATGCTATGAAAGTAACTAAAATAGACTAGTCTCGCGGTATCCACGTCTGTTAATTGACGGATTTTTCTGACAGCGTAAGCGGCTGAACTTAACCGCCCTGCAAGAGATGTTAAGTGGGGACCCCACTGTAGCTTAGAATCGAGCGTAATCCCCAGGAAAACTGTCTTTTCGACGAATTCAAGTATATCCTTATTCAATATAACGTTACGTTCAGTACTTCTAACATTCGGTAAAGTGAATCTTATGCATTTCGTTTTTTTCTCATTTAACACTAAATTATTAATAGTAAACCAATTGTGAACCTTAAGCATGGCGTTATTTACGTCGTCAAGGTGTTATGCTCGTCTATCTACTCTAAAAATTAGTGAGGTATCATCAGCAAATAACACCATTTGTGGTTGGTTTTCTAGTAAATGAGGTAAATCATTAATGTATACCAGAAAGAGGAATGGGCCCAGTATTGATCCCTGTGGAACCCCCATCTTTACTTTTAATCCTGATGAAGTAACACCGTTTACTTGAACTTGTTGTTGTCTATCATTCAAATACGATTTTACTAAGCTAAGTGCTAGTTCACCAAGTCCGTAATGCTCAAGCTTCAGCAACAGTGTTTCGTGATTTACGCAATCAAAAGCTTTAGAGAGGTCGCAAAAAATGCCAATGGCATCCTGTGAGTCCTCCCATGCATTAAAGATGTGCTTAATTAAAGTAACACCAGCGTCAGTAGTACAACGCCCTCTGGTGAAACCATACTGTTGATCGTGTAAGATGTTGTTACAGTTAAAATATTTGAGCATTTGATTTAGCATTACTTTTTCAAACACCTTGCTAAAAACCGGCAGAACCGAACAAACATTTTCATTCGACACCTAGGTTTTTTTTTGTTTTTATAAAATCTAAAGAGATTTTATTTATGAAATTAATACCTAGGGTCGAATGAAAATGTTTCTTTCACTGTATTTTATTTTGAACATCATTAGGTGCAGTCAACAAGAGATAGGTATACGGGGTCGTCAGATATAGTAGAAGTTTTCTTAGAAACAGATAGATGTTCTCAAATGTAATTTAATTTAAAAAGTAGGTGATAAACGGTTCATTAATTAAGTTTCAATCGAAGACATCCATCGGTTTCTAAGAAAACATCAAAATATATGTCTGGCGACCCTGGATACTTATCTCTTTTTTTGACTGTACATGGTCAAATAGAAGCAGCGAGAGAGAGAGATTTAACCATAAATTGGAGACAATTGTCGTTTTTATTCTAAACTTTCCATATAATGTATGTACCTTCCATACTTCCATAACCTATCCATTTCTCTATCCCAATTTCCGTAAACACTTTAGCATCGCATTTTTTTCAATACCCTCATAAAATTATAATGAAGTTGGCCCAGAAAGTTTATGTGGCGATCAAATTAATTTATAGTTGGTTCGACCGGAGTGATATACCGGTGCTCATGATGAGTTATATCGGTGTTTACACAACAAATTGTTGCCGGTAACGGTTACTTTTATACTTCGAAGTTTGGCTAATTGAACGTTTGGAAATGTTAGATGGTGTAACAAATGACGTCGTGTTTTTGTCTTCTCTTCAATCTTTGTGATTAGTGCTTGTTTAAAAAAAATATTGAGTATTGAGCTTAATTAATTCTTGAAAAAAAAAGAGTGATAAGTATGGTAACTGTATTGTGTATGTAGGTTATGTTATCATCTTTTTTAGAAGATAACTAACTAGACGATGTCGTTGTCCTTTATTAGGATAGAGTGTGGTAAAGAAATCTTCATAGATTTAAATGAAAAATCAATCGAAATACATGCTTAAAAAGTACGAAAGTAAAAAAAGAAAGAAAATCTGGTTATTCACGCGAAAATGTTGCGCATAATATAAAAAAGAAAAATTGTACACATAAGCAAAAAAAAAAGAACAAAAGAAACCATTAAAAAAAAGACAGACATAAAGACACTTTCGTTTAAAAGTTTAATAACGTGCTAGTAATCTAATGGTATCAAAATTAACCTCATCATCTAAGTAAAATTACACTACAATCGTAAAAAGAAAATAGTTTAAAACTAGTAATAAATTATAACAACCCAACCTAACTCGTAAAATTAATTAAAGTTGTAAACTATGCTGTTGATTCTCCACTACATTTTATAACTTTCATTTGTTGTAATTACTTACATAACATGGAGTATATGAACTGTATCAACTTAGTAAATCAGAGCTTATAATATTTATATAAAATATACTTCTGCCCGTATTTACATATTTATTTAGTTTTACCGATTATTATCACACTGCATGGTAAAGGAAATCTATAGGGGAGGCCTATGTTCAGCAGTGGACGTCCTACGGCTGTTAAGATGATAATGATGGCAAAGGCCTCTTCTCATACAGAGAAGGCATGATAATTACCACATTTTAAGCACAAATATCACCACGTTTGCATTTCAGACTTATATTTATAAGTCTATGTTTCCTTACGATGTTTTCCGTCACCGATGTCAGTGATGGCCAAGATAAACTTAGTAAGAATTGAAAAAGTCACATTAGTACTTGCCCGGTATTGGACTCGGCAAAGTCATGCATAAGAGGCCTTAACAACTACAGCTAGCTAGTAAAGCCGACTGTAAATTCAGTGGTTTCAGGAAAGCTTGAAACTTGAACAAAGCACTTCAATGCTCTGAATGTTTGAGCCTTTCTAATTATTTCTGAATACAAAGCTGCGGAGGTTTCTGAAATACCTAACTAAATAGCAACTACTCAAAAACATTAGACGGAATTGTATGGAAGTACATAATTGATTTCCGACAAAATGGCTTTAGTAATAAACCAGTAAACATCTGCTCCCAATAAAATATTTTATCAACAAACACAATTTATACATATTATTATGTATACCTGTACAACATGTAGTCAAGAATAAAACACAGGTTCCCAAGAGAACAATTCTATCGTACACGCTCCTTATAATCCTGGGAAATTTAAAAGTTTGAAGAAAGAAATTCAGCTCGAGAATAACCGCAGGCTAGGCGATCGGCTGGTACTACATAAAGGAATTTATTTTAAAAATTAAAACCTCTTTACAAAGGCTTCCTAACTTGTGCGGCGAGAAACTTCGCAAAGCTATAATATGGTGGGTGAATATTTAACTTATCCGTGAATAGGTAGTGTTGCTAGCACTTCAATGTGAATATAAAATAACGTGAAGCTTTCTTATCCTAGAAAATCGAACCACGCCACCTGTTCTAAGTTTCTGAAAAAAAAAAGCCAATCTATTTAGAATTTTGTGCTCATCGATAGCTATCCTATTAAGTTAAATGGTGCGTTATACAAGAATTGAAATATGATATCTTCCAAGTAACAAGACATTAAACCTTCCACCAAAGCGCCTGAGCGCTTTATAAAACTAAAACCAATCTTCCAAAAACGTTGAAAGCAAATATCGAATATCGCCTAAAGTTCTGGTTTGTCTGGCAACATTAGGGTAGAATATGTAAATATGGAAGTTTTTCGTCGCCCCCAGTATTCAGGCTGTTAGACAAATGGTTCTCGCGTCGAGACACTCACAGGGTGCCATTTATCATGTCTGTAAGGAATCTATAGGTGAGAAGGAGTCAGCCGCGAAGGCCACACGTACCGAATAGATATTTTTAGAGAGATTTATGTACGGAATGATGGGAATTTACCTTTGGGCTTATGACAATAGAGATATTGCGACAGTTACAAGTTGGGAGATGGGGGCTGAAGCGTTTTTGTCGATTCACCGATTAATGTTCGCATTAGCGATCGAGAATGAAATTGTTATTTCTCTTCTACGATCATGTTATCGAGAGTTTCTTGCTCATTCTTCTCTGTACTGCCAACCAAGAACGAGCAACTAGCTTCAACTTTGTGACTAACCTACCGAATCCTTGACGATTTAAAAGCGCCTAGTTTAATTGAAATAAATGCTTTGACTTTCATTTATCAGTTTGTAACAAAGTACCTACATCATAAATCTCGAAAACGCTGTGAATGTCACAAAATATATTTCGTTGAAAAATATATCTCTTATTCATTTGGAATATAATAAATCTGAATCGTACGTTAAACAAGAACGTGACTTGTCGTCGATTTAAAACCAAATTAAAAAGACATTCGTTCAGTCTGTGCATGAGTTTCTTTTTTAATTTCCCCGTCGAGTTGTGAAGTGAAGGAGCGTATAAGTAAAAAATGCGGGACTTCGGTAGGGAGTGCTGAGGACGTTTAAGTACGGGACTTGCCAAGCCCGGGACTTGCCAGGGCTGTCAACTCTTGACAGCTCAAATTATGATATATTATGCTTGAGCGTCAACAAGGGTCAAGTGTATTTTTGTGAAGGATATTTGTGTACGTTTATTTATGTAAACTGGGTGTGACCTTCTGTTT
Organism: Hoplodrina ambigua; assembly: GCA_949774945.1. NCBI lineage: Eukaryota > Metazoa > Arthropoda > Insecta > Lepidoptera > Noctuidae > Hoplodrina > Hoplodrina ambigua. The sequence continues at coordinate 4,613,148 of OX458976.1, forward strand.
CAAATGTAATTTTGTACGTGGGTTACATTTCAATGTTTATTAATACATTTTAAATGTACTTCAGTCCTAAAGCAAAATATGCACATAGTATTAACATTAGGTATATTTCTCAGACATTATTAAACATCTAGACAAAAAGGATTATTTTATACTCATTTTTCCTAAGCCCTCACTTTGTAGGTTAAAATAAAATACATCTAAAAGTGACCTTTTAGCAAAACATTAACGAGGTACTTACTTTCAACAAAATTGAAAGAACAAGAGCTACAAATTTTCTTTGTCTCATTTATCTACTTAAACTAACTAACTGCGAGCACCGAGGCAACTAATTAATAGTGGCAGCCCTATTTTTCCCGATCCTTTAGTGTCGTACTAACAAGTGTACGCGGCATCTGCATGCATTTGCATAAAGTGCCAAGTTTCCGGACTTGTGGAACAGCCCGTCACTAGTGGTTGGTTTTATTTGTCTAGCGATTGCATTTTCAGAGGCGGTCTACCTGAGTTTAATTTTCTTTTACTTTCAAAGTTCTTGAAGAATCTCTTAGAAGTAAAAAGTCTTTAGTTGAAATGTAGCAGTGCTGATTAGACTATGGTTTATGCGACTTAGGTCCAGAATTTATTTTTAGTCTTTTTTGAGAATAAATGCAATAGGTAATTACAAAAGGTATTGTATTCATATGGAATGTATACTATGTAATTTTGTATTCATCTCTACATAATATACAACCAAGTCGCTTCCCGTCGTCTGTACGCTTAGATCTTTTAAACCACGCTACGGATTTTAATGTGGTTTTTATCAATAGATATAGTGATTCAAGTGGAACTGCGGAAGGTCTATATATCAATATTGCATCCGTGCAAAGCCTGGGCGGATCGATAGTTCGAAATATATTTTTAAATAGCCGATACTTTTGCCTTACCAAAAAAAATGACTCAAAATATTATCTTTCTTTTATAAATGTTATTTCTAAGTACGGTTGCTTTAAGTACCTACCTTAGTCATAAGTAGGTATGTATCTTAATCAATTTACATTATAAGCATTACGTTATACTTTATTATTATAAAAGTAACTTAATTTATTCGTATGACTTGCGTTAAGTGAAGGATGTCTGGGTCGACTGTGTCGTTTGGCACTCGTGAATTAAGATGCAAGAGAGGCTCCAAAAAGGGTTTGTAGTCTCGTTTTATTATAACAATTTTGAGTTGTCATGTAAGTTAGATCTAGCTTTTGCCCGCGACTTTGTCTGCGTAAATGTCGGTTATCGTGCAAGCACGGAAGTCGCGATATCTTTTTTTATGGTTCAAACTAATCCCGTACAAAATTTCATTAAAATCGGTTTTGTGGTTTAGTCCTGAAAGAGTAACAGACAGACAATCAGTTACTTTCTTATTTAAAATATTACTCGTATATAGTATGGATACAAAGACAAAGAAAGAAAAGCAGTTTATTATAAAGCCAAAGTCTTCAACTTCTAGAAGTGACTTAAAGGATCAAGAAAGTAGATATTTCTTTTGCGATTACGCGAATCGATATAAAACAGAACTACATTCAATGCATTTAATGGGCGTAACTACAAAAAGTACTTAAGTACTTATTAATGACCGTTTCTTCTGCCAAGATTTCTCTTACTACATTAACCTCATCTATTCAGTATTAAACGCCACCTGACCAGATAAGAAGCTCATAACCCGACCACAAAACTCGGCTGTTTCATAAAAATAAATACTCTTGTTGGCGCCTATTCGCCAGTACTTAGAGCAAGGCGGCACTTTTGCTGCCAACTGGCAAAAGTTCAGCATTGCCGACTGGCGTGCCTACCCGACAATGCTCGATTGTGTTTACAGCATTTGTTTCTTTTATTTGCTATATAATACTGAAAAGAGACTTTTGATGGTATTGTTTGGCTGGCTGGATAGTTACAATGGGAACTAATAGGAATAAAATCTGTACTACTGTTATAAAGAGATAAAGTTTGTTTGTGAAAGGTAATCTCTGGAAGTACTAGTCCTATTACAAAATTTTATTTACTGATAGGAAGCTGTTTTACTACTGTGTTCCATAGGTTGAGTTTTATGGTATAATTATCTTCTACGTGGACAAAGTCATGAACAGAAGGTAGTCTATAATAACGGGGTAATACGTATGCAAATATTGTAAAATAATGATTTTAAAAGAGTACGTATTTAGTTTCTTGTCCATTGTTCTCCATACAAAACTATCTTTTGGAAGGGGCAACTATTATAGATTCAATCCTTTTTTTGTGGTATGACGTTCAAGTGCCTTATGTACATGAACTAAATGATTTGACTTTGACTTTCAATACAAACCGTACAAATTAGATTTTACTTATTGATTTTTAGATTTTTGTCTTTTCGGTACTCGAGCCAGGTGTCAAATGACCCTAATTTTGACAAGCTCCATTTCACAGCTCTATCTAATCCATCCAAATGAGATACGAACAAAAGTGTAATAAACAAAATGCCCTGAAAATTGGACGAAAAGGGTTTCGTTTCCGTAGTCTGCAACACTCTAATTTTCGTAACTTATTTGGTAATTTCCTACTCCATACATTTACTGTTCACGTAGGGATGGTTGCCACATGTTACAAAATTAAGATGTTGTATGTCCAAAGTTTGGTTTGAGTAATAAATGTTGCGTCGTAAACCATGAGCCATGGGGGCCATAACATAGGGCTTGTTACTTGTAAATTACGACCTCTTCTTATCATTTGATTAACTAGAAATTCACTATACCTATACAGGCTGTCTTTTAGTCCACTGCATATCTTTCAAGGAGAGATAGTACTTATAAATACGACCAAGTGTCAGTATGAAAAAAACTCCGAGATGTTAAAAAGACTACTATTCAAAATGTATAGTTAGGTATATATTTCCATCGTTTTGTAATGCATCAGCCTTAGATATAACTGCGGAAAAAATATGGTCTGTTTAGATAGCATTTACTGTCAGACAAACTAAAATGATAAAGAAAAAACCGAATGTAATCATAAAACTATGAAATACAGAAATCGGTTCACTTATTTTACACCCCCATACCTTTACTCCGAAACAGCACGAATAGCCTTAAAAGCACAAAAAACAGCCACAACATGCGGTCTGATAGGAAATTCAATCAAAGCAACAAAGGAAACGCTCAAATCGAAATAGTTTTCTAAATAAGCCGGAACAATTTTGTAAAGGCACAACTTTAGCAATATCGGACAGTCGTGAGTGTCGACACTCCCGACATTCCCGACACTCCCTGACACCGCCGACACCGGTCTCCGGTGTACGTTCGATACCATATTAAATACACTTAAGGACGATGTAACTTTTATCTCGCTTAGTTTGTAAGTCGTTGACTTAAGAATTGGTTTAGGAAAGCTATTTTTAAACTAAATTTGTAACTTCTTGTCTCGTTTCAAGTGTTATCTGAAAAGTGGGTGTTTCAAATTAGTTGATGTTTAACTAGTTTTTATTAGATTATTTAGTCGGGAGGAACGTTAATTATCACGTTTGCTCAAGAATGATTGGCCATTTCAGTCTTATATTAATTGTAAGTCCAGGTTTCCTCACGATGTTTCTTCTACTTCATCAATGTCATATTGATTTGTAGTTTTATTGTCTTTTTGAGTGTATAAATAAATAAATAAAATAAATAAATAAATATCTTGGGACAACTCACACATGGCTATCTGATGCCAAGCTAAGCAGAGCTTGTGTTATGGTAACCAGACAACTGATATACATACTTATATAATTTATAAATACAAACATATTATAGATAAATCACACCCAGACACAGAACTAACAATCATGCTCATCACACAAAGTTTGTCCTGGGTGGGAATCGAACCCAAGACCTCCGGCTTAGCAGTCAGGGGCGCTAACCACTAGACCAACAGGCCTGTCAAGACGCAGTCCTAGGAAAAGATCTATATAACATTCAATTTATAAACATACAGCCTGGTAATTATTTACTCTATCACACTAAATCCAGCGTATACATCACATACATCTTCTTAGAATGTTGGTTAATTCAAAAACCTTCCAAAGCTTTTTAATCATTTTGAGCAAAAAAGGTTCAGAAGAATTAATTTTACGCTTGCAAAAGCAACCCTGCTACTAAAGTAATTAGGTAGATAAATATAATTGTCACGCCTGTATTCCCCTGAAGGGACCCTATAATAGGTGGACATTACAGTCGCGACCCTGGAGGGGTCACGGTTGGGGTCGAAATTACATACAAAAGAAACAGTGACTGACTGAAAGAATTATTACTTTGTGTGTTATATTGAGAAAATTCAAGTCACCGATGTCCAAGATAAACTTAGAAAGTAATAGAAAAAGTCAATTTAGTACTTACCCGTACCCGATTGCAAACTTACAACCAAGAGGCAGGCGCCTTAACCACTGGGCCATTATATTTTAGAGGTATGAGAAACTGGTTGTTTAGTTTCTCACCCTACGACCAGACGGGTGTTGTCTAGTGGGCTACCGCCCGACGGTTGTTGTCGGGATTTTGTATATACTAACGTCACGTCGCGACGATTATTGATTGCTCTATGAAGGAATTGTAAGTTGTAGTGCGATAGATGTCACAATAGCATGCCAGTTTTTTTTTACCACCAAAAAACAAATTTATAAAGTCTCTAGCTGACCGGCCCACGCGTTTCTGTGGCTCAGGTTTGCAATCAAAAAATATTATAACCAATAATTGAGATAAAAACTATGCTATCTTTCAAGTTGGATCAAACTGCACACGGTTTGCAAATTTGATTAAAATCGGTTAAGTAGTTTAGACGTCCATCCCGGATAAACAAAGAGACGGGTAATTTAAATATATACACCAAGTTACTGAAACGTAATGTCAATGCAAAATAATTTTATTTTATTTTATTTAATAATTACTTAATTTAATTTAAATTTTATATAATATAGCTTCATTTAGTGTATAACATAATTTATTAATTTTATAATCTAATTTTATACAGTTATTTTAATCCAATGTAATAATTTTATATAGTAATATTTCAAATATTTTAATGATTTCATTTAATGATTCTACAATGCTTTGTGTACAATTTTCACTACATCCTATTAACATTGTATCGCAATATAAAAGCTGTGCACACCTTTAAGTGACAAAGTCATTATAGTATTATTTAAGAAATCCTGTATGCATGAATGATTTTGTGACTTCGTCGTTGGAGTGCCATAATAAATAAATAATAAATAAAAACATTGTAACAATGTATTAAAACAGTACTACAAAATGAAAGAGCTGTTAAAATCTGACGTCGCATAAATATTACCTTTACCCATAAAACCCTCTTCAAAGTACAGGTGTTGAAGTGTACCCCAACATTAGCGATCGTTAATTACGAAATGATTAAATTTAATACGTCACGGCACGGTCTTAATAAAGCTTTTAACATAATGGTTGACTTGTAAGGGCGCCGTATTTTCTAATAACAATATAATTTTATGGAGCTCTTTGTGTAAATGTTGTGATGATTGGGTTTATATTTGAATATAATTATGTTGAATTGAAATAATAAGATGATTAGGTATTTGTATTTATTTTGTCGAGATGTTGTAATTTATAATTGCACTTTTCTACATTACATTTTCGTTTCGAAATATAAAAAAAAAAAAGAAAAAAATTTTTTTTTTTCGTTTCTTTCTTTGCTTTTATTTGTGAGACTTTTTTGTGTACATTTCATCGAAAATAATAATAATCAGAAGACGTTAATCATGAATCTGAGTCTGTCTTTTAAGTCTATTATTATTTGGGGTGATAGGACTCAAAGATAACCAATGACGGTGAGTGAGTTGACAGAGTGAGAAGTACTCCTCTATCTACTTCAACCTACGCTAATTCGGGCAATTCAAGCTTAATTTTATGGTATTACTAAGTTCTGCTCCGCGCTCGTGGGTCGTAGCGTGAGGTTATATAGCCTATACTCTTCATCTTCCTGCCCTTGCTCATGTTACTTGGGGTCGGCGCAACACGTTTTCCTTTTCCATTCCGTCCTGTCAGCCGTCATGCAATCACTGACTCCCCTTTCATTCATATCCTTCTTCACACAATCCATCCATCTTTTCTTTGGTCTTCCTCTTGCTCTCCATCCATCCACATACATATTCATAACCCTCCTGGTCACATGCGTTTCATCCCTCCTCTTCACCTGCCCATACCAAGACAAACGATTCCCTTTCAACTTTTCTGTCACTGGTGCCACTTTCAGACTTCCTCTTATGTACTCCTTCCTGACCTTATCCATTCTGGTCACTCCGCACATCCATCTCAACATTCTCATCTCCGCTACCTGCAATCTTTTTTCATCCGTCTTCTTCGCGACCCAACATTCCGATCCATACAATACGATCCACACAAAATCTAGCTATTTTACACAACACATTTTTTTTCAATCCTGCTGTAAGTTCAAAAGGTTACCACGTTTAAACAAACAAATATTTATAGCTTTATTACATACAGAGACTTTAATACATAGATGGTATATAACCATGTTTTCAACTTAGTACAAAGCGATCACGTAATATTCTCGAAACTTACGTAATATCCCTCGCCATTTACCCTCTAAGCGAGTCATGCAGCAAGGGTAGGTATTTAAGTCATAAAAATATGTACTAACATCTTAAATCACATGGCACTTAATTCTTGAACCTAATCTTATGTAGTATGACGGGTAAAGTATCCCACTATATTTTACTAGCTTTTATTACCTACAGGGTGGTGTGAAAGGCGTAAAGTCTTGAACCTGATATACGCCGTTGTTTATAACTTAGCACAGGGTTAGCATGAATTCATGACGTACTGATTCTGATAGTTTTATTAATTACGGAATAAATACTTTACTCTAGCTTAGAATTTGGAGGAAATTCCATTATTTTTTTTACAGGCCTACGAAAATAGTAATTTTTTTAAATACTTTTTTTTTAAACATTTCGCGTTAGTATGTTTGTCGGGGATAAACTCTGGAACTACTTAACCATTTTTTATTAAATTTACTGAATGAAAATGGCTTATTTTATTATATTGGCTTTAAGCTTGTTTGTAATTTCGCCAAACCTAAAAGATAGGATTGTTTTTATATAGATTATTGACCTCAATTTTTTGTTATTGCAAAAAGAAGTGGGGTCAGCTAGTAAGTAATAAATGGTTTCATGAAAAGAGGCCAAATATTATCAACAATGAATAAAGCAATATTGACATCGAGAATATCAAAATCAAATTGAGTTAAACACCGATTCACAAATTCTATTTAAACAATTTCAAACCCAAATTATAGTTAGAGTAGGACATTAATTAATTGACCTAAATAAACCAGTAAATCTCGAGCTACAAGTTAACTCGACCGAACCAGACTCAATTATTAAAATTATTCCTAATTCCTTCTAAGAGCTCTTTCGAAATATCGAGAATTAAATGGGCTAGGAGCAGCCCTGTTCCGGACGTAATTCGTAAGAACTTTCCGTTTTACAATACTAGAGTTTGCACTTAGCTTTCCCCGTTCCCCTTCGGCTTTCCTCGCTCTTGTCGACGCGAGCTATCGTGTACAAGTCGACAAGTCCAACTTAAATGGAGCAGCCTGTATTTATTCAATATTTATTGTTCTTTGTTGAAATGGTAGTACTGTTTTTTTCTAAAGCCTGATTTATTTTTAAGAAAACAGAAATGTCAAGTTGTTTATTAATTTTTCATGGTCGAATTAATTTTATGGGAAATCGGATTGATCGTTTTTTGTTTTCTGTAATGTATTCATTCGCTCTGAACATTCTGTAAGTTGTGTTTACTAACGTTCGGCGGAGCATCTTAAAAAAATTAGAATCAATTCACCTCATACGAGTAGTACCTACCTACAGACATCGCATATTTTATTATGATCGTAACCTTCCAATCAATCAACACGTGCTACAAAACAGCCTTTAAACTGTAAACTTTTACAATCAAATATGCTATTAATGTAATAAAATAAATAAGATAATGTTTTTTTTTATTTGAAGTAAAATTAGTTTGGATTAAGTTTTTAATAATTTATTTTAGAAAATTATTTTATATTATTTATTTGTTTTTATGATTATTTTTGCACGCTATTATTTACAACGAACACATTAAACTAACACAAGCATTTACATGACAAATGAGTTATACGTTCCTTCCAAACTTTACATTGGATGGCTGTTGTCACTCGACACTCAGTGTACCTACTAACGAGCTAAGTTCACAAGACGTGCCCTAACTATTGCCTAAGAACTATTCAAGAAACTAGCTATCATTTGTACTTAGTACAAGTTTGTACAATTGAAACTGGGGTGTTAAAAGTTTTGCTGTTATTCACAAGGCTGTGGTAGTCACTTGTTTAGATATGTGATGATGGGCTTTCTATTCGTAAAATATTGTAGGAATTGGGTTTAGGAAACTAAGTTTGTTTGTTATTTTAGGAGTGAGTGTTTAGATATAAGAACTAGCCTTATACCTAAACACTTTCGTTTCGAAAAACGTTTTGTCATAAAATCTTAAGGGGCAGCGGTCAATACAAAAGAAAACTCTTTTGTATTGACCGCTGCCTGAAAAATGACTAAACAGTCATAGAAAATTAAACTCGATGAAATGTGTTAAATAAGTCCGCGGTTTATGTAGTGTATGTATGAGCGATATTTTGTTTTTTTTTAATATTTAGGCTGTAGTCAGTTTTCATCCCCGTCAATTTTGAGTTACTTACGTTTTATTTCGAATTTAAATTATCTTACTGTAATCCTATCCACAAAATGTCGTCTAGTTTAAAGATTTATTTACCAAAATATTACTAAGTTACTTTTGTATATACTATAAAAGACCTTTTATTTTTTTAAGAAAAAAAGGCTGGTTTCATACATCCTCTATCAGCCGTGCTTTAGACTTCCTTACTAGCCAGCATTTTTCACATTACCAAATTGAAATCATACTTCATGGTTCATAATTAAAAAAAGGCAACACAACTTCGTTCTTTTTTTAAATTAAGAACCGCGCTTGCGTTGTTGTTTTATAATAACTTGAACACAAACAAAAACAACTCGTCTCTGACTTCATAAGTACAAAACAGACAATTTTAACTAAAATGTTGGACTGTTTTAATTAACTAACCGAGCGGAGATGGCGAAGTGAAAAGTCTGTAATTAACTGTAGCAAGTCAAGTGGAATTCTGGTGACGTCTTGAAAAGTGGTGGAAAAACATTTGGTGGAAAATGGCGACGATGGAAAAATATCGCTCATGTTGACAATACTAATTAACAGTATGGTTGATTAATGAAATATTAACTACATACTTAACTCGGTATTAAAAAAGTAATGCACCAATAATGGACATATTAAGTAACAGAATAAGATTTTAAATAAGGTTAAAAATTATTTTAATGAAAAAAAAATCGTGGGACTATATTTTAATATGGCACTGATTATAAAATCTGTTTGCATCTCAGCTTATAAACGTTCCAATTACTACATGTAGCTACAGCTAGGAGCACTTTGGTCACCAATCCAATGTCGCACTGCTGCAAACGTTATTTAATATCAACATCTCATCGCGTGTGCAGTACCTACAGCAATGAAAACCTCTTACTACATACCTACAAATTCTTACTGAAAAAGTTAATTATGTATAATGTAAATCTTAGTAGGTAGGAACTTAGGAAGGTACAATTACCAGGTATTAGATTACCATACTCTCATAATCATTTCATAATGACATTTCGTCTATGGCAAATACCTAATTATTTAAGTTACTATGTACGTACATAAGTAAGCAGATAGCCGAAACTACGAAACTACCTACTAGTTCTTTTTAGTAACGCGAACGGCGTAGGTAGGTCATTCGTATAACTTTTAAAGTCTTACCTTTTGTAGTTTTAATCCCTGGTGCGTTACCGAAGAATTCAACCAACCAAACACTACACAATATAGTTTATAATTTCTCCTTGCCATATTGAGAAATCGCACGCTAACTGCTTTCAAAAATATTACCTACACCATAAATTCGTCACTACGGCGCGGCGGCGGGCGCAGTCGAGACTGTTTATGTACCGAGAGTGTACCGACCTCGATGCGCTTAAGTAAGACTCGCGTTGCGACCGTTTCTATGAAGATGACCTACTGTACATTTTATTACCGTTTTACTACCTATCAAGGTGGCTCAACGTTCTGCGATCATAATATCATCTCGAATATTTAAATAACAGCTCAAAAAGTTAGTCCCCTTTTAATATTATGTGTATATTTTTTACATAGGTAATATTAAAAGCACCGTAGATATCTTTGAAATAAAAAAGTGCTACCGTATTTTACATCGATGTTAAGAATCAAACAGAGACACTCAGAATGAAAATTCACAGTTTTCATCATTTCAGAATCAAATAAAGACGAATCTTTCATCGTTTATGAAAAATCGATCCGAGTTTTGCATAAATACTGTAAAAGCGCAAATATTCCGTCTTTACGACGAGATTTAACGGTCTCTTCCTCGTTAAAACAGACGGAATATATTTTTTTATTATTACAGCCTTCATGAAACGCAAAAGTTTTATTAAGTTAAGCAAAAATTAATCCTTTTATAATATTGTTTTTGTAAATTGACTTTGTGGAATGGCAAAACGTACCTTTTGGTTGAATTAACAAAAATCTTTGCCGTATTTTAGGTTCATTGAAACAATTTTTTTAAATAACATTGTGAGGAATTAACATATTGGATTCGACGAACTTTTTTTTACTTTACTCGCTATTACTTATATTGTTTATATTTCAAGAATAGCGTACCTTTAAATATCTTTTTCTATTTTGACGCTTAGTCTCGTATCAAGGTACATTGCCCTCTTTGTTTACGAACGATCGATTAACGATAGGTTTCAAAGTGCAGTGTATAGTAAAGCTAATGGAAAACCGTTGGTAGGGCTGACGTGTATTAGGTTACGGGTTGTTGCCCTTTGTTCTCTTCGTGCAGCCAATGTTGTTTCATTTTTAAAGCGTTTGAATTTTAAATGGTATCCAGTTTAATATACTTTATGCTGATTACTTATGTTTCTTTGGCTGAAATATAAAAGATTTTGCATAATATTTTGATTTGTAAATTTAATTTTGATTATAGCAACATTTAGAAATTGAGACTTTTTTTTTATATAGTAAGGGTTTGCTCTTGACTTTAATCTAGGTCAGAATTGACATAGACAAAGTCTACGATGGACTACAGTACCTATTTCGGTTATCAGTTTAATAAAGAATTAAAATTTCAGCTTTCGCAACCCTAAATTCCTAAGTAATTATACCAAAAAGGTTTTATATAAAAGCAACCTCATTACTTTAGCTTGTACTTACCAATTTTTTTATGCGTCTAATATCTGAAAAGCTATTCCAATGTTCCAGTTATACCAACTAATATCTATTAATCACTTGGGGAACAACGACCCTGTCTGTTTTCTTTAATAACCAGTCTAGGGGACCAAGGTGGGGGAGTCTAGTCCAGACGTTCCCACCTCACCCCTTTGTTCTGTCTAGACTAATCTGACAGGTAGACGTCCAAATGCGTCTGAGTGTTGGAACAACTTAGAAAAGAGATTGGCTGTATTAATATCAGGTTTTTACGAGTGGAGGTTTTGTGTTTACATGTAGTACCTGTTTGTCTCGATTTAAGTGCTTTTGTCCTAATTGTAAAGGGCTCAAGGATATAAGGATATTTAGCTTTATATTTAGTTTAATTGTTAATGAATATAACAATTTGACTGCCTCTTTGGTCAAGTGGTCGCAAAGTGCGACTGCTGAGCATGAGGTCTTGGTTTCGATTCCCACGTCAGGCAAAGTGCTATTGGGTTTTTTCGTCAGGAATTTCTCAGTAGCAGCCTCGGAGTCTGGATATGTGCCTGGTTGATGGCATAGGCTCGCCCCTTATTACATGGGATTTAAACATAACTGGTGAAATGTGGTTCTACTAGTTACGATGTTGATTACAACAATATGGTTACTTTGATAGTCTCGATATTAGAAATATTTACAGTATTCATTAAAGGGTTAAGCTAGGTTCATATTTTTATAATCGCGGCACGTTGTGACGTCATCTCTAGAGTATGTAACACGTACAATTGGCAGATTTAAATTATGCTCGGGTGTTTGTACCGAATAATTCTAATGCATAGCCTCATAGTTTCAACATTGTTCCTTGTTTAGAAAACCATCTTTTTAATTTTTCTTTTTTAAAATGAATTTTTGTTTATTTTTTATTTTGCTTTTTTTTTAATTAGGTTTTTCTTTTTGTTTTTAGGCTAGCAGCGGGGCAGAGCCCCAGGTAGCAGTACTCTGCGAGGCGGGAGGCACCTACCACCCGCAGTACATGTCTGCCGCCGGTCGATGGACACCCGACCTGACCACCAAGCCACACAACTGCCTCAAGGACAAGATGGAGATCCTCGACTACTGCAAGAAGGTAACTTATGCTCTTAGTAATAGTACTTATATCGCTATGACCCTATCCCTCGCTATCCCTAAGTAATTATACGGGGTTCAGCTAGAGCAGTGGTTCTAAACATTTTAGAATTTAGGGGTCATTTGACAAAAAAAAAAGTCTTGCCATAAACTACCGTCTAGCTGTTATAATTATTATTCAAAAGATTATTTCATAAATAACTCTCATTCAATTTTTCGAAACTAAGGGTAGGTATTTAATTAGGCACCTAGACACCTCGTCGCCTCGTTTTAATTTAATAAATATCTTATTATGATGACGTCGCTGACCGCTTAGCATTTAGTACTTACATAAATTAATATTAAAATAGAGTGAGTAAGAGGGCTGGCCTTTTCTTGGGCAAAAGAATCAGAGCTGCCATACGTCGTGGCAATGCTGGCAACCTTTGGGCACTTGTCCAATTCACAGCGATGCGGACAAGTTTTTACTTACCCCTGTCTTTTTCATAAATAGAACATACTTCGTAATTTTATTATTATTTATAAGTTTTTTATTTAGGTTAATTATTATAAAATAAAGTAAGATTAAATAAATTGTAAATGATAGACCAACGGTTGACATCTAGGCGTAACCTCGTGCCGTTCCCCGTGACCACGACTTAGCGTCCTCCGTCTAATCTCGTTACTGTACCGCTTAACTATATAACTATACCTACTAACAAACAAGTAATTAGCTAAAACTAATCGCTAACTTAACTGTTTACACCCTCGGTAATTTCCCATTGGTTACGTAAACATTTTATTACGCAACTAATCCCTAAAATGTTTTAAGGGGTTTCCTATACGTCGATAGTTTGCTAAGCAACTAACAGAACAATATCTAAATCTAATTCTGATACAGCTGTTTAGAACAGCAAATAATTAGAGTTTCAAAATTAACGCCTACTCACAAACATACATAGGTACGTAGGTATTGCTCCTTTTGAATTACTGAATTCCTTTATTGTATGGTCTGCCTGATTTGGGATGGAATGTGTCTAGGCAAAGGTTACAAAGGGACGATGTTACTGCCCCCAGCTGCCACCAGACAATTTCAATGTTACCCTAATTAAAAAGACTAATGTCTGTGAAATTGGCCACCCCTGCATTGTTGTTAAATATTAACATTACTTAGGAATTATTTTTCTCTCACCAAGCATGTAGCTCTTGGATTCTTTTAAATTATGTTTGAAATTGGATTTCTTGTCAGATATGGCCGTAATCTAAGAGCTTATTGTTCACAAGATACCAATCATAAACCTCACTTCTTTCGCCATTTTTTTACTCTGGTAGACTCATCCACTGCCATGGTTTTACAATATTCATAAGCCATCAGAATATTGTCATATTTTCTTTTATTAGTGAGCCGACTGTATTTACTTATTCAAATTCTTTTGTATATTTCCAGGTATACCCGAGCCACGACATCACCAACATCGTGGAAGCCTCCCACTACGTGAAGGTTAGCAACTGGTGCAAACTGGGTACCGGCAATGCGGCTAAGTGCAAGGTCACTCGATGGGTGAAGCCTTTCCGTTGTCTTGGTACGTATCTATTACTGATACTTGATTACTTCGTAATTCGATAGGATCATCGGCTTATAAGGTCGCTTCCGATTCCAAAAGGAAGAGGATTATCTAGTAGAATATTTTACCCCCCGATTATTTAGTAGGCGACTAAGATTGCGTTTGAAGGGTGTCCTGTATCATATAATTATTATACTTACAACTCAAACTGTAATATTTCTCATGAAAATAAGAAATACATATTTTATCATCTTGTTCTGTGTTCAAGAATCCTAAATCCTAATCCTTGACTACACAAACTAGGTACTACCAATAATAACAGTGCCTTTGACCACACTCATTGCTTTGACCCCTGACCCCATCCTCTCAACCCACTTATGACCACTTACAATGCATAACTACAAAGAGTGTTTGGCGGCAGAAGGTCCATTCCAATCGGATGCGCTACTGGTGCCGGAAAGCTGTCTGTTCGACCACATCCACAACCAGTCCCGGTGCTGGCAGTTTGCGAGGTGGAACGCCACGGCTGGACGCGCTTGCGCCCAACGAGGATTGAAACTCAGGACCTTTGCGATGCTGCTGCCTTGTGGAATCAGCCTGTTCTCTGGCGTCGAGTTTGTCTGCTGCCCTAAGCATTTTAAGGGTAAGTGGGGCTGATATAACTCTTAAATAAATATTTGTAATTGACCGGTTAAGTTTACAAGAAATCGTTTAGTTTAAAAAACAAAGATAATAATAAATAATATTTGTTTCAATTCCTTCTAGAAAACGTAAAAATGCACAAGCCCATGGATGTCGGTGTCCCCGTCAGCCCCGGAGGTGAAGAAATGCTTGCGGCTTCAGCTGCGATGGATGAACGTGATGATGATCTTTTGGACGATGATGACGCTCTGGATGACGATGATGACGACGACACCCTGAACCTTAGCGACGATGACGACGACGATGATGCTGATGACGGTAAGAGATCGGTTTTAATTTTGTATGTATTGGATATGATATGGACTTAAAAAGAGAAATTTGAAGACGTCAATTTGCCTTCCATATATAAAGTCTCCTCATGCTTCAAATAAAGCTTGAACTAGAGAACATATTGAAATATTGATAAGTATTCGTAAAAGCAAAAATAATAAGAATGTATACATAACTTTTAAACTTTCAGATATGGACGAAGACGAAGACGCAGATTTATCTCGCGATGACGACGCCGAAGACGATGATTATACAGATGGCGATGAAAACTCTTGGCCACGTCCTGAGACCTCATCTCAACCGTCAACAACCACTTCCACTACTACCACCACTACGACCACTACGGTAAGTTGTATTATACCATTAACAGTGTTTTTGTTAATAGTGTGAAGCAAAGGACTAGCAAAGAAAGACAACAAATTTAACTATAAAATCAACCAAAGCTCATTCTTGTTTTGGCTGAGAATCGACATTTCTTATGAAAAAGACCATCTTTTGGTTTTAGGGTTTCGCACTTCAAAAGGGAAAAACGAAACCCTTAAAGGATCACTTTGTTGACCGTCCGCTCGTCTGTTGTCTGTCATTTTCTTTCCTGAGTAGAATAAAACAGCACAAAAAATTCCACAGCATCAGATCCAGTTTTCCAATTTCGACCCGTTAACGTGGTAACGTTAATGTTAAGACTGATTGTTATATTGTTTGCAGACTTCTTCCGCTACCTCCGACCCTTACTTCTCGCATTTCGACCCTCGCACTGAACATCAGAGCTACAAGGATGCTCAGCAAAGACTGGAGGAGACTCATCGCGAGAAGGTAAATTACCCTCGGATTATGGAAGTAGAACCACTTTAACGTGATCTAAAAGTTTAGACTGTAACAGATTACCACTCCTTGACAACTTCTGATTTTTTCTTATTCATACAATATATATTACTGTAAGTAGTTATGTTTCGGAATACTAATGAACATTTTGTATCGATAGATCACCAAGGTCATGAAGGAATGGTCGGAGCTTGAGGACCGGTACCAGCAAATGATGAACAACGACCCGGCAGCCGCGCAGACCTTCCGCCAACGCATGACTGCTAAGTTCCAGTCTAACATTCAGGTAAAAATTGCAAACATTCTTGTTATTAAATCGATTTAAAAATACATTTTGAAAGTGAAACATTTATCGTTTAACAAACAGCGTTAAAAATCTTTCAATTTCAATCCCTCAGACTCTGGAAGAAGAAGGCGTGGCTGAACGTCGTCGCCTGGCCGCTTTACACCAACAACGTGTGTTGGCTCACCTCGCTCAACGTCGCCGCACCGCGCTCGCCTGTTACACTCGCTCGCTCCGGGACACTCCACCCAATGTAAGTTCTTCGGACGATCTCTTCTAAACTCTAAAATCAGTGATGGGCTCTTTAGATTTTCTCTTATTAATCCATCTTACGCGATCACCCTGTAAATGAAGCTTCTATCAATTAGTTTCGGAACATTGTTTGGTTCCGGACATAACTAAACCAAAAATTTCAACACTCTTTACTTTTTTGCAGGCTCACCGTGTCCAGAAATGCCTGCAACGTCTCGTACGTGCGTTAGCTGCCGAACGTAGTGGAGCCCTGGCCGCGTGGCGCCGCGCTGCTGCCAATGGACGGGAGGCTGCTGCTGCCGAGCGATCCAGCGCTGCAGACCGATTGCAGGTACAAACCTTACTGTCTTACACTGAAGACGAAATTACCTCAACATATTTTGAACCAGAATTATGATACAACTTGCAAATTTTGCCTTCCCTTTATCCTACAATGTTAACTTTAATGTATTCTATCATTACTTTTTTGTTCCACATAGGATGCCGACCGTGCTCTCCAACGCGCCCTCTCCGCCCTCCGACGCCGCCCTCATCTGTACGCCAACATTGGAACCGCTATTGAAGATTACGTTCAGGTAAGATACACATCATGTTATACAAAAATTAATCTTAATAACATTGTCACTGCGCTAATTGTAATGTCTCCCCAATAATCTTTATGAGCTACATACAACAATAATTATATAGCTATAATAATCACTAGGTTTCCAAATCCTAGGTCGCATACTGGACACATTTCTTTACCTTTCTGATCACCAAGAGTTAAGTCCAATAAAAATAGCTTATTCAAAATACTCTTGGTGACGCAAGATAAATTCTAACATTCTAGTCGATGCAATCTAAGGACGACATGGCGGTTTCCTTGATGTCGATGACTCCTGAAGCCGAAGAACTGTTGCTGGACCGCATTGAGGCAGAGGTTCAACGTGAACAAGCTGCGCGTGACCAGCTCAACGCTAAGCGAGATCAACGCACACGACAGCGACAGGATATCCAAAACGAACGAGCTAAGGTAAGAAATATTTAAATGTTCTTGATAAAACACCCCCGAAAACAACCTCGTATAAGTTTTGTAGTTTAAATAGTTACTCCAAATATTTTCGTATTCACAAATCTCAAAATAGCTTCGCCACTTCCAGACTTCAAACGGTGTCAAGGAAAGCCTAGAAGCCGACGACGAAGCGAGCGAAGCCAGTGAGATTGAGGACCCCTCGTCCAGTAGCACCCGCGGCCCTGCCCCCTCCGCCTCGGCTCCCCCCTCCGCGTCCCCCTCGGCGTCGGCCAGTGCTTCTCCGGTACCGTCTGCTGCGTCAGTTCCACCACATGATATCACTACCCACGCTGCCTTCTCACAGGAAACGACTACTACCGTAAGTAGCAAATCATTTGTATCATTGTCTTCAGTCGTGTATTCATAAGATATTTGAAGATCTGCCTTTCAACCTAAATACCTCGTTATTATCCTCCTGATCTTATTTACCACTTTAAAATGCTTTATAAGGTATCTTAATAAGGTACTCATTACCCTCTTTTATGACACGGCTGTGTTATTTATTAAAGGAATCATTTTAGTATAATATTTCAAAAGTCTGTTAGATCATAGCATTTATTTACATACTTTATTCTTTTTGCTCACCGACTAATAGAAATTCTTTTTTATAGGAATTAATCACAAGCACAATGACTGATGCACCAGAGAGTGAGACCGCTGAGACCGGCGAGGTCAGCGAGACCTCCAGCCGCCGATCCACTAGCGAGGTGAGTTACTTTTTATCAGGATTCTATTAACGAAGACGAGTTAGAATAACACGTCTAAAATGGAACTATT
The DNA here is from genome assembly GCA_949774945.1 of Hoplodrina ambigua. Classification (NCBI taxonomy): domain Eukaryota; kingdom Metazoa; phylum Arthropoda; class Insecta; order Lepidoptera; family Noctuidae; genus Hoplodrina; species Hoplodrina ambigua. The sequence continues at coordinate 4,631,322 of OX458976.1, forward strand.
ATCGAAAATATAAACCATTATCATCCTCTTGCGCTTTACCCATTTTTTTCAATGTGTCTTCTCTATCCAAACATCTATAATAGCAGTCATCTCGGAATTTACGGTTTACGGTCTCCTTCTTAGCCATAATCATCTATCACACTATCCATACTTCCACTATTTGCCTCTTTTAGCACATTCGAATCTTTGAGGTACTAAAAGTTTGTTCAAATTTTTGCAGACGGAAGGCGAGGGTCTGCGCGCAGCTTTAGAGCATGCAGAGGAACGTGCCCCACCACCGCCAGCACACGCGCTCAAGCATGAACTGCAGCACTCGCAGCCTGTGAGTATATAAAACAACTACTGTTCTTGCAAGTATTAATTTGTAAAGTGAAGGAACTGTCATTCTGTATTAGCCGTAGAAGTCAATCGTAGAAATATCATCTCACGTAGTATTCAATTTGCACAATAATGGAATTTCTGGCTGCACTTAAGTTTCTAAGGACACTGTCAAAAAAACTTTTCCAATGACAACTTGAATTTCATGCTTTTAGAACTCTACAAATAGCTTCAAGTCATTTCGGTCCTTTGCCTCAAAGGACCCAACTGATGATCAAACTCACCGTTAGTTACGGTTGCAGGGCTACACGGTGCGCGGCGCGGGGCTGGCCAACGGCCCCGGCTCGGCCAGCGCGCTGTACCCCGCGCTGTGCGTGGGCGGCGCGGCGCTCGCGGCCGCCGCCTGCGTGGCGCTCGCCATCGCGCGCCGCCGCGACCGCGCGCCGCCCGCTCAGGGCTTTGTGCAGGTGAGTCTTGCAACATACTGTATTCAGCAGACCCACAAACTGTAGGAGAAGAAGTAAAAAATATCTTTTTAACTTTGGAAGACTGTCTATGCAAGAAAGCATTATTTTAGAAGCATTATTTATTAAACATATAACGTTTCCCACAGGTGGAACAGACCGGCGCCGTCGCCCCCACTCCTGAGGAGCGACACGTAGCCAACATGCAGATTAACGGCTACGAGAATCCGACCTACAAGTACTTTGAGGTCAAAGAGTAGATTCCCACCTCTTACCATCCCTCCCTCTCCTTCTCCCTCCCCTTACAACCCCGTTAGGAGTGCGAGGCTCGTCATGTCCAGGAGAGTGACTTGACTTGTATGTATTGTCAGGTCTACTTTGGACGGGAGTGTTATAGGTTGTTGTGGTGTCCTTTCGGCTAATTCTTCAGTCTATTTCCTTTGGAGTTATTCTTCAGCGCCCTTAACTCTGAATCTCAGAAATTCTCAGAACAATGTTGACGCAATACTCGTAGACGCTGTTGATGAAGCCTCAAAGGAAATAGACGGACTTCCAAATTCTTGTGATGTGTGCTAGATGCCCCTAGAGACAGGGTGTTTTTCTACCCTACACCTTTATCTATTGTCCTCAGCGTAATTCTTTATGGAATGAATGTGTGTGTTACTTATATATTGTTCGATGCGGCCGCACTCCCGGCGGGGGTGACCCTTTGTTATAAACATTCATTTTAATAAAGCTTGTGTGATTAGTGGGAATAATCGTTTGCGGTAACGCGGTCAGTCATACTGTTAAGGTTAGAAGTGATAACGGTTTATTTTTTTGTTATTTACTTTGCACCAAAATATTTATTATTATTTTAAGGACTTAGATCTAAGTTTTTTTGTCTAGTGTCCTAGAATTCATAAGTGTCACTGTAGTCGAGTTTTTTAAATTAAGTTTTTGATGCCGCTCCCGCAGTGGTGACGTCCGACGGACACCTCGGTCCTTTGGTGCGTTTTATTAGTCGTTACTCGAATGATCTCAGTTTTAGTCTGTCTATCGTTTAGCTATAGTTTCCCCTGTCTAGTTCGTTGTATGTTATCACTGGGGCGAGTGGAACAAACGTCCATGGTACGCTGTGTATATAGGCTCCGCGTACAAATTTGAACCTAAATTACTTACACTTAATACCCGCTTTCATTTACTTTTCTAACGTAGGTAGAACATAACGTGAATTTTATGTAATAAATGCGAAAATATATTTTAATAATTAATGTGTACTTAGCGATGGGACGGGCGGCATAGCCGGCGCGGGTGAACGATCTTCTATTCAGCCTTTTATTACTATGAAACATTCCTTCATAATAATTTAGTAATGATAAGTTGTCCATGAATCTGTCTCTTTCTATCTCTCATGGTCGCTATGTATCCTTCCCGTTCGCCCGTGGGACAATACTCAAGTTCCCGACGTGTAAGATCGCCGTGTACTCAACGTGCGTTTTGTATTAGAGTACCTACTCGACTCACGTGTGGCTACTGCGACTGCGCAGTCACTTCGTGCTGACATTTGTTTATCTAGTCAAGGCAACAGGGACATCTATATTGGCAATTTTCGGCATATGACGGTTGTGTACGCACCTTGGGTACGCGGTCGCGAGGCAAATAAGCTTAGTGGGTGTATGTACGGTTAATATATAAGTAGATGTACAAAAAGTAATACATTATATAGATGTTTTAGCGTCAGATACATAGATATAAAGCAAAATATAATTATATATCGCATTCGTCCGTATAAAGTAAGGGCTTGCGCTCGTGTCTAATCCCACGTACCACACATAATGTTACGTCGTAGTTAAGATGTAATTCTGCCTCAGTATTATATACATTTAAGCTTATTTGTTACATAAGCTAATTTATATACACTATTTCTATTTGTTTACGGGCGTAGTGGCGTTACTACAAATGAAGTCATATCAGATGCGCCACGGCGCTCTGTTGCCCCTATTTCGCTGCGTATGGCAATTGGCATAAATTGAGGATAGATGGCGTTGTTCTACAACGTAGTACGAGGTTTAAATAACAGATGGTGCTGTTGGGCATCCGTCTCGTAGCGAAAGAGGTGCGAGTAGGCGCCCGCCCGTGCTTATCGTACGGCATTTACGTAAGTTACTCACTGTGTATAACGTAAGTTTAATCCCGCATCAAGTAACCGCTATGTATTTTTAATAATGATGGTAACGAGCCGACCACTTATTTTTTTAACAAAACTTTTTGCTCAAAATCAGCTGTTTCTCGTCGGTATAGGATGTCTACTTTCAATCGATCTAAATTAATTGTCGTTCGTCAACAATATTCGATGTTAGTAGTATCTAAAACCTGGTTTCTGTACCTTTTTCCAATCACTGTTTCACGTATTTTAATAAGTATTCTACATTATAATAAATGGTTTGATTTTTGTGTTTACTGTGCTGCATTTTATTGTGAGTTCGAAGTTCAAATTGAATCAATAAATAGAAATTTAAATATTGGTGTTGTTATTGGCGCACTGCGCTACCGTTACCACTCCCACCCTTATACCTAGAATAAAACAAAGATCAAGTAATAAATAATACCTTACTATCTACTAGGTAAACTCTATCTAAAGAACTCAACTCAGAAGGCAAGGACTGAGGCTTTTTAAAGTATTCTTGGCGACATAACTTGTCACCAGGCATTATTCATAACAATAAATAACCTGGGTTCGATTCTCAGGTCGGGTTTTACGATCAGGAATTTCTCAGTAGCAGCCTTGGAGTCTGGATTTGTCCAGGCTGGTGGCAATAGCCTTGCCCTATATGACATGGAACGTAAAGATAACCGGCGAAATGTGTGTACTAATAGGCACACCTTTGCCTAACCCTACGGGGAATAATAGGCGTATGTAAGTAATGTATGTTAAATAATCTACTTAAGGCACTATCCTATGCGAAGCGACAGGGCGAAATTGCTTTTTTAACCTTTAAAAATAAAGAACATTTTTACTCGCTACCAACCGTCGGTTGTAAAAAACCGACTTCCAGACTATTAAAGGCAACTAAATTGTCGACAAATAACTTGATCACTTGTATATATACGAACCACGATACTACAGTGTGTTTGAACAAAGTAGGCCGCGGTGACGCATATCCATACGATTAAGCGTCATAAGTGTATCATTTATTTCAATACATTTTCTCATACCATCTCCGCTTCGTTGTTTTTTTCGGAGAAGTCCTCATTTAGGCCCTCCGTTTGGGGATAACTGAGGGTTATGTCGGACTCATACCGACTAAAACCCCATGGTTCTTCCTGCTATTCCCCGGTATTCGCATAACGCATGATCCATGCCCCGACTGGTATAACCTGGCAAGTCGCAGACAGCGCTTGTCCTCAATCTGAATGCATAGGATGCATGAAAAGAAACGCCCTGTTACACACATATAATTACTGAATTAATGTAACTGTAAAAAGTACTATAAAACATTTTTTTTGCTTCTAAATGTGAAACTACCTATCGAAAAGGGTAACTAGACTAGAGAGTCCCATACATGACGTTAAAGAGTACCTTTCAATGGTATAAACAAAATAAATTATTTGACTTTGACTTTGCCAGTATATGTGTTACCTTCATAAAACCCTTCAAGCAATAGTGAATGGGTAGGTAGGTATCGTCTAGGTGCGATTGTTCCATCATAAACTGCATCCATCGCCGCATAACTCACATGACACAGTTGTAAAGATACAGCATTTCACAAGGTTTAGTAACAAGATTCTCGAATAAATATTTTGTCAAAATAACAGAAGACAATGTCATCATTGCGTGAGAAGTATGACATAAGACTAGGTAAGTTAAAGACCTCTTCTCATACAGAAAAGGAACGAACTGGTTTTCCTATGTCTTTTTTTTTTAGGTGGTAAAAATCATCAAATGACTCCTTCCGCCCTGGGTGGGGCAGAAGTGTTTTAGTCAGTAAAAGTCTGACAGTCCCTGTCACCTATGACTATAATGTCTAAGAAAAACATAAAAAGTACCTACATATTTTAAAAAGTCACACTGGTACTTGCCGCCATTAAATTCACAACCTCATGCATGAATGGCAGGCACCTTAACCACTGGGCCATTACAACATTAACGTGACATACGGTACAATGATTTTGAACAGAGGCGCATTACCCTTAAGGCAAACTAGGCATGTGCCTAGGGGCGCGAGGGGACAAAGGGGCGCGCGGGCAGAATTGCAAAAAATAAAATATATATATATATAACATAGCATAAAATTGCCTATGGCGTTCTTAACGTTTAATCCGCATCTGATTTTGAATGATATAATAGTACAATGATTGTACTACACAAAAATTACTGAGGACGTGCATACTATCTGTGCATACTATCGCGCATCTTCCACAGGATAGGGATGCGAAGTATTGCTAAGGAACCCCTGTTTCAAGCCATAGGAGCCACCTAGTGGAATAAGCGCCAACTTCGTAGCGTTGTCGTAGACTCGAGGTGCTACGAAACGTCGTAGCAAAAAGTTACTGCTTCGTGATTCGTGCTATTCCTTATATTATGTGTAAAAACAATTCATGCTACATTGACAAATATAACAATAGAGAGCAGCATAATTAAATAGGTAGGTATGTTTATTTAAGTGTTCATGTAAATAAAAAATTGAACTTTCACGTTGTCAATCCAGTGAAACTCCAGGTTGATATAATTATCTTAATTTGAACCTGTATCATTCTGTTAATTACACACTTTGTTCTCTTTATTTTATTTAGAATTAGAAACTATTAATTTTGTGAGGCAGGCACAAAGACAGGCAGACATATTAACTTAATACTAAAAATCCGGTTGTTTAAGGTACACGTAAAGTATTGACGAGGAAACTGTTACATTTATTTTACACATAGATAACAACGACAAATTAATCTGTTATATTCGACAAAAACAAGTAGCGCCATCTATTAAAAAATCCGACACCTAAGGGTCAATGTCTTTCAACGTATGGTTTCGAAATTCGAACCATGTTTCATTGACAAAACCATTTTACGCCACCGAAAAGTTTCTTCATTCGATAAAGAGATGGCGCTAGTAATCCTGTATAAACATTGACTGTGTAATTAACTTATTATTGCCTACGCTAGCTTTTACGATCGTTTCATATTCATGCGTCTATGATAGGATCTTTTTATAAACAGTGTGTGTTTGAATTCTCTAACAAACTGTTGATATTGTAACATGGACACAGCGTTTGTTTACTTTGTAATACTTATTAAATAACGATGCCTATCTATATGAATTCTTTTAAATTTTGTTGTTGCACTTTCGCTTCTTGATTTCGAATATAGACAAATTGAGGTTGTCGTATGTTTTATCGCGTGTTAAGTGAAGGTTGAAGAATAATGTTTTGGAGGCCTTCTCGCCTTATGTGTGTAAATATTGTGGGTAGACTAGTACCTAAATATATGAGGATTTTAGATTCTGTAATAATACGTAGGTACTTTTAGTAGGTACGGACGACCGCGCTTTAAAGGTAAACACTGCGGCATCTAATGTGATTGTAATAGGAGCGATTTTACAACAAAAAGGTAAAGTCTGATGGGCTGGCGTACAAAGTGATATTCTTATCTACTTGCATATTTTATGAATATGATACATTATAGATATGTACCTACCTATTATATACAACACGTAATGTGATGGCAATGTAAAAGTACCTAGTGCAATTAGTAACGATTAAGCGAACAAAAGATGGGCAGGCCCACCCAACATTGGACATCCAATTGCACCTCGCACCTGGACTTACTGTTCCACTCAAATCAAGTCAGAGGCGCTTGAGGCGGTTTAGAAACTCTGACACTAGGGTGTGTGGGGTCGTAAGACCTTACTGCCTACACGATAAAGAAGAAGAGCCTACACAGGTAGATGGCGAAACACCATCAGTAAGAAGCTGATTCAACAGGAACTTAATGACCCCCCAGTAATGAGGAATACGACGCGAGGAGAAGGAGGAAGCGAAAAAACTTAATTACTGTCGAAAAACACGATAATTGAAATTAATACCTATTTGATCGGCAAAAAACGTCGAATAGACCAAAAAGTAGGAAAGTAGGTGTCCTGTTTCATAATAAGTAAAAAAACGACTAAATATTTGCAAAACGAACCATCTAGCTGGACCTATCAAATTATTTTTTTTTTCACAATAATGAATTTTACATAAAAACCCACGCGTTAAAAAACACTAGGCCTTTTGTGAAAACAAACAAACTATGTAGGTACCCAACTACCTACCTACGTTTATAATAATAATTATAATATAATTTCAGCGTATTCTAACAGGCCAGCACACGCCTCATAATTCAATTTGATAAAACGTTTTATTGTCGACCTTTTATACTGAACGTGTAGTTTCAAAATTATACCTAGTTAGTATTTATTTCCACTGCATTTATTTTAATTGTAATATACAGTGTGTTTAAAAAAATGCATATTTTGATTGACCTACATAAATATTTACTCCAAACAGGGGTAAAAAATGATTCCTTTGTGACGGACGGAAAAAAAGGTGATCTTATGTTATTATGTGTACCTATGACGTACTACATACATAGGTACACATACAGAAGAACACTACACACTACATACTATGTAGTGTGTAGTGTTCTTCTAACATTCCCTTGGAGCTTCTGAACCCTAAAAAATATAGTGACATACCTACATAGGTAAATGATACTTGACCATTAAACATTTTTATGATTAAAAATTTAATATTAATAGGTACACATAATTATATAATATTTATGAGTCTAAATTCAAAAATATAAACCATGAAAATGTTGATTATTTCTCTATCTTTTTTATATTCCAAATTAGAAAAAAAGAGATAGGGGGGTACTTTTATTTCATTCTTATAACACTTACGTAACTTCCAATTCTCACTTACTTTTATGGTTGACTGTACCACAGGAACTATCAACCTACCTGCGGCCTCAGCTGCGTGGGTTTCGGGTCCGACTGACCGAGACTACGAAGTTGTACGAACTAACTCCAACTAACAGTAACCGAGCAGACTGGAGTTTATGTATCCCTGATTATCTTATCAAAACTTAGCGGGCATATTGAGGCAGTTATGAGATTTAAAATTATGGTTTACTGTTTTAATTTCCTAAGTAAGAAGATACCTAGATAGATAAAAGAGTCAGATAAGCATCTACCAGATGGGGCATTAAAAAATGTAACAGAATTTATTAAAGAGTTAACCGAAATCTCCACGGAGGTGATAAAACAAGCCGTAAACGTTTATTCGGCACAATTAACTAAAGGTTTGAAAAAGTTAAGGCACAATCATTTAAAATAAGAACACCTAAGACAAAAAAAAATACAGGATTTGTTAGCTGTGCCAACTTACAGAAAAAAAAAGATTTGAAAAAAGAATTTGACGGATGAAACAATTAGTGTTGAACCGACCAATGACGGGTTGCGTGTGTTCGTCCCAAGATGGCAGTAGTTTAGAAGGTGTCTACTGATTATTATTATTATGTGCCAGGTTTAAATACTTGACGATGGTGTTAAGCTGAATTCTAGATATATGCAATGAAATGGATGTTCAGTAGATCAGATACAAGAATAATTGTTGGAATTTGTGTTATGTTATTACGTTGTGTGTTGTGTAATCGATTTGTGTACTCACGGTGACCTGCTAGGTTAATAAAGTATTCTTACTTGTTTACTTCCTATTTTCATAAATGCGAAAGTTTAATGGATGGATGTTTGTTACTCAATCACACCAGAACTGCTGAACGGATCTGGAGAAAATTTGGCACTTAGTTTATAGTTTGGAATAGCACATAAGCTACGTTTTATCTGGGAAAAATGTACGGTTCTTATGGGATCATTTATCTATTTTAACGTGGACAAAGACGCGGGCAGAAGCTAGTTTTATAAACATACCATCATCACGCCTGTAATCCCCGAAGGATTAGGCAGAGGTGTACCCAATAGTACACCCACATTACGCCAGTTATGTTTTTAGTCCCATGTAAAAGGGGGCGAGCATATTGCCATCAACCGGGCACAAATCCAGACTCCGAGGCTGCTACTGAGAAATTCATAATGGAAAAACCCAATAACACTTTGCCCAACCTGGGAATCGAACCCAAGACCTCATGCACAGCAGTCGCGCTTGCGACCACTAGACCAACGAGGCAGTAGTTTTATATACATTATCTTATAGTGAGTAATTTCCATTAAAATAAGAAATCGTTCAATATTTTTAATTCTATAATTATTGATGTCACACAACTCACTGACTGACAACAATAATCATAAAAGTAAAAGTCAGGTAAAAAAAAAAACAATTATCGTTTTGTTTACAAACGTGTAATAAAAAGTTCCTCGTGCGAGTTGTCATAGAAGGACACGACCGCGACATGGTGTAGTCAGGTACGTAGCTTTTGTTACGTTTACCTGAACAAATAAATTAAATGGAATCGGTTAGAATTTCATTGAATTGAAAGTATTTATTTCAGAGCGAGCACTCTGTAATTGGTAGGTACCTATAAGTCCATATTATGTTAGTAGGTAGGTACTTATAGCTATGTTAGTAAAATCTATAGGTACCTACTAAACTATAAATAATAATATTATAAATTTAAAAGTCACCCCGACTCACCCCGTCCGTCTGTCTGGTACGGTTTCACAACTAAACCACTAAATCGATTTTGATGACTTTTGGTACAGTATAAATTTGGACCCCAAGAAAGGACATGGACATAGGCTACTTTTTATTCAGCGACTTCGTCTGTGTCCGCGATAACCGACAATTTGGCGGACAAAGCCGCCGGGAAAAGCTAGTTTTAAATAATTATTATTTTGGACGTGTATGAACAAAAAATGCCTCAGAATTCAGTTTTACACTCTTATTATCTACATTACACCCGTGCAAAACTGAGGCGGGTCGGTAATCTTCTAAATATACCTATATAATACTACGATCTTTTTGTATTAACAATAGAAATAAAATAAACATTTGTGTTGCTATAAAAATCAAAAGCCAAGCTCCATCTTTCTTTTCATTGACTACGAATCATGCAAGCCAATGACTAGCAAAATTTTAATTAACAGATTCAGCAATGTATTCTCTTTACATATAAAGCGAAAGGTCACTCACTCACTCAACCCAAAACATCTAAAACAGCTTGTGATATAAAGATAAGGCACAGAGGTAGTTTATAGTTAGTAGACATCCGCTTAAAAAGGATTTTTCAAAATTCACCCCTTAAGGGGATGAATCGGGGGTCTAAAGTTTAGACGAAAAAACAACTTAAACGGGCAGAAGCTAGAAAATAATACATACATACATAAACTCAGGCCTTTTTCCCTTGGGGGTAGGCAGAAACTACAGAACGCCACCTGCTACGATCCTTACATACTCCCTTCGCCTCATCCACGTTCATACATCTCGTCATACAAGCACGCCGGTTACGAGTACTCAGTACCTGACCTTTCTGAAGGACCTCACCAGTAAGGTCAGTGTAGGTCTTCCTAGGGCGACCGCGCCGCGGCGTTGCCACTCACCTCTGCCATATAAATACCTTTTGTCAATCGTCTTTCACTCATCCTCTCAACATGACCGAACCATCTAAGCATACCCTTTTCTATCTTTGTCACTACAAAAAAAAAGAAGTCTAGAAAATAATATTAATAAAAATATGAATACACAGAGATCATTTCAAGCAAAATTTGAAACTGTCAGATTTTAAAACCAACACGTCAACATTATTACACTAGTTCCAATACGATAACAAACTGTAATTCTTCATCGGACAACTGACAAACAAACATGAAATTCAACTGGTGTCTAGTACACGATCGGATGGCTACGTCACTAACTCACTGCGTAGGTACTCACTGTAACAACTCATATCGACACGAGACGCAACGAGGCGCGCTCTTTATATGTATGTAGCCACACAATATTGGACTTATTTACTACACGATAAGGTATATTATTGTGTTTCTCGGCGCACTTAAGCGTGTAAAGGTATCTATTTACCTTTTATCTTTACAAATAATTAAAGTTCAAAACTGTTATGAAAATATAAATATGAATGTTTACACGGTAGATACATGAATGAAAAAAAAACATTTCTTTTTTTGTCCTGGTTTGTTCCGTTTAACCTCGGAAACGGCTGGATCGATTCTCACGGGGCTTTCACGGTCAGATAGCTGATGTTATGAAGAGTAACTAAGAAACTTACTTTTATTGTAGAATAAGAATGAGGGTTTTTTGCAAAAAAATAAATCCTCTAATCGACGTTCACGCGAACGAGGTCGCGGGCATAAGGTACCGTAGTCAATAAGTTCCGTATTTATATCATTTATTTGCATTCCACAAAGTTAACGAGGTCTTAAAATTATGGCTTAGAACTAGGCACAATTATGTACCCTGTAGGGCACAGCAAAATGTAAAAAAAAGAAATAACAATAAAATTAGGAATAATTATCAATAAAAGTATATAAAAAATAATTATGTAACATAACATAACATAACATCACGCCTGTTATCCCCGAAGGGTTAGGCAGAGGTGTAGCCATTAGTACACCCACATTTCGCCAGTTATGTTTTTAGTCCCATGTAATAGGGGGCGAGCCTATTGCCATCAACCGGGCACAAATCCAGACTCCGAGGCTGCTACTGAGAAATTCCTTATGGAAAAACCCAATAACACTTTGCCCGACCTGGGAATCGAACCCAAGACCTCGTGCTCAGCAGTCGCGCTTTGCGACCACTAGACCAACGAGGCAGTCAAAGGCACACATCCAATTATTTATTGAAAATAATTATGTCTGTAGTATTTATGGTTATTATATATAATATTTCAGCATTTAATAATAAATCACATCATTTTATAAAAAATAAAAAATGGCTAAAATCGAAAATGTCATTGTTTTATTGTAGGAAGGTATTTATATCTTAACAACTAACTTTGTATTGTGCCTGTTTGTAATAAAGTAATGTTTTTGTCATTTATATATTCGTTAATTGTGTAAATGCTTTTCTAACTTATAGTTGTTTGAGATTTTTTATAAACATTGTTACACTAGTTTCATTCTAATTAATTCTACTATTACTACATTTGTGCCCGGTTGATGGCAATAAGCACGCCTCCTATTACATAGGATCTTATAATATGTGAGAAAATATCGCGAGGAAACTTAGTTTAATAATTATTTCGCTGCTGCCTAAGATTTCGTTCCTTTTGGGCCAGGCGGAACCTTTGCGTACCTCAGCTTACACTCACGCAGAAAATCCCACGAAATTTTCATAACAATCGGATCAATGGTTTAGGAACACGTGTAGGACAAATATACAAACTTTCATGTTTATTTAAATTTATCTATTTTTTGCATGAGACCTCTTCTCTGCAGACCTTTTCTCTGCATTGGGATAACAATATTAACAATAGGCTGGTATTTTTTTAAATAAATGGTTAAATTAGAATAAAAAGTTTTATTGGTTATCGAAAATAATAATTCTAGTAGCGGATGCAGGATTTCGATTGATCAGTGTAGCTTTTAATTAAATCTGACATCTTTCAAAATGTGAAAGTTTCGTCAAAATCAGTTCAGTAGTTTAGACTTTTAGACTCTAGATGCGAAAATGCGATACGCGTGATTTCATGTGACCGTGCCCAAATCCTTGTTTGAGATCTGAAGCCGCGCCTGGACTCTAATCTTACTACCACAAAACGGTGTGTAACTGTGTGTATCTGTGTTGTCTAAGTTAAACAAATATTAAACATGATATTCATGTATATAAGACTGATATTAGACACGCGTTGAACAGGTGTCTAAGCTTTTGAGGTAAGACTCTAAGACCACATGTTGTGAAAGTCTATAAAACAGATGTTACGACTTTTACAGCAAAGAGTGCGAAAGGGTATTATGAACACAAATACTCGTAGCTAGAAAAAACACACGAACAGGAAAACAAACTGTAGCACATGTCCTTTAAAAAAACCTATTGTTTAGAAATATGCCTAAGTACATAAGAACAGAGTTCATAGAAAAACTAACTAAAAAGGATCATTCATAAACAGATTAATTGGAAAGTAAGAGTCATTTAAAAAACAAAAAACTTTGTTCAGGCGGCCTGGCAACAAGGGAGGTTAGGTTTTGAAAAAAAAAATTAGTTACGCATCTGTCTTTCACAAATTGAATACAAATTTGTATTTGTAGAGTAATTTAACTATAAACTGTAATACATAACATCACGCCTGGGATTCCCGAAGGGTTAGGCAGAGGTGTACCCATTAATGAATACACCCACAATAATGTAGTGTAATTTATAGTGTCTAATATTTGTAGTAATAAAAATCTATTCAATTCTACTTTATTTGACAAATCAACTAGATTCTAAAATTCGCATTTACTTATAATATTTAGTAAAGATAATTTTATTTCCATTGTTTACCTTGGAGTCTGGATTTATGCCCGGTTGAATGCAATAGGCTCGCCCCCTATTACATGGGACTTAAACTAAATGGCGAAATGTGGGTGTACTAATGGTTACACCTCTGCCTAACCCTTCGGGGATTACAGGCGTGATGTTACGATACGTAATTTCATTTCTAATTTTGTAAGTCAGCCGTAGGCTCGGTCTGACAATTACCTTCCTATATTAAACTAGTCTTTATCACAAAGTAAATAAAATTGATTGCATGACTCATCTAGCCAGAGCCTCTACAGTACCTAGGTAGGTACCTATATATTTTCAGCGTAGTCAAACAGGTCGATCCCATTGAATTTATTCATAACCCACGTTGGCGTTGCACACATCCAATTATTTATTGAAGCAGGATATAGAAATAAAATGACATATTTCAACTATATTACATTATCTCAAATGAATATCCAATATCGGTACTCATTGTAAAAGAGTAGGTACTCCGTAATAGCTGGAAATAAATAATAAAAGTACTCGCGCTTCTGATAGCGCTTTATTAATAGTTCAGGTTTTTAAATATTATATCTGGATTTTATAAATTGGTATCGTGATGGCCCAGTGGTTATGGCTCCTACCTCTTACTCATGAGGTTGCTGATTCGATACTGGGCAAGTATACGTACATACATTACGATCTTGTTATGTAGCATTTTTGTAGGGAACAGCTGATTATTTTTTCATGATTTCAGTGTTGGTCCCATAGTAAAAGTTGTTCATAATGATGAGTACAATGAACTCTTTTCAGGTTTCGGGTATTTTTTTATTACCCTGTATATGTAAGTATAATGCAAATATATGATTCGACTTTTTCAATATTATGTAGGTACTACAACAGAAACATGAAGGATGAAAGCAGTGAAGGGAGGCTTTTGCCCAAGAGTGGGACCGAATAGGCTTACAAAAAAAAAATCTAAGAAAGTCTTGGCATCACTGACATCGGTGAAGGAAAAACATCTTGAAGGACTTACATAATAATTAATCAAGTCTGAAATCGCCAGCCCGCTTGAGCAAGCGTGGTGATCAATGCTCGTGCTGTCTCTGTATGAAAAGAGGCCTTTGCCCTGCATACGGCTGTTATTATTACAACGCTTTCCTGTTTTAATGTAACGCAATATTTTCCAGACTTACTTTAATTGTAAACTGCATGTTCAATGTAAAATATCGTTATCTGTTATCTATGAGAATTTATTTACATTTAAGTAACTAAGCGTTCATTTTTTATACAAATACAGGTGAATGCTTTTATGGGGTGGATGCATTACAGATAATGTTAGTTGAGCTTTTGTGCTGTGGGTCAAAGTAGGAATCAGTGATCAAGTTTTCATTTATTTCTGATAAAAAGACAGCAGAAGACCAATTGTACTAACTAATCGAAATTTCATTTTAGTAATGTCAAAAAATGATAATAAATTAGAAGCATTTTTGACAGTGTTACGGCAAAATTCTCAAATGTTTCTCAATTTTAAATTGCCATAGTCACAAGCTATCTCTATCACTTTATGGTGCATTGTAGCGACAGAGATACATTTAAGAACGTCTTAAACATAACATAACATAACATCACGCCTGTAATCCCAGAAGGGTTAGGCAGAGGTGTACCCATTAGTACACCCACATTTCGCCAGCTATGTTTACGTCCCATGTAATAGGGGGCGAGCCTATTGCCATCAACCGGGCACAAATCCAGACTCCGAAGCTGCTACTGAGAAATTCCTGATGGAAAAACCCAATAACACTTTGCCCGACCTGGGAATCGAACCCAAGACCTCATGCTCAGCAGTCGCGCTTTGCGACCACTAGACCAACGAGGCAGTCGACGTCTTAAAGTAAAGTGTATATTAAGAATTGGGGGATGAGACTGAGATAAGATTGTGATCGCTTTAAAAAGTTAGTAGAATTGACCCCCAATAAGTACATAAACTATATGCCATTTCAGTAGTCCCCAATTTAAGGGCAAGCTCATAAAAAAAACGTTCTTCATAAACATTTATCTCCTACTCAATCGTAAAGTTGAAAATATTATGTAGTGACTAAAGCCCTGCCTTATCCTTAATAATATTAAAAATGAGCGAAAGTAACTCTGTCTGTCTGTCTGTTACGCCTTCAGGACTAAACCACTGAACCGATTTTGACGGAATTTGGTACGAGGTGAGTTTGATCTCCAAGGAAGGACATAGGCTAGTTTTTATTACGCGACTTTGTCTGCGTCCGCGAAAACCGACATTTATTAGAGTGAATTCACATCTGACGGAAGATACGACGGACGTATCGTCTTTAGTATGTTCGACGCACTATCGAATTATCGGTTATGTTATGTTCTGGCGTTACGCGACAGATAATACGCGACGCATTTTCCGTCAGATATGTACCGACCCTACGAAGTAGCGGGCAAAACCTAGTTTTTAATCGTTTCAAGCTCTTTTAACTCTGGGCTGAATGGAACGAATACTCTTTAATTGTACAATAACACATTAGTAAGCTAGATGTGTCACTACATTTTGTGACCGTTACTAAAGCGATGATTCAGGTCACTTCAAAAGTATATATACTTATGTAAGGTACAACATTTGTATATTTTAAATTATTTTTCCGGGTCAAGGTTATACAAATTGCAGTTTTATGTACTTGTCTTTAAAGGTGTAAATGTTAGTGATTCTTAACGCGTATCAATAATAAAATAAATAAATAATTTGATTAGTAGGTGATATTTTTATTTGGACTATTCATTTTGCCGCTTGGCTTAGGCAGGCAGGGCGATGAACCCGCACGCACACAGCGATATAGTTACTACCGCATATAGGACCTATGCAAGGGGTGATTCGGTTCTTTGAAAGAGATGTATTTGAAATTCTGTGAAATATATACTACATAATATCATAACATCACGCCTGTAATCCCCGAAGGGTTAGGCAGAGGTGTACCCATTAGTACACCCGCATTTCGCCAGTGATGTTTTTAGTCCCATGTAATAGGGGGAGAGCCTATTGCCATCAACCGGGCACAAATCCACACTCCGAGGCTGCTACTGAGAAATTCCTGATGGACCCAAACCCAATAGCACTTTGCCCGACCTGGGAATCGGACCCAAGACCTCATGCACAGCAGTCGCGCTTGCGACCACTAGACCAACGAGGCAGTCAAATATAATATACTACTAAAAAAAAACAAATATTTATATTTGATTTACCAGTTGTTTGTTACATTTAAGTACTCTTTTACAGCATGATTTTATTTAACAATTGATTTTTAGTACTTATAAATATCTACCTACTTGTTATCAATTTTGAAGTAGGAAAAGAAATCAGCTGTTCCCTACAAAAATACATTACAATACGATCAAAATGTGCAGAACAGCTGTTTCTTTTTATATCTCAGAGTTGGTCTCTTAGTAATAGTGATTCATATTCATGAGCTCTTTCACGTTCTGAAAGATCAGTAGATAATTAAAAATCAGCACAGCGCTTTAAGGAAAACACTTATTCAGTTGTAATAGGAGCGATTTTACAACAAAAAGGTGATTTATAGAACATCATATCAATGATACGAGATTGAAAGAAGCAGACTAATCTTCTGCAGTGTACAATCGTTTTATTTGTGTTTTGAATGGCATTTTGCTTCCTAATTTTGAATTTCGAATTCAAACTTAATAACCTGAGTTCCTTATACCCCACTATGAAATGACAAGCAGTTAATGCTCTGTTCTTGAATTACCACAGCCTAAGGAAATGTACTACTTTAATTTGCAACACACCGCATCGTTTGGCTGTCATCTCCAGTACACTGTGTAGTGTTTCCAATTTCCCATAATGTTAGTAAGAATTCTGCTGTGCATTTCGCTAACAAGCTTGCGTAGACATTTCTTGGAATTAATAATCTTACCTAGTGGAGACGAAGCCGGGGAAGTACAAGTTTATCGCTTGAGAGAAAATCGTCTCGTTATCGTTTTATTTTATTGTTCAGAATGGAACTTTTTAAAAGCGTATCTTGATTCAATATTATTAGATAGAATTTTTTATTAAACTCTATGACATAAACCGGCTCTTTTCAAGTCAGATTTGCACATGTTCACCGCCACATTTTTACCACAGTAAAATATTAAGATTAAACAAAAAAATACCGAAAATTAACTCGATTCTGGAAATTTTAATTTTTAACATTATTTTATTTTAATTGTTTGTAAATAATTAAAATAAGATAAAGTAATTACTAGAATAAGTATAAATAGTAAAAGTTTTTACCAATAAAATTAATAGTAAATACCCTCAAAATATACAAAACATTTTAAATGTCTACCTTATCAGCATCATCATTTCAGTCGAACGATGTCCTCTGCTGTGCATGGTGTCTACTTATAACCGTTCAAGAGATACAGCCGTGTTACAGAGAGATGGACACACGGACGGACAGATGAGCGAGACCCATAGGACCATTTGGGTACGGAACTTTTAAAAACTATGGTAGGAATACTACCTTATTCTTCATTTGGAAAATGGATAGAATGAAAAAAACAAAAAAAAAATGGAAAATAATGAAAAAAATGGAATGGATGAATGGATGGATTGGATGTAATGGTCATTTATATGTGGAAGCTTGTCATAAGCAATTGTCCTTGTTTATAAAAGACATTTATAATTGTTATTAGTCTGTAAGCTTTCCTTATAAATAAATAATAAATAAATATTAAAAATAATAATATATTCTTTTTAGTCATCGCCTTTTCTGGAACAAGTTATTTTTATAGATTATGACAGTCCACCTTTTGACAAAAGACCTCGCCTTCTGGATTCTTAACAGTTCCGATCTAGTTCACGCCCCCGGCCATGCTTGCCTCCTGCAGGTCGTCGGCCCATATAACTAGGGCCTTCCCACGCGTCGATTACTGATTCGCGGTCTCGACTCAAGGGCGAACGCTATCTACTCCTCCGCGATATTCATACAAAAATGATTATAAAATAATAATACCAGCCTATTATTAGCCCATTACAGAGCAAAGGCCTCTTTCCTTATAGAGTAAGCACGAGCATTGATCACCACGCTTGCTCAAGGCGGATTGGCGATTTCCAGGTCTCCTCATGATGATTTCTTTCACCGTTGTCCACGATAAACTTAGAAAGAATATAATAAAATATACAGGGTAATTGAATATATACCCGAATCCTTAAAAGGGGTCATTGTACTCATCATTATGAACAACTTTTACTGACCAGCACTGAAATCATGAAAAAAAAAAACAGCCGATCCATACATTACGATTTTTTTATGTAGCATTTTTGTAAGGAACAGCTGGTTTTTTTTTTTTCATGATTTCAGGGTTTGTAATTTCGGTCACGGCAACCAATCTCAATTGAGACTAGCCAAATAAGCAGGAGATATTGTATTGCACGAGTGTGCGCAAATTCAGGTGCACTCCCATATACATCTCATTCTCTAGTCCGACGGGACGGCAATCCGACACGACCGGGTAGGGATCAGGCGCAGGACCAACGGCTTTACTACTTGCTTTCCAAAGCACGGGGATATCACACCATCAACTTCCAAACTAAGGGCTGCTACTGAAAAACTTCTAATTGATTGGTGACACAGATTATTTCAAGTTCAAGTCGAGACTGTATTTCTGAATGTGTACACGGAATAACTATTATAAAAAAGTAAGGAGAACTAAGAAAATATAATTATAGAAACTAATTTATGTCAGTTCCCATTTTAACTAAACTAAAAACACATACCTGCGGAACAGATAATACATAAGATTTCTATATTTTAACATGATTATAGTATGTTATCTTATTATTTTACTTTCTTATTTTTATTTTTGTACATTATAATTGCGACAGTTTGAAGGATGAATGTTTGTTACTCATTTACGTCAGTACGGCTGACTAGATCTGGATGAAATTTGGCACAGAGATAGATTATTATCAGGAATAGTACATACGCTTCTTTTAATCCCGGAAAAAATCAGGTTCCCTTAGAATAATATTTTAACTCGGACGCGGCCGAAGTCGCAAGCTAGTACCTATTTTATTTATATTTTATTTTCAATACGATTATTTTTATTTGATACAAGCGTGATGGTTTGTGTAATTACCAAAATCTACATCTTGCAGTAGGTACTTACCAATAATTACGTAGGTACTACTCACCCGAGAAGGAAGACTACTACAAATGTTGACTAGTTCAATAGTTATTAATTATGTGTGTGTCGCGTCATCCGAGCCTTTTCCCAATTAAGTCCGCAATTACATTATTCTGACGCGACCGCCCAGATACATGTCTACCGCGAAATTGTACCAATTTTGACCACCAACATTGGCGTATACGTGTGTTGGTAATAAGCTCGTTACGTGGCCAACATTTTCGGGCAAAAAAATGTTTGTGGATGCGAATATGGGCTGAAGTTAAAACGTTGGCATGAAAATGTTTTAGCGGTTCACTGTTTGTTTCTGCCAATACTTTATTCGATGTTGTTAATTAGTTTCTTCTTTGAGTGTTATTTTATTACTGAAGGCGCGATTAGATAGACCGGTGTGTAGTGTAGTGTTACAGAAACCTACTTACTGTAGGTACTTCAATTTTCTTCTAAATGTTTTCGTAATTTAAATCCTTTAAACAGTTATTCTAAATTTAAAAATGTTGCTGTAATTCTCTATTACCATAGATAAGTTCAAAATTGGAATACGGACTGACTTTATTTAATTTATTATTTAATTTTTGTGACGTATCTAAATTGTTATTTATTTAAGTAAATTGGTATTTGTTACTTGACATTAAATGAATTATTATTATTATAATGTGTCTAGTAATTGAAAACCAGCCTCATTAAAAATAAAAAACTTACTCTCATCAACCCTTTTTTATTCGTATCCAGACACGTTAGTACTTACATAAGGTGATAACAACGTTCATATCGCCGGTACCTACTAGTACTACTGTAGCTCGAAATCTAGGTCATCCTTCAAGGATGACTCAGTATGAACGCCCAGAAATAGCGAAAATACATATTACTCATATCAAACCTATTTCGTGTACAATAAAAAGATTGTTTTCGCTTTAATCAACGCGGCTACGAGTGGTCCACACTCCGCACTCTGGTATGTACTTACGTAAGTAGGTACAGTCAATGAAAGAGATTGGTATACAGAGAGCTAACAAGTAACTTTTTTTAACCTATGTTGGGTGAATGAGCGTGTGTAGAGAAGTCAAGTAGATAGCATCGCTCTTTTTAAGTGTTGTGTTTTATCCCCCGAAAAAGTACGCGACTAAAATCCGCATGTTATGTTTTCTACGAAAATGACGACCTGACGAGTCGGCAAAGGTAATTCAAAATGCATTGTAGAAATTGTACGTCAAGAAACTTAGGATAAGATAAAAAGTTTTATTTTTCACTTTTTAGTTCTTGTGTGTTAATGTTTGAAATCCTTACATAAAGCCCTTTCAAACAATACCTCACACGATATATTTAATTTTGGAAAGTGGTAGGAGGGGAGTTGACGTATCCCCTCCCCATTTCCTTCAGTCAGTCATCGACTACACGCATAAATAAAGCATTTTTTCTTGTTACGGCGGTTCTGTTGTGATTTTATAAGGAGTTCCGTTCCATATCTCCAAAGTTCATTATCAGATCATGACAATATTCTTATGGGACCTATTCGGAACTATACTCTTTCAAACAAAAAAATAATCATCCAAATCGATTCATAATTGGCGGAGTAATCGTAGAACAAATATATTTCCAGCCTGCACACCAAACTCCTTGTTTTACTGTACAACTGAACTGCAAAATATTGTGCACTACTGAAGTAGACTACATCTACTTATGTCTGGTAAGCCACAGAAAACTAGTTTTATAATAAAATATATCTTTCTCCAGTGTACATAGCATTAAAAGCTTGTAAGTAGGTGTACTTATTAGGATTTATATTTTTTATTTTATGTTTAGGCTAAGAGAACGGAATCTTTGTTTCAGCTTAATAGAATGTACCTAGTGTACCTACCTACTCACTGTTTTGTACTTATCATGTTTTCTCTTATATTTAAAAATATCGTGTCTCAGTGTTTGTGGTCGCACTCCTCCGAAACGGCTTGACCGATTATTATGTTTTCTTTTTTAAGGTTATGAGAATAGGTCGTGAAGTAGATATATTTCATACTGTTGAGTGGTTAAATTAGCGCGGACAAAGTCGCGGTCAAAAGCTAGTAATATTATAACAAAACCAGCCTTATATTTTAAAAAAATCAGCCATTGTAATAATACATACATACATATCATCACGCCCGTAATCCCCAAAGGGTTAGGCAGAGGAGTACCCATTAGTACACCCACATTTCGCCAGTTATGTTTTTAGTCCCATGTAATAGGGGGCGAGCCTATTGCCATCAACCGGGCACAAATTCAGACTCCGAGGCTGCTACTGAGAAATTCCTGATGGAAAAACCCAATAACACTTTGCCCGACCTGGGAATCGAACCCAAGACCTCATGCACAGCAGTCGCGCTTGCGACCACTAGACCAACGAGGCAGTCAATAATATGTATTGTAATAATAATTTTGTATAAATTTTAAGGGACAGACGGACACTTAGCGAAGTCTTAGTAATAGGATTCCATTCAACACCCTTGAATAGGGAACCCTAATAATCTATTGTTACATACATTGTTATTGCACTTTTGAATCCTGGTATAACGTGGTTTCAATCACGGTCTAAATTCATGGTAGGAGTTTGCTCGTCAATATTCCTTCTTAAACATAATTATATTATATTGCCTGGAATGAGGGCTACAAAAATCTATAAACAGACTAAAATTAGCTTATACGCCATAGCCCGATTTTTGGGTTAGAACGTAGATACACAAACATAACATCACGCCTCTAACCCCCGAGGGGTAAAACAGAGGTGTACCCATTAGTACACCCACATTTTGCTAGTTAGGTATTTTAAGTTCCACGTAATAGGGATCGAGCCTCTTGCCTTCTAATATCACAAGGCTTAAGACTCCGAGGCAGCTACTGAGAAGTTCCTAATAGAAAATCTCAATAACACGTTGCCCAACCTGAGAATCGAACCCAAAACCTTCATGCTCAGTAGTCGCGCTTTGCGACCACTAGACCAGCGTGGATACCTAATCAACTTGCTGTTAAAACTTACATTAGTACCAAAGTTAAGCAGTTTCGTAACGATTAGTTAGTTATAGGAATCGGACTTAAGGTAAAAGATTAAGGTTACTATATTACGTGACGCATGAGTCACGAGAGACATGACCGATCGCCTAGCAACTGTATGCACGTTTAGCATAAACTATAATTATTACATAATAATTTAATACGTCAGTGCATATTTTATGTATATTTCAAATCATTACGTGGGCATGATATTGATGATTTTTCAAATGTAATCATTTATATGCTTATGTAAATGAAATGTTTAACTATGTTTGCTTTTTGTGTTCACTGCTTAATTAAACACTTGGTTGAAATCTTGCGACTTGTGGTTTTTTTTTTCTATTTATCAGAGTAACAATTGTTTGTAAACCAATAAATAAGTAAAGTACTTTCAGTCTTACTTCAATGTGAAAGTTTAGATGTATGGATATTTGTTACTCAATCACTCCAGATCGGCTGAACGGATCTGGATGGAATTTGGCACAGAGATAGATTATAATCTGAAATAGTACATAGGGCTGAACGGGTCTGAATATAATTTGGAACAAAGATAAATTATTATAGACTGGAATAGCACATGGGCTACTTTTTATCCCGGACAAATGTAAGTTTTCTGTGGGATTAAACAGGTGTCCCAAAATAATAGATAATTCTGAAACACCTCATAGTAATTGAGGTCTCAAAATATAAAATAAAATGTATCCATTATTTCTGGGACAACCTGTATATTAACTTTGATGCGAACGAGCAAGCAAGGTAATTTAGACTTACCTACTTAAAAATATGACTTCGAATCGCGTTAGCACAAGAAATATCCCTCCGTTTCTGAGTTCAGGCAGACAATATACTGAATTATTTAACACCTCTGCAGCTAGCCTTACACAGCTCATTAATACTCCACCTTAATTAGTCACATCTATCTAAAACACTACATTCCACACATTTGCGAAATCAATTTATTTCTCGATCCATTAAATCACGTATCGCTTCAATACTTATCCTTGGCCAGTTTTACAAGACCCCTACCATCCCCCGCGGTTTCATTGTTTAAGGAGCTTTGAAGGGTATTTGAATAGTGTGCGGCATGTCTTTATAAATTGGCCGACAATAAAAGTTACCCCATGATAAGTACAATGCATGGTGCAGGGGCTGCTACCCTTGCTGGGAGATTACGGGGGTCTGTCATACGAGGAAATAGTGTTTGGAATCACTTGTGCGATGTATTTGTTGATGCCGCGTGATGGGATTGAAGTAATGGAAGGTACGTGTGTAGAGGCGGCTGCGCAAAGAGCGAGCATGCTTCTTTTGATACAAGCTTAATTTAGATGATTTCGCGACATTTTGGCGCTATTGGGTGTTGAGAGTTCGCCCCGCATCGTATAAATATTTGAATGCCCTAAACCATTAGGCCGTACAAAGCCAGCAAAGGAGTGGAACTCTCTGTCTGCATCTGTATACGCATTCGATGCTAATCTCTTTATAGTTGAAGTGAACAGGCTTCTTCTGGGTAGGCTCGCTCCATCGTAGACTTTGTCAATGTCACTTTTGACCTAGACTAGAGTCGATAGCAAATCCATATATAAAAAAGCCATCAATATACAAATATTGCATTTACTTACCTACCTGGAACCACTGCCTAGTTGTTACGGATAAATAAGTAAGTAGGCAGGTAGTGTTATGTGTATGAGAGGGAATACTTATGTTTGTAAACGCACCCGCGATACGGTACCTACCTACAATCGATCTTTCAGGGGGTGGAAGTACTCATGAATAGGAATAACTTTTACTATCGTACCGGGTTTGAAATATAAAGAAAAAACAGCCGTTTCCTTCATTTTGATAGTCTTGTAGCGCCTAAAACTAAGTACTAAATTAATCAAATCAAATTACCTATTTATTTCTTTGCACACATGAGTTTTGTACATAGATGTTGCTTCTCCATGTTCTGCCGTCACACGGACATGCAAAATAATCAATAAATATAATTTTTAAATAACATTAGAACACCCATTATTAAAATCCCATTTTAAAAATACGAATTAATGTCACATCATTTGAATTACAATAAATAGAGAATCTTATAATATTACACCAATTGTCACTGGCCACAATTTTAATATGACAACGGATACAATATTTGTATAAGCATGTCAATTTAAATAAGTATGTTAAAATTTTTAAAAAATATATATTTATGTCAATAAAGTTCATAATATTATATTAATATATCATAATATAACATTTTAATTAAAAGTCATGTTGAGCATTTTTTGTAAAAAAATCTGTTTATAAGACTACTCGGTTTTTATGCGAGAGGAAAGAAATAATTGATTGTGGATTTACAATAATACCTATGTAAGTTGTATATAATATAATAAATAAGTGCTGACTAGGTAATAAATTCGCATGGAATAGTGACTGTAAGTGCCTATTAATAAAGCTTATATTTGAGAGGAAAAATATGTCAGAGTTCTTTATGTATCTGTTTAGGTACATCTGTAGATCTCTACATAGTATAAAACAAAGTTGTTTCCAGCCGTCTGTACGCTTAGATCGTTACAACGCAATGGATTTTAATGCGGTTTTTATTAATAGATAGAGTGATTTAAGAGGAAGGTTTATACGTATAGTAAGTATCTACATTGCACCCGTGCGAAGCCGGGGCGGGTCGCTAGTCTATGTAAGCTTTGACTTCATCAAGTGGGGTCGCGCGTCCCTAAGACAAATCAATAAACTCCGTAATTGTCAAAATCGTTTTTGTGTTAGTCTACTACACTGCTAGATATCGAAATATACACTACTATACAAATACCTATCCAACTTGTGGACTGCGACTGAAAAAAGCTGCCAGGATAAAAACAGTATCATTGTAAGAAACTGATTTGAAAGTTAGATTACGTTTTGCTACAAATTAATTACTGTATTTGTTTTAGTAACAAAGTAATTAAGTTTTTTTTTGGATCATTACTAACATAAGTGAAGGAAAACATCGTACCTGGACTTCAAATAAATATAAGTCTGGAATCGCCACTCCGCCTAGAGAAAGCGTGGTGATCGATTTTCGTGTCTTCTCTGTATGAAAAGAGACCTTGGTCTTGCAGTACATTTCATTGCATTTTTATTTATTAAACAAACAATTAACTTTGTATCTGATTGTCTCACAATATACTTACAACACACATAAAAATTATAAAACCATTAACAATACAATCAATTATTCTTTACATAAATGTCATATACAATTAGTTATAATAAATTAAACAAAACTCAACAAGTGTCATCATTAATATATAATAAAAATATTTTTAACATAACATAACAGAACTCATAACATCACGCCTGTAATCCCCGAAGGGTTAGGCAGAGGTGTACCCATTAGTACACCCACATTTCGCCAGTTATATTTTCGTAAAATATTTTTATGTTTTTATATTGATATTTAAAAATGTAATATGTATAGAAAATAAATAAATGGAATATTAATATTAATAATAATTTTGTAAGATCTAACAATGGCCAATATAACTGTTTTCCTTATAATATCAAAACATTTCCTACAAAAAGAGGAATCTAGACAGAAAAAAATGTATTTTTCCAAAAAATCAAACTCCAAAATATTTGCCCAAATTAATGAAAGATCATGAACAATGTGACTAAAGTAAATAATCAAATGCAAATATGCACTCCGAACAGTTTGTATTTACTTATCATCATGGTTGAACAATGTCCATTGCATTATTATGTAGTACAGCGGATAGTTGGTTTTAATTGGGTTACTAAGGGTCTTGGCCATTATGTGGATAAACACTATCTATCAGATAAATTCAATAGTTAAACAGATTTTGCATAAAATTATCTACCAGATAACTAACTTTCGTATTAGTTATCGTTTATGGACAGAAATGACTTATGGCTAACATTAGTACTCATATAAGGGATTGCGGGACGGTCGGGTTGCAGGACGTCTTAACAGGATACCGTGGCCCCGGAAAGCAAAGGGCTACAGAAGGAACAGGGTGGCTTTTTAGTCAGTAAAAGTCTGACAATCCCTTCCGCCCCACCCTGGGCCGAAGGAGTCATTTGATGATTTTTACCACCTCAAAAACATAAAAAAGCGCTCATTTAAAAAGTAGGTATTGGTATATTCAATAATATTTGGTGGTTGTTTGGCAGTCTAAAAAAGTGTAGCTTCAATTTCAACAGAACATACAACAACGTTCAACGTGGCTATCTACTTATACAGCCAGCTTTTTGGGCACTTGTCCCATTGACAGCGTTGCGGTTGTGTTTTTTGTTGGCCAGCTGATCAAATCCGCGCTCAAAAAACCGTCCCCCACGTCCCTTTTATAACACAATAATTTTAAAAAAATATCACATCACATATTCGATAACTAAGCATAAAAATTAGTAACTTCGAACAAAAAAAATATATATATTATGGATTTAAATTTAATTTGTAAGACAAATGATTTCACCCAAGTTTAAGCAGTTATAAACAATTTATATTTGTATAATTGGACGTAGTTAAACGAAAAGGATCCAATCCACAACATGGTCAAAAATGAGTTAAGTGCATAAAACTGATACTAAATATCAATACTATCGGCCAGTAAAAAAGATCCCAGCAAAATCAACTGTCTTTCACGTTTTTTTCAGCCTCAGAACCAATCCACATGTATGGCACGTTAAAAAACAAAATCACCTTAAATAATCCAACCTTCCTGGTTCTTAACCAGTATTACCAACCGATTCAGTAAAACGAATCAAGGAGTCTGGATTCTTTTAACGTAATTACAATTTGTTCATGACCGACACTTTAATAAAAACACTAAAACGATCCAGAATGCTTGGATCCTTTTCTATAAATTGATTTTTATTTAGTATTCCAATAAATCTGTCAACGAAAACGATCCAAAGTGCTTGGTACATTTTTATTGGTTAGATTTTTATCCAAAATCAATTTAAATTAATTTGCGAAAACGATCCAGGCCTATTAAAATCGACTGATTAAAATATCGAAAATCAAAATATATAATGTTCAAAATATCGAAATTTTGTTTTTCGTGATAACGTATTTGCCGTGTGGCGCCTTTTGAAACTTGCGTTTGCGTGGCAGTACCATAGATTACTTACTGTATGGAGTTTCTTACCCATTCTTCTCCATACGACACCACCTTTTGTAAGCGAGCGAAGCGAGCTCGGGATTTGGGGCACTCCGACTCGGACAGGTTAGGTTGGAACAATGGGATGGCGGGGTCTGCCAGACCCCGCCATCCCCTTCTTTAAAATTAGTCGTGTGTAAAAGACAGGAGTAGAGAAGGAGATGACGTGCGGGTAGGTAAACAATACCTGGACAATCTAGTTTTGGCGTAGTCAACCGAACCCCGGTCTATGGAGCCAAGCTGTTCTCCTACTTCTGAGCGGTTTAAAAAAAATAACCACGAAGGGGATGGCGGGCCGGATGACCTTCTAACCTAATCTGTCCGAGTCGGAATGTCCCAAGTCCCGAGCTCGCTTCGCTAGCTTACAAAAGGTGGTGTCGTATGGAGAAGAATGGGCAAGAAAATACATACAGTAAGTAGTCTATGGTACTAACGCAAGTTGCAAAAGGAGCACCACGGCACATATTTTATCACGAAAAACAAAATTTCGATATTTTGAACATTCGATATTTTGATTTTCGATACTTTGATTGTCGACATTTAGATTTTCGATATTTTAAATTTTCGATATTCTGATATGTAGGTACTAGATTTTTCTGTGATCTTAACGTTGTTATATTTAACATGAAGAGGATTGATAGAATTAGGGGCGCTACTTAGAAATAAAGTAAAGTCAATTTCCATAATTACAAATTTTTCAAATCTAGGCGCAATCTCATCTGAACAATAACTAAAAAAGAAATTATAGGAAAAAAGGGTGTGTTGTTAAAAAATGTCAAGACAAAAAAGGAATATTTGACAGTTTGTGAACGTTCTTAAAAGTATGAGAATCGTCCCACTGGTCTTGCTTCCATTTTAAAAACAATCAACTCAAAGATATGTTGACTTATCGGACAATCTTGATTTAATGGGTACCTACCGTAATAAAACACATTGTCATATTATTAGGTACTTACATTTTACGAAAATAACTTACAAGACGCTACCGACCGACCGAAATTTTAAATAAATGTATTTTATTTCATGAAATAAGGTTAATTTACTACTTGGGGCGTTTTAACGAAATTAAGACTAGAGCATGCACTATAGAAACTGCCATATAACGAAAAGGATCCAACCATATAAATTTACATATATCTCGGAAAATATAATAGCTATGCTTGACTTTACTATTAACAATAAAAACAGTTTTATAATCCCACACACAACATCATACTTTCATTAGTTTTAATATGAATACCAATGAAGAAATATCTTCCAAACTTCAAACGTCAATATCTCTAAAGTGACTTTGTGTGGATTGGATCCTTTTCGTGTAACTACGTCCAATTATATTGTATTGTATATCGAGCTGATGTCTGCAACTTAACGTCCTGCCGGGTATTTTGCAATTTATATTTATGTATTATAATATCCGTAATGTCCTATAAGCATTTGTATTGCCTTAAATGTTCTCTGAGTCATAATAGCTACCCTTAGCGCGAGGGTTAGCAGCGGCTTTGTTATAATTTGGCAGTTTCATTGCGAAACTTTCCTCTAGTGGCCAATAGATGGCGTTAGGAGCTCCTCGCAGATTCGAGTTGTTACTGATTATGCATTTTGGTTGTTTGTCTTACTACGTTCTAGATTTGTAGGTGATATAACTGGGGAGTATTGAAGTGTCTGTTTATAAAACAGACGATTTAGTTAAAGAAAGAAAAATGAAATTAAAAAAAATGCACTAAACTTGGTAAGATAACCTATATTTTAAAGACCAACTTCGGTTATCTCTCCGTTAAAAACGAGTCAGGGCTATGACATTTATCCATAAATGATGGCACAGCAATATTTCATAGAAACTTAATTATTAGTAAAATTGCTCTATTAACCTTTATGTCCCATAAATCAAAATTAACATTTAAATCTCAGATACATTTAACTTAAACTATTTAGGTCAAGTAAAAAGTCCATAAAATGTACCTTAAGTAGGTATTGTAGTCACTTGGCGTGACCTGGTACCGGGATATATGTTTATATTATCTATTTACTTGATTGAAACTCTTATTATCATTTAAACTTCTGTATATTCACTTTAAATTAAATTATATTTTTTAATACTCAATCTAAGTCTAGGCTTGACAGCCGCTGACACGCAGTCTGTCACTATTCTAAAATCAAAGTTATATTTATCTCATATTAAATAGTTTGTATATGGCTCAACCAGCCAGGGTCTCTACAGTATCTATTAGAGACTATATGGACTTTTACATAAAGTTTTAATTTTTAATTTAAATTATTTTCCCCCCATAGATTACACATAACATAACATCACGCCTGTAATCCCCGAAGGGTTAGATAGAGGTGTACCCATTAGTACATCCACATTTCGCCAGTTATGGTTTTAGTCCCTCCATAGATTTTATATGCAATATCGAACTATGACGTCACTTATTTGCCAACTCAATTGATGTGCTACTATTTATTTATTTCAAAGCCACAAAAAATCTAATGTTACAGTAAATTGAAAATTAATCGGATTTATACTGAAATAAAGTGTATTTTTTTTTAGAAGTTGTGTCTTGGTGTCTAGGTCTACTATCTTGATGGTGTCAACCTCCCAATTCTCTTAGTAGGGTTTTTTTTAAATATCAAATTTTTAATATATCACAATTTTAGTCTACAATAAATAACCTAAACCTAAAACCTTAAAGTAAATTTAAAATATGTACCTACACTTTTTATTTAAAAAAAAAGGCAGAAAGGAGGAACCTCATAAGGCTGTCAATGGGGCAAGTGCCCAAAAGGCTGACAGCATTGCCACGTTGTATGGCAATGCTGATTCTTTGGCCTAAGAAAAGACCAGCCCTCTGGTCATGTGAAGAGTCGACTTAGTAAGGTTGACTCATTAACATGTCGGGTACCAATCATACCCTATATTAATTCCTTTCCAACACACTAACGCATAAAGTAGCTCTTAATGCAGCGCTATTAAGGTCAAAATAGATTTTGCCGGTAACTTCGTCCACATGAATTTTCTTAAAATAAAATCTAGCTTTTGTTACTGAAAATGTAGCTTTTCAAAGTTGAAAAAAAATTAAAATCGGTTTAGTAAGTAGTTTTTTAATTCAGCCATTACAAAACGGAATACACAATCTTTTCGCTCACATTGATTTATTTTACTTAAACTAGTACGGTAATGGTTTTGTTTTTATTTAGAAAATAAGTTTTCATTGTTATGCCTAAAATTTTTATAAATAATTGAATTCAGTAAGTTAATAATTAATAAAATATGATAAATAAACAGTAAATAAATTAAGATTTATTTGTGATATTTAAACAAAATTCACTAGTATCATGTTACAAGAGCGAGCCTTCAGTTTCAAGCAAGACGACTTCCATATTACTTCCCCAACCCTTAGGAATACCATATTTCGCGCGATCTCATTCACCATATAAATCCAGGTAACCCCTTAGCCGCCCCATACGACTCCACAGGGACAGGGTTATTTGTGCCATGGAAAAGGCCCCATAATAAAACTACGTGAACTTGTAGTAAGGAATAATGTTTCAATAAACGTAAAGCTATGGAAAAAAATAGCCTTGACCCCATTGGATAACCTCGATCTGTATTAGGTTAATCAAATTCAGCTAGTATTTATGTAGTATTTTGCCTGGTGAGTAGTTTTAAGTAAAGGAGTACTTGTAAATAATTAAATTTATCTTCTATTAGATTTTGCCCGCGACTTCCTTCGCATAAAGGTCGTAAAAAGTTGCCTTTGTCCTTTATTGGGGTTCAAACTTGCCCCTTAACTTCATCAAAATCGGTTCAGTAGTTTACTCGTGAAAGCGTACTTAACAGACAGACTGATACTAAATCTTCGCATTTATAATATTAGTAGGGATTACATGCATCTTTTGAGCGAGAATGAATAATTGAATATTGTAAAACTTACGTAAGCATTTTTTTCTTATTTTGTAGATATTTATTTCAATCGTCCCCTATTACATGGGACTTAAATATAACTAGCGAAATGTTGGTGTACACTCTTACCTAGCCCTTCAAGGATTACAGGCGTGATGTTATGTTATTTCAATCGCTACCTATTTCATGTGTCCAAAAATATTAGGCTTATACGAGACCTATTGGAGATTTTTTTCCCTCTAAAAATTAGGTGACCCATATTCACCGTCAGACAATTACGGGTTGCTATGATGACTTTTTATCCTATCAAGGGTCAGGCTGCGCCTATGCCCGATCGTTCCCCGCCCTATCACTAGGGTTGGCACCGCTTAAGGGGACTGGTCATGCGCTAATTAGTGAACGACTGTTGGTTTCACGCAGAGCGACTCGTTTAACCCCTTAGGAAAAATAGGGTTGAACGCCGTGGGATAATTTTGGGATTTCATGTCGCAATTTAAAAGGATAAGGTCGGATGCACGCATAATTTGTGGTTATTATTGTGCATTGCAGTCACATTGGTGTCCGTAATAAAGATTGCTTACAAAATAGAAACCGACTAAGTAAGTATGAATCAAACCTACTCTCGAAAGGTTCTGTATCACCGTACAATATTTAAGAATACATACAAAAACACACCTTTAATTTTTTTTTTTATTTTATGTTTTGTTGTGGCCATAGTAATGCTAACTCTATGACAATTTCTAGTGACTCTATTAAGGTTCAAGACATGTAGGCCTGTGACAGACGAATGAACATATAGACATCGGAGTCTTAGTAAATGGCACACTCGAATGTTGATAACGGAAATGTCGAATCTCATTCATTCACTCATCAGTCATCACGAAATATCGAAAACCGCTTAACATATAAAGATGAAACTTGGCATGGAGCTAGTTTACAGTTAGGAGACGTCCACTAAGAGAGGATTTTTCAAAATTCACCCCCCAAGGGGATGAAATGGACGTCCGACATTTACACGTACGAAGTCGGCAAAAGCTAGTTGAGAATATTTTGATAAAAGATCGGTGACAAAACAGGATCGGCAAAATGCCTGTACTGAAAAAGCTTTTTTTTTTCACCAACCCTGACACCAATTCAACAAGTTCACCTTTATCTTTTTTTACTCTAAACTGCTAGGGAAAATTGCTGTCCAATTATTCGTATTGAAAATGTACAGTCACAAAAAACATCAGATCAAAAATCAGCCATATATGTACAAGTTATTAG
The DNA here is from genome assembly GCA_949774945.1 of Hoplodrina ambigua. Lineage (NCBI taxonomy): Eukaryota > Metazoa > Arthropoda > Insecta > Lepidoptera > Noctuidae > Hoplodrina > Hoplodrina ambigua. Next base: position 4,664,098 of record OX458976.1, read on the forward strand.
GTCGATACTTGTATGTATATTACCTAGTCGAGTATCGATGGTTTCGACCAGACACTATTTTTCGCGACTGTACCTTATGACCTAGATATAGGCTTTGGGTTTTTTTTTTACAAATGGCGGAGGTTTGTAGATAGCTGTACTGTATGTAGTTAAGCGTTGTGACTAAATACATTATGTATTTTAGGAGGGGTAACGTATATTGGACAGAGTAATGTGGTTTCTTTGTAAACTCGTGTTTCAGTTATCAACAGTGGAGTTTTAGTAATTGAGGGTTTTGCTTTGATGCCACATTGGTACTTGAACCTTCAACTGATTCGGTACTATTAATTAAACACTTGATTTTGTAAACGATTTCGTTCATCGGTATTTTTTTGCGCGGTACCCTAATTCATTTTATAAAGTAATAGTAACCGAAGTTACTCGTTATAATATTAGCTACCTGCTGATAAAAGTCCCGGAGATAAGCCAGAACAAACAGACAGACAAAAATTATAAAAATTGTTTTTTTTTTTCTTGTAATTAAAAAGAAAACATTCATAATTATATATTTATTTAGTTAAATGCTGCTAATGTGGCATTATAAACAAACACTTCAATTTTATTTATTTGTATAGATACTAGTACGTAAATATCCTTTGCTGTAGCCGGTTGTGTCCTCGACACTCGATCACTGGATTATGTATCGAGTCGATTAATCTCAGAAACCACTTAACAATTTTAAATACTGTTTTCACCGGTGTAACGTGTGATGGAGAATGATTGGACAATTTGGGCTTTCTATATGAATGATTACTTCAAATATATTATTTCGATTTTGTTTTATGTAATTGCCTCGTTGGTCTAGTGGTCGCAAAGCGCGACTGCTGAGCATGATGTCTTGGGTTGGATTCCCAGGTCGGGCAAAGTGTTATTAAGTTTTTCCATCAGGAATTTCTGAGTAGCTGCCTTGGAGTCTAGATTTGCGTTCGGTTGATAGCAAAAAGCTCGCCACTATTACATGGCACATGATAGGCGAAATTTGGGTGTATCTAGTAATATGTACACCTCTACCTAACCTTTCGGGGATTGTAGGCGCGATATTATGTTATGTTATATTTATGTAAATTGTCAGAGTAATATTAAACGTTCTGTGTTTCCATTATACAGAATTTTCGTAAAGGATAAGTGACAACAAATAAATACGATATCGGATAAATATTCACTAATAAGTAGAAAATAAACGGGTGTTGCCCTTTATTCATAATCCTCTCCTTATCTAGGGTTTTCCTGGGAACATATTTACCTTCTTAACGTCCTTTAACCGACTTTGAACTCTTTCACTCTACAGATAGAACCTAAAATCCATTAGATGAGTTTGACAAAACGGTAGCTTGCATACAGTAGCCAAATATACCTACTATGTAACAGGTTATTATGTAATGTCTACGTCGCCAAATTAATTTTATCAAGTTCCATGTTTCGCTTTGCACATTGGTCTGGTTTATGTACTTACGTATTACATATTATTTTAGGAGAATATGTATAGAGTAAACTAAACTAAAACTATTTAAATAAAATAATTAATAAGTTCACATTATATTTAAAAGAATTGTTATTGTTTCTTGCCTCGTTAGTCTAGTGGATGTGGTCTTCAGTTCTATTCTCAGGTCGGTCAAAGTGATATTGAATTTTTCTATCAGAAATTTGTCAGTAGCAGCCTCGGTGTCTGGATTTGTGCCCGGTTGAAGGCAATAGGCTCACCCACTATTATATATGGGACTTAAACATAACTGGCGAAATGTGGGTATAATATTGGGGAAGGTAAGGTATCGGCTGGCAGCTATGGCGGCTTGAAACTACGCGAACCACAGACGACGATTTTGGAGAAATCACAATGTCTAAAACGGTATAGTTTTGTGCTTGGGCTATACACTTGTCATTTTGCGCGGAATTATTGTGTTTCCCATTATTGTCACAAGACGGCGCTGAAGTTTACGTAAACGCGATTGACTACGTAAGCATAAAGACTTGCACTAGGCACTCAGGTCAATGACAGCTCACCTCAAACTCACTTCAACTTAATTTACTAAGGGCTAATTTTTCAGTCGTCAGATAAATTCTAACGGACGGAATAAAAATGGCGGTTTGACAGCTCTTGTATAGAAAATATGTCAAACTGTCATATTTATTTTTTGGATAAAAGTTATCTGACTGTTGAAAAATCTGCCTTAAGAGGGATATTTACAGAACAGACCGCCTGCTCTAATATCTTACAGTGATTGTTCTACACTTCGGCAAGAGGCCTCTTCATACAGAATACTAACGGGCATTGAGTAACACACTTGCTCACTGCTTGTTTCCATTGCAAACTAGGTATTAAGACCAGGTTTGCTCACGATTTTTTTATGCCTACTTTTACTCATATTCTTATCATTTAAGGCTTAATCCCAGGCACAATCGTGGACCCTGTAAAGCACAGCAATATTTATATTAAATAATATTTGACATACAAAAACTGACTAGACTGCCTCGTTGGTCTAGTGGTCGCAAAGCGCGATTGCTGAGCATGAGGTTTTAGGTTCGATTCCCAGGTCGAAAAATGTGTTATTGGGTTTTTCCATTACAAATTTCTCTGGAGTCTGGATTTGTGGCCGGTTGACGACAATGCTCGACTCGTTTTACATGAGACTTGAATATAACTGGCGGAATTTGAGTAAACTAATAGGTATAATTCTGCCTAAACCTTCGGGGATTACAGGCGTAATGATATGTGTATAATATTTAAAAAAAAGCCTACAATTGAACCTAATTCAGTAGTGTTTAAAATGAACTGAAAAAATAGAAACTAGATTTAAACTTGGCTCCTATAATACTTGGCCTCTTGATTACATAAGCCAAGTTAACAGCATTTACTAAAAAAGCGAATCTGAAAACTCAATCCACGGCACACAAAAAAAGTAATAGGTGCCACCGACTAGTTCCGCCATAACCGATTACATTTAGAAGTAGACAGTATAAAAGTATTATAAATAATGTGTAGTCATATATTTGATTGTGCCACTTTGTTACGGAACTCCACTTTCACGCACGAACCGACACTGCACGGAACGGGTCAACTTAGAACATCTGTCACTTATGTTTTTGCTAAAAACAAAATGGTGGATTTTTGCTAATGTATGAACGTGTCGATTGGTAATCTGCTGTGTATATGTTTGGGTTTTTGTAGTTTCAATCGATTATATTTTTGTGTTGTTTCTCTTGCAACCTTATTATTAGGTAACTAAGTGCCACTTCCGTGTCTTATTTTTTAAATACACAGCATGCATTTTAGAAGTCGTTAAACATATTCATTTAGTGAAGAATTAACTTTAGTGAAATGAATGTATCTGATTTATTCAATTCCTAGTTATAACCAGTGTCGATATGTAAAGAGTTTAGGTACTTAAAAAAAAAAACCCTACATCCTACATTAATAAAATTACTAGCTTTTTCCAGTGACTTCGTCCGTGTAAACGTCGGTTATCATGGACGCAGACGTAGTCACGGAAATAAATGTAGCCTAAGTCCTTTCTTAAGTTCAACCTTACACCGTGCCAAATTTTATCAAAATCGGTTCAGTGGTTTAGTCGTGAAAGCGTAAAAGACAGACAGGGTTACTTTCGCATTTATAATATTAGTAAGGATAGAAAAGATAGGACACGGCCTACTTCAAAAAAACTAAAACAAAACGATGTTTTCCAGTCAGGACGTGACACTTCCCATTCAAAGTTCTAAAAACAAATCCCCTAAAATACCAAATTCCATTGCTAACAAACAAACTTCAAACATTCAATCTTGAAATTGAATTTTTAATCCCATTGAAGCGAGCGAAGTCGTGGGCTGAAATAAAACGTATCCCATACCGACACAACTGGTGACGTATTACACTCTCTCTGTAAAACTATTTCTGGAATATCTAACTGGAAAATATTTACACGTGTAGAAAAACCTATATGGGGTAGTAATATAAAAATACCTCGCCTCGTTGGTCTATTGGTCACAAAGCGCGATTGCTGAGCTATCTCGGGTTCGATTTCCAGATCGGGCAGTTATGTTTAAGTCCCATGTAATAGGGGGCGACCTTATTGCCATGAACCGGGCACAAATCCAGACTCCAAGGCTGCTACTATCCGGGGTTGCGGGACGTCTTAACAGGATACCGTGGCCCCGGAACGTAAAGGGCAACAGAAGGAACAGGGTGGTTTTTTAGTTAGTAAAAGTCTGACAGTCCTTTCCGCCCCACCCAGGGCTGAAGGAGTCATTTGATGATTTTTACCACCTAAAAAAAAAGGCCGCTACTATAAGTGTTATTAGGTTTTTCCTGATGGAAAAACCTAATAACACTTTGCCCGACCTGGGAATCGAACCCAAGACCTCATGCTCAGCAGTCGCGCTTTGCGACCACTAGACCAACGAGGACTCAATATTATTAGTGTAGGATAATAATAATGTTTTAACCTTAGTCTCGGTTACAAATAGCTCGCTCGAGGCTTACATTTCTTATGATACCTACCTAGCAGGATGCCATAATGATACTAATTGGTGAGATAAGGAGACGTGTGGTATTAAAATAATCTGTCCTAACGTGTTAATTAGTTTAACATCTGACAAATCGTAAATTTGCAAGTCATTGTCAGAACAGGTTAAAGATTGCTATGTAAAATTAATAATACAATAAATACCGCGCGTCTACCGGCGAAGTATCGCGGCGTCGCGCTACGTCGCGGGGCGTATTCGAAATTTCGTCACTGAAAGAGTACCTTTTTGCATAGTTCAATAAAGTTTAAAATCGCAAAAACTCTCAAAAATATACGCCTCGGTGTGTAATCTCTGTAGGTACTTATCAGAAGACGAAATAGTATTCTTTAGTAAATAGTATATGGTTAAATGGTTTATATACCTTTTGACATGGATTCGAATATATATAACTGTAGACCATTAAAAAAAAAAATTAATTGCCAATTTAAAAAATATTGACAATTCCTAACACACGCATAATAATAGAAAGACACAGAGGGATAGAGAAAGAGAGGGAAGCTCACCTGGCCTGGAGGGGCATAACGCTTTTTGTTACGTGACAATTTCTTCCAGTTTACTTCTACTACAAGCCACGATAAGGAACTATGTTCCAAAAAAAAGTCAATTGTTTCATTCAATACTTCTTTTTCAAGGTCAAAATTGAGGGAACAGCAGACTTTTTAGTAACAGCTTGTGTGTCGGTTTTCCTTTCACCGTATACAGCGATAGGTTGATTTTTTATGTAAAACATACTAGATCAAGTTTCGAGGTATCAGGTAAAGCTTACGTTAATCTAAATGATTATAGCTTTGAGAGACTGAAACGTACAGTTTTTTAAGCAGGTTCAACCACCGTTTTTGGTGTGTATTCAGCAAACAAAGCTAAAATATTCAACGTCCAAATTCGCAGAAGCTCAATTAAACCAGTATAAGAGGGAAGCGAGAATTTTGATAAAATTCAAGGAATTTTAGAGCAGAAACGTAAAACAACAAAACTGATGCAGAAAATTTCACTCACTCAAAAGAATATGTCTTGCTTTTATATTCGAAGATAGTTTTTTGAAACTTGATGCAGGAACGAGTAGCATTTCAAAGCGATGATTTGATTGGATAACGTTAAATAGCGGATACTAATAAATAAATCATGTGAGACTTGTGAGAAAGGGGAGGGTATTTATGGAAAAATCGAAACGAATATGATAAGGGGAGGTGTGTATAGTGAGAAATTACGTGTATGAATATTTTCGTTGAACGCACAATTGTTATACTGAAACATGAATCTTACAAAATTAAATTAGATTACCCCTGAATTTAAAAACGAAATTCAGAATAAGATTGAAGATACTAAGTAGGTATCGTACTTCGTACTAAGTAGTTCACGTGATTTGAGTTAGTCGAGTTAAATACACAGTTGCTTTGTTTTGATTAATAGATGACCCCCAGCCGAAATAAAGCTTTCTATTTCAATAAAAAATTAACATCTATTTACATGTTTGTCCTCTATGCGTTCCCAAACAAATGATTCTATTGTAATAAACATCGGTGGGGGCCCAAAAAAAAGGATATTAAAATAAATAAACACCGGGAACGAAGACGCGGGCAGAAGCTAGCTTATTCTAAAACTTTATAACGATGTTGTCGTTTTCCTTATATATTCACTGTCACTGTTACCATGGCTGTCATAAATATGAGCGTCAATTAGATACAAATGATATCATTTAGATAATGTACATACCGACGCTTGAAGTGCAGGTTCCCGGTAAAGAACTTCCTTCCTTGTACAAGCTACAGTGATTTACATATTTTCAACCTTATTGTAAAGGTAATACGTAGTCAATCACCATTGTCCGTGGTTGTACATAGACATCGTTAATTACATCAATGCTTCTTCTTTTGGTATAAATACACGAGTTTTTTTCAACTAAGAATACGCGGATGAATAGAACAGCTATTCCGTAAAAAAATTGCACGTAAACCGAGATTGAGGTGAGTTATTAAAAATATATAAATAAATAATTGACCATCATCGTCTGCCTAGCCTTTTCCCAACTATCTTGGGGTCGGCTTCCAGTCTAACCGGATGCAGCTGAATACCAGTATTTTACATGGAGCGACTGTCTATCTGACCTCCGCAACCCAGTAACTGGATAATACGATACCCCTAGGTAAGACTGGTTGTCAGGCTTTCAAGCTTCTGACAAAGATCCACGTATATCAGCCGGGACCAACAGCTTAACGTGCTTTCCGAGGCACGGGATAATGACAGTAATGTATAAGATGAACTTTAAAAAGTACATAGGAATTGTAAAAGTCACATTGGTACTTGCCTGGATTCGAACCCACAACCTCAAGCATGAGAGGCGGGCGCCTTAAAAGCTAGGCCATCGCGACATTTAAACGACAAATAAATAATTGACTTTTACGGGATAATTATTTCTCGATAGTTCCAAATCATTCATACAGGTATTCCTAGTTGAAAAAAAGCTCTATTTATACCAAAGAACTGCTCTTTTGAACTGGTACAGCAGATTTTTAAAAAAATCTGCTGTAATTCGATCTAATATTATTAACATGTGATTGTGGCTTTAATAAAAACAATAATAAAATAGGTATAATAAGTTTACTTTAATACCATTTTTTTTTTAATACATTGTATTAAATAGAATTATGAAACATAAATGTACTAATTTGAAAGCTTTTTGATGAACGTTTACTATTTTTATTTTTCAACCGACTTCAAAAAGGAGGAGGTTCTCAATTCGACGCGTATGTTTTTTTTAAATAACTGATCAAAATTTCAACGCTTTCTCGAATTATGTAGGTAATAAATTAATGTTTAAGTACATATTATACGTTAGTCTCGGGATTCCTCCCTATATTTAATAATGCGCTATAATGTTATTTCTTAATAATTGTTTTATTTATTTATTGTCTTTTTGTTACTATTTTTGGGTGCACAATAAACATTATTTCTTTCTTTCTTTTCTTTACACTTGACTCTTAATAACAGCGGTCTTTGAGATTCACTTTCATTGGGTTAGCACCCACACAGGTCAATGTAAAAAAAGTTCACCAGTTAACGCTTACGGGTATTACAGCTATGATGATGATGACGTAACCATCAAACGTTCCAACGGGCACGTATGAACAGTTGCAATAATGGCTAGTACTTTGGCAAAGACTAAGGAAACCGTTACATGTAGGAACTCGGAAACCATGTATAGGTAAGCTTTATTTTCTTTCTAACTTTTTTTTTGAGATATGCAAATAATATTGGTACTTACAAAGTATAATTTTGAATCCCCGTCTGTCAGGACGTTATTATTACAGACGTAAATAATGATTAAATACATTTTTTTTTTGCTTATGTTTGTCAGTATTTCAGAATACACCTCTCTCAAAGTACAGAATCGCCCTATTGCATACACGGTAGGCACTATATCTCTGTGTGCGTGCGGGTTCATCGCCCCGCCTGCTTAAACAGCTTCAAAATGGCTAGTTCGAATTCGAAAATCAACTACTAAAAAAAATATCCTACTTATTTTATTAATAATATTCGTGTTGAAAATCACTAGCATTTTTTGAACTTTGTTAAGAATGCAATATTGCACCTTGTATATTTTCATTCGTAATATTTTTGTTACTTATTTATTTCCTAGATGGAACAAGAAATTAAATTAAACAAAGTTAATTACACTTACGAATACAGTTCCGACGTTGTTTTGTTTATTTTTGAGCCGCTTTAATCAATATTCTTAAATAACCGGCATTCGATCATTCGGTTTAATATAGAGGTGTGTTTACACCAAGCGAACAGAACTAACATATTCTGTAAAATTAATTTGCGTTAGATGAAGTGAGGATGAGGTGAGTGGTCACCTTATTAATGCTACAGATTGACGCTCACGTTAAGCTCACTATTGATCTAAAACCGAGGGAAAAATTTCCATTTTTTTTCTTTTATTTAATGTCTCCCTTACAGCTATCACTACTGGTATATACCTAATGCGATAGAGTGGTCTTAAAAATTAACCTATTTACAATAAAACGATTATATAAAAAAAGAAACAATATTTAAAATTAAAAAAATACAAAAATAACAACATAACCTAAAATGAACATTAGCATTTTTGCGAAAAGAAAGCATTGACCTACTTAAGTACTGCTTCGACCAAACGTTATGGTAAATCCATATGTGAATAACCTATTAAGAAATGGCCAAGTAAACAATTCATCATCATCATCATCTTCCTGCTCTTATTCCATGTTACTTGGGGTCGGCGCAACAATTACGAACACAAAAAAGTAAAAAAAAATCATAGAGTTAGAGAGTTTCTATTTTATATCCTTAACATAAATCACGAATTTGAATTTAGAATCTACCAAAATTATCGGTCATCATTCAAAAAAAAAAACAAGAAAAAAAAGAGAAAACATTCAACGCTTCTGATATCGCATGTCTAGTCTAGACACACCTTAGGCTTAAGAAATAAGAAATAAAACTCGAGGTCATTAGAATTTTAATAAAGTAGCGATCTCGATTCGGATCTAGAACCGAATGGGGAACAGTTTTTTAGTGCTAAAAAACTGACAAAAGAATCTAACTATGTGTTACTTTAAAGCTATTGTTAAGGGTATCATGTAGGTCTCTTTTAATTAATGAACGGTAGTGTATATAGTATTTACAGCTTCCTAGTGATCCTTACTAATATTATAAATGCGAAAGTAATTCTGTCTGTTTGTCTATTACGCTTTCACGACTAAACCACTGAACCGATTTTGATGAAATTTGATACAGGTTATGTTTAAACCCCAAGGAAGGACATAGCCTACTCTTTATTCCGCGACATCATCTGTATTTTAAATTATTATTTTTTATCTTATTTTTCTGTAATATGGGTATCAAATAATAGGGCTCTTAACAAGGATTAACATTTCTGTATTACTTAAAATAATGATAATTAAAACCACATTTATTTATTTTTAAGAAATGAAAACTGCAACCATGGGTTTTTTTTTGAAATCCTTATATCAATTATTGCTTTCTTTAATTATTTTATATTGCTTTTCACCTATATTTTTTTCACTGAGCAACAAAATTAGCGTAACCAGAATTTTGTAAAAAAAAACAATTGAAAAAAGTGTAATTCTGACTAACTGACCGACTCCTTGACTATTCAAAAGTGCCTATAAATGATTTAATTAAAATAAGTGCTTTGAATTTGACTTTGAGTATAATAAACATACGGACAGAGTTACTTTCGCATGTATAGAAACACACCTAAAACTAGATTATAGATTAGAAGAGTCTTGTAACAGCGAAACAGCTCCGTCTCAATGCTATCATAACTGTAAAGCGATACTCTAACAATTTACAGCATAGCAACGCACAGTAAGCATAAAAATATATGCCTTACCTCCGCAGTTACTCAGTAATATGAAACTACAACCTCATTTAAGATATGAATTTAATAACATGCCTCATACAAATTATTGCCATTTGTATATTATAAAATGCAATAGCGAAGTAAGTTGTACCTAATACTTGTTTATAATAAACTAGCACTCTCCCTGCGACTTCGTTCGCGTGATTTACCTTACGGATCCCTAACTTTAAAAAAATATTATGTATCCTATGTTACTCAGGGTGAATGTAGCTTTCTCATGGTGAAAAAAAAATTAAAAAACGGCACAGTAGTTTTTGCGTTTAATCATTACAAACATACAAACAAAAATACAAATCTTTCCTCTTTATCATTGTAGTGTAGATGTAGATTAGCGTGTTGAATTCCTAGAATATTCAGGAATAATATTATAACAATCTTTTTGGAAGCTAAATGTTTGAGCCGTTTGGGATTCAAATCTGCGCCAATGTGACTTTTTCAATTCATATACACTTTCTAAAGTTTATCTTGGACATCACTGGCATCGGTGAAGGAAAACATCGTGAGGAAACCTGGACTTATACCAGCCTATTACTGTTCCACTTAAACCATGTCAGCGGCCCTTGTGGCGGTTTAGGAACTCTGACACTAGGGTGTGTGGGGTCGTAAGACCTTACTGCCCACACGATAAAGAAGAAGAAGTTTGGGGTTGAAACTCTAGTGCCATGGGGTCCATGTTTTCGGCTCATCGCCAAGCGGCTAGTCGACTGACCTGACCAGAGAGCAGGCCTTTTTTTGGCAAAAGAATTAGCATTGCCATACAACGTGGCAATGCTGCCAGCCTTTTGGGCACTTGTACCCATTGACAGCGATGCGGACGAATTTTTTTAAAGCCCTTTCTATTTTATAAAGCATAAGCTGTATTATTTTATATCTAAATAATAATTGATGGCAAAGATTAAACCGAAAGGGTAATTTTAAAACTCCGGGATTTGTAACAATAAGGAAAAGAACGAAATTCGAGGAAAAAAAGGTGTAAAAAAATTGCGTTGGACAAACATTCACTGATGGCCCAGCGGTTAAGGCGTCTCTATCTCGTACGTGGGTTTAAATACCGGCAAGTACAAATGTGACTTTCTCAATTCATATGCACTTTTGAACATCACTGACATACCTAGGTAAAAGAAAAAATCGTGATAAAATCTAGATTAAAATAGTAAACTAAGTCCGAAATCGCCAATCCACCTGAAGCAAGCGTGGATGATCAATTGTGCCTTCTCTGTATGAGAAGAGGCCTTTGCCCTGTAGTGGAACAATAATAGTCCGTCATTATTTTTATTTTTTCATTTTATAAAGATAAATATTTTTAACAAAAGGAAAAATTAATACTTGTAATTAATCAAAAATATAGCATGCCAATACCACGACACATAATTATCCATTAAAAATCACATGCAAATTATAATGTTGGCACTCCAATGTTGCGGGCGTTGATAATGTCCATTTAGGTTCATTTACATAATAATGTATGTTATTAGACTACGAATAAACCTATTACGTTGACCCAAACTGTTGTACGATTAGCGTAAGAAGAGCGAGATTATCTTCAGCGGAGTGGAGCAAAGTTACGAATCAAGTCGCTGTTACGCAACACACTGTGAAATCCACTGAGAAAGTTGGTCGTAGATAAAAATTACGGAAAATATAAGATTATTTTCTCGTCTTTTATACTGTAAGGGAGATTTTTTTGAGGACAAAAGGCCAGTTTTGTTAATCGTTTTTTGGTTTTCTGCATTTCTACGTCTTTACAATTTCATGTCTCGTTGGTTTTTGGTCTTATTATGAGAGGAAGAAGCACGTCGGTCTAATGCAGGGTGCCTGTCAGCTTTCCTTCGTGAGGAATGGTTGTGAAAAGATTGTGAAAATAGCGTGAATGTCGCTCAAATTGTGTGCTTGATATTTTAATGTTGATTTTGAGTAAATAAATTGGATGGTTTTTAAATTAATTATCAAGTATTTGAATGTTTGTAAGTTAATAATCTCTAGTTCATAATTTAAAATGCTAATATAACACAGTCTCAGTAATAATTATTTTCAACTTTAGTTAAAAATATTTTTTTTTCCTTTTCACACTTTTAGTAAGTTAATAATCCGTTGGATGATTTCTTAATGGCGCCATCAAGAACAATCCATTGTCGTATCATTTATCAAAATCGGTTGAGAAGTTGAGTAGTTACGAGCGGACATACACACATACAGGTCAAACACATAACCCTTCTTCAGGCTTCGCCGCAGTCGTGTAAAAATAGATGCCTATAGAAATTTCTAGACTAAACCGAAATCAAAGGTCACGCTCCAAATTCTAGTACACAGTTGTTACTATTGCCACTGAACATTGAATAACCCGTTATTCTTCATTGAAGTTTTAACTAACAAAGATTGCTGCATATTTTCTATAAAGTAAACGCGTAGGAAGCTACAAGTACTTACCGAGATCCTTATATCTATAACTAGCTTACAGCCGCGACTTTGTCCGCTTGAATAACGGTTATCTTCGGGGTTTTAATTGTACAGCGTGGAACCTTAATTCTTTTTCTAAAATAAAGCATTCTAAGTTATTTCATATAACATCAGCTAATAATCGGTTCAGCCGTCTCGGAGATTAGCCGGAACAAACAGATCGACCGAAGTTGGAGAACATTTTATATATTTTTTTATACGTCGTTAACAGATTCAAATGTATTTATTAAAAAGCTGTATTTTGTTATTACAAACGGACACTGAAATTTTATTTATTTGTATATAGATTGCAGGTTTTACTGCGCTGCCAAGTACTTTGTACTTTCTACATACATAGGTAGGTACTGCAAAATAATCAAGAGACTGCGCTCATTACAGATTGGATATAATCTCTGGGTTGAGCAACTGGCCGGTCCAGATAGCAGTTTCACTGGCGACCTTTGCGTATTTAAATCAGCACTCTATTCATGAAAGCATTTACGAGCGTTTACGCCTTACGGAATTTCATACACACTTCCAAGTCCAAATTTTTGGTAGTAAATGTACCGATTTTAATTAAACTTCCTACACATAAGCAGACATAGGTCTAAAATATAAGTTGAACACTTCTTCGAAATGTCTTATTTGAAAAAAGATAATTGGAATCCTCTGTTTCTATGGAAATTTAAATTCGGTCTAATTTAGCTGTGACACAATTTTTTGAAAATGTTCTCAACGATTTTTTTAGACTTAAGTAGAATTCTGGTTGTGTACGAAGTTTAATTAAAATCGGTTCATTAATTTAGCGAGCAGCATCGCTGATGCGCAGAGTGAGGGACAGTTCCAACAGCTACCTGAAGGTAATTGCTAATAAAATAGAAAGTCCTATATGGAGGCATTGGATACGTATCTGTTAAATAGTTTCTTTTGTATAATGTACTAACATAGATTCTTAAGCTCTTTTGTATTTACTAACACTTGGTATATGGACGCACTAGTCTGAAATAAAGAAAATTTAAATCAAATTAAATTAATTTCCAAAAATTTCACTTAAAAGTTTGTATAAAATGTACCTACGGCGTAAAAGCTCTTATAATAAGTCACTATATAATGTCAACATGTAGGATTATTACTCCACACTTCACTTGGTTTTGTTCGCAACGTCTCTCGTTTTGAAATCGATTATGAGTCCCAGGAACCTGTTTTGATTTCAGATTAGAATGTGTTTTACGTCTGAGTTATGATTGCAATTCGTTTTATCGGATTCGATCCAGTCATATTTGTGATGTTGAGTAACTAGCATTATAGGTTTATTAAAGGGACCAAAATTCAGATTCAGATTCAATAATTGTTTGTCAAAAAAAAATATTATTGCAACATGTCATGTAACATGCCCATATGGTGTACAATATTTAAGATTACAAAAACATATTAAGTACATCTAAAACAAAAATTATAAGACAGTTGTTCCCAAATTATGAGTCGTGAATTCGTGACCTACTGGGGACTGAACAGACTTTCAATCATACAGTTATATCGCATTTTCCTTAATAAAAACCACCCAACTAGCAAACAGTTGTATAGTATTTGAATTATACAACTAACAGACATGTAAGGGTCATGTAAAGGTCTAGTGGTCGCAAGCGCGACTGCTGTGCATGAGGTCTTGGGTTCGATTCCCAGGTCGGGCAAAGTGTTATTGGGTTTTTCCATCAGGAATTTCTCAGTAGCAGCCTCGGAGTCTGGATTTGTGCCCGGTTGATGGCAATAGGCTCGCCGCCCTATTACATGGGACTAAAAAAAAACATAGCTGGCGAAATGTGGGTGTACTAATGTGTACACCTCTGCCTAACCGTTCGGGGATTGCAGGCGTGATGTTTATGTTATGTAAAGGTTTTATAATAGTTGTGTAGCAGTGAACAGTTTTATAGCAGTGTTCAATTCGACGCATTAGTTATAGGTAGCTTGCAAACTTTGCAAGCTACCTATGACACGTCAAAATAACAAGTTACTTTGCAATGCAAAGTAACTTGTTATTTTGACGTGTCCGTTATCACCAGCCGAACCGTTTTATGACAATTTGGCATTCACAGCTTCTAACTATACTACTTAAAAAATATTTTGCTAGTTGGGCAAGAGGCGAGATTTAAAACTTTTTGTTAGTCTCAGTCCAGTCAAGTTTAGGAGCCACCTGACTAAGATATTATGCTTGTAGGGCGATCAACTACCATCAGAGAACTAATAACGGCGCGTCGCTCGTAAGTACTTACCGCTCACCGATGCCAAACGTGGTGACTGAAGATTACGCCAATGTATGGCCCAAGCGTTCGTTATAGCACTGTATGAGCCGAACGACTCGTATGTTTAACAGTAAATGTTATGTTTTGAATCACAATTTCTGTTAGTTTGTAATAAAAGTTAAGGGTGTGAGCAGACTTTGATCTTTAGATAGTTCTAAATTGGGTACTGATGATGTGATCAAATAAATGTAAGTACGAAACACCAATTTTTTTTTGAATCGATGTTTGAAAGATTATTGCAGAAATCGTCACGTAAAGAAAATATGATCATGTATCTAGCTTCAGGGCAGAGCTAAAGTGGCTGCCCATTCGGCAAAGAAGAAATTTGCGAGCGTTAACTACTCTTTTCTCCCTTCTCAACTCTCCCTCTTCCCCTTCTTATCTTATTTCCCATTTTCAATATCTTTGTTCTACTCACGCTAAGTGTTTACGTTCTTCTAATAATCTTCTACTCAACTGTCCTTCTCATACTTCTGATTTCATTTATTCCTCCTTTCATATTCAGGCCATTCTTCTTTGGAATGCCCTTCCTCTTGATATCAGGACAGCCACCAGTCGATATGTTTTCAAGCGGAAGTTGCGGATTTATCTTCAGAACAATTAGCAAGAGTTTTATCATAAATATCCTTTCTATTCTTTTTATAAAATAGGTATGTATTTATGAGTATGTATATATTATATATATATATATACATATATATATATATTATATATATATATATATATATATACCATATATATATACATATATATATATTATATATGGTATATATGAGTTTATGTACTTGTGTACGATTAAACTTGTTTAGATTTTGTTTTCAATTATTTTAAAATTTCTTATCTGATTATTTCCTCATGTACAATTTTTTGCACCTGCTTTGTTATCTCTTCACCACCTTTGGTTGACTGGTAGAGAATGCCTAAGGCATTAAGTCCGCCTTTGTACTTTTTTGTTGCATAAAGTTTAAATAAATAAATAAATAAATAAATAAAGAAAAATTGTTGTGCCCCCTCCAGGCTCTCTTTTTCTCTGTCTCTTATTATTATATACAGCAGCAAGCATTGTGCACGATCAGATGTATAACCTCAATTCTAAAAAGTAAACTTATTTTTTGTGTTAATACATATCGTTCCGGTCCTGACAGGGGTCCCCCGACTTTTTATTTGCATTAATCTTTGACTACTACAGTATAACTAATTCTCAGTCTACTTTCGTCAATAATCAGTACCTACCTAACTGTTTTTTTTTATATAGGTACCTACTATACAACTACGTATATAGGTACCATTAACGACGTCGAAATAATACAATCCTTATTTACAGATATCACATTCAAAGAAAATCATTTTAAGAACCCTAAAAAGGGTGAGTGTACCAATAATTTTCTTGGCATTCCCTTTGACCTACCTGTGCGGAGATGTTTCAAAATGGTAACCGTACGAAATAACTTTGTCCCTTCAAAATTACCCAACCGATTCTTTTGGAATGTACTTTGTATTTGTATTATAAGTTCATGAATTCGAGAAATGTAGGTAATGTACAGAGTCGGTTAAGTAAGAGGTTGTGTTTTCTCGTGATTAATTGGTTGACGGACTTATTTTTGAGCGTGTATGTGTTGAGTAAGATTTTTTTAATTATGTATTGTTGTTACAGATTTCATGCGCCTACCAACATTTTGAATCAATTATCTACACTAATATTATAAAGAGGAAAAATTTGTATTTTTCTTTGTTTGTTTGTAATGGATAAACTCAAAAACTACTGGACCGATTTTAAAAATTCTTTGACCATTTGAAAGCTGCATTATCTGCGAGTAACATAGGCTAAATTTTATTTTATTTTTGCGCGGACGAAGTCGCGGGCAAAAGCTAGTTTTTAAATACAAACATGCACACATCACGAAATATTGACAACTGCTTGACGTATGAGAAGATGAAATATGGCAGAGAGGTAGTTTATAGTTAATAGCTAAGAAATGATTTTCGACTTCGTCCGCCTCAAAGTGAATTTATTATCTCATGGAAACCATACATTTGTCCAGGATAAAAAGTAGCCTATGAGCTAACTCTATGCCAAATTTTATCTAGATCCGTTCAGCAGTTGGCGTGATTGAGTAACAAATATCCATCCATACTTTTGCATGTATTATTGAAGTAAGATAATTTAATTCAATTGACAGTAGCACGTACAAAAGACTCTCCGAAGCTTCTTAACTCATCTGCGTACAAAATACACTCGTCGGTCCGGCCACAAGGATCATCAATGTTAGTCATAGCACTGAATGACTTGAATGCCTGGCATCCGACGCATCTCAGTTACGACTGTGGTTCACGTCCATTTTATTGCTAAGTACTGCCCGTGGGTTTGTTCACCGGGTGGATGTGTAAGATGTATTTCTTTGTTGCTAAATTGAATGGAAATATTTCTGTTTTTTTTTTTAATATTTTTCTTCTTATGGCTGTCTATTATGTCAACGCAGAACTTAGTCACGAGTTTGGAAAACTAGCACAATTATATTAAGAGTGTTTTATATATTAAGTAACCAGCTTTTGCCCGCTACTTCGTCTGCATAAATGTCGATTATCGCGGACGCAGAACGGACAAACAGACAGCAGAGTCTTAATAATAAGGTCCTATTTAGCATTTAGCACTCTTTGGTTACGAAATATGAAAAAATTCAAAATGAACCTTAGATGCTGAAGTTTCGTATGATTTTACCTCGACATGAGACTTCATTCCATCTTCGGCTTTTTTTTTCTTTTATTTTAGGGACTGGAAATCATCTAACGACTTCTTCCGTTCCGGGCGAAGCGGAAGGGGGTGTCAGACTCTTACTGACTATAACAAATCCGTCTTCCTTCTGTGCTCTTTGCGTTCCAGAGCCGCAGTGACTCTTTCGAACAAAATCCGCAACCCTGGCAGTCCATCTTTGGCTTGGGTTGTCAGATGCCCAGGTAAGCCCAAGATATAAAGCTTCACGAATCTAAATCTGCATCTACAAACGAAGTACAAAACAAATACCTTTACCTTTTATTTTTTCCACTCCCAAATCAGCCTTGATCAAAACATCAATATTCATAAAATAGTAGTGCAATGCGCTTATGAGTTCGCCTTGTTTTCGTTTTCTCTCGTAGGAGGAAATAACAGAGAAAAATATTAAACGTGTACCTAATTCATTGCTGCAGTAGATAGAATATAAATGGATTGTTTTTGTTTGTAACTCCATATTATTTTGACTAGCTTCTGCTCGCGACTTCGTCTGCGTAAATGTTGGTTAAATATAACATCACGCCTGTAGTCCCCGAAGGTTAGGCAGAGGTGTACCCATTAGTATACCCACATTCCGCCAGTTATGTTTAAGTCCCATGTAATAGGGGGCGAGCCTATTGCCTTTAATGTCGTTTATAGGCGCTCTAAATTTGGACCCCCGTTTTATTCCCTTACCTAAGAGGGCGATTTTGGAAAATACTGTCTTAATTTCAGCGCAATCCGTTAAGTGGTTTGAGCTGTGTGTGATAGATTAGTCAGTCAGTATCGGTTGCCTTTTATAAGAAAAAATGCTGGTCAATGTTACTTTTTATCCCTCCCCCCCCCCCTCTATCGCTAGCCTCCTATTACCTACATGGGACTTAAATATAGCTGGCGAAATGTGGGTGTACTAATGGGTAGGTTACACCTCTGCCTAAACCTTCGGGGATTACAGCCGTGATATTATGTTAACTTTTCTCCTTTATTTGCTATCCATTGTTGATATACGCAGTTTAGCACACCGCATTATTTGCAAACTTATTATGTTGAAGAGAAAAATACATTTGATTCACCGAAATTTTAAATTCTACGAACATTAAGTTTTCTTACTAACCGATGACGTCAGACAAAACATACAACATGTACTTTTAAGTTTATCTTCGACATCATTGACTTCGTTGAAGGAAAACATTGTGAAGGAATCTGAACTTATCCGTACTAATTTTATAAATGCGAAAGTAGCTTTGTCTGTCTTTTACGCTTTCACGACTAAACCACAGAACCGATTTTGATGAAATTTGGTACAGGATTAGTTTGAACCTCTTAACAAAGACTACTTTTGATTTGACTTCGACTTCGTCTTCGTTCCCCGTCCTTCGTTAACCGACATTCACATAAAGTCGCGGGCAAAATCTATATATAAGCTCAATCCGACTTGAGCAAATTAATGTGGTGATCAATGCTCGTGCCTTCTCAGTGTAAGAAGAGACATTTTGGTTTTGCAGTGGGGCAATATTAGGCTGGTAATATTATTTATTATTAACTTGAAGACATACACTGACCTAATTGGTGAGTTTCTTCAGAAAGGTCAGGTACGCAGCACTCGTAAACGGCGTGCTTATTTAACGAAATGTACATGAACGTTGACGAACCGAAAGGGATATGGAAAGATCATAGCAGGTAGCGTTCTGTGGTTTCTGCCTGCCCTCATGGGAAAAAGGCGTGAGTTAATTTAAGTACCTATGCCCAAATCACAGATAAAATACAGCAGACTCATCTAGCTACTCTTAATCGACATTTCTGGGAAAAAGAACTGCATTCTGAATAAATACTACTGCTGATAAAATCAGCCTAAAGAACCACAAGTTTTCTAAACAAATCCGAATGATTGGTTGTTTCTCATTTGTTTCACAAGTTTACAGGAACACTGAACTCGAAGAATTGTAGCTCTTTTATTTCTTCCAAAGTATTTTTCAAGAGATTTTTTTATACCGCAGACTAGGATTTCTATATACCTTAGAGATTTACGGAAAACAACTGACACGTCGGTGTAGTGGTCGCAAAGCGTGACTGCTGAGCATGAGGTCTTGGGTTCGATTCCTAGGTCGGGCAGTATTATTGTTTTTTCCCGTCAGGAATTTCTCAGTGGCAGCCTCGGAGTCTGGATTTGTGCCCGGTTGATGACAATAGGCTCGCCCCTTATTACATGGGACTTAAAAATAACTGGCGAAATGTGGGAGTACTAATCGGTAGGTACACCTCTGCCTAACACTTTGGTGATTACAGGCGTGATGTTATGTGATGTTTATTTACAACAAGATGTTTTATATTTGACCCAGATCACGTAAAAAAAAATGACGCACGCACACTTTCACACGCCCGCGCCGTGTAATAAAGCAAGCAATGCTTAACTACCTCATTGGTATTGTGTTTCGAAAGAAACGCGACTGTTATGTCAGGGGTTCAATCCCTAGGTCAGGCATCGTATTTTTGGGTATTTCATTAGGCAATTCACAGGAGGCTTGAAACAAAATTTGTCAAAAATGTGAATGTGTGTGTATAGCTCTGCTTACCCCTTCGCGATATTGCGTGATGATGTAACGTTTAAAAAGCAAGGAAGCAAACGCACACACACGCAAACGTACACAGAATGTTTTTTAAATAGTTTACTATGAAATCACATTGAAGACGAGTTGTGTCGATGCGCCCGCCGGAGCTCGGTGCGATTACACAAGCATATCCACGCGAACGTTGGCGCATCTAGTTTCACTGCTGTGATTTTTGATATTTCATGTTTATTGCACGTGTTGGAGGAATTTATTGAGTTTTGCTATGCCGTGTGAGCCGCTAGTCGCGACACACGCTTGTGTGACGTAGTCGTGCGATTATAAAAGGGAGAAGGTGATAGGTACTTTGAACGAGACCTTTAAAGCGAAATCAATTCCTAGAACCTGGATCTTTATGTGATCACACGGATATATAATATTGCTATTACTATTGTGTTTAACTGTAAAATGGCCATCCGCCCACACTGGTTCCGTACCATCATACAATATTTAACAGAATAACAAAAAAAAAAATCGTGTTTTTTTTTTATTTTGTGATGTAACTAGAAATAGATTGTTTTCGGATTTCTTATTTTATTTGTGCTACATGGCATTGCTTTTTGGTAAATTTGATAATTCAAGGTCCTCTATAGGTTTCCTAGCGAGCGTCAAAATATGCGGAATAAACGACCTTATAAAAATTAAACTTATAAATCAACGCAATTTAAAGTGCGTTGATTTAGAAGTTTAATTTTTTTACTGTTCCAAGGGGTAGCAAATTTGAGTAATTTTCATCATCTTATCAGCCGAACAAGAAGATCATCATATCAGCCGAACAACGTCGACTGCTGGAAACTTGAATATTTGATTGGTATTTTATTTCAGCTGGTTTCGAGGGTCATAAAGGATCTTGACAAACGGACAACAAAGTGATACTAGAAGGGTTCCGTTTTACCAACTGAGTTAAGGAACCCTAAAAAGTAATCAACTAACTTCTTAAGTAAGTAACTACAGTACACAACACACCCAAGTAACGATACCAAAGTTGCTTACACGTGCTTGGTAATTTGTACCTAATATTAATTTTTGGTTCAGAGACCCGGGTATAAAAATCGTGTATTATTTATAAATGGACTCTTCAAATTATTTAGTAAATAAGTGCGTTTGTCTATCTACTCCTGTCCTACTACTTACTATTTTAATCGCAAAAAAATGTGAGAATAAATGGATGGATGTATGGATGTTTGTTATTCTATCACGCTTAAACAAATGATTTTGTCCCGTTTTAGAGTATCAGTGGGAAAACTTAGGACCAACACTGACCTTATTGGAGAGGTTCTTGAGAAAGGTCTGGTAAGCAGTACTAGTAAACGGCGTGCTGGTATAACGAGATGTATGAACGTGGATGAGGCGAAAGGAGTTTATAAGGATCGTAGCAGGTGGCGTAGTGACGGGGCCCCAACAGGGCCAAACGCCTGCCTGGGTTGCGGGACGTCTTAACAGGATACCGTGGCCGCGGAATATAAAGGGCAACAGAAGGAACAGGGTGGTTTTTTAGTCAGCAAACGTCTGTCATTCTTTGATGATTTTTACCACATCAAAAATTGCATGGGAAAATGGCGTGAATTTATGTACGTAATTCTCATGTCTACGCAGACAAATTCGCGGACAGAAGCCAATAATTTATAACAAGGAAAACATAAATACTATGAATGAAGTTATAAAGTTAAGTAATTAGGTACTAATAAATCCTTATGATACAATTGCCATTTAAATGCTATGGTATTATCCAGAAGCGTTGTAGGAAACTGGCACAGTTAATAGTATTAGTCAATGAATTAGAAATGACCTTTCGGCGTAGCCAGCGACTATCTATAAGTCTCTATGTAGCTACAACGTGCAGTTTTGTTAAATTATTGATAAGTACTTGTTTTTCTTGAGTTCGATTACCCGGTCGTGCAAAGTGTTATTGGGTTTTTTTATCAGGAATTTCTCAGTAGCAGCCTCGGGGTCTGGATTTGTGCCCGGCTGATGGCAATGTCGGTGTATTAATGGGTAGGTACACCTTACCTTACCCGTCGGAGATTACAGGCGTGATATTACGTAAAATAAACATGTTAGCCCAATATCGGGTATATTATGATTATTAATCTTTCAGTAATATTTCAGGGGGTAACATAATATGACTTCATTCTTTTAATTATTTTTTTTTGAGATGATTCCGAATTCAAAAACCATGTTGATACAGAGAATATTGTCTTTTTGAAGTGATTCCTAATTCAAAAACAAGAGAACTTTGTACCTATATCTTAACGTGACTATAAATAGGGCTACGTTCTGACTTGTGTTGGTCACTTCAGAAACCAGGTTATCCCATATCCCTCGTTCATTGGTCCAACAGGCTGTCTTGTGTTGTGTAGTGTTGCTAACTTGCCGCCAACCGTCTGAAACTCAACATGACATGCATTGTTGGCATTTAAATGGGAGTCAAAGTTAGGACTGAAACGTTGTATATAAAGATATGACGTTCATTGAGACTTGAGACTTTTTTTTATTCGGAAGTTTTAATAAAAAAGCCAGATAGATTTTACCGTCGATATGTCATAAGTCAAAGTCAAATTATTTATTTAAATTAGACCAATTAAAAAGCACTTTTGAACGTCATTTAGAAGAACAATAAGGCAGTTTCACATGAAGAAGAAAGAATAAGAAATTCCATTTCGTTTTTCACAATTACATATTTGTAAAGTTATATGAATGTGCAAACGCGATGTATCTAAAATAAAAATCACTAAAAGTACTACAATCGGTACCAAGTACTACAAATTAAGAAATGAGAAATAAATTAATTATGTCTATAGGTATTTTCGAACTCTTTACATCAGGGGTGGCCAACCAATCGATCGCGGCTATTACCTAGTCGAGTCAATCCCAGATGCAATACTCACACTAGCATATAAGTTATGTCACTAAAAATAATCTACAATATATATTTTTTTATTATTATTTTCTAGTATAATATACTCGTAAGTAAACTGTTTTCTATAAGTAGAGTACAATGTTAATTACGTGAAAAACGATTCAATGTTAAACTCATGAAGATCGAATTATTGATTTTGTAATTGGTAGATTGCACAGAATCACAGATCAGTAAACAGTCAATCTTGGGCTAGTAAGTTGGCCACCTCTGCTTTACACTGTCTACTTATGACGTCATCTAATACCTACAAACATCACAGTACTAACACAATATTATTACGTTAGTCATACCATAAAATATAATTTATTTTCTTCATTTAACTCTATGGTTATTTGTTGTTATACAAAATAGATGAATCGGGGAATCCTTCAGTTGATAAGCATAAGAACTATGCTTTTGTTTTTATTAAATGGATAACAATTATGGCAATAACTAATGAATTATGGACTAAGGATGTGTTATTAAGCTAGCTTTTACCTTGGCCAGAGGCTAAACATTGCCATCCAACGCAGCGATGCCGCCAGTGTCTTGGGCACATTTCCAGTTGACGGCGATGCGGAAGAATGTTTTTATGCAATTTTGTTTTAGTTTAATTGCTTTATTTTAGTTTTTGCGTTTATATTAAGTATGTTAATTTTACTGCCTGCTATTATAAATGCGAAAGATTGTATGGATCGATGTTTCTTACGTCAGAATGGCTGAACAGATCTGGATGTTTGGCATAGAGATCAGATACTCGTAGATTATATTATTTAAAGTCTGGAAAAGCACATAGGCTTTTTATCCCAGAAACATGTACCTTTCCCGTTGGATAATATATTAACTTATTATTATAGTATTATACATATTGTTGAATAATATTATGTACTAACTTGATGCTCACTACCTATTGTAGAAATATCTGTTACTCGAAGTGAAATAACACGAGTACACACATAGTACTTGTGTACGTTTAAACTTGTTTAGATATTTGTTTTTAATGATTTTAAAATTTCATATTTGATTATTTCCTTATATACATTTTTTTTGCACCTGCTTTGATATCTCTTCGCCACCTTTGGTTGACTGGTAGAGAATGCCTAAGGCATTAAGTCCGCCTTTGTACTTTTTTGTTGCATAAAGTTTAAATAAATAAAAAAATAACACAGCAAAATTACTATGCCAGTAATAGTGTAAGGAAAACTTTTTAAAATAAAAGTTTCAGAGTTACATGAAAAAGCAATATAATATAGCTACCTACTTTAAAAACTATCCGAGTGGGCCCCGCGTGTGGGACCCAAAATATCCCTAAGGACATTTTAAGAAGACCCGTGTTTAAAAAAACTCGTAATAGTTTTCAATTTGGCAGTTTAACAATTTTCATTAGAGTACTACCCGGACTGTTAAAGAGAGACTATCACAGTAATGATTAAAAAAGACGATGTTCTATAAATCCGGCCACCAGCTGCAGGCATGGCTCGCGCAGTGGTTGAGCACTCGGTTCGATTCCAGCACGGAATAAATATTTGTATAGTTTACCATCAACCGTGTCACACAAATCCAGACTCTGAGGTTGCTACTGAGAAATTCCTGATATAAAAACCAAATATCACTTTGCCCGACCTGGGAATCGAACCTATGGCAGCAAGCGCGCTTTGCAACCACAAGACCAACGAGGCAGTCCTCACAATCAAGATTCATATCAATATGTGATAAATACATAGTGCTTATCGTAAAGAATTAAACAAAAATGCAAAATATATGATAATAATTTCATTATAAAAAATTCACTCTGTCTTATATATTAGCGCACTCGTGGCGGTCCCAAAGATAGTCCAAGCAAGGTAGATGTGAATCTATTGCCCACATGCATATCGTGTGACTTCGGTGCCTTTTCAACGCCCACATGCAACGTGGTAACTAGAACAGAATGGACAAAAAAGTACAAGACTACATGTTTATTATTAGAATATTATTAACTACTAGCCTTTGATCGCGACTTTGTCCGCGTAATGGTCGGTTATCGCGGTCACAGCGAAAATCAAAGCGGAATAAAAAGTAGCCTATGTCAATGACAAAATTTGGTTAAATTGATGGCATATTTGACAGATTGAGACTTAGATTGCGATCGTTAAAAAATGGTAGAATTGCCCCCCTGAAGTGTAAGGTCAACGTGGTTGCAAATCACAAGTGCAAATACCAGAAGAGCAAGTCCGTTGTAGGACTTTAAAATCTGAGTTATTAGTTCATACTTTACACTAAAAAAAAACTTTTTTACAAAAAAGACCTTCAAAAACAATACTAAGTGAAAAATATAATATCCCGTTTGAGCACCTATGCATTGAGTTGAGTACCAATCTTTTCCTTCAATACCTTTGGTGCTCAATGTATGCTCGAACGGGAATACCTACTCCGTCAGCGACTTGGGTTTTGTTCAAAAAAATAAAATTATACAGGGTAATTGAAAATATACCCGAAACCTTAAAAGGGGTCATTGTACTTATCATTATGAACCACTTTTACTATGGGAACATCATGATTTTTTTGATTTTCAATTACCCTGTAGGTAGCCGAATTGAAAACTTCCTTTTTAGAAGTCGATAAAAAATATTATCTTAAATAATAAGTTATGTTATTTTTTATTGAAATGCAATTCATTATCCAAAGTAACTTTTTCCTAATCCACACTTACCGCTCCATCCGTTACCCATCTGAAATTGACTGCGAGCGCTCTCCTTCACCTTGTGCACCATAGCGTAGTTCGATCTCAGATCAACCTTGTCCCAGCATGTCAGGGTCAAAATTGGACCTTCAGTTTACAGTAATAAAGCTCCCTTTAATTAATCCTGGATGCCATAATTTATAGGACCTACTATTTGATTGTGTACTGTCTTCATTAATAGTTGGACGTACATTATTATCGTAATCCTTTGTTTATCAGATTGGTTATCATTATATGCGGAATACTTGTGTGTATAGAGTTTTCAGCTATTTTACCTACTTTATTTCTCTTCTCACAGGTGGATTGGAATATCGTTACGCGAACTATTACCATGGGTTCAGTTCATTCTAAGACCTATGTATCCTGCTTATGCGTATTGAGTTTCATCAAAATCGGTTCACTCATTTCGAGAAATAAGGACTCGAAATGCCGTATGCCATAAACGCTCTTAACCGCTTACAAATCTTATAAAATTCGAGATTATTCAAACTCCAACTAGATGGCGCCAATGTACCTTAACATTACTAGGTACTGCATCGATAAAATTCTATAGCTTCTTCAACTATTTTCTTTCATATTATTCAAGGTAGGTATAGTTCGCAGCATGTGAAAATTCCTGAAGCCTTAACGCCCTAAGTCATGCTTGTGTGAAGCTATTATATTCCTAACATGTTAGTAAATAGTCGTGTTTACTTGTATTACGTCATGTACATTCTTAGGAATCATTCATAGAGTAGTAACTACATAGGGCATTAATATTAAGATAGCCTTCACGTCATCAAGAGCGATTACGCCGTACGGCTTTTCATAGAAGCTTTCAAGTCCTTCTTTTTTTTAATGAATTAACAGTTTTAATTTAAATTTTGTACGCATGCAGGATATATAAGGTCTGAAAAGTAATCATAGAACATTATCAAAAAATCGTGTGACGACTAAATTTAATATTTGTAAGTTTTCCATAGAAACAAAGAATTCCAATTATCTTTTTTTAAATAAGACATTTCGAAAATGTTCTCTGATAACTGACTAGCGTTTCTTTTTAGTTCGACTTGTAAGCTATTTCTAGTGCAGAAAATTAATTTTCTATTTTTTTGTTAAATTGAGATTTATACACCATTGCTATTCGTTAATCCTTTTATTGCTGCCTGCTAATTGTAATTATGCTTCAGTTAATTAATGAGGGATAATTTTAAAACTTGGTTTGTACCTATTTGCTATTTGTATGGGTATATAAATTTTGTTTTTTTGCGGTTTCTCTAAGTATTTACGTCATGTCATTTATCTCAATTAAAGTCTAAAAAACTTGTTGAAATTACTCAGTCAGTGTAATTGAGGTACAAAATAAAATGAACAGTATACAGTTTATATTTAATATTTATTTATTGACCATCTCTTAGCTTAAGACAGGAAACATTTATAAAATAGCAGCTAGTCACAATAATAAAATTATGATAACATTTACAAAACGTTCTCTTAAATTTACTATTTCACAAACAAGTACTTTGCCTTGTATCAAACACGTTTACACTTCATTCATAAAATTAGATACTCCTTGAGATGCCTTCAACAACACATTCAATATTTAAAATCATCTATAAATTTTACTTCAACAAAAAGAAAATAAAATAATTCCTAGGAACTGTTCCATTTTCCCATTCATGAATTAATTCTTAATAAGTACCATTCACGGGAAACTTCGTACGGGAAAATCTTTTCTGGGAAACAATCCGAAGGAATCATTTTATTTGCATTAGGATTCTGTAGTAAATGTTATATTGTTTGTATATTTAGCTAAATATGGCTTTGTGTAAGCTTGATTACTGAATATGTATAACAGATCAACAATATAAATAGACATTTGTATATATGTACATTGTATTGCACCACATAAGCACGTCAGTAATTCTTAAATAATCTGCACGTAGTCGAGTGTGTTACTCACTTCTATTCCTGAAGTGTGATCAAGTGTTACATCAACCCTTTCTTCTACGTCATATTCATCTATTACGGCTTGTTCTATATCACCCACTCATAAATCCATTACATTTCTATTTATAAATTGATTTTATCCCAAATTAATATGTCCGTACAAAATGTACTGTTCATTCTTGTTAAAATTCGGTCTGAACGACGATGACTCAATCATTTCAACTGATTCACTGACTCACCAATGGTTTGATATTGGAAAACAACTCGGGGAATCTATTATTATAATATGCAGGAGTGCCAAGTAGTAAATAAAATGCCAAATAAGCTGAACTATTAATTTTATTTAGATCTCAAGCTCACACGGAACCAATAAAATAATTCAATTGCTTTGGAGTATTAACGATACAATATTACAATTTCTTTCAACACATCGTTTGGTTTTGACTTTCTTCTCGCTCACTCACGCAATGCGCGAGTGAGATGAACACGAGTTTGATTCAATAATCTGATAGTCTGCAACATCCTTTTCTTTTTCTTACATTTTCCGATCAACACGATTGACTGACTAAAGCTAGAGGCTCGGTATTACCTTCTATGAATGTCACATCGCCAAGGAGTAGCCACGTTTGAAACAAGTGATACGAGTACAATCATTCTCCTTACGTCTACAGTGACTTGTTGGCGTTAATGACAAAGAGATAGGAATGTTAGAAAGCACGTCGTTCAAAACAATTCTTGGTCGATTGGTACATTAGAAAATAAAAACCCGTTATAGGACAATAGAGTTCGTTGATACAAAACTTCATTTCCATTTATGAACTTTTCGACATGACTAAACTCTCAGTCTGATATCTGAATTCCGTGCGCTCTCAAACGTGGCTGATTTACAGTACATTGAAAAATCTACTTTATTTCTTAATTATGTGCGTTTTTATGTTCAATTTACAAATTACAATTTGCTTGCAAATTCAAATTCAAATGTAACGACTAGTGACCAAAACGTTTGAGAACACTAATCATTTGTATGAATTTTATATTTGTAGACTTTATCATTTTGTTATTATCCCCTAATAAGGGCAACAGCTAAGTGTACAAGCGCCTAACTTTATAAATTTTATAATACAATAATGATTATTCAACATTACATACAACATACCAAATGATCGAAACAAAATCATCTACACGTCACAAATGGTGATCGAAACTCTAAATGCGATCCTACCGTCGACGTCGGGTAAACGACATTTAAAATTCGGTTAATCCGTATAAAATGGCCGATATAGAAAAGGAATTAAATTTTTTTCAAGCTTTTTACAAGCACAATATTATCCAAACAAGTCGGTTGGGGAAACTAGCACAAATACGACACACAGGCTAGGCTAATATCACAGGAGTGCTGGGAACGGTGCAGAGACCCACACCACGCGACCACGCCGGGCGCCCGCCGCGCCCCGCCCCGCGCCTCCCCGGGCCTCTCGCCCCGCGCCTCCCCTACCTATTTACTATTCAGAGGGGGCGAAACGGGCTACTAGCGATATATTTTGCGACAATTAAGATTTCAAAAGAAAAGGAACTCGCTTGTTCCGTGGATCAATTGCACAATCGAACGATTGATTACTTTCAAACTTATTGCACAACCGTTTGATAAGTAACGCTTTTTATTACACACAATCCTCCAACTTATAAACGTTGTTTGAAATTGAGCAACAGTTGTTGCAAGTCTGATATTCAAATTATTTTAAAATTAAATTAACAACGCTTATAAGAGGAAAACGGAGGCTCTATCTTGTATTATACAATAATTAACAATGACACGATAGTTCTATAAAACCCAGATTCAACCCAATTAAATATCATATAATGGTAACAAAGCTTAAAATGGTGATATAAGCAATAGGGTAACATTAAAATGTACAAAACAAAAAACGTTTAAATAAAACTTAAAGCGATAATAAAGTACAACAAAACTCGTTCAAAAGTAACTCTCGGACTTGTTAGCAAATGTGAGGCGCGAGCAAACGTTGGAGATTGGCGGCCAATGTTGGCCGAATGTTTCCTCTACGTCGACACGCGCCGATTTGATAAGGAAACTAAAATTCCGTCAAGAGTTACCGATGACACACACACACATACGTCACAAATTTTCCTTTATCACCTTACAGACTATTAGTAATGTTAGCAATTATATTCGAATTGGGAAATACTACACTTAAACTTGTTTAACTTGCTAACAGCATAATCCTTATTATTCCAATCACAGACGCGTATGTGTGCATCAAGAACAACAGTTTCACTCTATTCAGAAACGTCCATCCGATCTCACAAAGGCAGCACAAAATAATACTAGGTATTCAAATAAACTAAATAAGCGTGGAAGTTTTGTTACCGCTCGTCTACGCAACCGTTCCCAGTCGTTTTGCACTATCTCTTAATCACTATTTACTTTACAGTACAATAATATAACATAATAATTATCGCTTAAAACTATGCCTCCATTATGAACCGTTAAACTTGCACTACAAGTGAGCGCGTCACTGTAGCGACAACGTACACTCAGAGTCCTCTGTTCGATAAAAATTAATCGTTGAACACTAATTGGACCGCGCCCGTCGGCAGCGCCTGAGCAACTTTCACTAAGTAATACAAAAAAACACGCTAACAAAGTAAGTACTCTTCTTAACAACAAAGAATTGGCTAAACGTCGACAGTCTGTTCCGGGTAACGTAAATTAAACACGATTCAATAGTCCAGTGATTCTCGAGCCGTGGCGGAGCGCCGGCGGCTCGGACCGTACCGGCAGCCGGGGACTCCTCGCGGCGCGGCACGCGACCGGGACTCGCATCAGGAGCACGCGAACACACCCGTGTTCGCTTAAATTGAGGTGTGGAGGTGCGCAGGGCGGCGCGGTCATGAGTCCAGCACGGTCAGGAGCCCGGGAGGCAGCAGGGGCACGTCCTGTCGGGGCATTTGCCGCGCCAGCTGCGCGCAGCCTAGGTTGGCGTCGCCCAGCTCAGGGATGGCGTCTAGCAGCGCTAGGCATTCGTCCTCGACAGCGCGCCGTGCTTTCTTCCCGACCCATGAGTCATCACACTCCTCCCGCGCTCGGCGTCGTCTCGCCTCCTTCTCTCGCCGCGCCTCTTCGCTCAGTCGACAGTATGTGTTATTAATGCACACTGAGCGCCTCAAGTCTCGCGCGGGGTCCTCGATATTCTCTAATTTCTGCGAGCAGATCTCAATGACCCGCTTTCGTTCCTCGTTAGCGCGGAGGCGCGCTGAGATCATGGAGAGCTTGGGCCTGGCGGCGGGCTCGGTGCGTGAAGGCCCGAACATGTCGTCCTCGAAGGCGTCGGCGATCTCCGCACCGCGTGAGCTCTCGCGCTCCTCTTGCGGCGTCATTCTGTAACAAAAACGCGGACACATTAGCACATATTCGCGATACGTAAATTTTAGTAATGGGAACAAAATTAGAACAACCCGAAAGTAATAGGTAATTGCTTAAAAAAATTACAAATTAGATAGTATGTAGACCCTTTTTTTTTAGTATGCTACGCAGTAACTCATTGATCACAAAGCCATTCTTAATAATAAAACTGTGACGGAATGTGAACGAGTCAAGGAGAAGCCCTAATTATTTCATAATAACAAGTACTAGGTCAATCCGAGAACAATGCATCGAAGTCCGAACGGGCCAATCAGGTTCATAACTCGTTATAATCCGCTCTAAATTCGCAATGACATTAAAACTAAACAGATGAACAGATATTAACGGACAAGTTTTAAAGATAAAAAGCACCTTGAAATGCATTTCGTCAACACCTACCTAAATAAATCAGGGGAAATGATGAAGAACCCTGACATAAACATGGTCGGCAATCCACAGAGTCCTGATCACTGTAAAAATGGTAACTCCAAAGTCACAAAGTTCAAAACACTGGCACAATACAGGCGCGCAATTCGTCACTTTGTCCTCGACGACTATAAAAAAGCAAAAAGACACAAGTGAAACAAAAATAAATCGCGCGGTGAGCGGCGTGCGCGCAGCTCGACGAACACTCGGCGAATGACAACATACCTCGCTGTAGATAAGACATTGAAAAAGCCAATTGCGTCATGTACTGCTACGTACGTATGGAGAGGAAACGGATGACGTAGACCACAGCCGTCATTTTAGACGCTATTGCTTGACTAGTCATGACTCGCCGTATGTTTGCGAGACAAAAGAACGAAGTGCCCAATTTGTGAAAAATATGTAACTGAAATTGTAATAGATTCAGTTACACAAGGAAAACACTTTTTCCTGTTCGATAAAACAGTTGTATCTTGACAAAATTAATAGGCTACGAATGCTAATGTAATCGAAAAACCCACATATATTGCAACGATGGAATAACCAGGATGACTCTGAAACAAGAACTAATTTGGAACGATACCTTTGAAATGTGGCTGTGGAAGACTTCTCCTCAGAAACGAGGTGAATGCCTGAAACCATGCTCCGGAATAACAAGAACGTTCAGAGGACACTTGAGGTAACAATGTTACCCTTCGACCTTTGCAATTGGTTATGTTAGAAGCTGCTAATATATAAAACAAAAAGTAAAGCCTACAAGATAAATAAAGGTGATTTGACCCATAGAATGAGTTTTTGGAGATCTGAAACTAAAGTATTTTACCAAAACAAGAGCCACGGACAAACAAAGATTGTGTTTACTAAAAATCCTACAATTTTTTCTACAAGCTTCTAGTAAATTATATTTTTTCCACAAGCTAGACAAATAACTCTTTAATTTTTTTTTTTCTATCCGTTAAATTTTTGAGCTACTCCTTGACCATCCTTGAGGCAAATTCACTCATCCCCCTTCCAACATTGCGAAATATCACGTTCATTTCAAGTTGAGACCGCGAGGAAAATTCAAAAGCTCACTAAATGAAAACCTATAAATACAAAGCAACAAGAGTGTGTAAACTAGCCAAGGATTCATAAAACCTGGACTAGTTCTAGTGAGAAACACGTTCGTTCACAATCATATTATCGAAAAGACGTTACACGCTACGTGTTTTTGCACCAAAATTGCCCTTTGCCCTGAATCCTTTGAATCCAAAGCTCTTGTTTTAAAACCTGATTCATAATATGTATCTCTCATTGCATTCTGAATATTAGAGCCGTCTGACTGTGTTATCTCAGTGTTGGTTGCGTTCTGTTGTTTATTCAAGGTAATTGGCGAACAGAAAGATTTGTGACGACTATTATTGCGACTGTTTTCTTTAATGTTTTTATATCACAAGGTTAATACTTAACTTAAAATCTATTGCTTTAATGAAAAGTGGGAGAGTAACATCAACCCCATTCAAATCTTTGGTACAAAAAGCTGAGCAAGTGCTACTATTTAAAGTGATCTTATAACCTGTTATAAGCTGTAAGATTCCATGTTACTCCAGTTCAGCAGGTACTGCGTAATGTGCGAAATACTAATTTCAGCATTTAATGTGACGTAATATAAAGTTGAAACAGCTAATATTGATATTGCTAACTGTTATTACAGATATCGCAAACACAATTACTTTAAGTTAATGATTTTATTATTATGTAATAAAACTGCAATCAATGTGTTGACAGTACTTTTGATTACTTTTGACATTTATAGAGTTCATTTACTTTTTATACCATAGAGAATTTAGGCAAATTGATAGGTCTATTTAAGTAAACAGGTTCATCTGAGTTTAAATCAATATTTAAGCGATTTCTATGTTTTTATTCATATTTCGGGTGTCTGTATTTTACTATTCTACGTAAACTATGAGGAGACTAGAAATATAAAAGTAGTCTTAAAAAAAATTGGACTTGCAGAAAAATCCAAGTGTCATGGCCATAAAATTTTGTTATACATTCTAATGTGAAATTTTATTAAACAAACATTTAAATGTGCAGTAGGTGAAACACGCTTGGATCATGCTTTTTTTCCTGCAGCGAACGCGCGACTACAGTACACCGGGTGTTGCCGACCCCAACAGTTACGATCTAATAAATCTCGCGCGAGCCGACCGACGCTACTGCCTACCTGCACTTTCTTTTCTCTGTCCCACACGAGTCGGGGGCAAGAATCCACCGATATGTGAACGCCATCATAATATAGAGGACTTTTTTTGTAACATTTGACATCGTGGATGATGCGATTGATGCTAGTTCACCTTTTCAAACGTTTAATGTAAATCTCTACACAATTCTTGAAATTTATGTAGGACAGTTTAAACAAAACAATGAAGCATTTGAATAAGGTATTCGT
This sequence comes from Hoplodrina ambigua, assembly GCA_949774945.1. Classification (NCBI taxonomy): domain Eukaryota; kingdom Metazoa; phylum Arthropoda; class Insecta; order Lepidoptera; family Noctuidae; genus Hoplodrina; species Hoplodrina ambigua. Next base: position 4,698,002 of record OX458976.1, read on the forward strand.
TATCAATTCTCCTCGCTTTCGTCGAATAAGTCATGTCATGACACAAGTAACATGAACGTATGGTTAACTTTTTAATGTGAAAACTTTTTTCCTTCCCAAAATTTGCTTTCTGGCTTGATGTATTGCTCCTCCCTTCAAACTGATAACATGCGTATATTGTTGTCTTTTTAATTTTCCTTCTTGTTTGTGTAATGTAATAAAGAGTAAATGATATTAAATATTAAAACAACATTTTTACGAGAGGTTCGTAATTGATAGCTTCGCTAACTATTAAAGTTAGAAGCTCTGTTAAGGCCATTGTCGTCTTAAGTTGCCCATTCACTTCTGCTTGATAGTCTTCAGGGTATAGCAGTAAATACGGATTGCATAAGGAATTATTGCATACGTATCAAATTCCAATCCACTTCAGATATCCTTGAAAGTATTTCTTCAAAGCATACCTATTTTTGCTAAATCACTATGGCCGCGTAGGCGTTGTGATAGAGTACCTTTTATGGAGAACGTATGAAACGATGAATTACAGAATGTAGGTGGAAACATACAACCGATACGATATAATAGTTTAACGATCTCCGACATTTTTCTCTAATTTCCCGCATCGCACACTTTCACGTCAATCTTTACCATGCCCTTAATAGCATCAGCTCTTTTGGCTTTATAGCCGCATCTAAGTGAACAAAACCAGTCATTTTCTGTAGAAAACCATGTAGCTCTAATATATTTATATTTATTTTTATATAAACTTTCAGTTATATGTACTATTATTCAGCATAGTATTTATTTTGTATTAGTATATCATCTAGATATAACTGGTTCAGATGTCTAATATTTTTTTTGCCGTCTAAGAATTACACTGTTATGTTTCTTGTTTATAGTGACCACGAAAAATTGTAAAAAATCACACACACGCGTAAATGTGTTGTAATTGGTGTCTATGACCGAAATTGTGCGTCCCTGTGCGTTGCATCATCAATTACTGTGCCGTGGGTGTTACATAAATTGCTTTTGTTCATTAATACTACAATAACTATATGTGTGTAACAAATTATTTAATACAGAATAGAGAATATTTTACAAATTCATTTTAACTGTGAACTGCAAAAAGAGTTCAATTCGAAATTCTTCATCATCATCAGCCTTTCCCAACTTTTTTGGGGTCGGCTTCCAGTCTATCTGAATGCAGCTGGATAACCAGTGTTTTGAAGCTACTTCCTATCTGACCTCCACAACCCAGTTGCTGGATAACACGATACCCCTTAATAAGACTGACTGTCAGACTTAGCAAAAATCCTTAATTTTTGATATTTACTCCATTCCTTATCTTTTTCAAGCAATTCTCCATTTCTGCGTCTTTGACTTCGTTTAGTACTCTCACATGATTTTATTACTTCATATTTTCTACCATAACATGACACCTATTACATTAATCAATGATGCGCAAAGAATTTTTCTATGGAAGTGGAGTGGTGAATCATATTTTTTTAAAACAATTACTCGCTCGAAGCCGACAGTGCTTATGTAATGACCTCACAATGGGCTGAACCTTTCTAGGTCGCAAGTAACAAATAATTAATTCGGTTTCTACTGTGAGTAGGTAGGCATAAGTATCTACTTTAAGCGAAACTTAAAACTTCCTCTGTATTAATTTTTTTTGGATCATAGATTGAACTATTCTGTTACAATACGCTTTCGAGAATTTATGTGAAGTGAGCACGAGGTGAGTTATCAATCCTTAGCATCTGGTAGGATGACAGCTGTTTACCTCAAACTCGCTTCTTCTAAATCCACCGAGAAAGATTTCTACAGAATAGTACTGTTGTACTTGGATCCCGTAACAAGATCATTTCGTTATTATCCTTGGCTTCCCGGAAAATTACTCAGCGTGTTCAGTTTAAAAGTCTTGTTTATTTCAGAAAGAAGTTTTATAGTAATTTTCGTAAAAATATATTAGTTTTGTGACTCTGCAGATTAATGTCCTACAGCTCATAAGTGTTATGCTCTATGGTGATAGCGATAAAAATCAAAATTAAATGTCAGTTATCCTTGTTCGTCATCTAATACAAGTATTGTTTGAACTTCTACTTCTATGCGTCATTATCATTACTGTGAAGTCATACTAAATGGAATTGTTGCAAAAATTTCCCCATACGAATACCTGTGCATATGATTACCTACTAATTGTAACAAATATACTGGAATAGAAACACAAGAGCAGGTATCAAACAAAGAAAGCCTTTAAAATACTGTTGAAGTATTGGAGACGTTCCACGGAAGCCGTAAAAGCCTAATACCAAGTAATTTAGCACGTGGGGTAATCAAAATCACTATATAATATAGTTTGCGTGTTTAAATCGAGCGCCATATAACGTTGATAGCCCACAGCAGACAATGGATGCGGCTCACGGCGTATAAATCACGGGTAATGGCTACGTAGTTGACGCGCTTTTTAAACTTATTGACTTCGTTATAGATATCTAGGTACATACTATGTTGATTTTAAAATAGGAATATGCCGAAATTATGCTTCTTCAGTACTATTATGAACAAATCCGGGTAGGCGATTTTAGGTGAAATGAGAGTGAGGTGAGCTGTCAATTACTTCCATCAAGTAGGATTAATTTGACATCAACTTCACTCCACCTAAAATAACTGAAGGATATTTTTTCTAAAAAGACTCGCTGGTTATTAATTCAAATACTTAATGAATCAAATATTTTTGTTTGAAGCCAGATTATAAAACCTCTTCTACAGAATGAGGTTATATACGCGCTAGAAAAAAAAAACTCAAGGAGCAATTATTCAAAATAAGAATATAAACATTTATTTTGATCTGAACAAAAAAGTATTTACTGTTAACAACCAATCAGAAACAAAACATAAAATACCTAGTTCAGTAACTTTATTAAGCTCTATTTTCCCACTTCACTAGCAAAAGTAGCAGCTCTTGGCACGTTTCCCACGTCAGTAAAGTTTATAATATTCTGTGTAAGAGACAACAATATCGTGCTGTCTCTTTCTAGCGCAACACCTGCATATGATCGTCGTGAAATATGGATTTTGTAGAAAAATCTGGCGAAAATTTAATTCATAAAACGGTCATTTAAAAAAATCATGAAATTTGACATTGTGTTATCTCCATTATAATCATTCATTATACAACGCCTATTGCGGTAACAGCTGTCAGATTATTAAAAATTGAAAACTTATAAAGTGACGTGTGAATTATAATTTAATTAATAATTGTTTTATTACTGCATAATTAAAACCACACGAGTAAATTATCGTAAGGTACCTTTGGAATGTAAGTGGCAAAATTGCTAAACATATTATGTTAAGCATCTAGTTCCGTAGATCTGATACAATTTATATTTCAAGTTTCTTTCGGGAGCTTTGTTCGCGAACTTGGGTGGGGTCAAGTAATAATTTGATTAGACGCCTTATTTGTAACATTCCAATTACTGGATTGATAAGGTTTACCAGTACTTCAATTTTAAAGCATTGGAATTGTGGGTATGTTATTTTTTTTGCCATCTTGTTTATGAAAATATTTATGTCGTTTGGGCGCGACTGTACCGGTTGTGATGCACTGTGTATTATGGAATGATTTTTATTTTGACCCTATTTTAGGGATGGGAATGAAAAATAAAAATAATCTTTGTGTTTTCCGCTTAATTGTACCATGTGCCATATTAATAGAAAGTCTGTTTTTTTTTGTTATTGCTTAAAATTATTTTCAAAGAAATTCTTTCTACAATAAATAAATAATGTCCACAATAGATTACCCGAAAAATACAGCGATTAACAAACGATAAGTACTTTTATGGAACATCAATTCCAAATCAAAATTTCTCAAATATTATCGAGTCACGAAACCCTATTCTGAAAATCTCGGTAGTCGAATTCGAATACCGTTTGTCACGCTCTTACAGTGCGACAGAGATGGCTATATCCGATCGTCGAACAAAAGGACCCTTAGAAAATAAATTATACCACAGTAATCTACTCACATAAACCAGTAACACATTACCCATTAAAGAATTGACTAGCTTTTCCGTAATAAGTTAAATAAAATGTAAAAGTATTTTTTTTTTTGCGTTAAATGTTAAGTCGATAACACCATTGAATAGATAAGTATTATTATTTTATTTACCCGCTGTAGGTACCGTCCGGCACGCATACATAATGTAGCGCATCGGTACATTGCTTACTGTTATTAGATAAAGATACTTTTGTAGTAACACTATCCTTTGTCTACTTGTCTCTTTCTTCCTAGAACTTCAAAAATTCGAGAAAATATCGCAACTTCATCATTCAATTTTCTAGTTCTGAATTCTTATTTTCTTTTTAAGTTTAAATTCATTTTCGCGTCACAACTTTGAAGTATTCTTAAACATACGTAGTTAAGCAATAAAATACTTCCAAACAGTTCCCTAGATACTAAATATATTTAAGAAAGTAACTGTGTTACGTACGACAGGTAGATTTAAGCGAGCAATTAAATTATTACGTGCTCACAAAAATATTTGTACACAAACATAACATTACGTAAGAAATAGCCAATTAAACTATCGACTCCTTTGTTTAAAACAGAGAAAGTTTCGCAAACCCAAAAAAAAAAATACTATAACATATTTCTTAAAACTAATTAACAACAATTAATTAAATGTAAATTACCTTAGCAATCCAAGAATCAACAGTCCAAAAAGTATACAACACTTCGATTGATTAAAAATTAAAATTAAAAACAGTAATACGACACGAAACAATTTAAAAATCGAACGGTTAAATTAAACATAATGCCAACGAGGTGTATCACATAAAACGATCAACTTAGCACTTGTCCAAACAGGCGAGCGGCGAGCGCTACTACATAACTAAATGGAAAGCGAGTCGCGAACGTGTGCGAGTGACGGCTCCGCGCGCCGAACTGCGTCTGTTCTCCCGTACATAAGTTGTGGTGATTTACAGAGGGCGCGCAGGCGGGCGAACGCGGCCCATGGATGCTCCCCTAGCGAAGGATACCTCATTATCCTCACTGTAATCCGTGTGCCTTTTTGATAATTTTTATTTATAGGGTGTCACTGGTGGTGACCCCTTTTTTAATATCTCGTTGCGATTGTAAGCTTATCGCGTAAACGCCACTTGTTCTTCAATTTAATCAAGACAAAGTGTGTTATAAAATAAAATACTAATCAAATCTGAGTATTAAAGTAAAATATCGGTAAGATAATTGCATGCTTCCATCTGCAAAGGTCATATCTGATTTTATTGAAGTTAAAACAAAAATCCAATCCATTTGTATTACGCACGATCACAAAAAATATTGCTCAATTGATATTCAAGGCTACAAACAGCTACGATTGTACATTTGTTGTACTGTATCTCGCTAATGTGGAGTAGACAATTAAGTTTGAAACCATCTGGAACGCTGCAGTAAAATATTTTGATAATATAATAGTAATTAGCAGTTAAGTATTTGGGTCTAGGTGATCTCATTGTAGATAACGCAGGTAAATGGCAAGAGGAATACAAAGAAGGCGATCGTTTGGATGTCAAGTTAATTCACTTCATACAATAAACAGAGACTAGAGGATTAAAAAGTAACTAGTTTTTCATAATATTGGGGCTTTTACCGTGAATTTTAACTTGAATGCCCATTTTTCTTCTTAGAAGTAGGGGGAGAAAACAAAATTAAGCTGTTCAACATGTTTCTCTTATTGTTATTACTAGTGTTTTCCTGGGAAACACAGGAAATTCTTTTTCCTAATTGTTTTGTCTTATTTATTCTTCAAGGGGAAATAGAAATCAAAATGTCTTGTCATCTGTTCGATTCCGACTTTAGTTTCGAGTTAAAACAAGTCTCTTTACTTTTTTGTTCGGATTGTTCGTCACCGTGACTAAGGATTTGAGCAATAACATCAGACAACTAACTGCATAAAAAGATTGAACCGTACCGACCTTCATCGATGTGTAAGCACGCACAATATATTATAAACATTGGCAACGGCTCTCCTCGCATTTGCATTATTCGCATTTCATTTAAAACGATTCTTATTATAATCTCTATTTAAAACTGCAGAATTTCAATTCACATTATATTCATTAATTCCTATTTTACCCATTACCACCCCCTTTAATATGAGAGAGTATCATTTCGTATTCCAAAAAACTCATTTAGCTTCTTTTTTTGGCTAAAATATTCCAGTATATTTCTAAATGCATTGATCACCATCATTTCGAGCAAAAAGTTAAGCATGTTATCAAATCAGTCGTTAAAATGTTACTACCTGAGCCCGGGTCGCCCTTGGCCTCAGATACAAGCCATATTCTGTCATAGTTTACTAATATCCTAACCGCCCGATCATTTGTGTAACATTTTTACAAAACTTTCTTAATTTTTTCATTTATTGAGGTTACACGGAACTTGAGGAAGTTGTTAGTTATTTTAATGAAATCGAGTTCCTCAGAAATTGAGTACACATTTTATAATAATAGCAAACGTAGAAATCAATCTAAAGCCGGACTGTACTGTGCGCTTGTAAGCTATCTCTTTGAAAACAAATCTCTCGGCAAACTAACTATCCCTAGCGGGTTTACAAAGATTATAACTGGAGTCAAAGTATTACTTAAAGCGTTTGGCAAATACCTGGAGATATGTTGGCAGCCCATCGAACATTACCTTAGTGAATTAACATATAGGTACTTCTATACAAGTATATTTATACGAATTTTGAGGAATTTTTATTGTGGCTAACTTGGAACATAAATTACATAACCGCTAATTGGTGATATTCATTCGCTATAAAACAACTTTGTTAAGATTGGCATGAATATCAATTCTACTCACTTATTCGTGTAGTAACGATAATGTAAGAGTAGTTTCATCTCGATAATACGTTTCTGTTGAATATTTGAATAGATTTAAATTTGAATAAGAGCCAAGCAGTGACACAAGCAGATGTCAGATCGACCCTCAAACTGCCATATTCAATCAACCGCGAAGGTGCAGCCCAACGCTTCTAGCTGTATAAAAATAATTGTCCTAACACTGATTTATCGCTATCATCCGATGTTTTATCTATTTGTGAACTTGGTTCTAAATCCGAATGTTATTCGTTGAAGAGTATCTATTAGTCGACCAATAAAATTAGGGTTAGTAATGTTTGGTCGGGTTTAAGAATGCGGAAGTCGGGAGCCAGAACGCATCGGTAGCGTTGGTAACCGCTGGGTTGGTGTAACCCGAATATCGGAGGATGGCAGGTCGAGGTTCAATAATTGCGGACCGTCAAGACTTTCACCTTCGGCGCGCGGCGGCCGCGCTCCAAGGCCACCGAGGCACCGTTCACCGTAACTTCCGCCCGCAGCCCGTGGCACGGGCCGCGACACCGGCCGCTCGCGATCGCGACGTCTCGCGCTTTTGCAATCAGAATTTCGGAAAGCGGTACCAGTGCAACGGCCTCAACTCGCCGACACAGCCAGAATAACGGTTGGACGAAGTCATTCGCTATTACGTAACACTCTCAAGGAAATGACAATCGACTTTTTTTTTTGCAAAGTGGAACGATTGATAATGTCGAAAACTCAACAGAGATAACAAACGATATTTAGGCCATACGACGGCTTCAGTGCTACAACAGCATATAATACGAGCTAATAGCAGTAAGTGCAATGCAGATCACGACCGTAGACGATTGCAACAGAAAGATATTCTGAGAGCAGCCAAGTTTTATTAAGGCTGGTTTATAATAACACAAAAACAGTTTATCGAAGCGTGGCGTTACACCTTTTGTTATTTCATTAGCGGGTGTGAGCTACTCGGAGCGAGTTTACATGCGAGCGGCCGGCGCGCGCGGACCGACGCACCCGACCCATATTTACAGTGTAGGTACGCTGAGTGTACCATCTCATTCCGCTCGTTAAATCGATGCTTTTAATAGAGATGATGGCTCAAGACTCCATTATATTTAAATAAACGGGAACGCAGGCACGTGCAAAATGTTAACCTGACATTTTGAATATCTCATTCCCACAATATTGATGATGTTTAGATAAAACCCTTAAAACGGAGATATTTTTATCCAGGGGGAAACAGAATGTCATAGGTCTACCGAATAGTCAACCGAGCCAGGCTTTCTGTAAGTAAAATATTGATATACTGTGGCAGGTCCCAAGAAATTATTCAGACATTTATATCGGTAAAATATTTTTATATTATGTATGACATCAACCGAGGGTAAACTTTAACACCTCATACAATGGCATCGCCAAAAACCTCCGTAAATACAAAGACAACGACCGATAAATTTTCGAGGTCACGGAGCAGCGTTGGACACGATACCCTTAAATTTTTGTTATCACCAATCTATTGTGTGACGTCAGAGATAATGTTATGTGCGAATAACGCTATTACATATTAATATTGATAAAAACAACACTCACCGCGCTGTTGGACATTATAGATAGGTAGAACATTTTGATAATTTCTTATAATATAGGCCAAAAGTTGTGTTCGTAAGAATTCACGTTTTGATAATTATTAAAAGTAACGGTTATTATTTTTATTTTGCCAGCAGAGATTAAAGTGTTTGAAAATGAACGCTCGTGTAGATTATGCAAATAAATATAAGATCAATAGAACTTCCTTTACTAATAATACGAGCTGAGAAAGAAATCAAAACGACAGGAAATGAACAGAATTACCTTTGTAGTCAGAAACTTGAAGATTGAGGCACTTTACTTTAACGTGGAGATATTTATTACAGATGATATCACAGTAGGTTTGTGTACGTATTGTGTTAATGCTTCTGAGAAATAGCACACCGTATGTAATGGTGGAAAAGTAGTAACATTATTATAATCGTCAAACTTAGTTGTATACGGTCGGGTGTGTGTTCATAATGTTGTTTGGAAATTTCCACAAGACAAACAATACGTATGATCTCGATGTTTTTCAACATCAACCGTTGCGTTCGAGATGGCGTGACGTGAAGAAAGTAATCGGGTCATAAAATAATGTGTGAATAAGATGGACAGGTGGGAAATTAATTACGCATGTTGAGGAAGGTCCGTTGTTGATTCAGAAAATGATATCGCTAAAATTATTTATTACAAGGCACTATATCGATCACTCCACTTTTGCCATAATGTTATAGGTATTCGTGTTTGCATGAAGGGATTTTTTAATATTATTTATACTTAGTTTGGGTAATTATGTGACTATCATGTCAAGGATAAAGATCCCTAAAAAAAATAGGTTAACTCTTAGTACAAGATGGTTACCTGATTAGTTAATAAGTATCCGAAAAGTGAAAAAAGAGAAAGTCTTTGAATTCTGTTGAAAAAAGTAATTAACACATTCAAAATGAAGTAAACAAATCATTAGTAACGTTAAATCATTAGTTGAATGTAGTCGGTTATAAAACATTAAGTACTAGTTCGCACAAAAGTAAATTCCAAGGCTATTGGGATATTGAACTTTTCAATCACATAATAGGAACAAACCCATTAAAATCGTTTAACATATTATTATCCTGTTACCCCAGACACAACTTTACACTATATAAATGGATTTTTGTGCAGGATATCAGCAAAACCCCATTTCGTTATGTTAAACAAGAGTTCGTAATTCTAAACGGCAAAATGAATATAAAAATCATGTCTCAAGTAACTTATTATGTTGTCATTAAAATTCCAGCAAACGAAGTTGAAAATAAACTCTATAGAACATCCAAGTATTGCTAAATAGTTTACATTGATGATATTATAGTTTCACATTAGCTGCATTTACCTTTTTTTTTATTTGAGTCGTTTTTACTCGATTGCAAACGTCTGTCATAATTATCCAATTAATTGAATAAAATACGGAAATAAATATCCCCTCTTCCATTTTGATATCGACGTTCCGTGTAATAACGATGCATAACATTTCATCATAGCAAATGATAGTTTATACATAGTTACAACTTACGTAAGTTATATCTAATCGGTCGTTATCATAAACTGTAGAGAAAAATCAACAACATTGTAAGTATTTAACTGTTCAAATAACTCTTCATTGAGAACATTCTGAAAACCGATATGAAGTGCCATAATCTGGGTCGTAATTGAAATATGATATATTTTTTTCCGAAGATTCTAAGCTACATTTACACACAGATATACACCAGGATTATAAAATCGATAGAGTTTGCAGCTTTCTCCAATACTTAACTAATTGCTGGAACACAAAAAATTACACGCCATTTAAAAACTTTGGAATTTCATGCATTAATTGAATTTAAAGAAACCAATAAAAATACGTGAACTTCCTGTTAGAGCGTAACAAAATTATTTAAGGAAAAAAAGTAGTTACATTTGGTACTTTTCGAACCACCCCATTCGGATTTCAAATAGGTGTGTTCATTCATCATGAGGTCTTTCGATCGACTCCCGAGAATTTCTCTTTGTATCTGGTTTATGGCATTAGGCTCGTCCCCTATTACATGAGACTTAAACATAACTGACAAAATGTGGATGTACTAATGGGTACACCTCTGCCTAACCCTTCCGGGATTACAGGCGTGATGATGTAGTTATAGTTTTCATAGGCGTGCTGTGTCTCGAGTCTCGAACTCTCGTAACACTTGTTAGTGCTACTACCACGAACAGACGCAAACACTGTGATCGCTATCGTTCGACTTTCTGTTTCACTAGAAATATTGTTAGTTAAATAAAGAATACAGACACATCATAAATGCTGCAGAAGCTGCATCTTTTTAATACGAAATACCCATAGAGATTCTTGGTAATTTTTGTTAGAAAGTGCATATTATTTCTTTATTAAAGTTACACTTTCACTCTTTTTATTGCTCGTATAATACCAACCATTGAATGGAAACCTGATGTTTTAATGCGCAAAATACTGATGGCAGTCAATCAACCTCCTGACCTAGTAATTTTAATAATTGATAAATAATTTTGATTTGTACTGTGTTGATAGTGGATACTCTTCTACAATTTGAGCATATACATCGTGTAACTATAACTTAATTTTGATTAATATTTGATGTAGGTGTATTCAGAGCCGACCAATTATCAATTATAGTAATTTCGTTATTTCTAACAAACCTAATTATGGAAAAGTAAATAAAGTAGATACATTTCATCCAAATGTCAAAAGAGACAATTTATCTAAACATCCTCATTGTGAGTTAATATCATCACATCTTGGTTAGAAGACTTAGAAGTAATAACTTAGCATAGGCATGTACTTTTATCTATAATTATCTAACACATAACGTAAGTACCAAACTCATAAAAACAGCACATAGCGTGCTGTAGTAGGTAGATTATGTTTAACCGAACCTACTTATTAACTATAACTAATTAAATGATTGCGAGAATGCATTGTATTGGTTAACATTCTCACTAATAGTGCCGGTGATTACGCTCGATTCCCGATGTCGAACAAAAAGACTTGCTACGTGGTACCGCGGCCGATAACACCCGAAGTGTACACGAAAATAGTCGAGTCGACCGTTCGTGGCACCGATACGCGACGAGGCTGACTGACGTAGACGCCCGAGTCCTTGATTATTAAAAAAAGCAAGTGACAGTTGTGTTCTGTGGTTATCGATGTGATTAGTTTTATTCGGGTCATTAACTCCTTTTGTTTATGTCTTGAGTTGTTTAAATTCAAATGGTTTCCGTTTAACCCTTCGGGGATTACAGTCGTGATATTATGTTATGGTTATCTACACTAATATTATAAAGAGGAAAGATTTGTATATTTGTGTGTATATTTGTAATGAATAAACTCAAAAACTACTGTGCCGATTTTTTTCACCATTAGAAAGGTACTCGGGGCGATTCCCTGAGTACCTAATATAGTCTATATTACACATATATTTTCAGTTAAAAGTTAGGGATCCGTAAGGAAAATCACGCGAATGAAGTCGCGAGGAGAGTGCTAGTTACTTAACATAACATAACATCACGCCTGTAATCCCCGAAGGGTTAGGAAGAGGTGTACCCATTAGTACACCCACATTTCGCCAGTTATGTTTTTAGTCCCATGTAATAGGGGGCGAGCCTATTGCTATCAACCAGGCACAAATCCAGACTCCGAGGCTGCTACTGAAAAATTCCTGATGGAAAAACCCAATAACACTTTGCCCGACCTGGGAATCGAACCCAAGACCTCATGCACAGCAGTCGCCCTTGCGACCACTAGACCAACGAGGCAGTCACGAGGCTAGTTACTTATATTTAAAATTTTACTTTTGAAACCCCGATATGAACCTGGGAATTCTGAAAGACAATTTTCAGTTACTTTTCTACTTAACTACAATTTAGATGCAAGGGATTTATTTGGAGACGACAATAACCGTATGTGACGAGAATGCCTGATCATTGATGATGGGCCCTCGTTATTACATTAATTATGTACCCTTATTCCACGATGTATATATTATCCTTCTTATCATTAATCTTTCCTATCTATGGAATGAAAAATGGTTTCGTTAACTTGTGTTCAATATTTTAACACATATTAAATAAGGATAGGTTGATGTGAAATTCCTGATGTCAAAGGTCAAATGGTAATTTTGTTTTGCAACATTTCGAAAAATATTTCAGAGAGTATATTTATCACAGCATTATAATTAGATTTAACTATAAGTCAGTCTGCAGTAAGCAGTCGTTAGTCTAGTGGTCGCAAAGCGCGACCGCTAAGCAATGAGGTCTGGGTTTGATTCCCAGTTCGGGAAAATTGTTATTGAATTTTTCCTTCAGGAAGTTCTCAGTAGCAGCCTCGGTGTCTGGATTTGTGCCCGGTTGATGGCAATAGGCTCGCCTCCATTACATAGAACTTAATCATAATTGGCGAAATGTTAGTGTTTCAATAGTTACACCTCTGCCTAACCCTTCGGGGATTACAGGCGTGATGTTTATGTGTATAAATCAGTTTATTTACAAACGCTTGATAGTCATTCATGTAATTTCAACGTCAATGGTAACTGGAATCGGATCGCTACCTCAAACGTCCGATAAAACCGTTTTGGATTACAAACCGATGAAATTTCACGATCGAACTGCAGTTTGAACCACGTGTCACTAGATAAAATAAATGATTTATATTGTAGGTAGTAAATTAACACTATTCGGGATCCGGTACCGTAGAATGCGTTAAGCCTAATCTTTACTTATTTTCATGCGATTTATGGCGTTAGTTATACATAATAGCAGCCTCAGAGTCAGGACTTGTGTCCAGTTGATGGCAATAGGCTCGCCCCCTAATACATGGGACTTAAACATAACTGGCGAAATGTGGGTGTACTAATGGGCACACCTCTGCATAACCCTTCAGGGATTAAGGCGTGATGCTATGTTATGTGTGTGTCTAAATAATCTGAAAGTTAGCTTGAGCATAGAAGGTAATCTAAAGAGGAGAGATGAAATAAAAATGTCTTCTGTATACATTTCTACTATGCTTGCCTGCTTGGTGTATATCGTGATGTTTTAAATTATTTGCCGAAATTCCCATTAAAAAAAAAAAAAAACCACCTTGGCAGATGTGAGTGGCAACGCATGGAAGGGACGCCCTAGAAAGACCTTCACTGACCTTATTGGAGAAGTTTTTCAGAAAGGTCAGGTGCGCTGTACTCGTAACATAACCAGCGTGCTTGTATGACGAGATGTATGAACGCAGATGAGGTGAAAGGAGTATGTAAGGGTCGTAGCAGGTGGCATTCTGTGGTTTCTGCCTACCCCCATGGGAAAAACGCGTAAGTTTATGTATGTGTGTGTATGCTGTATCATCCAATAGCAATTCGTTTCGTACAAAAACAGACACCAATTAGCGCTTATAGGGGGGACCCCCCTTTAATTTTTAGTTTTATTGTTATTATTTGTTGTTAAAGCGGCAATGGAACACACTCTGTGAAAATTGTAACTCTCTTACGGTTGATGAGATACAGCCCGCTGACAAACAGATGGACAGCGAAGGCTTAGTAATAAGGTCACAAAAAACACAAGAATTGAAATTTAGGAGTAGAGTAGTATCGTGTGGAACCTGGACTCACATTTAATAAAAGTTTGATATCGTCAATTTCCCTGAGCAAGCGTGGTAATCAATGCTCGTGCCTTCTCTATATGAATAAGTATTTATTCTGCAGTGAGAAAAGTAGGCCTGTGTTTTTTTTTTGTTAATACGTTCAAAAATTCAGTGAAATTCTGTCAATTATTTTTAAAAAGACGTGTGTAATAATATCAATGTGTATTACTTCATTTTTAAAGAATCATTCATATTCAAGGACATTAAAGGATTTGTATGCATAATATCAAACATTACTTTGTCGCTAATTATTTATTTTCTTATCAAATTCTCACTTGCTTTGACCTCGACTATATAGAAAATGGACGGAATAATTTGTTCTTACTTAGTGTTAAATGAATTTAACTGTAGGTAGGTACTGTTATAATGTTTTATTTTATACGAATTAACATCAAAATTATTCAAGAAAGATAAATTCACATTATGCCATTACATCCGCTGTTAAAAGTTAAATGCTATTGTATTCATTTACTTTAATAATGTACGTTAAATGGTGAGTTTGTATTGCATATATTTTTATTTTATTTTTAATTTATTTCTGAAAAATAATGTTTTAATTGACCAGTACTTTTTTCTGTTTGTACTTGTACCTAATTTTTATAGCAGTATGTGGAGTCTCATTTAGTATGTATGTGTACGGAGATTTCTTTTTTTGTTTTTGAATTTTATTTTTACATTTAATTCAGTTATTTTATTTTCGAACAATAATTTGCGCCATATTATCCTTTTACCACCTTTGGTTTACTGATAACGAATACCTAAGGTATAAAGTACATTTACGCCTTTACATACAGACTAAATTAAAAAAAAAAAAAACAATTAGAAAAAAGCAACTAAAACTAAAGGACATAAAAAAATACTTAGTTCAAATAAATAAATAAATAATACCTACGAGTAAGTATTAGGTATATTATTATTATTATCTACGAGATAATGATACATTCCATACAGACTAGGTAGGTATGCTGTATCTACAGTCTACACCCACACAACAGTAATTTAGGTACTTACGGTTGTACCTAATGTAAGACGTAGTTCCCACCATACACAACGAATGACGTAAAGATGAAGGCAGAAAACAAAATTGAATAACATGAAAAGGCAAAAATTAATAAAATCGTTGTAAGGAAAAACTCATAGTTTAAGCGGAATACGGATTTTATCAATACTAACATTGATAAAACTAATTATTCCAAAACTACTTTTGACTTAATGACGTCAAAGAACCACCAATTAACTGACTAAATATTAAATTTTTACATCTAATATCCAGAATAATGACACAAGTAAGCATGGTTTATAATAAACTAGCTAGGAACTTGTTTATATCGTACTTGCATACAAACTTCCACCCCCCTTTTCACCGCCTTAGGGGGTGATTTCCGGGATAAAATCTACTCTGTCCTTCTCCGGGTCTTAAACGACGTCCACGCCAAATTTCATCAAAATTAAAAAAAAATCAGCGGTTTAAGCGTAAAGAGGTAACAGACAGACAGACACACTTTCTCATTTATAATATTAGTATGCATGCTTGTAAATGAATTTACGTTAGAGTGAAATTATTCAAAATCATATTTAAAATTTTTATATTTTAAATAATAAAACAGGTAGGTAATATCAAGATTTTAGTAAAGGAGAAGGGAACTACTCCATACATTCCTGGGCCCAGGTGTTAACTGAATCAAACTAGCCTTATTTGTAAGAGAATATAATAACAAGGCCTCACTGAAAATTTGGTGAAATTAGGCTATCCAGGAATCAAGTTATATGAAATATAGTAAAAGTGAGGTTATATTATAACATTGCAGTTTTTTATGTTTTTTACGAAATACTTTTGAATGGCTTTGGTTGTGTTATGGTTTTATGCATGGAGAGTGTGTAAAGAGTCAAAGATCTGACACGTTTGGCTCTCTCGCGCCCTGGACAGTCGCTACAGTCGAAGACAAGTTTCTTCATCCAATATCCTGCACTTAGAAGCAGTAGGCACCTACCTTTTAAAAACTAAAAATAACTGCTAAAATCGCCTCATCTTCCAAGACTCTTCTGCCAATAGAGTTACTGCGACCAGTCGCAATCAAACAATTTACACAGCGATCCATGTCGTCAATATCCGATCGATAGGCGTAAACAGTTGTCCAAAATAGAGAGCCAGGTAATTCAGAAATGCAAGATCCGTCAATAGTTCAATAAAAGCCGAGGTCGTGGGGTTAAACAATAAAACAAGGAAAATACGTGCGCACTCAGAACGAAAAACAACGAACGAGTGTCATCTGTCAATCGGTGACAGACTGATATCAGGCAGGAATGTTGCCAGAAGAGAAATTAAAGGAAATCGATTCACTATGAATCGATTCCACAAAAAAATACTCGTTACTCGATGTTCATACATATTCTGACATTTTACCGATTTATTCGTAATCGATTATTAACATTTCAGGCATTATTTAATCGATTATTTAGTTCCATAACTTAATTTAAGTTTTCTCGCTTCCTAGATAGAAACAAGGTGCCATATTTTGTGATTTTCATTAGAAAAATATGACGGTTTTTTTAATATACATTTCAACTAGTTAACTGCTGGGCCCAGAAGTCGCCTTCTCCTTTCAAGTGTTACTAAAGTCATTAAACTTTCCGTAGGTTACGTCTTTAAAACAATAAGCATTCAAGCCATGTCCTAAATAACAATGCCTCATTTTTTATAGTCCACTCATAAATTAACACTAAAAAGGTATCTGTAAATTATTGATTTTACATAACGTCGGGTCGTTAACACTTTGACAGGAGCATCAATTAGCCATGCCATAGACATGATAGACAAATAGTAATGAGGTGACGTTAATACAAAGTATAAGCAGCATGTTAATTATCTATGGTTAGGACTAGTGCTGTGCACTGAAATAAAAGCATGCAGCCTTTTTGCAGTGGAACTTACACTAATTAATTACAAACAAGTGGAGCGAACAAGCTGCATATTTCACGTTTGTATAAATATAGGTATTTGCTCCTGTACCCGCTAGTCAGAACTAGGGAAATTGTATTAGCAGACTTTGGTACCGCAAAGAGCTCTCGTGATTTTTTTAAAGGGTTCCATTAAGCTAATAAAATGACTAGAACCATTCATGTGATCACCGTGAATTTGTTTGGCTCTGCGTTATCTGTCAACTGTTCGCTACAATAATGTATTCTGTACTTATAGAAAACAAATTAAGACAATAATAGTCCATTATGATACAAGTGAGCTAAGTTTGTCATTACGGACGAGGATGTATTTGCAGCCCCAGCCTTAAAGAACGGGCGTAATTGATCCAAGATTGTAGTAATAACAAACACTATTTATAATAATTATGTAAAACATCTATAATATACATTTTTTTATTTACGAGGCCCAGGTATGCATTTTATAAAGTCTATGAGATCCCCCCCCCCCCCGCATGTGATAATATACTGTCACGTATAATCTGTAGCGCCATAATCTGTACCTAAATGTAATTGATTAGAGGGCACAAGTACACAACGCACCATAGACTAATGGGCAACGGCGTACAACAGTACAACATTAACGCGAACAGGGTCATTCAACTCAAACATAAGAAAATTACAGATTTGTTCATAGATAAAAATATAATTGTTTGTGACGTAAAAACCTTACAACTGACTGATATACGCTCACAGCCATGAAACATTATTATTAGTGATATTTTTAGATATCAATGTCACTTTGAGCACACTTGAGTGATATTTGCCAAGTGTCAGTGACTCTATTGCGTATTATTCATAATACTAACGTAAATAAACGTTCCTGTGTTACCCTATCTCCCTGAATTTTAAAAATAAAGTATGTTAATACGACATTTTGTTCCAGAATGGTAATTTTAGTATTCGGTTCGGACTAGATCTCGTTAGCGCGTCTACATTCCGCTACTTGATCATTTTAAATGTCGAATGCCGTAGCCATAGCATTGAAACTTAGTTTTTTATTATACAAACATTATACGAAACCACATTATTATTTCTGTGGTTTGGTGAATAGAGTCATAGACAAATATCAATGATCTATTTAAAAAGTCAGCGTGTATACTTTTTTAATGTTTGAAAACAGAACGCCTACGTTTGTTGACAGTTCTCCATCTCACCCAAATGAACCTCTCTTCATCACTTGATTACCAATTTATAATTTATTTATACTCCTTTAATAAGGGGAAATGTTACGTGTGATGAATTTTATGCTTCATCGTTTCTATTTGTTTACGAAAACCGTCAACGCATATTTGTGCCTTCCCAAAGGTAATTCCAGGTTTTCAGATAACACACTGGGCGTACGGAAAGTCAATTAGACATACAATATTAATGTTATGTATGGTTCTGTACTGCCGGGTGATTCCCTACAGGGCCACGTCCGTTTGTCAAGTTATAACGATTGCTGCGTAGTTTCTTACTTTTTTAAACAATTTTATTCGAGCAAATAATGTACAAATATGCATTTATGGTCAAAACTTATTATTTTAAATTAGAGTTTAAAATTAATTACATGCATGATTTCTTGCGCTGCAAATTTTAATGTTGCTATGGTGAGCAAATATTGTAGAATACTCAGACGAATTTATTTAAAAAATTAGAATTTCAAATTGAAGGATAAGATTTAAAAAATACAATTATAGAAAATTGATTTACAAATTTTGCGAAAACAAATAAAAGTTGGGATAGATTGCCGATGTTTGTAAGCATTTTAGGATAGGCCTACCTACATTGAGTTGGCCGAAATTTTTTTAGATGCGCAAATTAATTTTTCAAGCAGAGAACTACTTTTAACACAATGTTTATTGGACTACTAGTCTTCTAAGTGTGTCATGCGTAAGTTATTCTAGCACATTAAAAATAAATATTTAGAAACATGAATATTTATCCTTGTAACAGAGTATACCTAACTTTTTCTTCCGTTACTTGGTAACGAATTTGCGTAATATGTCTGGAGTCTGGGTGGGAGTGATCTAGACCCAGACAGTTGGCGCACACCGTGCAGGGTTCAGTGCACTATTCGATGGACTGCGTCGGTCTGGACACGAGAAACTTTCAACTTCCAATGTTTTTATGCCCGCAGTTAATTAGATACCGTTTAACTCCAAACTTGTTAACAAATTAGCTGATAAGTTTGAATTTGTATGACGTTTGGAAAACTCCCATTGTATTTCCATGTGGACTTTTGTAAATAATCGTTTTTTTTTTTATTTGGAATTTAGGTACCTACCTGTAACGCCGTAAAATGATAGATACCTTATTTAGTTATTTTAAATTCAATAACAATAATGTGTATCTGAATAGGAAATTTTACACACAAAATAAAATAATATAATAAATAAACATCTAACAATAACAGTTTAGTTATCATTCGGTAACCGGTAACTAGTATTTTTGACGGTACTAAGAAAAAAGGTGGGAAGTAACAACTTTACAAACAGCGTGGCTACCATTAACTTCTTTACTAATCATGCTCACAAGGAAATATTGTCAAAAAGGCGGCATTTTAACAGCTCCTATTATCTTCTCTTCAACACCGTAAATTAAACTGGTAGGTAGGTACGAAGACCGGACGAGTTGGCTGACTAGTGGCGCAACGTCGTCGATTCCGAATTAGCCGGGCGAGCGGTCGGGTGACCTGTCGCTCGATTACAATCTGTTTTCTTTGTCCGGAACGCAGAACTCGGAGCGATCTGCGGACGAGTCGCGCCTCCTACTAGTGACATCTGTGAATCGGTTCAGTCGACAATCTTTATGAAAACTGCTGTGTGTGGCTCCAAGATGCTTGTGGGCCTTGTGGCAGCCCTATGGGTCCCGAATCCCGAGCACGGAGTCAAGAACGTTTATATTTTTATCACGGAATAGGGACCCTGAAAATCGTACTAGGAAAGCATCGTAGTGTCTGAAGTTTAATCATTTTATTATGATCTTGATTATAATAAATCGGAAACAACATGTTTTTGTTTGTGAACAATAAACATCGTAGGCATTATGCGCAACATGTTGTTTTATTTGTTTAACCTACCTAAGCCATTTTAAAATTATAATAATTATATGCATTTCATGCGTACAATGGAACGTAGGTAAGTAGATACCTAATTAGCGGGTGATATAAACATTACTTATAATATGAATGAGTATCAGTGAGAGAGTGATATTAAAGCGAAATATGAAGCCGAAACTTTATTAAAGTGGAATCGGACTGAAATATTTAACTGATTCCCTCATTTGATAAATAAATACATGTTATTTTGACAATGACGTTGCTATTGAAAATCCTGTTATTGTATTTTAATAGGAATGATTAGAAAAATACATTCGTACTTATATTTTAAATAGGTTGGAGGTAGGTAAGATATTTAAACTTTATAAACACGATTATTGACTGAACTATAAATAAATAAAACGTTTGAAGGAAAACCAGTGATATAGGTAGGTACATAAATCGGTCCTGTAATCTGGCGAGGTAAATAATACTATCGGGCAACGTATAATTAAGTTTGAGGAAGACTGACCCACCTAATAAATGTATGATTTCAATCACTATCTAATCCGCTGGAAGTACTTAATTATTTTCATACAATTTTACCGAAAAACCGATGCTCACTAACTAGGGCGCCATATTCTATTCAGACAGATTACGCGAAAGTAGTTCGAATTCCGAACG
Organism: Hoplodrina ambigua; assembly: GCA_949774945.1. NCBI lineage: Eukaryota > Metazoa > Arthropoda > Insecta > Lepidoptera > Noctuidae > Hoplodrina > Hoplodrina ambigua. The sequence continues at coordinate 4,718,776 of OX458976.1, forward strand.
CTCGGTGGTGTCGTAAGTTTACGCGACCACGCAAACTAGAGCCCCGGCAAATTAGTCGGCGTCCTCTGCTCCGCACGTTTCCCTCAGCGAGGAGAGGGACGTTGCGGGTCCGCGCCAACCGGTGATCGACTAAGTACCTTTCACGATCTTGAGGCGCGTCACTTTCCCCGCTCTAGTGAGTTTTTTCGAACGTAACTACATCACGATTACATCAATATCGCATGCGGATCGTTCCGCGTGTAAAATGCACCTGTGAATCGGAACGCATCGGGCGCTGCAAGCTGTATGTCATGTTACCTTTGCTATTGTTTATTTTATTGACGTTGACATTACAGCTGAGATTAATAGCAGCCATCTTTGAACTAATGATGCGTTCATTATTACCTACGTGACGCCTTAATAGTATATGCTATGAATGTTATTTTCTATTTCCTGCACTGCAATTAGTTAGGTAAGGTAACATGGTCGACATCACGAGCCCCTGGGGCGACGCATCGATTAATAAAGTTTTTCTAGTTTTTATTTTATTATTGTGTCATTTTTGTAATGTGGAATAATTCTCAAACATATATATGGTTAAAAAAAAATTAAAATTCAGTATCCACATGAAACGGAATCGTTTGGTTAGCTGTAGGTACCATTAAGGTAAATAGTTAACAAATCGATTTAAGCTGGATACATTTTTTTATCTGATTTTATTTGTTAATCGTAACCTAAACATTTTCTTAACTAAGTATCAACTATTTATAAACTAAAATCGCTGCTTTCAACAGAAAATTAGGCAGCATAAAACTCTCAATGAGCAATATTCGACATTACACAGGTGTACGAAGAATAACAGGATGTTTAATAGGTACTTTGTCGTCCGCTAATCTCAGTAACAATAGGTTGGAAAAAGTGCGCCATGTAAGTAAAGAAAGCATAGTGACAGAGTTACGTGGTGGGTCGCAGTTAGCGTCACAAATGATGGATGAAGCACGGCACGCCTGCGGTACAACGAAACGTAGGCTCGCACTTGATAGCCGCTTTCGAAACTATATGAACATCAGTTTGTATTGAATACTAGTGCCGATTCCCTTGTTCAAACTATACTAAACTGAGAGATTAGTATATTGGCATCTCTTACTAATCTTCAAATAAAGAAAAGGACGGTGACATTCTAGAACTAAGTTAGAGATGTCAAATTAGTTTTACCTTGTTTTCCGCGTTTTTAATCTAATAGGTAAGTTAAATTTTAAATCAAGTTTAATTGACAGCTCTAATTTATACCTGTCCTTTTCTTGTATTGTGAGACAAATTCTACTTCTTTTTATTAGCATAAAAGTATAGACAATAAAAAAATTATGGTGTGTAGAATTTATAAGAGACAAAGGGAAAGCTAAAAAAACTCATCCGCATCGCTGTCAATGGAACAAGTGCCGAAAAGCTGGCAGTTTTGCCACGATGTATGGCAATGTGGTCACGTGAAGAGTCGACCAGCCATTTGGCAATGTCCCGAATTTTTGTTTTAAATTAAATATTCGGAATTTATTCATTAATACTTTCAAATATAAAATATTAGGTGATGTGCATGAGACGTGGATTGTGTTCGTTATCACTTTAATCTACTTTAGTATGCAGATATAGATAGGTTTACTTATGTAAACAAACAATACAGTAGAGTAACAGAAACGGACCTGTAACAAGTTTCCTTATACGTTTTATTGTCTTGATAATTTCCGAGATAGTTCGTTCGGGCCAAACAAATTTGGTATAGCTATGGCCTACATTTACCACAAACTGGACCAATGTACGTACTTACATTCAACAGAGTTGTGTTCAGCCATTCACAATATATACATATCCACCCACTACATTACCTGAAACTAACCGGCTTCCAGGGATTTAATCCATAGAGCATAAAACAAGGTACGTTATCCACGTTATCTGTGGTCGGCCTATCGACTGTCGGAACCAATAATCGAGCGATCAAAAAGCGCCATAACAATTCACCCGGTTTACAGAATACGCCCCCTAAACTATTTACGAACACGAATTTGCTAGAAGCTTTGAGATTTTGTAAATTAATTATTTAATCTGTACCCGATTAATGAGAAAGGGAGTTTAATTTCATTCAATTTGGTTCTTTTTTCGCTGAGATTTAATCAACGTTGTTTAAATTTCCGATATAGATTATAAACAGTTAAAAGTACATCCTTAGATGAAAATTTTCTCTTGTTTTCGTTAATGGACCGTTATTTTTTTTTAATATGTGATTATTAAGTATTTAATTATCGTAATAAAAAACATAAAGGGATATCTGTTGTGCATGTAAAGAGTTTTATCACTTATTTTATTAGATATAAGGTCCTATTTAAAAATGTTGTGATATCTTTGTGTGCAGTGAAGTTGATAAATAGGTGAAAGCTCGATGTAAGTAGTGGTAGTAATCAATAAACGTGCCGGATAGTTATTTTATTAGGCACGGTCGGCAAGCTTATTAATTTTTAGTCAACCTTGCGCCACGACACGCCATGAAGCGTCCAATTTAACAAGTGTAAAACCTATTTATATACTGTCTATGCTAAATATAAACTCTACGTATAAATTCAGAAGCATGTTGAATTCTTTTTTTGGCATTTTATTAAATAGCTGCCTTATACAGTCAAATGATCATTTGTACTTAGATAGCTTCAACAATGCCATTTAATAAATCAAAACGCTATGCAAATAAAGGTCGCATATTATTTACATTATTCATAAATCGTTTCAAGGATAAAAATTTGAAGGCTAATTAATTAGGATACAATGTAAAACGAGACGCCAAAATCGATTCACAAATGTCGGATCCGATTCACAATATTCATCGCATAAATCGAGCATTCTATTTGTTTGAACTCGAGTTTCAACGTAGGAGAGCATATCGTACGAATTCCATTCAGCCGAGCGGCGCTGACGAAATAATGTAATATCTTATAAATTAAAACGCGCACGATAATGTACTCTATTCCTTTGCGATAAAGATGTTACAGTATTAGTATAGTTTATCGCAGCACAGGCGTATATCGAAAACGCACCAAGCTTCTATTTTTAAAATCGATGCGGTGACCGAAGTGGGACATTTGTATAGCTTTTTCAATTAGGGAACAGTTATAGGCATTGCGATTACAGAACGTCATAAGTTGAGCATTTATTTTTATTTAAATCGCTTTATTTTAGTTACTTTCGTAGTTTACGCTCAACTGCTAAACCGCATTTTTACAACAATATTTATGTGCTCTAAATAATCTTAGTTTAAATAAAAGCAACATTAAATGAACATTAAAGAATCTGTGAAGAACATTAAATAACACATCTTCACTTAAACGAAGTCGAAATAAACAATGCCAAATAAAATATATGTAGGTTGGTTTTAAATATAAACGAAGTGGTTTTATTTAAATAAGTTTCACGATCGCACTTTTAAAACACCAATGATCATGTTAATTTAAACGATATTGCCGCGTTATGCGAAAAAGATGGCGTATTGCCAAAGGGACTTACCATGAACCACGCTTTGTTGTGAGATTTGTGTAAACTCGGGAACAAAATTGTATATATGGTAAATTAGGTCTGTATTTTGTAACATGTAAAAAATCCAGATAACATCATCATCTTCCTGCCCTTGTCCCGTGTTACTTGGGGTCGGCGCAACACGTTTTCTTCTTCCATTCCGTCCTGTCAAGCGTCACGCTATCACTGACTCCCTTTTCCTTTATATCATTCTTCATACAATCATTCCATTCTAGCCTTCCTCTTCCTCTCCATCCATCCACATTCGAAATCCGAAGATAAGTTGGATTTATTTTCGCTTAAAAAAGTTGTGGCTTTTTTATGCCTGGTTAATTTACTAGAGGCGCGCCCTTCGCGCATAAGTTAGATGTACCTGTACAAAGTAACATCTAGTCAAACGCTTTCTCCGTTGCTCGCGGTGCGTTCAAGCGTGGGTAATATCATCGCTGCCTACACTGTAACTCCATTGTTTTCTTACTTCATCGTCTTTTTTATATGAATTACAAATCGTCAGTATGTATTGCAGTTCGATAACTATCGACGGTAAATGTATCTTGGACAAAACATTTCCTTTCTTTTTTATTTGAATTGTTTATAATAGTACCAGCCTTTTACTGTTTCACTACAGGGCAAAGTCCTCTTCTCATACAGAAAAGGCATGCGCATTGATCACCACGCTTGCTCAAGGCGGATTGGCGATTCCAGAGTTATATTAATTATATGTCCAGGTTGCCTCACGATATTTTCCGTCACCGATATCCAAGATAAACTTGGGAAAGTACATAATATGAATTTAAAATGTCATACTGGTACTTGCCCGGATTAGAACCCACAACCTCATAGATGAGTTTCCGTTATTTGCTGTGTTGGCAAACCCCTAAATGTTTCATTAAAAAGTGGAATTCAGTTGCACTTACTTTCCCTAATGAAAGACAAACTACAAGTAAGTAAAGTGCCCACTTTACTTAAATAACTTGTATATTTCTAGAACTCTAAAGTTACTTTGGTCGGTAAAAAACTTGTTAGTTCAAAAAGAACTCGGTTTATCTCGGTTTTCCCCGTATCAAAAAGGCCGAATCGATCAATCGGATCAACAAAACACTTGTGTATAGTAATTTGTGAAACACAAAGAGAACTGCCTCTTTTAGTTTCGTACAAAATAACAAATTCAAGTGTTTCTGTTTAGTCGCACTCGGGGGCGTCAAAATAAATAGAAATTTAGAGGTCAGTCACAAATTTTCCACTAGTTACATAACCAATATAACTAAAGAGAATTTATAGCCAAGGAAATTGGTACACGCATTGTGTGTAGATACTGGCCGATATATTTTCCAGGAAAATTTAGAAAATCAATTTAAAATTAATGTAAGGCAGCGAAAAGAAAAATAACAAACCTCAAGATATCAAATTATTACAAAATAAACCGTACCAAAATCAGTACATTCGTTCAGGAGCTGCCACAGACAGACATATTAAACTTAAAACACACCATCTTTTGCGTCGGGGGTTAAAAGAACTATAAACATAGATTATTTTCAGACCGAACAATAAAATATTGGAGCATAATACAAAACAATTTAGCATATTAGCACCTATAGATAACATTATCAGATAAACAATGAACGATAAGTCCGATTCGACAACAAACTGACTAGAACGATGGAACTGATATTTGTATGAGAATACGCTGTTATAAACACAAAAATCAATTCCAGTATTTTACATGGAGCGACTGCCTATCTGACCTCCACAACGTAATAGGATTTATACGGTACCTCTAGATAAAAAAAATTGTCAGACTTTCGGTCTTTTGACGACCCGTAACATCTGTCAAAGATCCACGTCCTTGACCAACAGGTTAGCGTGCTTTCTGAGGCACAGAGGAGTCTTGGTGTGTAATGAGGGTCACCCATCCACGAACCAACCCCGGCAAGGTTAAACCTGAAAGATCTACCCGCCTCAAGCCCCCCCAAAAGCATCTGAGTTCTTCTATGACAAATCTTAAACGTTAACTTCTTAGGTATTAATTAACTTTTCTTGCAAATTACCCTCTACACTACAATTATTGTCATCAATTATAAAATTTTATGTGGAGTCCCTCCCAAACAACATGGAACCCCCACTGTCGATCAATGTGGCTGTTATTACTTAGCCACGAGCACAAAGCAAATACAATCACTGTAACAAATACAATCAGTGACAATCTGTTTCGATTACAGGAACACTAAGTGACACTGTACAAGCCCTAAGCACGTAATGTCATTGACAGCGTGGTCAATCAACTTGATACTGCATAACGCATGTCGACTGACTCATTATTAGTACAGTCATTGTTTAGACATAGTATTCATAACTCTTGAGTACAAAGTGCCTGCTGCTAGGGGTGACCCGATTCGTTCTTTGCCTATGATTGATCATAGCGTGATCAGTTGCAATCGACTCGACTACCTAACAGATTGCTGTAATTCGAAACAGGTCGAATGGTAGGGTATCGGATTTTATAGAAAAAAATATTCAGTGTCCTTTGGATGACATCTTATCGAAACCGTTTACCATGAATTTAGTACATGATTGTAGACCGCCCAAGGAAGAAATTATTCGTTTGTTATAAAAAAAAAAAAATTAGCTGACACATATAAAAGTGCAACATACATTATCAAAATATATGGAACACATTCTTTTTTATTCTAACTACCGACGAAAAATTGTGAGTCCCTTCTACCGCGTATTCATGTGTTTGTAATGGTGACCTACTTCGGTAATAAATGCTAAAGTTCATTTTCTAGTACAAAATTAAAGTCTAGAGATAAAAAAAATATACGGAAAACAAAATTCCTTAAAGTTCACATAAGCAGTCGCATGCAAGAGGAGTAAGAGCGGTATCACGTCCCCGACTCCCACATTGAAGCCATTTAAGACCAAAAATGTTTTCACGCATCAACCCTGACAGATGGGTAACGTGGAGTGACGTGTGAATGTAAGCGAAGTCAGCGCTTTTTTCATTCATAAACGTGTGTATTTTAAAGTAGACTGTAAAGTATTGTTGATCGAAAACTTGGTAGTGTTTTGTGGGGGGAAGCGCTTGTGGCGGTGCGGTGCAGGCGACCGCGGGCCGCATGCCCGGACCGTTATGCGAACATATCTACTGAGTACCGACTGTGAACCAAGTTTAATGACTGAATGCACAACGCGAGCGTGGATTTTGCTCCACGGAATTTCACTGCTATTCTTGCGACGTTTTTTTAATCAGAATACAACTAACGACAAGTTTTTCACAGGAGATTTAAAAATGACATTTATTGGTAACACAGTAACGAACAAAATAAAATATCAAGTACTTTATTATTGTTTATAACAATAGCGAAGATAAAACGATTTACACAATCAAGTTTGCCACGATTCCTTTGACACAATTATTTTTCTTAGTAATCGATTATGGTTACTTGTTACTTTCATTCTTATTTGTCTTTAATCCGTTTCTTTTATTCTTATCAATAACGGTTGCAAATTTTATACGAAAGTCTACTTTTGGATTGTATAACTACACTGCATTACCGTTAGTTTTAGTTAGACAGCTCAACACATGCCTTCAGGATAACGGCACTTAAAATGTTAGGTTTAGACTCTCTTCGAACCATTGTATCATCCTTAAAAACAGCAATATTGCAGCTTAGCACAGCTTAATAATGTTCAATAATAATTCTATCGTATTTTCCGCAGTAATTAAAACAAATCTGAAAGACGCGGCGGCTAGTTTACAGTTTTACAAATGTTTACATTTTTCTCTTTATAGTTTCTGTAAACAAAGCGATTTGGAGAGTGTGATTGTTTTATAAAATATCACTTACTCTACAAATATTGAATTATAATTTAGTTAGTTAATTATAATTTAGTCTCTGTTTACATTGAATTCAGTTAAGGTACTTTATGTAAATTATTTGTTTTATTTGACACAATTAATCGACTAAGATAGAGAATTGGATCATCGATAGTATGGGTTGTTTTAACTGCACAGAGAGAGTTGACTGACCCTTATCTTATCAAAACACATACCTAGATAACGTACCACAAAACCTTGCATGGCCGTCCAATCGTTTTTCTCTCTCAGCAGTTGAAACTGTGTTATTTCGGTCGATAATTTTATGATACCAATCCGCAATAAAAAATTTATAAACGTATCGGTGACATTTAACTCAGTTATCTCGCAAGGACACGGAACGGAATAATATTACAAAATAAAAATACAGTATTATAAAGTACCTAATTAGTAATTACACGGTTATAAAATTATTTCTGTTCCTGGTAGCGACAAGTGAGTTCCATATGTGGTTTTCCAAGCGTCCTCCCCTTCCTCTAAATTAGTACGTAAGATGAAAAAAATCCTTTCATGTAAGACGAGAAGAAAAATACCAACCTACATAGATTTCTTGTTGTTTTAATACAGAGTGTAGGTACATGTGTCACATTTCAACAGATAGCTATGTTGATTAGATTTTTAAATGTTTTCGCTTGACGGCATGATTTTGTTTGTGTTGTTAGTCATTTGCCGTAAAGGAAATAATAAGATTATTTTCATCATCTGAACGGGAAATGAACGGGCTAATAAAAAAGAAAAAAAAGTCATTAAGTATTTAAGTACTTAAGAGGTTAATTTTACAAAGACTAGCACAGTTCAACCGCTTCAAACAACGCTCCATCTTCCATTTAATCAGATTCCAGTTCAAGAAAATCAAATAAATTATACCTAAATAAAGATTGTGTTGACTGTCAAAAGGACACTACAGTCTCTTTTTTTAATCCGAGCCAACGTTCTCGCGAGCAAAGCCGGTTCCGTGCTAGTATTAATACGTAGGAGGGACACAAAGAAATGGGACGGAGTAATTAATCAAAACGATGAGTGTTTTCGTCTAGCAACATTTAAGACATCGTACACACGCGCAGTATTATCCTCAGAGCGTTATCTATGTATAAGTAGAACGATTTCTATTTCTATTTTTTTATTTCTAACTTTTTGTTTTAATTTTCTAACGTAGTTTATAAGATTTGTGTTACTAATTTTTCTATAGACTATGTAGTTGTCTAAGAATTAACAGATTTTTTTTTTCGACTCCCCCATTATCGCCCTTGCAATAATATCGCTCGTGTAAGGAGATGCCTTTATTTCACTGCTCTCCCATAGGTTATTTAATTTAAAAGGATTCAATTCTATTATTTGAGGTTCAAATAAAAATATACTTGTAAGTAGCTAGGAGTACTATCATGTTCTAGATAGGCCCAGAGTCTCAGACGGCCTTGGACTTTGTGCGTGGGAGATGAAGTTAGTACTTTTCTATCAAACGATGTAGAAACAATTTGAAAGTTACTTTTTAATGAAGTAACTTTGTTTCTACCTAATCTTTCCTAATTATTTTAGGGTTATGTTAGTTCAAAGATTTAGGTCATTAATTGACTTAACATCCGGAATTTAATCAATATACCTACGGACATTATTTTGAGTGTACTTATATCTGATCTAAGAAAACACATAACGTTAACTAACACCGCATCTTCAGGCAATATCTGGCAATAACTATATCAAAATACAATCCTTTCTCAGCAATAATTTTTGCTGAATTTTACTTAGTTTAATGCGGCATACATAGTTAACGGATTTAAGATTTGTCTTTTTACACCCTGTATACATATAAAATCTTTAGGATTTCTATACCCTCTTGTTTCAAGAGATTATAATTCCGTAAATGATGAGTACGTAAATAAAGCTATCCTTCTTTATCTTTGTATAAGTTCTGAAACTTATCCGTGTTGTAAGTGCCCTATCCGTTTAATATTCATGCAACACGCGCCGTAGTAATTATTAAGTAAGTCGATAAACTTACGCATTTATACTGAATATATCTTCATAATTAACTTAAAATGTAATTAGATCAGTCGCAAATGTACTCATTGTACTTTCGTATCAGTAAAAGGCAAAGAGTACAGATAATTCAATCAATACCTACCCATAAAAAATATTACGTAGGTCTATCTCGAAACCATCTTATTTAATTTTAGAATGGCACTTGAGACCTTATTTTTGTACAGTCTTAAGTCACGTGTGTATTAAATGGCATGTATGTATGTATGATCACGGCGCCTAATTTGGGTTCAACTTTAGAATCAAAACTCAGTCCCGCGTAAAATCAATACACATACAATACACCATAATTCGATTGTAGATGGTTAACAACCACAATCCCTTACAATTATTTATTTGAAAAATCTACCCTCTGCATTATTCGTACCTATCTCGCAAGCGGTGCACGGCAATATGGAACATAATAAGCTATATATAAAGAGTTTTATTGCGGGACGAGGAAGTAATTTCGCGCCAAAATTAGGGGCACATTTTACTGGGCCCTGCGTAACTTGGAAGTTTGCCTTCTAGGGGATACGGCGCCATCTAGTGACAGAAGTTGCTCGATTAATTACATCTTTCACCCCTTACCGAAATCGAATGCGTTGAAATTACAGAATAGGGGCGTTTAACAGAATCATTTTGTTTACGGATTGAGATTGATAATGGACGCAGATTTTAAAAATTGTTTTCTTTGTCTTTTAAATATTACACTCTCACAAATATACTTATCTACCGAAAGCATGTGATACCAAAATGTAATAATGTATGCAAAGCAAATTAATTTGCTAACGAATAGCTCCAATTTGCGTCGGCCTCAATTTATATCCTTTCCTACATATAGCTAAAAGTAATGGCTGCACAATGAATACTGTAACTGTAGCCATTTTTAGCCCTGAAAGAGCTTAAAATATTCAGCGCAAAGCGGTATCTAGCCATTCCCGGCAGAGAATCAAGTTTTTTTTGCATTATGTTGGCACTTGGTTGTAATAGGTAGGTACACCGACTCGAACATTCTCTAGAACGCGTGTTTCTGTGTTAATACACTTTTGTCTCGTAATATTTTTAAACAATAAAACATAAATAATGTCAGTAACATGAGCGCATAAGAGAAACTCAGGCTGGCTCATTAAAATGTAAATTGAGGCTGTATTTGCTGGTAATATCTAATCTAACTTTATTTACAAAGGTACGACGCCTCATGAGAATATATCGAATAACCTGTAGTTTTGTCATTTAGTTGTTCATGGACATGGTCATTCAGTAAAACTAAGTATCTAATTAATGCCACATTTTTTTTACAATAATTTTACTTTGTAATTATTTGACAGACTGTATATTAATTGACAACAAACTACAACAACGACATACATCAAGAAAAACACCTAAGATAAGTTAGAAAGGAACACCTATTTGCTTTTGATTTTGTTATTCATTTGGTGGGCCGAGGTCGCGGGGTGTGGACCCACCCCACTCTGTAGGTTTACCAAAAATTTTCGTGTGAAATTTTACCCTCGTGATGTTTTTGCCTCACTCACTGCCGTAAGGATTATGCCGCTGTCTCGGAAACATTATGGCACTTGCGCTCTTTATGTTATTGTGCATTATTTTTCGTATTGTTATGAAATGAAACGATTTTTGACGTAAGTGCACTCATGCGGAATGCGTCAAACATTATGTTTTACATGTGCCTGCGTATTGATTTACTTTGTTCGAATTTTTACTAGCGTAAGTAACGTTTTCCTTTGTTTGGTTACTGTGCGATATCGCCTTGCAAGTACAGTGTAAGTAAAAGTGTTTAAATACAGTGAACTAGTGAACATTATCACTGTATGTAAACGACCGAAATCCGGACCTGTCCGAGCGCGTCCGGTTCTTTGGTTACTGCACTAGCCCCTCCCCCCGCGCCGAGCAACGCGCCATGATCGCCGTCCGACTGCTCAGCCCGACGCGACGCTTTGCCCGTCGTGCATTACCCGTTGCCCGTCAAAATACCGCAACATTCTCGCAGCCCGCTTAATTCCGCGTAAAATCGGCACAATCCTCGCCTACTTTACGTCTTGTGCGTCGGTATCAAATGTCAACAAGATAATGACCGCCAATAACGAAAGAAAGTGAATGGACATTTGTTTTTTTTACGAAACTAAAACGATTTGCGATGTTGGAACAGTTTGAACATCGTGGGTGGTGCGAAGTAAAGCAAATCATTCAAATAACGGGGAGCTAATTGAACCGCTCTAAGCTTTCAAAGAACTAAAAGCTACAACCGACAGTAAATTAGGTAGACTACAAGGTCGCTAACAGCTTGTTACAGCACTACTGGTCTGTGACGTCATTATTACGTGTTTGACATTTCACATTTTCATCAGAACTTTGGAGGAGTATACAAAATGAGATTTATAAACGTATTCATGGTAATAGATATACATGTACTTGTATCTCGAATTCTCGAGAACATTAATGCGTAGGCTGCCGAGTTCTGTACCGATCTTACAATAAAACTCTCGAACATTGTAGATTACTTATTGCGCGAGTAAAAAATTCATTTAACGATGAACGCCGACGCCGATTGTCGCTAGAGGTCGACCCACTTTTAAGTAAGCATTTTGTAGGTCGTTTATCGTGGTCATTTCCCCGCGCGGCGTGAAACAGTCATGTAAACAAAAGACAGTAGTTCAGGTTCACGCACTGTTGCCGTTGCCACATTTTTTTAATAAGATTAGTTGATTTTGAGTTTGTATTTTGCTTACAAATTACTAATTGGTGAAACCATTATTTTTTTGAGAAGTGTATTTACATGGTTTTAGCCGGCGAGGCGCAGCGTGGATTATTAGATGTAGTTTCATACCGAAACAGGTATCGCACCGACCACCGCTGGCACGCGCCGGCTCGCGTATCGTTTCATTCGTTTCTGTATTCATTTTGCATAGTAATAAATACTCTATCGATGCAGCAATATAGTTGAATGTTGTACAAATAAATATTTCAATTCTTGCCTCGCACATCCAGACCTTTCACAGCAAAGATTGGCGAGACGCGTACCTATTGAAATATTTGTTTGTGCAACATTGAACTATTTAGCTGTTTGAATAAGACACATTTTATGCTCGCCCATCCATCCCACCACTATCGGTGTTTTAACCACCTTACCTGATAACGCACCTCATGTTCCAAAGTCTTGTTGGTAAAATCTACGCATATGCGATATAGCTAGAGGTACAGTTACCAATAACGGTTGGTATAACATCTATTATCATATAATCGGGTATAGTGGTGCCTTTAACAGAGTTACAAATAACATTCACACCCACGTCTTCAGTTTGACGATTCTATCATTTAACTATAGATAGACAGTCAGCAACAATTAACTCACATTGTATCACTGTATTAGCTGAGATAATAGTTACGTGCAGAAACAACGGGAATACTAATAGCTAGAGGAAAATTAGAAGATTCTTATTCCTTTTGCTTTGGTTTGCCCATTAATTCATTCCGTTCGTTGTAGACCTTACTCAGTCAAAACTTTGGAACGTAAAATGAGGTTTTTGGAAGTGCTTACGGAGACGGAACTTTATTTATAGTTAAACTATATTTTTTTTGCTTTAGATTAGAATTTAGATTTTCTTATTATTCTATTTTCATCAGGCACGGCGGAATATATTTATTTGACATTGTGAATCTAATGAATACTGTTACCCCCATTTTAGTATCATCACGTTTTTTCTCAGAATTCTCGCCATGTTTTTTCCATTGTAAATCCCAAGGCGTATGTCAAGGCTGTACCAACTTAAAATACTGTTGAAGAAAATGTGTTGTGACAACGTAACGTACCGTACTTACGCAGTACGCACCCAGCCTTCGCAACACGAAACTTTAACTAAAACGATATTCAATACTCGTTTGCCGTTTCCTCCTTCAAATTGCACAGTAATTGGACCAGCAACGAATATGGTACATGTGTAAATTGTTGTTCGTTTTTGTGATTGCTTTTTGTAAACACTGGTGCATTCAAGGTTGAAACTTTTTGAAATATGTCATTAACAATTTTAATTGTTGATATTGAGACATGAAAATAATATGTTCTAAATTGCAGTATGTAAAATAATTCTGTTTCAAAAGCAAGGTGACAATAGCTGTATAATGGTTTATTCAACACTTATAAATGCAAGTTGTTTTATTTCACAAGCTTTCAGACAAGAGAAATCTAATCTATTAGGGAGTGATGTCATCATTCAAATACCGTTCGCTATGAAGATTGTAATTGTTAAAATTAACAAAATTCTGCTCATTGCCAAATTAATGTTTTAAGCTTTCTATTCTCTAGTCAATCGGACTTAGATTTCAAAGTACAATAAAGATGCCAATTCGAACATGATATCATCGCATGAGTTATAGCTTGCGGTACCACACCTTAGATAGATGTTACAGCTATTAAAGTATTAAGCATGATTTAGTTCATTTATGATAGAACTGGTTACGGAGGATTTGAACAGAAGTTAAAACGGATCATTTTTGATGTGACAATCTGAAGTATTCCTCTTTATGCACCTTTGCATTGAGCACCAATCTTTACTTACAATACCTCTGGTGCTCAATGCATTAGGTGCTCAAACGGGAATACTTCGACAATCTATTTATAAATTTAACAGGCACAAAGATCATTCAAAGAAGAAAAGGAATTAGAATGATGAGAAAACTGTCAAGCTGAGAAATAACAAAGTAAATATCAAAAATAATGATGCTGATAGTACTAAATACATTTGAATACTAAAGTATTTACAATTCTGTCCCAATAAGGGCAAAAAGCGTAACATCAACATTGCTAGAAGGGTATGTAACCGATACTCGGACTGCGGCGAGTACCCGACTACTCGACTACTCGCCATGTTCATGTTATTACGATATTTATGTGCCGAGCACTGCCGAGTAGCGATCACGTGCATACGTGATACACATCATGAACAGACTTTATATATAGATGTGTCTCCATTAACCTCTTTGCAACTACTTTTGAACAAAGAATTTTGTTTAGGAGATAGATTTTTACTTTCGTAAGTTGGTACACTACGCTTTTTGCACTGAAATGATTGTAAGTGGTACTTTGAAATAGAACACGATCAATATTTACTGTATCTGTAAACTTTTGAGCTGATGTGCGTTTTCTATAAACTTATTTTTATCAAATGTGCATTGTTTATAATTTTGTATGACTATCTTTGTTACTTTTGACAAAGGTGGACTTTTTGTAAACTCATTTTCGCTCATCTGCGTTGTATTCAAATTACAAAAATACATGGAGTAGTTTGTTTGTACATGTGGTACCCAAGGGTTAACACAAATACGGCTTATCAGATTTATGTGAAACCTAGTATTACGATAAGCTATCGTTTCACAGGACCGTATAATAACAATAAATACGTGGAAGAAGTCGTTAAAGCTTTTTCTATTATATCTGTATTTTTTGAGTTAACTTTGAGATCACAAGCATACAGTAGAACATTTATTTTGTTGTTAACTAAAATAAATAGAAAATAAAAATAGTTCAGTGCCTTTAATAGTTGTTTACCATGGCAACAAAATACTATGAATTTAATCTATATTTATCAATACTTCTTAATTATTATAAACAAGTAAAGTCTGTGTTCGTAGTTGACTTTTATATCTCTGGAAGAGACCCGGTAACTTCAGGAATTAATAGTCCGATTTAAAAAAAAAAACACCTTGGCAGATGTGAGTGGCAACGCATGGAAGGGACGCCCTAGAAAGACCGTCACTGACCTTATTGGTGAAGATTTTCAGAAAGGTCAGGTGCGCACTCGTAACGTAACCAGCGTGCTTGTATGACGAGATACAATGTATGAACGTGGATGAGACGAAAGGAGTATGTAAGGATCGTAGCAGGTGGTGTTCTGTGGAATCTGCCTACCCCCATGGGAAAAAGGCGTGAGTTTATACATGTATGTTTTTAGTCACACTTTTGCCGAGTGTCAAAAGATAAGATTTATTTATTATTAAATTCAGACTATGTAAGTATGTCCATATTATGTTAGTATAGTGTAGTTGTGTTTGTGTTAGGCCTACTTGACATCCACGTAACCGAAGCCGCGAGCAGAAGCTAGTAACATAATCAAGCTGCTATTAATTACGTTTTTAATAATACTGAAATAATTCACAATACTGTAATGACCGTTATTTGTGAAACTATTTAACATAACCCCAAATATTCAGTTTCCAGGAAATGCTTTATTGAAATAGTCCATTACAATAATCGACAAATATCTGGTTTATACACATTAACTGTTGCATTCAATAAATTGATATTGACATAATGTATTAAATGGATGCAGAACAGGTATGTAAAGCGGCTTTAGTGATGAGCTGATAATATGGTATATGTTTTTTTAAGGCGCTTTGCACACGGAGCAACTTAAGTTGAGGCAACTGGCAACTTTATAAGTTTCCTGTAAAAGTTGATAGTTGCTATAACGTTGCCGGTTGCCGCAACTTTTTGGCAATTTGTAAGCAACTTTCATAGACGAGTTGCCGTATGGCGTTGCCGTAGCGACACTGGCATTGCCGGGCACACGGAGAGGAAGGGAGGGTGTGAAATAGCCCGAAGCGTTGCGATTGACGGTTGAGGAAACCGGTTCAATATTTAAAAGTTGCTAGTTGCGGCAACTAGCATAGCTAATATTTAAAACTTAGGTACGGTTACTGTTTTTTTTAAAACGAAGTTCTTTATCACGGCTTGTGGTAGGAGTTAACTGGCAATAATCGTCACGTAAGGAAAAAGCGTTATGTCCAGGCGAACTTCTCTCTTTTTCTTCCCAATCCGCACGTTTTTTTTCGTTTAAACATTTTTACAACTTGACAAGGACATCATAATACGCCCAGTATTTTCCTAACAATATTGAGGTGGGCTTCCAGGCTAACCGGATGCAGTTAATTACCGGTAGTTTACTTGGGGCCTACCTATCTTACATCCGCAACCCACTAGTTAATAGGTTACTTACAACGTGTAATTGAACTACATGAAAACCCGAAAATAGGTCGCTGTACTAATCATTTAACATGAACAACGTTTACTATAGGACCAGCCCTAAAAATCCGGAAAAAGAAAATCATCTTATCCATAACGTATGATGAAGGTTTGGAATAAAAAGTTTTCCTTTTTTAAATTGTGCAAACAAACAGTTCCAAATGTTATTCAAGGGTTCCTTTTTACTTTTGTGTATTTCAAAATATTTTAGGCTTTTTGGTTAATTCAAATTCAAATACACGTTGTATACACCTACATATTACAAAATAACGCCGCTATTTAAAAAGTGATAATATAGGTACGTGTATTCAATAAAAAAGAAAACTAAGCATGTACCTTTTATTACCTACGTATGTTTTATAAAATAAAGATTTTAAATTAATTTATCTAAAAAAAATGGAGCTGTAGCTATTTCCAACGACAAAATGATACCCGATGCAAACCAAAACAATATTTACAATAAACTTTTACACTGTATTAACCACAGGTAAATAATACTGATAGGCCACAGACAATAAAATTCATTCCAAAAACATAAATTGTATTCCTGTGAACTAATTTAAAAAAAGAATATTTCGAACTCGGTAGTATTCATAATTCGAACGATGTTGAAGCGATGTGTTCCATTTGTATAGAACAGTTGCATTCTGTAATTGACTTTACTGATAAACGCAGGCAAGGCCGCCCTGTATTGTGGGCGATAACACACACTGTCTAACACGTTGCCATATGACTTGCAGCTAATGGATTTTTTGTTCCTTTTGTCATTTACGACGTTTATACAGAACAATTAATATTACTTTCCTTGTTTTCCTTACACGTTGGCTCTTAGTTCAAGTTCAGTTAAACAGTTTGTGCGGTAAAAAAGTTAAACTGATTACTAGGCGTTCTCGATTTTACTGCGGCAAAAATTAAAGCGTTTACCTAATTTATTATCAATCTTCTATATCGTTTGACACAATTTTCATACGAGAGAGAGCCGTAACTGCTGTCCTATAGAAAAAAAGTCAATAGCCTATTTGGTAACTGAATTGGTCAACGCTTTCAGCCCATATCAAATTTGTTCACGTTTTGGTCGCCAGCTGTCTTTTCAATACGTTTATTTCGTCACGAATGAATTTGATAATGGACCACTTATATGACAAACCATGAAAACGCCATTGACTCACCGAATATGCATATTTTTGGGGCGACAACACGTTCGTGACTTTTCAGGATATGAAATAAAAGAATGCGCGAACGACATTCATGATTGCAATGAATGTTGTATTTTTTTTGTATTTTCACGTAAATATTTAAAATAAATAATTTATTTGCATACTAGATAATGCATAAAATTAAGCATTGACTTAATTTAATTCTGATGATTCCATTATTATTGACCCTAACTCCCACTAATATTTCGATCAATTCATACAACTAGCAAACTCGACAAAAGTACCGTTACCGCTAAACTCAAAAATCCAAAAAACTTTCCAATGTCAACACTAAGTAACTATTTAAAGCTAAAACACAAGTTGGCATAGTCTGAACTGCGAGCGTACGTACTGAGTTCTTATCGTGAATAAAATAATGTTATTCGAGACGTACGTTTACGTACAAGACTGTGCCGACATGCTCGACAATAAGCGGATTGATTACCGCAATGAAGTGATTAATAACAAATAAACATTACCTACTGTGTCATAAGTAATCATAACATAACAAAGTGCTACTGGCTTCTCACTAAATAATTCGATAGTTAGCCCGCACCTGTGATATTGGAGTGACCTAGATCTTTGCACATGCTCAACGACAAAATAAATAAGTATTTTTTTATTCAAGGACATTGTAAAGGTCGCCAGGTAACCTTCAGAAAAATTAAAGCGTGTATGTATGAAATTCTTAATTACGAGTGTGTAATTTTACCTAGTAGCTGTTAAATCGATAGTTAATATTGCCTTACTGTTTTTGTTACCTTAAACGAGTTTACATTTTAGTTTATATTATATTTTATCATCTTTTTAGTTTTGTCATTCTTCCAAAGATTAAATTATGATAGTGGAGATAAATACGATGTCAAAATCATCATTTCAACCTAATATAATTTAATAGAGGCATCAGATATAAATACGTGATAAATTAGTCCCCTTGCACCACTTTATCATTATTCAAAGTTACAATAACCAAAAAGTGGAGCGACGGCAAAGGCAAATTCAATAAATAAATAATGAGCAATATAGTTCAGTCGGCAACACGCGGTAGGGCCGCCTGCCGTGACTGACGGCCTGACGCGCGCGGAGAGAGCGGCGCGGCCTCCGTCGAAGTGACGTCACTAAGGTCGCCGCGCGCTTCCTACAACATGTCAAAATCGTTCGCTATATCAACGATCGATTCCAAATTCACGAATACCAGAATAGTACCTATACTGAGAGTTTCGAAAGTGTAGGTGAATTACCCAAGTACGTTATCTAAGGTTTTTTAACTGTGGTGTTGATTTCTTATCAGTTCTTTAGATAAACGTTTTTTGAACACCTGGCTAGTCTGACCTTTTCGTAATTTTATTTTTTCTATATCTATTTAAACTCGGGTAGATAGATATACAGTGTAGGTACCATACTATATGTACATAATTGTATTTATGTTTTAAATATGTAGGAAATATTATTTTTTGGGAATACAAACGTAAAATTCACATATTAAATATGTAATAGGAAAGGAATTCATGACTGCCACAGAACAAACAATAGTGAAGGACGAGACGCGAAAAATTATAATACACAAGTACCTACATAGTTCTGCATCGCCAATGTAAGTGTACTGCAATGAAGAATCAAGCTCGTTCCTGGATCCATTAATTGATACAGCACATATGAATATTGATGAGATTTTGGTTCGTTTAGCGGAGACGATTCGTTTTCTGCTCGCTTCCGGAATTTTTAATGACAAAAACGAAATTACAGTATGACGATCCAATAATACGGCTCTTTACAGAACAAAGTGCCCGTAATCAAGCAACAACAATGGTTTAACGTGCCTCGCCTGTTAAACGACGCGAAATTCTCGTACTTCATTAACCACAAGAACTAACCATCTTTATTAAAAAATGTATCGAACTACTTCATAACATTCAAACAATTCACAAAGCAAAACAAAGTTTTTGTTATTACCCACAGACTGAGCAAGGTCGCCACGCGACTGAAAAAACCTGATCTGCGTTCATTGAAAGCTTATAACTTGATGCTATATTATGGAGCGGTCGGGCCAGCAATGTAACTTGTTTGCGCGAAGAATACGATCGAACAGTACAAAACGCGATTTAATTATGTAGCCTGGCTTTGTATGGCTCGTTTTAGCGGAAAGTTAAGTAGAGACTCAAGTCAGCTTTGTCCCTCAAATAATAGCACACTCTGTGTTTGAGGTCCGTGTAGAAATTGTACCGCTTCCATATTGGCACTTGATTTAATTCTTCCTTTGTCAGTTGGCATACTGTCTGCTTTGCTGTGGTTGAGCGCAGTGTCGTCACAATCGCGGTGATTGTCAACAAACGCGACACTGCCCCACTCAATGAAACGTGATTCGTCTACTTTATTAGGCAATTATAAATCTTCCTTTTTAAACATTGTTTGTTTGTGGACGTGGGACGGAAAATGATTTTAAGGAAAATTGCAGCGATGAAGGTTTATTATTTTGTCAAAAATTTGTCATCGTAAGTCGTCGTCATCGTACCTATTACACAGGTAACACGAACATTGTTATGAAGCAATTGTGCAAGAAATTAAGAAGCAAGTTGCGAAATCTTTAGATTTGTTGAACAAGACAATGAAATGATAAACGTAACAAGCGTCGAAGCCGTATCAATCAATGTTGATTACTTAACTCGTAGCTTTAGAGTTTACACACATTGTTTGAGCTGCGTCAACTATTTAAAATTTCAAGTTGGTGAACGGCGTTAAATGTGGAACGAATGCCACTAATACGCTGTGCAGAACTGCAGTACGAGGCGGCGGCGTATAATGAAGATACATAAGTATAGGCTACACACGTCTACCTAATCTTATTTGTGGCTGATTGGTCCAGCTCGCTTTGAAATCGCTAAAATATTACATCGCACAGTGAACGCTATTGACGGGTCGCGGGGAACAACGAGAACTTGCGAGATTCGCGAGATCGAGAACTCAATGAAGTGAGAAACGGGCAACACAACGCTCGCCAGCACTTTGTTGATCAGTTTTTATGTTCAGTTTCATGTCGATGAATTATAATTGATGCGGTTTTATAATGTTACACACGGTAAAGCCATAAAGAAACGTTGCGGTGAATTAACTTGGATCCGAACGACTGGGCCTTAAAATCTGTCCATAATTTAATATAAGACAAAGCTTTTTAGCATAATCTTTTTTGAACTTTTTCCTGGCGGTTTGAGATAGGTAGGTACTTAAATAAGCTGAGTATTTTGGCTTTCTTTTAAGTAGTTAGGTACTTAAATTAAATTAGTTTTGTATCGTATGTTTTCTGATTTATGTAATTGGAATATTATTTTTTTATTAATTTATTCGAGAGGTGGTAAAAACAGTTAGACAGTTATAAAGTTTGTATTTTTTGGTCCCTATTTTTCGCTAAATGTTGGTCACCATACTGATTTACACCCTGTATTTTTTTTTTCTTGTCGTTTTCTATTTTATTTGTACAGTTTACCTTTTAATTTCCTCATAGACATTGAGGATATTTTGTTCTTCGCAGTGACATTGATTTAATGATAAGTAAATGATCTTCCTGCTAATAGAGACCGGTTTATCACGCGTAGTAATTCTAAGGTCTTATTTCACATGGCAAATAGATTCATATAATTTTTATAAAAATCATTTATGAAGATGATACATAATGGAAGCTGAAAATCATTATGTTGACTTGGACATAAATATTTTTTGTTAATTATAAAATAAAAAACGGACAATGTACTTGTTAAAAAATAAAAAAATTCTCACTGATACTATTAGTATACTTATAACAAGAAGGAATACCTTTTTTTTTAGCATTAAAAATAGTTCTACAAATAAATAGTCATACTAAGGTACAAGACCTATTTGTTACTATCCTCTCATGTGTTGCCGCCATTTTGCAAAATTTTGCAAAATACAAAATCAATTATTTCGCTCCTAGTCTCCTAGAACACTTGATAACCGTTAAGTGTTTACCTTGACTGCCGCTAGATGGCGGCGTCTGACCCCGAAACATTAAAAGATAATCACGAAACGCTTATTTTGTAACGTTCTCGCCACGGTTTGATGACGTCACAAGTTATGTACAAGTTGTGTATATCTTTTGTGTATGGCAGGAGCCTTATGAATGATCTCCCAGATGATGGCAGCCAATACAAGGCCCTTTGGCAGCGCTCATACATTGTATGTATGGATTTGCAAGTTAGTGTAAATAGCTTTGAGCATTTGAACAGGAAATGGTTTAGTGCATGCTAATAAAAATGTTGATGTTGAAATCTTTTAAGATTAGTAAAGAAAATACAACAACCAAGCCTGTAGTTTCCAAATGGTTCGGCAGAGATGTACCCGTTAGTACAACTACGTTTCGCCAGTTATGTTTTAAGTACGAGTACTGGGAGCGAGCCTATTGCCATCAACCGGGTACAAATCCAGACTCCGGGGCTGCTAATGAGAAATTCCTGATGGAAAAACTCAACAACACTTTACCCGTTAAGGAAATGAGAATAATAATTTTGATCACAAGCTTCTGCCCGCGACTTCGTCCGGTTGGAAGTCAAGTATATTAGAGACCAATTTTAGCATTCAACACAGCATTCAACACTCGGCATTAGTGTAGTTTTTTATCAGTGAAAGAATTTTTGTATTTGGCCGCGGTTGCGGACGAAGTCGCGGTCAGAACCTAAAGTCAAAAGTCAAAGTCAAAACATTTATTTCAATTAGACCATTTACAGGCTAGTACATAATATTATGTCTAGTACAAGAATACCTCAACTAAGTTCCCCTTTCATAGGAACCCATAAAAGTATACAGAATAAAGTTGTTTCTGAAGTAAGAACCGAGTGATACGCTGTCTCCGGTCGATAATTGGGTTCTAATGTATATAATTAGAGTTGTAAAGTGCGAATAGATTACTAGTTCTATAAATCGTGTCAATAAGGATGTAGGTTATTAAGTGATACTGATATTGGCACGTTATAGTGCAGAAATTAGTCTTAGGTGGAGATGCTTTAGGGCTACTGGTTCTAGGTACTTTTAATTGGATTTAGTTCTGCTATAAGGAACCAACACACGTATATATATATAGTATATACATGTGTTTGTATATATAGTAGGTATAGTATAGTTCCATCTATTTTTCGAAGAAATTGTGATTAATTTTAATCCTTAATATATAAAGCGAAAGGTCATACACTCACTCACTTATCACGAAATATCGAAAACCGTTTGACGAATGAAGATGGGAGGTAGTTTTATTTTATAGTTAGTAGACGACCGCTAAGAAAGGTTTTTCCAAAATTCACCATGGCAGATGAAACGGGGGTCTAAAGTTTGTATGGTGAAATTAACTTTGATGAGGACGAAGTTGCGGGAAGAAGCTAGTCGATTCTAAATCGTAGGTTTTAAATGTTCAGATAGCATAATTAACTGTAAACCTCTCTTGCTTTAAAAATTCGTTCGAAAAGAGGGTAACCAGTTGATGACACTGTGCGTACTTTAAGCTCCAACAATTACGAGTCTTATTGTACTTTTTGATTATTTTAGGTTATAATCTTCCACCTTTCATATCTTTTTTTCTCCCAGTTTGTTCAAACGATTTTTCATTTGTTTTTTTTTTATTTGTTTTAGGTCGGTCTTTAACTACACACCAGTTTCAATAGTAAAGGCTCCTTCTATCACTGGGTCCCAAATTACATGTAGTCTCGCCATTCTCCTTTGTTTAACCTAAAATATTTAATTTGAGAGATTGTGTGTTGGCTCATTTTGGCATAACTAAGCTCTTGATAAATAAATGGATCGTATATGAATGGATATATAACCTATTCTTCATTAAACATTTAAACAAGCTAAAAAAAATGTATTAGTATAAATTCCCTTTCTTGTAAAACATACCTCTTATACCTTACTTTACCTTACAATACCTAGTACCTCATAAGGCCTCCATGAGCGAACAGGAGGTAGTTATAAAAATGATTTATAGCCCCAGTCATCAGTCCGTAAGGGTCCTCTAGTTACAAATTGTACAAAGAATTCCTTTATGACTAAGAAAATCTACTGTTTCAATGAAAAATTACATGGAGGCAAATATCCAAGCCTATGTCTGCTTCCAAGGCATGAAACATGAGCTACGGTTTCATTCTTCAATCCATTGCTTCGTTTCTAAGGTAATTTCGATAAAACTCTCCGCTAGCTCGGTTAATAAAGATCAATGGATTGCTAAACGGAACTTATTCTTTTATTACTTTTTAACAGAACTCGAATAGTAGACGCTAATTGGAGGGAATTGGTTTGTAGAACACAATATTGATTATGTTCTATAGTAATGGACAAAGAAAAATCCATCAAAGTCTAAATCAAATTATTTATTTCAGATTAAAAGGCACTTTTGTATATCATGATTTACATCATCTAAGCTATAAGTTTTCATAAAATAAGTAAATAAAATAACTTCTAAGAATGTTATTTCGTCTAAAAAATACATTTTATATTAAAGAGGTATGTGTAACAAACAATCCACACTCCCAGACTGGTACCTGCCAGCTTACACAATCTGTTTATTATTCCACTCATTCAGATAATACTTTTAAAAACCATAGTCTATAACTCCCTGCCCCCGCTGACTGCCTCGTTGGTCTAGTGGTCGCAAGCGCGACTGCTATGCATGAGGTCTGGGCTTCGATTCCCATGTCGGGCAAAGTGTTATTGGGTTTTTCCATCAGGAATTTCTCAGTAGCAGCCTCGGAGTCTGGATTTGTGCCCGGTTGATGGCAATAGGCTCGCC
Source organism: Hoplodrina ambigua (assembly GCA_949774945.1). Lineage (NCBI taxonomy): Eukaryota > Metazoa > Arthropoda > Insecta > Lepidoptera > Noctuidae > Hoplodrina > Hoplodrina ambigua. The sequence goes on from OX458976.1 coordinate 4,743,219, forward strand.
CCCTATTACATAACTAAAAAAAAATGTAACTGGCGAAATGTGGGTGTACTGATGGGTACACCTCTGCCTAACCCTTCGGGGATTACAGGCGTGATGTTATGTGTCTATAACTCCATAGTCATGCCTCATGGACTTCCAGCCAGACCTAAAGATAAACAGGAACCCTTACAATGAAGGGAATGTGGATTTTTGACCTGAACTAAGTACCACTTCCATAAAGTTCTTTCTCAGCTCCCAACTTAACTTTCCAGTTTCCACGGAATATTCCCCAGCGTTATTGTTTAGTAGCCTTTCATTGTCGGCGTCGACTTGAAGCGTCGTAAATGAGTTTACATAGAGTATTTTGAGCAATTTAATTAACATATTTGATAGTGTGTTATTAGTGAAATTAATATACACTACATAGGTTACGAACTTGATCGAGTGTGTTCGGATTTTGGCAAATTTTCATCTTGTTAATTATCGTTTTTGGTATCACGATTATGAATTGGAGGTGCTCGTGGCTAAGTAATAACAGCCGCACGGGTCGATCCGTCAGGTTAAGCTACGCTTGCCGGGGTTGGTCCGTGGATGGGTGATCATCTTTACACACCGAGACTCCTCCGTGCCTCGGAAAGCACGTTAAGCCGTTGGTCCCGGCTGTCATACTGGATCCACTGTCGTGGATCTTTGACAGTCGTTACGGGTCGTCAGAAGCCCGAAAGTCTGACAACCAGTCTTACCTAGGGTTATCATATTACCCAGTTACTGGGTTGTGGAGGTCAGATAGGCAGTCGCTCCATGTAAAATACTGGTATTCAGCTGCATCCGGTTAGGAAAAAATGAATTGGAAATTTTCGTTCATTCATATTTCTATTAATAAGGATTTTTAGCTATGTTTGAGCCATTTGGTGTTGAAACAGGATAATGGGGTCCGGTCGATCACCTTGTTTTCCGGGATATCGATAGAGGTCTGGCATTTTCGTGGACCAAATAATCAACATTGCCATACAACATGGCAATTCTGCCAGCCTTTGGGCACTTGCCCTATTGAAAGCGATGCGGACGATACTTTTTGAAGCCCTTTGAGCATTTTATTTTAATTGATACGTTTTGTGTTTAGATTAATTCTAATAAAGTAATGAATAGTTTTGATTAAAATAAATTAAGGATTCTCAATGAATGTTAAAACAATTCCACGACAAAATGCAACAGAGATTTTTTCAAACAGATAAATCCAATTACAGATTTGCCTGAAGCGTTAGAGGTTCTAACCGTATTCGATGCCAGCTTCCTAGCTAGACCAATGGGGCGAAAGACCTGGCTATTATTAAGCTATAAGTCTTCCTGAGAATGGATAAAGTGAATTCTTTTAGTCACATCTACTTAAAGAATTCAGTTCCATGAAGACAAGCATGAAGATAACCTTCACTTTATAAAAAACACTTAATTATGCAAAATTCTCTGTAATAATTATGTTCATAAACCAATTAAAATCTATTATAGATTCATTTAAATGCATGTTTTTTTTTTGTATTTCTTAAGAATAAAGTATTTTTCATTTAAAACACATTCTCAAAATCTATAGCGATATTTTAGTAAAATTTTAACTTACATAATTGTATATTGAAGCTATTCATCATAACATTTTAAAATATGTATAGAATACATAAGAGACGATGGCATTTGATCAATGACATTGTATACAAACTAATGGGATCGAGTTCAGGGATTACTGTTGTTCAATTGAATGGTTGACGGAAGTAGCCGTGGATGCAGTTGAACGTAGTATCTATACGACTTTATAAAATTGTTTCGATACTTACAGAGTTTATATTGAAAATTGTAATATAATTACGTATTTGAAAATATAAAATAACATAGGCATCGAGTCGCTGGAATTCGTAACATTTCTGCGAAATAATTATTTTTGGAAACACGTGCAGCATTTAAATTAAATTTAAATGTTGTGAGCGAAACAGACGAAATTGCTACTACTTATCTATATTTTGTGTTGTTCAGGAAAATAAACGTAGCCTGCCTTTCGTTTACTTAACTAAAATTGGCACTGAATACGAAACTGGACAGAAAGGTAAGTAGGTATTAGACTCTCCAATACACTCCAATGTTATTGATAAAAGAAAATACAAAATTCTCTGTCCCCCAGCTATTTGTACTAAGGTCGGGGGTTCAATGCCTACCCGTTACTTTTTTAATAAAAAGCTTGGTGCTATTGTGACGATTAACACGTCTTGTCGGAACGGGCGGAATACAGATAGCGACGTCGGTTCTGTCTAGACTAGGGAATATGGATTCATCCTGCGTTGCTACATATCCGTCGGTTTCAATTTAAGCAAGTTTTGCTTCTTTCAGGTTTTTTTTTTCATAACTTTATCTTTGTGTATTTAGATGACTGGTTTCGTTAGAATTTTGGCAATGATGTCTTTTATCATGTAGGTAGAGGTACGTGTTCAACGTATAATTATGTTCATGTCTTTGAAAATAGAAGACACTTTGGTTTTGTGGAAATGTCACTGAGGGTCACATTTACACTCACAACATTATTAAAATAAATATTGTTCGCAAGAAGTTTTGTGTCTTTTTTAACCTTAAATCTGCCTTGTAGCCTTCATTTATTGTGACTTTATTACCAGACCAAAATTCAAATATCCTTACAAAGTACGAATGTAACAAACTTGACACAAATATGCTAAGATCTATAAGGAACATTTGTTTTGTTTAACTACTGATAACAGTTTCTACTAAACATTAGCTACAAATAACGTTAAATTATTAGGTACTAGCTGTTCTAATTGGTAATTCTATGTAAGTCAGGGTCACCCTAGATGAGTTACTGGTTGTTAACCTTGATAAACTCTTTTCATGTATCTTGTGTACAAACTCTTTTAAAACCAAAAATAAATCATACTATTTGTTGATAGACTTATTTGTGTTTGTTCTTTTTTAAAACTTAACTAACTTTTTTAAATATCGAAATATGGATTTTTTCTCGCTTTGGAGTCTTACTATTTTCATATGAAGAAACTATATAATATCAGTTTACTTATTATTTGTAAAACTCTGTGGAAAATCATGAAACTGATACGAGTACCTAATTATTTTATTAATGAAGCTATAGCAAGAACTAAACACTATAAATTAACCAGAAACGAGCTCTTTATATTGTTTTTAGTTACGCTGTGGCATAAAAAGTCGACACGTGTCATACGTACTCGCTCTAAGGTTGTGCAATGAATAATATTTCTTGCCACAGAAAAGAAAAATAAGCTAGATAAGGCATAATTACTTCATATGTTGGCTTTGTATTTGTTACCAATTGTAGATCATTAGTAGCCATGAACTTGTACTTACGATGTTGTTTTTTTTAGAGTAAGCGTTGTTATCACTGTCAATACTTTGATGTTCATATCTCTTTTTGTGTTCACTAGGTTCATCAGACTTGTTATAATTATATCCATGTATAGTTCATATGTACTTTCTAGTTTATCTTGGACATCACTGACGTCAGTAAAGGAAAACACCGTGAGGAAATTTATTTTATTTATTGGGGACTAAAAATCAGTTATATGCTAAAACATAGTCCCTACAATGATGAAATAAAAATGAGATTTAATAAACATACAACCGACACGAATTATTAAATACGTTTAAATGCTGCAAAACATGGCAGACATGTTTAGTAATCCTCAACTTCTAGTTGATATAAGTCTAAAATCACCCATCCACCTAGTGCAAGCTTGGTGATCAATGCTCGCGCCTTCTCTGCATTAGAAGAGAGAGGCATTTGCCCTGCATTGGGATTAATTATAGGCTTGTATTATTATAGGAAACTATATATTTTCCAACCGAGGTACGAGTTAAAAAAGTCAAATTTTCACTGTATCAAAGATTCAAGATCAGTTTTTTGGTAGGTACCCAAAGATTTACATATGCCACAAATGAAGTTTAATAATCCTTCATAAAAAAAATATTGAACACTGCCATAAAGAACTCAGGTTTTTGACTCCTAAAGACAAACTTAAACATAAACGTTGAACGTAAAGGTAGCAATAACACACTATGTACTGGTTTGACACTAGCTCGTAATCATAATAACTACCATTCAGTTGACTTTTACCACTCGCAGAAATACTGGTAAGAGGGTAATAAATTCTTTCTCTGCACGTCACTGACCAGTATGGTCGCTGGCTGACTTCATGCCATTCTTTGCTTGACGTGGATTCATCTCGGGGGTTCTGTCAGATTCTTTTTTTCTGTTGTTGTTGTTTATGTTGATGACGTCATTATTTTTATTTAGTTGGATACTTTGACTATTTGCTTCAATACAAAATTAAGTTAAAAGTTTTTAATAGCTATTTAATTAGTTAGTTTGTAACTACTTATTTATGTGTCAGCAAAGAACCATGAAAATATTTATCAGGTTAATATCTACGTTATAGATTTATTTATGACGTGTTTAAATCAATTAATTTGGACCGTTATATAACCCTTGTTTTTATTAAGTACAAGTCAAAGTCACATGTGACTAAAAACATAACTAGCGAAATGTGGGTGAACTAATGGATACACCTCTGCCTAACCCTTCGGAGATTACAGGCGTGATGTTATGTTAAGTCAAAGTTATCATATAGTTCATGTCTTTAATTCCTTTGTTTGTTCTCGTACAAGGTTTACATAAAGTTATTTTTCCCTTTTTATCAAAAACCTTCACAACAATCGTGTAGGTAGTGAGGACTCAGTTAAATGTTTGTTTATTTAAGTTGAAAGGCCACCAAATGATATATTATATGAATACAAATAAAATTTTACAACAGTCTATTAAGACTTTGTTTATATCAGACAAATGGATTATAAATTATATACAATAATTAACCCAAACACTGAATAATACTAAAATTATAAAGTGTGTATAATTTATAAGAAAGATAGAAGAAAGGGGGAACTTTATAGGGCATTAAAAAATTCGTCCGCATCGCTGTCAATGGGACAAGTGCCCGAAAGGCTGACAGCATTGCCACGTTGTAAGGCAAAGCTGATTCTTTGGCCCAAGAAAAAGGCCTACTAGTCTCGATTTCTTGAGTCTTATCCTTACTAATATAATTCGAAAGGTAGTATGTCTATCTGTCGTTCCGGTACTTATACCGTTATACGGTCAACCTTTGACGACTAAACCACTAAACCGATTTTAATGAAATTTGGTGGGGGTAAGTTTGAACCCCAAGGAAGGACATGAGTTACTTTTAATTTCGCGACTTCATCTGCGTTCACGAAAATCGAAATCTACCTACGGTCGGGCAAAAACTAGTAGAATGATAATAATTTTAATGAAGTATTTGTTACTTATAAGGTATATTCAGGCATCATAACAAGTAAGGATACGTAATGAGAATGAACGCAAAAATATGCCGTGAATTTTATTAAGTAAGTACTAGGGTATAAAACAAACAAGAAAAACAATAAAGAAGCAATTATCTTAATTGTTGAATAATAGTAATAATCAGCAGTGAACCATAGCTACAAGTAAACACCATCATTACCGATGACCGTTCATTACCAGTTATTTAAATATTTATTGTCCCTGGCAATACTAAAAAACGGGTTGCAAAGAATAAAAACTTTTTGTAGTTTAGCAACTTTATAATGCAACGCCGCAGTTAGAAAAAAGTTTTTATGTGTAGCTAACTTGTGTAGAATTAGTTCAAAAGTCAAACTTTTCTAGAAATTAATCTTTTTTTAAAACTTGTTCTTAAAAAAAAACAAGTGCACGGTGCACTTGCTTTGTTGCAGCCAGTATTCGTTCTACAACGACAATATGGCAATAGCATCCTGATCGCGTGCAGGTAATGCATAAGTACCTACCTACTTACTCATTTTATGTGGTAGGTATCTTTTTTTGTGTATGATATATTAATGGCCGCATGTTTAGAAAACGTATGATATGCAGTTAATGGTGCCGATTCCCTTGTTCACAAACTAGACTAAATTTAGAGAATTGACATCTCTTACTAACATACAGCGAAAGGAAAGGACGGTGACATTCCGTGACATTAAAGAACTAAGTTAGAGATGTCAAATTAGTTTTGCCTTGAACTTCTCCGTATTTTTAATCCACACGTTTTAAGATGTCAACTATAACTGTATGGAAGTGTCAGATGGACTAAATTTGACAGCTCTTATTTACATTAGTCTCTTTCTTGTTTTATTGGACAGAAAAAGATGGAAATAGTCTAATTTTAGTTTAGTTTGTGACCAAGAGAATCGGCACCAATGTTAATTTCTCGTCAACACGATCGCATACCGATTCATTACGTCATGGGCGTCACTCACTAGGCCCTCCCCTTCTCCCTTGACTTATTACCCCACCCCCTCCCACTGCTCAGTACTTTATCAATCACTTGCGAGATTACGAAAAAGAACCCACGTCAGTGCAATTTGAATGATGTACCTAGTGACTTTTTAGTTTTTGAAGGCAGCTGTGTGTGTCATCCTTAAATGAGGTCAAATAGGTTTGAATCGCAACGACCTTGCTAGTACATAGTCATAGGTGTATGTACTTGTCAATAGTTCTAAAACCAAGGTCAGTAGAAAGATACTTCGTAAACAAGAGGGTAATTCATAAAATGAATGCGTATAAGTTTATTATAATTCATCGTTTTAATTGCTAATCAATTACAGCAGAGTGCACTAATGAGGACTTTCTTCCTTGATCGCATTAACAAATTGTAAGTCTGTGCGCCGCTCCACTTCGACACTCATAATTATAGACGTCAGTTGATGCTATATCAATTAGTGCGTGCCAGATGCCTTTCCACGGAAAACCAGTTTCGGCCCTTTTTATCGCCGCGTTGAGCGTAACCTTTGTTTCTAAATAGTTGCTCCCTTTACGCTCCACTACTTGTATTTACTTGTAAATAAAACAACTCTGATAATAGTACGAAGACGCATTTATAAACTATAAAAAGTGAGAACAATGAGAGTTACATAAAATCCAATTACGACAAAAAATAAACCGACATAAAGTAAGTCGTTTGTGTCCGGCCGACGCGACTGTAAAAAAAGTTTAGTGAAGCATTTGCCTACCTGCTAATTAGACAAAGAGCTCGCGATCGCCGCGTCAGTGACAACACGGTACACAAACATGCACACACTGACACATCCGAGATACGATGCGGGAAGCGAGCGAGAATCGGCGGGCAAACGGGCGGGTTCGCGCGTCTGTCCGCGGGCGGCTATCGACGAACACTGGGTTCAGTGGCTGCCCGCAATGCACGCGGCATTCATCGGAGCAACGGCAGAACGGGCACGAGCGAGCGCGTCGAACAGCTGATGGGCCGGCTGCCTCGGCGCACACCTGTGTGCCGCACTCTCTCTTTCCCGCACGCCAGCCGCCGGCGCAGCGTCTTGCCCTGATATCGGCGTGACGTTACCGCCACATCGCCGCGCGACGCATGAACCCCGTGTGAACGACACTCATGTGCCACATTATCTCGACCAAATGTCGCTACTGCATCAGCCGCCACCGCCAGCGCTGCCGCCACTCTGCTACCACACGCTGTTGCTAGGTCAATGAGATCGTGTCCACTGAAAACATCAGCGACAAGTCTGCCGAATGCGAAATGATGCTAATGGTCATCGTTAAATAACCACATGCTTATTAGTACAAGTCCAACGGGTAGACAATTGACTGACGTGTAAAATCAACGACTTGCATTGCAAAAGACTTGAAAATGTCCAAATGTACAACTATAACATACAAGATGAATAAGCAGAATAAGAGTAGCCTTGCAACAATGAACAAATTCCTCACATGCCGACGTGCAATAGTAGATAGGTACTTACAGAGGCCAACTGGTAAGAGAGTGATTTTGGCAGATACTTATAGCAATTAGTTTTACTTGCACTAGCAGCAGCTGTGAAAAACAAATTCATACATAAATATATTCTGTTTACTATGGTAATGATTCAACATTTGTTTGAAAAGATTTTATGTCTGAAAAATTATACCAGTGTTAATGTAATGTTTAGGTACTCTGTACATAGGTGAAGTGTATTCAATTATTCATATTACACTGAGGTATGGTAAACGCCACTCGATTAAAATATTTATGTATGTTATTGCTCTGGGTCTTTATAAAATATATCCAAGTACTCAAAATAAAAGTATTTACAATCCTGTGATCTTCTCAAATTTTAAAAGTTAAATCGAAATGGTCTACCTTTACAGACGAGACGTCATTTTAAAAAATCTTTCCCTTGTTTCTGATAGGTCTATTGGAACGGTAACCAACTGGGAAGAACTTCTTTGGAGCTATAAGTGTCGTCAGTAAATGGGCATTATGAAATATTTGAGTAGCTGGCTAGTCGCTGAGCTACATCTTACGTGATCGCTGGCATGCCGCACTTCGGGACTTTCACAACTTTGGTTCTAATTTCCAATGATCTGTAACTGTGCGCTCTACGGGTTTTAGTTTAGGTACTATAATTAGCACCTACTACATCATCTTCTTTTAGATCTTATTCTTTAGATCTTCTTTTAGATTCATAACCAATGCATTATTATGTTTTAAAACATTCCCACTAGCGAAAAGTTGTATAGTACTATAATTATTCAACTAACAGACATGTAAAAGTTTTTTATTAGTTTTGTAGCAATTAACAGTTTTATAGTAATGTTCAATTCGACGCATTAGTTATATATTAGTTATTTTGCTAGTTGGGTTATTTCGATTCCCGTTTAGAATATTTTTTTTTTTACCATATCCTATTGTGACTTCTATTTATGCTGCATCCATCCAGCTGGCTAGACACTGGTATTTTTAAACATCACATAATGACGTAACCATTTCAATAAGATCATAAACCACGTAACTCTGGAATTTGTTGCACCTTCATAAACTTCCATACAAATGCAAATTAACCCTAAAAGTAATAAACATTAAACTAATAAAAAACAACCTCTCATGTGCAACACTAAAACCATAAACACGTAAATTAGTGATGTGCACTTGACCGGACTTACTTTCCGGGATCACTCGGCTGAACGTGCCGAGTGTCGTGTCGTTCGAAATTTAAAATTTCGACCGCGACCGCCCGCGCTCCCGCCATGACGACGGCCGGGCAAGGTTGGCGCGAACACGCCGCCCGTCGAGGTCATTGTACACAGATTTGATGTCCCAAATACCTAATACAGATAGCTAGGACATCAAACTCCGTATTACAGTACAAACGCTTATTGTAGTCGGCAAGTTATTGGATATTTCCCATGGTGATGTCAGTGTTGTGATTCATTTATTGTTAGTAATGCTCCACTTGCTAAACCTTAGAGTTGCATCACTCGTAAAAACTAAAATAATCGTGACGAAACATTTTATCCTTATATCTGCTTCATGTATCTTCTAGTTTTCCCGTAATTTTGAATATCGAAGGGCAACTGGTAAACTTTTCTTCCAGAAAAATGTAAATATAATTGTTTTGATGCCAGCTGTTTCAAAACTCTCTTTTAAGCAGGAAAATAGAACAAATGTTTCTTGTTGGACTCACTCGATGATTAGGATAATATTTCCTCATAAACGTCATAACGGATTTTCTAACTTTCCCCATTATGCCAGGGTTAGCTCATCTACGGCATTCCAAAATATATCACTCACACAAAACTCCATTGAAACCATGTATAAGTTACAAGGCAAGTACAATAAAACAGATGTGATTCTAGGTTAACTCTATTAATAAAAGTATTTAAAAATTAAATATAAGAATGGAATAGGGAGGTGTCCTACTACAAGCATTTTTAGCTTAGAAGAAAACTCCAAACACTTGTCAAGTAGCACAAAACTTTTGAAATAAAAAAGTAGATAGTAAAGTATTTTATTAAATAGTAAATAAGTCATACAAATATGCTAAAATAGTTTATGAAATAAACGATAATAGTTTACCCAAAACAGATTTATACTTTGCTAAAGAGTTAAAAAACTGTAATAATCTTTATTTCATGTTGTCTCAACATACTTAGTTAACTGTGAAAAAATCTTATATGTTAAGTTTAGTAGGTATCTACTTACAGCCGATTTCAATGCTGAAACACATGACCAAATGCGCAGGTACTACATCTCTCTTTGAGAACCCTAAAAACCTCTAAATCAGCAACTTGAAGTACAATTTGAAGACAATAAACTCAATCAGGTGTATTAGTACCCTTAATGTTTTCAACAAAGGGAAATAATTCAAGTGAACCAGATGAAGCGTTAAGAAATTAACATGTAACCTTTGAAGCGATTAGATCTGCGATCTTTCCTCTTTCCTATAATCTTGTACACTGCGGTGATAAAGTAACAATTTTATATGTTAATTTAACAATAACTGGTATGGTACTTTAATGTACCTTTCAAAAGAACTCTTTGTTTGTGTGTTTACCAAAATGTTGCCGATTAAGATCGTATTTTTAATTCAGAAATTATGATTGCTGACAAAGAGACTTCATTATCAGAACACCCTTCATTGCTTGTGTTTTAGATTGCATTTAGCTTGAGGTGAAATTCATAGTTCTAACGTATTTGATATAAATGATTAAATGTTTCTCTTAAATACCCACTGATTATTATTCTATGAAGTTAAAAGGGCCATTCAACTGGCTAGCGATGTAACTGATATCAGGCTAGTCTGAAATACGCTCAATGTAAAACAAAAAAACGTTTGAATGCCAGTGCGGTGAATGCATCGGGCCTCCCATATCCACAATATGTTAAAAAAGCACCGAAAAATTCGAGACAAACGAGAGTTTTTGAAGGTTTTTGATAGTGTGTTTTTGGAACTAGTGCTCCAATCGTTAACCAATAAACCAAACTCTTTTTTTGTTTCCACACCTCGCTGTGTAAACGTTGATGGATGATAGAAAGCCTTACACAAACGTTGCCTATCTCAGCAACATCTCTGGAAACTATAGGTACCATAATGCTTACCACAAACATTATCTAAACTAAGAATAAGCAGTTTAAATTAACAGCAGACTAGCTATTACTAAAGAGATTCCTCTCAGGATTACGTAACTTACCTACAGAATACAGATCGCAATATCACAATCTTGGTATTATTTTTTCTCCGCATTTATTACAAAAGAATGTAACTGAAAGCGTTTTCTGTTTAACCTGTCAGGTTCATTCAGCCTATTATCTGAATATTATCGTCTTTATTTCGTAACGAGTATATAATAAATCGTGTTTGCCGACTATCTATCAAAATATATCTGATGTCTACCCTTCTCAACGGCGTACATAGTTTGCTGTTTGTATTTCGTGATTAATATTTGCTACATTTAGTTAATCTTGGCTTATTTCAAGTTCATCCGTTTTAGCTCATAGAACTTACTTATGAAAATTTTAGTCATATTCTGATACGAGTTCTGCTTTCAATTTAAATTCTTCACAACATTACATTTCCAGCTGACTAAACTTTCCACTACGATGAAGACTTGTTAAGTTTCTTACTAAAGATCAACTTCATAATACAAACTTCCTACAAATTATAATTTCCATGAAATGTAGGTTCAACCAATTTGTACGAAGTTAAACACTAAAAGGTTGCTGTAATTATTTTGTAGTTATTGACAAGACTGGAATTATGAGATTTGTTTAAAATTGCCACAGCACTATCTGGGACGTATGCCTCTGAGGGGCAATTAATTATTCTACCTGCCGGCTCGCCGACGCAGCCATTGTGAGTCGACTCGAACCCTTCCCCTCACTGCCTATTGTCTTTTTCTATAAAAGTATATTCACGCCTCTTACGAATCAACCGGCACGGATTTTTGGTCAAATTTTCAAAAGTCGGCTCGTACTTCTTTGATATTTCATTTGGTTTCATTATTGTGCGAACCATTTTAGTCTTTATGGTTGAGCCTGTAAAGATTGTATTCCAGTGAATCAGCTTCATCTGTGTGGTCTCAATGAGTATCAAATATTGAATTATGTTGTGCCATAAAATCTGTTTTATATTTGTCGTAATAGGTTAATGACGAAGTGAAACTTTGAAATTATTAAAAATTTAATTAAAATCGATCTGAGCTTACCAGTGCATAGGTAGGTATTGGACTACATGGTAATCGAGATTAATATTGTAAAAACATTGTATAATTGTACCAGCAAAAGAAAAAGCCAACCAGTTTATTTATTTCACTCATATTTTGCTGTCATCTGATTAGATTAGCGGTTTGGGATAGCTTGTAATCTCTGTATAATCTAAACATGACTAGGTACGCCAACAATTCCGGGAAAACTAAAATCTTCCCGCAATTTACTAATACAACGATAGCGATAAGTATATCGTAGTGATGTACACCGCAATCCTCGGTTCGTCGGCGCCCGGCCCCGTTTCCTCGGCCGTCGGCGCGCGGGGCGGGGGTACCGCGGGGTGGCGCGCGGGGCGGGGCAGCCCCGCTAAACGGGATGCGCGCCTCCAATTTACATTTATGAAGTCCCGTAACAGATTCCGGGATGTTTACTTTCGATAATTAAAAACGTCTCAGGTGTTGTGTGTGACGCATAATAGGGCACTGATACGGACGATATATCGGTAATTGTGGTGCGCCTATTAGCCGTTGTTTTTTTGTTTGTGGTATAGAAGAGTTATAAGGGGAAGTAAATTGGTATTATCCTGCTAAAAGTGCCGAACCGCAAAGTGAATAGAAACGTTTCGTTTTGTCTAATGAAAAGTTTTAAACGTAGTATATCCGATACCGTCTTTTTAAAAGTGGAATTCAATTGTTTATAAAATTGAAATAGAACGAGAAAAAAAAACAGCACTCTCTTCAGCCAGTACTCATGTACAATTATTTATGTAGGCAGTCCGAGACTTCACATAATATAATAAGTATTGTACCGTTTATAACGTTTGTAGAAACCTGAATTATTTACGTGCTACCTACGCACTACGCACCTGTCACTTTAGACGGACAAACAGACTTGAACAAGTCTAAGAACATAGATATCTGAGAAAGTAAGATACCTAGCATGATTGAATCAAAGTTTACAGGATCCTTATGTTGGTTATGTAAACTAGAAAATAAGCCTTTTGTATTTGTTTGAAGTTATCTTTATTTGAGATACGTATTTATTGTATTCTAAAATAAATCCATAGGTACCTTTATTCATATTAAAAATGCGACAGTAACCCTGTCTGTCTGTTACACCCACATGACCTAACCACTGAATAGATTTTGATAAAATTTGATAAGTGAACTCTAAGAAAGGGCGGGCATTAATACTTTTCTTCCACGACGTGCGAGTCTGACTCGCATACAAGCCACCATTCAATATTTAACACAACATACAAGAAAATAAGCTCATAATCGCAAAAAAATATATATTTTGTGATGTTACTACACGGTTTTTTATTTATTCCATTACTTGTGCTACATGGCATTGCTTCTTACCAAATTTCATAATTCTAGGTCAAAGGGAAGTCGCCTATAGGTTTTGATTCTCAAGCGAGAGTTAAAATATGCGCCGATTCCTTTTTAGGCGACTGGGGTCCAGAACCCTAAAAATTATTGAAATTGGCCCTAGTTAAATTAATCAAATGTTCTACTCCTGTGATTTAATACCACCTACAATACAATAAATTCTTTATCTGGCACGGTTTTCCAACAATTCTTTCTTTTTAGTTCGTCGCGTGTTACGAGACAGTTTACCAATGTCCTGGACTGGACACGAAGGAAGTCAACGCTCCGTGTTTCACTGATGACCATACCAGATTGTGGGAGTGTGGAAGTCTAGATCCTACAACAGACAGTTTGAAAAAAGAACGTTACGTAATCCTATAACAGACTTTTTAAAAATAGAACGTAACATATTTAAACCTTATAGACAAGAGGTGAAATGAAATAGTGAGAATGGAAATGGAAAAAAAATGGAAACATAGGTACTTATCAATTTTTATCAATTTAATTAGTAAGTTAAAAATAAAAATATTGTTAAAATTCCTGTAACGATAGGCTGCTTAAAAAACATCAAAAGTGATATTTGAAAAGGCGATACATATTTGATAATTAAGAATAGATAATGAGAAACAAAATTTAAAAAAATAATGAATAGGAATAAGCAAGTTACGTTTCATAAGGATTTAATAATCGTATCCTCTAGAAATAAACGACGAAAAAGGTCATTTCGAAAAATAAATTATTTCTCTTATAAATTGTTAAATGGTTAGTGTAAATCTTTAAAGCTTTACAGATATTCTTGAAATGAAGTCGATAAAAGTTATCTAGTAATCTATGAAAAGAATATACATAAAGATAAAGAAATTATGTTACTATTCTGATAATTATTTATATTTTTATTAATAGTAAAATATAATAATATCAATATAAAGAATTAAAGTGTGAAGAAGAGAAATAAAAAATTAAATATCATGACCAACCGCAGAAACCCTTGTATCTTCTCCTTAAGTAATCTTTTTTATTTTCATCGATTTGCCGAAGGTCAGACCAAGTCCAATGAACTATAGAGTTCCCTCTCAACTAAAAGATCAAATTTAGTTCTAATTCCATAAACGCTAGCTAGCTTTGATCGCCAACGTGCGGAGGCGTGAATCAATGAAGCTATGACATTTAAAATTTATTAGTTAATGCCAAAACCAAACAGGAATCTTTGTAATTTACTAAAATGTTATATCAAATTATCCTTTTGACCTTAAATCGGAAAGGCAGAGGTGGAAGAACTGCTAAAGTGTTCTATTTTTGAAAAAAGCCTACAGCACTATTCTCTCATCCCTACCTCTGCAAGTCCTGGTAGCCAGAATCAACACGCGACCACCGGAATAGTGCCAAGATAGGAACTCACCGAGTCCTGGAGAAACAATTCACCTATAATGAATGAATGAAATTAATAACAAAAGAACAACGGAGAAGTAAGAAAAAACACAATTTATAATTCCCTCCATATCAAGTTGAAGATAGAACAGAACTAGGCCAAAAGGCACAAACGATTACAACTGAGAAACTCCTAATTACCATTTAATTAAAGGAACCTAAAATGTGAACTGTTTCATTACAAATGGTTTTGTATAAGAAAAAACAGAAGAAGTTTAGCCTGTCAACAAAATCTTCATCAAATTATTACAGGGGGTGGTTAATGGTCCAGGAAAAATAGTACCCGGAGGTAAGGGGTAACACAAAAGATGTCGAAGGGGCGATCCTTGTTCAAACAACATAAGGAACATGAATAAAAACACAAAGAAACATGAAAAGTTAATGAACAAAACAATATTAAATAGTTTTACTGTTTGTGGGAAAAATGTTGATGCACCAGTAATTGTTTATAGTTCTGAATGACTTGTGGAATTGTTTACATTACAATACAATACACCATAGCCAGGCGCTGCTCCCTGAACGTATGTAGGTATGCATCGAACATGTTGTGTTATAACTTATAACGGTTATAATATCTTGAACTAGAAAATTAGTTCCGAAGCTTAGGTAACACGTTCAAACAAGAAAATAAAATTTTCAGCTTCATAATCTATACTTATTACATATATAATGCTTTGCCCTGAATGACTAACTGACTGACTCACGGATCAACACACAGCCTAAACCGCTGGATTGTAGAGACCTGTAGGCTTACTCTTGAACAAAATCGAGATTGAGATTGGAATCGACTGCATGTTTGACTACAGCGATTGACATGAGGTTGCCATACAAATGAAAACGTAAATTACCAAATTTTAAAATATTAAATAACTCGTTAATTCTATAAATAAATGTCTTCTTATATTTATTGGAATTGGAACTGGATCGGATGTACATGTAATGTCGATTCCAATCTCATTTTCGATTTTGTTCAAGAGTAAGCCTACTGAAACTTGGAGAAAAGAACACACTTCTTTGTATGACGTAGGCATCCGATAAGAAAGGTTTTTCTGAAATTCTACCTCTTTGGGGGGTAAAGAAAAGAGGGGCAAAGTTTATATGGGGGACAACATCATACCTTGGTCTAACCTACAACTTCTACGCGGACGAAGTCGTGGGCAAAAGCTAGTAGCAATAGATATAGATATAAACGATATATACAAAGTCAAAGTCGAAAACCGTTCATTAAAAGCAGACTAATTAGCTTAGTTTAGTATACCGAAAATCCGTAGTTGACGATTTTCGTCCAAAGTTATGTTGATCTACTTTTCAAACACTTCTATTCGTTTTTCCTTAAGTTAATACTAACGAGGTTCGATAATTCTTCTATTTTATGGTTTCTCTTTTTGGTCCATCTATGTTTTTCTTTTAAGCAATTTTTCGGCCTGACATCCAATGACAGATAAACATCAACAAACAATACTCTCCGCCCGTGCCTTTTTTGTGTCGCATAAAAGAGATTCTACTTAAAAATAACGATAAGCACAGACTGCTTCAATAATCGAACTGAGAGGCTACCAAGCCGTTAGCCAAATGAGGTGTTAACCTTATAAAAAAAATATTTATTTTAACTTTATGCATCAAAAGTACAAAGGCGGACTTAATAATGTTTGACACAGTAGATCACGAGCTACTTCTGACAAAACTGGAGCATTATGGCATTAGAGGCAGAGCATTAAAACTTTTGACATCTTATTTAAGAAACCGTAGAATGTACGTAGAAATAAAAGACATGAATGCAAACAATTGTGACGTAAACTGTACAACTGAAGTAATATATAAGTCAAGAATGACCAAAATAAATCGTGGTGTGCCTCAAGGCTCTATCTTAGGACCAATATTATATGTAATATTTACCAATGATTTACTCAATTTTATGGATATCACCCACCCCGAAGCAGGACTTGTAATGTTTGCCGATGATACGAACGCCATAATTGGGTCGCCAAAACTAAATGAGTTGACAAGAAGTGTAAATATGTGTTTAAAAAATCTTTATACTTGGTATACAGCAAATAATTTAATGATAAACCCAAATAAAACCCAAGTTATGTTGTTCAAAACCACGTCACGTAACAATGATAGCATAGATATCATGCTTAACAGGGAACATATTGGACTAGTAAACGAAGTTAAATTTTTAGGAGTTTATATAGATTCCCTATTAAATTGGAAAAAGGAGCTCACTGCCATTGATTCCTCCATATCTTCAGCTTGTTATGCACTAAGAAGCCTCAGGGACGGTATTGATCTAAAGCAGCTAAAAGCGGTATATTATGCATTGGTGGAATCCAGGTTACGATACAGCATCATGTTCTGGGGGAGCAGCTACGGGTATAATTGCCAAAGAGCTTTCATACTGCAGAAACGTGCAATAAGAACGATTGTCAGAATCCCACAACGAGAATCATGTAGAGAATATTTTAAAAAATTAGGCATATTAACAGTACCAAGTTTATATGTTTTAGTATTACTCAGCCATTTTGCAAAATACATACACGAGTACGAATCACAAGAAGAACGTGAACTTAGAGAGAACACTAGAAGAAAGGTTATAAAAAATAAAATTGCACCTAAACTTATTATTGCTAAACACTGCTCCAAATACCAAGCAGTAGAATTATTTAATAGGTTGCCTACTGACTTAAAATCGTTGATTTACAAAGGTACTCTATTCAAAGCTAGACTTAAGGCCTTCCTAATAAATAAATGTTTATATTCGATATCCGAATTAATGAGTGATGGTAAATAGTTTTATATTTCGTAATTCATCCTTTTGTACCTGCCATTTTGATCATTCGACATACAACAATTTATATATATACATTATCATAATATGTTATTGATTATTTTTTAGTGTAATTTATTGTTTCAAATTCTAATTATTATTTTTTTGCTGTATTTAATAAATTAATGTAATCCTATTATTATTATTAAAAACTAAATTATTTCGAACACAATGTAAATTGTTATCCGAATAAATAAATAAATAAATAAATAATAATACCATAGGCAATCTCTAAAAGTCAACATAATATGTTGAAGAGATAGCATGGTAGCTGCAAGTTATTGTACGAGAGTAAAACAACAATATTAGAGATTTAAATAAAAAGTTCTTATCAAAACTTACATAAATAGAATTAAGTGTACACAAGTACGTAAAACAATTAAAATTCTACATACAACATTATTACAATTTCAATGTTGCTATGAATCCTTGTATCAAAAAAAGCTTTTTTACAAAAAAAGATAACCGCCTTCAAAAACTACAAAATAAAAAATAACTTTAGCTTGGAACTCGGCGGCTTTGGTTTTGTTTCTTGTTATGTAGGTATTGCCACCGACTTCCAAGCTAAAGTTATTTTTTATTTTGTAGTTTTTGAAGGCGGTTATCTTTTTTTGTAAAAAAGCTTTTTATTTTTCACTTTTTAGTGCTTGTGTGTTAATGTTTGAAATCCTTACATAAAGCCCTTTCAAACAATACCCCACACGATATATTTAATTTTGGAAAGTGGTAGAAGGGGGGTTGACGTACCCCCTCCCCACTTCCTTCAGTCAGTCATCGACTACACGTATAAACAAAGCAATTTTTCTTGTTACGGAGGTTCTGCTGTGATTTTATAAGGAGTTCCGTTCCATATCTCCGAAGTTCATCATCAGATCATGACAATATTCCTATGGGACCTATTCGGAACTATACTCTTTCAAACAAAAAAAGAATCATCCAAATCGATTCATAATTGGCGGAGTAATCGTAGAACAAACACACAAAAAAAAAAAAAAAAAAAACATCAGCGTCGAATTGAGAACCTCCTCCTTTTTGAAGTCGGTTGAAAAGAGTGTGAACTCAAAATCAGTGCCACACATCACATTCCGATACAGCTGGTATCCTTAACGAATACGCAATGTTCGATTTCAAGTGCGTTTATAGAATGTATGCAGTGTGAATGACGTCACGCTTTCACTTGGCAAGTGTCTGCCTTAAACGATTCGATATTCAATCACGTCATTAGGTAAGCAAAGGCGCCCGCTGTTAGCCTGGTTAATAGTTTTGTGGTTTAGTGTGTTTTGGCTGTTTTAGGGCCATTAAAAGAAGTAAGAGACGAGAAAAAGATAAATGGCATTTAAATAGTTTTAAATAGTTTATATTTTTAATATGTATTAGTTTATAGTTGTTGCATTTATTTATGTATTGTGTTTTTATGGGCCTAAGTAGCATAAAATAAAGGAATTATTAAATATATTTTTATAGGTTTAAAAATCGAATGTGTATAGTCCTGTATTATCTGTGAGTTGAAAGTACAAAAAAGAACACACACAAATAAAAATAATTCAGGAATTTCAAAGTAGCAGCCTCGGAGTCTGGATTTGTGCCCGGTTGATGACAATAGACTCGCCCCGTATTACATGAGACTTAAACATGTCTGGCGAAATGTGGGTATAGTAATGGGTACTCCTCTGCCTAACCTTTCGGGGATTGAAGGCGTGATGTTATGTTACAAAAACCAAGTTCCGTGCCTTTACATGATTTCTGTGTCTTTGTTTAATAGACAGACACCAGTGTCAGTCAAAGGATAATTACAGCACTCAGTTAGAAATTATAAATTATGTCAGCGAAAGGCTTTTTGCAATCTTTATCATTTCCGATATCAGCTTTCATTCTACTGTCTTTAAACTCAATTGATCATTATATAATTCGCCATAATCATTTAGATTATATCTGTTAAAAATTGAAATTATATTTTGAGAACTTGTTTGTATGCACTATAAAAAATAAAAATAACTAATTTAGGTGCTATACCTATACACAAGAACTTAACACTATATAACATATGTATGTGTAAATACGAAATTATAATACCAATTAAACTCATCTAATAATAATTTATAATAATATCAAATTTCTAGAATGACTAGGTAGTCATTCTAGCAATTTGATATTATTATAACACAGCAGAAATTAGGTGAGAAGAAGAGGCCTAAGTAGATACTTAGTCCTCTTCTTCTCACCTAATTTTTGCTGTGCCCGACAGGGTCCATATTGATCTCTTCTACTTTATATAATATATAATGTAATAGGTATATATGGAATGCAATAAAAAAAATAGTATTGAGTAGGTAACTCGGTAGCCATTCAATTTACTACTTCAAACTAGTACCACTTAAAACAACGTTTATTTAAATAAAACAAAACACAGTCGAGCTGTCGGTATTCCCCTTAATTTTTCTTATTGTTATTTGATACTTACTTTTGGGGCCGGTTCACAAGAACGTGACAATGGGCCCGATTATAATGACCGTCTGAAGGCGCGATGAATTCCATTTCAACCGGCGAGATACCCTAACGACTAGCGCCATCTAGGTAGCGACTGAGTAACACTGTGGCGCGCTCCCCCGACCCGAGACAGACCGTGTTTGGTTCCGTTAAATTTGCTGGAAATTCCAGAACAATTCAACGTTTTCGGGAGTAAGGGACTTACGGTCTACTGTTTTCAGTTAGTAGGACTTGAATCGTAGTACAGGAGTTGTAAAACTGAAATTGTATGAAGATTTTCATTATGCACAGTTATTAAATTATTCAAACACTTGAAAGTCAAAGAAAACAAATTATTAATCTGCTGCTTACCCAATTTCGTTATGAAATCTGGTAGGCTCAAGACTGATCATCGGTTTTAACATAGCAACAGACTGATTTGATCGAGTTGAATATTAAATTGTCAAATTCCTTTGGCTCTGATCCGGATACTAAGCACAGTGACGCATCCAGGACTGTCGTTCGGGAGGAGCTTGACCTTAAAAACTATACTATTTTTGAAAACAGAATAGGTACTTATTTTAATATATTAATTGTATCTTAGGTAGGGTAATGCTTGCAAAATAGTGTAATTAGAATAAATTCAGAACTCAGAGACTTGGAGGGGCTGGAGCCTCTTAGCCCCCCCAACTCCCCTCCTCCGTAGACCCGCTACTGTAAGCACGACAATATGACACATTCTGTATCTCAGTCTATACCTATCACATAAAATTAGAGTGATATATAGACTCAATAATAAGTAGCTCTATAGAAAAAAACTTGTTTCATAATTAGGTTCTTTGAGTTCCGAACTAATAATGGTAACATTATTAATCACTTTCGATTCATTTCGCTGTAACTGACAAGAGCAGTTTAAGTGGAGGCTAGTCGACTATAAATTGAACATTTAGTTGCAAAATTGTAAATAGCTTGTACTTGTTGAAAACCGACAAGATATCCTGCTAAAGTTTGATGCAACAATCGATTGCAATATATGCAAATTAATTTTACTTCGCAATAGCTCGAAAAATTAATTCATGTTTAAATATCGAATGTCGAACTATAACGAGACTCTTGTTAATATCATTCTGAGCTTCGAGTCTACCCTAACCGAGGACGAAAGCATTTTATCTGCTACAAGCTACACGCCCCGACTTCGCACGGGTACAATGTTGGTATGTGGATACATATAAACCTTCCTCCTTGCTCCTTCCTTCTTTTCATAAATCACTCTATCTATCAATAAAAACATCAAAATTCTTTGTGTAGGTAGTTTGAAAAAACCGCGGGAAGCGACTTTGTTTTATACTATTTAAAGATTAATAAAAACCATAAATCTTCGAGAAATATGTTTAGAAGTAATAAGATGTTCAACTGTCAACCAAAAGTATTGAACAGACTCCCAGACATTTACGAAGTGTTCAAATAAAGATATAGTGAACAATTTGGCCAAACTCGCACGTAGAATGTGTTTTATTGGCGGCAAATGGCTCAACTTATTATAATCAGCCGTGTAATGGCGTGTCTTTGGTCGAACAAGTCTAGATAAGTCTATGGTCTGGCGTATGTCCAATGAGGCGCACCGGGCACATCGGCCTCTTTGATACAACGTGTTAACTTTTTTTGTAAGACCGTTTGCACTTTTTCTTTTCTTACGTGCTTGTTAAGAGATAAAATCGTATTATGTTTAATAGTTTCTGTGTTACAGAAGCTACCATTAGTGTTATTAATCAGCTGTTTTATTTGAAACAAAAGAAAAAGATCACTGTTCTAAAGAATTGTAAAGTAATTATAAATTTTAACAAGTATCATGCTTGAGCTATTCCGAGAGGATTTTTTTTAAGTCTTATCTTTATTTTAAACTTTCACTATCAGCTTAGCATCTAGATTGTCATAGGGCATATAAAATCTACACGTAACAATTGCGTCTATTCTTACATAACTAGTAAAAGTTGAATCGAAACAGATTTAGTCATTCAGAAGTTACGAACTAACAAAGAGGCTACTTCTTTTTCTTTTTTGACTAAATTATGCAAAGGTTACTGGCATGATATTAAAAAGTATTTATTGTTGCCAGCGATGGCATAATGTGTGGAGAACTGCAGACGAAGGCTTTTAAAACCGAATTTTGTCGTACTAAGAGTTTAGATGTTGGAGTTCAAAGCCCCTTTTGTGAACTTTATAATAATGTAAATCAATATTTCTGTGGAAACGTCTCATTTAGCTTTAAGTATCCTTAATTATGACGCCAAAGACCGATTTTGGTATTCAATATTAATGTCTGTATCATATTTTTTGTTACGTGATTTCGTAACCTCTAAACCACCTATAGATTATTTGGTAGACTGCCATTAGTCATACAGTCTATTAGTTACACAATGAGAAGCAAAAGTTTAAGTTTGAAATTGACAGACAGACAGCATCGCGTGAATAAACTAGCTAGGTAGGTACCACCTAGTTTACTGCAATTTCCGCTTAAATCAGTGAGCCAGAAAACTGCCACGACAAAGTAAGCTATGACTGTGTTCTTTAATCCCAACGTACGAGTATTACCCCAGCCTCTTAAGGGATTCAGTAATCGAATTTTTACACATCCCTACACTTTAAAGTACGGTGCTTATCTGAAAGAAATATGATACGTAATAAACGTTTACCAAAAAAACAAAAGGATAAGATACAAATATGTAAAAATTCTCAACGGACAGAGTACGAGAGGCCTTGGAGAAAAATGAGAAAACTTAGGTACGTACCCGCAAGCCCGCAACAGAAACGTAGTAGGCGGGGCTTATGGTTCCATGAACACAGATTACGCACCATACAAATACCTTACTACATTCATGGTTTGTCTACGCACACAAAGGCGTTATACGTCATTTGTGCGGAATTTTAGTTGGACTCGCAAGTGAGTCCCCTGAGTACCCCGCTAAATGTCGTATACGCGAGCTTTGTGTTAGTGTGTGTGGTGACAATGAATGTTGGAAGAGTCATCTGCGTATCATGGAGGTAGATTGTGACTCGAATGCGGATACCACCGCGACAATTACCTACGATACCGCTCCGCGATCTACTGTTGTTACTGTTCTGCTTTGTTTACTGTTATTTGTGGGCCCAATCGATTAAATGTTCACATTGGATTATGATTCTTGTTGTTTGAAGTTTCGATTGCGATTACTATGAATAGGTCCTGTACTGGAAAATAAGTTAAATTTGGGAGTATTTTTGGAAAACGCTTGTCAAGAACATTAACAACATTAATTGTAGACATATTTAGATTCTAAAAAAAAACCAAATATCAAAGAAAATAATAACTTACAAAGATAGAGTCTTTAACAAAGTCATGTATGATTACTTCATCTAATAATGGGTATTTTTTAGAGGTCTGACGTTTGACCTTTAAAATAAAGTAACACATTAAAAAAATGGGAAAATACTGTTATAGAAATAAACATTATTTTGATGTGTTATTTCATTTTGAAAGTCATAATTATATCTCTAAAACAAACACCAGTTACAAGAGGGGTTTTGACTCCTGCATTTCCACAATACACTTATCATAACTAATTGTACCCCCTATTGATGAAAATTAGTGTCAATCCGCGACTTCATCTGCGTGTATAAAATATAACCTATGGCACTCGGTAATAGTAATCTTTAAAATCTTTAAAAACCAGTACATCCGGAGATTACCTCTTACAAACAATATGAAAAAAATCGTTCACCTCTTTAAAAAACAATGTGCAGTTTCCTAGTCAAAGAAGTATTCCCTTTTGAGCACCAAAGCTTGGTGCCCTTAGAGTACCACTGATTAAAATATTGATTGGTGCTCTAGGTGCTCAAACGGGAATACTCCTCGTCAAATTCAAGGAGCTATACTAGTGATTCTCAACACGATTCCATAATAGAATTAGTAGTTTTTTTTTTCTTTTTAGTAACTACGTGATTTTCGAATTCTTTCTAGCCATCTTTCCGCTACGTTTAGGCAAGCGGGGCGATGAACCCGCACGCACACTGATATACACATCGGGGCGATTCTGTTTCTTTAAAAAGGTGTATTCTGGAATACTGTCAAATATACACAATTAAAAAAACATGTATTATTAAGTGTTGACCAGGCATCGTATTTTTATTTGATTATTTATTTATGTCTTTTATGATAAACTCCAGAATTTTTATTGCATAATGTAATAGGTATGATGAACTATTTCAGTTACATTCAGTCAGACGATTTTTTAGACATGCATAGAGGGAGGTTTCCCCAACGATACGTGTGACTGGCTATGGAAAGGTTGCGTGTTCAATTCCCATACTGTTAAACTGCTGTGGCTCATATCACTAGTATGTGAACAGTTAGCATGCATGGCATACAACCGCACTTAAACCGTACTTTATTGTATGTATTTTTTGTGATAGAAAAAGACCACCCTGTTTAGATTCAAACGCAACTGTAAAACTATGTTAAGCCTGGGTTTAGACCAATCTTAGACACCTAACATTGTTAACCTAACGGCCCAAACTTGCATATAAAATACTTTTTTTAATTAACGCACACATAACATCACGCCTGTAATCCCGGGAAGGTTAGGCAGAGGTGTACCCATTAGTACACCAACATTTCGCCAGTAAATTAATCAGCGTTGTTATCCAACTACTGTGAAACACGGGAAAAAAATTAACATGGGTTGCTTAGTTTTGGCAAAACAAGCCTTATTTGCACTAAAGCCTTACAGACTTATTCATCGCAATGATCGTTGAATGAAGAAACGACGTTATATTTATAGTAGATAGGTACAAAAGTCGTAAGCCAATAATAATGTAACAGGGCTTCGAAGATTTAAGCTTATTGTTAGCGCAGTGCAGCGAGCGAAGTGGTCCAGCCACCCAGCTTCGGAGAAAACTTCCATTCATAAACATTTTATAGGACACAGTGTGATTTGTGTCGGTTTTATCTGAAAATTTTAAATGTGTTTCTTCAGAAATT
The DNA here is from genome assembly GCA_949774945.1 of Hoplodrina ambigua. NCBI lineage: Eukaryota > Metazoa > Arthropoda > Insecta > Lepidoptera > Noctuidae > Hoplodrina > Hoplodrina ambigua. Next base: position 4,768,389 of record OX458976.1, read on the forward strand.
GTGTTATTGTTGTTCTCGTTATGTTTGTGTGAAATTAGAAATCGATTTAGTCTATATTCGAAGTTAAATAGTTTAAGAGGCACTTTGGTATAAAGATGATCGTTTTCATATAATTGGGTAATGGACACCATTAAATAATAATGCCAAGACATAAGTTCTTTATAGAAACATTTTATTTAAGACCTTAATCCTCGATTAATTTTCAATTTAAGATTCGATTTTTTGTGGCTTTGAAATCAATAAATAGGTAGTCAATTGAGTTGTCAAATAAGTGACGTCACAGTTCGATATTGCCATACAAAATCTATGAAAGAATCGCATTTTGACAGCTCATAAAAAGTACGTCAATTGATTGGTGGAGTCAACTAGCCTATTATAAAGTTCTCAGTAATACTAAATTGGCTTTGCTTCAAAAATATTTGATTATTTAATAGCAAATTCACTTGATAAACTGTAGTAACCTAGTTAATTAAAAGTCTAAGTAAAGAATGATCAATTTTTCGTTTTATGAAAGAATAAAAAGCAACCTAACATTAACATAAGTAAAGTCTGTTTTTCCAAAAAGTTTTCGAAAGGTCGCTCACTGCCTAACTCGGAATCTGTGAAACTACTTGCCCTATGAAACTGAAAGGCTAGGCACTGTAACCTCTGGCTGTGAGTTACTTGTACCTAGATAAACAATATACGTTATTAAAACATTGTTAGTCATTATTGCGTAAATTGAATCAATTATTTTATAATCCTGCTATTAATATTATAATTGTGAAAGTTTATGAAGATATTTGAATGTTTGTTCCTCAAACAAGCGTAAACCGTTCAACAGATTTGGATGAAAATTGGCACATAGATAGACCATTTTCTAGATTAACACTTAGGATACTTTTTACCTCGGTAATGTGTTCACTCGGGATAATAGTTCAACTTTACGTAGTCTATTTTGTCCAGAAGCTAGTATTATATGTATTTTAAACTAACGTAATACGCCTTTTCAGCCCTCGTGACCGACTGCCAAGTCTTTCTTATTTCAAACATAGTAAACTCAGTCAAATAAACATGAAATAAGGTTTTATATGGCTAACTGTGACTTTGACTTTTACATGGACGAAGTTACGAGCAAAAACTAGACAAAATATATATTGAAATGAAATGAAATGAAATGAAATGAAATGAAATGATATTTATTCAGTAAATTGGTTATAAATAACACTATTCCTATCTCTCGCCCCCTCTTTCTCTCTCTCTTTCTTAAATCACGGTACCATTCAAACATCAAAACATGTAGGTAAACGTAAAACAAACATAAACTTTCTTGTTTATCATACGAAGTCAAAATTTATTCGTATAATTATTATTATATATCTCTCTGTCTTTCTCTGTCTTTCTTTCTCCGTCTCTCTCTCACTTCTCTCTCTTTTTCTCTCTCTCTCTTAAATCACGGTACCATTCAAACATTAAAACATGTAGGTAAACGTAAACTTTCATGTTTATCACATTAGTCAGATTATCTATGAAAATCTTGAGTCAAGGACGTATCGTAAACTTACGTCAAGTTTGAGTATACCACTTGTGAGTTAGCTCCGCGTACGACTCGACACCATCCACTTCCAACTTGACTCTCGTTTATGTAACTAAACTATTAATATTCAAATACTCAATCTAAACTATTTCTCGTATGTCTAATTGTTATTGACTGTCCCGTTGGTCTTGTGGTAGTAAACGACTGCGAGTGTGGTTTCTGAATTCGATTACCAGGTCGGGGAAAAGCGGTATTGGGTTTATATATTAGGAATTCTAGGAGTTTGGAAGTTGGTTGTGTGACACCTCCGTGTCTCGGAAATCACGTTAAGCTAATCCTTTCTAGTAGTGTCATATAGCCGTCTCATCAGACTATGAGATCCGTCAATCATTACAGTACTCATTACAAATCTTTTAAGTCTTCTAAATACATAAATGCCAAAGGTCTTACTCATCACGAAATATCGAAAACCGCTTGACGTATAAAGCTACAATTTGGCAGAGAGGTAGTTTATAGTTAGTAGACATCCGCTAAGAAAATCATTTTCCAAAATTCACCCCCTAAGGGGGTCAAATACGCGCCCAAAATTTGTGTGGAAAAATCAACTTTGAGGCGGACGAAGTCGCGGTTAGAAGCTAGTACATAATAATAAAAATTATTTTTCGTTGTTATCGAATTTTAAATACTTAAATCTTTTGTTTTTGTATATGCTGTCCAATTACTTGAATATAAGGCCGATAATATTGTAAATGTTAAAATAAAATGTAAAATATTAGCTAATCTTTTCAGTTTGTCGGAGGTAAATACATAATACTTATATAATGAATTTCAATTCCGGTTCCGAAGCCAGATTAATGAAGTTCTTATCTCTATTCGGCTCATCTATAAAGATTATCAATTTCTATTTAAATGCAGTTTTAAGTTACGTGTATGTCAGAACTAAAAAAAAAATAAGTTTGATTTTTTCTCCAAAACTCGTGAAAGTTAACATTAATTCGGGCATGACGTCATGAATGTTGGCAGTCAAGCCAATAAAAACTATGTTGCAGTCTTTGGATACCGAAAAACACAAGAAGGGGTTCTGAAGGTTTGAACCTACTCACACACACATAAATTCAAGCCGTCCTCCCAAGGGGATAGGCAGAAATTACAGAACGCCACGTGCTACTATGATCCTGACACACCCTTTTACCCCTTCATAATTTACTAAAAACTTTGAAGATGTGAAATAAAGAAAAAATAAATATTAACTAGGTTTGCTATTATTTAAATCTAAACATAATTGTTGTTACATAAATTGTTTGAATATAGTGGGTGCAGCTGAAGTTACACAAAAAAGTTACGCACACATTCACATGATTATATAAAAATTCGTTTAGAGTTAGATAAAACACTATTTTTGAATAATAAAGGGTTATTACGTCACAACTCCAGTCATGATCAAAAAACAATCGCCTATAGCTTTTTGTTGTAAAATCGCTCCTATTGCAACCACATAAAATGCCGCAGTGTTACCTTAAACCGCCGTCGTCCGTACATAAAACAAAGCGTCATAAAAGTCAACAAAAAAAAATCTACTAAAAATGGTATACGTGTCTCATGCTTCAAATCAAAATGTACTAAAACCGCTACAGTCGATGCTCTTGAAAGAATCTTGAAGTTCATGACCTCTTAGACTATATGAGACATTATTGTTTTCTCAATTAATCATCCTCTATCAAAAGTTTAATACCCAAAACGTTCTAAGGTCTAGTCTCGTCAAGTGTCAACGCTTTGTGGGTCCTCTGGAATCATAGTCTAGATATTATTATGCTCCCGGTACAAGCTACACATTCATAACGATGTAATTCCAGCTTTAAAGAGAAACATATTCGACTGCTATCTACTTGATACCTACAAGTCTACAGGCACGCGCCCTCCTTCTCAAAACTTGACATCCATAAATCCTTGATAAGTCTTACCTGTCATTGTCGTTTTCTTTTCAATAAAGCGAGACGGCAACAGATTTACAGAACGCTCCAATTACAGAGTTCTTACAGAGCATTTATGAAGAGTCCCTGTTTTTATTGCGCAGAAGTCTGAACGCCTAAAAAGTTAATAATCATTTCATCCAGAACGGATGCCAGCTTCAATATTAGTACTAAGACGCTAAGTGGCTTCATCAACGTTATATTTATCACAACTTTTGCTGCCAGTCACAGAACGTACTTTAGTGTTTTTCTATAGTTTAGTATTATGTATAAAAGAGCAGGGATTGATATTAAGTTAATTACCTGCCGGGCCGAAACGTCCTTTGTCGGTCGGCTCGAACGGAGTTCATTGATTCCGTTTCTGCGCCCCCTTTGCTCCTATAACGCAAACCACCTTAAAAGAGCCCCAGCCCACTCCGGCGCAACCTCCTTTTACGAACTTTTTTGTACAATTGAAGGCGGCAGGGAAGCTCAGCTTATCTGGTCGTGCAACGCCAACATGTGTTTGTGGCATTGGCCTCTACGGTACGATACTGGAATTTGGGCTTTAGTTGAGGGTTATAAAGCGTATTTTAGGTCGCATTGCGATTGGAGATTTTTAGAAAATACTTTTTTTGCGTAAACTTGTCAAGAAAAAAAAAGTAGGTATAAGATATTAATTACATAATGTTGATGAACTTGTCGTTTGATATTTAAAAGCGATATAATGGTGTGTGGGTCGAGTGGTCTTCGTGGGCGGTCGGTGTTGTCTCTACTCCTTAGCACCCCAAAACAAGATGAACTCTGTTCAATGCGTCTACATTAAGAGCTCTCTATTGACTCGCTCGTAAATCTAGATCCATAAAGCTCGTTTCACACGCTACGAGTTCAATAGTGTTTATCATGAAATTCCACAGTAATAAAAGAATAAAATCTCTGTCTTTAGTAAGCTAACATAGATAAAAACGACAAACTGGTGAGTTTGTATAGATATATCTAATGAAACACGGAAAGTTACATAATGGTTATGAAATAAACGGAAAATACTATAAGTATATATTGGGAGGAAAGGAAATAACATTACATAAGATTATGTTGTTCCGTGGCGGCTTTCTCGAAATTTCCACAATTATTTAATAATAACCTGAATAGAACTTATTTTTAATTCAACGACCCCAAATTTACCGTTGCCCGATGCTTTTTTAATTGTACATTAAGCTGAGGAATGAAACCTTTCATTAACGATTCCAAATATTTCTGAACTGAAGTAGATGATTATAAATTATAAACAATAATTAACCTAAACACAAAATTTCTAAATCTTTCTTCTTCTTTATCGTGTGTACAGTAAGGTCTTACGACCCTACACACCCTAGTGTCAGAGTTTCTAAACCGCCTCAAGGGCCTTTGACGTGGTTTGAGTGGGACAGTAATAGGCTGGTATAAGTCCAGGTTTCCTCATGATGTTTTCCATCACCGATGTCAGTAAAGTCCAGGATAAACTTATGAATAATTGTAAAAATTATAAAGAAGATAGAAGAAATTATAGAAAAGATAGAAGAAAGGAGGAACCTCGTAGGGCATTAAAAAATTCGTCCGCACAGCTGTCTATCAAGCATTGCCAGTAGATGTTAAAAAAAATATTTATATATAACATGGACTCATAAATAATTATAAACCAATCTGTGTGTTTGTCGCTAAACATCGAACAGCCATATCAATATACAAGCGGACCGGAAGCCTACCTGAACTAAACAAAGGTGAACACGGACTTGCGCCTAACTGTTTTATAAATACCCTATTCTTATGCGCTGACCTTGCGATGCCAATGTAATGGCGATGGCATCCTACATCTACCTGCCTTCCAAATGTACGATGTTTTATAGAATTAGGAGTATTATTAAAGCGCGTTCAATGTTTAGGAATGAGTGTCGTAACTAAGGTTACAAGGCTTTTTAATTCCCATAGCGACTTCTAAATAAAGGCCTATTAAAAAGTTGCTATGGGAATTCAAAAGCCTGATCAATTGTTAATATTGAAGATTTTACTAAGATAGCTATTATAAGTAATTTAGACTTGCAATACTATTATCGTGTCTTATAAAACAAACCGAGGTCATTAAGTCGCTGTACCAAGACTTTTAGGCAACATATTGGCTGAAACACTTATTTAGATATCTGCGAATCTCTAGCAAAATACACAAAAGAAAAATTTTCAAGATTTTCTGTATGTTACGTACTGTTAAGTACATTTTCTGTTTCGTAATTTTACCAAGTTCCTGTTTATGTTTTGAAACTGTATAATTTATGTTATTAGTACCTACTTTGTTAGCTAGTTGTAAAATTTATTGTGTCTATAGACTATAGTCTCCTATAAGTAAAGGAGTAGGTAACACCTACCTGAGTAATATATTTTTATGACCATTATTTATATATCTGTGTGTATATTTTGTTGCAGATCGAAAAAAAACATAAATAAACATACCAAGAACTAAATATTATAAAATGTATTACAAAACAAATAACAATATGCAAAAATAACTAGATATTAAGTAACTCACTTGGTAGAATCGAAAAAGTAATAGTACACTAAATAAAAATTCAGTACCTAACAACAAACTAAACAGCACTAAAACAAATGAAAAAGTAAATGAAAATGTTTTCAACGAAAACGACGATAATCAAAAGCAAAAGCTTCAAACAATAAATAGACATAAAACAATGCAAACTAAGGGCCACAGACAAAGTCGCAATTACTCGCAAAGCATTACTCAAATCCACGTTAAGCGCAAATGTAGTAACGTTAAAAGTTGATAAAATTGCACTTAGTTGGGACAGCCATTGTCGCCGGTCCTTTCCTTTACCAAACATTCACAATTTGGGCCAAAGGAATTTTGAAACGATTTGTTTCAATGAACGTATTTGTTTTGGGTTTTATAAATATGCAGTATCAGTTAGATTTCGAAACTTTTCTCAATATTTTCGATCAGTTTCAATTGATAATGAACTAAATTATAACAAAAATAGAGTTTAAAATTGCGTAATTACGTAAGTACTACAAGATAATAAATGCCGCGGAATTATATCTTGCACACACTTAGCACCTCTATTTTTGATGGAATTCAGTAAATCATGTATTAGTAACGAAAAACTAAAATACGTCAAAGCAACAGCTGCTGTTTTTTTTGGGCTGATCCTAACTATGGCGAAAAAGAACAATATGTATAAGAATTCGTGATTCGTTTCGTCGTATCGTATGGCCCAGACAGGAACTAATGTGACTTTTTCATTTTATATGTACTTTCTAAGTAGTTTATCTTGGACATCATTGACATCGGTGAAAATAAATATCGTACTTACAGTTAATACGAGTCTTAAATCGCCAATCATCCTAACATGGTGATCAATGGGACAATAATTAGACTGATAAATAATAATATAATATCTTGGGACAACGCTCACACGGCTATCTGATCCCAAGCTAAGCAGAGCTTGTGTTATGGTAACCAGACAACTGATATATACATACTTATATAATTTATAAATACATACATATTATAGATAAATCACACCCAGACATAGAACTAACAATCGTGCTCATCAAACAAAGTTTGTCCTGAGTGGGAATCGAACCCACGACCTCCGGCTTAGCAGTCAGGGCCGCTAACCACTGGACCAACAGACCCGTCAAATATGATATCATTCATATTTTTTTTTACGAATTCGAGACACTTTAAAAGAAAACTAAATATTCGTAAATCAGTCCGTTATTAAAGCAAAAGGTGACAAATATAATCCAATAGAGAAAATACAAGCACTGCATGGCTTTCACAAGGTATAGTCCAATAAACTGTCTGCGTTCACATTTGCGTTGTGCAAACGTAATAGATTGCTCTTGTATGCCTGTTAGCTGTTCTACGCACCCAGTATTGTGTCGCCTGCAGTACTAGTCAGCTGTCGCCATATGTCTGGACATATTGATGATCTCAATAGACTGTGAGACTGAGAAGCTTTCGAAGTAAAGGTTAATGAAACCTTTGAAGATACGTCTGGATAGTGAATGGAATTATCGTGTTTAGGGTTTGGTGATCGGAGTATTTATTAGCTTACTAGCTTATGTCCGTGACTTCGTAATGTGGGTGTGTCGGATTATATTTGGGACAAGTCCACCACACTTTTCCCAACCACTGCAACTCCTGAAAGCGATAATCAACAGTGGAGACCGCCATAAAAGCGTCGAGGCAATGAAACTCGACGAGACCTGGAGAAACGATTTAACTGTGAATTTAAAATGTCGGAATGACGGGTTTTGTTTAATTCGCGGAGCCCTAAAATAAAGTAGCTTTAGTTACTTCTCATAACATCAGCTATCTGCCAGTAAAAATCTCATCAAAATCGGCCGAGCCCTTTTGGAAACCAGCCATTACAAACAGAGAGTAGGCAGGTAGACAAAAATCAAAAAAAGACGTTTTTGGCATAAGTACTATGTAAATATTCATAATGCATTTAGTAAAACGCTATTATTTTGACATTACATACAAACACTTTAATTTTATTTACTCATTTGAATGGACACAGAGTACTGCTGTCTAATGATCACATTTTTGACATCAAGTGTAATCTTTCTGATCAAGTGACATTACACAACGGCCGCCAAGGTGACTTAGTTTTTTTTTTAAATACCACAGATAATTTCGGTCATACGGGTCCAACTTGACACCTCAGTAAATGTATAATTTACTTGCGCATGATCATTAATTATGTCGAAGACATTTATTTATTGTCTTCTTTAATTGATCACGTGATTAAATTAGTAGAAACGATTAATTAATCATATGAACTTGAGCTATTTTGATAATATACGTGAATCAGCTCCAAAATTAGAATATTTAAAGTAACAATAAAAAAAATAGCCTATTGGTTTGATGGCGTCTTCTCTTTCAGAGAAGGCATGAGTCTTGACTACCACGCTTGCTCAAGGCGGATTAGCCATTACAGACTTATAGGTATTAATTTTAAGTTCAGGTTTCCTCATGATCTTTTCCTTCACCGATGTCAGTGATGTCCAAGATAAACTTTGAATACATACGAATTGATAAAATTATATTGATAGTTGCCAGGATTCGAACTCATAACCTCATACATGGGAGACGGGGGCCTTAATCACTAGACCACCACAAACTTAAATATTCATTACAAGCTTCTGCCCGCGACATCGTCCGCATCAAAGTTGATATATTATCCCACGGTAACCGTAAATTTTTCCGGGATAAAAATTTGCCTACGTCCTATTCCAGACTATAATCTGTCTCCATGCCGAATTACATCCAGATCCGTCCAATCGTTCTGGTGTGATTGAGCAACAAACATCCATCCATTAATACTTTATAACAGTAATGAGTCGGTGCCTACGACTGTGTTGATATTCGTCACTTTATCACTTGATGTAAGTGATAAAAATTACAATAACAAGTAGGTACTACGTATTGTTGATTTTGCTCATTTTTTGTACCTCTCATACTCAAAAAAATATAAATAAATTCAGCGTAATATCTGTTCGCCTTGACTACTAATTTCAATGACATAGTTTCAACCGATTCATCAGTTAATTAAATGTTAATTAAAACACAATTACCTATGATTAGGTACTCGAATATTATTTTAAAAATATTTGTAATCTCACATTAATTTGTGGACGAAAATCAGAGATTTTCTTTTGTTTTTGTTCTTTATCGACTAGGGTACATCTGACCTTTTTGTTGTAAAATCGCTCCTATTACAATCACATAAAAGTCCTTAAACCGTTGTCGTTTGAACATTACGATGTAGAATTAATAGAAAAGACAGTCTTTTCTATTAATTGAAAATCATCATCATGAGATCAGCTATCTTTGTCTAACTCTTAAACTTTATGATCTTTTATCTCTATTTACCGTGATGCACTTCATCTATCCACCTTAATTCAGGTCTATCAGTTTTCCTGTCGGATGTTTTATCTCAGTAACCTAAAAACCATTATCGTTCGCAGACAGTGTAAATATTTATTTACTACAGATTTTTCGATTAGATTTGTTTTCCATATTTGTTTGTACGTTTTCCAACCTTTTTTGGTGTCTACGTCATGATCATAATACGACAGACAATGAATGGCCGTCATCGATAAGTAAAACGATCCTTGTCGAAATAACTTCTTTCTGTGTGGAAAGCATTTGTTTGTTTGTGTGCGTCATTTTATTACGGAATGTGTGCGTTTGACGACTTTTATTATAATTCTTTTATACTTATGAGTGTACATCTTCGGAACATATTCATTGCTGTTTGGGTTTGACACTCTTCGTTTGCTGTAGATTCATATGCACCGATGGATGCGTCACAAATTGGATTTACAGTATTGTTACCATTGTCCCGTCGACCAGCTGTACGGTCGCGTTGGTAATCATATTCTGTTTCGTTTTCCTGCCGTGAGCTTGTAGCTCTTAGTTCGTTTTTATACGTCACAGCCAACGTTTGTACAAACATTGGTAAATTTGCTCCAATTCGCCTTACATTTGTATTTTATAGTAGCATTAGAATTACAATTTTATTGTAATCGTGACTGTTATATAATTGTACGCTTGTCTTTTAATCTAAATGCAATTACTGTAGTATTTGTATTATCTTATCAGTCAACGGCTTGGCGAGGGGTGTAGGTACACATTTGGACGATGTATTCACCGTCGAAGAGTTTATTCAACTTTTAGCACAGATTGATCATGCGGCGATAACATCTTTAATATTGTATGAGTAAGGATTCTTTGCGCACATACACACAACCTACATTGTCCGCCTCCTTCCTTACGGATGTGAATATTTTTTTAACTAAAAATATAGCCTATGTTACTCGCTGATAATCTAGCTTTCCGTAATTGAAAGATTTTTTAAAATCGGTAAAGTATTTTTTTTTTGTTTATCTTTTACAAAACAAAAATACAAATCTTTATCATATTAATTAAGATTAGATAAACAGCATTAAGTAGGTATGACTTTGTATTTTGTCACGTGAATATAAAGTCAGGACTTCCGCAGGTCACGGTAACCTGGTCACTGGTCTAAGGATAACCTGTTCACATAAATATGGCGGCCCTAACCCAGTGGGTGTAATTTGTAAGGGTGTGACCACACGGTGATAACTGTCGTCACAACCCCTCGCAGGTACGAGTGTGCGACATGATAAGACTACTTATGTCTACTTTTTTGAAGATAAAACTATTATTATTGTTGAGGTGTACTATTGTGTGTGTGTCGTCTTAAAGGTCTTAATAGGAACACATTTATTTTTAAGATGTAATTGTCATTTTTTAGTTGCGTTCCGGTACAGTCAGACACAATAGCTTATTTTTTTTTGTTATTTTTTTTTGTTTCAGGTTTGTCGTCTGACATCGTTGTAGGTACACAAGATTCAAATTTGCCTATTTTTAAGCAGTACAAATATGACTTTACGGAGCTTTCAATCTTGCTCAAAATAGCACAAACATATTGTATTGGTTTTGCACGTTAATTTTGAAACCAAAATTATTACATAAATAAAAAAAAAACGAAAACGGAACATAAAACTTTATCACAGAAAAAAATCTTAACTTCATTATACGGGCCCATTCATAATTTGTTCCCACAGCAAAATCGTATAAAATTGTTTACACTTCATTCAATATCAGTATGCAGTAATGTTATGAACCCCTGGTGAATGGCAGGGGGTGCCCGAGGGGGGAAAGACAGAATAAAAATATTCGTCGAACGTCTCTAAGCTATAAAACAGAAAGTGGGCGTTGCGAATGCCAATAAAGTTGATATTCAGGGCTTTTGCATCTAGATGTTACTTATGTAATAGTAATATGTCTCTTCTTAGGAAATGTATTCGAGATATTTGTATTTACAAATCTTGAAATCATGATTTTGTCCTTACAGAGATTTCATACATAATATCACGCCTGTATAGATTACAGGTGTGAGGCGAAGGGTTAGGCAGAGATGCATTCATTAATTAGTACACCCACATTTCGCCAGTTATGTAATAGTAGGCGAGCCTATTGCCATCAAGCGGCCACAAATCCAAGCTGCTAATAAAAAATCCTGGTGGAAAAACCCAATAACACTTAGCCCAACCTGGGAATTAAATACAAGACCTCATGCTCAGCAGTCGCAGTTATTTTCAAAAAAATCGTTCCTGCAGATACCTCAAATGTTCCGGTTTTCAATGTTGGTAACAGTTCTGCAGTGCCTATAATATTGACTACTAGCAAAGAAATCAATAAGTCGTACCTAATAACACGCTAACCTTGGAAAAAAGGGGTTTTAATAATGAATGATGCCCGCCTGACATTGGCAACGAAGGCTCGTTGATTCAGTAACACTTAAGTAGGTAGGTGTCATGAAAATAAGTATGTGTAAACAGTATTTTGAAAACCAATAATTTCTTATATTTAAAAAAAGACAAATTATTTAACAGTGTCACAAAAAGTTTTATTAAGTACCTAACTATCGAAAAAATTTATTAAAAAAATTAATTGAACAGGCCCGATATACTTACTGCCCTAACGTTGGCCTGCAGCGCCACCAACCGGGCCTGGTTGTAAATCATAACCATATAGAGACTCATTCAAACATACACAGAATTTTATTAAAATCTGTCCAGCCATTTAGAAAGAGTTCAGCGACATAAAGACGTACAAAAGAATCGTCTATTCTAGTAAAATAATAAAAGTAAGAGTTTTTTTGTTTGTTTGTTTAGAGGGGCTAATCTCTAGAACTGCAAGTCAGATTGGATACCTACGATAGCTAGATTCATGCGGAATAGTATGGATTATGTAATATCACGCTACGATCCACACCACAGGAGCAGAGCAGTTACCAAAGGCGTAACTCAGCACATACATGAGCCTTAAACATGACTGGCGAAATGTCGGTGTACTAATGGGTACACCTCTGCCTCACCCTTCGGGGATTACAGGCGAGATGTTATGTTTAAGTATATGTATTATATGTAACTCAACACTGCTGAATATACCACAGCAGAGAACAGTATCTTTTTAACATTAATTCTTCTATTTAAAAAAAAATATAAGAAGTTATATAACCTTATTACAAAACGTTTTTATATCTATAAAGGAATCTGTATGTAGTAAATCAAACTTAATCTTTCTAGGAATCCGTTTCCAATAAGTGAGCAAATAGTCAATAAACCATTAAGTAATAACTAATATAGAGTAATTTTGGCCTCCACAACTTGGCAGCTCATTAAATTGAGATAGAAACTACTGCAGTATAACGATGGCACTTTAATTTAAGTGGAACCTTACTAACCTAGAATGAGTAGATCAATAGCAAGGGTCACCTTGTAATGAGCTTTATGACTAATACATATAAAGACTACAAGAATACAAGCTATATAAATCATAGGATGATTAATAGAACAAGCTTTCGATCGCGTATACTTCAGTTATTAGAAGAATTTCATCGATATAACTGTAGTTATTGTTAATACACATAACATAACATCACGCCTATAATCCCCGAAGGGTTAGGCAGAGGTGTACCCATTAGTACACCCACATTTCGCCAGTTATGTTTTTAGTCCCATGTAATAGGGGGCGAGCCTATTGCCATCAACCGGGCACAAATCCAGACTCCGAGGCTGCTACTGAGAAATTCCTGATGGAAAAGCCCAATAACATTTTGCCCGACCTGGGAATCGAAACCAAGACCTTTACACAGCAGTCGCGCTATACGACTACTAGACCAACGAGGCAGTTATTTGTTGCCAAAGTCATTTAGTTCTAATATTGAACGGAGTATATAGTTAGACTTTTAAAGAATAATACAGTAGAATAATTATACAATATTTATTGTGTGGTAACCTTTAACTAGTCGTCTAGAACCGAAGCTAGTTTTAGTTAGTTTTGTTGTTCTAGAGTAGTCTGGAGTTTGTTTTCAATCTCAATTTTGTTATTAGTCATTAAGTTTGGTATTTATTTATTCTTGTTCTAGATTTTACATTTAGTCCTTGAGTTCTTTTGCTTGTGTTTATTATTAGTTGTGTACTGGTACTCATCCAATTTGATAGTACATCCTAAGCAGTAGTACAGTCGAAAAAAGCCGTTTCGATACAAGTAGGTAACTTTTAATTACTTTTAAACAATGTTTCTAGTGTGTTAATTCTTTTAAATCACTCTAAATGGGAATCAACTTTTTTAGTCTTAAAAAGCGAACACAAAAAAACGTTTGATGATAATTATTGTTGTCTGTAAACTAAATCGCTTGTTCGACCGTACCTAATAGTGGCTGGGACTTCGTACTACTCAATTCCTATCGGATTCCATTCTTTCGGAAATTCGGTACATCAGTCGCTACCGTAATTGAAAAAAGGGCAGAGTCTAGTATGTACAAACTTTTATCACCAAATAATACTCAGTTTATAATGACAGAATAGAATAGAATATAATAGTTTCTTTTCCAAATACAAAAACCAAGGCAATGAATACTAATATGCAAGAGATTACGTTGACGACTATACTAGTATAAACTGTGTCAATCGCATGTATATGTTTTCCATGATACATTGATAATTCCACATTCATTATTTTTCGCATTTGTCATCAGGTACAATGTCCTAACACTAGTACCTATTGATCCGTAGGTGCCAAAAATGGAATAAAATTATAAATAACATAATTATTCCACTTAAGGCAACTGCGACAAACACCGATAGGTGCCGAATGTAGAATATCTAAGGTGCCATTAACTCAGGTACCGAATAAGCGAATGCCCAACGAGAAATAGTCCTTAAAATCACCCAATGTAGTTTAAATACACCATCAGATAAAAACGCAAAACCAGTTAAATTATGTTTACTTTTGGTTCGACGATAGATGGTGGTAAATTCAGAAGAGTAAAATGGTGTTGCTTCGGCTTCCTTCTAACGTAAGTTGACCCTTCAACTAATTTGTTTTTTTTTTTTTGTTTGTATAAGATCGTAGTTACTTTATCATCTAAAATACTCTATGGCCCGCTAGTGCCAGTCCAGGTTATCTATTAACTCCAAGTTAGTTGCTAACACGAGCTCACTGTGTATGACATTGTACAATTTAAGCTCGTGTTAACAAATGATTTGGAGTTAACATTCAGATAAACCAAAACCATATGCGTTAAAACGTGCAGTCAGAACCTCTGATTCATCATCCAAACATTTGTCGTCGATAAGTCATCTACACTTAAAACTTGTCCTTTATTTTTAACAATAAACAGATTACTATATAGAGCGAGCAGAACGTCTCAAAGGGAGCTCGGAGTGGGGTCTCGGCTAATATAAATATTCAACAGAGGTTAACAGCGCGGCGGTCGAGCGAGGTGAGCCACCCTTGATAAAAAGTTAAAATAGGCTTTACACTGACGCACTCCAAACTGCTGCTAGAGTATTATAACGGGTGTAAAAAGATACGTAACATAGCTGTTAACTACGCTTACTGACCATCAAACTAAGTAACTTTGAACAAAATTAATGCTGGGAAACGACTTTTAGAAAGAAAGAAATAAAATCTGTTTATTTGCGATTTTAACGCGAAAACTACATAAAAAGAAAAAAGGTAAATAAAAGCAAAATAAATAAAATACAAATAAGAAATATGCGCCACTACCGCGCGAAAGGGCTGACGCTCAGCATAATGCCGAGGCACGGGCCACGGCGCTGGTTTTCAGCATAAACCGACGGCGTATCGCTGCCTCGGAAAAACTTCATTCACATCATTTAACATTTATTTATTTGGGTGTGAAAAATCACTGTTTTATGTAACACTCCCTAATAAATGTAAGTACTTTTGGTTGCAAGCAACAGTACAGGGGTTGTAGTTAGGTGTAACATTTAAAACGGGTTTTCGTTAAAAAGGTGACAAAAAGTTGACCTTGAATATGTTATTTTTTTTTTTAAACATTGGCCCATACTTATAATTTTTTGTCCTGCACGTGGATGCGTTTACACACATAAACTCTCATACATAAACAGCCAGACCTGGAACAACTATCTGGAGACCATACAAATATTTGTTCCGTGCGGGAATCGCTCTGCCGTGCCGCCAAAATACAATACCTACTAAACAACCGCTTACTGCTTGCTTATCAGTAAAACATATGATTTTTACTAAATCAACCTATTATGGCTCTCAGTTGGAACTTCATCTACAAATAATAATCATCCTAACTAATATTATAAATGCGAAAGTAAGTTTGTTTGTTTGTTACCATTTTACGCCTAAGCCAATAAACCGATCATCCTGAAATTTTGTATATACATTGCCAGGTGTACAGGAACAAACATAGGGTACCTTTAATCCCGAATAAAAGTACTGTTTCCGAGGGAAATGACAATAACGTTCTTATGATCGTAGATGGCGCCACGTGTGGTTTCGAATGGAAATGACAGGACATGAGTAATTTTTTCCGCGACTTCGTCTGTGTCCGCGATAACCGAAATTTACGCGGACGAAGTCGCGGGCAAAAGCTAGTATATCATAATAATATGACGGAATTAAAAGGTACTACGAGTACTATGTAAGATGAATGAGGGATTTGACATGCAAAGCGGACGTGGTGCCAACCCGTATTGTAATGAACAAGTCTTGGACGTTTAGCCGGAGAACTAACCTAATCACCACTTCTGTTAAACATATTGGTGATTAGTATAAATAAATATTTAAAGATGCTGTAACAATACATCTTGTAATAACTGATGACCTTTTCAAAAACCCACAAACATGAATCATCATGTTATTCTACGCGTATCAAGTAAAATGTTGTTATAAATAATGTAGCCTCTACGTTGGTGACCCCTGAAAGGTTACGCAGAGGTGTACAATTGAACGCCCACAGTTTTCGCCTACGTTATTAAACCGCCTATAATGGGAGGAAATAGACGAGTAGTCGATTTTGGGTGGTAAATGATCATTTACAAATTATACTACTCAATTTTTTTTTTTTTTTTTTTTTACCGATGGGAAATCATCAAATGACTTCCCCCGCCCTGGGCGGGGCGGGAGGGAGTGTCAGACTTTTACTGACTAAAACCCATCCATGTTCCTTCTTGTGCCCTTTGCGTTCCGGGGGCGCGGTATCTCTTTCGAACAACCCGCAGCCCCGGCAGGCATCGGCCCTTAGTGGCCCCTTCAATTGTTTGCTGACATCTCTTTGAGGCGCGCGTTCAACACGAACGCGCCGTCGACACGGTCTGTCGTTATCAACGAACGGACGGTGAGCTACCCATTGCTCACCGCCCACAGACCCGCGTCTACGGTGGCCGGGAGTCGTCTCGCGGCTCCCGACGCCCGGAGCGTCTCCCGCGGCGGCTGGGGCGTTAGGTGGTTCTTTCCCTCACGCGGCCCGCCTCCTCCTTCGCTAGCATTACTGCTTCGCAGAAGGAGGCGACTGCATCCCATTCCCTCTCGCTCCGGACCATGGCTTGCACCAGGGCCGAACGCGAGAGTTATACTACTCACTTACCTTAGACTTAAATAATTGACCCATATTCGCGTTGAAATTTTTACAATAAAAATATGAAGCTAGAAGGTATGCGTACTTGATAGCGTCAGAAATGTATCTGTCAGGTACAAAAAGTACCTTACACACTAAGTTTTTGTGTGTCAGGTTTTCACATATGTTTTACAGAATATTGTTACCCATTACTCGTTACTGCCA
The DNA here is from genome assembly GCA_949774945.1 of Hoplodrina ambigua. Classification (NCBI taxonomy): domain Eukaryota; kingdom Metazoa; phylum Arthropoda; class Insecta; order Lepidoptera; family Noctuidae; genus Hoplodrina; species Hoplodrina ambigua. The sequence goes on from OX458976.1 coordinate 4,785,572, forward strand.
GACACTTACTGTGGCCGAAAACTTTAGCCAGACGCTTCAAAAGTAGGTCCGTTAAAGAGGCTTAGGTTATAGCCAAAACGGTGGAAGCTACTAAGTACGCATGCACCTTTTAACTACATATTTCTCTATCTATATAAAACTCGCTTCTGCCTGCGACTTCGTTCGCCTCAAAGTAAATAAATATCTTATCCCGCGGGAACCGTACATTTTTTCAGAATAGCCTATGCACTATTTCAGTCTATAATCTACCTCCATTGCAAATTTCATCCGTTCAGCCGTTCTGGCGTGATTGAGTAACAAACATCGATCCATACCTTCGCAAAAATATAGTAAGATTTCAGGTTTGCTAAAAGTCGTAGGACTTTCTACTCTAGGTTTTGGGATCACAGTCCAAAATTGCTTTTGAATTTCTTTAAAGTTGTCTTCTAGACCATGGTCAGTTAGTCAGCACGTTTATCACCAAGCGTCTGTCAATACATCTGTCGAGCATGGTGTACGTAATGGTGGTAATGGGTACACCCCATGCTTGCCCATTGTTTTTTGTAGTCTTAGTAAAGTAGATCCATATTATTCAGGTTACAGGAATAATCTATTGGTCTATTGTTACAAAATGTATCTTAACAATAAGTAGGTACCTACTACTTATAATATTGTTACGGTAACTAGTTTTGGTGGGACCATGATTATTGTTTATTTATTATACGGTAGTCCCCAAACCACTGCCAGGGTCGCAAAATTTGTTTGAGATTCACCGCAGGCGCGGGCTTGCGGACGGCGAGTAATGAATAGCTCGCCGTCCGATCAAGGACCAAGCCCGGGTCGACGGCGCGTTCTGTTCGCGCGCGCCTCAAAGAGCTGTCAGCACAGGGACGGAGCGGGGTTGCGGGACGTCTTAACAGGATACCGTGGCCCCGGAACGTAAAGGGCAACAGAAGGAACAGGGTGGTTTTTTAGTCAGTAAAAGTCTGACAGTCCCACCCAGGGCGGAAGGAGTCATTTGATGATATTACCACATCAAAAAAAAAAAGGCCTGGAACACAAAGGGCAGTAAGAGGAACACGTATGGGTATAAGTCAGACACATCCTTCCGCACGGCCTTTAAAAAAAAGTCCCTAAACCAGGCAGTCAAGTCATTGTATCAAGGCCAACATTTTCATAGACTTTTTAAAATGTTTAAAGTTGCCTTACCATGTGTTAAGCAAAATCTTTAAGAACCACACATCGTCACTAAATAAACAAGCCAATAACTCCGTGTATTTAATCTTTTTAATCAACTTAAACTCGCTCAGTAAGTAACTTTTAAACACAATACGCTCGGAGTGTTTACTTATTCGATATGTTTGACAAAACTTACCCCGAGGATCGAGCAGTACACTCGCCGACAAAATGCTTTGTCACACATCAAATTGTTTTTACGAAGTAGGGGAGCGATATTGGTGCCGATTCTCTTGGTCACAAACTAAACTAAAATTAGACTATTGCCATCTTTTTCTGTCCAATAAAACAAGAAAGAGACTAATGTAAATAAGAGCTGTCAAATTTAGTCAATCTGAAACATCCATACAGTTATAGTTGACATCTTAAAACGTGTCGATTAAAAATACGGAGAAGTTCAAGGCAAAACTAATTTGACATCTCTAACTTAGTTCTTTAATGTCACGGAATGTCACCGTCCTTTCCTTTCGCTGTATGCTAGTAAGAGATGTCAATTCTCTAAATTTAGTTTAGTTTGTGAACAAGGGAATCGGCACCAATGTGAACGTTTGTGAGAACGTTTCAGTTTAGGTTTTGAGTGATATTAGTTACCAGGTGTTGTGTTTTTAATTGGTATTGATACACGGCCTTTAATATGGTAAATGAACTTGGCTAGAAAAATCTTGCGACAATTTGTAGGAGTGAAATTGTGTTAGATACTTAAATATCTCTACAGTTTGTTAATCCATAGTAATATGTTTTTTAAATGCGAAAGTAACTCTGTGTGTCTGTACAGGGTTTGCTTAAACCCTGAAGAAGGATATGGGCTACTTTTTACTCCGCAACATCGTCTGCTTTCGCGATAACCGACCGCGACATTAATGCTGACAAAATCGCAGGCAAAAGCCAGTCAAGTATTGACATAAAACTAATATACCCGAGATTTTAAGCCTTAATTTTATTAAAAAAAAAGTCTTTATAATGATAATAAACTTAATTAATTCAACAATAAAATTCAAAAATAAACACTAAAAATCTGTCTACATTTGCTACCGAATTGATTTTATTTTTTAGCTAACAATAGGTACCGTTATTGGCTTAATGTTTCTGCAACGTCCATATTACGAGCGGTGTCAGCATTCTACATTAAGTTAATTTAAAACATGATTGGTAAATTCGCGTCACTGAACGAAAATCAACATCGGAGAGTTTAGCTGTTTGCAATGAATGGCGAAATCTATGTTTATATACTAAATAGGTATATAGAACGGTCTCGTTCGCCTTGTAAACGCAAAGCGCGAATGCTGAGCATGGTCTTGGGTTTGATTCCCAGGTTGGGCAGTGTTATTGGGTTTTTCTATCATGCCATTGGAGTTCAAACGTACCCCGTACAAAATTTCATCATAATCGGTTCATTGGTTTAGTCGTGAAAGCGTAATAGACAGACAGGTATTTTCTGCATTTTATAATATTAGTAAGGAAATAGTTGTATTAGAATTTCCAGTCAGCTAAATATACATACAGCAGTTTGGAAAATGCAAATGTACACACACACACACAAAAGTTATCTTATCAAAGACTGTTCCAATTTCATTCAACTCGTAAACAACTCGTTTTCAGCTTGAAAAAGTTTCCAATAAAGTGTATTGGAATTAATATATTTATCACTAGGTATAGCTAGTCAGCCCACGCGAGAATCTCAACCCGTAGCTAACCTTTTGCTCGGTACAGTTGGCACAACAAGAAGTGGATATAACTCACTCGCAATTTAATATAGTTCAAAGTTCAATCGACTGCCTCGTTGGTCTAGTGGTTGCAAAGTGTGACTGCTGAGCATAAGGTCTTGGGTGCGATTCCCAGGTCGGGCAAAGTGTTACTGGGTTTTCCATCAGGAATGTCTCAGTAGCAGCCTCGGAGTGTAACTACCTGTTCAGTTGATGGCAATAGGCTCGCCCCTTATTACATAGGACTTGAACATAACTGGCGAAATGTGTGTGTAGGTATGTACTAACGGGTACGCCTCTGCCTAACCCTTCGGGGATTACAGGCGTGGTGTTATGTAAGTTCAACCGATATGGAATACTAGGTTTGTACATAAAATGGCTTAAACAAATTGAGAGTGTTGAAGGAAAACATGTATTGCAAATTAGTCAATAGGTTTTGACATTATTGAGTTAGATGTACAATGAAAACAAAAGTTCTGTTTTCATTTGTCGTTTTTGTTACGATTTGTAACATGTAACATCGACAGACAATGTTTACAATCATTTTTACGGTCATGTTTAAATCTCATTTGTACCATATTGTAACAGAACTGTACAGCGGACTATTGCGGTGAACCACTTTTCATCCTTATGTCGTTACGAATAAGGTTGAAATGTTGCTAACCGACCGTTAAAAAAGGATTTTTCAAAATTCACATACCTAGGCCTAAGGGTATGAAACGTGCGTCCAAAGTTTGTATGGAGAAACAAGATTACCGACATTTATCTATTTTTTATTTATTTATTCATAACAATTAAAGTACAACATTTTACAAAACAAAAATCACTAAACATCTTAACTAACTAGATTCAATTCAATTTTTTTTCATGTAATGACGTTCTAAAGTGTCTTATAATGGCCTAATTGACTTTGACTTTACTGACTACTCCAAAATAATGCGGATGAAGTCGCAGTTAGAAGCTATTCAATAAAACGAGAATAATAAAGATAAACAGTTAACATACTGTAAGTGAAGCTGACTGCGTGCACCCGGAAACTCATCAGGAATTCTTCATCCGATTTCCGGAAGCGCAATGTATGACTGATTGATTTGAGCAAACCGCAGGCTCCGATGCCATTCCTGAGTGTTCCTGTCAGCCTTCCGGATCTTACATAAATTACTTTTATGTAATGTGCAGCTTGCTGAGTTGGGTGGAAGACGCCAATCAATTGACGTACTGTTTATGAGCTACCAAAAACCGATTCTCTTATAGATTTTGTATGTTTGTAGCAACTGTGACGTCACGTCAACTCTACTTGACCAACTATTTAAAAACTAACTAAAAATGTAATTTTGCAGCAATAATGTAACATATATTTTGTACATGTTTAATTAAGATATAAGTGTCACCACTGTCCCTGCCTCGACTTGGACCCTTGGCCTTGGTCCCTGGCTTGGACTGCCTCGTTGGTCTAGTAGTCGCAAGCGCGACTACTGTGCATGAGGTCTTGTGGTCGATTCCCAGGTCGGGCAAAGTGTTATTGGGATTTTCCATCAGGAATTTCTCAGAAGCAGCCTCGGAGTCAGGATTTGTGCCCGGTTGATTTCAATAGGCTCGCCACCTATTACATGGGACTAAAAAAAAAAACATAACTGGCAAAATGTGGGTGTACTAATGGGTACACCTCTGCCTAACCCTTCGGGGATTACAGGCGTGATGTTATGTATGCACTGTCCCTGTGTCCCAGTGTCATCACTGCCATCGGTGAAGGAAAACATCGTGAGGAAACCTGGACTTACTGTTCCACTCATACCATGTCAGAGGCTCTTGAGGCGGTTTAGAAACTCTGACACTAGGGTGTGTAGGGTCATAAGACCTTACTGCCCACACGACAAAGAAGAAAGAAGAAGTGTAAAAAATGTACCTACTTTTCAATTAATTTAAAAATTAATCGAGTTTTAGGACTAAAATAAAGTGTAATTTAGAATTGTTAACTAGCTTCTGCTCGCGACTTCGTCTATGTAAACGTCAGCATTACGCAAAACTCTTTAATTATCCCTCGGGAACACAAAAACGGGATCAAAAGCAGCCTATGTGCTATCCCAAAATATAATCTATATTTATGCCAAATGTCATCCAAATCCGTTCAGCCGTTTTTACGTAATGGACTATCAAACATCCACCCATCCACTTTATTAATTATAATACACAAGTAGATAGTAGTAAGATGGTGTCTACTAAACAATTGATCAGGACTATCTATAGGATATCTAGGGCTTAATGCAAGCAGAATATAAATGTACGATGTTGAATACATAGTTACTGTTAGTTATAGTGTAAATGACAGATTACTGATGGCTGAATTATTGATCTCATGGGATTGCCATGACAATGTAAATCTTGGATTAACTAAACCAAACTAACCGCTTTCATTGCTAACGTTACTATGCGAGTTAGTTTGTATTATACAGGGTAATTTTTTAAACACAAGCAACCTGAAAAGGGGTCATTGTACTCATCATTATGAACCACTTTTTCTATAGGACCAACCTTGCAATCATGAAATAAAATCAGCTGTTTCCTACAAAAATGCTGTACAGCACATCATGGTGTATGAAACAGCTGTTTTATTTCCCAGCTGATTATGTTTTAAAACAGCAGTCACTCGTCATTAATTATTATTATTTTATGTGAAAAACAACAAAGATAAACACACATACATAGACTGCAAAAATCTTTATCCACAATTTGGCTTTGCCGTAGTCGGGTAAAAATGACAATGGATTAATCCAATTCGAAGATCGACTACCTGCACTTCTTTACTTCCCTTAGTATCATCACAAACAGCAGCAAAATACTCGAGCAGTTTTATTATATTATTTGATAATGAACTAAAACATATCACAAATAGAGTTGAATATAGTTGGCAAGATGTAATTCCACACGGCATATAATATTTTTATTTTATTTTATTTATTAGGGACAAAAAACAGTTACATGCCAAGATTAACAAACAAAAAAAAATATCTTAAATTAACAAAATACATATAAATGCATTTATACATAAGCTATTCTATATTTATATTACTACACATGTAACCCACAGCATTGTCCACGAATTCACAAAAAAGTTAAAAGTAAACAGACATACAGTGTGCATAAAAAAAAATACAGTTAAGGAGAGAAATTAAAAAAAATAATAATAAGATAAGAATAATAATATATAAAAAAAAAAAAAAAAAAAATATTAAACTTAAGAAGTCACTAATTCTTTTACTCTTGCCTTGAAACGGGTCTTGGAAAGATCGAATATGTCGAGCTCCATAAAGTGAGTGTTATACGCATCAACGAGGTGACGAAGAGGCACGCGCTCACCAGCGTTAGTCCTGCATGAGTCTGTGTGGAATAGTCGAGGCACACGTACCCCACGAAGCATAACAGATCTAGGTACTCTATAATGTAAACTATTAGATAAAGGGATGCAGTCAAATCTATTATTACATATGCCATGCAGCATCATTACACCCAGAAGTAATCGTCTAGATTCCAAGCTAAGGATATTATAGCGTTTCAGCAATTGTTCATAGGACACTTTAGGGCGATAACATTTATAATTCACAGTACGTAAATACTTTTTTTGAACAATTTCTAGCCTATCTTTGTACTTGTCATATAAAGGATCCCAAATTTGGACGGCGTATTCTAATTGTGGCCGAATCAGGCATTTATATAACATTAAGAATGTAGAGGGTCGCACAAAGCTACTTGAAGATCTCATCACTAGGCCATACATTTGAAAAGCTTTATTAACAATATTGTCAATATTATATCTTGAACGCAATTACGCAATTTTGAACTCTATTCCTTTAAACTTTAAACTCATTGTTGTAGATTTTGCTGCTCCTTCTGCGCTTACGGTTGCACATCACACTGCAGTCTTTGTAATAACTTGTAGTCATAACTTTACTTAACCATTCTTCCATTCTAGCATATTCCTAACTTCAACAGTCTGATAATAGCCGTATGAAATCGCCTTACACGCATGTAATCATATAACTACATAGCAGACACACGAATCACTCCAACCAATACAAGTTGAGCTGCGAAACCATTCATACTCCTTTGTACTAGAGGCCTGTCAAAGATAGCTAGCAGAGTGCCGAGATAGTGCCGACATAGAAATTAAAAAATCCGCAAAATTCCTTGAGCACTGTTCATTATTTTAAGTTATTTTTGTTAGTAGCGTGGACAATTAAAAATGTGGTGGATTCAGATGCATGTTTAAATTTAGAAAGGCTGACTTTAGTCTTGTTGACTCAGAGTACTCAGATATACACTTATGCCTTCCAAAAATGGTTACTCGCAGTTACCTAAGTAGTTGTTATTAGCACTATAAATGCCTGTACGCCTGCAAGAGTAAACGAGCGCGCCAACATAAAAATATTCGATTAGACTCGATTATCGAATAAAAAAAAATCTTTATTGTCATTTCATTGAGGCCTAGTTATCTGAAATCCCGGTCTAGTGAGCTAGTAATAAACTGTATCAGAAGAATCCCTAAAAATCGACAATCCCTTAGCAAATTAGTTTCATTTTATACGACAAGCACATTGCCTTCTAACTTAGTAAGAAAGAGTATGAAATAACAATTTATTTGTGACAATTTACCACAATAAGATGTTAATCTAATATTCTACCATTTATGGTGTACAATGTACTTATTGCTAAGTAAATATCAATATAATATTAACAACATGTAACATTTTAATTAATAATAATTAGAATAATTTTTGCGCTACTTGTTTAATAACAATATAAATTAAGACATTTTAAACCATTCGGTAATTTATTAAAAATTCAAATAGCCACACAGTAGTAGTTTTTAGGAAATCTACTAATTCTATTAGTGACAGTTGTGTGCGTGCTAAACAAGTATTACGTGCAAAACGAATGGTTTCCAATTTAAAATTCGAACGAATTTGCGTTTCGTTATTCCGCGCGGCCGTGCAGCGCCCTCTAGACGCAGCAATTCACACGACGTAATCTAGCCTCTTTGGTGTTACAACTGCCGCGCAAGGAAGGGGGCTGCGCACTTATTGGCGGGAAATATAGCAACACAATATTTCTGAGCTTAATCGGCCCTTATTTTGCCTTGCCTCGTTCTGCCCAACATTTTTTTTAAACGTAATTGTTGAGAGTCACACCACAATACAAATGTTACGTGAACTTTTCGATCGGTAGCTCTAATGGTGTACGTAACAGTGTGAATGATTTCAATTGTTTCTATTTATATTTCAACACGGCGAGAACGCATGAATGAATCTAATCTCCCAAGGCTAAACTGTAGGGCGTTTATAGTGAAACAAATTACTTAACCATTATTATACAGTACAAGCTTCTGCCCGCGACTTCGTCCGCATTAAAGTTTATGATATAATATATTATCCCACGGGAACTACCTATATGCTATCAGGGGGTCCATCTCTTAAAATAGTATTGCATCCAGATTCGTTCAGCTGTTCTGGCGTGATTGAGTAAAAAACTAACATTCATCAAAACTTTCGTTTTTATAATAGTAGTTAGATTATTTGTTGAATATTCTTCTCTATAATGTTTTGTGTACTTTAACAGATTGTACTTTGGGTAGTTGATACCATTAACCAATAATTCCAAGACATACCTAACTTCTTTAAAGAAACGCTTTATTTTAGCCCTGAAAACTCGATTAATTTACAATTTACTGTAAATTTAGATTTTTTGTGACTTTGAAATCAATCAATTGTTAGTCAATTGAGTTGTCAAATAAGTGACATCGCAGTTCGATATTGCCACACAAAATCTATGGGAGAATCTCGTTTTGACAGTTCATAAAAATTATGTCAATTAATGTGTCAACTAAAAAATAACCTAGAGCAAATTAGTTTATTAAATTATAAAAAAAAATATGCCTATATTAGATAGGCATATTTTTTTTTGGTGTTAAAAATAATCAAATGACTCCTTCCGCACTGGGTGGGGCAGAAGGGACTGTCAGACTTTCTGACTAAACCACCTCTGTTCCTTCAGTAGCCCTTTGACTAATATAGGCATAACGTTTTACTTACACCTGTCTGCGTCCGCTCTGAATGTCAAATGAACCTTATGAAATATTAAATATGTATAATTAATTACTGATATTACCTATAAAATTTCATTATGAGAATAAAGTCTTCCACTTTAATATCTAGTTATTTTCGGTATTTTCATAGAAACAAAATACCTTCCAACTCAATAATCATTTTTGTTACATGCCAATTCGTTTTAAATTAAAATTCTCCAAAGGGACTACTTCGCTTTGGACCCATGTCCGTTTCGTAAGCTTTTGTAAAGACCCGGTTTCTCTTGACATTTGAGGAATTTACCCTACCGTGGAAGGAAGACAATTTTAGACCTGATTTTTATAAGTACATTCAAATGTGCTTTTTTATATTTATCAGTATTATTTAATCTTAAATTATTAAAACTTACGTTCTATTTATGAATTTTATGTACAAGTAAGTTCTGGAAGTATTGATCCGCTTACAAAACAAATATTTTGAGGGAAATCTATTTTATTGCCGGGTGCTGCAGGGTCAGTTTATATTTAAAAACAAATGAATAGCTTGATATGTCGTCGGGTGTATTATAGTTGAAGGCAATGTACATAATTATGTGCAATTAAAATAATATAGTAGTATATTCCAGAAATCTAGACGTTACAGGCTTTACTTACTTACTTTTGTAATTTTATTATTATTTATAAGTTTTGTGTTTAGGTTAAATATCATAGTGTACAGTTTTATAAATAAATAAAAAAGGAGACTTTTTGTTTATAAGATTTTTATTTTTAATTACTCATTAGTACAATCCTATTTAAAAAAAACACCCACAATAATATTTTTGAGTCTTTTTTTAAAATAAGAGAAGAAGATAACATTGTAACAATCCTTTTAAGAAATAACAGTCGAAATTAGCGAGCAACGCCGCCGGCTGTCGGTGTTTAGCATATAAAATGGCCAGACCTCTTACTGTATGAACCTTGAGTGGATTGATTCACCTCGGCAGTGGGATACGGAGGTCGATGCGCACACGCTGGACCGATCAATTGTTACTGCGTATGTTTGATGTTGTTATTGATAATCTGTTACGAAATACTACGTAATTTTTTTTTAATAAAAAATAAGTAAGGAAGTAGTCAGTAAAAGGAAACGTACATATCGTAAGTCACTTAAATTAATTATGTTGTTATTTTAATCGTCAGATAACTTTTATTTGAATAATAAATACTTACCTACTGTATTTATTATTCAAATAAAAGTTATTTGACATATTTTCTGTACAAAAACTGGCAAACCATCATCTTTATTGCATGGATGAAAGTTATCTGCCGCCTAAAAAGTCAGCTCTATGGATGCAGCTGGCAAAGAGAGGCCTATGTATGACCCAGCAGTGGATGAACTTATTTGATATAAATAAATTGATTTCATTAATAAAATATAGGTACCTACATAATCTTCTTTAAAGTCTTATTCTCTAATTGCAGCTTAATTTGAATGAAATCGCGAGCGTTAAAGGCGAGAATTTGGCGTCGTCTAATGATGAGTTTTACTCGAGTAATTCAAGAACTTAGCTCAAAATGTTCAGAGAGTTAATGCCGCGATACTGAAATTCAGTGGGACTTCGTTGTCTTGCGCTTTTTCATAAATAATGGAACAAAAAGGTGTTGTAAACGGGATATTGAAAACATTGTATTTAGTGTGAGATATTCTTTATTAAAAAAACGATTTTTAGCATTTTGAATGGGTTTAATTCGGATGTACATCTAGGGACTAAACAGCTCGTCAAAATTAATAATTAAGTACATTCAAATATTGTCAATTTCAGATTTTTAAGTACATTGCGAGTAATTCTTGTAACTTTGACAACGATCGCAATCTCAATGTCATACATAACATAATCTCACGCCTTTTTCCCATGGGGGTAGGCAGAAACTATAGAACGCCACCTGCTACGATCCTTACATACTCCTTTCGCCTCATCTACGTTCATACATCTCGTCATACAAGCACGCCGGTTACGAGTACTCCGCACATGACCTTTCTGAAGGACCTCACTAATAAGGTCAGTGTAGGTCTTCCTAGGGCGACCCCTCCCGGCGTTGCCGCTCACCTCTGCCATATAAATACCTTTTGTCAATCGTCTTTCACTCATCCTCTCAACATGACCGAACCATCTAAGCATACCCTTTTCTATCTTTGTCACTACATCTTCTTTTAATCCGCAACGGTCCCGTATAACCTCATTCCTCACTCTATCGTTCAATGTTACACCACACATACTCCGCAAGGAACTCATTTCCACAGCATTAATCCTACTCTCAATCTCAATGTCATTCTTTCAAAAATGCCACTAATTTGAGATGACATTGCGACTAGACTTAGAAAGTTTGTAATTAATAAAATTGACCTTCAGGTTTCCTCATGATGTCTTCCTTCACCGATATCAGTGATGTTCAAGATAAACTTCGAAAGAAATCCCCAATTGGCCTTGAGCAAACGTATCTTGCCTTCTCTGTTTGAGAAGAGGCCTTTGTCTTTTACTGGAACATTAATAGACTGGTATTTCTTTTTTAAATATTAATTACTGTCGGTTTAGCGAGAACCTTAAGTGATGATGGACGTGCGCGCAAGTATGCGCACTTAAAGCTCGACGACCTTTATCACTCCTTTTCAACTCTAAAAGTTCACGTACTTGAGGTGACACACTGGCGAACATGATCGTCAAACCATTAAGTGCGTGTACGTCTATCAACGACTTTAGATAAATATAAAAAATGTAAAATAAATTTCTCGGTAGCAGCCTCGGAGTCTGGATTTGTGGCTGGTTGATGGCAATGGGCTCGCCCCCTATTACATGGGACTTAAACATAACTATAGAAATGTGGGTCTACTAATGGGTTTACCTCTGCCTAACCTTTCGGGAATTACAAGCGTGATGTTATGTTATGTGTAAAATGAAAAATGTTGTTTTTACTACCTTATCACGCTTCAGTAAACAATTATATTATTTTAAGTTTAATTCATTACATTGAAATCAGTATTGATAATTTATCTTATATGTACCTTATACGTACCGTGGGAGCCATTTATAATACATAAAGTTGCTAGAAGTACCTACTTACCTAGCGGCTGGGTTTACAGCCCGCCATTTTCAAATCACAGATAAGTACGGATCACTGCCTCTATACAAAGATCTATGTTGTATTGGTGGCTTTTCAATATCCATATATAGATTCACTTAATTACTACTTTGATTAACTAAGCATTATAGCATTTTGTATCTAGTATTATTTGGTTGAACAGCATCAAGTACATCATACTGTATTGGTTGTAGATTGAATTTGACTACAGGATTAAATTAAATTGGATTTCAATGTAAAAATGTCAAAGTAATAAATCTACAACGTAGTATGACAAGTTATAACCATGCTACGCTAGGCGTTTTAGTTCAGCGTAGCGTATACGCCGCGTAGCAGCGCCTAGACGTCGCGTAGCGTTAGCCGCAACCGCGTAGCAACATGCATTGACGTCGCGTAGCCGCCGCTGCGTAGCAGTGCCTAGACTTGGCGTAGCTGTGCGTTGAAGTGGCATCTAGATCACGTTTAATACCATGTTATTTTCGTGATCTCTTTGTGGAAGAGAAAATAAACTATTTAATAATATCGTTTCAATACAATCACTAAGTAAATTCATTTTAATTGTAATCGAAAGCGCGTCAGCGATAACACGGTCGTAGTCGTGGCGTTTACGCTATACGTACTTATATGTTTCAACGTAGGTACGTAATGTACCTACGTACCTATACGCCCACACTGGACCAACGCCAATTGCTAAGCGCCCTTACGACTAACGCCATAAACAATTTCTTACTCTCTATTCATCATGAATAGCAGGCGTATTTGTAGATTGTATCTTATCTACAAATACTATGAGTACTAAAATCGTCTCGTAACACTTAAATCAGTTACATTTTAACATATTTATTCTGTCATCCACAAACAGTATAAAAAATAATAAATATCGGATCAGTACGGAAATTACGTTCACTTATCGGGACCGTATCGTTACCGCATGTGTGTGCTTACGGCTCGCCGTCAACGCGGCGTCATCTCGCTCGGCGTGATACGACACAAGCAGAAGGTTTATTGCATTAGATAAGAGATGAAAGTCAACACAAAGAAATTGTAGTCGTTTATTCATCATAAGTCAAGGTCAAATCATTTATTTCAATTAGGACATTACAAGGCACTTTTGAATGTCATATACTAGAAAATAAAAATTTAATCTAGTTGCCCCTTCCAAAAACTAGTTTTGTATGGAGAAGAATGGGCAAGAAACTCCATATTAAAATCAATGTTTTACAATATTTGCATACAGAATCATACATAGTTTTAAACGTACAGATTATTCGTAGCACTAACAACTTTATTATTTGTATTAAGTTACTATAGTTCAATAAACGAAGATACATACGTTTATTTGTCAATCTGTCTACCACAAAATCTTATACAGACCTTGAAACCGTCCAGAAGTTCCACAGCAAAAGAAATCATTGTCTAAAAGAAAATTATTTTCCATTTCCCGAGGGCGTACCCAGCTTTTCTTACTGTAATATTTATTTAAGACGCAGTTTATGAATGGATCTTCTGTGAATTCTTCCACCATGTATCTCCCCTCTTTCCCTTCACCGCGCTCTACGAAGCCCCGCTCACCTAAATATTGTTTTCGTAGAAGGCCCGACGAGAACGCTTTGACGGCACCCGAGCCAAATTGACGGCCATTCCGATGACGCTGATACAATGCAAGGATTGAGTGCTACTACTACAGATTTCCAATATTGAACTAGAGATTTGAAAACAGAACACTGGAACTGGCTAGGCAAGCTTTGTCTACTGATTATGTGCGCGTGGTTAAGTAATGTTGTCATCGGTCTCATAAAGTTCAAGGAACAAGAAAGAGGACTATTTTTTTTCTACATATTTGATGTTTCGTTGGTATTTAAGCAAGGTAGGTCTTTAAATCGAATGATTTGGCCAAATATCAAGGTCAGTAATTGACCTAGACATTGAAAATGTCATTGGACTTATCACGTTTTCTTAGTAGTCTACATTTAAATATTTGATTTGTAATTTTAATACAGAATGCCTCTATAATAACAATAATACTCTAATTCCCCTTTCCCGTCCGTTGTTCGACATAGGGTTCACCAAACAGGGAAGCAATACCCGTAGCCGCCATGCATACAAAGGCGTCGTGCCAGAATAATATGGTAACACTAACGCCATCTATGTGTTACGAGATGAACTAAAAATATACGTCAATGTTTGATTTTGTACTTTGCTTTTCTATTTGTGTGGTGTCGAAAATTCTTATGGGATTTTTAAAAAGGTACTATTAGACCTTCAAAATTGTTAATAACCTCTATTTTCGCCTTTATTGCAGTGATAAAAAGAAATTTCAGAACGTAATGTTACGGGTATTATTTTAGCACGTGCTACGTAAATATATGAACTTACACTATGTGTATTATAGTTTACTCAGTAGTTATTTAATTTATTTCGATGTAATAAAGTCGTTATAAGACATACAAGATTGCTGAATGTTAAAGCTCCCCCTTTCACAGCGTGAACGGAGTCAATCCGTAAAGTCGGCTACACCGAACGCTGCCTAAATAAATAATATCTGAACTGAACAAATGTTTCTTTTGCACCAAATATGTTCAAGTAGACAAAGTTATTAATTAATAAAACTAAGCTGTTTTGGCAATTAATTAAAACACAGTTTTATTTGTTTTTAAAAACATATACCATATTAGTAGAATCCAAAGTTAAATGGGGTAATTGACCAATAATTCCAAGACTTCATTAAAGAAACACTTTATAGTAGCCCCTAAAACACAAATAATTTTCAATTTACTGTAAAATTAGATTTTTTGTGGCTTTGAAATCAATAAATAGTCGATCAATTGAGTTGCCAAGTAAGTGACAATTCAATATTGCCATACAAAATCTATGGAAGAATCCCGTTTTGACAGGTCTTAAAAAGTACGTCAATTGTTTGGTGGTTTCAACTAGCCTGTTGGGATAGTTTTATCTGAACTCTGTTTATTTGTAAGAGGTTATCGCTGGAAGTACTGATCCTATTACAAAAACACATCATTCACTCACAGAAAGCTACACTGTTATTGATTGCCATATAGGTTATATGGATTCAGTTCTGTTAAAACGAACCAACCCACGTCAAAGTAATTTTACTGATATTTACCGCTGATTAGTTTTAAATCTATTCCAAGCATGGAGGTTCATTGACCTATTTTTGCCGTAGTAATGTAACATTTTGATATATAATTAAATCAGGTAGTATAACATCATTAATTAAATTATTTAGAGATTGTGGGTTGATTCGTTTTGGTAAAATAAACCCATATTATGTTTTATAATAAACCTAATTTACAGGTGAACGATGCCACGGGTTAGAAACTAGTTCATTACTTATAATTATTTATAATATAACGTTTATTATCTAAATTAGAATTAAGCTTCTGCTTAGATATAAATATGGAACACTGTAAAACTAAGATACAAGTAAAATAAATTTAATCTTTATCTTTAAGTTCACATTATATCTTTGCTAGGCGTTCACCTCTGCGATGTTTCCAGTTTTCTCAATATTTAATTCAGTAATATTGGAACTATAAAGGACTTTGGCTTAATTTTGAAGTCTACGTGGTCAGAAGCTAGTACAGTATCTACCTTCCTTATTGTATACTATTAATTGAAATTACTAGATCACCTAAGACAGTCCAAGAGAGTTACCACCACACGACAAAGAAGATAGACAGTTTTCAATGTTTCTAAAAACAAAAGACCGAATAAACTTCTAAAGAATGATAAGCTCCGCTTGCACCTTATACCTCCGTGCTAGTCACGGGCGCATTATATATACTAATATTTGTAATTTAACCTCATGTTAACAACTAACTCTAAGTTAAATTTTTGCCACAAATAGACCTTGAACTTTTAAGGTAAAGCTTTTTTATTACTATACTTATTTACTTTGTATTTAACCTCATGTTAGCAACTAAATCTGAGTTAAAATTTGGCACAAGTGGGCCTTAAAAGTGTAATGCCGAATGTTCATGTTTTATGCCGACGAAAACCACATAATTCCAAGCAATGGAAATATTTTTGTGAGTTGGTTTTTACGCTCGTACCGACAATGCCATTTAACTGTTTAGTGCGAAATGATTATCTTATCACGAAGATTGCTATTAGTCATACCGCCTCGTCTTACGAGGCAAAGGATTTGAATAATGCCTCAACCTTAAAAATAATATTTTGATAATCAGCACTTTAAAGCATCAGTCCTGTAGCATTTTTTTTTTGAGGTGGTAAGAATCATCAAGTGACTTCTTCCGCCCTGGGTAGGGGGCAGAAGGGACTGTCAGACTTTTACTGACTAAAAAACCACCCTGTTCCTTCTGTTGCCCTTTACGTTCCGGGGCCACGGTATTTTTTGAATTCCATTAATTAATTTGATACAGTTTACACTTTATTTTTCTTATATAAACACGCCCACTTTTTTGTATGCCGTCAACATAGTATTAGTACCTAGTTAGAATTCAAATCATATACTCAGTAGGTAAGGATATATACAATGTAGTCAACATTGTACATATACTGTAGTTTATCTAAATTGGACATAATTAAAGTCTTTTGTCTATGCTGCTGTAATTGTCTGTTTAATTATTCTACGGTTTCAGTCATCACCATAAAGCTAGGGACAGTTGTAAACTCTGTGTGTCTATGCTCACTTCCATAATCTTTTGATCAATAATCTCTCCGGTACCAGAGGCATGGCGGATTACTACGTTAATTTTATTAGCTCTCAAACAATCTATCGCTTTGCTATTAACTCTATTATTGGCAATATCGTGTTCATTAAGATTAACTACTGTTTAAAGCTAGGTGAAGTATGGATCTTCATTCTTCTTTACAATGATAAACCAACTTCTGTATTCTTAATACTAGCCTAGACCCAGAAGTCAATTCAGCCGCATTCATAGAGTAATGACAAAATGACCCTCAATTGCAGCAGAACTTATTCCTGGCAACTAGAGCAAGACCAATAACATTTCCGTGTTCCTACAGAAGCGTAGTGGGCGCATCGTAACGCAAATAATAAAACTGGAAACAAAAGAAAACACAAACTCCGCTCCACAAAATAGTTTGTTTATCTATTTAAAAGAAAGATTCTCGACGTCTTGAATGAAGTGGCTACCCACAAACAACCAAGGTTGTACGAATATAATAACGCACAGTACGCCTTTCACAAAATAACAAATGAAATCATCACCAAACCACAACTGTTGGCCCAAATGTACTAAATCACTTTGTGTTCATCAGATAATGTTGGAACAAAGGTTGGACAAACATTGTCTTAAAGTAATCAAACAATAATATGTAAATGTAAACGAGGATTGGCCGGAAAATTGAGTGTATTTAAATTATATTGGCCGACATTGGATATTGAACGTTAATGAACTTTTAAACTTGGTACGAGTAAACTACGCGTCGCCGAGCATATGGATGGATTCAGTCGATTTAGTCGGTTACAAAAACTCTGGCAGAGGCGTTTTATGGTTGTTACACACATTTCTTTGGCATTATTTACTAGGGCTACTCGGCCAGCATAATAACACCGATTGCTTCATAATGCAAACATCAATAAAATACTGATCGGAAAAATTTCGGTTATGCATGAAAAATGATTCAGAAAAGAGAAAAGTGTTTAATAACTAATCCTCTTTCTTTACTAATAGTATTAAAAAATCTTTCTTCAGTAAAAGTACGTAAAAATCAATAAACTTCCAAAACAACTATAAAAGTTGCATTTTCAATTATGCAGCTGTATAAATAGTAGCTGAAAAGTCGTAAAACTTATTCTTTAGCAAAGTGCCGCCGAGTAAAACATTGCTGCGATATCGGAGATAGAGGGGCAGCCCTACATTAATGGTGCCCCATTCCCGCCGTGTGCACGTGCGCGGCGACGGCACCCGAATGCGGCCGATCAGACTCGAACGTACTGCCTTCTTTTTCCAAAAAGGCCTCAAATCCCAAAGCAATACAAACCTTTTTAGATCTAAAGATTGTGCTATACAGCCTATATTCAAATAAAGTGTTTTCACGACTTAAGTCGTTTTGTCACACAGACACCGTATGCCCTCGAGACGACCGTAGCGCATGCGAAATCAGAATGTCACCTCCCATCTGTATCGCATACATTGCAGTTTTTGTATTGAACTTTAATTTTAGTTTGCGTAAACAACAATCAATGGATAAAACGGGGAAAGATACAAACGGATCGCCTTAAATGGACTTACGGTATTTGTATATAGGTCGTTACTACTCGCTTTGCTTTGTATCGTGTTGATTTTCAAACCACTTTTGTTCGCGATATGTTTTTTGTATGAAAGATAGTTGGATAACGCGTTGTTAGAAATATTTTTATTGTTATCTCTTTAGCGACATCTGTGGAAGGTAATGGACTCATAATGGGGGAAGCTCATTTACTCTTTTATATATCTATTTTCATTGGTTTGTATCTTAAACTATAATAAATAAATAATGTAGTTAGTTGTGTCTAGCACTCTGTAACGAAGTTTCTCAGAGTTCTCCGCATTACGCGTACATATTATGGTAAAATTAGAATATTTAGAATGTAAGTTCTTCATTACTTTTGTAAAAAAGAACTTACCTTTCAAATATTCTATTCGAATGGTGCGAAAAACGATTCGTTGTCGCTTATTGAAACCGGTAATTCCGTAAAATGATGAATTTATAGGCTTATCGTTTACGACCGGGCAGACGCGGGTTTTTGATGATTAGTGACGCTAATTAGCAATCGATGGGTATTTTCAAACGATAAAATATGATTTTAAGAAAAAAATATGTAGAAATATGGATAGATAAGGCAAGGTCGTTATTTAGATTAGGAATATTATTATTAGCACTAGGTTTTTTATGTGACTTGTTCTCTTTAACTGTGTGTTTAATAGAATGTGTTTGTGTGCGTAATTAGTAAGTATAGTGGAGGTTGAACACTACAGTCAACAACAAAAGACTAGGGAACACAAACAGGACTCCGTCAGGACATTCAATAGGTAACACATAATATAATATTAAAGTTCAGTTCTAAACTATACCTAATTCAAAGTATTTGAGCAAATTATGACTGAAAAACATCACTTTACCACGAATGTATTTTTTTTTGTATTTCTATTAGTATTTGTATTATTATTTGTAGTAGGCACTATATTTTTTTCAATAAACGTCATTAATTGTTCTATTATTATTAATTTTTTTTCAGTAGATAGGTAAATATGTCAGCCTTACTTAACAAAGGAAGTTAGATTATGTTTTTTTTTCGCCTTTATTGTCCCATTCCTGGGCAAAAGCCTCTCCCATTCCTTCCATTTCCATTAAATATTCATGTTAAAATAAAAGTTTCATTAATTAATATAGGAGCAAAATTGCAGATAAATTAACAAAAATTATATATTTAAAGACACATATATTGTCCTTCGAAATAATTTGGTGTCTAGCCAAACTTATGAGCGTTATTTACATAGACATACTACATTAAATAAGTACTTATTTGACGTAATAAGACACTCAATTATATTCAAGGACATGGTTCATATAATATGCTATCTCTTATGTAATAACGTTAGTCAATGCTTTTAACTAAGATCCACGCTTTCGACGTTAAATATCAGGCATTTTCTTATTTATCTAGTCTAGTAATTCTAGAGTATTATAGAGGTAGTTCTTTAATCTAGTTTATACCTACGGGTACCTAGCAAGTAAGTGTTTTAGTTCAGGCATAGTTATTCTTTTTACTCTGTACCTATTTTTATCTATGCTTTATTTACTTGTTAATATATAAATGAAGAGATTTTTTTGGTTGTTTTTTTTTTTAAACTCTGGAACCACCAGTCGGATTTTGTGTAGGCTAATATTATAACGCTACAATCTATAGGAGCGAAGCAGTAACCAAGGGGGCAGCAGGATGGGGCGCACTTGCACCTGTCGATAAAAATAATAATAAATAGAAAAGATAGAGATATTTTTTATAAATTACTAATTCAATAAAATCTAGGTTGCTGTCCAATTAACTTAATTGACATAACTAACATGCATTTTAATATAATTATTGTCTATAATTTATAAATTATTTTATTCTATGTATAATAGTAAAGTGTACGGATGTAGATGTATGAAAGTAATCCTAGCAGCGCCGATGTCGGTGACAGAGACAAAATAATATTCAAAAACCGAACATCTTTCCGTCTTTGTCATTTTCGTTTAAATAAAAAGAGCGGTTTTAGTAAAAGGTGTCTTATAAACAGGAAATAATGCTGTTTGTAACTGGCTAAGCTTTGAAGGTTTTTTTTTCCTGAGGTACTTCACAGGTAGACGTAGTAGGTATTGTATAGTACAGGTGCGTACGTATAGGTCATTGTCTCCTACATTGCTAGTTTATACAAGGGTTATTTTTTATCAAATCCTAGACATACACTGTGGAATTAACATTGTAGAACAGGCTTGTAAAGTTGAACAAGCCATTTGGTATACAGGCAGCTTACTTGCGACTATTTTAAACTATGTTTCGAGTGTGTCAATTTTTTAAATCGCTTTAGATAATTTTCGAAATTACCTATTAGACACCATAAGCTTAATAAATGAACACAAAATGCAATGGTACCGATTCCCTTGTTCACAAACTTAACTAAAATTAGACTATTTCTATCTTTTCTGTCCAATGAAGCAAGAAAAAAACTAATGTAATTATGAGCTGTCCAATTTAGTTAATCTGACACATCCATACAATAGTTGACATCTTAAAACGTGTGGATTAAAAATACGGAAAAGTTTAAGGTAACTAATTTGACATCTCTAACTTAGTTCTTAAATGTCACCGTCCTTTTCTTTCACTGTATGTTAGTAAAAGATGTCAATTTTCAAAATTTAGTCTAATTTGTGAACAAGGGAATCGGCACCAATGTAGCATAAAAATAATTATTGTAGCCTAATAGCTTGTTCAACCGTACCTGGCCTCAAGAAGTTCATGATTCCCAGACCCCTCCTGAATTAAAATGTTAAAAAGTTCTATATACTTACAAATGCATGCAACAGCTGGTTTTATTAAGCGACGAATTTTTTTTATCCCTGTGGGGTCTAGAAGTTGGTACTTACTGATCCATGGTAAAAGTTTTCCCGTCTCGTCGATTTCTCTTCCACCCCTTATAAGATGTACCTTTTTTTGTGTGCTGTGGAAATCCTCATCTACTTCCTACATCATGGAGGGTGACAGAGGTGCATGCGGATTCTTATCGGTTAAAAATCGCACTAAGAAATATGTAGGCCTTTATTTTGATATTTTGATTTTTTGACTGCCTCGTTGGTCTAGTGGTCGCAAGCGCGACTGCTGTGCATGAGGTCTTGAGTTCGATTCCCAGGTCGGGCAAAGTGTTATTGGGTTTTTTCATCAGAAATTTCTCAGTAGCAGCCTCGGAGTCTGGATTTGTGCCCGGTTAATGGCAATAGGCTCGCCCCCTATTACATGGGACTAAAAACATAACTGGCGAAATGTGGGTGTACTAATGGGTACACCTCTGCCTAACCCTTCGGGGATTACAGGCGTGATGTTATGTTATTTTATGTTAGTAGTTATAAGTAGGTCTTTATTTTGATATTTTGATTTTTAAAACCACCAGAGTGTTCCACCTCAGCCTATGGCCGGGGGTGCGAGATTCACCGCTTCCCCGACAGGCGTATAAAATGTACCTACAGCCTGGCTTATTGCTTCCCCATAAGTTCTGATTAACTTGATGTAATTTAATGTTATTCTTTTTTTTATCGTGTAATTTCAAATACCATTGGTTGTTCATTAATAAATGACTAATGACTACGGCAGGTAATTTTGTACTAATGCTTTTGGCTGCGACTTCGACTGCGAAGACTGCCAAAATCCTAAGTTTTTAAACGGAAACATGAAAACGGGATAAAAATAATGCTATGTGTTAAGCTAGATTTAACTCTAATGTGTGCGTAATTACAGCTAATTTCGTTCAACCATATAAGCGTGAAAGAATACCAAACATTCATCCATTCATCTTCACAAACTTTCGCGTTTTTAATAGTCTAGTAAGAAGAAGAATATTTGTAACACAGCGCCTTTAAAATCAGTCAAATAGAATAAGTTGCACCAGTTAGGAACCGCCTATTAGGTCGGTACCTATTTTTATTTTCGTTCAGAAAAAAAATACAGGTCAATGCTCCGCTATTCAAGTCCTTGCAGGAACTTTGATAGTGCGGTCATTGTTGGCAACATCTTCTGTCTCTGTCCTACAAAACGGAAGTGGACTCGCATTTGGGAATGGTTGCGTCACTTTTTAACTATGAAATTGTTCGTGTCTCGTGGGAACATAGATATATTTTTGACTTCTAATTTTGGCATTTAGATGTAAGATAAGATTTTATGTTATTTCTCTGGAAGGTGAATGAAGTCAATAAGGTTCTATTTTAATTGAACAAATAAAAGGAAACAGGACGACAGAATTATTCATGCCTGAAGTGTAAGAGGGCTCACCACAGAATAGTTCCACATGAAAGACTCGAACGCATGACCCCGTGTTGATAAGTTAACACCTAAACCAATCCCCTGTTAAATTACCTTAATTAATAACCCACAAGTGCCTACAACACGTGATTAACATCATAAATAAACAAACGAAACCAAATTAAATATCAATTAAAAAAAAATTAAAACCAAGATGGCGTCCTAGACGAACTGTCAAACGTAACACGTGGTTGTATCTGATCGTTAAGGGTGGGCACACACAGTGCGGAATTGGGCGGAAATCGATCGCACGCGGGGTCGCCGGCGCATCCGACGTCGGTCACTCACCCCGCCCCGCGATCCGGAGAAAAAACATGAAGCAATCAATTACAGAAGGACCAGCTGTTGCATTACAATGCGCAGTTTGATGTCAAGTGAATAGGTTCGGTATTCTTGTATAACTTAAAGTGTCACCAGATTTTATAAGACTATTTGTACTTTGTATTAAGGCACAGGACAGAGATAGTGGTAACGTACATCCCATTATTGCTATTTTTTTTTTAATATCCTTAAAATTAAGTCAACACAGTAAAATATGCGCAGTACTCGTAACCAGCGTGCTTGTATGACGCGAGGTATGAACGTATATGAGGCGAGGCAGTATGTAAGGATTGTAGCACGTGGCGTTCTGTGGTTTCTGCCTACCCCCATGGGAAAAAGGCGTGAGTTTATGTATGTATGTTTGTAAGTCTATACAAAACTTCATACGTCACATCCGCTTAGTTTTCTAAAGATCGAGCTTTCTGTAGACAGTCAGCAAGAATAATACCTATATAGGATTTTTTGCCTTTGCATTTTTATCTCTAAGACCGTCAACAGAGAGTAGCGTTTCTATTGTTATTGAGTTCAAGGGCATCTTATTAGTCCATGACACTGTGTTGTTAATTTACACCACACTTGTACGACAGCTGCATTAGAATGAGATGGTAGTGTACCTTCTGTACCTGCTTTCTTTGTGTTATCATGCGCGCGCGCCGACGAGCCAGCTGCGGCCCGGTACTTTATACTGGGAACTTTTTAAGGCTTTTTGTTTTTTACCGTAGTTTTGATATATTTATATTGACTCAGGCGCTGCTTTGGTCTACTGTCGCCAGCCTTGCTGAGCCAGACTTGATAAATTGAAGGAAAGCTAAAGTGTTGTTTGAGTAATTCGGCTTTACGCCAGCAAGTTGAGAGTCTTTGGTTTACTTTAAATAAAACTATCTGCATGAATTTTAATTAATTGGAAGCTAATTTAATCAATAGAATTCTCATTAAACATGTAAATAATTGATAGGTTAACCAGCAGAGACGCGGTTGCTATACTTGCCATAGACTTCTAATAGGAGGTCATTTTATGACAAAAGTGAAGTATCATACAAAGTGTCAAGCAATTTTGAACAGTGTGATGCAAACATTAGAGGTCAAATATAGGAATTGGTCTCATATCTGCCATTTTAAAATATACAGAATACTAACAGACCTAACAGAGGTTGTCCTTCCACATTAGCTTGCAGCGCCACCTATTGTGTCCAATTGTAAATCGAATCCGTTCAAACACACTTAAAACAATTTAATTATAATCAGTTACACACGTGATATACCTACACACGTGTCTTCAGAAGAATCTATCTAAATATATACCTAACTGTTAATTAACGCGTTGATCTAATCACAGGCCATGGCATGCTAAGACAGACCCCAGGGGTCTGTGTGTGCCTTGATTAAGTATAATAATTATGCAAAAATTATGTGTTTATATATAAATAATAATATACCAAATTATTGTTTAATTTAACCGGGAAAATTATGACTTCAGTGTTGGTCCCATAGTAAAAGTTGACGCGCGCAAAGATGAGTTGAAACATCTTTTTCAGGTTTTCAATCAATTAATAAAAATGTGGGTACACCTCTACCTAACTCTTCGGTGATTACAGGCGTGATGTTATGTTATGTGTGAGTATATGTATGTCAATATTTTTACTGATAGGTACTAACTAGTAACTACACTTTTTTATTATTACCATAACATTTTTAGATGGATGCCGAAAAACTAGCTAATCAATTTTAGCGAGAAAAAAAAATAGTATTTTCATAAAATATGCATGAAAGGTAGGGTTGACAACACTACCCTAAAGATATTTCACAAAACAAAATGTACAGGAATTTCAGGTATACATAAATAAATAAATAAGCACTTAGGTGTCCTGTGAAGGATAAGGGTACCTAGGACAACCTGATGAAAATCTTTTTACTTTATTAGTTCCAAGAAACTATCTAAGAGAACTGAAACGCTATTCCTTTGTTTTTTATTTCAGTCGTCGACCCGCCATTTTGAACCACAGTATAGTTTAAACGGAGTTGTAATCAATGATGTATTTGAGTTGCACGTGAAATTGAATAGACATTTTGGAAACCTATTCTTTTTTAGGGGTCCGTACCTCAGTAGGCAAAAACGGAACCTTTTTAGGATCACTTTGTTGTCCTTCTGTTAAGACTGGTTTTCTTAAGAACACATGGAGATATCAAGCTGTACACAGGTCTAGTACCCATTGGAGCAATCAAACTTCTAAGTCAACGCAATCTAAAGATAAGGTCATTTATGGGCGCATATTTTGACGCTCACTAGGGAATCAAAACCTGTAGGAGAATTTCCGCAAAACAATAGATAATCAATTGTGTCTCATTTTATTTTATTTTAATAATTTTAGGAAAACTTACAGCTGATGATTACGTGGGACTTTAAGTACTAAAGAAAATAATTCAGCTTTATAATATGAGTGTAGACTTGCCAACATGCACAGATACAAATGATTCCTAGAATCTTTTTTATTAATTACACTACAGTCACTTCAATTAGAATACAAATAAGACTACGGGCACACGCATTCCTGTTAACAGATAGGAACTTAACCGTCAAAGGTAACTTAATTAAATATAAAACATAACTTAAAAGGTTATCTCTCAAACAGTAAACCACATAGAAATATCATGCGACAGTAAATTATGAGAAATATGTTTCTCAAAGCAAACGATATTTAATCAAACGTAACAAATTGTCAATACCAAGAACGATATGATTTCTTATTCAAAGTCACAGCATTTATTTCAATTAGACTATTTACAGGCACTTTTGAATTGACAGAGTCGGTCAGTTAGACAATGTTTAAGCTAGTTGCTCTTTCCATACAGAGGTAGGCTTCTATGGAGAAGAACGAGCACCGGACTATGACGTCCACTATCGTTGCGCGCGGTAGTGGCACATATTTCCGCTAGGACTTTTTTTAGATTTAATGTGTTTAACAATTTTTATGTATGTGCGTCACTGTCACGTGAAAAAATAGTCTTTCCTTCTTTCTTTCTGTATCACCTTTATCATGATCATGACAACCGAAAATCGCCCACTGCTGGGCAGAGATCTCCCTTAAACTTTTCCAAACGAACCGATCCAGCACTTTCACCTATCTCACAGCTTATATTTTTTTCATGATGATGATTCTATCTCTCTCATCTATACAAAAGAACAAGATAGTAACAACAATTTCCGGAGACTCCAAAAACAAATACCCGATAGTCCCCAAAATATCCATACGTTAATATCAATAGGTACCTCCGGTGCGCCATGGCGCATGGCGGTATACTTCATATAGTGTTTGTTATTCTCCCGCTCCCTCGCGCCAGATGGGACAATAACTCGCCCCAGCACCATAGATATGGGGACAGGTGCACCACATATACCCCATAAGGTTGCGTTCTTTATTATAACCGAATTTCCTGCTTTAATGGTTATTGTGGTCCATTTAGTTTACTATCGATGGTGTTAATATTAATAGGCAAACTTTCCATGGAAAAATCTTCCTTAATGTGTAGAGATTAGGAAAATAATGATCGCTAACCACTTA
The DNA here is from genome assembly GCA_949774945.1 of Hoplodrina ambigua. Taxonomy (NCBI): domain Eukaryota; kingdom Metazoa; phylum Arthropoda; class Insecta; order Lepidoptera; family Noctuidae; genus Hoplodrina; species Hoplodrina ambigua. The sequence continues at coordinate 4,812,113 of OX458976.1, forward strand.
ACTGATGATGGGAAAATTCTATCTTTGCCATCACGAGAAATTACTATTAAAAGTCAAATCATTTATTTCGATAAGACCATTAAAAAGCACTTTTAAATAGAATCTCGTTGCCCCTTCGAAAAGGTAGATTTAAATACAAACGTTATATTTTTTATGGAATATTTCATTAAAAAAAATAAAATTATTTGGGCAGTAACATTAATGTAAAAATTACAAGAATGAAAAGACGAGGCGCCTAAAATAAAAATCACCTAAACAATAGGTGACAAGCGCTACAAATTAAGAAATGAGACCTATATTCATTATCTTCTTCTTATCGTGTGGGTAGTAAGGCCTTACGACCCTACACACCCTAGTGTCAGAGTTTCTATACCGCCTCAAGGGCCTCTGACATGGTTTAAGTGGAACAGTAAGTCCAGGTTTCCTCACGATGTTTTCCTTCACCGATGCCAGTGATGTCCAAGATAAACTTTAGAAAGTACATATGAATTGAAAGATTCACATTGGTACTTGCATATTCATTATGTTTTACAATATATCGTAGACGATCACTAACATTTCAAAAGACAACAAACACAAGCTACTCCACGTTGAGACCATTATCAGAAACCAAACCATATTAATCGGTTCAATAAACACCATGAACTCGCTTATCTAAATTAAATTACCGACGCGACGTTATACACCTTCCCTATGGTCTACAGAGTAATCTATATAAATACTCCCATAAGGGTAAGTATAGACGGCAAACATTTGACGCGCGTTTCCAACAAGATAAACGCAACGATGTGAAAACGTGCCATACACCCATAACCTGCAATCGCTTGACGGTAACTCGGTACTAAGCGTGGTACTGTGTCGCTGTGTGTCGCGCTCGCACTTTCTTCTTTATCGAGAGTGTTCGAAACTCGAGACGCTTACCAGCTATTTACTGTTTGTAACCACGTAGCAACGATATAACAGTATTTGAGGATTTTATCCAAGAATTTAGGAGCTCTTTTCACGATATTTTGCTCTAATTCGGTAGTTGATACCATTAACCAATAATTCTAAGACATAACTTGTTTAAAGAAACACTTTATTGTAGCCCTGATAGCCTGCTTAATTTTTAATTTACAGGAAAATTAGATTTTTTGTGGCTTTGGCCTAATAAGTGACGTCACAGTTCGATATTGTCATACAAAATCTATGGAAGTATAGCATTTTGTCAAAACGCGAAACTTCCATAGATTTTGTCCATAGTATTTGGTCAAAAAAACTACGAACAACCGTCTCAAGACAAGATTATTTACAGTGTACATAAAGACTTATGTTTAATTCACAGTTCATCTTACAGAAGGTGAAAATACTCATGAATATGAACACCTTCTACCAACGCAGAACCAACACTGAATTATGAATAAAAAATCTGCTGTTCTCTACAAAAAATAACTATAATAATGAATGAATGGAACAGCTGATTAAGCTAAACCAGATGTGATTTCAAAACACAATTGTTTATGATTCAGTCTTGACCGATCATAGACCCAACAGCCTCTAAATACAACTCTACCTGCGTCAAGTACTTACAACAGATATACATCAATTCACTAAACAGGTGCTATAGCCCCACTAAAATAAAGAAAAAACAAAGTACATACCTATAACAAAAAGTGTGGGTTAGCTGTTGAAAATGAAAGTAAGCCCGCATTTTTTTCGCCGACCACTTATGTAAAGGTCGCCAGGATTACTCCGGTTTCGGCCTTAAACGATCAATCCTACTCGATATTAAACAACTGGCTAGTAACTCACCCGTATTTTTCAGTGAAATATATAGAAAGAAATCTGACCATTATTGATGAAGCTATTTAAAATGTTAGCTTTGAGCTTTCTTTGAATTTTGGCTAAGACAAAACTATACATAACATCAAGCATATAATCCTCAAAAGGTTAAGCAGAGGTGTACCAAGTCCCATTTAATACCGTTTAATAGGGAGCAAGCCTATTGCCATCAATACCAACACCACTGCTGCCATATTTTAGTAAATGAATGATGATTATTCATAAGGAATAGTACAGATAGGCTATAGAAATAACAAGACAACATCACGCTACGCCCCACCGGAGCTGAGCAGTACCCAAAAAAGTAACTTAAAACTGGTGAAAAAAAAGGCTTACAAAATTGCAGCTAGTTACTTAGTTAGTAATAAATTGATTGCCTTTACAATTCTCAGAGTATACAACAAGTTCTAACCTTAAATATGGCAAAACAAAAAGTTGACAAAGTAGTGACGGACAAGTTGCGTCGGACGTATCGTTTAGTACGACAATAACCCTTCCCCCTTTTACTTTTATGGTATGCAGGGTGGATAAACAACTATACTGTATTTTCGTAACCATTACGACCCCTTGGCTGAGCGACTTTCTGCGATCGAAACGTATCTTTTTATTTTAGTTTTGTGATTACTCTAAAATGTCATGAAAAAAAATTAATGCTGACAACAAAAATGCCATAACGAAAATTGATCATATTTATTAGTAGATATTTATTTACACCCTCTGAAAGATCGGTAGTAAATTACATAACATACATAAGATCACGCCTTTAATCCCCGAAGGGTCAGACACAGATGTACCCACTATTAGTACACCCACATTTTGCCAGTTATGTTTTATAAAGTCCCATGTAAAATGGGGCAAGCTTCAACCGGGTACAAATCCAGACTCGTCCGAGGATGCTTCTGGGAAACTCCTGATGAAAAAACCAAATAACACTGCCCGACCTGGGAATTAAACCCAAGACTTCATGCTCAGCAGTCGCGGTGTGCAACCACTAGACCAACGAGGCAGGTAGTAAATAGCGTAATTGCGTGATTTACGGATCGCTAATTTTATGATAATAAGATATAGCATTCAATGACAACGTAGCTTCCTATTTGCGAAACAATTTTCAAAATCGGTTCAGCAGATCCAGAGATTACCCCCTACAACCTTACAAACTTTACCTCTTTATAATATTAGTATGTATAGATGAAGGAAGTAGGAAATTAAAATAATTAAAATGTTATATGAATAAATAAATAAAATATCAATAAAATTTATTTAATTAAGTTGACCTCAGTTGAGGAATTTGCGCATTGACGTTATCAAAGAAGCGCCTTTGTCAGAAGGGGATGAAAAGGAAGGTCACCGCGTACATGGACAATTAAAATACTTGTCATCCAAAAAAATATAAGTACCATCACGCCTGTAATCCCCGAAGGGTGAGGCAGAGGTGTACCCATTAGTATATCCACACTGCAGTTATGTTTAAGTCCCATATAATAGGGGGCGAGCCTATTGCCATCAACTGGGCACAAATCCAGACTCCGAGGCCGCTACTGAGAAATTTATGATGGAAAAACTCAATTACACTTTGCCAGAGAGGAGAATAGAACCTAAAACCTCATGCTCAACATGGTAACTAGACCAACGAGTCAGTGAATGGGCGAATAAGTGTATAATACCCAAGTTTACTTGTTTAAATATAAGCAAGTGAGCGAAAACAGCTGTTTTTAAATTCCTTTGTTTGTTTGAACTCAGGTACAGTGGAGCGAACAGAGATTTTTGACAGGCTTACTGCCGTCAACAATAGAATATATAATGAGAATTGTGTTTCACCGACATTGTACACGATTTGCAAAAAAATCGAGGGTATACCGACGAACAAACCATAGCCAAATCAAAACTAATCCAAAATATATTTAAACTATTAATTACATAATTAGCTGTCATTAAAATAAACCTTCTCAAAATGAACACCAAACAAACAAATTAACATAACCACTGCCACTAAAGTACGTAAATACTCATCTCTCCAATGGAACGTGAAATATAACACACTGATACAACATATCGGAATCGTATTGAAATAATAATTGAAATTCGTACGGTTTGAAAGTCCAACAATGCCATGATTTCATATTCGGCCGAAATGAACTCTATTCCATTTGATTGAATACCCGTAGGTACTGTAACAAAGACTGGCGAAACCACACGAATGACCAAAAGGCGCCTAATGTATACGCTTATGTGAAAACCCTAATCTTCTAAAGGTTTAGATTGAAGTGCCCCTTAAAGTTAATTTTCGTAAAATCTTACGGTAGGTTGTTTCCACGACCAGATTAAATAGATCCCCGAATTTGGTTACCGCTGCCCCTTTCTGTGCCGTTTTAAGTGAGTTACTAGGGATGGGGTAGTTCGTTTTAGGTTGGGAGATGTAGAACTAGCGGGGCGTAGGGTGAGCAGACTGGTTGACCGACTGCGGAGCTGACAAGTCGAACATTTTGCGAGGACGAGTACTCCCGAGCGTTTCGCACGAAATAAAATATGTCACCGCGCTCCGCTTTATAATAAGAATTTTCATAGTGATATTTTTTTTTGTACATAATTGATAAACCACACTCTTTCGGTCCGTCGTTTTGATGGGCGTCGTTAACTCGCTTTACGCCTTTGTAATTAGTACAAAAGAATTTTGAGGACAGCGTTTTTTAAAACGGAGGCCTATCTAACAACTTGTGTTGTTTTGTTGTTTATGAGTTAAATTCTTGAATAATGGAAGTGTTTTGGTATGGGATTTTAGTATGATTTGTTTACGGACCACGAACAAAGAACTTTCGTAGATATTACGTAGTAGAACGTAGCTACTTTTCTGTATTGAATTCGTGTAACTGCTTAGAATGAGTAATAATAATTACCCTTAATTAATTAATTTACTAAACTATTCCTATATAATATTTTGTAAACATCTCGTTTTAATAATTTCAAATAATTTATTTATTAAATTACAGTAACCTCTAAAAAACACAATTTTGTACCTAGTAAAAATGTACTTAATTATCTACATGCATATAAATAGAGTTACAAAACTAAACCTTCATTAGGTACTTACTACAAGAACGACCACCAAAAAGCTATAAACAAGACTTCAAGCTGGTACATTTATAAATCATAAACTATTAAAAAAATATTATTAGACTATACAAAGACAATACATAGGTACATATAATATCACGACTATAATCCCCGAAGTTTTAGGCAGAGGTGTACCTATTAGTACACCCACATTTCGCCAGGTATGTTTAGATCCCATGTAATAGGAAGAATCAACAAGAATAATGTAACCAGAATTTTATAAAAACCTAATTTAAAAGAGTGCCGTGGAGTTTCTTGCTCTTTCTTCTCCATAGAGGCCTACCTCCGTTTTGGAACGAGGAACTAGCTTCAACTTTCGGACTAACTGACCGACTCTTTGACAATTCAAAAGTGCCTGTAAATGGTCTAATTGAAATAAATGTTTTGACTTTGACTTTAGGGGGCGAGCCTATAATCAACAGAGACAATATTATAATATTAATTTGTAGACCGGTAGATCAAACAAATAACGTGGGACTACAAGTTTAAAAAAACGATATTCTTTGAACAACATTTAGGCGCTTCCAACGATGCCTAATTCGGTAATTTACGACGAATTGTGTTGAAGATATGCACATATGTATATGAACATACATACATACATAAACTGCTAAAATCATAACTCTCCTTTAAGCTTTGACGTAGTCGAGTAAAAAAGGGGAAAAGCCGAATAAGGCATAAAAAATGTGAAATGCAAACTTTAAAAAGTTACTTTCAAACAAATTAGTCACCAGAACATCACCAACAAACTGGCACACACACCTTTACATATTTCAGAACAACAGCTTACCTACCAAAGCCCCTGTAGGCACTACATCTACGTCATACATACGATAGTAACACTACCTTTAGTACATACCTACACCCATCACACACAAGTACGTACGTTTTGCGTTATGTATGCCACACTTTCAACCTGAACATTATTAAGTTCGCCATCGCCCTTGATGTTTTTATATTACACCCGAATCCAATAAAAATATACCTTTGACAAGAACACGTTTTGCATAAGGATGTACCGCGCGGATTGTCACACAGATACATGTTGTGCCTGTTTAGACTTTTAGAAAGATTGGAACGGTACTCGTGCGATAATGATTTGGGACTATTTGAGCTTACTTCTGCTAAAGTCAAAGCTCAAAGCATTTATTTCAATTAAAATATTTACAGTTATTTTTGAATTGCCAATAAGACGGTTAGTTATTCACAAAATTAATAGCTGGTTGCTTGTTCTTCTCCATAGAGACTTATTCCATGGAGAAGAACAAGTAAGAAACTCCATATTTTGAATTAAGTGTTTGCAAAGTCATGATTGCATTATTCTTGAACGTATGAATGAACCAACCCACAATCTCTCAATCAATTAATTAATAACGTTAAATTCAATATGCCAGCAAAAACAGGTCACTGTCGTCTGACGGCAAGGTTGGCGCAGTGGCTAAGTGATTGGCTGCTGCGCTGCGTATTGCGGGTTCGATTACTGCACAGAACATAAGTACCTATATTTGTATAACCTTCCTTATGTGACGGGTATCGTGTTACACAGTAACTGGGTTGTGAAGGTCAGAGGCAGTCGCTTTATATAAAACAATGGCGTTCAGCTGCATCCGGTTAGACTGGAAGCCGACCTCAAAAATTTACCTACTTGGGAAAAAGTCTAAGTAGAAAATGATATCAACCCCCGTGTTCATTAACAAACTGCTTTATTAATTGATAAAATGATCGTTATGATAATTTATTTATTTATTTAAACTTTATGCAGCAAGCAGCAAAAGTAACAAAGAAGGACTTAATGCCTTAATGCTTACTCTACCAAAAGACATGGCAGGTGCAAATAACTGTACGAAAGTAAAAAAAACAAAATATTTTTTTAAATGATAATCTTCATTAATGTTTACACCAGACCAAAATAGTTAAATTACCTACATACAAGAAAATCACTTAACCGACGACGCCTGATAAACGTATTTTGATCTGCAACTGCAAAAAAGTATCTTATTAATTTCATTTCTAGCTATATTCTTCATAAACCCGAACCAACCGCCGTTTGGCACCCTAATTGCGTATCCCTCTCGTTATTACAATATAGCGTTCATTTCAGCATTCCAACAATATCCATTGCATTGATCTAATGGAAAAAGCAATGGATATAGTATCAAATACATAACTAAGAAGCAAAATAACTTGAAAAATGTTTCGAGAATGTAATTTTGCAGTTTTATAATCTGGCGCCGTTTATCTATGGTTCTATTATGAATGAAGAATCGTACGCAAACATTCGTCACACACTGCATCTTTTTCCGAAAATTGCCGAGCTTATCCGAAAAATCCCGAAAGCTGATGACTTACCTATCGACTTAACGCTTACATAAACAAACGAATTTTGAGGTTAGGATTAGTAATTTTCTGACGTTTATATTCGCATAATTTTTACGAATGTGAATGTCAAAAGTTATAAAATTAGAGAATTGGCATCTTTTACTAACATACAGAAAATTTCTTTTGCTGTATGTTAGTAAATGATGCCAAAGGACGGTGACATTTTAGAACTAAATTAGAGATGTCAAATTAGTTTTTCCTTGAACTTTTCCGTGTTTTCAATCAATGCGCTCTGACATTTGTCATGTCAAAACGCACTCATTAAATTGCATGAAGATGAAAGTTTCAGAATAATTAAAATTGACAGGTCTAATTTATTTGCACCCCTTTCTTGTTTTATTGGACAGAGAAAAAGATAGAAATAGTCAAATTTTAGTTTGGTTTGTGAACAACGGAATCGGCGCCATTATTTATGACATTTTCAATATAAAAGTTATGTCAAACATGTTTGTGTCCTGGTCCTGCAATTCCTGTGTAAGCTTATATCATAAACCTAAAACAAAATACTTAACTGGAGTACCCATTTTATTAAACCCTCCACAATTTATTATTTCATTGCGGCTTCTCTTTGTTGTGCAACGTCAAATTGATGGTCCAGTCGGACTACAAAGTTTAGGGTCATCCACATCATTTCATAATTACAGCTAATTAGGACACAAGACAATGGCGAGAGACATCTAATTATTTCTGAATATACATATTAGGTACGTAGGTATTGTCCGGAGATAATTGGTTTTAAAGCTAAACTAATATTGTATTTGCTTGTACTAATATAACACAAGTACCTACTTTCATGCAAATGTTATGAGTTATCTACACTAATATTTTAAAGAGGATAAATTTGTATTTTATTTTGTTTGTTTGTTTGTAATGCATAAACTCAAAAACTACTGGACCGATTTTCAAAATTCTTTCACCATTAGAAAGATTCACTATCTGCGAGTAACGTAGGCTATATTTTATTTTATTTTTGCGCGGACGAAGTCGCGGGCAAAAGTAAGACTTCTTTCTTTTCTACTTTCTTTAAGTAGAACTTCATTAATATTCGTGTATTAAAATAATATGTTGTTAAAATGATTGATCTATTCTTTTAACACTTTAGAATGAACCACAGAACAAGTTGATATCTAGGTGATGGTAGAAATTATACATTTTATTCAATTAGTATATCCTCGTGTAAGCCACATACGATCTCCTAAAAACTATATAGCCAATGTGTTGTAATTTGAACAAAATAATACCTATAAAATATTATTCTATTGTTGTTTGTGTTGACCTGCTTTTTGTACCACTCTTTTCAAATGCGCTACTCATGGTTCTATCTACTCTTCGAAGCCACATAATATAATATCATTACCTTAAAACTATATAGCCAGTGTTAATAATTTAAAGAAAATAACACCTATAGAAACTTATTCTATCGTGTTGACAACTTTTTTTACTGCATTTTGTATTTAGAACAGTCTTTTCAAATGCGCTCCCCATGGCTGTCAACAAAAAAAGGTTGGTTGAAACCTTGAAGCCAAAGGGGCTGTATAGAGTAGCTCGAGTTTCGTATAAGGGCTTCTGTGCATAACAATGAGGCCCATTGCATCAATTGTGATCTAAAAGTCCAGAAAATTGGTTATAACTTAATTAATCACTCAGAATTTAATATTAATGCGGTAAAGTCATATTACTTATGACATAAAAGTATGGGCACGAATAATACTTAATTAAATAAAACTTCACAACTTCATTTTAAATACTGTAGGTACTTAGCTATGCATATATGTATGTACGTATTTCATGAATTTGAACTTCAGCAAGTTACACAACAAACAAAAAAGAATGTTATCTGTGGCATGTCATTCTGTCTGCACGCCTCTACGAGTGTCGACCCTTGTCATAGACACGCCTGTATTTATGGCCATTTCAAAATAGGAATACAAATTGTTTTTTAATCTATGAGTATCATAGACGACCCGAATATATCTTTCTTTCAAGGGTTGGTTTTTTACGCTAACGTAGTCATGTTTCTGTTATTTAATTTAATAATCTGATCTGTGCCCATTAAATTAATTCAATAAAATATATGGCGCTCTATTTTTGAGATATCCAATTAACTTTTACACTAGGCTTTAAGTAAAAAAGCCATTGATTAAATGATTAATTGGATTTCAACTGTATCACATTTAAGCGCTATAAAACTTTTTACTATATCCGCATTCACAAGTTAATGAAAACCTAAATACCACGATTCGCGTCGTCATCTATTAAGAAAAGTTGGTCATACAAAATAGCAGACGAGACAGATAAAAAACTAAACTTCTTAAAGCTGTTTCTGCTCTACAAAAAATCCAACACTAGTTTTTACGCAAGTAAGTTTGGAAATAAGTGGGAATGCCGGCGAGTAGTCGTAGGTGAGATCTGCGAGGGGCAGGGAGGGGCGGCGGCGGAGCGGGGGACGCGGGCGCGGGGAATAATCGATACCCCCATAGAACCATAAGTAGGGTGGACATACGGGATGGATTATAGCTTTTTTGGCCGTAAGTGGGAATTGGGTACTGTCACCATTACCATCTCAATTTATTTGGATCTAAATTCCGAATTTTGTTCGAAATTTACAGATTTTCTAAGAAATTCTAAAACCGTTAGGTTAGGTTAGGTTAGGTTAGCTGGGCTGTTTCCGCACTTAGCCTCTTTATTGGGCCATTGTACGTATGAAAAGGATATCCTTGAGGAGTTACTCCAACCATCCCAGATCCTCCCAGAATGCCAGCAGTCTTTTCAGACTATTGCAGGCTTCGGGGAGCGATGCCGGCGATTGGAGAGTCCGTGCCCGTTGATCTGCCACGCTTCTGCACTCCAAGAGCACGTGCTGTGGTGTTTCTTCCGCCTCCATGCATCCTCTGCACACAGGGCTGTCTGTCACACCTATGGTGAATAGGTGTTTGTTTAGGGGACAGTGGCCGGTTATGATGCCTATGATCTTCCGAATTTCGTCCCGTTTCAATCTAATAAGGCTGCGGGCAAGTCTTTTTGATGCTTCCGGAACTGCATTCTTTGTTTGCCTGCAGGTTACACTGTTTCTCCATTCCGTATGGTGTGTTTCCTCGGTTTTCTTACGTAGCCATGATTTTATTTGGGCTTGAGGTATGGGAAGCAGCGGTTCCGGGCCGTATACTGTTGTCTTCATACCTCTTTTAGCCAATTCATCGGCTGCATCGTTACCCAGTGAGTTACTGTGCCCTTTTATCCATTGCAGGGTTACCTTGTTTGTATTCGCAATGTGTTGGAGTGTATTATGACATTCCAAAACGAGGGCAGAGTTTATAGTGTTGTTTTGTAGCGCTTGAAGCACCGATGCACTGTCTGAGATAATTTTAATGTTGAGATCTCTGACGTCTCTGGCTGCAACTGCTTGAGCCGCTCTGGTGATGCCAATGCATTCTGCTTGGAAGATCGTGTTAAGTTTACCTAAAGTTGTTGACATTTTGATGTTTAGGTCGTTTGAGAAGACGCCAGCTCCAGTACCATATTTGGTTTTGGACCCGTCTGTGTATATCCGAACTTCATTGATGCCAGAGTAGTCTTCGGCTTCCGCCTTAAGTTGGATATCATATCTTCGATCAAAGATGTGGTGACATGAAGTTCTGTCCATGGGTGCCTCAAGGAGTGGTATTTCCTTTTGGACCCCTTGCAGAACTTTGGAGTGTGTTGTGTCTGCGTTTAATTTCCACAGTCCGTGCGACCTTAGTCTTAAGGCGGCTATCTTGGCCTCTTCCTGTATGATGAGATCTAGAGGTCTCAAGTTTAGGAGGTACTCTAAGGCGGCTGATGGAGTGGTTTTCATACATCCGGTGGCTGCTACGCTCGCTAAGCGTTGCAGACTTTGGAGTTTTGTTTTTACTGTGGTCAGTTGTGTTCTGGGCCACCACACAACTGATCCGTAGGTCAGAGAGGGTCTGATAACTGATGTGTACAGCCAAAGAGTAATCTTTGGGTTAAGACCCCATTTTTTACCAACAAGTCTTCTGCACTGACCAAAAGCTATACAGGCCCTCTTTGTTTTTGCGTCGATATGACTCGCCCAGTTCAACTTACTGTCAAGTATGACACCCAGATACTTTACTTGCGTCGATAGGGAGAGTTTGGTGTTGAATAATTTTGGTAACTGTAGTTCTGGTAACTTCCTTTTGTTGGTGAAAAGGATGAGTTCTGTCTTTTTCGGGTTTACTGACAGTTGTTGTTCGTCACACCATTCTTCTACAATCTGAAGGGCAGAACGCATTACTTTGCATAACACATTTTCTGCATTCCCGTTTATCAGAATTGTTAGGTCATCTGCATAACCAATAGTAGTGTATCCTCTTTCATTTAGCCGTTTTAAGAGGCTGTCTGCTACTATGTTCCATAATAGAGGTGATAGGACTCCCCCTTGTGGGCATCCTCTGACTACCTCCGCTCTTGTGGTAGTGTTCACCTCTATCTGGACCGCCCTTTTACTTATTAGTTCAGTGATCCAGTTTCTCACAACTGGTTCCACTCTGAATTTTTTAAGAGCGTGGTTGATGCTGTTGTGCATAGTTTTGTCAAAAGCTCCTTCTATGTCTATGAAGGCCGCGAGTGTTGATATTTTATTTGAGATGGCCGACTCTATTTTATACACTACCGCGTGTAGAGCCGACTCTGTTGATCTGCCCTTTCTGTAGGCATGCTGTTGAGGGTGTAGCGGGTTGTCCTTTAAAGCTCCATCCCTGAGATGTCTATCTACAAGTCTTTCCAACGTTTTCAGAAGGAAGGATGTTAGACTTATGGGCCTGAAGGATTTGGCGTGGGTGTAATCATCTTTACCTGGTTTTGGTAGAAATATTACTTTCGCTTCCCTCCATGCTTTGGGTACGTATTTAAACGCTAAGCAGGCCCTGTAGATTGGTAGTAAAAATTTGATTATTTGGTGAGAGTGCCATTGTAGTAGTGCTGGAAATATTCCATCCAGTCCTGGGGATTTGAACGGATTGAAGCTTTTTAGGGCCCATTCGATCCTTTCCGCAGTTACTATCTTTTCGGCAGTTTCCCATTCTTGGATTGTTGGTGTGGTGTAGTACTCGTCATGCCATCGCTGGTCTGGCGTTACCCGACACCCAGGGAAGTGGGTTTCCAGTAGTACTGCACTGGTTTCTTCGTCTGAGACTGTGTAAGTGCCGTCTTCCTTCTTGAGTGACCCCATTAGGTTGAGGTCTCCCTTTGCCAGAATTTTCTTTATTTTTGCGGCTTGGTTAGTAGAATTTATGCTGCTACAGAAATTGTGCCAGGCTTCCATTCTTCGGAATCTGATTCTTTTCTTGTAGTGTTTTTGTGCTGTTTTGTATTTATCCCAGTCCTCAACATTCCGGGTATTTTTTGCTCGGTTAAAAAGTGTCCTTAGTCTCTTCCGCAGTCGTTCAAGTTCTGGTCCCCACCAGGAACTTTTCTCCAGACGTTTGGGAGTTACAAGAGGACACGCCAATTCATAGCTTTTTACAAGCGTTGAGGTGAGGAATTGTGTGTTTGATTCGATGTTGTCTGTGCTAAGTGTCGCGTCAGTTGGTTGTACGTCACCTAGTGTTTTGGTTAAGTAGTTTTTGTACCTTGTTATATCTGTTTTGCGGGGATTACGATATGGAACAGGGTCTGTTGGCTTGTAATTAATTTGGAAGCACACGCGACGGTGATCGGCAAAAGATGGCTCGTTTGATACATGCCATCCCTCTATGAGGTTGGCCGCCGCGTGGGTTGCCAAAGTGATGTCAATTATAGTTTGATACCTGGAGCTTACAAAGGTCGGTTCCGTGCCTCTGTTTATGATGTTCAGGTTTGTTTGAAATAGATATTCGGTAAGTAACTCACCCCTTTTGTTTGTGTCCTTACTTCCCCACAGCGGGTGATGCGCATTGCAGTCTGCGGAGATGATCAGTTCCCAGTTTAGTGTCTCGCAGTGTTGCACCAGGTCGGCTAGTTCTTTGGGAGGAACTTCACCTTCACTCGGCATGTACACCGAGGCTAGAACTAGGGTAGTTTTATTTTCCGTGAGTATTTTCACTGCAGTGAGGTCTCTAGAACAGAATTGGTTAAGCGTGGTGGTTGAGATGGTATTTGGCATGAAGATACATGTCCTTGGTTTATCAACGGTAGTGTTTAAAAGTAACTTACCGCCGATGTTATTCAGACCGCAAATTCTGTTGTTTCTGATCCAGGGTTCTTGGATCAGGGCGACCGTCTTGGTGTCTACCTCCAGCACTCTGCGTAGAGTGGCCGCCGCTGTTTGTTTGTGCTGGAGGTTTGTTTGTATGACGCTGATGTTGTGGGAGTTACGGGCTACGCAGGACGTCATCTTCGTCGCTGGTAACTCCCTCAATCTTCGCCGGCATGCTTGCCTCCTTTGCACACAGACCCAGTCCAGTAGCTGGGCTGGACTGCTGTGGGATGGAGGCTGCTGTACCGTGCGCCACACATGGTTGGTCGGCTACCGTCGGTTCCTCAGGTGTGAAGAAGCGGATGTATCCGCTTCCGGACATATGGGCTACCCGGCGGTCGCGGTCCAGTATGGTCTGCTTTTGGTCCTCAGGGATCCCCAGGAGTAGGTGAACCACCTTCTCACTGCAACCGGGTTCCTGTGGTTTGTCGTTCACCGACATGTCGTAGCACTGCCAAGAGTCCACCTTGTACCACGGGTTCTGGGCACACAGGACTCTCTGCAGCGTGGCGGCTTCGGTGATCCGGGTGTGTATGAGGAGCCCTGCCTTGATCCTCTTTTTTAGCTCTGACTGTTTTACAACAGCCAGGGTGGTGTCTGGGATTGGTGATGGCATGTTTTTGACCGCCCTCTCCAACCAGCCAACTGCGTACGCGTTCTCACACCACATCGCAAGGACACCATCCAAAAGGAAAGGACGTCCGCGGAAAGATGGAGCTTGCGCACCTGGAGACGGTGGAGACAGCACAGCCTTCAGGATACTATCGTCGATAGTCTCCCGCAGCTGCTCTGCCTGCGCCAATGTTAGGTCCCTCGGCGGGACGGTGATGACCGCTACTTTCAGATGCGACAAGGTCGCGTCTGCGTAGCTCACCGCCCGCTTTGGCTTCGCGTCAGTTTTCGCGCGTTTGGTATCCCCCCTGGGAGACTGGGTCTCGTTCATACGAGAGCGCTTCGAGGAAGCGCGCCCTTTCGGGCCAATCCCAGTGCCAGGCTGCTCCTTTTCAGGAGGAGTGGGAACCTCCGCAGCAGTCCGCTGACCACGATTTCCCCGCGGCTTCCGTCTCTGCCTTGGCCGGTTGGGTTTAGGAGGAGGTGGTGGTGGTGGTATGGGTTTTACCGACAGTACCTTCGTCGCGTCCTTCTCCGTAGAGGTGGACGGCTCGGGCTCGCGCTGCGTTTCCGCTGCTGCGGTGCCTGTCGTGCTGGAACAGGGCCGGAGAGCTTCCCTTCTCGCGCGCCGGTTAAGGCGACTGCGTTCCGGTTTGCCTTTCGGCCCCGAAGTGGGTTCCGCAGCGGATTCCCTTTTGCAAGGGCGCTTGTGAGCGACTACGGTCCAGTTTGAGGTTTTGTTTATGTTAACTACCTCGAAGTTAACAGTGGGTATGGCCTCCACTAAGCCGGACAGGTCCAAGCTGGAGCCTGGTCTAGGGCACAAGTTGCCCCCCCCAGAATACGAGGGGCAGACCGAGCTAGGCTCGGTGAGGGATTCTCCACTACTGGTGGTAGTGGTACCCTCCTGGGGTAGTAAATTTTTACCCTGTGCTGACATGTTTTTTTTTTTTTTTTATTCGGGCTGAGGATGAATACCACACACTATTCGCCCTTGAGAGGTGTGGTGCAATCTTTTTGGGGGGATTTAGTGCCTCAAGGCTATGCGGGCCTGGGTGTGGTTATGCGCCGCCACGGTTCGGCTATGCGGGATTGGTGAGGAGAATAAAGGATAGGATTGTGGGTGGGAGTTTGGGGGGAGACGGCCAGAGGTTTTGGTTGTACCAATTGCATAGGGCACTTGGTCAAGAAACGGGCAGCAACCTCGTGAAGGATAGTCCACTGGCCTTGTTTTAGGGGATCATCGCGACCTGCGCTACCCCCTAGAACCATTTGCCAAACCCAGCAGCGGACAGCTGCTGGGAGTGGAGAGATTGCCATTCAAAAAGTGTGTGTTGAAGATGTTTTGAATGGCACGCCCTCCGCCCATTCTAAAACCGTGATACTTCTTCCATTCTTAAAAGTTTATACAAAGTTTTAAAGGTAGAAACGACTCATTATTTTCATAAAATTTCAATTCGTCTAGTTAAAAGGTTAGTAGAGTACTCTCCGAGACGGCATCGCTTCCTTTTACAAAGTTTCAAGCTCAAAATGTTATTATAAGAAAGATTAATTAATTCAACATTGCTTAACTTGAAGTAAAGGATATTGTTTCAAATTAAATACACACTTAAATAGAGCATCTATTCCTCCTTATTTCCTATTAAAATCATTGGTTGAAAAAAAAATTGACACCTAAAAACATCGACAAAGACGGGCTCAGATTGATTAAAATGTTAATTTAATCATTATTCTAATACTCTTGCAAATTAACGCAGCTAAGTCAAAAAAGTTGTAAACAACAATCAATAGGAATTAAAAGAAGCTTAATTTATTTTAATTTGTTAAGAAGTAACATTATTAGAAGATTTACAGTATAATTTGGGGCAAGAATTAAAATGGTTCCTAACATCTCTACTTCAATCGGATTAGGTAGCTCGTAAATTGTGGGCACCCGAATTCCCATAGCAAAAACGTTCCTAAATAGCTCCTCAATATTGTCCCCTACATCTAAGTGTTGTCTGTGGTGCACCATAGATGCAACGAGTTCACTGACACAAGCATGGGGGCCATGATTCCGCACCGTGTGTCTAATCGTCAATATTGATCCTCGGAAGATTAAATTTTATCCAGGGTCAGGAGATAATGTGTTTTTAAACATTAGGGACGGAAGTTAGAAAGTTGACGAGATTACGAAGTGACTGCGAAGTAAAAGTCTGAATAAATGTGATAAAACATTGTTTGTAAGTTAGAAACAATTCCTTACACAAAATTACATAATTTAAAAGTTGTTACTAAACAAACTCACTCAAATCAATCTTTTTCACTATTTATTATAATGAATACTTAACATGATCATTTAAAATACCTACTTAAATACCCATTAAAAGTCCGAATATTCAATACGATAAAGAATCATGTCTACAGAAATTCCTAATTCTTACAAAACTGCTATAACCAAAAAACAAAACAACAAACACACTAGCGCCATCGACAAAACACTTTTTCACTGCATTCATAATCCACAGATTAAATAAAATAAGCGCACTCACTTAAAAAAAAACTGGTATCCGATCCCCGCGCGGCAACGGCGCACGGTGGGCTGGAATTGTCAAGTGTGGACTTAAGGATTCAAATGAGTATTTTTAAATTTTATGTACTAATACAAATGTTTTTTGTTATTTGTAATTTTTTTATACCCAGTATTTTTCGAGTTATAAACCCCTAAAGTTTGTATGAAATATTAATCGGTTTTTGGTCTATTCTGACATGTTTTAATATTGTATTACAGAAATATAGCAAAAAAATAAATTATTGGTAAACATTCTACACCACCCTTATGACGTCATTTATTTTTCACGATACTCACACCACCCTTATAACGTCATTTGTTTTTAACAATACTCATTAGCGCAGCAAAATGATGACGTGTCATTATGTGATTGGATAATGAATAGCAGGTAAAAAAACGACACGGTTACATTTGAAAAACAACCATCTTCAGTACGTTGTTACACATCGTAATAAACGCACTATCCTATCTATACTATTTATTACGTAAAAATGTTCGATTTGGTGTCAAATATTGATATTGTTGTGCTATTAAAGGAAAGTGGAAGTTTTAAAAATAATAGTGTTTTATATAGTGCTATTAAATCTAGATTAGTCCCCACTGTGTTAAGTGATGAAAACGACAAAGCGCTAAAAGCGTTTTGTGCAAAATATTGCTATAATCTGCAAAGGAGATGGCATAATGCTCATAGCAAAGAGGAATTGTTTAGCAACAATAATTGCGAATGGTTATCATCGGAAATGAAGTGGCCTGATTTCATTGTAAGTGCATTTGAAAGAAACCAAGACTATGTTCCTAGTACATCAAGTGAACATGAATCTCCAGCAAAAGTGTCTACTGCCACGTCAACGAATGTAAGTCCAAGAAAACCATTTTGTGAATTAGGACCTAAGCAAAAAAAGAGACGTACAAAACATATTCATACAATTATGACTACAGAGGAAATATCTCATGCACATATTATGAAATTACGAGAGGATGGTAATCAAGGAATAGCTGAAATCCTCGAACACCTACTTAAAAATCCACAGGATGTGCAAAAAGCCAAAGATAGTCTTTTACGTAAAAATGAAAAACCTAAATTTACTCCAGATGAAGCTTTGGGACTTGTTTTGGCCCTTAAATTAACAAAGTGGCAATACAATATTTTAAGAAAAAGTATCAAAGAGAAAAATGTCGACATGTTCCCTTCCTACTACAAGGTGCAAAATGCAAAACAAGAATGCTACCCGCCAAAGGATGATATTACCTTAACAGATACAACTGCTAGAATAAAATTGCAGGCTCTATTAGATGTAACCGCCAAAAGGATATTCAAAGCAATCAATATTGATAGCACAGACTGTAAGGAGTTGACAATGATAAGCAAATGGGGAATGGATGGTGCCTCGAATCAAGCAAACTATAAGCAAAAAATGACAACGGATGACAAAGAGGACAGTGCTTCGACAGATGATTCAAGTATTTTTATGGGTAGTTTAGTACCAATAAAAATTATTTCCGAAGAACAAATTATCTGGGAAAACGACTCACCAAATTCAGCATATTGGTGTCGTCCAATATTTTTCAAATTTGAAAAAGAGAATAAATCAACGATTTTAAGAGAGAAAACCGAAATTGAAACGGAGATAAATGAATTGAAGGAAACAGAAATTGGAGACATAAAAGTCTCACATTCATTATTGCTTACCATGATAGATGGCAAAGCAACATCAATCCTCTGTGAAACTTCAGCTCAACGATGTGACATATGTAAAGCTGTTCCTACAAAAATGAATAACTTGTCTTTGTTATTGACTAAAAACATTGATACCGACTTGTACAAATATGGTTTATCATCGCTACATATATGGATACGTTTTATGGAATGCATTCTTCACATAGCCTATAGACTGAATTTCAAAACATGGGTTGCAAAAGGTGAAAACAAAGTTTTGATGGAAAATAGAAAAAAAAGCATTCAGGAAGCTTTTAAAAATCAAACAGGCCTTTTAATAGATGTTGTAAAGCAAGGACATGGAACTACTAATGACGGGAATACCGCTCGAAGATTTTTCTCAAATACAGATGAAGTGTCGATGAAAACTTAATAAAATGGTTTTCAATCATTTTAGAAACAATATCTTCAGGTCATAAAATTGACACAGTGAAGTTTAAAGAATATACGGAAGCCACCATAAAATTATACGTAGATTTATATGAGTGGTATCCCATGCCCTCCAGTGTGCATAAAGTTCTTGTTCATGGAGCAGCTATCATTAAAAACTTGGGATTAATTCCGATTGGAAAGTTATCGGAAGAGGCGGCTGAATCGAGAAATAAAGACTTTAGGCGATATCGCCAACACCATTCAAGAAACGCCTGACTGCCTCGTTGGTCTAGTGGTCGCAAGCGCGACTGCTGTGCATGAGGTCTTGGGTTCGATTCCCAGGTCGGGCAAAAGTGTTATTGGGTTTTTCCATCAGGAATTTCTCAGTAGCAGCCTCGAAGTCTGGATTTGTGCCCGGTTGATGGCAATAGGCTCGCCCCCTATTACATGGGACGAAAAACATAACTGGCGAAATGTGGGTGTACTAATGGGTACACCTCTGCCTAACCCTTCGGGGATTACAGGCGTGATGTTATGTATGTATGTATGCATTCAAGAAAATTCTGCAGAAGAGCTAATAATGAGGATATTTTGAATAATTTAATAATTAGTTCAGACCCTTATATATCATCAAAACGTCATAAAATGAGACGGAAACACAAACCATTTTCAGAAGAAGCGAAAGCCATGCTTCTGTTATCTCCAACATTTGAAGATGATGAGCGCGAAAATATAGAATTAGTAAATTTGGAATGTTTAGAGAACGAATCTGAATCAGAATCTGATGAAATTGTATAAGTGTAATTTTGTGAGTGCGTGTGTGAGTAACAGTGTGCGTATGAGTGGATTAGGCCTCCTGGAGACACCACTGATAAAAAAAAAACGCGTTTAGTTCTCTACCTCAAGGGTGGTGTGGAAAAGGGAATGAAAATCAATTTTCTCCAAAATCGAAGAAAATCGAAGCAAGTGATATATCGGATAATTTGCCTAAAAAATAGCATAATCGAATACTGAAAGCCGTTTTTTGAGAACTCTTGAGAATTAAAAGTTATTCATATAAAATCAAATTTCTCCATACAAAAAAAAAAATTAAATCGTTATAACTTTAAAAATATTAGGTTAATACAAAAATCGTAGAAGAAAAGTGTCTTGTATTTAGTAGTAGATCGCAAAGCCGTTATTATTATTTTTTTAATTGCTCATCAATTTTCGTGAATCCCTAAGTCCATGAAAGCTTGATTTCGGCCCACCGTGCGGCGGCGCCGCGCTATTCTGCCAAGTACTTTTCTTTAGTCTTGATTAGTATCGTTTCGCGGGCAGCCACCATAAGATTTATTTACAATGTTCATTATTGCAAAGTTTTCGCCGAGATATTGTTGTTCTGAAGTTCTGAACACAAAGGTCAGAGCCGGGCCTAATCACAGTTCGTTACGTTTTAGCGTGGGAGTTTAAATATTTAGAACGTAGGTTGCTGTCCTGCCTGGCTTATCTAGAGAGATAACACTGTAAAATATTAATAAGCTCACTCATTACATTAATTAAATTTTCATTCGACTAGAATATCGCTCATGAACTGCTGATTTACTTGATTTATTTAGTTGTACTAAGACCCAAATAATCAACCTTAACTAATTATATAAATAAGTATATATGTTTGTATGTTCGTCATCTTCTATGCGTTTTAAACTATTGATATGATTGTGAGGAAACTCTGGTACGTTTTTCTGCATAAGAACGCTAAGGAAAAATAAAATAAAACATTGGGAACGAAGTCACGACGAGCAGCTAGTCTTTTTTCATAAATTATTGATATCTAGAAACACAACAGGCTCACAAAATAATAATTTATTCAAAATAGAAAAATTACAAGGAATTTTTATATTGTTTTAAATGTTTTTATTTTATACAAATATTTAAAAATATATTTTAATGTAATTAAAAACGAATAAATGTAAATAATAATTTATTTCTATTATAAATCCAACTACATTAAAGTTAGCACAACACATCAAAAGGACAGATCATGCAATTATTGGTCCGGTATCAGCAAGTCGTACTCAAGACAATTGATAGAATGTGACAATAGCTAGCCAATAGGCTAACGACGTGATCGCTTAGTCGGAGCGCAATGCAAACCCTCAAAGACATACACAACACACACACACGAACACACCCTACAGTAGTGAAACGATGTCAAATGGTTACAAGAATCATGACCATGACTGGTGTTGGAAACAAACGAAAAAGAAGGAAAGACCTAGAAATTCGAATAATAGCTTACGAACGCTTACGAAATAAGCGACAACTAAAGTGTAACTAAGTAATTAATGTTAGTAGGTTTCTCGTCTCTCCTAATTTCAAGTGAATAGGACATGCGTTATTGTCACTCAAAATATCGCATAACATGTGAAATTATAAAAACGTATTGAAAATGGTTTAGTATGTTTCTGGACTATTTTCGACTAAAATCAATTTGCGATCGGATAACTATGGATTCTTAACTTAAAAACTTGGAAAAAAAGGAGACTGGTTTCAAATCACTGTAAAATAAAAATAAAAACTATAAAACTATTTGTTATTTATATAAATGTCTTATACAAGCATTATCTCGTTAAAAAAAGGTGCTGATCACGAACAAATATGTCCGAATGAATGTATGTGATAAAGGAGAAATTGACTGACGAGTTAAAGTACTTTTCCTTTGAAAAACTTTTGAACAATAAATTCAACTAAGATTCATTCTTCTTTCAAATAAGATTTTTTACCTACTTTAAATAACATTTATTTCTGCCAAAATTAACCAACACACGTAATTTTTTTCCATTTTTCGATGTAATTGTAATCCTATTGGATATTTGAAGCCCAATAAATTTTAAATGTATCTTAATTTTCTAAAATTCTAGAATTTTCCTTTGACCTAAATGAATAACCCTTTTCAGGTTTTATATTGTCATTCTACGTTAAATAGTAAAGAAACTGCCCATTTAGTCTAATCGTGAAACAGAAATGGTCTCACTTTCGTATTCATTACAAGTGTACGGTCGATATCAGTTCAACTGGTACAGTATTCCCCCATCTCCCCAAGCGACAACCATCGAGACGGATTTCTTTAACAAATCGTCAGAGAACGCTACGATCCTGTCACTTCATTTCATAAGGTGGTAATAGATATTCCACTTCAAAACTAAACTAACTTGTCTGCAAATACGCGAGGCTTGTTTAAAAGACAAATCGATATACCTACCCCAGCTCTGGAGTGACAAATGGTTCAGTATTTTAAGCTATAAAGGGGCGAACGAAGGCGAAGAAAATATAATAAGTAAAGCGTGTAACAAAACAATAAAATTACTGCCTATTAACGCAATAAACAGGTGTGAATTTCGTTACACAAGAGATGCGGCGTCGCAACGCAAAAAATTGCGACGCGTCGCGTGTTTCGGCGTTGTGCTTTCACGATCGTAGGCAAAATGATCACATCTAGCTAGCTACGGCATCGGCAGTAGGACACTACGCAACGCAACGCACAGCGGCGGCGCGGCACAGCACCGTACCGCACCGCTTTTAGGTGTTGTCCCTTACATAACGTTTTATCATACTTATGTCACGAAAGGTATGAAATATCAATATTCAAGATCAAGAGATATCTAAACAGTTACAACTCGAGATGTAAAATTTGAAGTAAAATCCCCTCCACCAATTTTGTTTAAATATAAATAGTTACATGCAATGGAGGAGTACAATTTCAGATTAGACTATCTCTAGCGCACGATTTAAGTATTCCTTGTCCCCATATTTAAGCCCAATACTTATTCCACACATTATTTTATCATGTAATTGCAACATCAAACAGCTTGTAAACGTTCCTCGTTATTCATCTATTGATCTCATCACAAGTGTCAGGAGCTTGGGTTTTATAAGAGCCATATAATACCAGTACCCCAATACCCGAGGGGAAGTTGGTCCCGACTCCCGATCACTTTGCCGCCGCGCGACGAGTATCTATAACCAATAACAAATTGCGAGTACTATGCCTGTGCGTGGGAATGACATGGCAAACATTTGTGTGTTGGCTTGTTGATGTATCATTGTTTTATGGCCAACATATTGGTGCTGTTTTCATAACATAACATCACGCCTGTTATCCCCGAAGGGTTAGGCAGAGGTGTACCCATTAGTACACCCACATTTCGCCAGTTATGTTTTTAGTCCCATGTAATAGGGGGCGAGCCTATTGCCATCAACCGGGCACAAATCCAGACTCCGAGGCTGCTACTGAGAAATTCCTGATGGAAAAACCCAATAACACTTTGCCCGACCTGGGAATCGAACCCAAGACCTCATGCACAGCAGTCGCGCTTGCGACCACTAGACCAACGAGGCTGTTTTCATAAGTATATTATTTAACTGGCTTCTGCCCGCGACTTCGTCCGCGACAATGTAACTTCCTCCATACAAAATTTAAACCCCTGTTTCATCCTCTTAGGGGGTGAATTTTGTAAAATTCTTTCTTGTCGGATGCCTACGTCATACAAAAAATACACCCTCAAAATTTCAGGTCTCTACGATCAGCGGTTTAGGCTGTGCGTTGCTCCGTCAGTCATTCAGGACAAAGCATTTTATATTATGTATAAGTAGATATTGTACAATGTATGTATTAAATCTACTATTATTCCTGTTCTGTGAAAGGAGTTCTAAGAGCAATCGTTTCGTCCAAAACCGACACGAACGAATCAAAGATGAAAAAAAATGATTTTTGTAGCATAATACAAGATACAAATATTTATATTTCTTGAGTAGCTAATTGTCTTCGTAAGTGGAAACGCTAAGTTGTTACTGGAATTCTTATGAATATCAAATTCAGCAAGAAAATTATCTAATTTCAAGGATTCAGTGGGAAGAATAAACACAATTCAACAATAACATATCAACAAAAAACACTCAAGAGTCTGTTCTGGAAACATTGCTTTTATTCCACAATAAATCTGCTTTAAAAATATCATTTTGTAATATAACACTAATTTATATAGAATCATTCAAAGATATCAATATTGAAAATCAGAAACTAAAATCTAAAACAAATGAAAATCATTGAATTCTTCAAGTCTAAAGGTATAGATTTTCCCAATTTCCACGATAACTGGTACCTAACTACCGAATATACTTAGCAACTGAGTAACTAAGTAATTATTTCGTGAACGATTTGTAAAGAACTAAAAAGCTAACTTATCGTACCTAGAATGTCGTACGTATATTAATACAGCCAACAAAACAGATTGGTATGCAGGGTCGTCAGATATAGTTGAATTTTTCTTAGAAACCGATGGATGTTTTAAAATGATTTTAATTTAAAAAGTAGATAATAAACAGTTCATTAATTAAGTACACGTAACCGGCGTGCTTGTATGACGAGATGTATGAACGTAGATGAGGCAAAAGGAGTATGTTAGGATCGTAGCAGATGGCGTTCTGTAGTTTTTTCCTACCCCCATGGGAGGCGTGAGTTTATGTATGTTACAATCAAAGCTATCCATCAGTTTCCAAATAAAACTTCAACTATATCCGAGGACCCTGGATACAGACCTATCTCTTTTGTAGATTGTACTTTCGGGGCAACGAACAGACGACTGACAGACTTTCCAAGTCAGAACTTTGCCCTCACAGAACCATTTCGTTACAAGGTTGTCTACGATGCCTACCACTGATATCGTTAACATAATGTAGCTCATTATATTTATTGTTAGTATTTTATTAATAAAATCGTAAGAGCTTATAGCGTTAATGTAGTACTTATATCTTGAAGAGGGACTATACATAATGAGGAATTGATAGACACGATTACTTTTAAAGTTTAACAGGTATTAAAAATATTTTATTTTTATTTTTATACTCATTCTATATGTAGGTAAGTATTACATAATATGTATATAACAAAGTAAATGTTAATATGGACCCTATCTAGCACAGAACAATTAGGAGAAAGGAAGAGGGCCCAGTAGCAATTTAAGCAATTCAATATTATTATAACAAACAAACAAATTCTTCAGCTTAAAGTCAAAGTCAAAGTCAAATCATTTATTTCCCATTAAACGTCATTTACAAGAGAAAAGAAAAATTATAATATTGAATCTAGTTGCCCATTCCAAAAGGTAGCTTCGTATAGAGAAATCAGTTAATAATAATATTAGTATAGATTATTAGATGATTGTGTTTCGACATAAATTATACGAATATAAGTATGAAATCACCAATCTGCATTGAGCAAGAGTGGTGCTTTCTCTGTACTATAAGAAGTCTTTGCACTGCAGTAGGACAGTAATAGGCTGGTATTATTATATGATCAAGCCATACCATACAATGCCAAGGTCTATAAATCAGTGAATTACGCAAAATTTTACCATTATCAATTTCAAAATGCTTAAAAGAATAATAAAAAATAAATAAATATCTTGGGACAATTCACACACGGCTATCTGATCCCAAGCTAAGCAGAGCTTGTGTTATGGTAACCAGACAACTGATATACATACTTATATAATTTATAAATACATACATATTATAGATAAATCACACCCAGACACAGAACTTACAATCATGCTCATCACACAAAGTTTGTCCTGGGTGGGAATCGAACCCACGACCTCCGGCTTAGCAGTCAGGGCCACTAACCACTAGACCAACAGGCACCGTAGAAAAAAATCAAGTATTATAAATCCCCATACAAAATTACGTTTTTACACAAGCACTGCTTAAAACAATGAACTATCTAAGACACTTTTATACGACTGTTAAAAGTCGAGATCAAAAATCTTCCATGCAAGTAGTAATAGCAAAATCGTGGGCGAAACTCGCGGTGTGGTATAAATGCAAATTAATTGCAGTATTAGTATTCTTTACATCGCTAGTTATGCACAAACTAGCGATTAGCATAAGAATAGGCAAACGATCGTAGAATAAATATTGTATTGCAACTATTTATAACAATTGTGTTGACTGCATGTAGGTTTGTGTTGTTGCGTTTTATCGTGACACATATAACGCCTGTGGTCACGTGAAGGGTAGGCAGAATAATTACATTACACTTACTTTTTCTAAACAGTGAAATTTATGTCATGCATATAATGTAAGTTTTACTTTTTTATATCTATATGCATATTCATATTCAGTTATTTGCATATCATAATGTGTTTAATAGATGTTACATAAGGCTAAGGTAAGCTTAGGTACGGATATGGACCCTAAAGTCTTGGACCCAGTTAGGGACCCTATAATAAAAAGGAGTCTGTTTGTCTGCTCGAATGCGCTTTTTTCCTAAACTATTGATTCTATTTTAAAAAAATTGTATTAGTATATCTAGAGAGACTTATGTATAAATAAGTACTAAACATGATCTCAAATAAATTGAAATTTCTGTAATTTCTTATTGAGAAATACTTTTATTTAATCTTAAATACAATCTAGTACTCAATTTATTAAGCTTCAAATCGTGATAATTAATACGTATTCTTTACTTACTAGGTAGGTAATTACGTTATAAGTATCGTATAATATATTACTAATAATAATTTACCTCGGTTCGAGGGCAATGACCTATATAATTTAGTGCCCTTTCCCACAATCTCGCTAATCCTAGTTCTAGCGAAAGGTCCAAGTAATCCTTTTAGCAGACTGTCGGAATAAAGTCCAATACACATACGTAAATGTTCTTGGATACCTATCCTATTTCTTTTACTCAATGTCCTCGGAAAAGAAAAAGTTTTGGTGAATTTGTGATAAATTAAGGTATGTGTAAACCTTTTAATGTTACAATAAAAGCTAGAAAATGAGGTCTTGGGATAGATTTTCAGGTCGGGCAAAGTGTTATTGGGTTTTTTCTCAGTAGCAGTCTCGGAGTCTGGATTTGTGCCCGGTTGATGGCAATAGGTTCGCCCCCTATTACATGGGACTTAAACATAACTGCAAAATGTGGGTATACACCTCTGCCTAATCCTTCAGGGATTACAGGCGTGATGTTTTACTCCCTTTTCAACGGAAGATGAGAAACTTTACATCCTGTTTCTCTAAAAGACTATTAATAGGCACTTTTAAAGATTGAACGTCATTAATAAAAGAGGAAAAAAATAACTATATTTAATCTAGTTGTTAATTCCAAAAGGTAGTTTCATATGGAGAAGAACGGGCAAGAAACTTCATACATACTCTTATTAAAAGCAAGCAAGTGGACCTAAGACTTTAAAGATTAGTCCCCACTCCACATAGCCCTTATTAAAACTTATCCAAGTGTAAATTGGAGTAGATAAAAGATTTTTACATTTTTTACCCTCATTGTAAACTTTGTGAGATAAATAGCAGAGCCAAAAAGTCTTACGAAAGTTCAGAAATCCTTAATAATTACTTCCACGCCTATGTTACCTAAATCAAAGCGTCTAGCAAGATAGCTGCTGTTGTTAACGCATCTAAATGACAGTAACTCAAGATAATCATGCTCTATTGCTCTTTATTTCGATTTAGGTCAAGGAATTCATATTAATTCAATCATTTTTATAAAATACTAACTTCTGCCAGATTGATAATTACTCCACGGGAACAGTACATTTTTCCGGCATAAAATGTAGCCTATGTGCTATTCCAGACTATAATCTATATCTGTACCAGAAATCATCCAGATTCATATAGCCGTTCTGGCGTGATTGAGTAACAAACATCCATACATAAAAACTTTCTCATTTATAATAGTAGTAAGATGTTGACAGTTGGAAATGACGACATGTACCCAGTATTTGGGAAAGGATTTTTTTTTAATTCCAAGAAATAACTTCTTTAAAAGAACGCTTAACTTTAGCCCTGAAAACCCGATTAATTTTCAATTTACTGTAAAATAAAAATTTTCGTGGCTTTAAAATCAATAAATAGTTAAACAATTGAGTTGCCAAATAAGTGACGTCACAGGCCGCTGTTTCCATACAAAATCTATGGAAAAATCGCGTTTTGACAGGTCATAAAAAGTACGTCAATTGTTTGGTGGTGTCAACTAGCCTATTTCGACTACTCAACAGTACCGATGTCTAGGTCTAAATCCTTTGTTTCTGAATAGTTCGACTATTGACACGATCGCTTTAGTACCTTACATCTTCGCAAGTTAAACTATTGACCAACTGAAAGCCAATTCTACTAATTAAAACGTTTAAAATCTAGTCGCAATCTCATCTCAGTGACAATTAAAGAAGGCAAGAGGCATTTTTCACAGATTGACACTGAGATTAGATTGCGATCGTTCCTAAACGTTAGTAGAATTGCCCCCAGTTAACGAAAATGGAAAACGTAGTTTATTACCAGTGGGTACGTTTAAAAGCACCTTTTTCGGAAAAAGACGGATGTCATTCTTTGTAAAAAAGTGTCGTCACAATCGAATTGTTTATTTCCTCATTCAGTCTTGTTACCATGGAAACCAAATAAGACGCTAACATTATTAAAACTACATCACACAACAAAATGCGCTTACATTGTAAAAGCTTCTTCAAAGTATAGTTGGAAATTGCCCAAGCTATCTTATTATGGTGTGTTAATGTGCAATCCAGCACTCTAAGGCAATAACAGCTTCATAGAAACATGACTCTTGTTGTTCAATCGACGAATAAATCTTAAGCGCGATCAAAGAAGATAAAATGGCTCTTCAAGGGCACTTGGCAGATCGATAAACGCCTTATACGTCGAAATTGCTTTGATATAACAATATGAGAAGAAATACATACAAATGTCAGCGTTATTTGTAGCTTCCATTTTTTATCTATATTTTCAACGTAGGTATATTAATGAGTAGCTTCTGCCGCGACTTCGTTCGCGTGTAAGTTAAGCTACCATTAAAACAGCCTAAGGCACTAACCAACAGTGTAGCTTTCTATCAGAGAAAGATTTTTTGTAATCAGCCCAATATTTCCAAAGATTACCTCTTTTATAGATGAGATAACGTGCTATGTCCAGAGTCAGCTAAGACAGCACTTAATATGCGCTAAAGTATGTACCGCATGGCCCAAGTCATTTTTAACAAAATTCCGAAGAGTTGGAAAAAGCTGCCACTTTTATTATTTAAAAAAGACTTCGTGGCATTTTAGTGGTTATAGCATAAGCGAGTTCCTATGTGAAAAAGATTTATTTAAAAGTGAATGTATTTTTGTGTATTTTTTTATGTCTTGCATGCCTTAATGGTAGAATATGGCTGCATCCTCTACACTAAAATTATCTGTACCTTATTTATATTAGTTTCGATTCTTTCATAATTTGCAGCCCCATACTTTTTCGATCAAAAGTAATCGATCTCAACAGCGTCATTTCTCGTGTGCCGTTACGTGTTCGGTTTTATTGATTATTTTGTTCCTTTGTGGATACTGCAGGCAACTTGTTTGATTTAGAAGGCGTAATCTCCAATGCTCTAGTAAACTTTCGTTGGGCTTTCTCTGATTTTTTTTACGCCAAGTAAATACCATATACCTAATAAAAAACACAAATTCAACTCCAATAATTACTGGCCACCAATATACACCTGTCGTAAAAAAAAACACTCCAAGCAATACACTACCTCAAGCCCTATTCGTTCTTTCATAAATCGAACACGACTTACACACCGTTAGTTTCAAATCGCGCGTTTTTTAATCGAGTTCTAAATTTGAATAAGTCTTGCCAATCAATTAACTGGCCGGTGTACGGTGCTACACGGAATTAGGGCAAAGCTAACGCTCCGTGCTCATATTAGATGAACGTGAGCTGCCCTTAATCCGGGACTGGACAACAATTTGTACTGCAAATTATGTAAGTGCCTACATATGGTAACATGATGGAATGTACTGTTAACGCCAGTAATTATGCACACATACGAACTTGCCAGGAGCATTGTTTTTGCAATAAAATGGGATTTAATGTTTCAAAAGTATTCTAAATTAACCCAAGATACAGGTTCTGTCCAATTAATAATACATATAAATATATAGTAACAATTAAAGTAGCAACAGTAAGCACACGTAATAATAAATACTTCTTAGTAAGATTTATATGTACATTTTGATTTTGTAACAAAACTTAAAACATGAAAGTTTGCATTGCAATCCTTTAACTACATGTACAATCCTACTCGCTCACGATACAAAAAAAAATGAATATTTCTGAAAGTGCATGCCAGAATTGCGACTGTTCCATTTACAAAGTCACCAAGATTCAATCCCAATAAGTAAATGAACAAAAAAATATGTTTATTGTATTATTACCTTAAACTAAATAAAAATATTTATTCGTAAATAAATAATTAATCAAGTGTCAAGTCAGCTATGTGACGGAACCTCTATGTATTCATACTACCACGCCCAATGCGGCAGCAGCTTCCTTACCTAACAAGACGACGGATAAGTGAATAAAAAAATTTTTTTTTGCCTACAAAAAAACATACCTAGATGTTAATTTAAAAGAAAATCTATTTTTTGTTAATTAATGGGTTCCGTAGGTTCCCAATAAGTGACTAACAGGAGCCTACGACTAAAACTTCACAGTCTGTCAGCCCATCCGTCTGTCACAGGGCTGATCATTTAAACCGTAACACTAGACACGTTTAAAATTGTCACATAGTGTATCTGATCGCTATAACAACAAATTAATAAGAAAAATAAAAAGAGTGGAAAATTAAAGTATATTTTTGTATGTAGTGTTAAATTAATATTAAACGATAGTATAGAGACTCGCAATTAATCGGTTATTTTTGAAATATCTTGTGTTAAATGAGCAATTTGTAATATTTCCATAACTTTAGTAAGACTATTTCCCACATATAAAATCTCCTCATAACGTATAATATCAAGCTTCATTCAACCATTCACTAATCAAGAAAAATACACCAACAAATTAACTATTGATTTGTTCGCAGCACCTTGAGAATCGAAACAATTATGTATCGGCCTTACAAGAGTACCGATGGGGGACGACAAAGGGGACCCTTTTCCCCACAGCGGCATTCGACCCCAAACAATACTGACTTGGTTCTTATTTCATGTTTTCTACAGTAGCAAGCCAATGGATATGTCGTCACAAATGAAACAAGTGCTGTTATTTAACACTACAAAAAAAAATACGTTTCTTGTTGGAAAATAAAAAAAAATAAAGATTTAAGAGAGACCTTTAATTAATAACTTTTTTTTAAATTTATTGTTACAGCGGCCACTTATTAATATACACTTCGAGAAGATTTCAAGTGTATACCTATTACAGTTCATGAAATTCAGCCCCTTTTTGGTACGGAGCCCTAAAGAGAAGCTAATGCGTAAATAGAATAACAGTGTAACTGCGACAAAGACGTCAAACTATATTAATTTTAACTGATCCAAATCAGGTCACAGACAGCGCAAGGCGTGGTCACCTCACATACTAAATTAATTTAGCGTCGCTGTACCGTCAACATGTTAGGACAAAATCTATCTATTTATAAAATAAAAGACAACAGTTACTGACTGACTGATCCATCAAAACGGAACTCAAAGCAATGAACGTATTGCGCTGGGGGACACGCAGGTAGTTATTATGACGTAGTTATAATATAATCTATAACGTTATCCACGTTAACCTGTTAAATATTTTCATGGTTCTTTGTTGACACCTGAAAAGTTTTTGCATATACGAATATACTATATAAAACCATTAAACCAATAAATCTAAAACAATTATTTTTGTCCCACTGGACAAAACTCTTCCACCATTCTCTTACATTTTAATAAGTGCAGGATTTTTTTCTTCTTGACATTTTTTTAGCGTTTCTTAAATATATTCCTATTCCAAGAAGCAAAGTTATTATAATTTACGTCGTCAAACAAAATATGCATAAAAAGATTTGTAGGATTTGAAAGGTGAAAATTATAACGACTCGCCTTCCTGACGGTGTGTCCTTTATTTTCTTTAGGCGTCCTACACACCGTAGAATTGCCCGAAACGGCTATGCGGCAGTAATTTATTTACCAATCGCTGGAGCAGAGCAGTAGGTAGCTACGAAGTGTAGTAAGCCTAATTGTTAATTTATAAACGCTTAGAAGCCACGTTGTGAACAATACGCCACTGCTTACCATTACGGTCGGAATGTAGTCTAAACTTATGTTATAGCACCAATTTATATATACACACATTTTTTGAACGAATTTATTTTTATAAACCCTACACCATTCACGTAGCGTTTAATATACTTTGAGCTCTCACCAAAATGAGTTTCGCAGCTGCAAATGTAACGTTGTATTTGCCTAAACACAGACTTGGGAAGTTTGACACTTGGGGAGATCTTTATGACTTAGCAATAAGGGTGATTTTCGGTTGTTGCCGGGTCTTATTAATAGGGTCCTGTCAGAACTTCGCGGTGGTCACTGATGGGATGACTCACGTCACTATCGCCGTGCATTCTTGGGACGTATCCGTTTCTAAGTTATTTTTTTATTTGGTTACCGTTTGAACTTGTGTCGACGCGTTTAATAGGTCATCATGAATGGCGTATTTTTATTCGTTATTTGAATTTTAATAACGAGAGCTTGGAGAAGCTGGGAGGCGTTTTATCGGGTACGGATATTGGGGATCAAAATAGCAAACTTAATTATAAATCTTGAATAGATATCCAGCAATTAGGTATGCAGTGGTTATTTAGCAATTATGTATCAGCA
The DNA here is from genome assembly GCA_949774945.1 of Hoplodrina ambigua. NCBI lineage: Eukaryota > Metazoa > Arthropoda > Insecta > Lepidoptera > Noctuidae > Hoplodrina > Hoplodrina ambigua. The sequence goes on from OX458976.1 coordinate 4,844,566, forward strand.
CGATCTTTATCTTGAGTAACACATATTAAACTAGTATAATTAATTAAAACTAATAAAGCTAAAACAAATATTAATTTACTAGCTCATGCCTGCGACTTCGTCTGTGAAAAAAAAAACCTAATTGAAAAGAGTGCCGTGGAGTTTCTTCTCTTCGTTCTTCTCCATAGAGGCCTACCTCCGTTTTGGAACGACCAACTAGCTTCAACTTTCTGACTAACTGACCGACTCCATAACAATTCAAAAGTGTCTGTAATTGGTCTAATTGAAATAAATGTTTTGACTTGACTTTGACTTTGACTTTGTGGAAGTCAAATATACCTACACTAAAAAAAATCCAATGTCACTCGAAAATAGTATAGATTTCCATTTGTAATCGAACTAGTTCTTCCTCTTGAAAACAAACAGACAATTTTACCTCTTTTTAATATAAATATAGATACCAATCATAGAAATGGCTATACGTAATTCATTAAACTAAATAAGGTAAATTCTAGGTAATTACGTACAAAATTAATTGAAATAGATTACAAACAAAAATAAAATGTTAACAAGATTTAAGATATGATGCTAATTATCGATTAATTCTGTGTTGGAAAGATTAAAACAGATATAAACATTATTAAAGTATCTTACAACTATTTATTTGAATTTAAATTACAACATTAATAACTAATTAATAGTTTGACCGTCACAGTTATTAACTGAATCAAAAGGTTGAAGCAGGATTTACTTTTAATCTGGCGTTCGAAATCAAAGAAAACTTTTTCAGATGGGAATTTAAAAACTCCGATAGGACTGAGGAGAGATCAGACGCAGGACCAAAGGCTTTAAGTGCTTTCTGAGACACGAGAGTGTCAAACCACCAACTGCCAACTTCCGGGACTAACTAAGAAATTCCTAATCGAAAAACCCTTAGACACTTTTGCCCGACCTAGCAATCTAACCCAGGTCCTCACGCTCAGCAGTCGTATCTGCGACCACAAAACCAACGAGTCAGTAAAAATAATAAGAAACTGACTTTTAAATGCAAACATTAAAAACTGAATGAGATTAAAAAAAACACATTTCACCCATAAACTAGATTAAAATTTTTGTTTATAATCTTAATACTCGTAACAAGGCATTAACCTAGACTTAGATTATTCTATTAAAAGTTCTATATAAATAACACAAAAGAAGTTCTATATCTTTTCAAGACAATCTAGTGCTTACAAAATAGAGGCCATCTAATATTCTAGACTTGTAAGACATGTAAATAAGGTATTCCTATAAGCTTTTTGTTCCCTTTAACTGAAAATGTTACAGCCGAAAAAAATCAACCATCCTCATAAGTACTAATATTATAAAGAGGTAAAGTTGGTCAGGTTGTAGGAGATAATCTCAGGATCTACTGAACCGATTTTGAAAATTCTTTTTTTTTTAATTTGGAAGCTACGTTTTCACTGAGTGCTATAGATATAAAGAAAAATCACGCAAACGAAATCGCGGAGAGAGTACGTCTTGTTATCTACGAATAGACCGAATATCGGTTAATGACTGACTGATCCAACACAACACACAGCTCAAACTACTGAACGGATTGCGCTAAAATTTGGCATGCAGATAGGAATGTTTATGACATAGGAATGTGTTAAAAAAGGATTTTCCATAATTCACCACCTAAAAGGTTGAAACACAATACACAAGTATTTAAAAAAAATATTGAATAACAGGTAAACTACTCCAGTTCATCAAATCAAGTTATTACGTAATAATTGACCAATAATTAGTCAACATCTGTCACGCTTCCAAGGGCAACCGTAAGCGCTCTACTGACTAACCACAGATTACCTTACGATGTGATGCTCCGAAACCGAAACCTAAACTAACCTCAGATCGAATCAGCCGTGACGTCATAACGTCATGTACGTGGTTAGAACACAGATATGACAAGGAAATGCAAGAAGCAGTTCTAGTAATGCAAGAAGAGATTTGTTTTCCGTTATTGAACATTTTGATCCTCGTTAATCCCAAAAGTAATTAGCGAAATTGCAGGAAAAGTGATGCCTTGTGGTCTTTGCAATAAAGTTTATCTTCCCTTGAGATTTATGTAATTGTAAGTTGACTATAGTATGTTCAAGATTTACCATGTTCACAAGATAGGAAACTGCTTGATTGAATATAGACAAAGAAGAACTCAAAATGAGAAATCACTGAGTGTAAAAAGTAAATAAGCGATAAAAAGTAGTATCATAGATGAAAAAAATGGAGTATATTGGAGTATCACGACACTCCAAGTCAGATTTATGGACTAGTTTTGTATCATATTCGTTCAGACGTGGAAAGCTGAACGGATGCGTAGGTACCTACCTAATAAACTGATATTTTCTGTTGAAAGTTGAATTGAACTGTTTAAGTTACTCCCATGAACTGCAAATCAAAAGTACATGCAAACTAACAATGTGTTCTACAAGTCTCTACTATATCTAATTATAGACATTAACATTGGAAGTGCAACAGACTCCTAGTTAACAGGTGGCCGGCACTGGTTAAACGCTTTTAAAACAACCGATTACCTATCACAGCAATCCAACTTTGTTATAATCAAATTTATTTACCCACACACTAAATTACACTTTACCTTAATCGAATAAGGTTGAATTTCATGTGAACGAACCACCCTAGTAAAATAACAGGGAGCCCTATTGTTGCTTACGCAAAGATGTAATCTCTTATTTTATTATTACCTGACTGGAAAGGGACACAGGAGGCCGTATAATAAATATTGGACTTTATCTTCTATAAAATAAAGTACATTGCACGTTGCTCCCGTTTTAATTACATAAGGTTCAGTTTAAATACTTAAACGTTGTGAAGCGGTCTATACCGTGACATGTCAATTTTTCTCAGTTTTAGTATAAATTGTATGAAATATGGCGAGTGACGTCAGCACGGCGATGGTGGGAGATAATAAAATTATGTCTGGCGTGTGTACAATAGCGGATATGGGCCACTATGTAATGTCCACTGAGGGATACATAATTACTGATAGACATCTTGAATAGGCACAAGGAACGCGATGTATGTCGAAATGTGGCGAATATAGCGCGTATTTTGTACCGGTCCTGATACGATAGGTAATATAGGTACTTATACGTATCTGATATTATTCTGTAAATAGGTTAAAGTGAACGGTTTTTTTGTATATACGTCAATTATTCTTAAACTAGATGTGTGAGTAATCGAAGAGGAAACTAGAACGTTTTCCCTTCGATTACTCTGAAAGGAAAATCAGAAACAAATGCAAAGCATTAGCCTCTTCTAAAATCCATATTGTTACCTACTCGTTCACAGAGTGAGTATAATAACTACTAAGTAACTATGGCCGCTATAACAGCAAATAATAAAAATAAATAAGGTAAAAAATTAAAGCCCCTTAACAGAAAAGGAGACTGGTAGACTGGTAGAAAATGTCTAAAGCATTAAGTCCGTTTTTGTACAGTATATTTATTTACATGTGCATAAAGTTTAAATAAATAAACGCGCTTTTTTTAACGTGGTACGGAACCACTCATGTGCGAGTCCGACTCGTACCTACTTGCACATTTTTGTTTGTAATTATTTATTGAAACTATCCAAACTTTTACATGTATAAATTAGAAGTAAGATTTTAAAAAATTAAATTGTAAAAATGATTTTCTGTCCTCGTGTCGATCTGTTAAATCCTCATTCCTACTCAGTTGGAACAGAATTTATCTCGTTACTCTTTTTCACGTAATAAACGTTTGAAAAAAGGTTGTACGTATATGGCTAAACCAGCCAGTCTCCACAATACTTACATCAAAATTAACCATTAATCGTCATTTGTTTTGTGCTAACAGTAAAGTTTATAGCGTTCTAAAGTTATGATTCTTTACAAGTTACAGGAAACCAAAGTACCTAGACTTGTTTGATGCAGTCTTAGCGAAAATATTTATTACAAGATCAATACTGCACAAAATACTGTCTGCAGATGTGGATAAATTATGACAGAACTATAAACAGTATAGGGTGACTGGTACCTAAATACGTGATTATAATCATGATAACAAATGACTTGTCTAAAGAAACATTTTTTTTAACATAAGACGTTTTTTTTTTAACCAACAGCTGATATCTCAGTCATAGGCACGCGCGTGTTTAGTACACTTGAGAGTTGAACGAAAACAAAGAATGCATTGTAATAAATAATTTTGTTTGTATAAAAGGATAACTAAAGTAAATTACAGCTGATGGTGTTATTTTTGTTACTTAGTATTCTACATAATATATGAGCTGATAATAGCAATTAAAAAAAAATTGTATCTTTGAGGAAGTTGTTGGTTATCATAAGTACAATAATGTGAATAGGTATAGGTCACTATAATGCCCGCCATAGACATTCAAGCGATTTGATCAAGCAGGCTGGTTCAAACAGTTTGATGAAATTGGCATGATCTTTCAAGCGACCCCACACCATACTTTGAACAAATTTTACCACAGACATTCATGCCAATTTGATCAAACTGTGGAACCAGTCTGTTTCATCAAAATACTTGAGCGCCTATGGCGGGCATTACAGTCACCTTGAACATGGTGATTGTTAAATAACCAGAGAAAAAAATCAGCTCTATAACTATTAGTACATCCACATTTCGCCAGTTATGTTTACGTCCGACGTAATAGGGGCCTATTGCCATCAACCGGGCACAAATCCAGACTCCGAAAAAAAATATAAGTAGATAACAAAAAAGTTCGAAGCAACCCCATTCTTTAGTGATACAAAAAACTACAAAATAAAAAATAACTTTAGCTTGAAAGTCGGCGGCTTTGGTTTTGTTTCTTGTTATGTAGGTATTGCCACCGACTTCCAAGCTAAAGTTATTTTTTATTTTGTAGTTTTTGAAGGCAGTCATATTTTTTTGTAAAAAAGCTTTTTATTTTTTACTTTTTAGTGCTTGTGTGTTAATGTTTGAAATCCTTACATAAAGACCTTTCAAACAATACCTCACACGATATATTTAATTTTAGAAAGTGGTAGGAGGGGGGTTGACGTACCCCCTCCCCACTTCCTTCAGTCAGTCATCGACTACACGTATAAACAAAGCAATTTTTCTTGTTACGGCGGTTCTGCTGTGATTTTATAAGGAGTTCCGTTCCATATCTCCAAAGTTCATCATCAGATCATGACAATATTCCTATGGGACTTATTCGGAGCTATACTCTTTCAAACAAAACAAGAATCATCCAAATCGATTCATAATTGGCGGAGTAATCGTTGAACAAATACACAAAAAAAAAAAACATACGCGTCGAATTGAGAACCTCCTCCTTTTTGAAGTCGGTTGAAAAGTAGGCACACCTTCCAATATTCTAACGATATAAAAACACAACACATATTGATATATTTCTATCCGCCAGTTACCAATTTCCCTGATGGGATTACCAGGGATACAGCCGCTTGAGGAGTTCTCCCGCTTTCTAGCTAATAAGATATTAGATATTGTAATACTGCAGTCTTGGAGACAGATTTCTAAACCGCATACAATAAGCCTTTTTGCTGAGTTTTCTTAAGACTTTTACAACTTGCAGGAAGAGATTAGCGCTTGACACAAAATTCCCTTTCATTAGAGAAAGTAAAAGTAGGTAAGTAATTACGATTACTTAATGGCGAAGAGGTAACTAACGTCATCGTCTTTACTAGTGAAATCTGATTTATATACCCTCTCGTATCCCTAAGGGGCAGACCTATTGGTATTTTATCGTATCTATATAAATTATAAGATGTTATTAATACATAAGATATTTATATCCATCGATACTAATATTATAAATGCGAAAGTATCTCTGTCTTTTTGTTACGCTTTCGCTACTAAACCAATGAACCGATTTTGATGAAATTTGGTACGAGGTAGGTTTGACCCCAAGGAAGGTCATAGGCTACTTTTTAGTCCGCGATTACCGACATTTACACGGACGAAGTCGGAGGTAAAAGCTAGTATGATATAAATATGAAAGGTCATTCATTCACTCCCTGACTAAATACAAAATCTCGAAAACTACTTGACCTATGAAGCTGAAATTTAACTCGAGCATTTAAAATAAACACTCTTTATTTCCTAGAAAAATGATAAAACTAACTTATTGCTTTAAGAGTAAGGATAGACAGCTTTTCAATTCAAGAGTTATATTTTAAAACAGGGTCGAATTTAGATGGTAAAAGAAAGAAAGAAAAACTATTTATTTACGTTTTATAGTTATAAAATTATATTTACTTTCTTTTTTTTTTTGGTATTTAAATCCAACGCAAACGAAGTCATAAGCAAAAGCTAGTCGCGTTATATTTAATAATTACATAACCTCTTTCTAAAAACTATTAAACAAAAATAATATCAACTACTTAGAGCTTTAGCAGTCTCTTGTTTATATGAGAAACTTAAGTTTAATTAATTTTAGGCAGAAAGGTGTAATAAGCTCTTTATTAAATTAAAAGAGATTTAACAAAGGTATTACAAAATCTACGGACACATAACTATGCCACTTTTTCCACCGGACGCAATGTGATCACACATTTTATTTTGGAAAGTGTGAGTGCCCCTGAGTGTAATTTGCTACCCGTACCGATGAAAAATACACCCGATCCATACACATTGGGACTATAAAAAGTGGCGGAACATGGATAATGCCGATGTCAAAGTTCACCAATATTGTTTGGCGAAGTCACGGGATACATCTACCTTTTAAAAAAATGTATTCAACTCCGCTCTTCAAAATGATACTTACATCATAATAATAATGTAAATGTGAAAGGTTAAAAAGAACGGAAAATAAAATGAACAAACATATAAACCTACGCAGTTGCCTACACAATAATCACAAGAGACGATAATCATTTTATGGACGCGTCGTTTAACACCTAGCGCCATCTAGTAACGGATAGCGGAAACTCTTAACAGCTTGTCCCTTGTTATTTTATTCTGGGGTTTATTTACTTTGTGATAAGATTTAAATAAGTTTACACTGTTAAGGAAAATTTTGAATGGTTTAATGTAAATTGGATGAAATGAAGAAAATCGCCATTGCTGATAAAAACGTAAGTAGATCATGTTTACAAATATTACATAGTTAGAGATACCTACTTATAGTATTTTCTTCCAAAACAATAATTATTCCCTAGGTACTAGCTTTTGCTCGCGCCTTCGTCCGCATAAATGTCGGACCCCTGTTTCATCCCCTTTGGGGATGAATTTTGTGAAATCTATTCATAGCGGACGTCTACTAACTATGCCTATAAACTACCTCTCTGCCAAATTTCATCTATAAACGTCAAGCGGTTTACGATTTTTAGTGACGAGTGTCCTTTAGCTTTTATTTATTAGATTAAAATTAGGAATCTATCTATTTTTATTTCGCACTTCTAAAGAAACCCACTCATCTAGATACCTACTAAGTAAATACTAAGCATTCAGATCCACTTCACCTACATGATACTACTAGACGCCTTCAAAAATCCAAAATGAAACAGAAACTCGCATAATCAAACAAATTAGTTAACCTAAAACCCTTACAAGATATTTCCACGAAGCCGTGTTGCGGTGCGGCGAGTCAGCCGATTTGTTGGCCGACTAGTCGCCCAACAAGTCGCAGCTTCATTTTCTCAACAAGCGACGTGTGTTGAACATCGCCTGCGAACGCGGTACAAAATGTATTGTCATTGGACCAAAGAACGTGTTGCTTTTTTATGACAGCGGAGAAGATTTACGCTAAATTATCTTGTAATCTTTGTGAATTTGCTTTGAATGCTCCTATTTAAGGTAAAGAGAATCGTGGGTTTTATGAAAGGACTATTGAGGCTCTGATAACAATTTTATTATTTTTTTAGTTCGATTTCTTTTGACATTGGACATTTTTTGTATGACAGGTACCTACATCAAGCACTTAGCATTAGGTAGGTGGATACATATTATTTGTAAACGGGTGCTTTATCAAATTCACAAGCTTCTGCCCGCGACTTCGTCCGCATGATTTTGGTTGCTGCTCCTCTCCCTTGGATTACAGCGTAGATGTTATATTCCTCATGATTCTTGCTATGACATACAAAATACTAATCCAACTAGTATTTCCAAAGGTATGCCCGTTTATGAAAACAACCAAAAAAACTTCAATATATTTGTACTAGTAGATCTGGCGAAATGCGGGTGCACTAATATACAATACATCTGTGCCTAACCCTGCGGGGATTACAGGCGTGATGTTATAAGTTTGATATACAACCTTGATTAATACAATACAGACATACCTTAGATTTTTTTTCAAATACTTTAGGTTAAGGTTATCTTTAACTTAGAATATTGAATTATAAACGACGTTATATAAGGTTCAAAATAGATAGATACTGCAACAGTACAGCTGAGACGTGACCAGCCCGTGGTATAGGTACTGAAGTCTTATAAAAATAGTCATCTCTCTAAGCTAAAATGAGTAAAAAGTATGAATTATAAAATTCAGAGATTCTGCGCCAAACTGCAGTCATTCAATAAACTTGTTGAAAACGGAAAAGTTCTGCAGTTCAGTGTTTTAATCACTCGAATAAATATGGTTTAGCCTGGCTTAGCTCACATTCAATTACCTACCTAAAGGATTTAAGTACCATGTTATTTAAGTACTTATACTCAAAGGGTGAACCCAAATCTGATTACCGGTCGCGTAACGCCAGAGCAGTGAAATCCTATCCTATTTATATCCATACTTATAATACTGCAAAAGAGACTGTCTGTCTGTCTATTGCGCTTACACGATTAAACCACTGAACCGATTTTGATTTAAAAAATACAGGGTAAGTTCGATTCCTGAACATATAAACAACATACACATACAAGCAGACCCGGTACAACAAAACGTATACAATATAAAATTTAAAACACGCAGTACAGCAAGCAATCGCTGCCGAACTAAGTACCTAGTAGATAAATGCATTACAAGACTAGAGGCTTACACCTATTTCTCTTCCAATCTATTCATATAATATAATAAATTGTAGAAAAGTCGTTTTTGTACATAAAAAAAATAGCCAGGGTGTTAAAAGACAAGCAATAGAACCAATTCCCAGATTTTTTTGAATTTTTGTCTGTTTATTTGTTCGGGCATCACGTAAAACGTACGAAAGTAATGATATAACTTTTATACACAACGATTGTGCGTAACTTGAGGTAACATTTAATTTTTGTTTAATTGCAATCGGTTTTTTAATAAAATTCAATTTTGTCCGTAAATAAGGCAAACTTCTCAGACGACAGCTGAGTGAGTTATGAAGTTATACCAATCCTCGGAAATTGAGGGTTAAAAAGACCAGTCCGTTAAAAACGAACGTAGGATTTAATAAATTAACTTATCGACCCATACCCTAAAGCGAATTGTTCTGTATAACCAATGAGCAATGGAAATTAATGCTGATGTTATTGTGGATGAAGTCAGCATTTAAATATAGGCTTTAAAATACTGAAAATGTTGGTTAATGTCTATAATACCCCAGCGTAATAAAAAAAGGATGTGCTGTTCCATACATTTTGACCGTGTAGGTGGCGTTCTGTGGTTTATGTTTGTATGTATGAATGTGGATGTATGAAGGGAATGTAGTTAATTTATTTTTCTTTAACCTATACAAGGTGTAGTTTGGCATCCTAGTAAAATTCAAAGAGGTAACTTAGCTAGTAATTCTCAATTAAGCAATAATAAAATAAGAAGGGTTTTTTTATTTAAATTCGAACTAGCCATCTTGCCGCTGGGTTCAGGCACACAGAGCGATGAACCCGCATGTACATAGTGACAGTCGCGCGACACTACCGCATACGCAACGAGGCGAATCTTTTCTTTGAAAAAGGTTCTAATTCTGAAATATTGTCAAATATAAAACAAATATTTATTAATTATCGACCAGGTATCATAGTTTTATTTCATTATTTGTGGAAACCTCCTGAAAAAAGACTTGAATTTAAAACTGAACCTTGTAGATACTGTTCTACAGCTGGGCAAACGTGAATAAATTATCTAGTCAAGAAGTCCTCAGTGTTCTTAACCGGATATCATCAGCACAACCAATTTCTAAATACATTGGGATCAGCGAATACGAACAGATGCGGTTGAATATTACATCCTTATATTTAACAAGCATCTGCTATCTAATCTTCTCACCCCAATTATTGAGGAACATCTCACAATATTGTTAGAATTTAGCACTTGAGATCATGTTTTGCGCAGTTCGTTAACGCATTTCCTTATCGCAAAATCTTAAAGCGAAAACGGCAGCGTCCCCATACAAAAGTAGGTTGTCTATCTACACTAAAATTTGTATTTTTGTTTGTTTGTTTGTAATGGATAAACTCAAAAACTACTGGACCGATTTTTAAAATTCTTTCACCATTAGAAAGCTACATTATCTGCAAGTAACATAGGCTATATTTTATTTTATATTTGCGCGGACAAAGTCGCTGGCAAAGGCTAGTATATTATATTTTGACTGATTGACAGTGTAGGCTACAGAGAAAAAAATCTTATACTTAAAAATCTTAAACAAATTTTGAAATTAGAACACTAATATCTAGCATTGTGATTGGTCAGTGTACCGTCAATTAAGTTAATATCAAAATTATTCGTTCTCGTAGTAGTAGTATCTCGTACCTACGTGATTTAAAAATCGTTATCAAGTTTAATATTACATTATGAACCAACATAATATGACTAGGCTAATTTCGTATGGGGCACGCTTTCGTGACAGTCTCAATAATGTGAAGTAATGAATATTTAACAAAAAACTACTAATAGAAGGTTTCTCTATTGCACTGTTTTTTAGTCGAACGTTCCAACTTTATATCCAAAACCTCGCTCAGTTCTCAAGTAAACGCTTTTAGTCAAGCAATTCAAAAAATGAGCTGTTGTCTAGACATCGCCCGCGAACACAAGAAAAGAAAAGTTGTTTTTCTTTTGTTTAAAAGAATGTTAAATTACCGCCAAACCAGGGCGAAACGAACTGAGAGAGATGTAAACGATGTAGTAGCTATACATCTACGCTTTACTAAGGGACAGTATTGGGCCCCATTGTGGAGGGAGCGACCCTATCGCTATTTATTGAACACCTCGAACAATACAATCCCGACTACGTTTCCTAACAGAAAAACCGACTCTGCTTGACGGGCTCGCTGTCAGGAACAGGCAGCGTTGTTTGTTACCAATGGTTCATTTCATCCATCTCTTAATACCGTCTATCCCTGTTGAGTTTTGAATGAAACCTGCCAAAATTAGCCATAAGTAACACTGTAGCCTATTCCCTACAGTTGTAAGCCATCTTTTTCGGGTCATTCGTAACAATATATTTACGTCAAACGAATAAAAGTAAATAAATTGTTCCATACACACTCATACACTTGCAGGCAACACCCATATTAGGGGCGTGCCAGACAAAAACAGAGTTTTTCGCAACCCTCGTCATGTGAACGCTAACTTATTTATTTCAGCCGGATAATCGGAGAATTATTTTCAGCTAGCCACCTATTCTTTTTCATATGGATAAAAATCCGGTCAATGTGAGATAAACTCGGCAACCTGTTCATAAGTATTAAATGGGTAAGTAAGTATCCATTTCATTCGGCGTTTCGGCATAAGTAGGTCAGCGTTCGTAAACCTAAACATTTTCCACCTTTCTAAGCGAGACATCGTATTGATTCTAAATTCAACTTTAAATAAAGCGATTTTTTGCTAACCATATATATAGGGTAGGCCATTCTTTCTACAAATAAGCAAGCAGTCCTACAAATAAAACAGACAAACTCAACAATTTCTTAAATAGGAATTTTCAAACATAAATGTCGTTGTTTACATTGAAATTAACTTAATTTACGAAAACATTTACGTAACACATTCTTAACACAAACATTCTCTTATTATAACCGCAACGAACTCAGTGTAATTGGTATTTGGAAGATGAACGCACATATAAACAGACAACGGAATGCGCCAAGACTTTTGTTATCCTCTTTCTGTCGGATAAAAAAGCTTTTCGGAGCACGTAGCGCGTTTGAAGAATGCTATTTGGCTAATTAGTTGGAAATTGATTGAAATAATTTGCGTACCTTTACTTACTTTAGTGAAAAATATTAGTCTATTGAAAAACTCTTGATACTAAAGCTATCAGGGTGTTGGTGAAGAATGTTTTTAACTTTTAAAATATTTTTGAGCAAGTCTAACTACAAGACTTGGTTGCCACGTTACAAGGTATAAGCAGATAATTAAATTGGCTGCTGAATATAATATTTTTAACTTAAATAGTTGACCTTTACGGTGAATGACGAAATTAATTATTTCTTCACGTTTTATCTCAGCTAATACCTAGCTCCTGTAAATTATCGGTCAAACGATATTTTTCCTTTATTCTCTAAAGCAAAGGAATGTTTTTAGTAGTGATTCATATCTATATTTAATTCAGACTACATTCTAGTCAAAACGATGATAAACAAAGCAGTCAGGTCGCATAACCCCACACCAACCGTATCAGATTAATTTTTGATCAGGAGCCACGGGATTAAAGCTCCCAACTTTCTAAATTACGACGGATATTCATTTTTAAGACGCCATATTGTTAAAAAACTGTGTAGCGAAACGAAATTCGAATTAGGAATTTGTGTTAGGTTTTGATAATATGATATGGGTGCGTACAACCAAGGTCTGGCTATTATTTTCTGACTTTATAAGTACTTACTTGTATAAATTATTTGTATGATTAAATTGCTTTTGAATTTATAGGATCGTGGTCGGATTTAGCCGAACGTTATTTTCAGTATACTAATGTAGGTGTGTAGATACCTAATCCATACAAATATGTATTATAAATGCGCAAAAACTCTGTCTGTCTGTTACGCTTACGATTAAATTTGGTACGGGGTAAGTTTGAACCCCAAGGAAGGACATCGGCTACTTTTTATTCCGCGGCTTCGCCTGCGTGCGCGTTAACCACGCTAGTTAACTTATAAACTTCAGTTGCACAATAGATTAACATAGTTAACTCTTTTCTATCCTTCCATAGAATAAACATATAAAACGAAAATCGATCAAGAATTAATAATAAAAGAGATGACCTATCCATATAAAAATATATTTTTGAGGAGTATTTAAACTGCACATTTAATTAGATGCCTTATTACCGACTAATACGGTATACATTACAAAATGTGGTGTAGTGTTTAAATTAAAAGTTTCAATCAGCAGTGAAAAATCTGTATTTTACTGAATTATTGTCGAAACGAAAAATATACATTTTTTTTAGTAATAAAAAGATTATGTAAGTCAGAAGCGAGGCGACAAAAACTGGTCATTACCGATTATTTCTGGTTTTTACACCGGCTTTACCTCAAATCTATCTTCAGTTTCATTCCGACGGTGATCGCTCTTGACGTTTACAGGGAACAACACTCCAAACATCCACCCTCGGCGTCCCCGCCCCGCGCCGCCCCGCACCCCTCCCCCACACCCCTCACTCTACCTACTGGAAATATTCCTTTACCACGAAACATCTTCGTTCACGAGAAATTTTCACTATGACCTTACCATTACTCGCGGTTCCGAGTGTTTACTGTTTACTACTAGTTTTACGCCATTCGTATAATATGGGAACCCTTTTAGTGTGAAACCCTTCTATGAAATAGTAAGTTTTCATACGAATCTAGAGCATCAGGAATTATTGCAGGCTGACGTTACATTTTACGAGAACGTGTCTATGACTAAATTATTCTGCCTATTGCTCGGCTATTGTAGAACCTTAGCTTGGGTCCAGTCATCCACTAACTGTACCTAATTCCCGATACATTTTACAGTTCGACTTCCATTGTAAGATATCTAGAGAATTGATGTTTCTCCTTCATACAAGGACAGCAATGAATATTGAAATGGGGCTAATTTTAGGGATACAAGGATCGTTACGTATGCATATTAAAATATTGTGAAAATTGTGACTGTTTATCGTGTCTCGCGGTCTCGCCTCTTTGTTTGCTGCGGTTTCCGATGAGTGATGGATGATATTAAATATAATTGATTGAATTAGATTATTAATTCAAGTTATGTAATTTTCTATGTTGAAAAAAAATAGCGGTATGAAAAAATATCTGAAAGCGTATATAAAAACGAAAATTCATTATTTCGACGAAATTTAATTATTGACGGAGCTGAAAAATACTATTTACCGATGACCCAAAAAAATTTCGTTCAAATTCAACTGATTCGGCTCTCGGTGAATTTCGAGGAAATGTTCTGTTTTCGACTCGTTATTTCGTTTGGTATCGACGCTGCAGTACTACAGTATTCGTTCTGATTATTTTTTACATTTTAATGAAGAAATATTTTGGTGAAAATGTAGGTTCTGGGGGTTTTCGTTTGTTAATATTTAAATTTAACAACAATGAAAGCTGTTAATATTATTGAAAGAATGTTGTCGACAAAGGGATAATTTTCTGTAAGTTTTTCTCATTCATATGGAAATACTTATCAATCTGTGACGTCACTAATCTCCGACTCAATTGATTTACTATTTATTGATTTCAAAGCAACAAAAGATCTAATTTTACAGATTTTAGTAGTTTTTTTTTATCAGTAGTCGAGTTTTGTAATTATTGATTAATGCTGTCAATTTACCAATTATTATTCGAAAGTAAACTCCATTCCCACCTCGATGCCGCGGCCGTTCGAATTTTGAAATGATTCGTATTTTGCGGAGACAGACCAAACAAAAGATGGATGGATGTTTGGAAGGTGATATGGCATGGAACGAATCGAACAAAGACGGCTGATAGAGATGTAGGGGCAGAAGGGAACCCAAATAAATTGCGATAAGGGCTAGATGAGAATGATAATGACTGGCAAAAAAAAACGAAAATTACGATAAACACAATTAATGTTTTTATACAAACCCTTTTTGTACAGGTAGGTACTTGTTTTCTTTTTACAAATTACGTCCTTATTCATTCAAAATTTTCCTTGTATAAATACAAGAAATTCCAATCATAACCAAGTTATATGATACACAAACTTAATCTTGTATTACCATACGCTGTGAGTGCAAATATCTACCCACCTAGTTACTTTATTGTGCAAATATTAAACTTTTCATCTCAGTGCTTCTCTACCGGAATTCTTATAATTCGCTTACCGTTGATACATTACCGATCAAAAGGTTTCACGGAAATTGTATCGATTGTTTTCCTGAAACTTTGTACTTAGGTACGTTCTTCCGGTTGTATCAACTTTTATGTACTTAATAGTTTTTCTACTTAGGTCATTGATCTCATTTTTTTTTTTAAATATCATCAAGAATCATAGAGTGACTTTTTCTGCTCTGGGCGGAGCGGAAGGGAGTGTCAGATTCTGACTAAAATCGTTCAATATCTTGTGGCAATCTCATCTCAATGATAATCAAAGTCAATAATTTTGGTAAATTACGGGCACTTTTGACAGATTTAAATTGAAATTAGAATGCGAACGTCCTTTAAAATATCTATATTATTCATTGCTTAATACAAATATAAACCAATAACTTAAAATGTGTTCGCTATGTACTTACAGTCGCTGCTAGCCCATCAAACTATCCTTTGTTGTAACCTTTTGTTGTAAAATCGCTCCTATTACAACCGCATAAGATGCCGCAGTGTAAACCTGAAAGCACTGTAATCCCTACCTAAAAACCTACCGTTTTTATAAACACAAACATAAGATAATCAGCTAATTCAAGTTTCTGTAAGCCGTTGCATTAATTTAATCTTTGTGCACATACGTCATAGGTACGGTCTGAGTAATTTAATGTCATCTAACTGCTTAAAAAAGAAACAATTTTATCACATTATTTCTATAAGTTTGCATGCTATAGGTATATTCCTAGTAAAACGTGTAGCATTATATTTTATTGTTACACTTGTAATAGCATGTTTAATGCAAATAAATATTATTTCTAAGCAAACCCAGTTCGGCAGTGCTTATTTTGAAAGGGGTGAATTTCAACCCCCATTCTCTCGCTTTTCTGTAAAATATGCTACAGCCAGGCTCAGTTATGAGAGGGTTACTTCGTTTTCGAAGTCGAAACATTCGATGAATTTAATCACTTTTTGTCATTTCTCTATATCACTTAGAAACAAAGCCGTTGAATCAATTCAAAGCATTGTGGAGGTAACTGTTTAGTAATTTGACAAATATTTAAGAAATCCTATTTAATACGGCAACTACTTGCTAAAAATGTCTTTCTCTATTTTGGATTAAATATTTCTTAAATATTTCGAAGTCTGTAGCTGGTTGCCTAGTAGGTACCTAGGTACTACAAACTTGTAGGTAAGCACATGTAGATCGATAGGACTGTCCTACATACTAAAGTATGACATACCTACACATACATAACATCACGCCTGTAATCCCTGAAGGGTTAGGCAGAGGTGTACCCGTTAGTACACTCACATTTCGCAAGTTATAATGTGTTATTGGGTTTTTCATCAGGAATTTCTCTGCAGGGGACAAATCCAACCTCTGAGGCTGCTATTGAAAAATTCTTGATATAAAAATCAAATAACACTTTGTCCGACCTGGGAATTGAACCTAAGACCTCATACTCAGCAGTCGTGCTTTGCGACCAGTAGACCAACGAGACAGCTAAAGTATAAGTCATCTTCACATTAAGTAAACAAAATAATACCAATTACATATTTATTTAATGTTTAGAGGAAAAAATCCTTTAAAATAGCGTAAGTTGGAGCACAGTGCATGCGTGTGTACAAGTACATACAAAGATCTTACGAAACAAAGGAAGTTGCACAAAGCGTCCTCCACATATTGCTACTTTACCGTACTAGGTTACCCATACTGTTGTTAAAGTCAAATCATTTTTATTTCAATTAGGCCATTGTAAGGCACTTTTAAACGTCATATACAAAACAAAAAAGGATTGAATCTAGTTGCCTCTTTTTAAAGGTAGGTAGTTTTGTTTAAAGAAGAATGGCCAAGAATCTCCATACGTACTCTTTTAAAATCAAAAGTTATTTAGGTAAGTACCTGCTACCAGAATTATAAACATGAATAAACTCACATTATTTAATAACTTTACACCTATCTAATGACGTGTTATCCAGATGTCCATTACTAGATAATGACGTCACGACATACCCAAACGTATCCATACAGCACAAAAGCCTGTTCTACATTCATCTCACAAAATACGCCAGAGCGTCATAGTAAATGAAGTTGCAATAATTCACCCCCGGTTACCGGATATGTGCCTTTCGTGGCCCGACTGCGGCGCGGCGTTCCAACCAATTGGCCGACTGGTTGGCCGACTAAGCAAGGACCTCACTCCGTTGGGAATTAGATAATTTAGATGCTTAACTAATCGTTAATTACTCGCTGGGCTTTGTCAGTATGATAGTCATTTTTATTGCAGGGAAAGTTAAGAGTTTTCTGCGTTTAGCAGACATTTAAATACTTATCTTTAATGAAATTGTTTAGGTATTAAAGCATTTTGACTTGCGGCCATGATTTTCATATTTCATGATGTTTTTTGCATTGTTTTATGCATAAGCTATAACTAACTAAAAAGAAAGTGGTATGACTTCCTTTTTAGTTATGTAATGTATTAGTTACATCAATGAACATTATCGTTACTCATTTTCATTATCTCTTACTACGCTTAAACTACAAATCAATGGACATACATTTTCAAGCTATCAAAACGCTATTCCCTCATTTTGTAGCAATTTGTATGGCAATAATAAACTGTGACGTCACTTATTTGCCAACTCAATGGACTTTGACTATTGATTTTCAAAGCAAATAAAAATATGATTTTTCAGTTAACTGAAAATTAATCCGGTTTTCAGGGTAATAAGTGTTTTTCTCAGAAGTGGCGTCTTAGAATTATTGATTAATGATATCAAGTACTCAATTACGAGTATTTCAATATGATTTTCTTTAGCGTGTTTAGGGTTCCGTGCTAACGGGACCCTATTATGTGGATACTAAGCCCTCTGTTCCCTCTGTCAGCTGGGTGTATCTCATGAATCGTAATAGCTAGAGAGTTAAATTTTTTACAGAATGTGTATTTCTATTGCCGCTATACCTACCAACAAATAATACAATAAATGAAGTTAAAAATTAAAGTCCTAAAAGAGATGTTTTTTATTGCGTTTTTGGGTCGGTACTATAATGGCAATACTGTTATATCTTCTAGGATGGTACGGAACCCTTCGTGTGTGAGTCCGACTCGCACTTGACCTGTGTTCAGTAGACCTTACATTCAGTAGTAGATATAGGCAGAAGAATTTCTGCTAGCGTTGATGTAAAGTCAATAAAAGAAATAGGTATCCAGGGCCGTCGCCTTAATAAATAAACTGTTTATTATCTACATTTTAAATTAAATTACATATGAAAACATCCATCGGTTTCTAAGAAAATGTCGTGATGGCCTAGCGGTTAAGGCGCCCGCCTCTCATGCTTGAGGTTGTGGGTTCGAATCCGGGCAAGTACCAATGTGACTTTTTCAATTCATACATATGTACTTTCTTAAGTTTATCTTAGACTTTACTGACATCATTCCGTGCCTCGGAAAGCACGTTAAGCTTAAGCTGTTGGTCCCGGCTGTCATACGTGGATCTTTGACAGTCGTTACAAGTTGACAGAAGCTTGAAAGTCTGACAACCAGTCTTACCTAAGGGTATCGTATTACCCAGTTACTAGGTTGTGGAGGTCAGATAGGCAGTCGCTCCATGTAAAATACTGGTATTCAGCTGCATCCGGTTAGACTGGAAGCCGACCCCAACATAGTTGGGAAAAGGCTAGGCAGATGATGGTTTCTAAGAAAACTTTAACTATATCTGACGACCCCGCATACCTAAGTACCTCTTTTGTTGACTGTACATATATACTGTAGATTTACTTAGATATTATTCCTTTTATGACGTCACTCAGACCATGGATCATTTCATTCCGTAGTAGCACATGCATTGCTCTGTTTACTTACGGTAATCTGACTTAGGCCGTTTGCATGTTAGATGCCTACGAACTAGTGGTACGCACGTGCTCATAGGTCTGTGTTCGTGTCGTATTTGTGTATTGGGAGCTTACAATCATTGTGAGTTTGTTGTTTTCAGTGCCTTCAAAGTCATAGTCAAATCATGTATTTCAATTAGGCCATTATAAGGCATTTTTGAACGTCATTGACAAAAAAAGAATTACTCTTCCAATACGTAGTTTTGTACGGAGAAGAATGGGCAAGAAACTCCATAGTGTACTCTTTTAAAATCAATGTTTTACAATACTAGCATACAGAATCATATATAATTACACGTGAACGCAATATACCTACGTTTTATAAAAACTACAGAACTACTATTAGGCAATAGTCTCGCCCCCTATTACATGGGACTTACTTCTGCCTAACCCTTCGGGAATTTCAAGCGTGATATTATATTAATTTTTCGCCTATTTTAATAGTTATTCTGCTGTTCGGAGCGGAAACAAATGAAAGATCAATAAAATCGGCCCAGCTGTTCTTGAGTTATATATGGTGTAACTAACCCAATTTTGTTTTATTTAGATACGATTTATATAGACAGATGATAGGAGATAAATGTACGAATAAATACACGATTAGAATGTTGTACTAGGTAATATTGATAATTTCGTAGGTAGGTAATATGTATTGGTTTCCACCGTGGTAGTTAGTTGTGAGGTAAATCTACTTACGAATCCTATACTCGCCTGTTTTATTCCCGAAGACCGAGCACCTATTGAAGGTAGGTATCCCCAGAAAAAAGACAAAGTAGGTACTAATTGAGCAAGACTTTAAAAAGTCAAAGCTTAAAGTGTTACATAAATAGCCCTCCCCTCCTTCAAGAATACGTCTGTAGTTCTGTTTACCTCTAGGGGCTACGGCGTAGCTCCCGCAGTGCTACGAGAATGACATAATCGGTCTTCTGTCTTTCGCAATTTTAGTAAGACGAATAAGTTTTCCACAGGCGGGCCACAAGCTGTAGCCACAAAATACCGCCACCTGTAGCTGGCAACGGCTACTAGGTAGCGCAACCGCGCGACAGCCACTTGTGGCCGGTGGTCGACACAAGTGGTTGACAGCCGCTACTTTTGTTAATCTATTAGTAGCAGCTGATGGATTCCAACTCAAAACGTTTCATTACGTTGATCTGCTGATGAACATAATAATCCATCAAAGGTCGTGCGGGTACTGGATTAACTAAGGTAAAGTGAGAGGAGTTAGGCTCTGCGCGAGAGGCGGGTGTCGGCGATTTGTGGTCAGTAGCAGCCGTATGAAGCAAGAAACGGCGCCTCGTGATATGTAGCCGATTACCGACGTCTTCCTTGTGCGGCGAGTTCTTATAAACCACGAAAACGGTTGTTCGCAACTCAGTAGCGACGTATTGTAGTCCGTGTGCAGTGAGGCCAGGTAAAGTTTGATTATTTTATTGAATTTCTATTCTTCTTTCTTAGTTATTTTATTTTTCTATTCTATTCTTCATTATTGTTTCCTATCATTTTCAATTTCTTAAGTGTTTTTTTACCAATTTATAATACAACTATTTTATTTGTTAGATCAAACATACATTTTTTAGAGGTACTATTATATTTAACTCTTTACTCTTAGGCGCCAGTTGCCACCTTCTTCTTATATGACATTGACAGAAAGAAACATTTTTTTTGGGCCATGTCAAGTATGTCAAATACATTAACTAGTCAAACGAACGCAATTTTTTCAAAAAAACACCCAAAAAAATCGATAAGGAAAGTTATGAAATTACTTTGTATTAATTATCGCAATCAACAATGAAGTATGCAAGATCTAGATCGCCAAATTCTGTGTGCTCAAAATGTTATTCTAGAAGCGAAACGACAGTCTACAGGAGTGAAAAAAGTTCTTACAAAAACAGAATCAGATCAGGACTTAGGAAGTCTAACCCAGCGGCTATAGTGCTGTGGGCGTTCCACAACCTCCCTTCACAAAATGGCTTGACTTCTCGAAGAGTGATCGGGTTCCTAAAGAAACATTATAAAGTGATAGATAACCCGAAAAATCCCGGCAAGTCCATTGGATCGATGATGAGGTGCGCTGTAGAATTTGGCCTCTTGAAGAAACGTGGCAACAAATTTTTCCTATCTTCAAAATCATAATTGTATTGCTGAGTGTACAATGTATTACATAATTTTTCTGGGGAGATCTTTATTTTATTTTTATAGTAGCCTCTTCATCACATGGTGATGCAGGCACCAGTTATTAATTGAACTTAATATCTACAGCAAATAACACTCACAAATTCAGTAATAATAATAATATATTTCGCTTCACAAACTTGTATTTACATGATTGATTGCTTACTTAAAATATATTTAGTTAGGTTACCAAACAACAATTCAAAAACCATAAATACTTAATAGGTGTACTTATACTGATTTTATGCTACATACAGCGTTTAAAAAAGCTTTGAAAATAAAAACAAATCAAAATAATGGTGGAATGCTTACAAACGACAACACCTAAGCAAACAGCCAATCTTAAGTTAATAATATGAAAAGCTGTTTTAAACCGTAATACGACGTGAAAAGGTAGATTTAACAGCACAGTACATATAACAGTGATACAACTGTATTTACAACGTAGTTAATGAACACTGTAATATCATTTTTACTTATAATTCATGCAGTCAAGTTTGGAAACAGCTTATTGGAAAATCCAAATTAATGGCGTCAAAAAAAAGTTTGTTGGGTCAAACAATTGCTCAACATTCAGATGTCGTTTAAAACGTAGGCTTCAGAGTTCGGGGCTGACCTGACTGCACGCTACTAACAACTGGCTAGATATATGAGTGTCTACGAGTCGGCAATGGCCTTAGAACAGCAGGTCTTCGTCGCCTTCGTCGAGCAAGTTCGCGGAGTCGGCCAGATCCTGACCGGCGAGCAACATCGCCTGCTTACGCTGTGAACAACAATATAACATTTATTACTTGTTTTACGTGTAAAAATTATTGCTGGGACACTACCGACTTCTATTTTAGGTGTGAAAAATCACTGTATACATAATTATGAGATATAAATATTATACATTAATGAAAATTCAACCCTAAACTCAATGCTTAAATTGTATTCACAAAACTATATACAAAAACTTAATACTTTTTACAACCTAAACTAGCTGGTCAACATACTTCAAAACAAATTCAATCTTACCTGTGTGTGTTTAAAGTCTAAATTACAAAGTCTTAAAAAAAGTATTACTTGTGCGCAATCATAATGTAACGCAAAACATTGTGCTTACGGGTGCATTCAAAAGTAAGAGAAGACAGAAGAGAGGGTCATAAGAGTATTTAAAATGAGCATTTTTAAAAGATTGCCAGTAAATTGTCACAAATAATGGTCTCCTTGAACTAATAAACGGTAACGGTGGACCGCGTATAATTTAAATTTATCTGTTGTCCATTAGCCGAGGTCGGCGGCGGTCATCTGGATCAATATCAAGTCAATTAGGTGCTTTCCATAGAATTTTTTTTAAATTTAAAACCGTTACTATTTTAGTAGTAGTACTAGTTTTTTCTGTACCTATCGTGGGTGCGTTCTCCTTATCGGATACGCATAGGAACTGCCTATCAAACTAAGAAACTCTTAGTAAAAATTGGGAAACAACAAATCACTTTTTCAATCGCAAATTATTCTGCTTATGGGTGCACCATACAACAGTACAAAGGTGGTGGCGATATTTAAAGTTTATTTAGAACAAGAAAGTTGGAAGTTTGGCTATCAATCTCTTCATAACTAAAAGGTTCCCAGGTATGGTCGTATTTTCCGGCTAAGCGTCTTTTTACACAGTACATGATGCGTTTAATAACGTATAAACTCACAGACACATTCAACCAGACCCGGAACAACGATTAGTAGGCCCTAGAGGTAATGTGACCCCGATTCTCAAACTCACCGCTTCAGCCTTGTCCTTGATGATTTTCTTCTTGTCCTGAATCTTCTTCAGCCGGTAGAACTCCTCACGCTCCAGCTCGTCCAACTCTGAGATGATGTACGCCAAAGTACGCTCCAATCGGGGGATGATTACTGGAAAACATTTTGAATTATTTATTAAGCTTAGTTTGCATTGCTGATGGAATTAAATTAGGGAAATCTCACATGGAGGTAGACTGGAATTCTCTCTAAAAGTATGTAAGGATAATATTGAGGTCTAAGGGTAGTCCTGTTACCAACAAGTACATTAAATCGTAAATTATAATTCAGTAAAAAATAATTGAATCCTTTTTGGCAAAAATCTGAATTATTTCAATGTTAAAATCCCTTCAAAGTTTCGTCCTGATTCACCCCTGCATTCCTATTCACCTGTTTGACACTATGTACGTTTTACACAAACCCCAATAAGAGTCGAAAACCTCAAAACATTTCCTGCTACACACAACAAACTTTTGTCTTAAGATGTCTTATCAGTTAATCACTATAGTTAAAGAAACTATATGACATATTTATCGGCAAGATAATGCATTTTCACACACACTTAAAATCAATAAATTCAATCACCTATGTAGCGTAAATCGTTGTGGCCTCAACATAATTAACAATAAGGTACCGTGACTGCCGTTTTCGATGTGCCAAAATTTTAGTGCACGAGATGGATTTTGAAATTGGAAGCATCTGTTTCTCACATAATATTTGTTTAGTTAAAAGGTTTTATTTATATCAATAGGTGATACTAAGGGATGATTCTCATTAGAGCGGGCCGTGCCCGGGCCGGGGCGTGGACGAGCCGACGTGGTATTGAAGTGCGTCGAGGGGGGCCGGACGGGACACGGATAATGCACTGTGTAATATAAATTGATTCATACAAAATATATGTAACAGATTTAAAACCGTGCCCCGTCCGGGCCCCGCCCCGGGCACGGCACGCTCTAATGAGAATCATCCCTTATTGTTCTTATAATTTAAATTAAAACTTCTACTTTTACGTTTATGGAGGGCGCGCCACCGAAGGAGAATGCAGAGACCAACAAAGGGGGCGTGTACCACTAGCGTAAAAGTTAAGCAATTTCGCAATACAAAACTTGAATATGTTTTCTCTTCTAACTGTGTAATCTTGGATAGTAACCTAAAATTATAGTACGTGAGGCAGGGGGCTGTGATGCTGTGAATTTTTTTTATGAAAAAACAAGACACAGGTGCGTCATAAGTAATTTCGTCAGTCAAAATTTGATGTAAATAAACATACTACTATGAAGTTTCAATAAATTATTTAATCTAATCTTTCAATAGGTCACGTTAGGCACCACAAGCCATAAATAAAACAAATTTTAAGAACACACAATCAGATGCTATTGAGATACCTATTATTGTGGTTATGTTGGCAAGAGGCATTTACTTAACATAACATCACGCCTGTAATCCCCTAAGGCTTAGGCAGAAGTGTATATATTAGTACACCCAAATTTCACCAGTTGTTATGTTTTAAGTTCCATGTAATAAATAGGCGGCAAGCCTATTGCCATCAACCAGGTTCAAATCAAAACTTTGAGGCTGCTGCTGAGAAATTACTGATGGAAAAACCCAACAACACTGCCCGACCTGGGCATTGAACCCAAGACCTCATGCTTAGCAGTCGTATTTTTCGACCACTAGGCAAACGAGGCAGTCAAGAGACATTAACTGTCCAGAAAGTGTCAAATAGTCACTAATATTGAACTCACCATGCTCAATAGCATTGACACGCCTGTTGGTAATCTTAATGACCTCATCCAGGGTCACGAAGGCAGTCTGCAGGGAAGCCAACTCCACCAGCAGTTTGACAGCACTCTGGAAGTTCTTCTTGAGCTTGGTGAGCTGCTGGCCACCACGGGCAAGACCAGCCAGCTCATATGTGTCAGTACCATCAGTGTAAGACTCGAAGATTGGGAGGGTCACACCTTGAATCAAAAATGAAATATGAATGATGATAAAATCACAGATAAGTGTTTCTTGAAAACAATTATTTTTACAAAGTGTGATGGGCACAAGGCACAAGTTTTATGGACTACAAAATGATTGACAGACTTATTTAACTACCTAATCATGAACAGTTCTACTAAAATGTAAATAATGAACAATACAAACAAATGCATAAACTGATTCTATAAAAGAATTGAATTTTAATGGTTCACAATTATCTATTGTTATAGATAATTAATTTCTACAAATATTCACTTTCCCACATCAAATTACATGTGATTAATTAACTGTTATAGATAACAAGATTGTAGGTTGTAAAAACAAAATTAAATAATGTTTACTGCTCTTTATTACAATTAAAATATCAACCTGTCCATCATTAGTAACTTGCACCATAAATATTTTCTTTACTTTATTCTGAGCTTAAAACCTCTGGAATAAAACCTTTTTGTATTTAGGTCAAGTGAAAAAAAAAAACTGTACTGGCTAGTTTCCAAATTCAAAAAGTATTCTTTTACCCACCAGCAACATTGTCTTTCTTTGAGCGGATCTTGATCTGAGCCTTGGTAACGTTTTGCAGAACAACCTGGTTGAAGTCTCCAGTTGTGAACTTGGCCTCAGCCAATGAGAATGCTGCTTCTTTCATCACCTCGCCCATAAGAGTTTTTGTCTGTAAATGGCATAAAAATCAAATTATGTTGAGTTACTTCTTGACAATTCTAATTATACTTTTTTATTATTTAGTAATCAATCAATGAAATAAATGGAGTTGAGTTAGGTACACAAGTTTAATGGAATGTAAAGTACTAAATAAAGTTGTGCTCTTATAGCTTTAAATACTTTATCTAATAGATACCTAATCAAAAATGTTGTTTAATTATAACATTAATCACATAAGCAGTCAGCAAAAATGTGTAATCACTTACCTCGATAATTTTGCTCAGAATCATACGGAACCTCACTTGGAGGGCATCAGCCTTCTTCTTCAGGAGACCATGGCCTTTCACTGCACCAGCCAGACGTGCTTTTATCAACATCTGGGCACTGAAACCAGGACAAATTACATTGTGATTTAGGCGTAAATTAAACGCAAAAGTTAATACAATTTTATATAACCAAACAGTATTAATATAAACGTAACTTACCCCCGAGAAGGGAAAATCGCTAATCTATCTTTCCCAGACATATTGATTTAGGAAAATATTTGGCGTTTTATCCCGTTTTCAGGACTTTTTTACTCCCAAACCTAAATCACCTGATGACAGAAGACAAATGATAAAATATTGTCTATGAAAAGTCTTGTGATCTCGCTAAACGAAAATGACAAATTGATAGAGTCGATTTTTTGTTATCTCTATTTATTAAACTAAAATCACAAAAATATATTTACCAAAATAAATATTTTCCTAGGAATAGAACCCCTGAAGTTACTACTTTTACTTATAATTTTATTTATCCTTTAATCGATTAGGTCTTTTGTGCCAATATTCTTATTTTATTACCTTTTAACTGTAGAACTACGTTTAGTTTCTGAAGAGTAGTTTCTGAAATTCTATTTGACCAACTCCTGGCTCATTCCAAAGTTCCAGTAAATGATAATTATAGCAAATGCTTTGTCTTCCACTAACATAATTTACGGAAAAAAACACTAGGGGGAGTTTGGCAGGCATCTGAAATTAATGGATGCTTCCTAGTTTTCTTTTAGTATAACCATACACCTACTTCCACTATATCCTACTTCCATGTAACCAAAAATGAAAAAAAAATAAAAGAACCTGCCTGCCTGTCACACACTTGATCACTTGTGTCAAGTTGTCATAATAATTTCATGATGCTTGTCACCTTGTGTCAGACAGAAAAACAAAACAGCAAAAGAAAATGTCATCAAATGCTTGGAATTTTAAGTTTTTTAATAAGTTTACGTATTTGCCATGAACACATACCGAATTCTCACGATACCAAACCCATAGAGTGCTGTTATTCGTGCGGAAGTCTGATTTGAGTCTTTTAAAACCTACAATGAACGACACAAGCTCAACAAGTTTGTGTAGGATATGCCTACAGGATGGGGCCACACTTCCAATATTTGAGAAGTCAGAAATAGGAGATAATATACACTCCAAACTATCTTTCTGTTTACAATGTGAAAAAGTATGTATTAAACAGATTTATTAATTGTAATCCAGAAATGGTTCTTCATTATCTGGTTTTTACATATCAAACGATCTTGTTGTTAATTGCAGATAGAAGACATCGAAGGATTACCACGTCATTTGTGTACAATGTGCAATAATACATTAGAAACTCTATGCAATTTTATTAATAAGTTTAGGGAGTCTTGTAAAATATTAGAAAACGGTCTGTTGATTGTGAAAAAGGAAGACTACAATTATGTTAACAACAACCTTATGGCTGAAGTAGAAATAGATATAAAAACAATCAAAGCAGAATCTAATGACCATTCCGATGATGGTTTCGAAAATTTTGAAGACTTGGTACCATTAAAAATTAAGCAGAAAGTTAAAAAAGAATTCAGTACCATTAAGAAAGAACAGAGATCTCAGAAAGCCAAACCTCGACTCGGTACCAGAACAAACAAGATAGCGTCTTCTATATTAGAAGGAAACTTTGCATGGAATGGAGAAAGATGGTGGTAATATTATAAATTTCTCAATAATTACTTTTACTACTTAATACTAGTTCAAGTCATAATTATAAAATTATGAGAAGCATTTTGTTATATCATGACATTTATTAATCCATTTTATATTGAAAGAATCACATAGGTACATAAAGGGAATGAATAGCACATTGTAATTAATTTAAGATATGAGTATTATAATAATACAAATCATTTTTTCTCCATTCCAGCATGAAAATTGGGCAAACAACTTTAAGAAAAGTAGCCAGCAATATAACAAAAGAGCCAAAACCAAGACCACAGACTAAAATAAAAGTACCAAATGTCAAACAAAATGACACAGAGAAATTATGTGACCTTTGTGGAGATGTTTTTAAAAACAGTGATAGACTAACTGGCCACAAGAAAACAGTACATTTTAAGAATCCTGTAAAGTGCCCCAAGTGTCCAAGAATTTGTGTCTCAGATTACTATTTAAATAGACATATAAAGAGGAAACATGAGGTTCACAGAGAATTCATTTGCTCATCATGTGGCCAAGGCTTTGCGTTCAAAGGAGAGTTAACAAGTCACTTTAAAAATGTCCATGACAAGCAATCACGTCCTAAGAAAATCTTTTCGTGCAAATTCTGTGATAAAACATACAAATGTTCTAAGTCTATTATTATTCATGAGAGATCTGTTCATACAGGTAAATACTTAATTTATTTTGTTAAATCTTTTATTTAACCATAAATCAGAAGAAGTCAACATTGATTAATTAAATTATAATCAATAACAATGTCTGCTCTATAAATTTATTTAAACATAACAAAAATCTTAGTAAAACCTTAGAGCACATTATCCATACTAATAATGATCAGAAAGCAACTCTGTCTTGCTGTCTGTCTGTTACGCTTTCATGACTAAACCACTGAACCGATTTTGATGTAATTTTGTATAGGGCAAAGTGTAAGTTTGAACTTCTAGAAAGGTCATAGGTTACTTTTTATTCTGCCATTCCGCGACATTTACACGGACAAATTCGCGTGCCATAGCTAGTTATCTATGAATTCAGATAATTAGATAATTGAAAGGAATGATCAGACATTATAATAATATTTTTTAATATGTGAGGATGTATATTCCAGGTCTAAGGCCAGCAGAGTGTTCCGTCTGTAACACAAGTTTTTATCATGATGATTACCTCAAAGAACACATGAGATTACATACAGGGGAGACACCTTTTAAGTGTCCAATTTGTGGGCGAGGGTACGCACAAAGAGGTAACATGAAGAGTCACCTCCGCATCCACAGGATATCAGAACTTGATGCCCTCACATTGAGCAAAATGAAACCAAATTACCTAAAACTGTTGAAAGTGTGAGATAGAAACTGTTTTTTAATCTTAATACTAGTGTTAAAACAATTTTCTTATATCAAAGATGTTATTTTGTTAAGAGATTGAAGTTTCTGGATGCAATTCTGGGTGCTTAACTACGTTATTACATGAAGAATGTTAGTTGATTATTTTAAAATGTTTCGTTCCATAATATGTGCCTAATTAGTTTTAAAATACATAGTCTAATAATATTACATTTGTTAACACCTAATTAATGTTGCAACGAAGTTGGTTTATAGTCTATCTCATAATTTTATATATATTGAGATCTAACTTTAGATTAGAAGCACAATATTATTTACAAGTTGTTTACATTAAAGCGTTCTTTTCACTAGGCGACATTGACCTGCGACATTGTCGCCAAAGCTTGACCCAAAATCTACGTGTCGCGCGAAGTTGCATGGGACATCACCCGTCATCGCAAGCGACATCTACGTCGTTTGAGACTTTTGAGTTCCTCGACAATCGCTCGACAGTTTCTTTTAGGCCTCGTTTACGGGAGACGAGAAGTTTCGCGCGGCGCGTCATCTTGCAGCATGTCGTTTTATGAATGATGGCGATGCCATCCGCGGGCTCCACCTGCATTTACATTAAACGCGTGTAAAATCGCTGCTCCCTAAATGCTGTCATACAACGCAATATATTTGAATATTTATTGCGAGCCGCGTTGCCCCGCTTCTCCGTAAACTAGGTATTAGGCCGCGTGACATAGCTCCTACCACTAACGTGACTGACCTAGCACCTCCTAGGGTGGCTTCTCAGATCACATCTTGGTAGTGTGGTCAAGGAAAATGTCGAGGGACTTTGGAGGACTTTGCATATGTTAAATAGTGGCAGAGATATACCACATAAATGTTGGGCGATAAGTCGCCTAGTGAATACATACATGGCTTTAGTCACATGTGAAATGATTTATACCTAATGTTTGAATAATACTGTTAAGACTTTTAATACTATACTGTTTCTACTTTGAAAATACTTTTTATACTATTATAAGTGCAATGGGGTTGTTTTCTGTTAAATTTTAGAGAATACTATGAAAAAAAGTCTGTTTAATTTTCTTAAAAATATAATTCTTATTATTACTTTACTTAGTTTTTTTATAACAATAAAATATCAATTTTATTTTCTTAATAATTACAAGACACTATGATATCGTAAAGTGCCACTTCTGGCTCTATCTGATAATCTGAAAAAGAAGAAACATGATTAATTCAAGCAGCATTAATTATTTTATAAGATTAACAACATTATTTTATAAGTTATTTCCTTACTCTTTCAGAGATGACGAAATATCTCTAAAACACTTGAGTTTCTCTTCTTCAATACTTGTCAAATAGTTAATTTTGTTCATCTCCATTTCTTTCTGTCGTAATTCTTCTCCTTTCAGTTTCAACTCTAGTGCTCTCAGTCTTAACTCTTCAGTCTTCTGCTGAACTCTTGCTTTTTCTAATTTTAATGTTGTTCTTACTTTATACTCTTCTAATGAAATCTTTCTTTTTTTGAACACTTTTTCTGAAACTATAGAAAATACAGTTCAAATGGGTGGTAGTGAAAGGCCCTAAGATGGTTTAAAGAATGAAAAGAATTGTGTGTTGGCTACCCTTTTAAATTTAAGTTTTACAATAGGTATGTCAGGAAAGGTTGATTTTACGACACAAAACAATCAGTGATTTTTAACCTTTTGGTCTCTCGTAATCTGATGATTCTCCATCTGGTTCTTCATCTTCTAATTTATCCTCTGTAATAATAAAAAAGAGTTTGTTTTATACCTAGTTTTACATTTGCACACATTTTGCACTACCACAAATAAGTGCATGATAATTAAAGAATGTTTATTATACCTTGTAAAATATTACCAACATCACAGAATTTACTTTCCACTCTATCATAGCAGTCTGTTGATTTTTGTTCTTCTTCTTCCACATCAGAAATCATTTTGTTTTGAGAGTGTGAATCTCCATCCTCATAGTGGCTATTTAAAAATTCCACTTGAAAGTTATCAGCAGTGTCTATTACCTCCTCTTTGCTTACCACCTTTAAAAAATAAAAATAAAGCTTCAGTCTATGAATGTAGCTTTACATTTTGTGCTGGTATTATTAACTCTTTAAAGGTATGATAATAGCAGCTGCTCCCTGTGACTTCATTATGCATGGGATTTTTTCACCTGTGTTATGTTTGGTTACTGCTTCGCTCCCATGGGTCATGGCATGATATGTAGTCTATACTTTTCCCCATAAATCTGGCAATATACAATAATTTTTTTTCCAATCCGATTGGTAGTTCCAGGAATTAGTGCTTTTATACAAACAAAAATATGTCTTAAGTTTTTTTATAATAGCATAGATACTATTGATGAAAGGACGAAACTATGTGGTGTAGCTATCATAGACTAGTATTGAAACATTGTCTGTCCAGCAATGCCTAAGAAAAATGTGGGTTTAACATGCTAGAAATAATAATTATACAAAAACAGCAACTAAATAATGCTGAACAGCATCTTTCTTACATTTCCTTAATAATTTTAATCAATAATAACTAGTATTGTTTACCAGTACCTATTAAAATGAATTAAGTGCATAAGAGGCTATAGTAATTTTGTCAGCTGACCTACAACAAAACAGGCATTATTATAATTACCATTTCCAAAGTCAAAGCGTCCTCCTTGTCATTAATTGGGTAGTTTATCAACTTCAGAAGTTTAAGTTCCAAATTGGTTAATTTTGGTGTTGATTGTTCCATAGTATAACTCCTTCTGCGTAGCAATATGTTGGCTTTTCTCTTTGTTTTGTTCTTCCAGTCAGCCCACATCTGGAATTCAAAACATTTAAGTAAATTATTTATTTTTTTGTTTCATTGACATTACATGGGACATAAACATATCTGATGTAATGAGGGTGTACTAATGGGTACACCTCTGCCTAACCATTCGGGAATTACATGCATGATGTTGTGTAATACCTACCTACTTCTTGTTTGTATGAATTGTCAAAAGCTAGAAAGGAGTTGATAGTTACTCTACAGTTTTGGATAAGCCAACTGTTAATACAACACATGCAACATCATGTCTGCGAACCATGAAGGCCTTTGCATTAAGCAGACGTTTCTGGTAGTCCCACAATGTCTTAATATAAGTTGTATGTATAATTAAATAATGCTAGCTAGGAGTTAACTACATACAACTTTTAGAAGAAAGAAATTTAATATAAAAAGGGGCTCACTTTACACCATTTCCAAGTGTTTTTATAAACACCACCCTCTACAGCGTTAAGCTGATGAGCAATACGTCTCCAAAACTTCTGCTTGTTTGTGTTAAGGTACAGTACTCTGCCGTCGACCAATACACCATCCTCGCTGAGCAGATCCAGCAACTTTTTCATTTGAGCTTGAATAACACGACTCATGATTTTTTTGTGAACTTTTGAATTTTGTTTTGAACCACCTACATAACTACAAGCCTATGCTAAACCCACAGCAGCTCATTTATTTTGATGATCAACACTACACAAATATATTTGGAAGTAACTTTATTAAGCGTATGTTTGGAAGCATTCAAATTCGAATCATTAATTTATTGAAATGGGTGTAGTCCTAATCGAAGCGAGTAAGAAAGGTAGCTTTTTAAAAAACTAGAGCTTGTATTATTTGTATTTTGTATTGTTATAGAAATGAATTAATGAAACGCCAATAATATACGTCATTGCAATAATATCAATTCAACAATGACAACTGACAATAGTTTGACATAAGTCTGTCTGTCGACATAGCGATTGTAAGCGATCCGCGTAAACGCATAAATCGCCTAAGAGGAGCCACACCGCAAGCTTTCACCTAAAAGTATTGGTACATTTTTAATCATTTGCAATTACGTCCGAGTGCATGCCGTAGGCTATGTTTACCATTTTATGTAGCCTACGGCACTCGGACTCCACAGACGTATATACGTGGTTACTTCCACGCGAACGAAGTCGCGAGTAATCGTGAGCAGTAGCTAACTAATACTAAATAGTGATGTCCATTTAGTTACCTACTTTGTTTTTTTTTTAAACTCGCATTCTTCTGACAGTCCCGATTCCTGACAGTTTTACACTTGTACATGTCAGTGGATTTACAGCTGTGCTCGTAAATAAATGTAACGAAAAATTGCGCTATTACAGCTCTTTGTTTTCGACATAATTGAAATTAAGATTCATTAATATAACTAGTTGAGATTTTTAAGATTGTGATCACAATGCTGCGTGTTAAAATTCATATTGCGCTAAGTGCAATAGGGGCCGTTTTAGGCTTGTCTGCGTTTATATGTTTCTGCATTGTTTATGCAAACATTGAAGCCGGAATGTGGGCGCTTTTATCTGGTAAGTGAAGCGAAATATAACTTTTTATGCACGCTAAGAATAATGATACTGCGTAATTTGACAGCAAAGCAGGCACTGATCAACATATTGGAACAAGTTTAGGACCCTATTAAAGATCAGAAAGCTTATCATGACCTCGAGTTGTTTTCGTCTCGGACCAATATTCTAGACTTTTTTTTATAAGCTTTAGAGATCCTGCTGTTGCTAGTATAATAAAATTGAATCTTTATAATCTTAATTATTGTGAATTATGATTTTGTTAATAATTTTCCTTATACCATATTAGTATTCTATTATTTCCTGTTGTTATTTTTCGTCTTTTTTTGTGGATTTAATGGCTATGTTTTCCTCATAATTATTATTTGAGAGTTTATTTACGATAAAATACCTATAAAATCGCAAACTACTAAAAACACAACTTAAAAAATCTACTAAGCTATTGAGTTTTAAAAGTATGAAATCACTGGTTCATTTACAACAATCATTATAGTGATAATTGCTCATGCCTTCTGTGCATAAGAACTTTAGAGACAATAAAAGACCAGTACTATTAGTAAATAATCCCATGTCCGTTTAATTAATAATGAATCCCATAAATTAATAACTATTATGTCTCTCTATTACAGGCATACATGCATCTTTAGCTTTGATGCTGCACTGCCACTATCTCAAAGAATCACTACATGTGAACTTCTCAAGAAAAGCGTTGCAGTACATCGGTGACTTCGGCATTATTGGCTTTGTGTCCGGAGCTGCTCTGACACTCTTCTATCTGTTTCTGGAGATTTATTATAAAGCTGGTGTGTATATTAAAACTTTTGAAATGGTAAACAATTTTTGGTTCAATGAACAAGTAAAGTATAGTTCTTAGTAATGTCAATCTACACAGATACTATAAAGAGATAAAGTTTGTTTGTTTTTGCAAGAGGTAATCTCTGAAAGCACTGGTCCTAATATAAAACTTCTTTCACTGATAGGAAAAGAAGTGGAAGAAGTGGTTTAGTGTTATGGGATATGTTGTATTCCACATAGACCTGTACCAAGTAAAGGGCAAAAGCTAGTAAAAAAAAATAAAAGGTCTAAGAAAGAATTTTGATAACTTATTGACATTTCATGATAATATTTTTTTCATCAGTTATTAAAATAGGTACTTAATTAGATTTGGTTGTGTTGATTTAAAGACATGACCCCAACAAGAACAACCAATCAATTCATATAAGCATTTTAACCCTTATTTCAATACCTGGGAACCATTTTGGATATTTTTACTTACATATCTTTTGTATTTTACAATAAATTATCAAACACTTGTTATTTGAGTCAATTGACATTGATACATATGAATTTAGATATGTAAATATGCAAAAGAAAAGTTAGAATAATAATAATATCCAAACAATCAATATCCAGGGTACCTGGACCCATAATATGTAAGAATTTAGTGTGTGAACAAAATTGCAAACTAACAAATCATTTAATACAATGTTGCAAAATGTTTTGTCACATGATAAGGTAGACTCAATCATTACTCATCCTGTTATCACTGTTTATTACATTCATATTATTAAAACAGGTTTTTTATTATTATTATGAACTTAAATTTCAATACAATCAAATGTTTGTACAGTTGCTCTGTTTTGATAGAACTATGAAACCAAACTTGCACATCGTTTTTGCATTACATGTTTACTGCATTGTACCAATAACAAGTTACTACCTACGTAGTTAATGAATTCAATAATTATATAAAGGAAAGAGAATATTAGCCAGTTGTTTTACAAATGCAAATAATAATTTTGGGAGAGAGTCTGGCCAAAGAAAGAAACAACATTGTTGGTAGTAAAATAAGATGGAAAATAAGTTGAATATCGAAGTTGAAACTAGAAACAGTGATTCAATATAAAATATTAGAAAATGAAACTATCAATTCAGTTTATTCAGGTTAAAGTTGGAAGGTTTCAACTAAGACTTTTTTAAATTGCCGCCTTTTCCAGGGGCGGATTTATGTATAGGATTTTTGGGCTGCAGCCCAGGGCCCCATAATTATATAGGGCCCTCATAGAAGAAAAAAATAGAAAGAGTATCTTATCGCTACACTGTGCAACAGTTTTTTGTCACAATGGCAATAACTTGATTATTAAGTTAAGGTTGGCCTCCCGAGTACTGCTAGCCCAGGGGCCCACAAATTCACAGTCCGCTCCTGGCCTTTTCATGTGGTCTGTATTCAGCGTCAGTGGGCTAAGATAAAATGAAACACGAATGTAGTAGATCTATGCATAGAACTAACACTTATAGCGAGCAGATTTTTTTTATTACATTAGCAATTTATTGACACATTTCTGATATGCATTAGATAACATTACGATGTCGCGTAAAGGCATACCATGCTGATAGCGCACGATGACTAAAAATCTAAAAACTAATTTTCATTTATCTTATATATTTACATTCAATTTCCAACTTGATTATGGTTGATATTTTGTTGTCCAATTGTTATGAAATTACTACATCATATTCGGTAGGACGATAGGAGGTATTCATATTGATAACAGTACATACCTACCTACGTATGACCTATGCGACGTTGAAATGGTCTTCCAAAGAGGTCGAAAAACTTTGCGATAGATGAACTTTACCTGCTTTGTTACAGACTAGAGCTCGATTTTCATCGCATGTTGTGTTTGTCGGCTCTTGCGGAATAAGCTGAAGAATTAGTTTTTTTGTTTAAACGCGCTTATTTACGGGACTACTAGGTCTGATTCTGAAAATTCTTTAGCTAATATGAAGCTATATTATATCTGAGCTCTTATGGGACGCATGTCATGTCAGACGCGGAAAGCTGAACGGATGCCTATGCGTCTCATTTAAATTGGCGTTTTCTATGAGCGAAAGCTGATTGAGTTGAATAAGTGTAGTTAGTCCCTATGGGCATCACAACCTAAAAATAATTAGGATCCATAAACGCGCACGAACTTGCGGGCAAAAGTCGTTTATGAAATTGTATGTTGGTACCATCAAACGTATTGATTTCCTACCTGTCCGTATTCCAAATTTAAACTTTATAATAAATTATGTTTTGTTCTAGATGTGATGCCAATAAAGACCAGTATCATCATCCGTCTCGTCTGGTCGTTCATGATGATGAAATGGGGCCTCCTGCTGTACCTCGTCACCAAGAAGTACCTGAGGACCTATAACGATCACCAGCTCTTCTCCGAAAACCCTAACATTGAGGAGACGTAATTATTTCATTGATTGTTAGCAAATTGCTTTAGGGCCTGTTTCACTACCTCTGAATACCTCTTGTCAAAATGCTTAGTAGATATAAATTCTGGAAGTTACCTTAAATGCTTAAAGGTCAGACAAAAAGTGAAATGTCAAGCGATTTTGAACCTTGACCTGCTCTACACATCAACTGACCTATATATTCTTAAGTATGGTAACCCCTGTTCCATTTTTGAATTTATTATGAGGGTTACTAAGTGACTGTTCAGACATTGCTGTGAAACTGGCCCCAAATCTAAGTGGTATTGTTGGTTTACATGCGAATTATCAAAATTAAAGCTTTAGGATTATTACGGTCACAAATGGGCGAAGCTTGGGTAAAAAAATGGCTGTTCCTAAACAAATAATGATATCAATCAATAGGCTAGTTGACACCGCCAATCAATTGACGTACTTTTTATGACCTGTCAAAACGCGATTTTTCCATAGTTTTTGATTGGCTATATCGAACTGCGACGTCACTTATTTGGCAACTCAATTGACCAACTATTTATTGATTTCAAAGCCACAAAAAATCTAATCTTACAGTAAATTGAAAATTAATCAGGTTTTTAGGGCTAAAATAAAGCGTTTTTTTTTAAAAAGAAGTTATGACTTTGAATTATTGATTAATGGTGTCAACTACCCTATTGTACATGTTAACGGAACAAAATCTATGGTTGAGTTTTACTTTTTGTCAGTGAAAACCTGATACAGCAAGACGGAGTACTGGCCGATCACGAAGGAGGCGATATGAAATGGACAGTATAAAAAAAGGCTAGTTGATTCCCCGTTGGTTTGAAAAGTCTTGAAGGTCGAATT
This sequence comes from Hoplodrina ambigua, assembly GCA_949774945.1. Taxonomy (NCBI): domain Eukaryota; kingdom Metazoa; phylum Arthropoda; class Insecta; order Lepidoptera; family Noctuidae; genus Hoplodrina; species Hoplodrina ambigua. The sequence continues at coordinate 4,882,017 of OX458976.1, forward strand.
TCCAAATTCAAATCTCCTGGCATTCTAAGGATTAATGTAGCAATATAAAATAATATACTAAGAGTCTTTTACACCCTCTAGAGCGCCTGACGCTAATCTCATAAAATTAAACAATATGTATTACTATTAGAATATGAACTTATGACTTATCAAAAAATAAGGTAACTATTTTACATCCAAAATTGTGAACAGCTTTCCTTTTAGCTACATTTAGGGGGATAGGCCGTAGCCTCTAATCACCGATAGGTCACTTATTGTCCAGTGGTCGGGAATCTAAACATTGGCGCCGATTCTTTTGGTCACAAACTAAACTAAAATTAGACCATTACTATCTTTTTCTGTCCAATAAAACAAGAAAGTGGTGCCGATTCCCTTGTTCACAAACTACACTAAAATTAGAGAATTGGCATCTTTTACTGACATACAGTGAAAGAAAAGGACGGTGACATTCCGTGACATTAAAGAACTAAGTTAGCGATGTCAAATTAGTTTTGCCTTGAACTTTTCCGTACTTTTAATCCATACGTTTTAAGATGTCCACTATAATTGTATGGATGTGTCAGATTGACTAAATTTGACAGCTCTTATTTACAATTGTCTCTTTCTTGTTTTATTGGACAGAAAAAGATGGAAATAATCTAATTTTAGTTTAGTTTGTGACCAAGAGAATCGGCACCAGTGACTAATGTAAATAAGAGCTGTCAAATTTAGTCAATCTGACACATCCATACAGTTATAGTTGACTCTTAAAACGTATGGATTAAAAATACGGAGAAGATCAAGGCAAAACTAATTTGACACCGCTAACTTAGTTCTTTAATGTCACGGAATGTCACCGTCCTTTCCTTTCGCTGTATGTTAGTAAGAGATAACAATTCTCTAAATTTAGTCTAGTTTGTGAACAAGGGAATCGGCACCTATATGCTAATATTATTATATTAAACATAACAAAACTTAAGATTTATTAATCTGAAGAGTTTTTTATGTTTAATCGCGGTAATCTTTGGAACTCCCTGGTGGATTGGTTTTTTGTATATTTTGTATATTATAGCCAGATTCATGAAGAATAGTTTAAGCCCTATAATATCACGCTAAGACCCACGGAAGGGGAGAAGTAACTAAAAACGTAACTTATCAAGAAAAAAATCTACGCGCATGAAGTCGCAGGGAATAGCTAGTTTTTTTTTATAAAATTCTCGTTTTTATAGTTATATATATCGATTTTAATTAGATGTAGGACATATCAAAATTATGATTGGGTAAGTATACTATTTATGTACATGAATTTGTTTACTGTCACAAAAAATAAAATTTTCTTTAATTTGCAATACAATTTAATCTTAATTAAAACCAACAATACCACTTGGATCTAACGAATTATATTATGAATCTACCTTATTATTATTATTCATTCATTTGTGATAGTGACCTTTGACCTAGCGACCTTTATTGACTGAATTAAAAAAACATATTCGAATTTAGGCCAATGTTTGACTGAAAATTTTCTACGTACCCTATTTATTGACACTTTTTCCGTTATTTTATATAATTTGTGATAGATAATACACGAATATAATTTTGGCAAATGGATATACGATAGTGTTATTTTTAATTTTTATCTACAATACTTATTTATTTTAGTGTGAGCTATTAATTATCATTATTTTAATTTACTTGCTTGCTACTTACAAACTTAAAATATAAATTTTTGGATATTTCAAGAAACTATAATTTATTTTAATCATCTTTGATACTTAATTTTCACTGTACTGTACCTGCTTTAATTTTCTTAACTTATCTGTACCCATCTCCTATTGCTTATTGTATAATATTCTTAGCATCTGTTACTTAATTAATTAATAAAATTAATTATAACATTTAATAAATAAAAATACCAGTACCTTATGTATTAAATTAAAAGATATACTTAATACATTTCTTAAAATATAGGGTAGTCAAATAATTGTTCGTTTTAAATAAACGTTATTGTTTAAATAAAGTTATTCCTTCTTACATTAAAACATGAAGAAATTATTGTAGTTTAAATAATAAATATTATGTTATCGTTATATTTATTGCAAAAAGTTACTTGAATTAATAGTTAAAGACTTCTTCCTAGTGTTTTAATAAGTTATAAGTACTTGTAACTGTGTCTATGCTATTAAAATGATTATTGTCAACCGTAGATAAGATATAAATAAACTGTTTTATAAAACAGCTGCGTTTTTTTTGGTTTGGTTTTTTTTTGGCCAGGAACCTTTTCGGGCTTATGCAGAACAACCCACCAAAGTTTCATCACAATCAAATCAATAGTTTAGAATAAAAACAAACATACAAACATTTATTTTTATTCAGACAGAAACGGTCCTCCATCCATTGTGGAATTTGTTCCGATTGCTTGACAGGTGGCCGAGCTTATAACTTATAAGCTGTGGTCGAAGCGTTGCCTTTGCCGCTAAGATGGGGGGAGTTCGAATTTGAAAGAAAACATTCAGTACATAGAGGAGCGCGCGGAGCGCCAGCCGTAGCGACACAGACCGTTGCCTTACCGCGTAAACTTAAAAAAAGAACGCGCGCGTAAAATGATCGAAACATAAAACTAAACCCTGGTTACTAATGAAATAAATATAAATATTATTTCAAAGTAAATTTGTGTTGTGCTGGAACGTACGTCGATGTGGAAGCAAGGGATTATTTTATATTAACTTAAGTAGTGGTAAGTGAAACAGGATTACTATACTTATTACTAACTTTACGCCTTAGATGGAGAAGAACATGTTCAGTATTTGAAACCCTTTAGAGTGCTACATAAGAAATATAGGTAGGAGACTTATTTGTCATATTACCTTCATAACTAAGTATCATATTATTAACAAATCCAAAAAACCAAGTACCTATTAATGAAAAATTAAAATATTATAGTTTTTATTTGAGTATCTTAATTCCAAGTCAATTAGTTCCAGTTTCTGAGCTAGGTATTCTGAATTTGAATGAAGCGTCCCATTTAAATGTAGAATGCCTGGGTTAACGCCCTCTGCTATGAAACTTCAGAAAAGCGTATAAGCTTTTGTCTATGCTATGATTTTATATTTTAATGTTGTTGCTGATTACTTAATATTAAATAACACTTGTTTATTGACATCTGTAGATTATTATAATTAAATGTTGTCTATGCTAAATAGACGATTTTTTTTTTGTAACTAGTAATGTCTGAAAGTAATTACAAAAAATCTTTCTCTAACGCAATAGGCTCGCCCCCTATTACATGGGACTAAAAACATAACTGGCGAAATGTGGGTGTACTAATGGGTACACCTCTGCCTTACCCTTCGGGGATAACAGGCGTGATGTTATGTTGTTGTTCTCTAACGCGGACGGACTCGCGGGCAGAAGCTATAATATGGGTTAAAGTCATTAACCACTACTTTAAATCAATAGTTGTCCCATTCTTAATTAATTAACCTTACCTAATTGGCAGTTTATCAATGGCGTTATCTTACCATGTTCAAAACTTGAACTTGAGTTAAAAGAACCAGATTTTCGTAATAAATCTTTATGGAAGTACTAACTAGTAAGTTTAATTAAAACTGGCTCAGTTATTTCCAATTAGTAAACTATTAAATAACGTTATATTATGTGAAATGAGTATCTTCGCTACATCTCTGTTGAAGGTTTACAGTCGCAGATTGCTGTTACCTACAATAAAACTTAATAAAACATGGTAAGGGTTGCCATACGTCCCGTGTTACATACGGGACTGTCACCGTATTTGACAATCGCGTCCCGTAATTATTCCGTGTTTCAATAATTTCGATAAAATTAGTAAATTAGGAAAATAAACCGAAAACGAGATCAATACAAAAGTAAAATCAAGTTCAAAATATGACTGAGCCAAAAAATTAACGTGTTAGTTTAAGTTTAAAATAGTTCTAAGTCCTATTCGAATAAAACTTTTGATTAAGACTATTTTACTTGGTGTGCATCGTTGGTCTAGTGGTCGCAAAGCGCGACTGCTGAACATAAGGTCTTGGGTTCGATTCCCAGGTCGGGCGAAGTGTTATTGGGTTTTTCCATCAGGAATTTCTCAGTAGCAGCCTCGGAGTCTGGATTTGTGCCCGGTTGATGGCAATAGGCTCGCCCCCTATTACATGGGACTAAAAACACAACTGGCGAAATGTGGATGTACTAATGGGTACACCTCTGCCTAACCCTTCGGGGATTACAGGCGTGATGTTATGTTATATGTTATGTTATGTAATAGTCTATTGAAGGCTTAAAAAATAAAAAACTTGTATGAGTTCCAATTCAGTTCCCGTAAAAAATAAGAAGGGATTGTATCCACTACCTATTGTAAGGCAATGATGTTATCAACAAACTATAGCGAAAGTTCCGTAGGCACCTAGTATTGAATTGTTATGTTTTTGTGCTTCTATAATATAATAACACTTTTCAATTTTACTCTGCTTTGGTTACGCTTCACTAAACTTTCGTGGGTACCTACCAGCTACTTAGATAAAAAAATGCTTAAGAAAGTTAGAAAAGACGCGTATGATTTTTTTTCAATTTCGAAAGTTTTATCATTCAGAGAAGAGTACTTAAAATAGATTATTCAGTACCTGCTTATCTACAACGCGTTTGAGCGCGCTAAATCGCCAGAACTTCTGGTTCGAGTCAAAAAACCCTGAAGGCTATATGATGTATTCCATTATTTAAATAAAATAGGGATCCGTAAGAAAACTCATGTTGACAAACTTGCGGGCAAGAACTTGTCACTTTATAAAGTTCGTTAAAAAGAGCTTTTAAACGGCAATAGCCCAAAGCTTTTAGCGCGGAATGTGTAACGAGAGATCGGGCGTTTGATCACCAACCACGCATAGAACATGTTTAACTAAGCTGGAAAGGTAAACATGGCAGGAATGTATACCGATGACGTGCTTATTCCAGTACTTAGATACCTACCTAATCTCTAAAAATCTAAGCTTTCCAGTCGGAAACGCCGCCATCGCTAACTAACAATTTTCCCGTGATAGAAAATAAATAAATCAAGATCCTAGCTCCCGACTCGCGACGCGACGAGTAGATAGACTTGGCTGATACCGGAGATATGAAAATATCAAATTAATTTCAGTCACATTTTATAACTTGTATTTCCTTATGGCCGGCTGCTTGGCTTAGGGCATTTATCTACCGAAGTAGTGATAATACATTAACTATGCCCGCGTGAATACCTTACCGCATCTGAGTGCTGTCATCCTGGCCGAAGCAGGATTTCGTTTCTCTGTGCTGTCCCAGTGATAGTAGTAGTGGGCCTTTAAGGTAAGAATTGATAGCCAGTAACGCGGATCATGCGTGGATTAAATACCAGGCTCCTGACTCATTGCTCGAATTGAAATAAAAGAGTCTAAAATTTGCGGATTTTTTTCGAAAGAGTTACCGCGGCCCTGAAACGCAAAGGGCCCTAGAACGAACACGGATGGTTTTAAGTCAGTGAAAGACTGACACTCCCTTCCGTCTCCGCCCAGAGCGGAAATAGACATTTGGTGGTTTGAAATCCTTAAAAAAAAAAGAGTAAAATTGCGTAAAGTTTCTACGTTTTAATCTGTCAAAGAAAATGCACTGATTTTGACAGTTTGACAGTTAACTTTACGCTGAAACCTAAACAGGGTAGGTAAGGTGGAAATTGTCCAAATTCCGCACAGAATAAATATAACTATGGCTTACATATAGTTGTTTGTGGCTGTGAGTTTGTAAACGCACGCACATATGCCCACGACACAAAAAAATGTACTGTGTAAAAGGTGTTTTAAAAAGAAAGAAAAAATATATCTACACTACAATAAATCACTTTGTAAAGGTCTTAATGTTTCGGGCTGATGACTATGTTTCCGTACCTGTACCTAGATAAGTACCTCAGTATTAGACTCCAATATTGCACTTTTCAAAAGATGGTGAGTCAAAAGCAACCATGCATTAACGAGGTGATTGTACTACAGTTAAAACAATTGAAATGATTAAGGAGTTCGGGTTTATCGAGTCTCTTGTCTATAGTCTTTATGGACAAAAGGGGTTTTTAAAGATGTGTTGGCGTGATAGCTACATTATATCTTAGAATATTTATAAATAAAAACACACTTAAAACATTGTCTGTTATAACCTTATGATCAAGTCAAATCAACATTAAAATCCATTGTGTAGTTTAAAAGATCTAAACGTACCTATATACGGCGGTAAGCAACTTTGTTTGTACAAGCTTTTATAATAAGTAGAGATAGGAATAAAATATAGATACCCCTGCTACCTAATAAAAACAAATGCAAAATTAAACGGCCATTCCGTAGATAACAAGGTACCTATCACATTTCTTAAGGTTAAGGGCATTAGAGAATATCGGTTTTTAGAGTTCCGTACGTTAGGTTTTTCCTAGTGATCACCAGGTGGTGCTATAACTTTTTCCCATACAAAATTCTAACGCGCTCACAATCAAACTTGAGTGAAAAAACTTAGCACTCAGGTAGATGCTTGAAATATTCAAATAATATTTAGTTACATAATTTACTATAAAAAGAAATAATTAAATTAAATTTCGGTTATCGCGGACACAGACAAAGTCGCGGAAAAAATTACCCATGTCCTGTCATTTCAATTATTTAGTTAAAATCATGATTCGAAACGACACGTGGCGCCATCTATGATAATAAGAACGTTATTGTGATTTCCCTCGGAAACAGTACTTTTTTTCGGGATTAAAGGTACCCTATGTTTGTTCCTGTACACCTGGCAACGTATATTCAAAATTTCAGGATGATCGGTTCAGTGGCTTAGGCGTAAAATGGTAACAAACAAACAAACTTACTTTCGCATTTATAATATTAGTTGGGATGGTAGATACGAAACCCTTTGTACGGGCGTGAATCCTACTCGCACTTGGCCGGTTTTTATAGAGTGGCCATTTTATATTGGTAGCAAGCAGCTAGTAGCAATTGGCCCTATCTCCTTTAATAACGCAGTAAACCTGCGCATTGCATAGCCTTTAGCTCTTCAGTTCCCATGACCATTTGTGATTGTGACGTAGTTATACCTGCAGTTTAAATGCACCGCCCACCGGAGATTCAAATCTCGAACGCGGTTGTAAGTGACGCTGTAGGAAGTGCTAATTGCAATTACCTACCTACACCTCAAGCTTTTTAAGTTCAATTTTAATATTTAGCACTTATGTAATAAATATTATAGGTTAGTAACCTCTAGTTTCTGTGTAAAATTCTTGTCACAAATTGTAAAGTGCTAGTAACTTAGTAAGATGCGTAGGTAACTTACCGCCTTTGATGCATGAGGTTGTGGGTTCGAAACCGAGCAAGTACCAATGTTTCTTTTTAAATTCACATACCTACGGAGGTACCTACTTTTTAAATTATCTTGGACATCCCTGACATCGGTGAAGGAAAAGCTTATTAAGTGAGTACCTACCTACCGCCTTTCATGTATGAGGTTGTGAATTCGATACCGGGCAAGTACTTATGTGACCTTTTAATTCATATTAATATGTACTTTCAAAGTATATCTTAGACATCACCGGCATAAAATTAATATAAGTCTGGAATCGCCAATCCGTCAATCGCAAAAAATCCTCTGTATGAGAAGAGGCCTTTGCCTTGTAGTGGGACAATAAAAAAGCTTGGAAGTCGGCGGCTTTGGTATTTTTTCTTGTTATTGCGACCGACTTCCAAGCTAGTTATTTTTTATTTTGAAGTTTTTGAAGGTGGTTGTCTATTTTTGTAAAAAAGCTTATTATTTTTCATACAAAAAAAAATCATAGGTATCCGACGAATTGAGAACCTTCTCCGTTAGTTAGAAAACAGGTAGTTACTTACCTAAATCTGACAAGACATTCATATTTAACAGCTAGATGTGTCAATTAACATAAGCACAGTGATTTAACGACACAGCCTTGAACTTAATCGTTGATAACGATCATTAATCCCGCAGCATCCATTGAGTTAATTCAAACATAACTGCGCCTTAACAAGCTTGAATGAGCTGAACTTAAAACAAAGCGTCGATTTAACACGTACCTACCTAGTACCTAATTAATCAAACCAAGATGGCTTTAATAAAGCCTTTTACAAGATGATAGGTAATCTCCTGTTTTTTCGACACGCCTCATTCATATAATAGGTACCTATTATTTGTCTGTGTAATTTATCATGTTGTTAGCTAAAGTTATTATCTTATACTTCTACAGTAACACCTAATACTATTTTAAAGCTGAAAAGGTTTTTTGTTTTAACCCGCTAATCTCCGGAACTACTTGGTCTGATTCTAAAAAATATTTCTCAAATAAAAAGTTCTCGTTATCCCTAACTGCTAGCCTATACATTTTTTATAAAAGTTTGGGATCCTTTAAAAAAAATACACAGAAGAAGTAACAGGGAAATCTAGTTTCTCTTATTAGTCCTATTATTTCTTTCAGCCCAGTATTTGCTTTACGGCCTTACGTTTTTACTTCGTCTGGCGTTTTGGCGGTTTTATTTGCTGGCTCGCAATCTCGTATAGTTTATGTTTGCTCTACTTAACATTACTTGTCTTAAGTCAAACTTCATCTTAAAAAAATGGAAATAAGTAATTTAAATTCCTAACACACGTCACAGAAGCTCAGTCATAAAAAAAATATACATAATGTTCCATAATGAAACCATCACGTAATCATTACGGATGCATTTAAATGAAGCTCAAGTACTTGCAATTGGCCACAGCTAATGGTCTGCTTCTGCTGCGCGCAAGCGCAGCTAACAGCGCAACGGCTGTTGATTCAAATCTCGAACCTTTTTATCGCGCGTACATTTCACGGAAATCCACAGAATCCCTAGCTCATTTGAAACGGTCTTATATTAAGATGGAGATAGACGATAGTGTAATGAGTGTTAATAACACCTGGTAGTGATTTGTAAGCAAATATTTGGCCTTATGGAGGTCTTGAGTGTATAATAAAGTTCGAAATCTTTTGGCCAGTGCTCTATTTAAAATGGCGGACAATAGTGCCGCATCCATAATCATTTTATTTAAATATATGCCTAACTACCTGTTTTATTTTTATACATAATAAACAAAAGAATAAATACGCTAGCATCTTATAAAACTCTTTGTTACAACTACAAATTAATTAACATGAATACATTTAACGCTACAGTGTTCATAGCATTAATTATCTTAGTTCCACAGTTTTTATGCAATTTCCTGTCTTCCTGGGCATAAAATAGCACGATTGAGAAGTCTTGACCGGTCAGCGTTAGACATTACCGATACCGGTAAATCTGAGATAGAGTATCTACGTAATGCCAACCAAGTATCAAGTTTATTCGTTCCGTTCCGCCAGCGAGGGTAATGGTCCACCGTTTGTTATGCACCACACCACCGTCTGTTACAGGAAAAGGAAACATAGGAATCATACTAATGATCGTTTTTACTTTGTCCTCTATATACCTATTTTAAATTAAAGTAAGTAGGTGGACACATAAAGTCACGCGCGTGCCATGAAACTGCAACGAAATTTCAATTGGACTGATCGGCCGAACGGTGGCGCTGCCATTTCCGTATTCAATTAATTTTAATGAAATTCTTGAACAAAATGAATAGGTAAGTGTATGGTCGGTAGCCGATTGCGAAAATTACGCTATATCTCCTAAACAATAGGTCGGGAAATACACATTTATCTTTGCAGCTTCCTTCTTATTTTACTATTGTTTTACGTACCATATTGTTTAAGATAAGTTAGTAAATTAACGCATCTATTAGGACGTTCGCGATAGCCTCATATTATACCCGCAGAGCGTGGAAGCTGGCCATGAGGCGAGATAATATCTGATAATACTGATAACAGACAAGTAGGGAGTGTAGGAACTGCAGACTGGCTGGTTTTGCCATATCAAGTCTTATTTCACACAAGAATTTCTATGAGATAAACTAATGTTTAAAATAAGGACTTGACAGAGTCCGCAAAGGCATCTGAAAAGACGCATTTAGCAGATAAAAATATTACATATGCCTTTTTCCCATAAGGGTAGGCAGAAATCACAGAACGCCACCTGCTACGATCCTTACATACTCCTTTCGCCTCATCTACGTTCATACAACCACGCCGGTTACAAGTACTGAGCACCTAACCTTCCCGAAAAAAATAATAATGTTACATTATAAAATAATTCGTTCAATATACGAACTAATAATTGAAAAGCGTTTCAATCTCATAGATTAACCCACCTCGATCAGCATAATTATCGCACTTTTCCATCTATCTAAGTATACAAAAATAAGACTTGAAAAACTAATGAGGTCGTTACCCTTAGCTCTTAGCCCACCATAGGTGGTACTAACATTCTAGGGCAAGAAAGTTATTTCTAGCTCAGCCCGATAGTTCTTATCCGCCCACAAGTTGGTGTAAGCCTCTTATTATTTATCCCCAAGCCGTGCCACTATCCCCATTATCGGCCTAATTTATCTACGTATGTATTACCATAATTCCTGTGATAATCTGTAAATTCTACCGAGGTTTATTTTAAGTCTGTATGGTTTTATTTCAGTCTCAGACTTAAATAACTGAATGAGACTAATTGAAAACTGAACTTCTTGTATTGAATTGTTTTAGTTTATTTACAGTGCGGTATTTTTATTATATTTTTATTCTTATGGAAGTTTTTACTTACCATACTTACTTGGTTAATGTTTGTGTAGATGTGTCACATACCAACCTAAAATTCATAAGTAGGTATTTTATTTGCTTTCTGCTGTACTAACTCTACAGGCCCTTGGAGGAAGGAAACCACCCTACCCATCTACTTGGACACTTACCGGCTAAAACCACCGCAGTATTCCACCTCTGCCTATGGCCGAGGGTGCGGGATTTGCATGAGCATTTGCCGCTCCCCCGACAGTCCTCGATCCGCTGTTCCTCAGTGGGTCCCTCTTCCCCTTCTACCTTAATTCAAATACCTAACTTTCCTAATTAATTACAGTCAATACTGCCCTATAATTAACTGCTTCATTACCAGCCAGAATAAGGCTAACGTTAAGTAATCAGGTCAAACGATGGAGCACGAACCGATAATCTAGCTTGCAAAAGATCCGGCTACTCGACCACCTTCAGCCATTGTACCATACGACCTAACTAACGCATCACCATTGTACTATATGTTCATTGTTTGTATTACAAAATCTGTCCGTCAGTGATATATAGGCTCATGTCTTCGTAGCCTAACCAAAGTTTAGAGAATTACCCGACTAGTTCAAGAAATCCACGCTTGCACAAGCCGGATAGCCGGTTTCAGACAGCGGCGGATACCAGATTATTGGTTTGGACGGGCTTGACCCCGCTGAAGGTAGGTTTTTAGCAAACAATAAAATATCACACAACATTTTAATTTATGACAATTATTAAACCTTAAATTAGGTAGGGTAATGCTTGCAAATTTAAATAGAAGATTTGTCCGAAGAACGTAGATGCTTTTGGGGCTTGAGCGCCTTAGTCCCCCCCCCCTGGATCCGCTGCTTCCAGACTTATGTTAATTATAAGTCCATGTTTCTTATCGATTTTTCATCGACATTGGTATTCGTCCGTTATCGATCCCGCAACCTGCATGAGATTTACTGGGGCCATCAGAATATTCAATATTAAGTAACACAACAATGTACTGAAAGTGAAGACAAACTGTACTTAGTTAATAACATGTAAGGCCGTCTGCAAATGCAATATTTATGTTAATTAGGAAGAAGAAACATTGCGTTTGCGTCTACCTTTTTTCGGTGCGCGCGCGTCGAATTATGCACAAAAGCTGCTGAAACGAGTTCAGGGCCGTCAATCTGCACGGCGATTTGTATTACAAATTCGAAATACACTGTCTTCTTAATGGGAGATCAAGTAACAGTCATTAGCATAGAAAGAGAAATGTAATGTGCTATTACAAGTATTTGTTAATGTGGTTTGCTCATGTTTCTTTAGCCGTCTTGCTTCGTTAAGGTCGTGCTTGATTACAAGAACCACACTAGAATTATAGAAAGAAGGGTTTAATTAAACATGCCAAGTTGTAATTGCATATTATCTGTATTTGCGTGACGTAACAGAAGTTCCTACTCACACTAAGTAGGTACACAGCAGTACTGCATAGCTATTAGTTATTACAGAAATAAAAAAACGAGTGAAGTGTGTGTTGGACTTGCACATGAAGGGTTCCATGATACAACTAGGGTTGCCAACTCTTTGTCGGTCAAATATAGTAGTTCTAAAATTCTTACCCATAAAAATATAGTAGGTAAGGAAATTGTTTAAAAAAATATAGTAGGTTCCAAAATAGGTACTTAATTTCTTAATTAAATGAATATTATTGGTTAAGAGTTTCAAGCCTTTAAAATATAGTAGTTTCGCCTACTATATCTTTTACTCAAAAATATAGAAGGCGGGGGCTCTAATATAGTAGGATACTATATTATAAAGTAGTGTTGGCAACCCTAGATACAACATACCATTGAGATCAAGCAAAAAACGCCGAAAAAAACACGTAGGTACCTCGTATGAGGAGTTGTGGACCCCCTTTACATTATTTTAGTTTTAATTTTTTGTTATACCGGTCAGAGTGAAAAAATCAGTTAAGGTAGTAAGATGGACAGGCAGACAGTGGAGTCTTAAAATAAGTTTATCCGGTTTGGGACCCTTTTGGTACGGAACCCTAATAAATGCATCACTATGTTCACCATGGTTGAGAGATCACCCAGATAAGTTATTATTATTAACACAACCTTGCTTTTACACGATTTTCATTCAACTTTTATAAAAGTTGTGTTAATATTTACAGACTAGCTATACCCCACGGTTTGACCCGCGTGAAGTTACGTCTTTGATTACTGCTCTACCCCCATGGATCGTAGCGTAATTTATATAGCCACCTTCCTCGATGTACAGGTTCTAAGTGAAAAACTTTTTTTTTAGATTGGCCTAACAATTCCTGACATACGTTTAAACAAACGACTTAATAATACTAATATAGATTACAGCCACCCTCCTGGTTGTAGGGGCTAAGTAGGTGTAAAAAGATTTATCAGATTGGACCAGCAGTTCCTGACATTAGCGCGATTAAACATACAAACTCATCAGCTTTATTATGCATTTAGGTAAGCACGTGTGCCATAACGACTTACGTAATTAGCAAAAACTTAACTTCCATTTTGTAAAATCACCAAAGAAGCAAACATCACTTGCGTAGCACATTTTGTAATGCCTAAGTTATTTGCATGTTTCGGTAAAACACAGTTACGTGAACGATTTATTTTACCAAACGGAGAAATTATTTAAGAATACTTTCTAGACTACCTGTTGAATTTAAATCTTGACTTTGTGTTACGTGAGATACAGTTCTCGTTCCGCATACAATGTAAAATATGCTTGCACTTTCCTGTCGATTACATTCTAAATGCATTTAAAGTAGTCATCACTGTCGCTATAGAATTACGAAACGAAAGCATTTCGACAATAAAAATGTAAAAAAACTAATAAGAGAACTAAGAATTGTTCTGTAGAAAAAAAAGATGACCGCCTTCAAAAACCACAAAATAAAAAATAACTTTAGCTTGGAAGTCGGCGGCTTTGGTTTTGTTTCTTGTTATGTAGGTATTGCCACCGACTTCCAAGCTAAAGTTATTTTTTTATTTTGTGGTTTTTGAAGGCGGTCATCTTTTTTTGTAAAAAAGCTTTTTATTTTTCACTTTTTAGTGCTTGTATGTTAATGTTTGAAATCCTTACATAAAGCCCTATCAAACAATACCTCACACGATATATTTAATTTTAGAAAATGGTAGGAGGGGGGTTGACGTACCCCCTCCCCATTTTCTTTAGTCAGTCATCGACTACACGTATAAACAAAGCAATTTTTCTTGTTACGGCGGTTCTGCTGTGATTTTATAAGGAGTTCCGTTCCATATCTCTAAAGTTCATCATCAGATCATGACTATATTTCTATGGGACCTATTCCGAACTATACTCTTTCAAACAAAAAAACAATCATCCTAATCGATTCATAATTGGCGGAGTAATCGTAGAACAAATATACAAAAAAATACAAAAAAAAAACAAACAAAAAAAAAAAGACATACGCGTCGAATTGAGAACCTCCTCCTTTTTGAAGTCGGTTGAAAAATGTCTAAATCAAAAGTCAAGACTTTGACTATTTGATAGTCAAAGTCTTGACTTGTCTAGTCTAAGCATTTATTTCAATTAAACCATTTGCAGTCACTTTTGAATTGTCAAGGAATCTATCAGTTTGTCAGTTGAAACTAGTTTTTTAAGAAAATAATCCTACACAAATAAAACGATCAGACTCGTGGAAGATCCTCACATTCATGAATCAACTAGAAAAAAGCTGGTAGTCTTCAAACAGCTGAATAGATTTATCTGAAGGGAAAACTCTCGTGTAAGTCACCTTTCAAACGAAAAAACTAAATCAAAATCGGTTCAGTCGTTTGACAGCTACGATGCTACAGACAGACACTATTTTCAACTAACTAAAAACACTGTTGCATAACAAAAAGACCTTTTGCTACCTACCTCTTGAAATGTGATTGAAATATCCACTACTGTCCAATTTACCAGGTAGCCAGTCTCCACTCACAACCAGTAAAATGTCACGGTGTCAATCACTTCAAGTTGTATGCGGATACTTGACCGAGCCTCAAGAGTTTGCTTGTACTCAATTGATTTAGCAGTGTACCTGTGTACTTACCTATTAGTTGTAGGATATTTTTCTTATAATTTCTTATTTGACATGTATTTGACTAGGATAATATGTGCTTAGGCCTCTCTCCATCTAGGTTAAACTAATACTATTTATACAATAAAATAAAGCTAAAGACATTTCTGGAAATACCAGTCGTTTTTGTAAATGATAGCCAGATTCATGAAGAATAGTACCTATTTAGGCTTTGGCTATTATTACTAATCAGTTTATTTCAGAAATTAAATCAATCTAAACAATTATCTTAAAATGTCGAGAAATACACAAAAATAGAATAAAATTATAACAATTAATTTTAAGTGATAGTAAAATCTTATACAAACTCAAACTCATTTAACATCACTTAGGGGAGTGGAGCAGTAACCAAGGATATTATTGAACGTGAATGAAACCTATAGTTAGTAAAGTAGAGCTGCCTCGTTGGTCTAGTGGTTGCAAAGAGCGACTTCTAAACATGAGGGTTCGATTTCCAGGTCGGGCGAAATATTATTGGATTTTTCTATCAGGAATTTCTCAGTAGTAGCCTCGAAGTCGGAATTAATGCTCGGTTGATGGCAATAGAATCGTTTCCAATAAACGGGTCTTGAAACATAACTGGGGAAATGTGGATAAACTAATGGGCACTCCTCTGCCTTACCCTTCGGGGATTACAGACGTGGTTTTATGTTATGTTATCAGTAAAGATGATTTTTTACAATAATGTTCGGTTAACATTGGAATGTTATATTTTTTTAATTTACCCATATAGTATGCCACCTAATTTTCAATCCAGTAAGGGAACTTATCTGCTTGGTATAATGCACAACCAATTTTTAGGTTACTACATATTTATAATTTTACCCAGGATCCTATTTGAAATATGAATCATTGCTTCTCACACTTCTTACAGAGTGTCATCTATGTTTCCACCTGAAGAAGTTCTCAAGATTTTTATTGTGACACCGGCTTGTTCCCACCAGCGATCATAGTAATTATCTATTCATAAAATGCGCTGTTGCTTTGCTAGTGCTTTTTCCATTATGAGATTTTATTATCTTATAAACAATCTTACATTTACCGTCTTGAAAAAGTTTTTGATATCAATCCTCCGGAACTTGTTTTTGCTCTGTGAAAAGCTTTCCTTATACATACACGTCACCTTTAAAATCTATAGTATAGATACTGATAGTCAGAAGAGTAAGCTATAGACTTCCATGGGTGTGAGCATATTGCCATCAACCGCCACAAATCCAGACTCCGAGGGTGCTACTGAGAAAATCCTGATGGTAAAACGCAATAACACTTTGCCCGACCTGGGAATCGGAACCCAAGACCTCATGCTCAGCAGTTGCGGTTTGCGACCATTAGACTATCGAGGCAGTAAACATAAAGATTGTTGTTATTTAATTTAAAAAAAAAAACACTGTATCAACTTAAGCAAGTTAATAAACAAAACATCGTACGTAATGCCATTGAAATAGAGATGTGTTATGCGCTCAACATTCGGCTCCGGTCGGATGCGCACTTTCGCGTGTTGCGCAACAAAGACGTACAACACTACAGTATTACATAATCCTTATTTACATACAGATAGAGTTTATATTTCATTGTAAGAAGTGCACGTTGCATTCGTTGCGTGTTGCTTATGAGACAAGGTCGGAAGGAAAGAGGACAGCCGGTTTGGATCTTACTTTTTTAGTCATTGATTGATTAAATTAATTAGATTTGCTTATTTCTGATTTACTGTGATGCCTGAATGTAATAATTTGGTAGGTACTCAATGCCCACGCGATGTTATCTAATTGAGCGTGCATAGCTCGTTCTTCTCCATAGAGTCCTACCTCCGTTTTGGAACGAGCGACTAGCTTCAACTTTTGGACTAACTGGCCGACCAATTGATAATTCAAAAGTGCCTGTAAAAGGTCTAATTGAATTGAATTAAATGTTTTGACTTTGATTTTATTATCTACCTGAGTTGAAGTATTTCTGAGAATATTTTATTTGTTTGCATTCTATCTATTAAGGACTGTCGTTATGGGGGAATTACAGCGAATGCATAAAAAGCACTTTTAGCTAAAATAAAAAAGGGGCACAATCCCGCACATTTATGTACCAATAATAATTTTGTATATCTGTATATTTGTTCTTCAATCACGCCTCAACGGCTGCACAGATTTGAATGAAGTTTAGAATTAAGATAAAATACGTTCCTGTCTGTTTGGTTTTTCCGACAAATTTCCAAAACGTCTGGACCGACCGAACGACTAGACTTTCACTGGCAGATACCTGATGTTATAAAGAGTAATTAAGGCTACTTTTATTAAAAAAAATAATTAGGCAATTAACCTACACAAGAAATAGAATTTAAATGGATAATAATAAAAAATCTGTTATCTTTAGCGTTTCCGTGTAACACGCGGATAAAGTAATAACGCATTAATTAATAAGGACAAACATGTTAATATAAATATTTCTTATAAATGTAGTTTTATTATAATAAAACTGAAAAAATAAATTGTTTGTTTTTTAAACGCGTTAAACTCTGGAACTACTAGACAGATTGTAAAAATATTTCAGTATGTGATAGCCAGATTCATGTAGAATGATGTAGGCTATATAACATCACGCTACGATAGAAGGGAGCGGAGCAGTACTCAAAGACATAACTCAACTCGGGTGAAAAAATCTCGCGGTCAGAAGCCGCGGGCTAGCTATGAATAAATATGTATATTTTTATTCAAAACATAACTTTACATAATAAGTAGGTTATTGATCGACACGAGTGTTTGGATCGTAATAATTACGTCCGATTATGAAAATCTTTTCTGCGGAAATAATTATTTAATGAAGTAGATTAAATTATTAAAAAGATTGATTTGATTATGTAGATAGATAGTGAAAATTAGATGATTCAATGTAATCATTTGAAAGAAGGTGTGTTTGCATGTTAGCATCAGACTCATTTTAATATTTATAAAAACAATAATGAATCTAATTGAATTGATTAATTGATGAATTGAATTATCTCAATTAATGTGCCTGTACAAATTACAAAACTTTCTTAATGGGTGCATAGGTACCTACGGGATTTCTTGCCTGTTCAATTTTTTTTATTACGTTCAAAAGTGCCTGTTAATGGTCTGATTGAAATGAATAACTTGACTTTGACTTTGAAAGGCGTGTCAGTTAAAAATGTCGGAAACGATAGAATGTTCAATACAACTTTACCTACATTTACAAACAACATAATTATCTCAGTCGGCTGCTGTGAATTCGCAAAAAATCGCGACCAGTGAAGCACATCAACATTTCCTAGAAGCGAATCGAAATGCATCTCTCCCGCTTGGCGTAACGGTGATCCCATTAGGTGCCGGCTAGAACCTGCGGTATGTCGCCGGCGCGGGCGCAGCATGGCATGCGACAGCCGCTATAGTACCGGGGTACCTACTGAACTTTTTGCTGATACCCTACAGTAAGTACCCATTAAAATAGTCGTGTTTTTACCTATTGTGTGCATCACCGTCGCATTCCGGGCGAGCTCTAGCTGCTTGAACTAGGATCGTCTTTTTGTAGGCATGCTTTCACGGTTGCTGATTAATTTGAATTTGTTTTTTATGAACCGTGGCAGTGTGCTGTTATTCTAGGTTAAAAGTGCTTTAGAATCTTAATTAAAGCAACATGATGTCACTATGGAATTATGGATTCTTTACTTACTGACTGGAAGAGTTTCATACTGATATGTATTTTTAGTCTATTACTTGCATATCTATTTCGTAAATAGTCAAAATAGGAAAGTTAGTTAGGTAAAGCCTCATATTCGATAGGTATTCGCCAACTAATCTTATACAAAAATATTTCGATAAAAAGTCACTGCAAACTCGCAAACAAGTGTTTATCTCAAGATCTATTCAATAACCCATTATTATAACGCGAACGTAAACCTTTCGTTCCGATTTATTTACTATCTGGCTTCGTGCATCCACCGACAATCGGCAAATGTAATAAGACCTCCAAGAATCCACTACCTCCCCTTATCCCGTCTTTGTGGCTAAGCTTGGGGGCGCAGGGGAGGCTCTATGTATAGTGGTGGAGCACTTAGAACAATGAGTTTAAGGTTGATTGCACCTGACTATGAATAGGGTTTGCAAGTTCGCTACACCGCGACTGTGTTCTTCCGCTTGTTGTATCATGTGCATGCGATCACATAAGAAAGAGTTTAATGGCCTTTATTGAAAACCGAGCGAATAGATTTTGCGTGAACAGAGGGATGGATAATAGACTAAAGTATACATTATAGCCTTTGTTTTCTAATCAAATAGTTGTTAACATAGACCTTTGTTAAAGACTAAGATTTTAGCATGTCGTAAATTTTAAATAATTTATTCTATAGCTTGTTTCCGAGTCTTATTCATTATAGATTCAAAAGCTTTCTAGGTTTATAGACTCTATTAAAATATTGAACGTTTTTTTTTAAGAACTTTGTGGAAGCAATAAATATTATGTTATGACATGAGTTGATAAGTTTATTTTCTAACATTTTATGATTACGTTAATTGCTACTTTGCTACTCTAAACATTAGACATCCGTTCCTTGAACAATCACTAATTAAGTTGAAGTATTTAACTGTTCTTGTTGTTTTAATGAAGCTTGTACAGTTAGGTTCCTACTGACTGTCCCAATTTCCTCATTTCCGATATCGGACTCTAAGCTTTGAAGATGCGTTTGTAGTCATATTGAAGCATGGGTTTCGAGTGTATAAATGGGCTAAGCATTTTCTGGCCAAAATGAATCTGATGATATTGCTAGAATCATGTCACCTGACTTGAACATTCTCTCCCTTGGTTTCTCCAACGAAAAAAATTCAATGACAAATTCTTAAACACGCGTAAGTTTTGATTAGTTGATTGACAGGCAGATAGAAAGAAAGGCAGTAGATCAATTATTATAAATAGAAATTCCAAGACAACTTCTCTAAAAAAATGCTTAAAACCCGATGTATTTTCAATTAACTGTAAATTAGATTTTCAATTATTTTGAAATAAACAAATAGTCAATTGACTTGGCAGACAAATGACGTAACGGGTACCAAATCTATATGTTGCGACAGCTACAGTAAAAGTATGTCAATTGATTGGCGGTGTCTACAACCGTATTTGTCATATTAATTTTATGTTGATTCCCGCCCGAGATACTGGAGGTATCCCACGGAGATGGATAGACCAATTAGTACAACTACGGTTGCAAACAAGGTACAACTCTCCTTCCTTCCCTTACAACGTTACCTACCCTAGGAATTTCTCCTGTATCGTGGGGTACGTTTATAAAAACATTATAAACTCACGCACAAAAACAATCAGAGCAACTGTAGGCGGGGGCCATACAAATATTCATTCCGAGCAGGAATCGAACCGGTAACACGTAGCGCAGCAGCCGATCGCGCAATTATTGCCATTTTAAGTTTGCTATATTAAATAAGTATTCGTTTATAGTTATTGTATAGAATTTTACTTATAAAGTATGTACCTATTGTCATTTATTAGACTTAGTTGCCTGAAATGAAGGAGAAATTATAAAAAATATATTGCGCTTATCATGTCGCCAAAAAAGCTTATTACTTGTACAATACACTAAGAAGCTATCGTCCCGGTCCTGTAATTAAAACATTACTCACCAGTTACATAAGATTACGTGTGTAAGTACATCTTATTTCCTTTGCAGATCTAACATCTATTTACTAAAATACCGGTACAATATTCCATCGGGACCGGTCTAGTGCCGGTTTCAAATTAACTCGGAGCGTGATCTTCCGCGAGGCCGGACTAACGGCAATTGCCGCCCTTCAGACCTCGGTACCTGCATGCTGACATTTAACTTGGCGAAAAATCATAGTTCATGCAAATGGGCCTGGCTGGTATTGTTAATTTTATAGCGGTAACTAAGTAAGGTTGGTTTATTTCGTCGTGGTACGTATTATTGGTATCCTTTTTTACCCGACTGCGCCAGAACAAGGGTTATGTTTTTCGAGTGTATGTATCTAAGTATGTATATTTCTTTGTTACGCTCTGCAGCTTAAACGAATTGATGGATTTTAACTTGAGATGTGTCGTTATATACATTTAATATTCTGTACCTTTTGTATGAGTGAGGGAAGAGGGAATGCACATGTTTTGAGCACACATTTGTGCACTATAATATCTTTGGCGTTCTGTTTGCTTTGGAGAATATTATTAACCCATTTATGCTTTGTCAATGATCAGATAACGCGCTTGTCTTGACCTTGTTGAGATTTATCTGAATCATGCAATCAAATCCTTTTTGATAAGAAAAGATAAACAAAAAAAATGTTTTTTTATCTTCTTAGTTACTTAGTTTACCTACCCTAAATCGATCAAAACTATATCTTGCATTACGTTCTTCCGTGAAAGAAAATGCACATAGTAATACCAAGAAAGTCAACGCCTCTCCTTGGTGACAAAAAGCAAGGACCCGTTTCAAATTAGGATTGTTAGTTCAATGGGTAAATATAGGAAGTAGGTAGGAGGTAGGTACAGTTAAATTCCACAAGGGTTCATGATTACGGCTAGTTCTGTTTACATACGTACTGTTAACTAGCTAGGTACCTACATGTTCGGTTCGTTTCTCACTCAGTAGGAGGAAAATTATGAGAGAAGGGACGCTTTATCCTCTGGAAAAGATTTTTTCTATTTATGGTACTGACTTTCTGACAGATACCTAAGGAGTGTAGAAAGACGCCTAAAACCGAAAGCTGCATGTTCTTCCCTTCACCATCATTGCGATCAGTTTATTGTTCTGGACCTGGGAACCTCATGATTACGGAGATATTTAAGATTAAAATTCCAATTATTTACAGTATTTTCGATACTTTAAACTTGTTTAAAATATCGAAAATGCCCACGAGACTGCCCTGTTGTATGCACCCGTAAGCACAATATGCGCGATTTTTCACACCGAAAAGTATCATAAGTACCTGACGATTATGCTACCTAGTTAACGGTTGTGTTGTATCCTGTTACAATCCGTATAATTATCATGTACATAATCTTATTTCTATTCATTATCAAGCATCATAATGTGGAGATTGTCTATCCTTCAGATATAATTCAAATACCTTACGGGCTTTTCATGTCTCGATGGAGAAAGAAGCTAGCTGTGGCGATGGACCGTTAGAGAATGTTTTCCGACGAAGCCTAATCACGTGCTTGCAATTTTACTTAGGTAGGTACCGCAATACATTTCCACAGTCACGATGATTCGTAGATCGGTATCATTGTCGCATCGTGAGCAGCTAAAACTACCCAAATTACCTTTTTTTCGTTTCCCAGAATTAGCTATTCTACTTCAGCCTCACGAATAACGGTTCCAGTACCTCCCAGTACCTTCGACACGGACTGCTAACGGAACAGACGCTTGTGGATTAACATAAACGCTTGTATTCCTCTTGTTTAAAGTTGTTCAAACTAGGAAATTGCTGGTTGCACAACATGCAAAACTCGTTTAGGAATTCCTGTCTTCGTTCGGAAATTGTGTGCCTATTATTCATGTTTCCCTTCTATGTGAAAGGTTTTGTAAATATTTGGGATGCACTGTTTGCTTTGTTTATACATAACAGACCGAGACGGTGCTCTAGGAGACATGGCATGGCATTCATCTTCTTGAATGATCTCAGTATTCTCAGCTCTGTACGAAGAAGTATGATTTACTGACCATAGATAATGACTATCTATCTTTAGTAGGGAATCTGGGGGTGGAGGGGCATGGGGAGGGTGCTGAAGCCCCCTCCCCCCAAAAGCATCTGAGTTCGTGACTAATGTTAAAGTAAAGTTGATATTATTCTAATTAAACTGTTTTGCAAGCATTACCTTACCTAAAGTACAGTTGTTATCAATAATTTTAAACTTGATAAGTATTAGGTTTTTAAATAAAATGTGTACCTTTCCAGTGTTTACTTTGTCAAAGACAAGCCAAACGACAATCCTAGATTTACTGTCTATCTATGGTTTTTACTGTTTGTAGATTTAACTTTATTCCAAGCCACGTTCTTCAGCAGATAATATCTACTAATATTGATTACCTAAGCTTAATAACAAAGCTATAAAGGAACTACCTACAATATTAATATATTGAATGAATGGTTCAAATTACTTACTAGCCTCCCGCCGTAATACTTAAGTGGACAGAGGAAAAGCAATTAAGTCGGTACCTGTGTTATTTTATAGGAAAATCTATTAAACTTTTAAAAGGGCTATCTACCGTTATTTCATATTAATGTTGTCTTGATATACTATTAATAATATAACTGTTCATTTACACGTTGGCGCCGTTTATAAACGTTGTACTTAATTAATTTTATATGTTTGAACGTAATCAATTTAATTTATTCTTTTTAACTGCATCCAATTCTATTTTAGGCAAATAGATTCAATAAAATGGCTTTCAAAAGTGCCTTTTAATGGTCTAATTGAAATTAATGACTTGACCTTGACATTCATGGTTGTAAGTTCACCGACAAATTATAAGGAATAAGGTATTTTTGACGCACTTGTTTTATGGAAGACTATATAGCTTTTGCCTGTATCAAAGTTGATTTTACCATAAAACTTTCGAACCCCGTTTCTTCACCTTGGGGGGTGAATTTTGGAAAATCCTTTCTTATCGGATGCCTATGTCATGCAAAGAACAAACCCTTCAAGTTTCAAGTCACAGGATCGGCGGTTTAGGCTGTGCTTTGACCTGACAGTCAGAAAGTCATTCAGGACAAAGCTTTATATAATATGTATCGATAGATAGACAATCGCGTCTTCATTTAAGGTGACACGTAACGTAAGGCTATATTACCTAAATATTGCATTAACTTTGAGACGAAAATCGTAGCTAGAGCCTCCTCGAAGAGCTTTATAAGTTGTATTATTATTTTGACATATACTTAATCCGATGAAATGAATCCAATGAAATAAAAGCATACTTAGATTTTTTAGTTACAAAAGAAGACTGCATATTTGCAGCACGTTATGGTGCTGATTGGGTAGGTAATATTTATCCTCGTCTAGATACCCAAAGCGAGAGTAGCACGGTACCAATGGGGTCTAGTTACTTTTAGGAACGATCGCAATCTTATCTCAGTCTCAATCTGTCAAAAATGCTTCTAATTTCCCCAATTCTTTTGACATTGATAGTCGCTAGCCTTAAATTGATAGGCCTATACTGATTATTCGTCATCTAAACCCTTATATTATACCCATAACCCATTTCCTACATCCAGACGTTAACGTTACTGAACTAAGTTGAAATTGTGTCTAGATTTTCTTTTTTAATTAAGGAATTATGATCCTTACGATCATTCGTCATCTACATAAACTTTCCCATAACCCATTACCTACATCACACACATTACTGAACTAAATTGAAGTGTCATAAAGGTCAATATTGTCTGTCAAAGTTCTGAGGTAACCGAGTGATAAACAACAAGTCATCGGACTGCCAGTAGCTCCACGGTCACGGCCATGTAACGGACTGCCCCACATAAAGGTCCAAGAGCTTTACTTCACGCTGTTAATTTTCTGTAAATGTTTCTTTCTTGTTTTGTGTTGGTGTTGAAATGATTGTCATCTGTTTTTATACGACATTTGGGTAGACGACACCATTAACCAGTAATTCCAAGACATCTCATTTCATTCATAATTTATTTAGTATGCTAATGCAAATATTTGAATTCATTTCACTAAACTGACGGACTGCCTCGTTGGTCTAGTGGTCTCAAGCGCGACAGCTGTGCATGAGGTCTTGGGTTCCATTCCCAGGTCGGGCAAAGTGTTTTTGAGTTTTTCCATCTGGAATTTCTCAATAGCAGCCTCGGAGTCTGGATTTGTGTGGTTGATGGCAATAGGCTCGCCCCCTATTACATGGGACTAAAAACATAACTGGCGAAATGTGGGTGTACTAATGGGTACACCTCTGCCCAACCCTTCGGGGTTTACAGGCGTGATGTTATGGTATGATGTTATGTTATTTCACTAAAAAAACACTTTATTTTAGCCCTGAAAACCAGATGAGATCAAAAACAAAACTTGTAAAAAAATCAAGTCTCGCAACTCAGTTCTTCTACCGTAAAAAGTTGTGAGATCCATGTAAGTAATACCAATTCAGTCGATTTATTCAGTCCCTACTTAAGGGACCTTCCGTCTTAAGTTATTACGTAATTAGCATTTATGTTTAAATAAAATAGATTGACTTGGCCATCACATGAAAACACGACTTGAAAATGGTGCTAATCATGAATCAAGATCTTAAGTACTCTTGATCACTAATAGCCCTACTTTATACATTTTTCCGAACGATTTTTTTCAATAGAAAAACCCAAATACACTGCCTTTGTACTATACTTACCTACTAGTAGTTGTTAAACGATCTATATAAACGTTATTAACGTACATAAACGTTCCATATTCTATATACTAGCTTCTGCCCGCGACTTCGTCCGCGTCAAAGTTGATAACGCCATACAAACTTTGGACCCCCGTTTCATACCTACTCTTTGGGAAATGGGTACTTTATTTTGCGAAATTTTCGATATTTCGTGATGAGTGAGTGAACTTTCGCTTTTGTATATTTATTTAAGGTAAATTTAGATTATCTCTTTCCAAAATATTATGAAGTGGTATCAAAATTGACTTATTTTTCGATCCCAAACCATTGAAACGCAAGTTCTGTTGTTCAACTGTTTTAATATTGTACTTCACATTGTAGCTTCGATTATTTAGATATTAGATTCGATAGAGCAACTGAAATCAGAATCCGACTTTCGTGTTTTTGAAAGAAAGTATGAGCAAAACCCTGTAAACATAGGCTTATTTAAAGTCTAAGCAAAGTTTTACCGTTTTAAATCACGATTCATCGATAATTTTAGATATTATCTTTTTTAGGGTTCCGTACCTCTGTCGGCAAATACGGAACCCTTATAGGATCACTTTGTTGTCCGTCTGTCTGTCAGTAAAGACCCTTTTCTAAGGAATGCGTGGAGGTATCAAGCTAAAATTAAAATCAAATACTTAGGTCTCGGGCACGCCGCAATCGCAGTGGTAAGACCCCTCTTTGAGGATTGGTTTTTTTTTTTTTTAGGTGGTGAAAATCGGAAGGGACTGTCAGACTTTTATTGACTAAAAAACCACCCTGTTCCTTCTGTTGCCCTTTACGTTCCGGGGCCACGGTATCTTGAGGATTGGCTGGAGTGGCTGCACCACTCGCCTGACGCACGTCCTCACCGGGCGCGGTTGTTTCGGGAAGTTCCTGTGTTGGATTCAGCGGAAGAAAACGCCCGGGTGTCACCACTGTGTGGACCGCCCGGAAGACACGGTGGAGCATACGGTGTAGGTCTGCCCCGCCTGGGCAGATCACCGCCGTGTCCTCTCGCGTCCGAGCCCTGGTTCAGGCCATGCTCCGGAGCGAAAGGGAATGGGACGCAGTAACCTACTTCTGCGAAGCAATAATCTAGCATTATATCTATCGAAGAAGGAGGCGGAACACGTGAGGAGAGGACATCCTCCACCTCACGCCCCAGCCACCGCGGGAGACCCCCAGGGCGTTAGACGTTGCGAGACGTCATCCGGCTACCGTAGGCGCAGGCTTGCGGACGGCCAGTGATGGGTAGCTCGTCGTCCAATTAAGGACCAGGCCCGGGTCAACAGCGCGTTTTGTTCCACGCGCGTTTCAAAGTGCTGCCGGTACAAAAGAGCTGTCAGCACAGAGACGGGGCCCCGACAGGGCCAAACGCCTACCGGAGTCGCGGGAAGTCTTAACAGGATACCGTGGCCCCGGAACGCAAAGAGCCTTCTGTTGCTCTTTGCGTTCTTTCGAACAGGGTGGTTTTTTAGTCAGTAAAAGTGTAACAGTCCCTTCCGCCCCACCCAGGGCAAAAGGACTCGTATGATGATTCTTACAACCCAAAAAAAAAAAAACTTTGGTCTGCAATCCCTCAGAGCAGTGAAAAAATTAAACTTCTAAGTCAACGCAAACTAAAGATAAGGTCGTTTATGGCGCATATTCTGACCCTCGCTAGGAAATCAAAACCAAATATAAAGGAAACTTCCCGTTGACCTAGAATCATGAAAGGCATGAAGCAATGCCATGTAGACATAATAATTACTTTTTATGCGATTATTAACCTCTTTATATAACCTTTTTTTCTGTTGTGTTAAATATTGTATGGTGTAACGGAACTCTTCGTGTGCGAGTCCGACTCGCACTTGGCCGACTTTTTGCAATATTTTTCTGGCCCAGTTGTGCCCAGGTGTTCCGCGGGCGCTGTAGTAAGTGGGCCATCATATAAAAGGAACACCACACTTGCCCTGAGTATCTGCGGGATCTATAATAACTCCTTATTGGGCTAGGTTACGTTTGTAGCGGCTTACATGAGTGCGCAGTCCATTAAGCGCTTTCCATATAGGCCACTAATGATCACAACAGAGTGCCATGTGTTCCTGGGGTTGAACTCTTTTTGGTGGAAGTTGTGTGATGGTGGGTGTCGACCTGGTCCTGTATGGCCTGTGTGCATCGGAGAAAACTCTTCCGACTCTTCAATCTACCCAGAGCTACTGCATATTGATAGAGGGGATGTAAGAAAGCGGATTCTTGATTTTGTTTCATCTGTGCATGCTACATAGATACTTTCGAATGACAGGTGGTGCAATTCCAGCCCATGGGAAGAGCTTATTGAGCAGTCAGTTTTAGGCAGCCCCGATATCATTCTACACGTCTCGTTAAGGATTATACCTATTGCTTTTTGGTCAATGACACACTGAACGCGCAAATTCACCAGCAGAAGGAGCATAAAGACGTTACAGTTATGCGAAAAACATCGGGTGCTGCTCCCTAGTTGGTAGAAATAAGGGGTCGTAGCAGATGATTTTTTGATTGGTGTTGTGGCAATGTAGGTATATTAAAAGTTAGTGCTCTGTCCAATATAACACCAGGTTACTTAGGGTTCTTCTAATACTCTACGTAACTTCCTCGCCACGAAATATTAAGTGTCCTGTTGGCGAATCTATTGCCAAGATGGAAGAATTCATGTCTTGCATGCAAAAATGTAATGCCATTTACGGTGCCTATGAAAAAAACTCTGCCTGCCATCACAGTTGCTTCATTAAATCAAGTACTCAGAAAGCTTGAAGTCTGTGAGACATTCTCCGACAGGTTAATGACTGCAACAGATTTTTTAATTGATTATGGTGCACTTCCGGTTGTTGATAAATTCTTTATTTTTAGCCATTGAAATAGAACTAATATTTGTAGTACCTAATCACTCATCTTACACTAAGATCTTTTTATAAAATAATTCGGAAGCGCAACGAAAGGAATACTAATTACCTACTACTGCGTAAAAAAATTACACTCGCCACTAACCGCTAATACGTCCGCTGGTATTCCAGTAGTATACTTGGCAATATTGTTGTGCCATGATTGACTTATTAAAGCCGGGGTAATAAAATATTGTATACTTAAAATGTTTGCAGATAGGCCGCCCGTCACTTGTTGTGTGTTGAGTAGCTCCTTGTAGTTATACCGTAATGATTTTGATTTCAAAGGATAAATTATAACTTATACCTAACTGCAGTATTGTATGTACCGTTGTTGTCGTTTTATAACAATCCAGCAGTAAAATGTTTAAGAATAATAGCCATAATGCGATAATCCTTACCTATACAAATTTATATAGTTGTATAGTTTAATCCCATGTTAAAGGGACATCAACCGGACACAAATCCAGACTCCGAGGTTGCTATTGTGAAATTCCTGATGGAAAAATCCAATAACACTATGCCCGACCTGTAAATCGAACCCAAGACCTCATGCTTTGCAGTCGTGCAAACAGACAAAAGTTCTTTAGCTGCTGATTTATGTGTTGTGTAACTATGCATAGATATTATTTTCTACATTAATATTTAAAAAATACGTTAACAAATCAAAGTTGTGATAGAAACATGCACTCCTACTTTTATTTTTATTTTTTTTTTTGTTAGGAAATCGCTTTATTCAATTAAAAAACATTAAAAAAAAATTAGAAAAAATACAAAAAGTAATGCTGACATTGGGGATCGAACTTCCGCCCACCGTTTCGCAAGACGGTCGTCGAACCATTACGCAATTTACTTTGATGACAAATGACTTGAAATAGCCGTTCTAGTTTTCCATAATTGACTGCTTAGCTCCTTGAAGGTATAGCGTGATAATAACTATTTTAGAACTTCAGTCTGCAGCTATTTATAATATTTATACATTTTGTTGCGTCTTTTTACAATCCTTTGGTGAACTGTTGTGGTCTGCTATTCTCCCAAAGCAAATAGCGTGATAATTTATAGCCTATGTTCTAATTTGGTCACTGTCGAATATTCATTCAAAATTTAAACAAAATCTATCTGGCAGTTTTTGCGTGATGCTCCAACAAACAAACAGACAAACAGACAAAAATTAAAAAAAAAATATTTTCGGCAAAAGTATCATTCAAAGACCCCTAAGCACTTTTTCTTTTTCAAAAATATTAAATGTACAGTTTTGACGTCTCTACGATTTTATTATATGTATAGATAATAGAACAGCTTTTTAATATGACTGCTATTAAAAACAGTCACTATACTTTCTAGCACTCTAAATTCGACAGCTAAAACTCTTTATCAACATTAATGTATCCTGTGTACCAATCACAAGTGAGTATAAAGCACTACTTAACATTAATACCGACTGATAAATAACTGCTGATAAGGAGCTACACTTTCTAGCACACCCAATTTCATAGTTGATATTAATGCAGTAGTAGGTACAGTGGAACAAGTTGTTTGGTATGAGTCTGAAACGTTTTGCCAACAGTCGATTGGTCCATGAACTATTGTTCAACATAGGTAATTTTTCAACAATGAACTTTTCATCCAAAGGACTTTTCACCCGCGATACAGGCAGTTTACTTGCAAATACTTTTAATGAACCTTTCGAGTGTGTTAATTCTTTTAAATCACTCTAAATAGGTCTCGCAATTATTACACACCAAAAGCTTAAAAAGTGAACACAAAATAACAATGAATGGTAATGTAGCAGACAGAGAATGATTACACATACCACATTAACATAACATCACGGCTGTAATCCCCGAAGGGTTAGGCCGAGGTGTACCCATTAAATTATTAATAATAATAATGAACATTTATTTCAGGCAACTAAGGCCCATAAAACACAAATACATAAATAAATAAGTACAATAACTATACACCCACATTTCGCTAGTTATGTTTAAGTCCCATGTAACGTAATATAATGCAAAAACCCAATAACACTTTACCTGACCTGGGAATCGAACCCAAGACCTCATGATCAGCAGTCGCGCTCTATGAACACTAGATTAACGAGCCAGTCGAGGTAATTATTGTTGTCTGTTAACCAAATAGTTTATTCGACCGTACATGATCCAGTCTCTACTATCTTACTTCCTACCTTTCCCGACTTTCACCAAACTCAAAAGTCAAGGTTCTGTAGGTCACAGGCGCAGGTCGGGTATGCGGTAGCCATATCAATCGATACAGTATCTAAGCACCTTGATATAGAAATTTAAACTTTATAACAGTGCAGTAAGGCTTCTGATTAAAATGCAAGCTGTGAATTGAAGTAGATGTACCGCATTGATACGTGATAAGAATAACGAGTGAAGTAAGTTAGCGGGACGGTCTTATTAAAGCAACAGGGTTGGTAATAACTTGATACTTTTTTGAATTAAGAACGATCGTGTAAAAAGGTCATTATAAGAATTTATGTTTAACTGTCTCCCAGTAGTTAGGTAAGTTTCCTTCTCAATTAAAAAAGATAATTGGAAATATTTTAATCTTTCTTTCGTTCTAAAATACATGTACTTACTTTTTTGTTGTATGGTTTAAATTTTCTTTTAACAACTAACCTATTAGAAGACTTCAATATTTTTTTATAAACAGTACCACTTAATTCCACACCTCCAGCAGTTCTATACGACTGTACGTGTTAGGTTAAAGATCAACTTGACGTCCATTTTTCCTCTAGTTCGATTATTACATAAAGCTTTTTTTGTGTTTGCTAGATGACTGGCAGTTAACATGACAACTTTTTCTTTTCAAAATCGTTTGTTTTATTGGCATTTTCGAAATTTAAATCGGGCAAACTGATATTTAAAAAAAAGAATATTGTTGTGTCAAATCATTATCTATGCACAAACACTTTTTATTAAGTCATTACTTAGTTATTTCGACAGCCCTACATATCAAACACTTGACAGACTTTTTATTCGACGATTTAAGAACCTTTATAAGCTTGACGTACTACTTAGTTGGTCAGGACATCAGGGGCTTATAATGAATAATTATACAAGCAAAAAGACAATTTCCGTTGTGAGTCACCATCGGATATGGGACCTTAAATTTAAAGCCTATCCATCATCAAACGACACCTCTGCGAATAAAATACGAAACGTACTTAGGTAAAGATTTGAAATAAATCTTTCTTAGTTTAATTTCAAATCTAAAATATAGTTTTTGTCCGCGACTTCGTCAGCGTCTTTGTAACATTATCCCCGGGAACTGTACATTTCACCCGTTCTGGCGTGATTAAATAACATAACATAACATCACGCCTGTAATTCCCAAAGGGTTAGGCACAGGTGTACCCATTAGTGCACCCACATTTCGCCAGTTATGTTTATTAGTCCCATGTAATAGGGGGCGAGCATATTGTTATTAACAATCATACATCTAAACTTTTTAATTTATAATATTAGTAAAATAGTTAAAAGCTTATGACCTAAATTGACACCCAGTTTACCCAAAGATATATGGTCACTACACAACACTGCACTGCACAGATAGGATCGGGTACGAAACAAGTACAGTTTGTAGCAACCTCGGAATTTACTTAGTACTTTTACCGCAGATACATTATGGTTCTACGAAGTAAGGAAATAGAGCAGTCACGATCGGCCGAATGTGGTCCTACGGTATACCCAATTGCCAAGACAAGTTGGATGTAGGAAAGTCAAAATACAAACCTTGACTATTATGTTTACTACAAGTCTGCTCCACTCAAACCATGTCAGAGGCCCTTGAGGCGGTTTAGAGACTCTGACACTAGGGTGTGTAGGGTCGTAAGGCCTTACTACCCACACGATAAGAAGAAGAAGAAGAAGACTACAAGTCTAAAACCTCCCCATCCGCTGTGAGCGAGCCTGGTGATCAACGCTCGTGCCTTCTCTGTATGAAAAGAGCCTTTGACATTGGTTTATGTCATTTTTTTACTTAGACCCGTAGAACAAATGATCGTAAGTGTTCATGACGTTGTTAAAGAAGAAAAAAATATCATACCATGGACTAGAATGACGAGAGGAGAAGACAAGGTAGGATCCATACGTAAGGTGATAGGTACCCATAAGATTATTCTTGTATTACATAGGTGTCTAGTAAAAACAAAATAGCGTTTTAGATTGCTTTTGGCCCATTCATATTTATACGTTGCGTTAGCCTATAATAAATAGGTACCTTAGTACCTAAGTACCAAAACTAAATACGTATCATCTTAACGATGTGTGTACATTTTGTGTACAATCAGTTGGTAACTGTTAATGAAGGCAAGCTTTCGAAAACTAAGCTGAGAGAAGAGTTTAATGCCTAAGTTTAATGTCTGTCGTGCGAACGTCATAACAGGTAACTCAAATGAAAAAACTATTACATAAACATAACACAACATCACGCCTGTAAACTCCGAAGGGTTAGGCAGAGGTGTACCCATTAGTACACCCACATTTCGCCAGTTATGTTTTTAGTCCCATGTTATAGGGGGCGAGCCTATTGCCACCAACTCGGCACAAATCCAGACTCCGAGGCTGCTACTGAGAAATCCCTGATGGAAAAACCCAATAACACTTTGCCCGACCTGGGAATCGAACCCAAGACCTCATGCACAGCAGTCGCGCTTGCGACCACTAGACCAACGAGAAACACACAAACTAAACGTAAACTATTACATACTTTCCTAAAAAAATCTGCAGGCAATATATATATCAAAATTTCAAGTTTACTTTTTACATAAACAATCGGGCAGGCTTCACTAAAAGCCGGAACGAGGTAGGTAGGTAATAATATCCTTTCACTGAACGTTCCTCATATAACAGATCGATATACCATCTGACCAATGCAATTTTATGGCTGACGTAATCCTGGTTCTTACTGAGAGAACCTTCGCATAGTTTGATGACATTATAATAATTGTATATTCATAGCTACCTTCTACTCAGGTTAACAAGCACTTAATCCAGTTGGATTAAATTTTTAAAGTTTTTTTTACCATGTGATACCATGGTAAAAAAAGGAGTTGGCTAAACGATTGGTTGATTCTTCCCGTGACCCAAGGGCTGGTTTTTACCTTGGCCAGAGGTTAAGCATTGCCATTCAACGTGGCAATGCGGCCAGTCTTTTGGGCACATTTCCAGTAGACAGCGATGCGGATGAATTTTTTGATACCATTTAATTTTAGTTTCTCTTTTTTTTATATTCTGGTTGTTTTTTATTTTATTTTTATTGTAAAATCAGTAAATTAGGTAAGTCAGACCATGTGATACCTCAATGTTTTAGTTATTTATAGCTTTTTTATGTTCATATTCATATTCATGTATGATATTAACACTTTACACCATCCTAATCCCAGCACAGATCGTTAAGTATCATAGAATAT
This sequence comes from Hoplodrina ambigua, assembly GCA_949774945.1. NCBI lineage: Eukaryota > Metazoa > Arthropoda > Insecta > Lepidoptera > Noctuidae > Hoplodrina > Hoplodrina ambigua. Next base: position 4,915,515 of record OX458976.1, read on the forward strand.
GACTTCTTTTGCCATATTATGTTGGATAAAGTCATTGTCATAACTTGCAATCCAAACGTTAACCGTTCTTTATCGTTCAGACTATCTAACAATTTGTTTTCGAATTCGTAACCCGTAGGAAAAATGGCGTGATGGCCTAGTAGTTAAGGCCCATCCGCCACTTCTGCATGAGGTTGCTTTTTTCAATTCATATGTACTTTCTAAGTTTATTGTGGACATCACAGAAATTGACAGGAAACCTAGACCTTACAATTAGTAGATAAGTTAAGTCTAAAATCGCCAATACACCATGCGCAATCGTGGTGGTCAATGCTCGTGCCTTCTCTATATGACTTTATATGAAGAGGTTTTTGGCCTGCAGTGTGGCAATAATAGACTGGTTAAATTATTGAAGAAACATTGCGCTTGCTCTAATTGAAGGTCTTTTAATAATACGCCATTGACATTGAACCAAAGCCGATTGCACTAATACGTTCGCCACGCGTGACCTGAAGCGATTGTATAGGTAGATACTTAACGTTGATGGCACGAAACACGAAACACAATAGGTAGTGCATTTATCACATACTGAGAGATAAAAGTACGTAATTTAATTTTTCACTTAACATGAAATAATCGCGTTGTAGGTAGTTTTGTGAAAGACTTTAGTTCATATGATGCATCCAAATGTTGGTAGTAGTGTGTGAAGTTGCTACTCATTATAATCAACTTGAAACTTTTAAATTAAGCAGGAGCCAGCAAAAAACAAGGAGCCAGTCAGTCAGAAAGATGATACTAGAAGTACGTTTCAAATAGTAGGTTTCTGTGGAGACCAACGAGCAAGAAATTCCATGAACAAACACACTAAAATTAATAAACTGTTACAAAAGGTTACATCATTCATGTTGAATCTACGATACAAGTGAACATTTCTTAAAACTTTAGGGAGTCATTGATATGTCTTCATTGCGGTGGAAATTGGTCATGTCTCTTCTGTCTGTTTCTATTATATCTAGAAGACGAAATGATAAAACAGAAAGACCTCAAATCACTGACTACCACGAATACTGTGTCGAATGCAACACTACTTCCACATTTTAAATTGCCGAATGTCCAGACTTCTCACACACATGACATAACATCAATGACTATACTCAAAATTAAACAATACCTAGTGGAGTGTGGGTGACATTTTCCAGCCTTCAGTGAACAACAGTTAGATAAGAATCGGAGGCGCAAGAGTGAAAGCGTTCCGCCGGATTCACATGTGATCTGTCTCGCTCAGACGCTAGTTACGTCAATGTTACTGCTCACCTTCACATACATAAAAAGTAAATAGATTGGAGATATCCGTGACTTTTAGCAGTATGAAGAAGCTCGTCTAGGAATATAGAAACCATCGTCGGCACCACAGTTGCCAAGCAGTCGCTGTGTGGTTACAATCAGCTTTAATTCTGGAATGCCTTTGGATGCAGAAGTCCGTGTAAATAAATAATATAGGTATATATTCGACCCTAATCTCTTTAAAGTACAGGCAGGCAAGCTCAATCCATCGTAGACTTTGTCTCTGTCACCGTAAACTAGAGCCATTTCAACTCACATAAAAATAATATCACGCTAAAGAGTAAAGTTTCTTAGTTTTAAGCGGAAACTAGATTCGATTCTTTTTTCTTGTTTATTACGTTCAAAAGTGCCTTTTAAACTTTAATGATCTAATTAATTGAAATTATTGGACTTTGTGCGTACACGTTAACACCTCAGGAATTACTGATTTGAAAGAATCCCTTTGCGTTTTAAAGCCCGTTCTCCAAGAAAGGTTATTGGCTTTATAACATCACGCTACGAACCACAGGAGCTGAGCTATAACCAAAGACGTAATGCGTCGTAGGAAACTAGAAGCAGCATTTATAACTTTCAAAGAGACTTTGGTAGATTTATGGTCATCAATAGTATGACCTCCGATTACAATCGTATATCTATCATTATCCACTAGATACACTAGTTAACTTTCACACGCGTACCCTAAAAATAAGAATCGATCTAAAACACTGCACATTTTCGTAATTTATCAATCATTGATTTCACCGAACGATGACTCCACCTAGACGCCTATCATGGATTGCTTATCTTTAAGTGGCCTCCATTCGAAGTGTCCTCTCAAAATTGCCCAATAAGTATTGCTTACATCAAACTGTTGTTTTGCAGGTATCGAGTTAAAATTACAACGATATACTCAGGTCTACAGTCTCTTGAAGCTGACAAAAATTAAACTTCTAAGTAAACGTGAACAAAAGATATGGCCGTTTATGCCGCAAAAAACGTAATTTCGACACTCTTAAGGGAATCAAAATTTATAGGGTATTTTCCGTTGACCGAGAACTTTGAAATTTGGCAAGTAATACCGTATTATGTACAAGAGTTGGTATAAGAAAAAATCTGAATCATTTGTAAGATTTTTTTAATCATATTGCACATGATATTGGAAACAGTTACCTACTTATGTAAGAAACGGAAACGTTATTAATTTCCCATCACATTTGCCATTATCTTTTATAAATGATTGCCAACATTCACTTTTAGAGACAAAAAATATTGAATCACGCGAATTTTATGCGTATATTTTTTCCGGTTTGTGTGTGTTGATTCCACTGGCCGTCTTCGGCGGTTTTGGTACCGTAACTTCAGTGATGATGAGGATGATGGAATATAAACGCGTTGACGGTACAACGCACGGTACACTGAATGTCGGTAAACCCTAATGTGCAAGTAAGAATATAGCTAGTACCGCTGCCTATGCAGTTATGTCGAGTTGATTTCATGTGGGAATAAGTACGGTAACAGTCGACGCATTACATATACCAGCTATCTAATAATATCCATACTAATATTATAAATTCGAAAGTGTGTCTGTATGTCTGTTACCTCTTCACGCTTAAACCGCTGAACCTATTTAGGAAATGAAATTGTAAAGAGATAGTTTACGACCAGGGGACACAGAATAGTTTTTATCCCGGAAATCACCCCAAAAGGCAGTGAAAAGGGGGGTGGAAGTTTGTATGCAAGTACGATATAAACAAGTTCCACGCGGACGTAGTCGCGGGCAAAAGCTAATCTACATATACTATATTCTTTATTTATCTTACTACTATTATTACTGCGAAAGTTTGGATGGATGGATGTTTGTTGCTCAATCACGCCAGAACGGCTGAACAGACCTGGGTGTTTGGCACAGAGATCGATTATTGTCTGCAATATCTATGTGCTCTCTTACCTTGCCTCTTAATCCCGGCGTTAAGATATGTCCCCCTTTTCACTGCCTTTTGGGGCGATTTCCGGGATAAAAAATATACGATTCCCGTGGGATAATAAAATTATGTCAACTTATTACTAGAGTTTTTGTTTATTTACATACATGCATAAACTCACGCCTTTTTCTCATGGGGGTAGGCAGAAACTACAGAACACCACCTGCTACGATCCTTACATACTCCTTTCGCCTCATCTACGTTCATACATCTCGTCATACAATCACGCCGGTTACCAGTACTTTTTGTTTATTTGTTTGGCTAAACGCGCTAATTTATTCTTTTTGTATATGATAGCCAGATTTTGCGTGGTGTTATCATCAGACTACTACCAACGGGAATGGAGCAGTAACTAAAGATGTAATTGAACCCGGGTGAATCCGTGGGTTATAGCTAGTTATTTTAAAGCAATAAAAAGTTTACTTACGTTACTGCAAAAGTATTAACGGGAGTCTTCTTCCATTACCGACTATTTAAACGCTGGTTTAAATTAGATTTTCTACATATAAATATATGGGACCGACTTTGCTTCTTAACTAAATGGCCGGTTCATATAAGTAGCTTTTAATTAATTTTGACAGCGTTGTTGAGTAATAAATCGAATTTAAATTTTAATGATATTATTATCATTAAAAAGAACATGTTTTTCATATAAGTACATAATTTACTTCGGTGAGGTAATTATGTGTAACTATAATCTAATCGATTATTATGGATTTCAAACAACACTGGCCCTATAGCAAATTAAAACAATGTAAAAGAAAGTAAGAAAGAAAGAAAGAAAACCTTTTTTTTTTGGCAATTTTCTTTAAATTGAGAAAATGTGGTATTCTTGACACAAGCTTGCAACTGACAGATAACTTTTTAAACTTAAGTGGACTTTACCAACGACATAAAAGTATATAAATCATACTACCTATCATAGCGATATTTATGAGGAATAGTGTAGGCTATTATAACATCACGCCATGACATGAGGGAGCGAAGCAGTAACCAAAGGCATAACTTAACTCGGTTGAAAAAAACCGTTTTAATTAGTTTTAAAAACTAGGGAAGTTCCTTGTAGTCTATTTAGCTAAAAACAAATGATAGGGAGATGCAGTGCCTTTGTGCACGTTCCGTTCATCCGCATTCCCAGTTGGCGTCTTTTACATCGTATCGTTATGTGTTACTGGCGTATAACGGAACGCCAGTAACTGTAGCGTTCCACGAGACCACGACGCTGTTTGCGTACCACTTGCTATGTTAATAGGTTTACTGTAACAAATTTTACTATGTTGCCAAAATATTTGGGTTACTGGTATAATGCTGGACTGCAATCTATACATCTTTAGCTACTATATAAAAAAGCTGAACTGTTTTTTTGTTTGTAGTTTGCGCTAATTTCTGGAAGTAGGTACCAGTCGGATTGATATCAATGAACTTAATCTAAATTAACTTACCTAATGAGCACTTTTTCTATGGATCATCATTCTATTATTTATGTATTTTTAAAAGGGCGTGGTTAGCTGCTCTGCGCTACAGTAAATTTTTGCAGCTATCATCGTTTTACTTAATCTTGTGTTATTGTTCCGATATAAACTGTTTATTATTATTTTTGTATCTGATAGCCAGTTTCATGAGCTATAGTATAGGCTATATAACATCACGCTACGATCCACAGGAGCGAATCAATAACCAAAGATGTAACTAAAACGGTTACGCCTTCCAGCACTTCATACAAACATTGAAGTCCTTATTTTTCGGAATGAATGAACCGAAATGTTCTCTACTAACTTTTTAGATCTATGTTTTCGGCTTATGTGTAAGATTCTTTTTTAAAATCGGTTTATTTATTTAAAAAGATAAGGACTTGAAAGAAACCACGCTTAAGCGTAACACTATCAAGTCGCAGGGAGCGGCTAGTAAATAAAATAAAATGTTACCGCTTGATGACTAAATAATTCGCTTACGTGATCAATTTAGAAAGACTTCAAGAAAATAAAAAATCTTTCAACAAGATTGTATATTCAAACATGATGCCTATCCGACGTGTTAATTAAATATTATACAATGGAGATTTAATAGTAGGTTTGATTTGAAAGATGTAATTTTAATAATCACCAAGTAAGTTCCTAGATTTATCTTACTAGAATGTCGAGGTAGGTAAGAAAGTCTTTGTGCTACTGGTAAAACTGCACTTGCATAAGTACGTACTGGCTTGATTTTATCTCAGTTAAACTAAGCAGAAAGATAAGAGCTTTTGCGTGTTAACATCGTAATTATTGTTCTACCAACGTTACTTCCTCGGAAGAGTAACAAAGTTTACCATTCTACATATTTACTAGGTATTTCACATTAATATACACACATACATAAACTCACGCTTTTTTCCCATGGGGGTAGGCAGAAACCACAGAACGCCACCTGCTACGATCCTTACATACTTCTTTCGCCTCTTCCACGTTCATACACCACATATCAATATCGATGTCGATAATATAGTTTGTCTTTTACACTTTTACGACTTTTATCACATTTGGTACGGGGTAAGTTTGAACCCCAAGGAAAGACACAGGCTACTTTATACTACGCGACTTCGTTCGTCTGCGTCCGCAATAACCGACATTTCGCGACAAGTCGCCGGCAAAGCTAGTGTCTAATAAATTAGCGTCTCCTGTAAACCTATGGAGCTAAGTAAACCATACTTCGAGTTAAACAATAAGGTGAAACTCATCGATTAATTTCCACTAGAGGAAACCGGCCAGATACAATGGCTGTGGGAACATCACACACAAGCTCTGATATGCGATTAAAACAAATGTAATAAAAGAAAATACTGACTGACTCGTTGGTATAGTGGTCGCAAAGCGCGACGGCTAAGCATGAGGTCTTGGGTTATTGGGTTTTTTTATCAGGAATTTCTCAGTAGCAGCCTCGGAGTCTGGATTTGTGCCCAGTTGGTGGCAATAGGCTCGTCCCCTATTACATGAGACTTAAAAATAATTGGCGAAATGTAGGTGTACCTACTAATAGGTACCTACACCTCTGCCTAACTCTGCGGGGATTACAGGCGTGATATTATGTAAAATGAAATAATCATAAGCAAACAGTTCTTATCAAATAACCACTTCATTCTCTGCTGTCGAAATGAAGGCATAACTAGGGTTACCATAAGCCAGGCTTTCGCCTGATTTGCCAAGCATTTTAAAACCCTTGATCAGGCGTCCGGCCGGCATTATTCTAAGTCAGGCATTTTAACCGTATAGTTCGGAAGCGCCCCCAATTGGACCCGAACACAGAAACCTCCGCCGGCTCGGTAGTGGGTCCAATTGGACCCCGGAGTTCGCGCATGCGTCATCCTGACCAATAAGTGTAAATACTGATTATGGTAGCCATCTAATCTCATGTGTGAGCATTAAGTAACAGAGTTTGATAAAATGTTTAAATGTTAGAGCCATCCACTCTTTTAGATTTAGCACGCGAGTATATAAAATTACCGTTTTAAAATCCAAGTGTGAAAATGCAATCATCGCCATTTTGAAGACCACCATAGTAGTCGAGGCTAAAAAACATAAAAATTGTGGATTTTAGACATCCAAGCTCCACTATAGGAGCAGTAAATAACTCATAATTGATTTATTTGTCGATTTCATCCATAGTTTAACATAAACTAGTAGTGGTAATAAAGTTTTTGATATCCAAAGTCGAAACTTCGCGCCAATCCGTGCGTGTTTACATTTTTGTTTGTCACAAATATCACTATAATACATTTAGATATTATTAAAAACATGACAAATGTCATTCAAAATATAATAAACAACAAGAAAATGCCCAATTCTTAGTGTAAATTACAAACACGGGTCTAAAAACACGGATTATTCATTACCACTATGTACTCATTTTGTGTTCTTAGAAATTGTCAACCATTTTTTTTTTAATGCATTGATGTGCGATTGTGATTATGTCAATCGATTATTTTTTTATTTCAATCGATTCGAGTAATTAAAATTACTCATATCAGATATCGACTCGTAAAAATGGACATAAATGGAATTTAAGTTTAAATTACAATAAACATTAATTATTTATGCTATCCAGCTCAATTATTAATTATTATTTATAGTTTTCTAGTTCAAGACTTAACAGAAAAAAATATGTATCTCGGTAGGTATAGCTCATTGGTCCTGACCAATGAACTATACCTATGATACCTACCTATAATTTTTTTTTTAAATTTTATATTAAATTTAATTAAGAATTTTAATTTTGGTGCATTACCTACTTTTTTTAAAATTTTAAGCAGCGTGCACTGTATACATTTATCTCAGATTGGTGTATATCGCGTTTTTCACACATTTAATAGAACGTCTAATTATTTGCATCAATGTTAATAATTAACTTATCTAATTAGTTTGACTGGGGCTGTAACATTGGATTAGGGTTGCGTACGTCCAAATTAAAACGGAAACCTTATAGGATCACGCGTGTGTTCGTCTGTCCGTCCGTTTGTCACAATCAAAATACAAGATGGCGGCCGCAAAATTTTACAACATATGCATTATGGGTATCGTATCCATGGTTTTCGGGGGTGGTGATGCCGAAATTGAGGTCGAAGTGAAAATCCAAGATGGCGGCCGCAAAATTTAACGACATATGCGTCATGGGTGTCATGTCCATGGTTTTCGGGGGTGGTAATGCCGAAAATGAGGTCGAAGTGAAAATCCAAGATGGCGGCCGCTAAATTTAACGACATATGCGTCATGGGTGTCATGTCCATGGTTTTTGGGGGTGGTAATGCCGAACTTGAGGTCGAAGTGAAAATCCAAGATGGTGGTCGTGAAATTTTACAAAAGATGCGTCATGGGTTCGTGACCACGAAATAAACCCAAAACCAAGGAACCAACACCCATGACGCATATTTTGTAAAATTTCACGACCGCCATCTTGGATTTTCACTTACACCTCATTATTTTAAGTCTACGCAAAACAAAATAATGCAGCTAATATTTTAGCAGATTTATGCATAATTATGTGTTTAATGAATTATGAACATCCTCCTTTTTGAAGTCGGTTAAAATATCTACTTAAGTAAATCTTATACCTTATTAAAAATAACTTACGCTCCTGATTAAGCTTTGCGTTTATTTATCCATTTAATATAAAATATAAATCCTGAGAAATATTATCAAAAGGTTTTTTTTTCATTCGGACTCCTTTGGTCAACCTCGATTTTATTTCAAGTATCGATTAGGCTGAACGCGACTTTTGAATCGAATTATGAAACTTGGGTAAACGGTCAGCACTAAGAAGTGCCACAATTTTGTGTAAATTTTGACAAAATTTGATTGTATTTTTAAAGTATTTATGTATGGATAATGCCAAAAACAACAATGGAGATGGAATGATAATGTCTTTATTTCGTCTGAATGCATCTTTTCAGCAAGCGAGAAGGTTCTTTATGTATTTAATTTTAGCTAATCTGAGTGGTCTGCCTTTGGATAGGGTGCAGAAAAACTTATATTGTACCAATTTTGCAGTGATCTGAAGTGGTTTAACCGACCTCGAGTTATAATTAAAGATATTTGCCACAAACTTATTCTATAAAATAGCTGCAAACGTTAATTTTTCTTAAAAAATTGAATCCTGAAAGTTGATGTAAATTCCAGAATTTTATGACGTGATCCACAACACCCTGCCGAGTCAAGGGATGTGTCAAATGTCAAAATCTTGTCGAGCAGAGTGGTTAAACTTCTGCGCTGGTTGCGTAAGAAACTATTTATTTACGTTATTAGAGGAATATGTGTAAGTTCTCTGACATATTCTTTTAAGTATCGTTTACTAGTGAAGGATGAAGTATGGAAGGATGAAAAGGGCCAGAAGCACACTGTAATATTTGTAACTCAAATTCTTATTTTAGCTCTATAGATATAAAAAGTGATATCGCAATAGCAAAGCATCCTTATAAGCCATATTGTTTGTGAAAATTAGGCATTTTTACTTCACAAGTCAAGCATAGATTTCAACAGAGATGGTAACCCTAGAATAATTATTGTAATTTATGTTTTCATCGCCGTATTATGGCATGTTTTTTGAATTAATTTATTTCCAAGCTTTTCATAAATATTCATGTTGGACATAACGTTTAAATGATGTTTACAGAGCAATGATACTCGTATTTGTAGTGAATGACCCCAGATTTACATGGAGTAATCTTTAAAATAACTGTTTGATGTAAATACAATTGCTCTTTTTGTGCTTAGTGCCCAGCCCATTAAGTGTGAGCAACGAAAGACAATCTTAACATATCCCATATCAAATGTTGTTGTTGTTCTATGTTGTAAAAATTGTTCTTGGCGCATTTTTCCGTTTATAAATGTCAATTCAATAATATTATTTTAAGACTTAATTTTATTTTTGTTTCTTGGCTTGAGCTTTTGTAAACAACTTTTATATTATGTGCGTCACTTTCGCGGAATAACTAGTTTCTTTCTTTTTGGGACTCTTAGCTAGTCTTTTTTTCCATTATTATTATTATTTGGATTGCACTTATTAATGACCCTTATTTATTATACCTATATTTGATGCTTTCTGGTCATTGTCCCCAAGCCTTAACAGTTCAGAATGGTCGATTGAATGAAGCCTGTGGGCTGTGGGCGAGGAACTTAGTAACCTGTCACTATACACCATTACGGCCCTTAAGGCCAGCACTTTATTGCTGATCGTGGCTCACGCGATGCAAACCTCGTGTTCCAACCATTTACTTTCTGACGTACCTACTTGCGAACTCAAAAAAGATACTGCGAAAACTTATTAGGTAGATACTTTTGAATCATATTGATATAAATATAATTGACTGGACTGCCTCGTCATTTACTGGGTTATGGAGGTTAGATAGGCAGTCGCTCCATGTAAAATGCTGGTACCTATTCAGCTGCATCCGGTTAGACTGGAAGCCGACCCCAGAAAGGCTAGGCAGATTGATTGGTCTTCGCCGCATTTAGATAAAAGGACCACCAACAAAGATATAGGGCCCGCCTAGGACAAGCTAAGTCACTGGAGTAAGCACCTATGTCATTAAATTTGCTCTCACTACGTGTGAACATAAACGCGTAAATCTGCAGCAGAGAAATGAATGAGAACAAATCATACCGAGAATGTACAAAAGAAAACTAATGAGGTTAACTTGATAAAGTGCTTAGAAACTGTTGTATTTTTGTTGTTATTCTCAATCACGTTTCGGCCAAATAACCGCCTTTTCCATATGATTCTCTTTTACTAGGCTTAGTCTACATTTATGATATTTTTGTTTTTTAAACAAATGGTATCAATAATCATGTAATAAGCCGCCAATAATGGTTACGTTACTTTCCAATTTCCCGGTCCAAGAATAGCACCCTGAGGCATTCCCAGACTATTTAATTTTGGGACATTATCAAAAATAGCAGTGACCGAAATATCATTGTTAATCAATAAGAAAATAAGATTTTATAGAACAGATAATGATTAACAACAAAATTAAAGTGTTTACAAACAATTAATTTGAAAGTATTTCAATCACCCGTGTAATATGCTTTACATAGATCACATTTTAGATTTTTATCTTAATCTCAATATGTAACCACAGCTTTACTTTCACCTGTTACAATCACAGTGATAATAAAAAGTTGTATTCAAGTCAAAAGACAGGAACAGTTTTTGTAACGGCACATTAAATTTCAACCATTTTGGCTAATGACACAGTCGACATAATGTGAAACGTTTATCTTATTTCTTGTCACCATTTTGTACATTTTGTGTCACACATTGCTTTTTGCAGTCTGAAGATAAATGGTTTATGGTGATCGTTCATGACATTTTACCTACATTGAAATAAAAGAAAGTAACTTGTAATAAAAATAAAAGAATTTGAATGAGAACTTACCTATAGCGGTGTTAACCTTAATTTTTAACTTTGTAACTGTTTTAACATTTTGTTCTATAGGTGAAGTCCATTTAATTTTGATGCAATTAATATCTTCAGAAGCAATCGGCTTCATTTGGGTTTGATGAACAAATATATTTTTATTGGTTGTTGTTAGACCTAGATATTTTAAACGTACAAGTATTCCGTTCGTTTTAATATGTAAAGTATTTAATTGCTTCTTTTATGAGATTTTGAGGTGGATTTAAATAGGAAGGGCCTTAAAAGTATTCTGCCAATAGACTGATTTACATCCGAAAAATACCTGTTTATATTAAAAAAACGCAATTTGCCTCCTTCAAAACATAATTTAACTGAGTTATGTCAAATTCCATCAAGCATTTGAATATGGCAGAAAGGCAAATATTTAATAACGGAACCATAAAAATGTTAATCCAACATCTTGAGTTGGAAGGCAAGTATTACGGGACATTTTTCTAATATCCATAAAGATCGTTGTATAATTCGTTCTAAAACGACAATGGCATAACGGGTTGGCTTCCGAAGAGAGGTCGTGAATAATTGTGAACGCGGTATCAAACACGGTGCGCTGCGGGTAATCAATTCGCACCAAGAACTGGAACTTGCTCATCATCATGTAATTTTCCTCTTACGAGTTAAATACTAAGAAAATTTGATGTTAACTGTTTAAGGTAGGACGAAGACGTTTAAATATCTACTTATAAATCGGATGTACTCGTACATAGACTATAAAAGTTTCACCTCGAAATGCTTTTGCTACAGAAATACTCTTCAGCTTTATTATAACTTAGTATTTTTTAGATTATTGCAACTCATTAAAGTAAAACAGCTGACTGTCAAATCCATTCTATTTTTGCAGTGCTCATCCCAATAATTATTTCAACTGGTGTTTAACTATTAAAATAAGGTTAAATATGGCTAATCCAACCAGTCTCGACAGTAGGTAGGTACACCTACCATTAAGAAAATAATGCAAATTGTCTAGACTCTAGGCTTGATATTTTTTCTAATTTTTATTTTTTATGTAGCAGTAAATACTGATTGTTTATTCCATAATTTGCAAATAATACAATAAGTACAGATAACCACAGCCTGCTATTATGTTTTGTAAGAACAAAAAGTCTAATAAGTAATCACATAATCGATTTCAAAGTAGGTAGGTACCTTACTTACTTGCATACCTACAAAGGTAATTGAAACTTATAAGTTATAACCGATTATGTGCCAGTTCGCAATCTCATCACAGAAAATTGATCATTATATCTAACATAAAAATTGGATGTTGATGTCGACGAACTTCCACAAAATAATGATAGTAGCAAGCAAATTACGATCATCATTAACTCTGACAAGTTATTACATTTCGTCTTAACAATAAGTTAAATTCATTTATTACAATAGTGTTCGCACCTACCGCGGCCATCTTTGAATGTGTCGGAAGACGGAATGAGATAGGCGTAGCGAGTCGACTCAGAAATAGATTATTACAATTTGTGTGTCCCGTTATAACTAAGTTCTCATGATACAGGGAATGACAATGCGTGACCATAATAATATGTATTACACATTGTGTTATTTCGGTCCTCAGTATTTTAAGTAATGAAGAATGCTTAATTTAGGAAATGATACATAACGTAGAAGTATCCTTTTTTTAACCAACACAGTTGGGAAAAAAAGGCTAAGCAGATTGATTTTTCCTTAAAGGTAGTAGTATAGCAGGTGAAGTTAGATAGGAAAAGATATCTAGAAGAGAATAAGGACAAACTTCGGTTGTGGCTTTATGTGTCATACAGTGGCGTAGCTTGCACTAGACGGGCCCCGCCAAAAATTTGTTAGGGGACATTCTAGTTAAATGCCCAAATGTAAGTATGTACCTACCTATATATGTATATTTGTCCCGGAAATTTTAGCGTAGTCTTTTGAGTGAGATAGTGAATAATATTTTACGAATTTTTGTTTAAACGGATTCGGGGCCCCTGTACCAAGGGGGGCCAGTATCTTTGACACGGCTGATACGGCGGTAGCTACGACCCTTTTTTTTTTTTTTTGACGTGCTAAAAATCATCAAGTGACTCCTTCCTGGAGTGATATTGATTCAGTGTGATGTCTACTGGACCTTTAGTGTCTCATAAAATAATCTGGTTCCAGGCTCGCCTTCTAGAAAAATGTCGCACGTCTTTTATCCTTTTACAAAATATAATTATATGGAGGGACATAGGTTTACGCGTGATAAAGAGAATTCCTTTTTGTTATTTTACCTGAACAAAGTGCCTTTTTATGATTGAAGACTACAAAACGAAGTTCAATTTTACTCTTTTCTAATCCAGTCTTTGGTTGATTTTTATAGATTTACGAAATTCGATAAACAAAATAAGAAAAAGTGATAAATCCACCAAAACGTCCATTACATATTTAGCAATGTTATTATTCGCTTTTGGAAAGGCGAATCTGATAAAATTATCCGTGCACCAAACCAGATCTCACGCTCAATAAAAATTGCTTTCACTTCAATTGATAATTTTATCTATTTCATCTAGAGTCGTGTGTTATGACTATCACTGTTGAATGATACTATTGCTTTACATACATATTTGTGATCTGCACTTCATTCAATTTAGATTTCGTTTTTATAATAGGTATCACACCTACTTTTTATTAGTTAGAAAGTGAAGGATAGCATTGCCTCTCTAAGCACTGTCTCTCTCTATTAGATGTTGTCTTTTAAATGAAAGATGAAACAACTATCCAACAACTACTACAGTAGTTGTCATGAATTGTTATGAGTCCTCGCCTGCTGACACTGTTCACCGTTAACTACTGTGACGTCACATATCTTAAGAACTGTCCAGTGCACATTTCGCCACTTGTGTATCACGCTACGAGCGCCCTCTGCCCGCATCTCTCCCCCTGCACCCCGCAGGCGATGACTCAATTAAGTGGTTTAACTAAAGATCAAAATTCATCACAATTACATCAGCAGAGACTCAGTATTCTCTAATTCGTGTAATGACCCTTATTTTCACACGTGCGACGTTGAGGCGCAGGTCGAGATCCCACCGACCACGGTCCCACATTCTTATACAGTGGTAGGGGACGATGGGGGAATTGCGGACGCGGGGTAAATGCGGACTAACATATATCTACTCTATCCCTGCCGCCCGCGTCCCGCCGCCGCGATCACTCGTTACGTTTCGCCATCTTTAGTGTCCACCAAATATTCCTGACAGATGGCTGCGCACACGTTTCAAGGTAATAGAAATTTTTCATATTTTGTGTTTTTGATGTAATTTTTGGTACTAACTATTTTTAGTGTTATTCAAAAAGAATAAGTGTCAGTATAAAAGTTATATTTTCTGTCGATTGCGATGTTAATGACGAGTAAATAGTACAAACGTTTGCCTAGATAAATTTCGTTAACCTAAAAATTTTGTTGTTGTACTTTTTCAAACTCATTTGGGTCAATTGCGGACAAATGGCCTGGGGTAAATACGGACGTCCGTAATTACCCCATTTTTTAACAAATCCTATAGCAATACCTTTATATTACAGATGCCTCGAAACTATATTAAGAAAAGAGGACCAGCTTACACCATTGAAACATTACAAAGAGCTGTGCAAGAAATTAAAGAGAAAAAGACTCCTTTTCGACAGGCGGCAGAGAAGTATGGCATTCCCAGAGCAACCCTTTTTGATCAAGTGAAAAAAGCCTGCGTAAGTACTATGCCAAAAAGAGGAAAGAAGTCAGTCTTTAATGAATCTCAAGAAAACGAACTGGTCGAATTCATTTTAAAATCTTGCACAGCCTTCTTTGGGATAACAATTCCTACTCTAAGAAAAATAGCATTTGATTTTGCCGCTGCTAATAACATAGCTAATAACTTCAATAAAGATACCAAAATGGCAGGTATGGATTGGTATTATAATTTTATGGCGAGACACCCCAATATATCACTTCGAAGACCAGAAGCTACTTCAATAAATAGAATCACAGCATTTAATCAAGAAGAAACAGATATATTTTTTGAAAATTTAAAAATACTCATGATAAAATACCAATTTAAATCGAATTCAATCTACAATGTTGATGAAACGGGGATTAGTACTGTGCAACGAAATTCCAGGATTCTCGCACCGAAAGGATTAAAACAAGTAGGTAAATGTACCAGCGCAGAACGTGGTTCCTTGACCACAGTTATAAATTGTTTTAATGCTGGAGGCACATACATTCCCCCATTTTTCATTTTTAAAAGAAAGCGAATGAATGCACTGCTTATGAAGGACAGTAATAGTAACATGGTGGCTTGTGTTTCTGATTCAGGCTGGATAACTGAATCAATTTTCGTTGATTGGCTTCAGCATTTCAAAGCATTTGCAAAACCATCTGCAGATGATCCTATTTTACTAATACTGGACAACCATGAAAGCCACGTTAGTTTGAGAGCTCACGAATTTTGTCGCAAGAATTTTATTCATGTTTTGACTTTGCCACCTCACACATCCCATAAAATGCAGCCTTTAGATTTAACTTTCCATGGCCCACTAAAAACAGCATATAACAGAGAATGTGAATCCTTCATGGTCAACCATCCAGGCACCAAAATTACGGCATATGATGTTGTAGGCCTTTATACAAAGGCTTTTAATAGAACCACAAGTACTGAAAAAGCTATGAATGGCTTTAAGTCTGCTGGAATTTTTCCAATGGATCAAGATAAATTTAAAAACACTTTTGAAAGTTTTGGTGATAATTTTGCATCAGTTTCTCCTCTTGAACAACGCATACAAACAAATACCAATAATTCAAGCCAAAATGAGTCCCAGAATGAGTCTCAGAATGAATCTCAAGTTGTCTGTGATGCTGCCAATGAAAATATTTCTAATTTAATAGAACCTCAGGAAATATTCCAACTTTCCAATAATGACGCTAACTTTGACGATTTGAACGAAACAACACCTACGCCTGCATTAGTGGGCGATATTAATGAAGCTTGTGTTAATCGAAGTATAACAAGTCAAACTTCTCCATCTCCCTTAGTACCACTTAGTGATGTAGTGCAAGTACCAACTCTAAAACCTACTCGAACAAAACGATTAGTTAAAAAGAAACACTCCATTATTTTCACCAGCACACCGGAAAAATTAAACCTAGAGCAAAAAGAACAAAAGAAAACAGAAAGAAAGAGAAAGAACCTAGAACAAGAAAAGACCAAAACTATAAGTAAGAAACCAAAAAACACTAAAGAAAAACGACCAAAAGGTTTAAGAAACTTAAACAATTTTGAATGTGATAAAGAAAATGATGAATATTTCTGCATTTATTGCCAGGAAAAGTATTGTGATCCACCCACCGAAGACTGGATCATGTGTTCAAAATGTCAGAATTGGGCACATGAGAATTGCAGTGCTGGGTCTTCTTCAAGAGGCTACATTTGTGAATTCTGCAAATGAAATGGGACCTCGTCCGTAAATACCCCATGATGTCCGCAATTAACCCAGCACTGGTCCGTATTTACCCCAAGAGCTATGGGTAATTACGGACATATATGTTTTTGTTTTTGATTAAAATTTAATAAATGTTGATTGATCTCATATAATAATTAATGTTGATTTGATAGGTAAACAACTATAGTAAAATAATTAATAAAGACAGACTGATTATTATTAATAGTTTGAGTTTTATTTGTGATTTAGCTTAAGCGTCCGCAATTCCCCCACCTTCCCCTAATTGCCCACTAATTGTCAATTACGCAACACCACATAGCTGTTTATGTAATTGTTTTTGTTTGTGATAAACCCTGAGAGTTGGATAACTGTAAACAGAAGCGCAAGCGCATCTCTATAACATTAGCTTCTGTCACTTCGTGTTATAACGACCTCTGCCGTTGTGTAAAAACAATCAATCCATTATCATAGAATTTCTATAGATATCTGCGTAGCAGCCTTTTTTATGCCTTTAAAGACTTGTTTTGATCGGTTGCGTGAGAAGATGTAGGTACAAGTTCCTAAGAATGGCAACCCTATAGTATTGAAACTAGAACTAACTACTTATTTATTCCGTTTACATTGCAATGTTGCTCTATAATTTAATTCATCCCATCCTCTGTAATGTACCTAGTATTAACAAAACCACGACAATTTCAACAGGACTAGAATAGAATAGATCCTACCTAATAATTTCCATAATAATTGCAATGTTTTCTTGTAAACAATCAGCGAATACCATTGATAATTCTCCAAGGCTTTATAGAGATACGGCAAGGCAATGATCTTAAAGTTAATGGCAACTATCACGCACAGCTGGTAGTGTGATGATGTTTGTTGGTAGGTATGACGCTAAAATGGACGGCAACTGGAACATAATAATGATAAAAAGTTGAAAAAAAAAAAAAGTTAATATGCACAATCATTTTAAATTTTACTAAAATTAAATTGAGATCTACTAAACTAAGGATAGCATCGATCTTAGTCTGAGAAACAAAAATGACCTACTTAATTGAAATAATTTTAATGCGCTTGCTATTATTTTAACCAAGGTATAATTGAAGTCATTGATATAATCTGATACATTTCATAGGTAGGTATATCATTAATCGAAAAAGTGAAAAGAATATCGGTTAATATCACTCTAAACACAGTCGACATACGAAAGTAAGACTTCTTATCTCGCCGTAATCGCTCGACATAGATCATAGAGACCCAATTCAATTCCCTCGTATAAACAATTTAATTGTCTTCTAAACGTTTCTTATCTAATTGTACCATCTGAGATCGCTGACAGAGAGCGGAAATATAACCGTATATTTTCTAACAAAATAATGTGCTTTAGATTTCGCAGATTAATACTTAGAGTTAGCTATAAATTGTGTGCTAAACGCCTCGATGGCATAGCACAATGGATCGCTTTTTCAAATATACTTAGCGCCCCTTTCAATATGTTACTGTCCAAGATTATGCTAGTCTTAGCTCGTTCAACGCCCTCTTAGATGCGAGCCTTTTCCGACTTGTCCGGTTAGTTATTAGTGCCAGGGGTTAAAGGAAATATGTTTGGATTAAAATGGAGACCTGTCAATTATAAGGAGCTTCTTTATAACTTGCTATAATAAGAACTTCTCCTTCAAGCCAATTCGAATCAGAAAAATAAATAACCAAATTGGGTGTGTGGATCCTACTTACATTTAATATTCAATAGAAACCAATTCAAAACTCTAATTTCGTAAATTGTGGATTGTCTCAAATTGCTTTCATATCCGCCGCCACAGCCGCGGTATTGACCGCAAATTGTCGATCAACTCGGCTAGATACACTACTGGCACCGCAGATCTAGCCCGTCTAGTCCTCGCAAACACCTTCGTATTTTATTATTAGAACGCTGTACTTTAGATTCAAGTTCTATGAACCTTACTTTATTACGTAATGAAAATACCTGTATGATAAGTTTACGACACGTTTAAAGTCCCTATAAAATAACTTTTCGCATAGAAGCTAGACAGGATTAATTTAATTATTATTTCATGTTATCCATATAACGCTGCATAATTGATGGTTATTCTAGCTATATGTTACAGGCGCTAGTAGTAGGTAAACGTAGGTGATAGGTATAATTCCTTGACCATAAGCAATTTTGGGCTTATTATGAAGTAATTGTCCAATCATTTCAATTACCGAAAAATTCTACGTGCAGTCTCTTTTTTGCACGTGTACTTTGTACACTATTCTTTTTGCCTCATGAAATGTTTTTCTGCCTTTCAGGGCACGCCAGAATGTGGCGTCCGATACTACTCATGTGGCTGGCGTCACCAATCCTCGGCCAGCAGATCCAGCCTAATAGGGTGTCCAGTGTGTCTACGATCTGTGACAAAGCATCAATGACCGTGCACTTGGAGATGGCACAACCATTTAAAGGTCTTGTCTTCAGTAAGGACTTCTCGAGGGAGTGTCGAGTTCAAGGTATTTCTTCTCTAAATTTTCGTTTTTATTAATGACTTTTCTTACTTGAGGGCTACAATTTATTTTTTTAAATGATAAAATATAGCCAAGCAATCGGGTATAAATTTTCATATCAGAAAATCAATTTTCAGAATCAAACCCGAGTAGTTCGGAAGACAAAATTATAAGCATGTTCAAGTAAAAAAACAACGATAGTGAATTAAACATTATTAATGTACTTAATGTCGATATTCCAGGGAACCTCCAAAACAAGATAACTCTAAACCTACCGTCGAACGCGTGCGGCGTGAGGACATCGACCATGAACACTACAGTAGAGGAGCCTGATGATGAGGAGGACCTGTACTACAACGTCGAGCTAGTCGTTCAGATGGACAGACAGCTGCAGCAGTCATCCGATCAGGAACTGTTAGTCAGGTGGGAAAGAAGGACCATAAAATGAGCTTATGAGTTGTTGCACACATACCCGCATAAATCTTTATTCTTACGCGATTTTTTTTGCCAATAAATTCAAGCCGCAATAAGGAACTTCGTTTCAATAATAATATCATCAACCACTATATTGTCGAAAAAGCAGTTCTGAATTCGAATGCCATAAAATGATTAAATCAATCGAAACACATAAAAATTTTTCATTATCGTTCACAAACATAAGGAGGACTCGTCGAAGTTGATACCCATGGGACTAAGGTCCAAACAAGGAACAAGTACATAAAATGAATAGATAGATATTAGAAAAAAATGTTACGTAACCAGATTCAGCGATGCGGTGGAGGTTGTACACGCAAGGTGCAAGGACATTAAAAAATCTAGTTCCATGTGGAATGCGTCAAGTGCTAGGTAGATAATAATTGTGAGTCCTGATAAGGTCTCTTAGGTTTCATGTTACCTCATTTAAAGTATGATGCAGAACGTTACCTAAGAGACCGGTTGCTTTGATGCGAGGAAAATTTGCAAAATCTTGCAATTTACTAAATTATTTTTCTTGCGTTTAAAATTCCTTTAAATAAGTACCTACTTAGACAAATCTGTGAGAAGAAAAAGCCTCTGATTAGTGATGTTTAACTTAAGCGTTCTTATTTCGAATTTCAGATGTAAATTGCAACCTCGAGCGGTTCGCATCAACAGCTCGGCTTTAGAGACGGTAATCAACAATAAATTACGCGAAATGACTACCAGGGAGGCGAAGAAAACGAGGTAAAGATAGATAAATGTACATACAATAATAAATTGTTATACATATCTATACTGGCAATAGCGAGAGCAAGTGTTGACCTCAAATAATAATGTTATCAAAGTAGCTTTGTGCTTGAAGCTACTAATTGCTACCAAGCTAGTTGTTCATTAAACTGTATTGCTTTTAACCTTTAATCGTCACAATCATGTATAGATGACAAATCAAAATGTGCTTAGCACGCCACGGTCACGACTACATAACAGACAAATACGTACATTTATATTTCATCTATATTAAACCAATTGTAAAGTTTCGAATTTGGAGCTTGGCGCCGAGGGCTTATTATGCTTTATTCACGTTGGGGTCAAAATTTTAAAATATCTCTCAACACTATAACTTTCATGATCTGCCAACAGAACTGGCCGCAACCGACAAGGGTTCGCGAACGCGGCAGAAATAGAGCAACGCGAGTGGCTAATGGCAGCAGCTCGTGCCTGGATGGAACTGGCACCCGCTGTGTCTGCTGCAGAGCCCGCCACCGTTGAAGTGGGACAGCCAACTAGACTACTCATACAGTGTACATTACCGGGTACGTACGGAACGTTGGAGGTGTTCTAGAGAAATAATTTTATAACGCCTTGCTTGCAGAATGAGCAATACATCTCAGTGTCGTGTGACACACACAATGCTCAAAGAAAAAAGGCGTCAACAATTAACGTCAAAAAAAGTTAACTCTCTCTTAGAACTTAATTGAAATTTGAGTTCGTTTCATGAAACACTTATGTACCATTAGGTCCGACAAGAAAATAAGCCTATGATTCATATCCTTGGATATCCTTGGCTATCCTTAGTTATTGCGTCATTTATCTTGACAGTTTCTCATAATTCAATTGAAAAATTGTATGATGACTTAACGTATATTACTCAATGTCCATCTTGATATTCCAGTGGGCGTCGGTCTCCGAGTAACGAACTGCGTCGCCCACGACGGCCTGGGAGAAGCCTCGCAGAAATTACTGGACGAGGCCGGTTGTCCTATCGACGAAACGATCTTCAACAAACCATCGATCCACCATCACAAACACAAAAGCGCTGAAATTGACTTCTCTGATCTAGAACCTGTTGACCTACAGAAAAACATTGACGAGAAAACCAACATAAAACTGGAAAAGTCTGACCCCGACAACATGTTTAAGAATATTATGACTTATCAACATGCTATTACCACTTTTGCTGCCTTCAAATTCCCTGATAGAGCTAAGCTGCATCTAACGTGTGGTATCGAGCTGTGCAAAGGTCAGTGCCCGCCGGTAGACTGCAAAGCATTGCAGAAACCACAAAAAACTAGAGATGGATTGCTCAGAAAGGCACGACTAGATAAAGATGCTAAAGGCATTGTGATCGACAGACTGGAGGTGTATAACAGTATAGAGGTCCATGCACCTAATATAGAGTTAGAAGACGAAGCTTCAATAAGAGGTAAGAGTTTTAAAAGACCTAGTGTTTATGGATATTAATTTGTTTAATTAGGTATAAGCCAAGGCAGGCCAGGCAAAATGTAATTACTTAGTAACCCGTTCTTTACTTTTTGTTACAGGGTCAAGAAGAGTAGAATCGGAAGAAGACGAATTCGTGCGAGGTTTTTCACCAGGAGACAAGACCATCTGCTTATCTCCAGGGAAAATGGCCCTCGCATTTTGCGTCTTAGGAATCATATTCTTGTGTGCAATCGCCGTGGCTTTCATCTCCTTGGTGCGAGCGAGACGCCGTCTTGGAAGAGAGCCATTGCATACGTCTCTCTCTTTCTACACAGGAAGCAAGAGCATGTTTTCATCAAGCGAGAGTTCCAGCTCTGGTCTTAGTGGTAGCAAACTACTTCTAACTGATAGCCCATATTTAGACCATCACTCATCTTCTAGCAATAACTGGCCTTATTCTAGGGCTTTTTGACAAGGAGCGCGTAGGCGAGACGTAAGTTTACGCGAATTTCGTGAGGTGAGGTAAGGCTGTCTAGCCAGATAAAAGGCGATTTTATAACCAATGGGAATTGCTGAGAACTCATAAGGTTGTATAGTTTACTCTTTATATATTGGAATTACCCCCCATTTTATGGGAACAAAGAGTTTTTTGCGGAAGTAGAACTTCACAAAAGTCCTGAATTATAAAAAAAAAATTAAGAAAATAGTCTTCTAGAAATTTTTGGTGTTCTCTGATAGTTTATAAAGGATTTGACTGTACAAAAGTATCAATCAAAGTCTTTTTTGCGATCTCAAGCGGCTTTTTACAAGAAGAGTTGAATTTTAAACCTCCAAAAGCATAAATAGAATTATTTAACTGATTTTAGGAAGTAATCAAAAGGCCATAATTATTATTAAATAAAATGCATGGATTCTCAACTATTGCCATTCCGACCAAACCTTATTCCTGGTTGGCAATAAATTAAATTAAATCCCAGGTTCCATACTAAAATTCATGAAATTTGTCAACAAGATTTAAAATGATAAAATGATTGCCCTGTATTCCATTTTCGGTACTGGGCCAGATCCTTGAGTTCGCAAGCGGCTATTGTTAATTTAAGTACCTACTCTATTTAATTGATTGAAGACTGTGCTTCTAAGTACCTCCCAAAGCTTGTCGATTTCTAGCTTCATAGTTGGTAAGGAGCTATTTATTTTTAGTAATATTATCGACATTTTTGTCGTTTGAGGTGGTGCTTTTGAAAATGTTGTGTGGGAATGTTAATTTATCTTAAATATATATTTTCATCCGTCACAAAAGAAAGTGATGATTGTAATCAACCCACTAGTTAGAAGTCCATGAATACCTGCATAGACATTCACTTATAAATTCATTAGCACTTCCTCGAAATTAGGTAACTAGCTGTAATTAATCTCCTATTTATAAGAACATTCAAAAAAAGAATGTGTAATTTGTGATGTGATGATAATAATAATAAATTGTTTATCATGAAGAATGACAATTTTATATGTTTATATACATTTTGTATTAAAACAAAAAATTAAATCTTCTTTGTTTTATTTTTGGTTCATTATTGCTTTGGTATAAGCAGGTGTTGTATGAGAAACCTACCTCCATGGTTGGTCACTACCATAGAACATGCCACCAATCAGAGAAACTGAATTGGTAACAATGTGGCAACAATACATAGCAACAACTACCGTGTACTCGTGTAGTAATGTTATTACTGCATGATTATGTGGTGA
The DNA here is from genome assembly GCA_949774945.1 of Hoplodrina ambigua. Classification (NCBI taxonomy): domain Eukaryota; kingdom Metazoa; phylum Arthropoda; class Insecta; order Lepidoptera; family Noctuidae; genus Hoplodrina; species Hoplodrina ambigua. The sequence continues at coordinate 4,939,071 of OX458976.1, forward strand.
CATTTCACTCTTTAGTTGGTCTTAAAACGCTACTTCATTGAACAATTCACCAAGACCGGTACTTACAGTGCCAATAAAACTTTTTATACTTCCGTTTGTTATTAACAGCCATAGCATAACTTCTATAATAATTTTATTAAGCAAGTTCTTTTCCGGTCAACGGGTCGTCTTAGGGGTGTTTTTGTAATAAAACCAATACATTTATAGTTCTATACTTTACAATCGTAATGAAAGACTCCGTTCTTCTTCACATAATTATAGGAAAATATAAAATTATTACGAATTATTTATTTATTTATTTACACACACAATTATAACGCCTTTACAGTAAAAAACCGAAACAATGTTATAAGTAATAATTAAAAACACTCCAATAACCACCATCCAACTATTTCGATATCTACCAATTATTATGGTTTATTGGAATTAAAAAAAAAGTATAAGGAGTTAAAAGTGTATTGGAGTTATTGGAAATTTGGAATGGTTGGGTGGATTATTGTATGACAATGATGACATTAAACAGTGGCACTTTAGTTTGACAGTGACATTATAAAACTGTCCCTGGACATAGAGATATATTTATTAAGTGTCCTTCATCATCATCATCATCTTATCAGCCGTATGACGTCCTCTGCTGAAGCGTCCTCAACATACTTCAACTTCATAAAAGACTTTTGTAGACAAACAGCCGTTTTTTCTAGTTGAATGTAGATTATATCTACTAGAACTTGAAATTAACACCATTTTAAGCATCAGTGTATATTATTCGGCTGCTATGCTGTGTTTCAAGCTGCGCAGTTTTTCCTACCGATGAACGTGGTGATGCAATCCTAAGTTACGAATATCTCGATTAAGAAATTACAGTCATAGCAAGTTGGAGAGATTTTTATTTTTTACTTGTATTTTAATTGCGCCTTTTTAGGCATTCTAAGTATACCTCTATGAGCCACACCCAAAAAAATTATTTTGTTTATGGTTTTAGTGATGCGTCTGTAAAAACAGAATTGAGAAAAAAATATAATAAATAACTGGAAGAATAAACATACAAAATCATTCAATTTTAAATCGAATTCTTTTTTTTGACAAAATAATACTTTTGCAATATATTTATTTTAGAACCATAAACAAAATTTTATGATGAAATTGGATGAGATCGAAATGGACGTCACTTGATAAAATAGTAGATGATGTCATACAAGACAAAGAGTAGTAAAATAAAATAACATTTAAGCGCAAGCAGACATGAGAAAACTGTCTTTTCCGTAAAATGCCTAAAGCTAAAATCTTTTTTTTTTTAATTATTTTTTCTAAGATACATATTAATGATAAGTAAATATGTCAAAAAAAATCATCATTGTTATCAACCACATTAAAACTAATCGACATAATATGAGACGTATCTCAGTTTGTTTGTGTCGATGTCCACGCTCCTATGCTAGAGTTAATTCATCCATCCAGGATCAACCCGGGTTAGAAATGCTGTTCATTCAATTTGTGCTTGAACTAATTAAGCAATAATCAAATTTTGTTTGCACTGGGTTAAGATTTTTGACATAATATAAAGAAAAAGCGCGACGCGACTGCTAAAGAAGTAACAGACGTTAGAACTGAAGTCGAAAATGATAAGTTTTTAACTATTCTTTAAAACAAACAGATTTCCTAGATTTACGTATCACGGACGTAGTAGTATGACTACCATCATAACGTTATCGATGAGGAGCAGATTAAGGGAACAACATTACATAAACACTGCCTCGTTGGTCTAGTGGTCGCAAGCGCGACTGCTGTGCATGAGGTCTTGGGTTCGATTCCCAGGTCGGGCAAAGTGTTATTAGGTTTTTCCATCAGGAATTTCTCAGTAGCAGCCTCAGAGTCTGGATTTGTGCCCGTTTGATGGCAATAGGCTCGCCCCCTATTATATGGGACTAAAAACATAACTGGCGAAATGTGGTTGTACTAATGGGTACACCTCTGCCTAACCCTTCGGGGATTTCAGGCGTGATGTTATGTTTATGTTATTACATAAACAATAATAATCGAACAAAATTATTTTGATTCCATAAAATTTACATTGACATTGATAATATTTTTTAAGTAAGTAAAAGTAATTAAGTTTTTAATTGTTTTATTGATGTTGACTGCCTGCCTCGTTGATCTAGTGGTCGCAAGCGCGACTGCTGTGCATGAGGTCTTGGGTTCGATTCCCAGGTCGGGCAAAGTGTTATTGGGTTTTTTCATCAGGAATTTCTCAGTAGCAGCCTCGGAGTCTGGATTTGTGCCCGGTTGATGGCAATAGGCTCGCCCCCTATTACATGGGACTAAAAACATAACTGGCGAAATGTGGGAGTACTAATGGGTACACCTCTGCCTAACCCTTCGGGGATTACAGGCGTGATGTTATGATGTTATGTTATGTTGTTTTATTATTAAAACCTTTATTTTGATTCATAAGCAAAATTGTAATATTTTTTTTTAGCGTTCACAAAAAATCACTTGTTGATCATTGTCGCATCTGTAACGGTAATTTGCTTATTCTATGAGATGAGCGGCGCGAAGGTGGATGCTTTCGCGGTCGGTCTTTCGCTTCGCCTTCGATGCCGTGTTCGTACTCGCAGTCACGGATGATATTCCAACAAATTATACATGAATAGCGATTACTTATAAAATCTAAATCACAAGTGTTATGTTAATTATTCAGCAAGTCGGTTTGAAGACTGTTTTTCAAGTGTATGTGCTGTGGGTTTGAATTGGTTACGATTGGCTACGGTCCCGCATCCAGTGATATTTTGTGTGTGCCGACAATTTATGTGTATAACCGGGCTGAAAAAGCATTCCTGGACCCATAAGAGAAGGTATGTAAAAAAGTTATTTCATGAAACTGATTAGATTCTGTTTTGAAAGTAGGTAGTGAGTCGATGTCATCACGACTAACTCGAGTTTTGGATTGGTCTATGCACTTTGCTCTTTCTTTTGGTACCTGGAGTTAGTTTCTGTACCGAATAACCGAGCTATTTACATATACAATTTATTTATTGCTGAGATGAGTAGTCTTAATTTGTAAATTCGGGGCTTGGTTTCTTTCTTTAATTGCTTTCAATTGGCTTAAGTAGCCGTAGTTTGGTCCCGGTATCTCGTTTCATTTGGGTAACGCCTTGAACGAGTCGACGCTCGTACCCGCCAAAGCTGCTAAGGTACTTGGAAGACTTGTTTTTAGTTTTGTTAAGTAACATGACCATGCTATAAACAAAATGTTTTTTTTTTTCATTAAATATGGTATTTTCTTTAGGTAAATATTTCCGCCTACTGTACATTTTTAAAAACCCCAGAAAAAGTTAATGTTTAAATATTTTTGTAAAGACAGGTTTCTTATTACAGAATGAATGAAATAATAAGTATATCATTTTTCACTCATTCCAATTCATTTACCTTTTTTGAAAAATAAAAAAGGTGCTTTTCTTTTTAGAAATTTAATCATGATAAATACTGGTATTCAGCTGCATCCGGTTAGACTGGAAGCCGTCCCCAATATATTTGGGAAAAGGCTAGGCAGATGATGATGAATCATGATAAAAATACCTACATTTTATCAATTTTTTTATCTGAAAAAATTTAATGTTCTAAAAGTAACTTAATAACTTATCATGAATTTTATTGAATCAATAGATAGCTGTATTGAATTTTTTCATTAGTTAAGGGCATCATGTTTCTACTAAAAGAGTAGGAATTCAAACCAGTAACTGACAATCCTGCTCATAATATTTATTACAATGTTGGTTAATTATTATGGTAGTGTCTTTTATTATCAACAAAATTGCATACCCAAAAACCTCTCATTTTTTATTTAAATTTTATAACTACGTTAGTTTTTATTCATTAACATAAACTGCTTCAGAACCATTAAAATATTTTTTATTTTCAACAATAAAAAAATAACTGATTTCTATTTGAGTAGGTTTAATGTGGATTTACTTTAAAAAGTGAAGGGAGTTAATTGTCTACACAATTGGTGGTGGATAAGTAGACCAGTATTTACCATTTATTTTTACGTAAAATTCTATCTCGGCTTGTACCTACTGACAATTTTCTGCAAGGTGAATCTACACCAACCTAGTAAACTGATTGAGTATTTTACTTACAGTAACCTGTAAACCATTACTGGGCAAATATCTCCCTATATTTCACAGTGCTGCTGACTAGTCAGTTCCTATCACAGACATTAAAGCCATTATGTTGGTATTAACTCTGTACTTCTCCTTTACTGTCTTTTTTTCTTTTATTAACTTATAAGTACAATTTTCCACTCTATAACTGTGTCAACAAAAGTCGAACTTTATATTTCACTAGCACAGCTGCCTAAAGATCAGTATAAGCAGAGTGGTATTGCTAAGAAAAGACTCCTCAAACTCTTCTAAATACTCTTTACTTCTGCCTTTGTATCACTAGCCAATTTTTCTGTTACTAATTTGTAAAATCAGACATTACATATTAGTTACATAACAGTTATAAAAGCCATAGAATAAACAGGTGTACTTATTGTATAAGTAATTATTTATCTTGCTCAGCCATTATGTTATCAGTGAGGCAATGCAAGTGGGGCGTGACCGTATGTGTTACTAAGCATTGAAATATTTACTATTGAGTATTGCTCCCTTGATTTTACGTTAGTGTTAGGTTACTTATAATAATATGAACCTAAAGGATCTGGAATTCTACTACTGAATACTGTAATTAACTAATTATGTACTTAAGTAGGTCAAAAAAATTCAAATTACAATTACCTAATGTAAAAAAGATTCAATAAAATGATAACCTCATAAGGTTTTGCCATAGATTGTGTGCAAAAGTTATAAATAATTTTTTGATAAATCACTTGATAGGCATTTTGTTTTTATCATGTAAAATGAATATGATATTGTAAAGTATAATTATTTGCAAGTAGCTAGCTACTTAGGTACATCATCATATCAGCCAAACTATATCCACTGCCGGACATTGGCTTACTCTTAAAATAACGACAGTGGCTTTCTGCCTACATACTATATAATATATAAACTATATAATTTTTGCAAAATTATTTTTACCATTTTTTCTTTCAATTCTAAGACCCGAACTATAGTTAATAAAAACCTCAATTATCTGACAGTGTTTGTTCATAGATTGTTAATTTGTAAGCAGAATTACCTGAGCAACCATTGTGTGATTTCAAGGTCGGTTGTAAACAGCAATTAGAATTGTTTACTAAGTAAACATTACCTCGTAATGTATTGCTCATCATCTGTCAAAAAGGACCAAACAGCATTTTTAGTGACAGGTTTTGCATGAGAACACACTTGAATGAAGACTGATGTAGCCTGTGAAGGGAGTAAATTGCCTCAAGCTGTGTGTGATTCAACAGAACTTTGATCTTCAAAGCCAGTACACGAAGGACTATCATTCTCTGTGTCAGACTGCAATGTTTTCATAGTGCATTCGAAAAATACGTTTTCAAAGATAATTTTAATATCACAAACATCTGTTTTCTGTTTGGCCATTTAACATAATATGTACTATCAAAGCCAGAAATTCGGCTAGTAGGTAATCTGACCTACAATTTATTTCAAAACAGTCTTGGTGAAATAATTATGTTGGTACCTAATTCATTCAAAGTGCAATATGGGATGTAACATCTTTGATAAACAATCAACTGATATTCTGATACATGTGTTGTGAAATGTCTGTCCTTGCAGCCATATGCTAAGTGTAAAACGCATTTATGTGCTAAGTGGAATTTTCTGTTAATGATGGTACAAATGTAGAACACAGTGGGTCTTTATCTCTTTATCAATCCAATCGGAACTTGTTTTGGTTATTGTGGTGTTATTCTTCTCATAAAGCTAAAATGTGACTTGCAGTCTCTAAGAGTAGAAGAACTTCCAAATTACGTTATCATAATTTTTGTATTTTAAGTACCTACCTATCTAGGTATATTTTTATATGGGGCTTGTGGTTAATAAAGCCGCACGGTCTATCAATCAAGGTTGTTCAAGGTTGCTTGCCGCAGTCAATCAGTGGATGGGTTACCATTAATTTATATTAAACGGAGGCTTCCCTACCCTCAAAAAGCACGCTAAGCCGTCAATCCCGGCTGTCATTTGTAGATCTGGAGGTCAGATAGGCAATCGCTTTCAGTGAAATATCTACTGGTTTACAGCTATATCAGACTGAAGGCCGACCCCAACAAAGTTGAAAAAAGGGTAGGAAGTTGATTTGTTTTATCTTGATGTAATCTCGCTTACCGCTCATATTCGCTTCTTTGCGGAAATCAAAGGAATTTAGATCTTAATTAATCAGCATTAAGAACTTGATAAGTCATCAGTTCATCACTCATTACTCCAAAGTTGAGGAAATCTGGAATGTCCCAGAAACACAGACGCAAGTTCTAAATAACGTATTTCGTAAATATCGATGGTAGATCTTATTTCACCAATAGCAACACCTTATCCTGTTTCAGATGTACTTACGTATCCATGTTTTCATACAAAACGTGACTCGCACGGTTTTCAGTTAAGGCACGTCTCGCGAGTCCTCAGTTACATCAGCATCAACATTGTAATATTGTATCACAAATATTACAATGCCATTCACATCGTTTATGCAGACGTTAGATACTTATATCGCTGTTTTCAATGTAAAGTTCTATTGATATAATAAAATGTATTTGCTTCTCAAAATGAACAATGTAAAGAATGAGGTCATATACTCATATCATTGGGTGATCTAAGTTTTAGCATAAGAAGTAAAAAAAGTGAAATACCGCCGCATCGCATGTGGGTGCAGCGATATTAATGAAATGATCAAAATAAACAGAATAACAGATTCAATAATTCAAGGACAATAATGCGACCGATATTTGATTGAATCCCTAAAACATGGATGTTGAACAAAAACATCATTTCGTATGATGTGTTATTGCATATGTATGTGTTTACTTCAAATGAAAGACTCCTACGATTTCCCATTCGAAAAAAAGTCTCCCTACCAAAATATCTTGACACATATATCGACGTGCCCCAAAAAAAATGTAGCATGTCATTGTCCCCCATTTCAGAAATCGGATTGAGTCAAAACATGACGATTCACGTATAAGGAATTCATTTTCCACCCACTTAATCACCGTTGTCCTCAGTGGCAAATGCTTCCTTGATTCCTTAAAGAAATTTCCTATGTCAGCAGCTACAAGGGGTAACGGGGTTTGCGTGGCGCGTCCCACAAGGTCGGTCTGCCACTCTAGGAGTGGTAGGGGTGAGCCGGTGTTCCCATCTTCTTGACACAGATTTGCCCAAAATCTGGCTAAATAACAGAAAAATATCGGAACGAAGTATGAAGATATGTTAAGACCATCCAAAGAGTAGCAGATCAAAAAATGATTTGATGCGGGCTTGCCTAGCTCATTATTGTTGATTAACCCATTAACCGCCAAAGTCGGATTAATCCGACAAATATTTTCGTGTCCATTTCGCCAGCGTCGTATATAAACGACCAAATACACCATCACTTTTAGTTTTAATTTTTTATTTAATTATGCTGTATTCTATGAAAAATATGTTTGTATAAGGTAAATAGTTATACAACTAGTAATATAATAATGTAATCAACATATGTCTTTTAATTATATGCCGTAATAACAGTTTTAAAAGTTCGATGAATTACTATAATATTTTTTCGGAATTTGCATTGACCTGCAGCGCCAGCGACGGTAAAATACGACATTAGGGACGGGACTCATACCAAAGTTTAGTAATACTAAAATAAATGTAATTAAAAATATTTCGCGCTAAACTGACTAATTAATCCCAAAACAAATGCAGTGATTTTTAATAAAACGTGTCTTTGTAAATATTTATGAGTGTTTCATTTAATTCCTTTGAAATGGAGTAAATTTACACTAGATAAATATCAGCAACTGCATAGGTGGTCACATCCCTAGTGCATGCGTCTCGAATCAAATTTGGTCAGTACGCTCACCGCCACGGTCGGATATACACGACCACTGCTTACGTCATAAGCGTGTAGTGCATTCTGGAATTTTCCATTAGTGTTGTGAATAAGTATCGTTTATTCATCGATACATTGACTATATGAAAATTGTGTAATAATTATTATGACGACTGCTGAAGAGCTAATAAGAATTTTAGAAGATGATGATGACGAAGAATTTGTATCAGGCGACGAGTTTGATGTTGAGGAAGAGGTAAATATTTAAGTTTTATTGATTTCTTACATAGTTTATGTCGTCTCGTCAATAATACGTCTCGCCGATATTGAGAATAAATAGTGATAAGACTGATTATACGTACTATTTTTATATTGTTAATGAGAAATGAGTCTGATAATTTGACTGATTATTTAAATACTTATTGAAACTAGTTAGTAAGTATGTTCTACTGAAATAACAAAACTATTGTTCTTATACTGTTAAAAAATATACCTATGATTGTAACTGATTAAGTATAGGTATTGTGATGAGAAATTTATCTGTGATTATTTTAATTATTTTGTTGAAACTTGTTAGTATGTTCTACTGAAATAACAAAACTATTGTTCTTATACTGTTAAAAAATATACCTATGATTGTAAATGATTAAGTATAGGTATTGTGATAGAAAATAAATCTGAATAATGCAAATACTGTAATAAATCTTCTAAATCTCTATAAACTTTGTTTTATTTCTTTTAAAAACCTGAAAAGTTTGCCGGAAGCCATAAACCGGGATATGATAGCGCTTAAAGACTTGTCAGGCTAATTTGGCTTGAAAGTAAATCCAGCAAAATGCCATGCTATTATTGTAGGGTCCTCGCGCATGGTAAACCGGATAGATACCTATGTGTACTCTCCCCGTGAAAGTGATGAATGCGGATGGCCCGAGACCAGGCGAGGTGGAAGCATCTGGGGGATGTCTATGTCTAGCTGTGCATTTTTTGTAGCAGATGTGATACGTTGGTGTATATGCAGGTGTTACTAACCATGATCACATAACATAGTTACGAACTATCGATGTTCAAAAAGTGCATAAAGCACATCCCTATTTTATGTAGGTATTTATTAATAGTTTACTGTGCCTGGCGCTAAGGGCACGAAAACTGATACGTCGCTTGGCGGTTAAAGGGTTAAAATTCTAACTATTCGAACGAATTTATCAATATAAAAAGTTTATTTGATTCCCCTATATAAAGGGTGTATTACACAGGGGTGGTAAGCCGGCGGGGAGGGGCGTGCGTGCACTAGGGATATGCGGCCCGCCGGCGCCAGGAGTTGGATCGATATTCCGGCCCACAGCTCACTCTGTCGAGTTGGAGTCGCGACGCGCTTGTGTGGCGTGCTGTTCCCCAAGTTCCGTGCTCGTGTGTTCGTACCTTTACTATTTTATAGAACCTGTGTTGTGGATTTATACGTTTGGATAAACGTACGGAGATGAGATAGTCCTCGCTAGCTATTGGTATGTTTATTGCAATTTTTTTAAATGAATAAGGCCACTGTTCCATTTAGGGTTACAGGTTTCCGGTGTTTAGTGTCTGTGTTACTTGTTGGAAGATCAATAGTGAGGTTTACGTGGTGATGTCACTTTGGCGTGTTTTTTTAGGATATTGATTAATAAAATTTTCACAATGTTTTGTTCTGATAATTCGTACATACATTTTGCACCGTAATCTATGTAGACATTGGCTTCATATTTGTTTTTATCGGTAACCCGAAAAGATATCGATACCTTACCAATTATAATTATTTTCTTTTGCAAGTTTGATTTTAAAAAAATATTTTACTTTATGACAGATAAACTGTTACATAGCCGGAGCAGGCCTTACTATTCTGCATACTTAAACAACATAACAAAAACTGTTAGTAGATAACAGTAATTCTGTTGCCAGTTACGCCAGAAGAAGAAATTGTACTGTATTGCAGTCACAAACAAGGTTAGACAAGATTGCTCACATCCTAAAATTTATCTAGAATTAAAATGTCTTGACCTATTTAGCTTTCCAGTCCGTATATGGACCTCAAGTAGTTGACAGATGCAATAAAGTGTCTCCACATTTGTTAATTGGTTGTTAAACCTTTTGACCTGTGCTTTGAAGCATGCATTTGAGACGTTGATGTCGTTTTATCCAGACGGAGATTCCAGACGGAATTCACTGGGTTGCGTTCAGAAATCTGTCGTTATTTGCAGAGCGGTTGCGCCCCGCCCCCTGCCGTCATCGAGGTCACTCGCGCAGACGTACTGAATCAACTGTCCGATAAGTACTGGTTAGTGTTTGGAATATAATGTATTGCCGTACCTGTATATCTAACCCAAAAGATTTGTTTTTATCGTTCACGTGCCAGATGGCAGGAATTTAGCTAAAGTACTTATGTCGATTTCAGCTGAATACTCGCATCTTATGTCACAATTGAAATTATTCTTAAAAGTCCTTGAATAAAGCCTTAAAAGATTAAACCTAGCACTAAACGGTCACAATGTTACATAGCATGATATCATAGTACATTAGAACATTAATTTATCGTGTTTGATGATGTCATTGCTAACTCAAACATTTGGTTGAACAGTTTCTGGAGATGTATTTTAAGAACTTTAAAAAGAATTATGATAAAAATATTTGAGAAATCTGATGCCACGCCCTTTTGTTATGAAGCGATTCAAAAACAAAGTTTTCTATAGGTAGTGACCGTAAATCCGCAATGACTCAGTAGACGAGGAATTCCTGCCATGATAGTACAGAAATGAGCGTCTTTGACTACCTACATTACATCTGCTAATGACAACAAATAATGGATGAGGTCATAGTCGACCTGCTCACATTCAGTGACCATCGACTCATTTTGAGTTCACTTTTTACTCGGAATTTTTCGTCATAGTTTATTGATGTTTGGTCCAACCTGTGGGTGGCGGACATCTAAATTTGCACGATGATCGGTCACTTCGCCGCAAAATGTGTATTACTTCGCACACTTTATAAAAAGCAATTCCTACGTGGGTAATACACTATGATTAGCATAAGTCTATGGTAATGATAAATTGCTGACGTTAATGTTTATCTCAACTTATCCGCAAAATTCAGATAGCAAAAGAATTTTTTCATCGCACTTGCAGTTTTTGGTTCAGTTCTTAATTTAACCTTTTATGCACTTAAATTGCGCAAGAGTTACCTTACCGGTTTTCAAGGATAAGAAGTTGGTTTGTAGGTAGGTACTTTTATTTCGTTTGTTTTATCACTACAAGTGGCGCATACAGTTATCTCCCCCAGCTTGTTATAAATATGACCTTTCAATTGACCCAAAAGCGTACCCATCTCTGTGACATAATGGTTGAACGAATTATTTGGACATGTTATTAATAGCTTCACAAATTATGAAAATAAGAAGTCCCTAATTGGTCTGAATGAAAATCAAATGAAGTCATTATGAAATATGACTTAATTAGAAAACACGTTTATTGATGGTTTGAGATCTGCTGCTTACCAAACAATCAAGCCTACATAACGAAACTTGAAGGCCAGTTATCTGTTAATTATAATTAAAACCTTACCTATAGCTATACTAACATTAGTCTAAGCTATACCTACTCAACGTCCAGGTAACTCAGTATCTGATGACACAATAAACCTTGAACGTGACTGAAATATTGCGAGTCAATAATCATGATGGTAGGTAACTAAATACGTTTTAAAAATCAGAAGACATCGTTGATCTGAGTTATGATCACGATAAATAAGAGTTATACCTTCATAACGTTTCCCGAACACAAAGCCACCGTTTCTGAGGAATCCAACAGCACTTTTTATAGAAATCTAAATTTAGAGAGTTATGGCCAGTACGTACCTACGGAATCGAGCCGTGAACTACTGGACAAAGGTATCCGTTAATCAGCGAACACTTTAGGAATACCTACTTGTCAAAACAATTCATATTTTTGTGGAAAATAAAAGAATTTGAAAAAAGCGTGATTTAGAAAGAACAGTAATAATAAAAAGGGTTATTCGAATAAAAATACCAAATTAAAACATTATTGTGTGCCCCAAAGCTGTTAGCCATTAAGACTATGCTATACTCCTATTACGTCCTACCCTAAATGAATCATTTTCAGGGAGCGATTTGAAAATACAATCCGGTATTACCCTGTCATTTCTAGTAACTACCACAGCTCCTATACCTATACGTTGATAGAAACCTACTTAGAACACAAGAAATCTACCAACTAATAATAATTTATTATAAAGCTGAAGAGTTTGTTTGTTTTACGCGCTGATCTCCGGAAGTACTGGCCCGATTCCGAACATTCTTTCGCTAATACGTTCCTACAACTCACTCCTACTACGTTAGTGCTATAGGCAATATTTTATTAAAAAGATAAATTAGGGGCTGTCTGCAAGAAAATTCACGTGGATGAAGTCGCAGGCAAAAGCATAATAATCAGTAATAAAATTACATTAAAAAAAAACATAAGTAGATACAATCTAGCATCAAACTAAATTGCATAAAACAAAAATAGGTCAGTAGGTAGTGTAGGTACACAATTTATCAAATTGAATATAATATGGATGTGAAGCACAGAAATATTGAATATCTACAAGTGTGGCAACATAAAACTAGAGTTTCCAAAACGTACGACGAGCTTGCGACAGCAAAACTCTTAAAATAATTCCCTTCCCTTCACATTTGATTGCATCTCAACCGAAATTACAAACGATCAAAGTCCGAGGCCCTTTCACGCTTGAGTACCAAAGGCGTTAATGTTACTAACAAAAGGGGCACGCCACCACTAGCTTTCTACTCTTTCTGTCAACAATGCTTCATTGTGCTTACTTCTTTGTTTATTATTTTATTCGGCTCGGTTTCAAGTTTATTACTACCGAAGACGTGAAAATTAATACTGTTAGTTAGTTCATTTTTATGTCTAATCTTAAAAATATTCCTCTCTGAGCTAAATAAAAATGTCTTTGTATTGAGTACCTATGGTAGATTGCTGCATCATAAACTAAACAAAAAATTGGTTTACGCTTATACCCTAAAATCAAGCCACTTCGGCCCAAAGGCGATCGGCAAGCTTGTATGGGAGTTTCGTACACCTAATAAAATATCGTGTTTTGAGATATCTTTTGTTTTAATTAGTAGTCAATACGATAGGCAAGCCCTTATAAAATTCTTAGATTTTTAGAAGTTAGTACCTAAAAGTTATAACCAGTTTTATTTTTGAGGTTAAGTCCCAATAAATATTATTACGTGTAAGGACATAAACATTGTTTTGGTGAAAAAGGATGTTGTAGATAGCTGGTGCTATTTTTGTAGTGTTTTACTTATCCTTACGTTGGCAAATTGACATGAGAATTGTATCTATTCAGTAAGGGTGCTTTAGGCGAGACCTACGTCCAGCAGCGGTCTGCAATAGTTTGATGAATGATGATGTGCTGATGGAGTTTTGAGTGTGGGTAAATAAAACAACTTTGTTTTTGTAGGAACATACATTTATTTTATTGTTGTTATAGTTTCTTAATCTATTCTTAATATTACTTCATCTAGGAAAGGGGCAGGTCGGGTCATACCTTCATGGCGAGCGTAACTAAGGTACCAAATAATGCTCATAACATGTGAGCAGCATCCCACCGTTCTTAAACCTACAATGCAATTACAGCAATAACTTTTTATTGCGTCCCGACCATTCATATTTGTTTCTGCTACTATAAAAACAAAATAAGTTCTAGCAGAAGAATGGCGGGACTTTATTTTAGCACGAAGCAACATTGGGTTTATTCCCTCTAAGCCATGTATTCTTTCTCGAGATACCTCTAATGTATATACTCCATGAAAGCGAAAATGCTCACCCACATATGAACGAGCCTGGCGAATTTGGTATATACCACAAGCAAATAACGTTAATTCCTCCATGGATAGCCGCGGAAAGGAGATGGTTGTCGCGTCTATGGGTACAAACCAGGAACCGCGCCTGTTTAAATTATGTAACCTAACTAATTCAGCTACAGTATTCGGTAAAAACAGGCGCTCAAATATGATGGAAACAAACTGCTCTGCATGTATATTTTCCGTAAATGGCGGAGTAAACGCATTCAGCAGAGCAGCTGCTATTTTAAAATCTGCCATTAAATGGCGACAACCACGGTTGAAATATTCATGGCGGAATATTTTGAAATCTCTCTTGAAACGGCCATTCACAGCTTCTACTACCCACCTGTTAATAGTGACACAGCGTGAACGATTGCCATCAAGAGTAGATAGCTGTGATTGGTCGTCTTCTTTGGTTTCAGGCATATGACCTATGTATCCTTTCTGATGCAGACTATCCATGCAGTCACGAAAACCTCTATCTACAATAAAGATATCGTTTTCGTTGTAAAAATCATTAAATTCAGTTTCGTTTAATAAATTATTCATTATGGTGGCATCATTTGTAGTGGCACTATATGGTCCGCGTACATCTATAATATATCCATCAGAGGCACAGAGGATAAATGGCTTTAATAAATTCCTATATTTATGAAGGGAATATGTATCCTTTTGGAACAAGTAGTTACTACTTTTTTGGGTATATATATATGTTGCATCAGCTATTGTGATTGCAGGTTTTTGATCAGCTGGTGCATTAGGCTCACCAAAAATGTGATCGGCAATGTAAGTATTTCTTGCTGCCACTTGCTCCCTTCTTAAATGAGAAAAACCAAGAAATTGTGGAACATAATCAGTTAGCAATATATTTCTTGCTACAGACATTAATGTCTCTAGGGTCCTTCTCGGAACTTGAAATAGACAAGACAATCTATCCCCTGAATCCCCAGTTCTTAATTTACACAACAAGACTGTTAATGCAAAACTACCCCGATGCATATTCTTAAGCCTCGGTGTTACATCTAATATTTGTTGATGTTGTTGCTTATTTATGCCTATAAAATACTGAACTTGGTTATCGGGGTAGTTTTGAATATTCTCATAAGAGATGTTACGTAACCCTTCCATTAATATAAAAATTATCTCCTCTATGTGTGTCGAAGTAAAGCTATTAAGGCTATACTCGGCAGTATAAAGGTTTTCATAATTAGCCTCCTGTCTATGTAAGGAGCAAATACGAGCACCTCTTGGTATAAAATATTGATACCTAACCAATACATATTGCCTGGTTTCTTCAGGCACAATATTTCGCTCCGGTTCCATGCACTCTTGAAAAATGCAATGCCTTGGTGTCTCAGCTGCTCTTCTTATATTGGGCAACACAATATGTTGGGGTCTTTCTTCAGGTTCCTCTGGAACATTGAAGCTCAAATCTCGAGCTTGGCCCCAGCAAACTCCACAAACTTCATTCATGGATGACATCTGTGAATATTAAATAACATTGATGAAACAAAAATTAAACTTCTTCAAACTTAGTAGTTTGAAGACATAAATTGCGCCCATCATGGCCAAGTTACAGAATAGTTCTTGACATACAATTATTGATTTTCACCTTTCAGAAAACCGTTACCAAACATAATCTATGTTATATTAATATGAGTGAATAGATTTATTGCTCACTGGAGTAGAGAAGAAGGGCTATGTGACAATGGAAAAATCAGTATCCTTTTGTTGTTAGTAAAGCCAACATCATGACTGTTCCAGATTTAGCATAAAAGAAAATAGTATTTTTCAAAAAAAAAAGCTTTTCCCCACACTAGGAATGTCTCCTGTGTCGTGGGTGTGTTTATAAACATAGAAACTCACGTACACAAACATTCAAACCCGGAACAACTACTTATAGATCATTCAAATATTTGTTCCGTGCGGGGATTGAATCAGTGACACACAGCGCAGCAGTCCAATTGCCCTTTGCATGACACGTATTTATAAGCTAATTACTATAAAAATAATCATTATTTCATAAAATACCTGCTGGTGCTCCAACAAACGAGCAGTATTATCGGGATTCCACTCTTGATCTGATGTTGGGGAGGATAGACTCTGACCACATACAGCACACATCAAATCAGAATGATCACCCTCCAGATGATCAGGTACAGCGGGTTGAATTTCTTCAATTGGTGAAACAACCCTAGTTCTTCTAGCTCTTAGCCAACACGGCACACAAGCTTCATCTTCAGAACGAAGCTAAAATAAAAAATATAAATAAAGAAAAGCTTGCATTTAAAAATACATGGTATTAGTGAAAAAATATATACATTGACTTATTTCTTAGTTTAAATCAAATCAAGATACCTAATTGTTCTAAGTTATAATAGGTACATGTTGTTATACCTCTCGTGGTTGGATCCAAGTAGCAACTGTATTAGCAATTCTTCGTTCTTCTTCATTTGCACCTTCAATCAAAATCCTGCGTCGACTGATTCTTAGTATGGATCGTCCGCATACAACACAAACACATTGATGGCCTATGCGTCTCCTCGGCATATTATCAGAAGAACGTGGATGAGTAGCCAGCTGCCAACATGCATGGCAAACATGGTCAGCAGGTGTTATCTGGAAATAATGAAGTGACTTTGAGTATGAGTAATGGTTCAACATTGCTTTTTATGACTATGACAGTCATACTAACAAAGAAATAACTATTATAATAGTGTTAAGCAAACCAAGTTAGACAACCAAGTGTTAGGCAAGTAAACAATACATGTAAAAGATCACTTATGTGTTTGTTAATGTACAAACACAAACGTGATCGTTTTCAAGACAAATTGTAAACATTTTCAACCACAACAGTGTTTATTTTTTTCAAATAATGTTTAGATTAGTATTAGTTACATAAATATTATTTTTAGTATGTGATCGCATAGTATAAATGGCAAGTCTACGTTTTAACACGTAAAAGTTATCACTTCGTAACTAGCACACTCGTACGCAAAATGTTATTTGAAAACTACTTACATCTCTAGGATATGTCCACAGCCGAATAGTATTGACGATGTCTTCACTCTCATCAGATAAAGCGTGCCTTCTTATTCGCGACAAGCGAACGTTGCAATTGATGCATTGTAAACTCGTCATTTTAAAGCACGTACACACACAGCACTATTAATAAAGCGTCCTTTCGCGAAAGTACTATCAACAGATAGAGTACGGAGGAGCAGCGGCTCGACTCAACGTAAAAATGGCCAGATAATTCGCTAAATTGCTCAGATGCAGTTACAAACCACACTCCAAAACAACAGCAAAGAACTGAACAGAGATTTAAAAAGATTTCCGTAACCTGTCAATAAAATGATTGCCAACACAAAAAAACACTGATGGTAAAAAGGTTCCCTTCATGAAATAGTTAATTATTAAGATTGTATGCAATAATTATTCATTTTAAAGTAAAATGTGTAATTGGTTAATTATATTTACTATTATTTCTATTTTTAAATAATTATTTATCATTTCGAGGCTCGCGATATTTTACAAATGGCAATTTCTAAAAACAGAACTACGTTTAGTTGCGTTTAGTTTATGATTATATTACGTTTAATTACTTGAATCTTTGAATTGATATAATTAATTAATTCCGACTTCTAAAAATACTAATGTTTCATGAAAATGAATGGTTTAATTGCCTTAATAAGTGGTAAAATTTTTATCACAAAACAACAAAAAAAGTATGTTGTACGAATCCTGCCGATTGCCTTTCCAATACCAATAACGACATAATCCTTTTTATATTTACAAAGTAAGACATTCAAGCAATTGAAAATCGCGTTTAATATTCCGGCAGTAGAGTCCTGAGTCCCGCTCTACCGGGGTCGTCGACCTCGAATCCAGTCCATGTCTTGCACTCGCCGACTCACGTAACAACCGCTTTCTGAACATACGTACACATAACGCTAGTACTC
This sequence comes from Hoplodrina ambigua, assembly GCA_949774945.1. Taxonomy (NCBI): domain Eukaryota; kingdom Metazoa; phylum Arthropoda; class Insecta; order Lepidoptera; family Noctuidae; genus Hoplodrina; species Hoplodrina ambigua. The sequence continues at coordinate 4,956,906 of OX458976.1, forward strand.
GTATGTGTTGCATGTGTTACCCAAAGAGCTGCGTGAACTTACCCACCGATAAGCTAATTTCAATAATTTTCGCTTTGTTACGCAATAAAATTGAGTCATCCTGCCTTGTCTAATAATCCATTTTAGAATCTAAAGGTTTCAAAACTGCAGATTTACATACAATCCTAATCGATATTTCGCTTGCCTAGCTCAATAAATCGATGCTCTTTAAAGCACGTAGTTGGAAAAACGTAAAATTTTAATAGCACGGAAGGAAAAGCTCATAGAAATGTTATTTTGCAGTTGGCGATCAGAATCTGATACGGGTACTTCAAAACTCACCGGCAAAACCGGTTAAAGTATACTCAGTTGACGGCTTGCCAATCTGTTCAGTACATTAACTTGGTAGGTTTCTAATTTCAGTTTATTATTACTGCAAATAATAACGTTGTCCCATTATTACTCTCATATTTCTCCGGCAATAACTAGTATCTTAAAGGTAATACCGTTATCTTCACCGCCATGTATGTCCCTTACAGTGAGAGCGTAAAGCGTCGTATTGATTTCAACTTTGAAAGTTTTCTATGCTTTAAATTCTGAGGTTTATCTTCTTGTACGAGAAAAATTTGCAATCACTACGTAAACTAGGCATCTAGGTTACGTAGTTGCAGTTAGTACCTACACATTAATATTATTTCATTTGGTCAAATAATTTTCAAATCGTACCTCGTTGAGTACCTACCTGGTTCTGTAACATTACGGAAGTATGACTGATTGCGCGTAAAAAAAAACCATCGAAATTCAAATCCTAATGTCATAAGAATTGAATAGTAAGTACTTGATTCACTGGAACAATCCGCCGGTTGTTGAACATCAATTTGGACCAATCAAGCCGGATTGTTAACCAAGTCCTCCTCTTCAGATACATTGTAAACTCGTCATGAATGGACTGTGATGTAATACTTATATTTTGAACTGAAAAATGGTGCCTGACTACAATTTAAACCACCGATGTACCTTTTAGGATGAATCCAGGACGAATTTAAAAGTTATTTAACGCCAAAGCCTTTTAGCAACGTAAATTATTGACGTAGGTTCATGATATTTATTCAGAAAATATTTACAACGTCAAGGTTAAGTAAGGTTTAATATTACACACATAAATAAATAAATAATAAATAAATATCATGGGACAACTCACACACGGCTATCTGATCCCAAGCTAAGCAGAGCTTGTGTTATGGTAACCAGACAACTGATATACATACTTATATAATTTATAAATACATACATATTATAGATAAATCACACCCAGACACAGAACTAACAATCGTGCTCATCACACAACGTTTGTCCTGGGTGGGAATCGAACCCACGACCTCCGGCTTAGCAGTCAGGGTCGCTAACCACTAGACCAACAGGCCCGTCAAATACATACATTCGGCATGCTGTGAAACTGAAGTCAGTAAATTCACCATGTTTACGGGTGCGTTTAAAATGTTTTATGGTTATGGTGCATTGTGTTATTTTTAACGTTAAATTATTCTGCGTTGCATCACTCATCACCATTTTAAATATCGCACCGAGGCCAGTGTTTTACATCTACTATAGAGGACTCGCAGTTATGAACGCAAGCTTTATTTTGCTGAGACAATGGAACCCCTTATTGCTCCGAGCTTTCAACTTCCTTCTCGGAATTGCAAGCGTCGATACGAACTTGACCCACAATGTTATTATCTACCTACTGAAAGATTAAAAAATAATAAAGTATTTTTAACAAATAAGTAAGTAACCTACGCTTGAACAGAACAATATTAAGGTAGAAGAGGATGGAGACTATAAAGCTAGATATATACGTACATTTTGATCAAGATTGATGAATTATAAAGACTGCAAATTGCAATAAAGGGTTAAAATCTCAAAGACAAGAGCACCATCTACATTGAGGCCATCAAGAGATCTTAATAACACAATGTGTAACGGTATCACGGCTTACACTTCACTGCTTAATACTTTCGACAACCAAAAGATAAAATCATTTTTATTACTGGTGTCATATCCTCCATTTTTCGCCATAGCATATTTTTGGATATTGTGTGCGAAGATTAAGCAATTTCTCTGAACGTTTCAAGACGATGTTGTGTATTGACTATAGATTTCTCTACCGGAATATTATGGAAAGTGTATTCATGTGCATTTGCACAAAGAATTTCATTGCTAAGTCATGGCTTGTGAATAATTCATAGTGCATTATTAACACGAACAAACGGCTACCATACAATGGTTACCTATTTTCTTTTCTCGGAATGGATGTAAGTGCCGTTGATTTTAATGATGCGACTGTTTGCAATAGTTGGTCAAGAATCTTAACTGTCGATTAATTTGTCTTATTTATTGTTAACATTTTCACTAATAATCGCACAATTGAACGCATCAGCTGAGTTGAAAACGTACGAACTAGTGCTTACGAGTATTAAGGAGTTTAAAAGATTAATATAACGTACGCTAATCAAATATAAGACGAATTATGAGAATGTTGGTGGAAGAAAGCATTTAAGAGTAGAGGCAGATCATGATCATGGATTAACTAAATGAAATGCTTGGAAGACGTAAGAGAGGAAAGTAAGCGCTAAATGCGAAGAACTTATAGACGTAAATTAAAATGCACTCAAAATGAAAAGTTACGATTATTTTAATAAGTAGGTACCCAATTGGAAAAGTTTATCCAGCGTATCCACTCGTTTGTTGTTTTAGATAATAGAGTTACACGTAACTCGATACTTACATGATTGGCCGAATGACGAAGGTCTGACTGAGCCCGGACTGTCCATTTGTTAAATTAATATTGATTGGACAACAATCAGCTAGATTAGATTTCTTTTCCAATTCATGATATGTATTGGCATTCCTGTACGTACTACCATATAAATATTATTTTCAATAATACATTATAATGCAATATTGGTTTTGGCAGCGTATCAAAATATGGCATTTCAGGCATTTTCAACGATCATCTTTTATATTCCCTGTATGAATTACATACCATTTTTTTTTCTTCGTGTGGTGTTATCACAGGATAAAGACAAGTAACAATTCTTCAATAATTGCTCCTCATTTTGTCTAATGTCCATTTTGTCTCGTAAAATGTTAATTTTATTAGAGCCCCAGACAATATCCAAGTTGTTGATTCTGCCGTCTGTTTATAATTTTTATAGCCGCTGCGAGTTATATTGACCTAAATAGGCGATAGCGTCATCGCACCACCGAGGCTAACCTCTTGCATGTAGGCGTGGCAACTGCACTTTGCGGCGCCTATGATGATAATAAAAAAGATGCCTATAAAAGAAAGATGAAAAATGATAAAGAACTCAAGATAATTATGATTATGATAGCTTATAAAAACAAGCAAACTTGAACTTTGTATAGCAGATTTAATTTGTATGTTTTCGAATTTATGCTCGACTGCTTCTTTTCTTACAGTGCTTTAACTTATTGTAGACGTATCGCGTGTTACATTCGTAGTAGGATTAGATGGTAGCGTGCAGTGCATGTGTTGCTATAAAACCGGTCGGTCGCGCACAAACAACAGAGCCGGCCTTCGCCGCAGTTGCCGACGCCCGGGGTGACGTCACCACGCTTATGTCATACCATTAACGACTATGATTGTATGCTAGAGCCAAATTGACCTGCAAAACTTAACACGTATCTATGCGAACATTTTATCTAGAAGGACTGCTTCATTGCAGTCATTGCCAATAATACTTACCCACGTCAGAAACTGAGAGAATTTCAACCGTCAAACGTTTTCATCTATATAAAGATGATTCGTTATGCATGACTGTATACTTCTGACGCCAAAAAGTTTATTTAGAACAATGGGTAAGCATATCGGTCAGTCTGGTCGGATGCGCTAGTAATAGCGATTGGTTTACGTCACAAATTAGGTTTGTTTACAGCACATATCATTGATATGATTCTTGATCGTAAATACAGCTACCTGGTCAGACTAAAGTATAGACATTGCACCACAACTCGTCACTTGATACCAAGAAGCACTGTAAGTCATCATTGGGATCATATGGTTCACATTATTTAAGTGTAATTTAAGAGGTTTTTAATGAAGCCCTTCAGGCAGTTGCGTGGTAACACGGCTTGTTTAACCCACAAAATAAAACGTAAATAAATAGTACTCAAACAAAAAGTTCATAACGTCCCTGAGAGACTCGTAATTCAAATGACGTTAGTATTACAGACGTTCGTGGTTGGCAACTGACAAATGAGTCGCGCATCCTACTCTACAAAGTTCAGTGGCGACTCCCACGCTCTATACTCATTGACGCCTATCTTACCAGAGCTGATGGTGCAACCGTAATAGTGACAAAACTTTGTCATAGTAAATTGTAAGATTGGAGCCTTAATAAAGTAAATGCTGGCCTGGTTATGAAGTTGAAATAGGTTACGCGAAATCTGTGCGGTGTCAAAATAGTTTATCCATTATTTTGATCATAAAATGACCGGAGCATAAAACTCTGAAATCATTGGCCGCGATCCCTCAATTCGAGCAACTCAAAAATTTCTAACACGCGAAGTCTAAAAATAAGCAGCAATTTCGTATGATCTATCTAGAGATACGCTACGTGCTTTCCAATGTCCGGTCAGTGACGTTTGAGCGAATTGCCGCGCCACTTGCGACCCTTGGGCCAATCCAATCCCGAGGGATCGATATTCCAAAGTTCCCACCTAACACGATGGTCTATACCTTGTGTCCTATTTACTCGGCCTTCGATGTATTTACGCATTACTATGATTGCACTTATTTCCCTTCAACATCAACTTGGAATGTTTTTCAACAGTCGAAATTGTTTGTTCATTATTTTTAGACTGATTCTAATTTCGTCACTCGAATTATTTAGCAACCTGATTCATGAACAATTAAAAATTTCTCTTGGTTTAGGTGTGAAACTATGATGTGGACCGGATATCCTTTTGTTTCTGCTGCGTAGTCATGTTTCGTGTCAGTGATGGTTTTGTTTATTATTTAGAACATGCGGTAGTGGCTCACATAGGAGGGGGAACGTTTTCACATGAGGGAACGTTTTGATTACGACAGCTAATTAGCCGTGAGGTCGTGAACGGCCGGGCGTAGCGTTACTAGCGTGGCTTATGTTTCAAAAAGATACATGTTCATTCAACATTTTTGTGACTCCATAAAATCTGAGCTCAGTTCCAACAACACATAAGGATATCGTTGCTTTCCAAACATAAAATTACCTAAAAGGCAGTACGGGTTGCAAACAACTTTACTTTTTAGGCAAGTACCTACTTCTGTCTACTGATCGCGCACTGTGTGTGCAATCTTGAACTAAAAAATGTGTACAAGATTAACTCAGACTTCTGAATCATGTTGCTTTTAATTTGGAACTTCGCAAAATTTTTGAACCTTGCTTTTTAACAAATAATGTACTGCAAAAATATAAATATGTAATTATTACGTATGTTTATAATTCATTAGTTAGCACAGTTGTGACTTTGTGAGTGTAACTCACGCGACTCGGCTTCGGGCGCGGTTCTATATTTGGGTTAATGGATTCGTCCGCGCACCGCCACCAGCATGGGAAGTGCCTGTTAGCTGGTCCGTCCGCTTTACCGGTTCCAAGCCGCATGATCAAGACCTACTTTACCTGTGAGGAATATCACAAACACACCTGGATTTTGTAATACCTAGGCGAGGCCTTTAACGTCTGATTTCCCAAGGTTCTGTGATTGTACCTAATCGTTATTCATTGAGATCCACCACTCTTTCTATCATCTGATAAACACAATATGTGTGTCTTCATACTTTTTCTCAGTGCCATGCCGGCCCATACAACACATACGTGTTTTTGTTTCGGCGAATAGTTGAGTTCATCTCGAGTCTACTTTTGCTGAGTTAATGGCTCTAAATTTAGAGGCAGTCGTGATGTCAGCACACACCCGAAGCTGGGAAATTGTGCCACTGCAGATTTAATTTCACTACTTGTTTGTTTACTTTGATAATTTATCGTTATGAGACTATTGATCTAAGAAATTTTAATTCTGTACGCGTTATTACAAGCATTGTACGTCAAATCGTAGTAGTTTTTGACGTCAAAAATTTAAATAACTGCAGAGTACTCTACTCAACGTAGTGGCAAAATAAAAACAGACTAATGAAACATAGGAATAAAACTGAAGGTTGATTAAAAAAACAAACAAAAGAGTCTACTGCGGTTAGAAATGCAGCACAAAGTGGCAGTTGTACGCGATCCGCAGCCGTCCTACTGTGACTGTGACGGCCCGTAAATACATCCGTACATAAAAATGAACAGTTATTTCTAGTTGATTGAAAATAGACTTTATTGTCTTCATAATAAAACCCACGTTTTACGTTAATTTTAACGGGATGGAAATGATAGAAATCACAACGCTTCCTGCGGTTGTAGAATGGGAAACGAAAATGAATGCACATAATTATGAATGAGTTGTGATTTGTGTGTTTTGATGGAGAGATTGCTCATTCGTTATTCGCTCGGATTCGCCCTTTTTGGTACTTTACCATCGTTTGATTGCCGGAAAACAAAACAAAGCATTCTTTATTTCTGATTTTTCTTTTTGCCTTACAAAGATCTTCCACTAAGCTAAACCGTTGGGCTTTTGTCGCTTTTTCTTATTTGTAGACTGCAGTTGAGTTGCACTCGTAATTTTTATTATAAAAATTTCATGCATACTCAAATTGTATCTATTCAAGTTTTCCTTTTTCCTCAGGCTTTCCTTCAAGTCACATGATTTTTTCAAACATCTATCTCAATGTTCTTTGAACTATTCATTCCATATGTTGCCTAGAGACACTCGCACAAGCTACTCGTTTCTAGTGCGCTAACGGTTTTCTCGCTGTTACAACGCTTTACATAATATAAGAGTAAACGTGAAACTGCATAGCTCGAGTATACGTAATTACCTACTAGTAAATTGCATACTTTTTTACTTTGTATATTGTAAGGAAGTCGTAACTTCTAAGATGTTACGGTTAATTTATTAAATGTTAGCAGGTAGCAAAATTTACGGCTATGTATTTTGCCGTACTGTTTTATGTAAGCGACGTTGTGGCTGCCTTAAATGATAAAGTAATTGAAGACATTAAAATCAAACAGTTCTAGGTTACTGTGTGGGAATGACAATGACAATCCGATTTAAAAACGCTTGTAATTCTTCCAAAAAGTTTGAGCTCGTCTTCTAAATTCTGAGTAAGGATCATGAAGCAGGTACCCTAACTCGGCCATATAATTATTTATAAGTTTCAATAACCTAAGACTTGAATACTAAGTAACAATATACTATTGCTATGCAATGTGCTATTTCGACTATACTTATGCTACCTAAAGTTATTCACATTTTACCATAATCAACTTCAACACTTCAGTCATAAAATTCTACAACTCACAATATTAGATTATTTTTCTTCGCGCGTTTGCTGTGCTTATAACTACGATTTACGAAGTAGACCCATAGCTATCTAAAACAGCTTTTAAACGACTTGCAATTTTATGGCAGTCTTTAAGCATGCTATTCCAAACTGACACAGGAATTAGGATATCCGCCGCCCAAAGCGGTTCGTCCACTTATGAATGTATGACGGCACTGCGTGTCCCCTCGCAGTGCAGATTGCGTGTCGTCTAGTCGTTTACTAGACGCGGTAAACATTGGGGGAGGGTCGATGTCAGTACCTAGGCTATTTGTTACTGTCTTAGTGTCTCGCCATTTCACCACTCTTTATGACTCAAGATAAGGACCGCGACAGAATTATTGAATTGATGATAATTCTTGCAAAAGTTGATGCGGAAGCCCCGCTTACTTGGGCCGGGCATTAATCAGCAGAGACTCGAAGAAACGTATGTGCTTTTTGTCAACTACAATCCACTTGGCGAGCCTTAATTTGTTTCTGATATCGCTTCGCTTACCTTTGTAGAAATTCATTTGATAAGATGACCTATCCCTTTCTACGTTGCAATCAAATCTAAAGCAATATTACTTAAGTCCTATATTGAATATACTGCTAAGTAATTTGCTGAAACGTGCTACGATTCCGACCTTTAAGGCTGGGTTTATAAGCGCTCTATGGTTTAGGTGTGTAGACGAGTTCAAGGGTAGACAACGCCCTAAATCGTGGAAGAACGAATGAATATCAAAGGTTAACATAATATATAGCGTAATATATTCGTTGAAGCCCGTGATTGATGTTTAGTTTAGACATGTGGTTGGGTCCTCGTTTGTTTTAACCTTTTGACAGTCTTTATGGTATAATTCTGGTGGTTTAAAATAGTTTTGATAAGTACATCGAAGATCCATTTTTGTGACTCCAGAATAAAGCGGTGACTAATTAAATATTATTATACTTCGTGACTTTATAACCGCAGTTTACGGTGTTCCATGACTGTAATGGCAGGCTATGGTGTGCTATGGTGTATCGACGACGCCATGTCTGCCTGCCGAGGTCAACGACCGTACCGACTAGCCTATTCGATACACTTGCTTTGTTCGACTTTTGTTGATTCTTTGATTCGTGCTAGCGCTTAATCAAGGTTTATGTAATGATACCAACCAAAACTGTTTTGTATCTGTCTATCTATAAACCTTTGATAAACCTTTTGATCGGATTGAAGACTTAAATGAGGTTTTTTAAGATCCTTCATTAGTGATTGCATGACTTCAAGTCTCTACATCTTTTATATTTAAAAACGTGTCTAAAACTGTTGCCAATGGAAAAAATACATTACTTATCTACCTACTTCTAGATGTCGAGTTTCAGCTTCTACAATTATCATTGGAATGCAATCATAACTGTTCGTCAATCATGCGTGACACTCGTCTGCTCTTGTATGGTACAGAATTATTCAATGGATAAATTGGATCCTACGTTTATGGAACGAGGCGAAAGCGTATTGAGTTGAGAGTTTGAGACCGTGAGACTTAAGCAAAAACAATTTCCGTAATAATATATCAACAGATAAAGTATTTCACCTGTGTATCACGAAAATAAATTTAATTTAATTTGCTTTGAAAATAAGCTAAGTTCTTTATTTAATTAAAGCTGATCCTGCAGAACACCACCAAACATTTATGATAAGACCAGAAAACAACTGCATCCTCGCTTGTGGAAATCATACATCCCATAAAATATGTCCAATAGTAGCTGATATAATTCAGTAATGAAGGCTAAATGTATATTCTGTAGACAGATTGAAAGATCGCTTGCCCGCCATCTTGAGCATATAGTCATTAATGATAAGATGCCTAATGCTGCCTTTCAGGTCTTTAAAATGCAGTTAACCTGCCATTGATAAGATGTAGAAAAACTCACCAAACCGGTATCTTTTGAGGTGTACGATCTCCAAAGTTTTTATCTGCTCTAACATTGAAATTCCAAATGCAAACATGAAAAATACATTCACGATAAGTTTAGCATTTTGCAGTTTCAAAGTAAAAGTTGATGAAAAAATACGAAGAAGGGTTGTTTTATAAAATTTAAACCAGCTTTGACCGCGGTTTTCCATGAATAAAATTATCCTTCTCATTTCGTTTGTCCTTAGTGCTGTTTGATGCAATGTTTCGCATCTAATCGTCCTTATTAACTGTATGTAGGTAAATAGCATCATGAGAGTGGGTGTTAGTTATAAATAGAATGCTAATTATGTAAATAGGACTTCGTGACGGATCCGCTACGTGATGGAAAGTGCGAAACTCCAAGCAGTTATGTTGTAATGGTAATTGTTATTGAGACCCGATGGAATGACTTTACAGCTTTTTCTCAGAAATCTGGTACCATTGTAATTTGATTGGCATGCTATAATGTTATATTATACTTAGTAATTGCAATTTTAAATCAACAATTTAGCTTAACTGTAAATTTGGAAACTCAAACTAAAATAAACTTTTTATAACTAAGCATACAACTTAATCTTTAATGACATCTCAACTGTTTTAAATTTTTTGTCTTCTTCTTTCATGTCGGCACGTAAAATATATATTTTTTTTTGTAAAAAGAGACCTCTAAAGACATGCTCTGTATTTTTTTTCGGTATAGCTGTAGTTCAGTCTGCCTAATTTAGAATCACGATAATGCTGATGATAACAGTTTCACGTAGGTATTTACTTTAGTATTTTTGTTCATGTCCCAGAATCTTGACTGATTTCACATGAGATTATGTCTGTGTACCATTGTTTATTCACAGTTGCGTTTATTATAACAAAAACTTGTGTGAATTGTGGGCTTTTTGTTTTAATAGTGACGTCTCTCTCAAATGCTGTGCTCATTGGGAATACGAGACGATGTCAAGATTTAAAGACCTATTGTGTCGGATCCACACAAAATAAGAATTTAATATAAAATTTGATACATCTTAAGGCAGGAGACTGGGTAGAAGAAGGGTCCAGTTAACTTTATAACTTTTAATAATTATTCCTAAAGAATGACGTGACTTCAGTTATTAATAAAAAGTCGAAAAGATCGACATAGACGGCCATTTTATTATATCCTTGCTCATTATACTCTCTTGAAAGATAAGCATGCCCTCATGATAACACAAGAGGCCTGAGTGTGCGTAATTCATGTGGATACAAGCAACGACATAGATTTCAATTGTGGCTGTCAGCCCGACGGACCTTCGTTAACCGAACCATTATGCGAGAAGGTCAACCTCACTGCCCGACTGAGTTATACCCATATTACCAAAAACGTTAACAAAATCATTTGTCGATTTGACGAGCAACATTCGTAAACTTTTAATAGTTAGATCGGTGGCCTTTTTATAGCTATCAGTTATTACTTTTATTAACCGCTTTCATTTCATGCTACATTTCTTGACCATTGAACAGTGGTATCACAGCTGTATTATATCTACGTTATTCGGACACCGCTATCAACAATTATGACGAATAAAAAGTAGAAGCGCTCAAATTATCTTCAATTTGTCAAGGTTAACATCTAATTGTAACCTTAGTGAGTAATATCTATCCATGAACTACAATTTACAAAGTTTGTGCACCTAAGAGGAGCTATTCATAAACGAGAAATCTGAATTGTTGCGGATTCCGTGCTGGAGTGTAAATGAGTCACAAGTTACGTAACCTCACATTATTGATCCTGTTGTGTACAACGTCAACGCTTTAATTTCGGAACCTGTTCTGTTGCAAATTCCTCACACTTGTGTGTGCTAAGAGTTACTTCTGTGGAAATTAGCTGCACTATGTTACAATTATGGTTGTGTGTCTAAGTAACGCATTTTGTACGTAATACCGCTTATACATAACTAAGGTAGTCTGTAACTTGTCGTCTATATAATGTACCTGCTTGTTTGTTTGAACTAATTCAAATAAAAATGGCACATCGACTTGGTTCAGCCACTTAGGTGTGGCTATTAGTCTTGAAAGCGGTTATCTAATCTTATCACCGGCCGGTAACGTGATGTCATTTGGAATAACAAAAATATTATAGAACACTCTGTCTTTTGTATTATGTACCTATGCAATTTGTGAAGCGGTGTTTTTGGTGAAATCTTGTTTCTATTAGTGGTCATTTCTACGGTCATTATTTGGAAAATTCAAGGTAACTGAAAATAATTAACGAATATTACAAAATTTTGTTTTTGATTTGAACTTGCATTTGTCAAAGAAAGCGGATAACCATGACTTCAAGGACTGACTTATCGGGTCGTCAGTTTGAGTTTTATTTTTGAATTAAAATTACTTAACATTTTGTAGTATGTTCCTACTTTAATTTGCTTACATTTGAATAAACATTATGCATTTAACTTAACACGGTCATCTTCTATTTAAATATAGGTACTGGCTGACTCACAATTCAAGGTCTATTTGTCTATGTTTGGTATCCGTTGTCGACATCAAGATTATCATTCTTGTTTCTGAGGCATGAAACTTAAATAAAACTTGTTTAAGTATAGAGGGGGTTTCAATATTGTGTGCTAGCTATTCCAAAAATCGTTGCATTGCGTAACCTATCTGGATGTTATTTTAACTATTAAAGCAGTGTCCCTGCACGCCTATTAAAAACGATTGGCTGTTTTATAAATATAAGAGAGATCTCTTCTATAAGGTCATTCAATACACGGGAATCAATACGTGAATGCTAATCTCGATTATTCTGACTCATTATTTTCTATTTATCTTTTATGTCGCTATTTGATATGCTTGGATGAGAGCCAAAAAGGGAATTTAAGTCAATGTTACCGCCGCGCCGGGCAAGCGGGTTGGTGACCGGAAAACCATCCCGCTCGCACCGTTGATACTGTCACCGGTCACTGCTTTAGACCTTAGGGTGGTTGGACACAATGATCTTGCATTGGCAGTTATTTCATATTACCTGCGTATCTTTACGTAATATTACCTGTCTTTGCTACAATTTTATCAAAAACCAGTTTGGCTTGTAAATATACGGTTATATCAAAATCCAACAGCTCGTTGCTTGAATGGAAACCGCGAATTTGCAAACCTAATAATGTGAATACAACGTTGCCTATTTTCCCAACAATTATGTCTATCTGTGGTTACTGAGTCACTAACGTATGTCTTCTCTTCGTTCCAGATAGTTGAGCGTGGCGGCGAGGTAGAGGTTGGTCGCGATGACGACCGACATATCGGTGTCCCGCTGGGACCCGTCCATCGGCCACGGCCAGGAGATCATCGACGAGTTCGAGTACGATGGCGGCAATTCGTCGTCGAGGCTATTCGAACGATCGCGCATTAAGGCGTTAGCAGGTGAGAAAATATTACTTTTATTAATTACTTGTTCTATTGTGTCGGCATGAACTATACGTTGAACATTGATAGTTCATGTTGCGGTAGAAAGATTTGCCAGTTAGAAAAGGGTGTGCCATTCGTCACTCTTAATGACTTCTGTTTTATCTTTTGCGTATAGTATCATTCTGTCCTGGTCCTGCCCCTAAGATCGTGAGCAAAGGATTGGTAATTTGCGTGCTGAGTTTCTATCTTGCATTTGCTAGGTCTACTTTTCCTTTACATAAAAAAAAACTGAAAATTAAATCGTTGAATTTCTTTGAATTTCTATTTGATGCACGATTTTTTGATAACGAATTTTCTTACAATTAATTTACTTATTTGAAGCTTGCTTTCTTCATCCTGAAGTGTGCACCAACATTTTACAATATGTAGATACTTCACACAAAATCCTGCTGCATACCTAGCTATCAGTGAAAAACTACCCTAAAACAAACCTTTTTGTGTGGTACCCGTCTATGAATAGCAAGGGCGGCCTTTCATCCACCCCATCGCTTTGCGTAGGTGTTGTACTCAACAGTAGAAATCTTCCGGCTGACATGACGTGGGAAGCCTTTTGTCTACACAGCTTTTAGCAAGCCCATAATGGCACTCTTTTCTTACGTGTAACATGTTGAAAGCAAAAATGGTAACACTTAAGTCTTCAACAATAGCTCTATTGAAGAGTTGGTGAGGTAAATCATTTGTTTCAAGTATGGCTTTGGTTCTGCCGTGGACTTCGATTAGTTGTTGAATAATGATGACATTTTCCATAAATATCCTAAGTGATGTTGATAAATTATTTATCTGGTGATATAAATTAATTACAAATATCAAGCAAAGAAGTTCTTCAAATATGTGTCAGTACGCCTTATCGATAAGATCACTTATCGAGCTGATTGCTGACATGGTACCAGAAACTAGGGCTAATGTTTACGATACAGTCAATATAAATTATGTTAATAATACTCAAATATGCCATAAGAAAACAATGTTGCTTCGAAGTAACCAAAGGGTCGATAACCCACGGATGCAAATAGACTTATCTAAAAATGTTGGATTAGGTAATATAGTTTTAGATAAACCCACATCAGAGGTCGAAACCTTGACACACTATTCATATTTTATTATTTATGCTGTAAATAATTTCCATAAAACCATGCAGCAGCTTATCAGACATAGCAAACACCGAAGCTTCCGTTTTTCCGTATAAAACAATGGGGTATCAAACCATTGGGCCTAATTTGTGAATACGCGTAAAATAAAATAAGGTACGTATGTTCAAAAACATTCAGTGAACTACCAGATAGTCTTCGATACATCATGGCTTATCGATCGATGAAAAGTGTTATCTGTTACTTCAACCGAATCTTCTTGTTGAACCAATCACAATTTACCGTTTTAGCCGTAACCTGGGCAATATTGTTAAAAAATTGATTATGTGTCACACAGTGCCAGTTGTTAACACAAATGTGTAGCAACATTATCAGTAGTGTAACGAATGTGCTAATAAATAAAACCTGCCCTGTGTTGTCGACATCTGGCGCACTGGTATCGAATATCCTTGTCCAGTGGTAGTTGAATTTTGTCGCTCTAATTCTTCTCGTCTTTTGCCTGGTACGTTGGTTCAGTCGCCGCTCGTCATTGGCGACATGACATCCACCGAGGGATACGAGCTGATAAAAAAAGGAGTAGATATTGAAGTGCCCGGTTTAGAAGTGTATTATGACAAGGTCGTGATAGAACTTAGAGGTTTGTAGTGTTGTGTTATCAAAAGTGTTTCCCAGTGCTGTGCCTAGTTTGGATTGCATCATTTTGGATTTTATTTTCTCCATCGTCGGGTGACAGATAAGTGGTGGTGGTGCATTTTTAATACAATTTAAAATAGGCGTTTTTAAAATATCAATTTTCGAAACGTTATGGTGTAGGTAATATAATTCAGAGTTTCCTACTTAATTTTCCTTATTCATCTACATTTAATTATTTCTGTAGCTTCAGCATCATGCAAAATCAATCAACTGGAATTTATTTACTTAAAAATATAATTTTCTGCAATTGTTAATGATTTTGGTGTTCTCCTGTCAGTCATTAAGCTGTTTTGTCTGAGGCAGCAACTAAGTGTATTACCTCATTTATAGAGACCACTGACATGTGTTTCAAATTGCACAGTTAAAAGGGTGTAGACTATGCACATTTTTTATTAAAAACCGTTGATACTGCAGTAGAACACCCTGCACATCTAGGACTGTACTTTCCGCTCTGAAGCGTGCGAAAAGCAATCTGATCTAGATCTCGAATTACACATATTATATTCCGAACCTAACACCTTATTGGAGTATTGTCGTGTGAGTTATTACGATGTCGTCTGCTGTCCCGGACGGGCAGGAGCCTCCACTCCCGAAGACTCGGTCCGCGAAGCCAGCTATCTGGTCGCCACGGCGTGGTCGCCCCCACTGGCGGTTAATGTGTTAACATTCCCTACTTCTTTGTTTTTATCGTTTTTCTTATAATTTTTATGAGTGTTTATTATGTGCATTACTTTTGGTTTTCAGGTCTGTCTATTAGAGAATGTTGGTTACATAAGTTTCTGTCCTTTGATTGTCTATCAGCGTAGTGTTCCCTAGAGCAACATTGTTGACCTTGATTCTTAATTATGTAATTCAGTCCTATGACGAGCTTGTATTTGTATGTCTTCTTAAGGAGTACCCCAAGGGACGATTCTGGGTCCACATAATATTTTAAGCTAATAGCTTATTCAGACGATTGTTTGTTTACAAAGGTTATGTATACTTACAAAAATGTTGTTTCTTGACAGACGAACGAGAAAGCGTGCAGAAGAAAACTTTTCAAAAATGGGTGAACTCTCATTTGGTGCGCGTCGGGTGCCGTATCGGCGACCTGTACGTCGACATGCGGGATGGCAAGCAACTCATCAAGTTGCTCGAAGTGCTCTCTGGAGAGAGATTGGTGGGTACCTGATTTAAAACTTGCAACTATTGCTATCATACCTTTTCAAACCTTTAAGTCTTAACTAGTAACACATTACAGTCAAAGATGCACTCGCACATCCATTTGGCTATAGACATCAAGTCTTTTGCAATCAGCATTTTGTCATTTCATTTCGATCTATTTCTCTTGACGATGAACGCAGTAACATTGTGCCGGACCGTTACCTACCATCCACATTTCCTTTGAATTCCAATATGTATCTACCTACCAGTTCTAATTGCGTTAGCGTCACTTCAAGCCATGTTTAGCACGTCTGCCGGACGTAGATGATACCTAACTGTTGCTATACAGTAGGTTTGAAACTTAAAGTAACAATAGAATTCCAGAATTATACTTTTCCCAAGAATTTGTTTTGTTTGGGACAAAATAAAACTTTGTCTAATTACTAGTGGCGAAAGGTCTATTTTCGTAAGAGAGAATCCGAAGCAAAAATTGCTTAATTTTATTATCTTTCTGAATTCAACACTATCCACGCCTACAAAATAGATTGTGGTTTTATAACTTATTTATTTATTCATTCATTCATTCCAAATATACAAATATTCTTACAGGCTAGATCCAACGCAATATAGTAGTACACTTTAAATTTAAATAGGTCCACTGTTTGCACCATAGCATTTTTATAGGTAGCTAAGACCTATTCTTTTGAATTCACCCAAAGCGCAAAAGAAATAATTGGGCATCATAATGTTTTTATTTGTTGGTATATTTTTAATACCTGTAATGTGACGGTTGACAGTAGATACTACAACTGTACGACTTTTAAATAGCGCTTGTGTAGCTATTATTCCGAACTTCCGAAGAAAAGCCTATAGGAATCAAGTCGTATAAATCCCTCGCCACTGCCTCTCACCTTTCTCGTTTCGAGTTCATGATAATACGATCCAGGTTCCTTTGTCACATAATTTATAGAGGTAAGTAGTTAATAATAAACCCACTCACAAACTAACGAGCTGTAATTGGTGTCATTACTCCCGCTATTGAGCCTAAATCTCATACTTCAAGTACTGTATAAGCGTGTTAAAATAATTATTGCCTATTGTATTTTCTGTGGGCTTAGTTCGCGATATTGCTATGTAGGTAAAATACAAAGCATGACTTTTATGTTTCTGATTACGAGTGCATTGAATTTCTAGTGTGTAGCGTTAATATCCCAAACTATTACAATTCGAAAAATGGGAGTAATGTTGACGTGTCTTGGTTCATTTTGGCAAAACTATTCCCGTTTATTAATGACTAGCTTTTGCTCGCGACTTCGTTCGCGTGTTTTTTCATCCGCTTTGTTACTGCTTTGCTCCTGTGGGTCGTAGCGTAATGTTATAAAGGCTAAGTTCTTTAATTATTCTTCATGGATATGGCTATCATAATTTTACAAAAAGATGATTTCCAATCTGACTGGCATTTCATGAGATTAACGCATTTAGAACAACACAAAAAAACTCTTTAGCTTTACTGCCTATTAGATAGGATAGGCCGCGAACGCTACCACTAGCAAATGCGGCATATCACTTGCAAAAGTGCATATTGCATAATTGATTAAAACTCATACATCTATACCCAAACATGAATTCCATATTGCTTTCCGCGAGAATGTTTGATCATAAACGTCATGAACGCTTTTCGTGAATTAGCCTATAAAAGTTACGATGAGCTGGCAAGCCCTAAGCCATTTACAACGTTTTCATGTCCTCATTAATTCTTCTTATGGGCTGTGTGAACCTATAAAGAAAGTAGAAAACTGGTACAGGGACGTTAAACTACTTCTGGTTATTTGTGTTTATTTTCTTTACTTTGCCTTACGTTTTTATTTAAAAGCTGTTCCCGAACAATATGAAATGTTGTAGTTTATTTAAACACTAGCCTTTGTTTGCGGCTGCTTCCGCGTGAATTTTCTAGTAATTAAAATATAGCCTATAGGACTCAGGGATAACGTAGCATTCTATTAGCAGATGTATTTTCGGAATGAGGTTAGCGCCTACAAGCAAAAAAAAAAATCAAACAATGCTTATTTTAGAGACATAGATTTCATTTGAACTGACTTAAAATTACGTCACCCACTGAAAATCTTGTCTTGTTTTGTTGTAAATATTTTACTTTAAATGACATTTTAAAGCGATCATCTGTAAACAAAAAAGCCTAAGTCATAGAGTTCCTCTCATTGTTCATTCATGTTTCAAATTCAAGTTCTTATACGTATGTTGTATAAAAAGCAAACAATGGCGAGCTTCGACCCGTAGAACCGGACTTTATCCAGGCTTTGGCGACGCGACCAAGCCAAAATGTGTGCCTACTTGGAATTTTTGTACAGTCATGCACAAAACTATTGACCTAAACCCTTATACCACCTATCCAGACTGAATAAAAAGTACTAGACGCTCATAAAATCAAGATGGTATTTTATTAATGTGAGCTAGGTGAGCTCATTATTAAATTTCTCTCTCAACATTAAATTCAAATGAGAAATCTTCCAGAAGTGAAGCCTATATTTTTAAAAATATTATATTAATTTGACAATTATGCAAAGACAGATACGTGTACGTTTGATATTCAACAATTCAGATAGAAAGTGCAGAAACCAACTTTTAAATTTCACAGAGTGTGTAGGTGGTACATATTTTAGCCATTGACTGTACTCACTTGACTCGCTTCTTATGCTGTGTAGAATAAACTGCATTATTTATCGTCCTGTGTTCTGTTATTTACGACCTATGCAGACGTCCTAGGGATATTACAGGTCTCGAAACTTAGAAACACGTTTTGGAACAAGATAAATTTTCCATGAATATAGTTTGGTTTTTTCAACATTTCAATTTTACATGGCCTCGTTGGTCTAGTGGTCGCAAAGCGCGACTGCTGAGCATGAGGTTTTGGGTTCGATTCGCAGGTCAGGCAAAGTATTATTGGGTTTTTCCATCAGGAATTTCTCAGTAGCAGCTTTGGAGTCCTAATTTGTGCCCGATGATGGCAATAGGCTCACCCCCTATTACATGGGACTTAACCATAACTGGCGAAATGTAGGTGTACTAATTGATACATCTACGCTACGCCTGACTCTTCGGGGAGTACAGGCGTGATGTTATGTAACAGGAGAAACGGTTATGACATGACCTATACTGAGTCTCTTGTCTGAAAATATAAAAAAAGTGTTGATAGGATTCATTTTTGTTTGTTCCTATAACGTTTGTTATTGTCATTTGTTTTTGCTTTTCTTGAGATTATTGTAAGCTCGGATTTACGGTTTTAAAAAAATGTGTATTTTACGCTCTCGTCTTGGACGATACCTATGTTTTTTATTTACCTCATGCAATACATACCTAATACAATAGTGTTAGTGTACAGGCTTAACAATAATAGACGAATCATTTTTTTGCATTCTTTTATTGATTTATTGAGGGAAAATAAACAATTAGGTACAGCATGCAGTAGCGGATCCAGGGGGTCTAAGGGGCTCAAGCCTCCCCCAAAACCATCTCAGTTCTTTCGTGAAAAATCTTAAAGAGAACTTGATATTATTCCAATTAATGTTTTTGGTAGGCATTACATAACACAATGTTGGTATTAAGTTTTCAAATAAAATGTGTGCTTTTTAGGGTGTAACTTGCTTGAAATCTTGGATCAGCCACTGACATGTTATAACACTTATGGTTGACAAAACTAAGTATGTAGTAATGTTGCAGTCCACTGCATTATTATTAAATTATCATTATATCCAACCAAGAGGTATTTTACAATATGCGGCCCATGTTATAAAACTTGTAGTACATGTTTATGGCGAGAAATACTCAAAATAGTGTATGTAATCACCATTATTATAGAAACGCTATCCATTTATCTATTTAGCCTGCATTCACACTGCTGAGATTTGGCCTCCTCTGCTTTACACCACCTTAGCTGCTCCTGAGCCAATCCATTGCTGCTACAATCTTCGATGTACCATCAGATCATCGAGATTTTGGTCTACCTGACGGTTAGAATGAACTTCTAACTCATAAAATGCTAGTTTAAGCTGAAAATATACTAAAGGGTAAAATGGAGATCGTAACGAAAACTTACATGGATTCATTACATGATTATAGGCTCCTGAGCGACGAAAAAAGTGTTATTAAAAAAAAGTGCACCAACACGAGCAAATTGTTGAACTACTGTTTTTTTTTATAATAACGAAAATGTTAGGTTCTTTGGGGTCTAGAATAATGTACCGAATTCACAGTAACAGTTTTCGTTCCGATGTATGTTTCCCGTATTTAGTACTTATATTTATATACTGACGTTTTGTTTTCGCTTGCAGCCTCGTCCAACAAAAGGCAAGATGCGTATCCACTGTTTGGAGAACGTGGATAAGGCGTTGCAGTTCTTGCGCGAACAACGCGTGCACTTAGAGAATATGGGCTCCCACGACATCGTCGACGGCAACCCGAGGCTCAGTCTCGGTCTTATATGGACTATCATTTTGCGCTTCCAGGTAAGCAAATTCTATAATTATGGCGATTGGCACACTGTCTTACGTTGTTTGCAAGTATCTGTGTTTGTATAGAAATCACGCGTAGTCCTACACACAGAAAATGCGTTCACGCGCGGTGTTGCAGATCACGCGTCTACATGTGGGAGATACGGACTCCCATGCTTGGCCACCGCATGACTATATTGTTCTGTTAGTAGCCCAGCGCGTTTGTGCGGGAAATCTGCACGATGATGCAGATCGCTCACGCGTGGCTCCGTCGCCACGCATCCCGGAGCGTAGCGCGGGGCAGTGTGCGAGTCGCAATTTTTTTACATTTTACCAACGCAGGTTAACCGTTGCAATGCGGGTTTAGATAATCAATTAACATATTTTTTATGCGCTGTGAAAACGCGAGTCCCCGATTTTTAGCATAGATTTTGTAATTCAATGGTTTTTATTTGCCAACTCAAATTGTCTAACTATTTATTGTTTTCAAAGCAACTGAATAGCTAATTTTACAGTTGATTGATAATTAATCGGTTTTCAGGGCTAAAGTAAAAGACAAGTTGAGTCTTTGAATTATTGCTTAATGGGTTCTACACCCGTAGTTACCTTAGACATGAGAGTTGCATGATGCGCGCTCGTGAATTGCAAGGATTATACCTACATACTAAGTAGTACTTAACAATACTTTATGACCTTCAGTAGGTACGGGTAGTTATAGTCACTAAGCTGGTTTACTGACGCGTGGCACTGCAGCCTATACGTGGTCACATATTATACTGTTGGTAAAAAAACTAGACAAGTAAATAAGACTTAAATATGTAAAGATTGATTGAAATTCTTTACTCGCATCTTGTTGATTCTTTTTCACCATTTAATTAAAATTCCATATTTCAATGGTTGGTTTTGTGGAATGTAGTAGTTACCTTTGTTATTACAATTTACAATACGCATTACTGGCCTATTATCCCTATTCAATACCATCGCAGACAACGGATTATTTACCGCTCCTTTGTACTAATATACATAGGGAAGGAAATTGTAAATAATAATAACCTAATTAGGCATACATGAATTTACCGGCATTGATTGCTTGCTATTATTTTAGCACACATATTAATATTTTGCTTGAAAATATTTGTGTATGTCATGGAAAATTAAATGTTAGAGCAACTTTTATTCTAGCCCAGTGTATGAAAGAGATGGCACTATACAGAGTAACTATTGCCGTCTCTTTTCTGGTGGGCACGACCTATGTCCTTGTGCTGAATTACCAATCCATTACAGATCCAAGACATCACAATCGAAGAGACAGACAACAAAGAGACAAAGTCCGCCAAGGACGCTTTACTCCTGTGGTGTCAAATGAAGACGGCTGGCTACAACAATGTCAACGTCCGTAACTTCACGACCTCGTGGCGCGACGGGCTCGCGTTCAACGCCATCATTCACAAGCACAGGCCCGACCTCATTCAATTCGACAAGCTGCATAGAAGCAATCCTATGCACAACCTGAATAATGCCTTCAATGTCGCTGAGGAGAAACTCGGTCTTACTAAGTTGTTGGATGCTGAAGGTGAGTGATTTCATGATTTGGTTGATAGTACTGCACGTATATAGTAAATTATTTTATCAGGATTTGAGATAAAGACATGATTTAAACCTGTTGTCTAGTGTTGTCGCTTTTAAAAGCACCTAGTTAATCTTCATTCCAGAATCTATAGTATTTTTAAAAAGAAATGAAATAAATGACCGGAGTATTTTTAAATTGTTGTTTAGCTAAACTGATAAACAAGCTAGCTTATAAGGCGGCGAGTAGATCTAGTAAAGACCACCGTGGCAGAAGTTGTCCCTCAAATTTTTTATTTTACATATTTGATTTGTATAATTATTTGGTATCAATAATGACCTCCGTAAATCATATTTTCCAACCTCTCTTAAATATATCTCCTCACCCCGCAGACATTGCTGTCGACCACCCCGACGAGAAGTCAATCATCACATACGTGGTCACGTACTACCACTACTTCTCCAAGATGAAGCAGGAGACTGTGCAGGGCAAGCGTATCGGCAAGGTGGTCGGCATCGCCATGGAGAACGAGAAGATGATGCAGGAATATGAGTCGCTTACCAGGTTTGTATTGCAACTGCTTTGAAGGAGGAAAAAAAAGCTGCAAAATTTCGGGGGTGCTTTTTACAGCTTTTAAAACTATATTATGGTTGGGCCCTGAATTTCTGGGTATATCGTAAACCAACCACAAAAGGTCAGCCTTTTGATGACTAAGAGAAAATCTAAAGCATTAAGTATGAATAATTGTATTGTGTAGTACCTACTAAAAATAAAAGTATAGACTGAAGATTTTCAAGTACTATTGTAATTTACTGGGGCGGCCTCAGTTAATGTATGACACAATGTTTGAGATAAAATAAATATTTTTGTATTTTTTGTAAGCTCACTAATTCTTTCTTTCACAGTGACTAATTATTGTTTTGTGTTTCAGCGATCTCCTGCAATGGATCGAGCGTACGATCGAAGCGCTCGGCGACCGAACATTCGCGAACTCGCTCGAAGGCGTTCGTCAGCAACTGATACAGTTCGCCAACTATCGCACTGTGGAGAAACCACCCAAGTAAGTTTTCAGAGTTTCAAATACAAACTTTCAGAAGGAAAAAAAATAAAGTTCCATTTATTTAGAAAAGTTTTCATTCAGCTTGTCTGGCGAGATTTGCATGACGTATGAAGCGGGAGTAAAAATAAACATCTCTAATTTTACGCGTTGCTCACACTGTTCATTCATTTCCGAGAAAGTAAACAATGGCTGAAAGAGTGTTGCAGAATGTTGCACACTCTGCATTGATAAGAGATTTTATTTATTTATAGTTATGCACTCCACACCGCCCTCTTATTTACAGTTTTGGAATAACAGACTATCGACTGTACTCATTTAAAAACTCTAATGTTGACACGATGGAAATATGTAATAATAGCTTTTACCCGCGACTTCGTCCGCGTGAATTTTCTTTATATCTAAATTTTTATGAAAATAAAATATAGCTTGCGTTTCTCGCTGATAATGTAGCTTTTCATATGTGAAACAATTTAAAAAAATCGGTTAAGTAGTTTTAGGATTGATCCATTACAAACAAAAACCTTTTCTCTTTATAAGATTAGTTTATGTAAGTTTTTTATACAAATTCTACAATGCCCATTACTTCCTCAGGTTCGTCGAGAAGGGCAACTTGGAAGTTCTCCTCTTCACGCTACAATCCCGCATGCGGGCAGCCAACCAGAAGCCGTACACGCCGCGCGAAGGCAAGATGATCCACGACATCAACCGCGCTTGGGAGAGGCTTGAGAAGTCCGAACATGAAAGGGAACTGGCTCTGAGGGAGGAGCTGATCAGACAGGAGAAGCTAGAGCAACTTGCTGCCAGGTAAAGTGTATTTTTCCTTACTTGTCTCATATGGTAAACAAATATGACGGTAAATTGCAGTCGATAATCGTAAGTCGAAAATTGTCGTAATTGCATTATAGGACATGAAGTGACTTGAACGTTTATTTAGTTTTAATATGTCACCAGGAATTTTGTTGTAACTTTTAAAATAGTACAAGCATAACAGTAATTTTGATGAGAGTAAAAATGTGACAGTTATTCTCTGATTCCAATTAGGTGGTCTCCAGGTTGTCAATTTAGTCAAGATGTTGAATTTTAAATTGTCAAACTATTTTTTCCTTCAAGAAAACCTTCAAAAAATACGAATGTTATTTTTATTGTTTCAGATTCAACCGCAAAGCACAGATGCGTGAGACATGGCTGTCTGAGAACCAGCGTCTAGTCAGCCAAGACAACTTCGGGTTCGACCTCGCGGCTGTGGAGGCGGCGGCTAAGAAACACGAGGCCATCGAGACTGATATCTTCGCGTACGAGGAGCGCGTGCAGGCCGTTGTTGCTGTGTGCTCGGAGTTGCAGGCTGAGAGGTATGACGACATTTATATGTTTTCTGACACTGAACGTCAGTTGAGATTTTCGGAAACGGGACGAAAAGGAACGTTAATAAGCTTTTTGAGAATATGTCGTATAATACGTACTTCTTACGTGTTTTAAGACATTTCATCCACTGTACCCTAGGTTTTAAGGCACATTTCGCATTCTGAAATGCTGAAAAAGCGTTAGTTATGCAAAATCATAAAGTAAAGTTTTCTTTTTATCTAAAATTGTATTATACATAACTTACTATGTTAACAGTAAATTTATTTTTTTTCATCCCGAAATTTCTACTTACATGGGTAACTTTCAGTTTAAATAATCAATAAGGTACTCTTAAAAGAAGAAAACCTTAACATCTTCATTTGTTTTTCTTCTCCGATGCTGACCAATGAAACTCCACAGATACCACGACATGGAGCGCGTGTGCGCGCGTCGCGACAACGTGCTACGCTTGTGGGCGTACTTGTTGGAACTGTTGCGAGCTCGCCGCGCCAGGCTCGAGCTGTCTCTGCAGCTGCAGCAGAACTTCCAGGTCTGTATTATATATCTATGGAGTTCATCACCTGTGCTATTACACAGTTGATGCACTCCATAGATTTGGTAATAAGCTGAGTCTACAAAAATGTATTATGTTTCGAGAAAGAAAATATTGTCATTTGCCAAAGTTTTACCAGCATTATGCAATTTATTGCTGGATGTAAAATAGCCTCTAAAGACAGTGAGATATGCTTTTTTTTTTAGCAAATTCGGTGAAGTGTTTGTCTACCAATGATTGTTGATCATCCAAATTATCAATTTATTACCCTAAATATATATGGTTAGTATTCTTATTCAATTAACCCTCCAAGTCAATCAGCTGATCTTATTCAACAGTTTTATATACCACACAAATAACTGTTTTATTTGTGCTAGAAATGTTCAAATTCTACCTAGTATTAACACAATATTTTCCATCAATAGGAGATGCTGTACATCCTGGATTCTATGGAAGAGATCAAGATGCGTCTGCTGACGGACGACTACGGCAAACATCTGATGGGTGTCGAGGATCTGCTGCAGAAGCACGCGCTTGTCGAGGCTGACATTAACGTACTTGGAGAGAGGGTCAAGGTTGGTGTTCATTGAAGTATAGTTCACACAATATTCTGTGGTATTGTACTGGTCATGACGGCTTTTGTTGTTGAAATTCTGTGGTTGCTAGCAGTTTTCAATTTTGTTGTTTTACTCTGGTACAATAACTTGCACCAATAAATTGCAATTAAAAAAAAAAAAAACCATGCTGGTGCATAGGTGCAACTTGCACCTATGCACCGGCATTAAGTCCGCCTTTGTACTTTTGTTGCATAACATAACATAACATAACATCACGCCTGTAATCCCCGAAGGGTTAGGCAGAGGTGTATAGTACACCCACATTTCGCCAGTTATGTTTGTTTTTTAGTCCCATGTAATAGGGGGCGAGCCTATTGCCATCAACCGGGCACAAATCCAGACTCCGAGGCTGCTACTGAGAAATTCCTGATGGAAAAACCCAATAACACTTTGCCCGACCTGGGAATCGAACCCAAGACCTCATGCACAGCAGTCGCGCTTGCGACCACTAGACCAGTGAGGCAGTCAACTACTGAGCAGTACTTTTGTTGCATAAAGTTTAAATAAATAAAAAATAGTATGCATAATTAAATGTAAAATTTTACGCACGATTATGCGAACCAATGTTTTAAATAGCTCAATTCGAATATACATATAAGACACGATACTTTGGTTACTATTGTCTCGACAAAATGAAAAATGTCACTTTCATCTCATCTACTAGGATCTATTTGAAACAAGAGAAGCTCCCAACTCATAGATAACAGACGCGTCTTTAACCGAGCAATTGTTCAATACACCATTTCTCCTGCAGGTGGTAGTAGGCCAGTCCCAGCGCTTCCTGGAGCAGGAGGAGGGCGGGTACCGGCCCTGCGACCCCGCCATCACTGTGGAGCGCATACAACAGCTCGAGAACGCGTACGCCGAACTGGTGCATCTCGCCGTCGAGCGCAGGTAACATACGAAACTTACATACAATGAAACTTCAAAGTTGACTCTAGTATGTAGTGCATTGCAAATGTCTATAGATGGCGGTGACTACAAACGATCAGATGGCTTTCATATAAGTCATGCAATAACACAAAAAGCTACTAATGAAATTCATTAAATAGGCTGATAAGTTAACATAGCGTTTCTCCATCCATATCTTTTTCGTAACAGAAAGCGTCTGGAGGACAGCCGCAAACTGTGGCAGTTCTACTGGGACATGGCTGATGAGGAGAACTGGATCAAGGAGAAGGAACAGATCGTCTCTGTCGACGACATCGGACATGATCTTACTACCGGTAACTATATCATTATACCACACAATATTGTCATTCTACAACATAAAAATGGAAAATGAAAGATTTGTCTTCAAAGTCAAATCATTTA
Organism: Hoplodrina ambigua; assembly: GCA_949774945.1. Taxonomy (NCBI): domain Eukaryota; kingdom Metazoa; phylum Arthropoda; class Insecta; order Lepidoptera; family Noctuidae; genus Hoplodrina; species Hoplodrina ambigua. Next base: position 4,983,600 of record OX458976.1, read on the forward strand.
TTTCAATTAGACCATTAAAAGGCACTTTTGAACGTCATTTACAAGAGAAAATGAAAATTTAATAATGGTGCCGATTCCCTTGTTCACAAACTAGACTAAATTTAGAGAATTGACATCTCTTGCTAACATACAGCGAAAGAAAAGGACGGTGACATTCCGTGACATTAAAGAACTAAGTTAGAGATGTCAAATTAGTTTTGCCTTGAACTTTTCCGTATTTTTAATCCACACGTTGTAAGATGTCAACTATAATTGTATGGATGTGTCAGATTGACTAAATTTGACAGCTCTTATTTACATTAGTCTCTTTCTTGTTTTATTGGACAGAAAAAGATGGAAATAGTCTAATTTTAGTTTAGTTTGTGACCAAGAGAATCGGCACCATTATCGGATCTATTTATAATTATCTAATTAAATCATATACATGATAGATAGGCGAATTAAAATGGGGCAGTGTCAGTGCTGTGCCAATATGGCGTGCCTGCCTTGTCATTAATAAACTTGAAAGGGATAAAGACAATCACAGACATCCTGTCGCCATTGCGTTAGATATTACGTCATTTGTTTTGACGCCCTCCTTGTCTTGTCCTATGTTTATCTTGTCGACTCAAATAGATGTTGATTTAACAGGACATACCTACAATCGACCCACCAAAAGGCATGGAACAACAAATATTATGCTGTTGTTTTTATGACTGACTAGATGACCCGTTGGCATTAGTACCATAGATTGTTTGTTTTTTGTAGGTAGTATCGAGGCGAACAAAACAAAAACAAATTACTCGAATTGGTTGAGCTGTTATTGGATTTTTGAATTTATTTATTTAATTAGGTTTACCAACAATTATTCAAACTGAATACTGACTGTATTCAGTTAATACATTCTTAAAATTAAACTCTCGCGCATCAGTTACTTATAGGTGAAAACCTCATGCACTTGTAAGACTAACGCCCGGCCATTGATTTTTATACACTTGTATACCTGTATAGATTACTAACAACAGTATTATTTTACCCAGTGTATCTGCTGATCTCCAAGCACAAGGCCCTTGAAGCTGACGTGCAAGCTCACGAGCCGCAATTGATGAGCGTGGCCGCTGTTGGAGATGAACTCATCTCGCAGGGACACTTCGGAGCTGACAGGATTCAGGTAACATTGGATTTTGACTATATCATACATTAAACATGCATATAAGCGGATCAACAAACCATATAAAAGAGCCAATGATTGGTTGATGAGGATACCTTAGGACTGGTCATGTTGACAATTTTCGGAGAAGAAATAATGCCTACTGTTGGGTATACAACTTTCCTGACTACAGCAAATTTCAAATTCTCTAATCCCTATTAATAGAGGGCCTATTCACTTTGCCCATTATGGTACATAGCCACTGAAGCAATCATGTGTTTTTTTGTATTTGCATTTCGTCGTAACCATGAAGTCATTACCATACAAAATATGAGCTACTTTAGTTGCTTTGTTTCTGTGGGAGTTTTTAAACAAGGTTCTTATAAATTAAATGAATCGCTAACATCAATATATTGCCTTATATTTAGAATTAATTCAATACTACAAAAAAAAAAATTATTTTTTAAAGGTACTAGGTATATGTAACTTACTTACTTACTGTAACTATGTTACTTATTTTTGAAGTAATAAAATAGGTAAGGTTAGATATGGTTAAACCAGCCAGTACTCTACAGTCATCATAAATGTGTTTTTGTATGTACAGGACCGTCTCCGCGACATCCTGTCCCAATGGAACCACCTCTTGGACATGGTGTCTCTCCGCAAGAACCGCCTGGACGCCGCCGTCCGCTACCACCAACTGTTCGCTGATGCTGACGACATCGATAACTGGATGTTGGATACTCTTAGGTATGATTATTTTTATAGTCAAAAAGCTTGTGAATTTAAAGTTAACATCACGTTGTCCACCTGTGAGTTAGTTGGTGATGTTTATATGCAATAATATTTATTGTCAAATTATTCTCAATACAAAAGCAATATCTTTATCGAAAAATTTCGAAATTTGGTCGCTAGAGTATTTTGATAATGTGAATCTATACACTTACAGTTGTAAATTAATACATCTATTCTATTGTCATGGTCAGGTTGGTATCATCCGAGGACACTGGCGTGGACGAGGCTCAGGTGCAGAGCCTGCTGAAGAAACACAAGGACGTCACCGACGAGCTCAAGAACTACGCCAACGTCATTCAGCAGCTCAAACAACAGGTACTTTAAGCATTACTTTCCTGAAATATTTAATGATATCATCTATTTAAGTATACTTTTGAGGAGCTCGTGGCTAAGTAATAGCAGCCGCACGGGTCGATCCGTCAGGTCAAGCTACGCTTGCCGGGGTTGGTCCGTGGATGGGTGACCATCTTTACTCACCGAGACTCCTCCGTGCCTCGGAAAGCACGTTAAGCCGTTGGTCCCGGCTGTCATACGTGGATCTTTCACTGTCGTTACGGGTCGTCAGAAGCCCGAAAGTCTGACAACCAGTCTTACCTAAAGGTATCATATTACCCAGTTACTGGGTTGTGGAGGTCAGATAGGCAGTCGCTTCATGTAAAATGCTGGTATTCAGCTGCATCCGGTTAGACTGGAAGCCGACCCCAACATAGTTGGGAAAAGGCTAGGCAAATGATGATCTATTTAAGTATACTTTTAACCCTTTCAGACAATACAGGAGTGAATTTCTCATATCATCGTCTGCTTTACCATTTTCCGAAAATGTATTTACATGCGACTACCTATCTACCTAACTGGTCTCCGTAACCCAGTTAACCTTATAAAATGTTTAATAATTCTTTTCTTTTTACCATCAGGCCCAAGAACTAAGCCCCTCAGACGCAAACAGCGCCGAGGTTCGCGAACGGCTCGCCGCCATCGACGCTCGTCACGGCGAGCTGGCCGAGCTCGCTCGTCTGCGCAAACAACGTCTACTCGACGCGCTGTCCCTGTTCAAGCTCCTGGCCGAGGCTGACGCCGCCGACCAATGGATCGCGGAGAAGGACAGGATGCTTGACACCATGCTGCCGCCTAAGGATATTGATGATGTGGAGATTATGAAGCACAGGTTAGTCTGGTTTTATATCATCATCGTTCAGCCGAAGCCTAGATATAGACCTCTCTAAATCATCGCCACTTCTACTGGTCCCATGCAAAAGCATAAACGCGAAATCGACCAAGCGACGCGAAAACGCGTCTCCGGTCGTATAGAGCAAAGTATGTACTTCGGTAACACAGGTCCCTCCAAGAGCACGCCAGTAACGTCTAGGCGCTGCCGGCTTTCCTTGCGGAGCTGGGGTGTATCGAATGATCCACATCCCATCCGTAGGCAAAATACGCTCCGAGACGTTGTGTTGTAAATACCAGCCCGTTGTAAAATACAATATAATAACGTCTTCGGTCTACTAAATAACGAGTTCGATAGTAATGTCGTTCGACATTGTAAATATATGAAATGTCAATAACATTGATTTATTTTCCGCAGATACGATGGATTCGACAAGGAGATGAACGCCAACGCGTCCCGCGTGGCCGTAGTGAACCAGCTGGCTCGTCAACTGATCCACGTGGAGCATCCTCAGGCTTCGCGTATACAGGAGCGACAGGCCGCTCTCAATGGAGCCTGGAGCGCGCTCAGGGAGAAGGTACTGTGCCTATACATTATATTAGTCTAATTGTGAAACGTAAGACGTAACGTGTGATAAGTAATATGTTTTGGAACAACAATCTCAATGTCAAATTTGATAAAGTTCAAATTCCTTTTTTCGTTTTCAACGTTTTCTCACCTTTAAAGTTATCTTAGAACAAAAATTTACGTACTTTTTATTGAACCCAGGCTGAATCAAAGAAGGACGATCTGAAGTCAGCCCAGGGAGTGCAGACGTTCCACATCGAGTGCCGCGAGACTGTGTCCTGGATCGAGGACAAGAAGAGGATCCTGCAGCAGACCGACAACTTGGAGATGGATCTCAACGGTGAGCATATTACCTTTTATTTAAGAATAAAAGACGGGGTATTCGTTGCCTTGTGAACATCGAAATGAATAGATATGAGCGGAATTAGATTTTTTAGTTCTACATTCTCTAAATGGTCAAATTATAACAAGGAGTGCAGGTCGTGGGGGATTTTTTTCTGTCTCTTGCTGGTTTCGAAAATATAACGGTTTAGAGACCTTGAAATAAGAAGACTGAAAAGGAGAACAGAAATATTGATAAGCACAATTCAGCCAAGTTATTCAGATCATACCTTTAACAACAATGCTACATAATTATAAATTAAAAACTAAGATGCGACATTAGACATGTAATACGATCGCAACAGACGCGTTGTCTTTGGTTTCCTAGATGATGCGGTTACAAACTCAATAAAAATAACTTATGTATCAACATTCTTACAAAGTGTATGACAGTTGATAGTTGATTTTGTGCGGAATTTTATATTTTTAATAACAAATAATTTCAATATTTAATATCTTTAATTTATAATACAGTGAAGTGATTTGTAAAGGTATATTTAGCTTTAGGTTTTTATTTTTGCTCCATTTTAAAGTTTATCAAACTAATAACGATGGCATAATTTCGAAATAACTGCCTGCTGCAGTGATATTTTTATTGTAAACAGCAAATGTTTTACTTTGCTTTGTATTTATCATGAAATAACGAACTTATTTATCGATGAACGAATAAAGATTTATTTATTAAACTTTATAAAGAAGTGAATATAGTTCGGTGGATAGTGTACGTAGTTAACAGCTGAGTGATTTGTCTTATTAGACCCCGTATAGGTGCCTAATATCACGATGACTAGCGTTTTAATAATACCTTCCCGTCGCTTGGCAGGTGTGATGACCCTGCAGCGTCGCCTGTCGGGCATGGAGCGCGACCTCGCGGCTATCCAGGCGCGCATCTCGTCGCTGGAGAGCGAGGCCTCCGCCATCGAGGGAGACCACCCCGAGGAGGCGCAGCTCATCAGGGACCGCGTCACCATGATCACCGACAACTGGGAACAACTCACGCAGATGGTATGGACACTTTTATTCAAAGTCAAATTCCAATTAATTATTTCAATGAGATCATGAAACATCACTAGTGATTATTAAAAAAAAAGAAATTTTGTTGCCCCCCTTTCAAAAGGTAGTTGCCCCTCTCAAAAGATAGATTCGTATGGAAAAAGAAAGGGGAATAAACTCCATACTTACTCTTTGAAAAAAAATGTTATGCTTAATGCTTATTTATATTGATTTCAACATCTCTACTATATCCAAAGTACTATTACAAAATACTAATTATAAACTTTACTCTCAGCTCAAAGAGCGCGACGCGAAGCTGGAAGAGGCAGGCGACTTGCATCGCTTCTTGCGCTCCGTGGACCACTTCCAGGCCTGGCTCACCAAGACACAGACCGATGTTGCGTCGGAAGGTGAGTTATATAGTATTAAGTGTGTTAAAATTTTAAATATTCTGGCTTAGTAAAAACAATATTAAAATACAGCAAAATTATAAAATCATTTTTAATAATTTAAAATCATTCCTATACGTGTCTAAGATAGAATATTTCACAAACTGTTTTACTTATTTATATTATTTTGGGGATTAAACTAAACTAATCTCGTTATAACAGACACGCCCTCAAACTTGGCGGAAGCAGAGAAGCTCCTGTCTCAACACCAGACCATCAAGGAGGAGATCGACAACTACAAAGACGAGTACGCCAAGATGATGGAGTACGGCGAGAAGATCACTGCCGTACGTATATCATGATTTAGTCAACTCTTTTTTTTTTGCTTATCAGTTACCGAGGCTTGCCAGCCAAATTACGTCGTGTGTACATTTCAATATAGATACTTTGTAGAGGATATTTTCCAGTCACAGTACTGTCACTTAATGGTTTATCTAAAACAGAAATATAATCCTCTGATAATAAAGCCAGTTTTTCGACAGCAGTTACTTACTTTTCTGTATGTTTCTCACATCTTGAAATGTATCTTGAACAGGAACCATCAACCCAAGACGATCCTCAGTACATGTTCTTGCGCGAGCGTCTCAAGGCCCTTCGCGAGGGCTGGGCCGAGTTGCAACAGATGTGGGAGAACAGGCAACAGCTGCTCACACAGAGCCTCGAGCTGCAACTGTTGCAGCGAGACGCGCGCCAGGCTGAGGTGCTGCTGTCGCACCAGGAGCACAGGTATGTCAATGTAAAAGGCTGTATAGCAAATGCCTGCGTCTTGATTCATGGAAATGTGATTTAATATACTCAATGTTTCGGAACTAGAATACTAACGAGAAATATCATTCACAGGCTAGGCAAGACCGAACCACCAACCAATTTGGAACAAGCCGAAAATACGATCAAGGAACACGAGGCTTTCCTCACCACCATGGAAGCCAACGACGACAAGATCAACTCAGTGGTGCAGTTCGCGAACAGACTGGTCGAGGAGAGGCACTTCGATGCCGACAAGATACAGCGCAAGGCAGAGAACATCGATGCCCGCCGCAACGCCAACCGGGAAAAGGCTCTCCAACAAATGGAGAAGCTCCAAGACCAACTACAGCTGCACCAGTTCTTGCAGGACTGCGACGAACTTGGCGAGTGGGTACAGGAGAAGAACGTTACCGCACAAGACGACACGTACCGCTCCGCCAAGACCATCCACTCGAAGTGGACCCGCCATCAAGCATTCGAGGCAGAAATTGCGGCTAACAAGGAACGTCTATTCGCCGTACAGAACGCTGCTGAAGAACTCATGAAGCAGAAACCCGAATTCGTCGAAATTATCTCCCCGAAGATGACCGAACTCCAAGATCAGTTCGAGAACCTGCAAACCACAACAAAGGAAAAAGGAGAACGCCTATTCGACGCCAACCGTGAGGTTCTCCTCCACCAGACCTGCGACGACATCGACTCATGGATGAACGAACTCGAGAAACAAATCGAGAACACCGACACCGGCACTGATCTGGCATCTGTCAACATTCTCATGCAGAAGCAACAAATGATCGAGACTCAGATGGCCGTGAAAGCCAAGCAAGTCACCGAACTGGAGACTCAGGCTGAATACTTGCAGAAGACTGTACCTGACAAGATGGACGAGATTAAGGAGAAGAAGAAGTCTGTGGAGCAGAGATTCGAGCAGTTGAAGGCTCCGTTGTTGGATAGGCAGCGTCACTTGGCCAAGAAGAAGGAAGCGTTCCAATTCCGTCGCGACGTTGAGGATGAAAAACTATGGGTCCATGAAAAGATGCCGTTAGCTACAAGCACGGACTACGGCAACTCCCTGTTCAACGTACAAATGTTGCAGAAGAAGAACCAGTCGCTGAAGACCGAGACTGACAACCACGAGCCAAGGATCTTGACTGTGATCTCTAACGGACAGAAGCTGATTGATGAGGGACATGAGGACACGCCCGAGTTTAAGCAGCTCATTGAAGAACTTACAGCGAGGTGGCGAGAACTGAAGGGTGAGTTTACATATATTTTTATTTACTTCAGTTATATTATATAATTTAAATCAGCAGTTCACAATTTATTGTGCTTTTTCCTTACTCTTTACGTGAAAATAAATCCCATATCGATCGTTTGTTGCAATCGGATTTATATTTCCAGAGATTACCATGTACAAACATTCAAAATACAGTAATTCAAATTATGTTCCCGGCCAAAAATATTGAAAAAGCCTAATGGCAGATTTCGACATTATAAAACAATATTTTTTTTTGCACAGATGCCATCGATGAACGCAAGAGCAAACTGTCTCAATGGGAGAAGGCACAGCAGTACCTATTCGACGCGAACGAAGCTGAAGCCTGGATGAGTGAACAGGAACTGTACATGATGGTAGAGGACAGGGGCAAGGATGAGATCTCCGCGCAGAACCTCATGAAGAAACACGAGATATTGGAGCAGGCCGTCGACGACTATGCGCACACTATCAGGCAGCTGGGAGAGACTGTACGACATCTTACTGCTGATGAACATCCACTCAGGTAAAGTTAATATTTTGAAATTTCTATGAATGCTCATTATTGTGTATAGTTGGTGCTATATTATGGACCCCTATAATTAATTTTTAAAAAGAAGCTGCTGTAACAACGTAGTACTTAGACCTATTAACCGAAATGTAGATCACACCTCAGCCGACCTTGGGGAATATAGGGTATACGGGAGATGCGCCTCCTAATTGATAGGCCATATTTAAAAATCTGTGGGAATGTTTCTAAAAATTCCAAGTTTTTTTTTTGATATTTCACTATGTGGGTAACACAACACACCTATGTGAAAATGAATCTGTGTGAAAATAAATCTGCCGAAACCGTTTTGTAAACTGATGTAAATAGACGTTCCATGAAGCACTACAATGGCTGGTTCAGTAATAAAGGATGTTTTTATTTTATATAACATTCAATTTTAATTCCACAGTGAACAGATCTCCGTAAAACAATCGCAAGTGGACAAACTATACGCTGGTCTAAAGGACTTAGCGGGCGAGCGTCGCGCCAAGCTTGACGAGGCGCTACGTCTGTTCCAACTGTCGCGAGAGGTCGACGACCTCGAGCAATGGATCACGGAGAGAGAACTTGTTGCTAGCTCGCAAGAATTGGGACAAGACTACGATCATGTTACTGTGAGTATATTAGTAATAGTAGTACATAGTTTATAGTGTTCTAATGTACAGTGCAACCTCGATTATAAATATTTGTTATACAAAACAATTTGTAACAACAAAGTTTCTTTGTTACCTGCCGAGGGTCTAAGGGGTTTCAAAGGATTTGTTTAAAGGGGCAATCGTTATATTAAGGTTGTACTGTAATAATATACTCATAAACGACTTGCTCATATACTCACGTATATTTCAATGATATGGGTGAGGAAAGAATTTGACTTGAATTTGATTGCAATAACGTTAACATAGTGACATAGATATAGATTAATTAATTAATGTAAGCCTAACGTTGTAACAGCATTTCCAAATAGTTAGGACACCACAAGAGCAGAGAAAAACTGTCAAAGATTTATTTAACTTTAAAGTCGATGTCATCACAACCTTTTCAGGATCAGCGTCTTCAAATATCCGACTGTTAAGATTAGCTTTTTAATTGAATTAAGTAACATAGCACATAATACCAATTAATAACATAACTTGATTACAGCTACTATGGGAGCGCTTCAAGGAATTCGCCCGCGAGACACAAGCAGTTGGTTCAGAACGCGTGGCGACCGCAGAACGTATCGCCGACCAGATGATCGCTATGGGACACAGCGACAACGCCACCATCGCGCAGTGGAAGGAGGGACTCAAGGAGACCTGGCAGGACCTGCTCGAACTTATTGAGACTAGGACACAGGTCAGTTAGGTTTTGTAATGTAGTTCTAGGTTTCATAAAATGTTCTCCAACTAACTTTTTAGACTATGCATGTATGTATTTTTTGTATCCTTATTTTTCGAAATGAATGAACCGATTTTAATGTAATATCCTACTTAAGAGCAGTCTTAAGTAGGATGTTACATTAAAATCGGTTCATTCATTTCGAAAAATAAGGATTTGAAAGCTTAAATGACATACCGTACGGCGTAATCGCTCTTAAGAAATTCGGTCCTAAGTATTGGTATAAATATATTTAAATTATAATCATTCGTACGTGATTTTATGTTGATTTGTGACTTTGTGAGCTGTTGCAAAATGTCAAAGCATTTCTAAAGCAAAACATTTTTGAGTAATTTTTTTGCACATGAATGAATCCTATTCATTTGAAATAAAATCACTCAGAAGCGTCACTCCATTTCACATTCACCAAATAGTACCTTAGTTATTATTTGGCGTTCATACTAACCTTTTTTTCCGTCTAGATGTTAGCCGCATCCCGCGAGCTCCACAAGTACTTCCACGACTGCAAGGACACGCTACAACGTGTCAACGAGAAGGCGCGCGGCGTCAGTGACGAGCTCGGACGTGACGCAATCAGTGTCGGAGCGTTGCAGAGGAAACATCACAACTTCATGCAGGATCTCAGCACTCTGCACCAACAGGTACATAATTATTACTGCTACATAGTCAATATATAAGTCTGCATCAAGAATCTGACTGATTGGCTGACTCACGTATATGTATCAGAGTTCAGAAAAAACTTCTGGAACTAGGAATGTGAAATTTTGTACAGGACTTCCTTCGTGATGAAGGGAGCACAAAGAAATGATGTGTGGGATTAAATTTACACCCTAAGGGGTGTAAAGTCGCGATAGTATGGATTTTGTTTTGGGATAACAATTTGAATCATGTTACGAATTGGACCTAAGTAATTAATAAAGTTAAACGTTATTGGTTTTCTAACTACCGTTCTAAGGCCCTACGGGGTTTTGAGCTTTGAGCTTGTAAGCGAAGTATGTAATCTACGCGGACAAAGTCGTGGGCAAAGCGCTAGTACATAGATATTTGTTTGTCAAAGACGCACTAGGCTTATGATCTGTAACTTAACTATACTTTAGCTTTAAGCATTAAGTAACATCTTTTAAACACATTATGGTATGCAAATAAATATGATGAACGTGCCCGCAGGTGGAGGCGATCCGCAGCGAGTGCGGGCGCCTGGGCGCGATGTACGCGGGCGAGAAGGCGGCCGAGATCACGCGGCGCGAGGCCGAGGTGCGCGACGCCTGGGCCGCGCTGGCCGCCGCCTGCGCCGCGCGCGCCGCCAAGCTGGAGGACGCCGACCATCTGTACCGCTTCCTCAACCAAGTGCGCACGCTCACGCTGTGGATGGACGACGTGGTGCGCCAGATGAACACCGGCGAGAAGCCGCGGTATAACATTACACATATATTTTTTTGTCACTGACAGACGAATTTGTAGGTAGAAACTACAATACGTCACCTACTGCGGTCATTACATACTTCTGTGTCCACAAAATTATTTGATATTGAATTGAATAATTCTGATATACATTGTATTCATTTTCCAAAGAGTTCGGACTTGGGAGAAGCCTTTACCCAAAAAAATCTTAATATACTTAAAATCATATATTTTTCTATTCTTACTTTTCATTACTCCCACAGTGACGTAAGCGGAGTAGAACTCCTAATGAACAACCACCAGTCTCTAAAGGCAGAGATCGACACACGCGAGGACAACTTCTCAGCTTGCATCTCGCTCGGACGCGAACTATTAGCGAGACAGCACTATGCGTCATCTGACATTAAGGAGAAACTGCTGCAGCTGACCAACCAGCGCAACGCGTTGTTACGTCGCTGGGAAGAACGCTGGGAGAACCTCCAACTTAGTAAGTATATCATTTTGTTGTTAAAATCACAACTGTCTTACCCAAATGGTCTCTATGTTAGTAATTTCTCTGAAAAATTATGACACATTTTTTTTTAAAACACTGCTCCATTCTTGAAATGGCCAAATAACTAGCCCCGGAACAACTACCGGGCTTACAAGTATTTGTTCCGTGCGGGAATCGAGCCCACAACACGCAGCGTAGCAACCAAACGCTTAGACACTGCACCAATCGTATCGCTAAACCTTGTTCTAATAGCAAAATATTCTTTCAGTCCTCGAGGTTTACCAGTTCGCTCGCGACGCGGCGGTTGCCGAGGCATGGCTGATAGCACAGGAGCCGTACCTCATGTCCCAAGAGCTGGGCCACACCATAGACGAGGTGGAGTCGCTCATCAAGAAGCACGAGGCCTTCGAGAAGTCGGCCGCCGCACAGGAGGACAGATTCTCAGCATTGCAGAGGCTTACTACCGTATGTATTGGGTATTGTGTTGCACGGGGCAATTGGTAGGTTTTGGTAGCTTTTTGGGAATGCTTGGTAGTTTTTATAATGAATTTAGGGCGTTTTTACTGGCATGCATGCGGATATTCTTGGAAAGAGTCACCGCCGCCTGAAACGCAAAGGGCATTAAGAGTAACACAGATGGGTTTAAGTCAATAAGAATTTGACACTCCCTTCCGCTTTGCCCAGAGGGAAAGAAGTCATTTGATGATTAAAAATTATCCTTAAAAAAATGCACGATTCGCTTGCAGGCGTGACATATTCACTGTTTTAAAGAGTAAAAAACGACTAACCCTCGTGCGTGACAGTATAAATGTCATTGGTGGTAGAGATACCGATTGTATCGCACGCAAACCTAAGACCTGGTAGTTGATGTAATAAGATAATTAGTACCTATCTAATGTAGCAACAACACCAATTTGCACTTTTTATTTCCCACTTTTTTTTTAAAAAAAAATGACCACAATTGACCTAAAGCAAGATAATAAGATGACTGACTTAAATACACAAGACAACTGAATATTTATTTTCATACAGTCTTATCTCATGACTAATAACTTCTTCAGAAAATATCATTTCACTACAATAACTTGGTTTCTTCAAAGATTCATATTTTACCTCATTTTATCAAAAATAATTTTTAAATGCACGCTTTGTGATTTTGCTTGGTGTTTGTTTCACTATTCTAATTTATTTTTTCTTATCCACAACTAGCTTGAACAGCGTGAGTCTTCAATGTGGCCTTGTGCACAGCCTTGGGATAAATGTGACGAATCCGACTTTACCTACGAACCCCCTCCCACTACCCACTCACATGACCCCCTAACTGTCACCATAAACAAGAACGAACGACCCGTCAGCCAGATAGTCGAAGAAATCATAACTGACAGCAACAAATTTCAAATACCAGAGAAAATAAAAGCTAGAGTTCTAAATATAAACTACGCGAATAACCAAAAGAAAAACGATTCTTATCTATGGTCAGTTTCTATGAATAATCGCAATAGTCTGTCAACGATATCAGAGACAAGTTCAGCACCATACTCTCCGCCAATGTCGCCCTTGTCACCTGAGATATACAGCTCAGTTTTCTTTGAATTCCCCGATCAGGTGGAAAAAGCGAACGATTACTTAGCTTGCGTAGACTTAATACTATGGGAGAGGTTGTCGTACCAAAACGTATATCCAAACGTCTCTTTGTTGAGACACAAAAGCAATAGTTCCTCAAAGTCAAGCTTGAAACGGTTTATAAGGAAATGGTCTAAAAAGGTTAAGCCTGTAGAGTCTGATATTAAGGGTGAGGTCGCAGTATTGTCTCTGCCCGGTTTGACGAGTAGTTCTAAAGCTATCAACGACCTTGGTAAAGAAGTGAAGAGTATTCCTTTGAGTTCATCCCTCCTCCTACTATGTCAGACCCGAAATCTCTTATTCCCTGAAGGTGCATGGTACTATAACTACTTGGATAGTGTAAGTGTGGCGTTTGGTGTATTGCATGTACTTACGCTTGCATGCTCGCGGCATGAAAAATAAAAAAACTTTCGTATAAAACCTATTTGCTTGTCTTTCCATAACTTGGTGTCAAATTCGCATCTAGTTATCTGTAAGTTGACCCTGACTTTTGACATATGTACTTGAATACCTGTTTACTTTTTATTTCATTGCAATAATTAATATCTTGTCAAAAATACGGCACATCCAGTATGACTTTTTTTTTCTAAAGCCTGATTTAGACTTTGCTAGAAAGATCGTGCAATTTGTCGTACATTGCGGAACCGCGCGGCTGTCGTGTCAAAAGTGACCGACCATCGACAGAAATGTACCACAATTGGCGTGATATTTCTCGCAACGTCTAAATCAGCTGTAAATCTGGATGTGTCATTTACGCCCGAAGGTAGATGAGTAAAAAAAGACCGCTACATCATCCTCGCTACATACTAAAGCCGAGCGCGAACCGACTAACTAAACCCAACATTACCTGAGTCTCCTTCACGTACTGACTGTTTCTACGATTGCAGTTCGAAGTGAAAGAGAGGAAGCGAAGGCAGGAGGCTGCCGAGGCTGCGGAGCGCGAGCAGCGCGAGAGGGAGGCGGCCGAGGCAGCCGCCGCAGCCGCGGCCGCGCAGGACGCCGTGGACCGCGCGCAGACGCCGCAGGACCAGCAGCCGCAGGGTATGTGTCTGCTCACTAACTATACGGACAGATGAACGAACGATTAGGATCAAACATCCTTTATGTTTAAAGTTTCGATATCGAAGTGATAGTTGTCGATCTTGAGATTGTACGGGGTGTAACAAGATACTTTACAAAGCCGTTAACTGCACATACTACCCACCAAACTGAGTTACTTTGAGCAAATAATATTTCAAGGAAACAACTTTCTTTTTTGGTGCGAAACATTAAAAAACATTGCGTTAATAACATTGTTTTTGATAGCACGCAATGTAGAGCTTGTAAAACATTTTGGTGAATGTATATCGGTACAGGGGTCGTGGGGGTATTTAAAGTTAAGTTATAACTTCAAAGAAAAATACGTAGAATAAGTTGGAACTTTGACCTTCAATATTCAAGCAGATTTAACCAGAAAATTCCCAAGTATGGTCCAGATACAAACAAAACTCACAATGGTGGGGAGGCCGTGTAATTTTCGGCTTTGTTAAGTATCTTTTTACACCGGATATTTAGGTTCTGTTCTGTAAAAGCCAGATCAATAAATGGGGTAAATAACTTGTTATGGTTTAGACCGCTCATGTTTTATTAAAGTGAGAAAAGTTAAGAAAAGTTTTCCTGCGAAGTAGTTAAAATTTTTGTTTTACCGTTGGTTAGGCTTTTACAGTAACATCCTTGTTTAAATGAAACATTACTTTACAAAATTACGATTTAAATTTAATTTGAGAATTGGTATAATTTAGCTTACAAGTAACTTAGGTTTTTGATTTCCAAGTGATATCATTGAAATCAATATATGATTAGTCAAAAACACAGAAAAGAACATTTCATTTCTAAAAGATTAACATCACTTCGTTTCACGGATTGCAATGTGAGCACGCATGTGTAATGTCTTCTTCTAGCACTGTCGAAACAAAATACCAATCAACAGTTCAGTAAAAAATGATATTTGAAACTTCCACTAACTTTCACCATAACGGTGAATGCTGCTTGCATATTGCAATAACACTTAAAATTAGATTTTTTTATGAAGTAAACTTTTATCTAAATGAAAGTGTAGGAATTTTGACTTTAAGTATAAAGAAATTTAGCACATTTCGCACTACAGCCTAAGAAGGCTTACGGCAATGCTTGCCGCTTTACGTGTGAATTACTTTATGCCCTTTTTATTCGCTTATTCAGTCGACTAACAAAACCGACCCAAAATATGAAAGTTTACTATCGGTTCGAATATCGAAACGATACAGTTCCGGTTCCGTTAGTCGATGGAATATCGCGTGTGACAAAGGGCCGTTACTTACCGATGTGTTGTCCACACATGCACACGCGTAGTCGTAAGGAGAACATCCACTAAAGCGGCTGAGAAGGCCCAAGAGCGACCGCATTCCCAGCCAGGTAATAAGAGCGCTTATTATAAACCTACCGTTGTAAAAATATACCCGGCTGTTGGCATGAGCTTCTACGGTAGTTTAAAATGGGTGTACTCTGTATTTCTGTCGGGTTACACTGCGCTCGAAATAGTTAGAAACACTTGGGGAGTTAGATTAATAACTGTGATTAATTTTATTATTAGCTTGAAAGCTTTTATTGTACGTATTAAGGAATTTTACTTTCGTGTAGGTTTGATTTTGTAGGTTTATTTTTACGTAAACCGTAGATGGGGTTCTAGCACAGTTTTCTTTTTATTGCACGATTTCAATTTATTCTTCACATTACACATTCTCGTTTTATTATGGTGATGGTTTAATTTCTGTCTATTTATCCTCATAAATACTACAATCATTGATTCATTTCAATCATCGTTCGGGGTTTAAAACCTTCACATATTAAATAGGAAAAAAATATTTAAACTTTATGAAAGGCTGTACAGTTTTTCATATTGTTTTATACCCCGACATTTTATGGTCTTACTTTCATTTTATTTTTAGAATTTATTTTTTATTTTTAAATATAACCGTATATATTCCATTATACACTATATTGTGACGTCATACTGCTAATCACGGTGATGGTTTGATACTCTGTCTCATGTCTGTACTATCTCTGTTTCATTTTAATGAGGAGTTGTCATTTCATTCAGAATCCCTGCTAGTTTGGTGGTTGTGTCTTTTTAAATGTATAATTTCGAAGTACACTCGTATTAAAAACTAAAACAACAATATCCCAGTGTTGGGCAATATGAAATCTAACTACTGATTACTAACTACGATTACATAAAGTAATCAGTAATCATAATTACAAATTACATTAAATAATCGTAAGAAGTAGTTAAACATTTTGATTACTAACTACAAATTGTAGTTGCAATCACGATTACGAGATTACTTTTTATAACTACAAAATTTAAAATGATTTTGCGTATTTAAACAAAACAAACGCGCGCGCGATTCGTTCATGTACCGACTTGTCGTTTGCTAGGTAGGTAGTTGGAGCACGTT